>BSBN01001531.1:10000000-11459518 GCA_027924645.1 Cunninghamia lanceolata | reverse complement strand
CAGAGGACGTGAATAGAGAGATGCATCCACATCCACTACTCAAAACACATGCTCAAACAAAATTACCAAATAGCTTGCTTATGAATAACATATTTTGGTCTAAATTACTGAGCCTATACCCAAAATTTTCAAAGCTTAGAAACCTCATTAATTCCACAACTACTTATGTTGGTATAAATTACCAACATACCCATAATGTTCCCAAGCTTGGAAAACTCATTAAGTCCAAAGGTGCTTATGTTGGTGTAAATTGCAAACATACCCTCAATGGTCCCAATGTCAAGAATTTTACAGCTACTTGTATTTGTCTTAAATGATGAACTTTGAATACTCATATGTGGCTACTTCATGGAATTAAAGCCTAATTGGGGATGAATTTCAATGAAAACAAACTTAAATAGCTAAGAAAATACACATCACAAACCAAACAAAGCCAAAACCCATAATTCAATAAAAATATATATGCTATGCAAATGCAATATATATCAAAACAAAAACCCATTGAATGAATTGGACAATTTTGTACCTATGTTATCAAAATCTATGGAAAGAAGATATCATGTTGTTGAGAACATCTGAGGTTTCAAAAAAGTCTACTAGAGAGTAGAAAAGGTTAATGTAAGCCTCCAAATACCTCCGTCAACTAAGCATCCACGCAATCATCATTTTTCCTAAATAGAACCCATGATTAATTTAACTCTCAAATATTTTTCTGGTGCAGATAGTTCCAAAATCATCATATCTATTTCGGTGCCTACTTCATTCTCCCACAATGATCTATCATTAAAACAACAAAATTATAGATGAAAATATTACATCCCGAAGAGGATGTAGGTTTCATAAAGCCATTGTGTTACAATTGGATCAATGGCATGCCTGCTGATGTAGAGTTCTAGGACAAGTGTCGATGACAAAATTTTGAAGACTTGTTTACATAAATTAGGACATTATTGAGGATAATGTAGATATAATTTTTCTTGAATTAAATAACAGATTATTACTATTTTCATCGTACCAAGGAAAATTTCCAGTTTTAAAATTCACAACTTAAATTTATTTTAAAATAGAAATTGTTTAGCCTAGCTTCCCAACTAATAGGTTAAATATGAATAATATGTTTAATTTTGCATATATAAAAAAATGAAGATATTTATTTAGCCGATGTGGTGAATGTATTTAATTAAGGCTTAAATGTAGTTAAAACTATATGAAAACTTGGGAAACTAAATTTAAAATATAATATTTAGAAAAATAGAGAGATATGGTAGCCATGACTAAGTACCGTTATCACTACGATAGTAATAATGGATCCTCTTTTTTACTCTATCTTTCTGACTCAAACCAAATTGAAAAACTCATGCCCCATGCAATTAATTTATATAATTATACATCTAGAATAAATTAGCATCTCTAAATCAATTTGTAAAGCATGAGTTTGTCATATTTTGTGTGTTGAATAGGGAGACACATATCCCTTGTCACAAACTAACCAACCCATAGTCAATACTGAATACTCTTAAAACCATACCTCTATTTATACTTCTCTACATTTCGATAGACAGATGTTATCCTTAATTTTCAATGCCATGATTAACAAATTTTCTACCTTTTTCCTTTCACATGAATATCATTGACGAATGATCACATCTAAAATTTATTGTTCAGACTATTGGAGAATTAGTTTTCAAAATCCTTTTACAAATTTCTTCGCCAAAGGGCTTTTGTTTCAAGATTTGATCTCTTATAAAGCATTTTTATTACGAATTCTTAAATCTTATTTGCTTCATATGTTAGTAATTTTAATTTTAATTAAAACAAAGTTTAAAGTCGGTAATAGTTGTACACGTAAATATAGAAAATTTAGTTTAAAGTATCTTAATAAAAAAATGAGGTTGTGAGTTTAATTCTTTTTACACAATTGGCATAATAATATCATGAAAGCTTAACTAAGCACAATATCATATTTAAGGTTCAATTTTATTATCCTTCCATTTGATTTCATCCCATTTAGATCCAAAAATGTTTGTTTTGCATTCTTGAAGCCTTTCTTCATGAAGGAAATTTTGTAGAATAATCATAACTTTTTAATTTGAAGATTGTTTCTTCAACTTTGTAATCTAGTATATTTAACATCCTTAAATCATTGATTCCATTTTCAAACCACTTAATCTATCCAAAACTTACCATTACCCTTTTTTACAATTTTTAATGGTAATCTAGATTTAATATTTCACAAATATTCATAGTTCATCAAAAAAAAACAAGAGGAAAGCCCTCAAATTCAAATTCTTTCATTTTCTCAAGAATCTCCTACATAAAGTTAGTAGATGTCAAATATCCATGTTTGGCCTTATTTATTAGTAGAATCTCATTAGATTTTACCTTTGAAAATTCTACATATGCACATGGAGAAAATAGGAAAGAATGTTGAGCATTCTCAAAATCAAGTGAGTGCATGTCTTATTTAGGTACAATAGTAGATTTTAATCTTCTCTCAATAATTTCAAATCATAAGACGCGAAAAGATATTAGATTTTGAAGAAAATATTCAATAACTTTTCTCCCTATTGGTACAAATTCCTTCTACCACACCACTTTGAATAAGATTATTTTATCCTAGTTTAAATATCTCATGATTACATGGATCTTGTTTAATGGGAAAGTGCACTTTCATCATATCCACCAACTAAACTATTATATTTGTCACCTTCATCTACTAGAAAATATTTGTTCTCATGCTTGAATATGTTCCTTGAAATAACTTCACTTAGAATAACACTTTTTAAATTATGAAACTATTCCATAAATTTTATCATTTTCATTATCATGAAATAGTCATTAGTTGTTGAAGTTGTCAGAAGCTGTTGGACTTTATAGTAACCTAAATCTAGCCAACATATTGGTTTTGATCTTTATATATGGATAGATTAGGAATGCATCAAATAATTTTATCAAAATATAATAATTAGTCCCACTTTTATAGAAAGCACTGAGAGAAGTGTGCATGTCTTCTACCCACTCTACATGCCTAGTTTGCCAACTTTTAAATGTGTGCTTTGCAGAGGCCTAACTTAGTTGTGTAAATATATAGTGTATATATTTTGATATGGACATATATATTTTGACTTGCCACAAGATAAGTTACAAATTGTGTAGATATGAGTGGATACATGCAGTGTCTATACCTAGTAGTGGATATATATTGGGGCTTCAACAACATAAATTACAAACCAGATTATGTCATTGTGTACATACATGGTAGAAATTGCTCTGATCATATATTCTTGCTTGGAAAAACATTAATCACAAATAATCCTTATGTGTGTATATACATATAGTGTATATATTCTATACTAGATAGCAATACAAACAATAGATATTCCCTGTGTGGATGGATTCAGAATGTATATGCATGCAAAAATATGAAAGATGTAATATGCCAATCTGAATGTAATAAATAATATTTAAAAAATAATTGACAAATTCACTATATTCTTTTTTTATCACAAGAAGTAAAGCAAGTACATTTATGATTACATAATGAATGTCCAGTATAATATCTGAAGGTTTCTTGCAACTTACAACTTTTTACATTTACACTTACAAAGGAAGTAATGTCTTTTGTATCACAAGTCTTTGGCAATTCAACTGTAGGAGGGAGAACATCACTCGGCCACTTTTTCTCCAACCATAGACCAATAGTCCCTTGCTCACCTTCCAACTGAAAGTGGCCCTACCCTTCATGAGGGTATAGATAGTGAGAATCAACCAAGTTCAACGTGTCATCTGAGAACTAGTGTAGTGTCCTAGAAAAAATAATCAGTTATACAACTTCTAGTCTACCTCTATCTATGTACAACCAATCTGATTGTTCATGCAAACAAAGACATGATGAACCAACAATGCAAGTAGTGATTTTGCATTACTTTGGCCAAAGTTTCAAAATAAATGATTCAACTACACACCTCTAACTTGACTTGGAGACAAAATTCTTCTATTCTTATCGATTATTCATATATTAATGGTAAATCAAGATTATTAATGATTATTATCCTATACCTATCTAATTGGCAATACCAGAATACCTTCTACTAAAGGTCAAATAGTCAACTATAGGATAAGAGCCTAGATGGCTTAAAATCATACATTGAGCCCCTCTTTGCGTCCTCACAATCTCGGGTCTTTGACATGTATCAACTACTTAATGTTTAGTCAACCATATTATCATGCTCAAGGAATAGACAAGATATTTAAATATAAGTCATTCTTTATGTCATAGAGTATTGGTTTAAACCTCCCCTGAGTATTTGTAACTTCTCCTTGATGTTAGATTACTCAATCATGTAGATCGTATTTAATACATCTACCTTGGGAACTATAGGGACCTATAATGCAAGTTTTATTCATATATTTTGTTAATATCATACAAGGTCTCATTGTCTTTTCAACCAAAGAGCAAACTTCCTTTACTTGAAGTCTTTGTCAAACTTAAGAACTTGTATAGATTCACAAAACATATTTCTATCTTAAAAGTCTTACGTGTATATCACTAAAAGTTTTTCTCTAAACCAGATTTCTTATTTCAAAAGGAGATTTTACTAGGTGACAAGGATTCTCAAGGCATATTTATGAGTATATATATATATGCTCATAAATAGGTCCTTTGTTTTTCTACATGGGACTTCTCATCTATCCAAACAATTTATGACAACATTGTATAGTTTATTATGCATTCCTGTAGTCATACATAGTTGAGTATATTATCTATTTGTTATATATCAACCAAGATAAGGTATATGTGTATATGTCTATCAGTTTATATCTCAGCTAAGTTAGAGGTAATTGTTTGTATCTAATGGCCATATCATTGCCAATACAAGGATAAGTGTTTTTTTATATATTTAAGGGTCATGTCATTGTCAATACAAAAGACAAGTGTTTATATTTGTTGACCACATTACAGTCATTTCCAAGATAATATATATATAACTATCAGCCATTACATAGCCAATACAAGGTGTGTGTGTGTGTGTGTGTGTGTATCTGTTGGCCTTTCCTCAGCTAATACAATATTATGTTTATCATTACGATGAGTGTATTATAACTAATACGTTAATACCTATATAGTTTGATGAATGTATAAATAAAATCATGCATTTATCAATTTGATGTCACAACCAGTTTATTGATGCACTGAACAAATCACATTGCGTATAACCAACTGATATTTATATCACAACTAAGAAAATAATGCATATAGCAATTCAAAGCTTGCACAACCTGTATAATTATAATGCATATTCCCATTCAAATGCAGGTAACACAGCCCATACATGACACCTTTTTTCATAGTAGATGAATGTAATGCTACCAATACAATGGTATTTACAGCAGGTTGACACCTGTAACCTAGGCAACACAAAGATACCTAAAACTAATCAATGCTACAACAAGATAAGGATGCCTATACAGTTCAATTTCACACTATGTAATGCATATAGCTATAAATGAAATAGATTAATCGATGCATATTCAAAGCATAAACAGATTAAAGAATATAGCTTATTCAACACTTATATATAGTTTAATGGATATAGCTTATTTGATGTTAATATATAGATTACCGAATGTATTTCCATAGTGAAGCCTATACAGTTCTATAAATGAGCTTTCACCATTACTGTGATGCAAAACAATTTTAATAAGCCACACACACACATACATTCATACCTCTAATACTGCAAAATGAATTGAATAATCCTCCTCATTGCTTGGTTCATATCTCTCTCCGTCTATCCTAGAATGAGTGGGGGTTCACTTAATAAACTTCCTTCTCTCAACTACCTGCGACCCATTCTTGACATGCCTAAAATTGGGCATGATGGAGCTTGTCACCCCTCCTCCACTCTACCTAGAATCTAGGGAGGCACAATGGAGGTTTATGGACACTAAAACCTTTAAAATCTCCTCAATAAAAATAATGAGGAACTTCAATTATCTTATTTTTTACTATGCTCTTAACTAATTGCAATGGTTCTCACAAAATAAAAGGCGTTGATATGCATTTTGAATGTTAAAATGTACATCTAGTGGGTAAAGTATCAATGATGGTACCCCTTTAAAACTAACTCACACAACTTGAATCTCACAATCATGAATAGACTTGATAGGTCGACTACTCAAGTTGACTGGATAAACAGATGAGGAAGCAATCTTCTTGAATACCGACGTGGAAAATATATTTGTTGACACAATGGGTGACAACCTCATGCAATCAAAGATGATCACGACATTAAAGCATCGTTAATGTGACTAGAAAACTTAAAGACCAAGAAGCACACCAAAATCGACATAACCTCTAAGTGAGTGTGTGAGTTCCCTGATGGCACATTGATCACTTAACTCTCACAATCTATTTCCCTCTCCCTAGTGATACTCTCCCTCCTCATCTGGGAGGGGGAAATACTGTCCCTGCATTCACCTCATTTATGTGACAAGTAGTTCTAGTCCATCTCATAAATTGATTAAGTGCAACAATAGAATTTCATATAACATTTCATTGCATATTCTCAATGTAAAATAAACTCATTTTCTAGGATAGAATAACTTCACATCAACATATTAATTTCTCTTTCTAACTAGTAGTTTCTGAAATAAAATGATGAAGTTTGCTTAAAAACGGGGTGTAGTTCATATCTCCCCCCTTAAAGATCATCATCCTTAATGATTGAGTTCTTGCCAAAACAAAATTTTAATAGATAGGTTCTTTTAACATCAAGTTTGCATAAATAAGTGTGGACATTTTTGATATAAATCATTATAATCTTCCCATGTGGCACTATCTTTAGAGTATTGGTCCCACTAGACCTTGCAGTGTGTAACTTCTATGTTACGTAAGTGGAGCTTGTGAACTTTGAGCACCTTGAGAGGTGTGATCATGACTGATGAGCCTAGTTATTAGCCTATTTTCTTATGGTTTTATACAAGTTGAAAGACATTCTCAGACATTATCTTACACATATTTCTATATTATGCTATCTCTTATGATCATTATGCAAACCTGAACTTGGTTATTAAGTATATGGGAATATCATTATAATATGATGAATATTGTATGTTATGTGTGGGAATGTATGGATTGTAGAGAATGTTTGTGTTGATTATGGTTGTTAGTATTTTGTACATGTTTTTGTGGACTAACTCCTATAGCTCAAGAAGAGGGACTGTAGCCCGCAACAACTGTAAGGTGCAGCCTGCAACCACAGCATTTGCAGACAGCAAAGCAGGGGAGGTTCCAAACTCAACTAAGTGCAGCAACCACGACATGAAGACACTTGATGGAGATAATCACGTATCGTGATCAATAAAGATGATTGAAAGTTCAAAGGATTCTATTGCAACTAGAAGACCAATGTGACTAATTCAACCAGTCCACGTTCCCCTATTTCAGCAAGGAGTTCCAATTTTATTAGGACTCTTCTCTCCTTCTTTTTTAGTTATTGTTAGCATTTATCACACTCTAGTTTGTATAGAGTGGTGGTTTTATGATTTTAGTTAAGAGACCTATTTCAATAAACTCCCCCATGCCTATATGTATGGCTCAATGGTCAAGGTTGTTAGTTGTTAGTTAAGTTTCAAGTTTGAAGTAGATTGTTCTATCACAAATATAGCTATCTAAATCTTTTCCAGTTATATGCAGACAATGTTGTTATTTTGATTATGAGTTTATGAATAATACAGTTCAACAAGATTTTATGTGATTTGAAAGACTATGTAATGAATGAGTTAGAATCAATATGATTGTGTCAATCAAGAGAACTAGATTTGAGTTAAAAGTAATGAGGCGGTCACCTGAGCAAGGGCCGCTTAGGATAACTATCCTTCACTTTATTTCTTGCATGTTATTATTATTGTAGCAGTTATTTCATGAATGCAAGATCAATTATATTTTCAAGTGTGTTTTAGTTCATTTGCCTTATGATACTCTGGAGGGTAGGACAAGTTATCAATACCAAGTTAAGTTCTTAGAGTTCATTTCCCTAAACAGTCAATTGTTATAGCCTTACATTGTAAGTACCTGTAGCAACAGTATCAACATTACTTTCTTTTGTCATTGAGTAATTTGATTTATGACACTGTACTAGATGAGTTAGATAGTTTGATCTTTAAAAGCACATACAATGCCAGTGCCATCACAAGCTTACTAGCCCTGGTTGATAATTCAATGAAGGTCTTTTCAAGGGTTATAGTGGATTGTTCAATAGGTTGTTCCTTTGAATTGTGTGATTACCACCAAGTTTACTAGACATAGCAAAGACACTACATTTTTGGCGTCGTTGCCGGGGATGGTGCTACTTTCATAGATCAGTTCTTGCTATTTCCAAGCTTTCCTAGTTTAAACATTTTGCTTTCAGAAGATAGGACACTTAGGTTTCACCTCACCAAATACCAGAAAAGTTTCACTAACATTGTGTAGGAGTCCTTGCTACATAAAGTCATACCTATTGTATGCGGAGGTAGAGAGACACTTTGGGAAGGTTTCTCCCATCAACCCAACAAACTACAATAGATATTGGTGACTATAGTGATCAGAGCGAGGGTATTACTGACAAAGAATTTTCCCTCTCATCAACATCTACTGACAACACATAAAGGACTTTCCTAACCATGGCTGATGCAGTGGATGATCCACCAGGACAAGTGACTTTTGAGTTCCCAATTACCAACCAAGAGAGGGTTGTTGCTCTGAAGAATATACCTCCTTCAGCATTGCCAGTCTTCTATGGTTTGGTGACTGAGGATCCAGATACATTCTTGTTCAAGTTTGATGTCATGTGTAGAAGCTATGACTACACAACTGATGCTCATAGGCTTAAGCTATTTCCTGCTACTTTGAAGGATGTTGCTTTGAGATGGTTTATGGGACTAGGCAAGGATGTTATTCTAGATTGGGACACAATGAAAACAAAATTATTGGAGAAATACCAAGATTATTGCAGAGGAATTGATAGGAAAAGAGATGACATTTTCAGGATGACTCAAAAAGAGGATGAACCATTGGAAGATTATGTAGAGAGGTTCCAATTCTACCTATAGAAAAACTCCACAGAATAAACTCTTAGAAGAATCATTGGAGCTTGTATTCTTGAGAGGAGTTAATGATGACTGCATGGATGCCCTTAATCTTATGGGGTCAAGGGATGTGTCTTAATTACCCTTTGATGATGTCTGAAGAGTTTCCAGAAACTACTCAAGGACCTTCACCAAGAAGATAAGGGGAGAAAGAACATCTACATTAGCAAGACATCTAATTCAGTTTCAAGGGTGGAATTGAGCAACCTATTGACCAACATGAAAGAGGATATTATTAGTCACCTAGCTACTCAACTGGATACTCTTCATTTGAAGAAGAAATAGGAGGAGATTGATGCCATACTGAATATTGTCCCAATTATAGACAAAGAAAAGCCAATTGCAAGTGCAGAAAGGTGGCCAATATTACAGAAGATAAGACAGAGAAACCACACTTTTAACCATTTGAAAGTGAAGATGGACCATTGTTCTATGTTGCACAAAGGAAACCATGGCAACAAAGACAAGGTATGCCACAAGATCCTCTAACTTTCAATGCATCATTGCCAGTAGGTAATCATAATTTCTCTGGATAGAACCCTCAGCCTTGGCCAAATACCCACAACTGATGGAAAAACCCTCAACAATGGCAAAACCCTCAGCAAAACTAGAATCAATAGCAACCAAATGTATGGCTCCAACAAAATTTCCAAGGACCTAACTACAACCCACAATGACCAGTATAGCAAAACCAATGGCAGCCACAATGGCAAAAGGGACAACAATGGCAAAACCAAAATATGAACTACTCACAACCTTTGTTGCCTTCTCAGCCACAACAGCAAGCCATTATGCCAAATCCATCAAGCCCAACAACTCAACCATCAAGAGCACCACAACTACCTGCCCAACCTGTACCTAACCCCAATAACAAGCCTGTCCGACAGGCATACACTAACAAGGCTATTCAATACCCCACTTATGGGGTAGAGGTGAGTGATGTCCACCTTAGGTCAGGGAAAACATTAGTTGGGCCTTCATCTCCCCAAATCATTGAGCTGGTGGATGAACAACCCATAGCTGAAGCTTTAGATAATTCGCCTCTAGAGCCTGAATCAAATCAGGTAAATCAGACTATCCCAAATCTAGAGCCTCCTTTCCCTAAACATTTAGCCATACCAAAACATCAAACCTAAGTAGATACAGACCTATTGGGTCAACTTAAGAATGTCAACGTCAAAATACCCCTTATCCAAGCTATTAAGGACATTCCAATCTATACCAAGATAGTGAGAGACCTTTGTCTTAAAAAACTAGGAAGAAAGAGGAAGGATCCTCAGACAATCCATGTCTAAGGGAACCTTGCTAATATCATGCTAGCGAACATAATTGTCCCTAAATACACAGACCCTGGTAGTCTAGTAGTGGATGTTAAGATAAATGGGGCCCTCATCAAGAATACCTTGATTGATTTAGGGGCAGTCATCAATGTCATGACTAAAGAAACAATGCAACTACTTCAGCTACCTAACCTCATGCCTACACCAACTATTTTATAGTTGGCAAATAGGTCAATAGTAAAACTTGAAGGGATCATTGAGGACATAGTCATAGCATTGGATTCCTGGGAGTATCGTGCAGATTTCATAGTCTTGCAGCCAAAAGTCAACCTTGCAGGTTATCCACTTATCTTAGGTAGACCATGGTTAGCAACAACTAATGCATTCATAGGTTGTAGTTCTAGAAACATGATAATCTCAAATGGAACTATAACGAAGAAGCTGGTCCTCTATCCACCAGCCCAACCTCGTGACAATCTAGAGCAAGTTATATGGCCTACCTTGGAAGAAGAAGACCACTATTCCCTACAAACTCTCATGACTATTGAACGCAACCCCCTATTAGCAACCCAAGATGAGGATGACTTAATTAACTGCATTATATAGAACCATTATGGTAGGGACACGTAGCAACAAGACTGTTTGTCATGTCTACAGATCTGCTACATAATATCATACCTACACATTCCTCAGAGGAATTATCCCAACTTTTCCACACTTTACTACCTCAAGAATGTGATCCCAACATTAGTGGATGTGACCTTTCATCTGTGCAACCAGCTTCTAAAACATTGGAAATCATGCCAGGCAAAATGCTAAATATTAATAATGTCCTAACTGAGGAACAACAGACTTCCCTAACCACTGTGCTGTAGGCACATTCATCAGCATTTGCATGGTATTACAGTGACATGAAAGGAATTGATCCAGACTTGTGCATACATAGGATCTACATAAATGATGGTTTCAAGCTAATTAGACAACCACAAAGGAGAATGAACCCTGCCTTACGAAACATAGTTAAAACTAAGCTACGAAAACTCCTTGATACCGGTTTCATTTACCTTATTTCTGATAATGAATGGGTGTCACTTTTAGTTATTGTCCCTAAGAAAGGAGGCAACGAGAGGGTATGTATAGACTACAAGGAACTTAACATAACCACTAGAAAAGATCATTTTCCACTACCTTTCACTGACCAAGTACTTGATTCTCTAGCAGGGAAAAAGTACTTCTCCTTCTTAGATGGATTTAGTGGCTATAATCAGATAAAGATAGCTCCAAAGGACCAGGATAAGACCACATTTACATACCCTTGGGGTACATATGCTTATTAAGTTCTTCCCATTGGGTTATGTAATGCCCCATCCACTTTCTAGAGGGTAGTGCTAAGTATTTTTTTAGACTATGCCCATGATTCTATGGAGATCTACATGGAAGATTTCAGCAATCTAGAGAAGGTCCTAAAAAGATGTCAAGAACATAATCTATCATTGAGTCATGAAAAATGCTTTACGATGATGACTCAAGGGGTTTTTCTAGGACACTTTATATCAAGTGATGGAATTCAGGTGGATCCCAATAAAATTGAGATAATTTCTACATTTCCTGTACCACAAAAACCAAAAGATGTCAAGAGATTTCTAGGCCATGCAGGCTATTATAGGAGGTTCATTCAGGACTTTAGCAAGCTAGCAGCACCTTTGTTTACTCTTCTTACAAAAGATATGGAATTTGACTGGACCACATAATGTTAGCACCCTTTTGACACACTTAAGACAACCTTGACAAAAGCACCAGTCTTGAGGGGACCAAATTGGGCATCGCCTTTCCACATACATAATGATGCTTTTGATTTTGCTATAGGAGTTGTATTGGGATAGAAAGAAGGTAATAAGGAGTATGCTATCTATTATATCAACAAGAACTTACAAGGAGCATAACTCAACTACACTGTGACAGAGAAAGAAATGTTGGTTGTTGTCTATGCTATCAACAAGTTTAGGCATTATATCATTGGTTACCAAGTCTTTATCCATGCAGATCATACTGCAATCATGTACTTAATGAACAAACCTATGGTTGGAGGTAGACTAGCCAGATGGTTGCTCTTACTACAAGAGTTTGACACAACAATAGTAGATAAGCCAGGGAAAGCTAATGTGGTGGCAGATTTTTTGTCTAGACTGCCTACACAAATAGAAGAAGGTGTTGTAGATGACTCTTTTCTAGATGAGCATATTTTTTCTCTCAATATACACACACCATGGTTTGTTGATATTGCCAATTACTTAGTACCGGAGCAGATACCATCACATTTATCTCCTAAAGAAAGGAGACAACTAGTACATAAAAGCTTTCCATATTCTTGGATTATTGGTTATCTATTCTACACTAGTCTAGATCATATTATGAGGAGATTTATTTAAGAGAAGTGAGGTCTTTGACATCCTAAAATCTTTCCATGGTGAGCCCTGTGGGGCTCACTTTGCAACCAAAAGGACATCATTCAAGGTCTTAACAACAGGCTATTATTGGTCAACTCTTCATAAGGATGCAATAAAGTATGCAAGGAGTTATGGCAGATGCCACATAATGGGCAGACCAACAAGGTCAGATGAGATGCCTTTGTAGCCATAAATGGTACTAGCACCATTTGACAAATGGGGGCTAGATTTTATTGGGCCAATTTCACCATCTTCTAATAACAAGGAGTACATTTTAGTTTGCACTAATTATCTAACAAAATGGGTTGAAGTCAAGGCCTTCCAATTTGCAAGAGATGGAAATGTAGCCAAGTTCTTGTATGAAGAGATCTTCACTAGGTATGGTGCACCAAGAGAAATTGTCACTGATCAAGGTCCCTAGTTCACTTCTAAACTCATTTCTACATTGGTTAAAGAATATGAAATCAGGCATAGAAAATCAACACCTTATCACCCCCAAGCCAATGGGCAGGTGGAGGTTACAAACAGAGAAATTGAGAATATTCTGACCAAAATAGTGCACATTCACAGAAAGGATTGGGTAGCAAGATTACCAGAGGAAGTATGGGCATTTGGAACCACATGGAAGACAACAACGAGTTTCACACCTTATGTGTTAGTGTATGGAAAAACAACAGTTTTGCTAATAGAGTTTGAATATAAGACACTAAGAACTACCCTAGAACTTGACATGGATTTGACAGCAGCACAACAAGAAAGACTCCATATTCTCAATGGATTAGATGAGATAAGAATGGCAACTATGCATCACACAAAGATAGTTCAAAAGTAAAGAGCCAAATGGCATGATCAGTTCATCAAGAATAAAGAGTTCCATGTGGGTGAATGGGCTTTGTTATATGATTCTAAATACAAGGATCACAAAGGAAAACTATAATCAATGTGGTTAGGACCTTATGAAATACACTAGGTCTTTTCCAATGGAGCTGTCAAATTGCAAACTATAGATGAAGTCAGGTTTTCACTATTGGTTAATGGCCATAGATTAAAACTCTACACTAGGCCAGCAACACAAGATGATTTTTTAAAGCAATGCTCTATTCCCAGCCCTGACTCAGATACTACTATATCATCACCAAGCAGTCACATGGAAATAGACCCTGCCGATTCTTAAAGTGACTCAGCAGGTGAGTTATACAGCTCACCTCCTAAGGTCACTCAAGTATAATTTATTTCCTTTCTTCATGTGCACACATAACACTGATGCCATAATCTTCGTGGAGACCATTTCAATATGTCGTAGGGACATGTAGCAGGGAACAACATCCACACTACCATAATATACATTGGGACCTATTGATAAAGGAACGCAGTAACTATCCATTAGCTCATTCAAAATTTAGCGCCAAGTTAATTGCACTCAACTTGCATTAACTCCACTTTTCAAGTGCATGCAGCCGCCATTCATCATCTCACCACATGCAAGCATCCTCAACTGGTTCACACATGCCAGTATGTCATGTCCACCATTCCTCATAATAATGAGCCCCTGTCTAATCCAACTTATGCTGCAGACACATTTTCCAACGCTCCACTTGCACAAAGTCTAGTTCACTTCATTTCAACAGGTACGGATATTATCTTTCCATTATTTAACGTAGATATTTCAATACTTCTATATGTTCTTGCATTCAATAATACAAAATTCTCGTTATTAATCTTACTTCCATATACTATAATCCTTCTCTTCACCCATACAATACTTTGAATTGAGGTCACTTCAAGATTTTAGTTGGGGGGAGGGATAGTGTATGCTCCAAAAATGATTGATCGCCATCAAAGCCACTAAATTCAAAACCAGCAAACTAGATAGACATGCAAACCCTTTCTTTGTTCTTCTTGCATGCATTATAATCTTTTGCCTTGCTTGCCTTGCCAACTTCCTATTCCTAATTTTAGAGGTCATCTCAGAGTGTAGTTTGTGAAGTTGCAAGTGACCAGATTGTATGCAGTATAAATGGAGAATTGTGAATAGAAGATTGTGGGTTAAGCAGAGTTGTTTAGTTTGAACCTTGAGCTAAATGAACTAGAAAGCATGGGAGGTGATCTTCTCAAAAGAGAACCCACAGTACATCAAGTAATATTAGAAGACAGGCTTGTTTTTCCCATTTTTACACAAGTAGGATGGCTTGATTTTTTTTGAAGCTCATTGAATACAATGAAGAAATGACGAGACAATTTGTTGCCACATTGTCACAAGATGAAGCCACTATCAAGGGATTGAAGGTGGATGCTTTTGAGGCTACAATCACGGAGGTGTCTGGTCTGCCCAGAAGTAGAGAAGAATTCCCTATCAAGGCAAATGCAATAGCTACCCGAGAAGAATTTAGTGAGGCAGGGGAAAACTTGGACTCGACATCACAAGGCACCAAAAGACCGTCAATTCCATGGGTATGGGCTTCTTGTGCTTCCTATATTATTAAATACATTACTTGTGATGGTAGACAGACTCTCTTATACACTGTGCATTTCAAGTTGTTGAGTCATCTTCGCCATAATAGAATAGTCAATGTGCCAATTTTTCGAAATAATTTGTTGAAATGAATGGGGTTTGAGTATCAGAGCAAGGGAAATAATTCAGCCTTGTCACATGATTGCTTAATTGTCTTGCTAGTGAAGAGGAGCCTTAGGGTTCAGTACCCATAGGTATCCTGGGAAAGGTTTTTGTATTGTAGAAATGTTAATGATATTTTGGGAGAACCATCAATGCCATCACCTGTTGTGTCAGTAAGAGAAACCCCTCCTGTTCAACATGCTGCTTCAATCACCCACAACAAGGGAGTATTAGGGGAACAAGATGTGTAGAGCATGCCACATGCAACATCTGACCAACCTATAACATAGGAAGTGCATAAACCCTCATCTTCTAAAAAGCCCAAAACCAGAACACTAAAGACCAATAAGAAAAGAGGAAGTTCTTCCTCTGCATCCCCAAAGGTGCAGAGAAAGAAACCTACCCAACCTAGGCATTCACACCACCTAAAGGAGAAGGGTGTTATGAGGGGCAAGGTCAAACAACTAGAAAAGGAAACAAAAGATGTTGTGGCAATAGACACTGATCGTGAGCAGGAAGCAAATGTAACTGAAAATGCACAAGTTCCCACAAAAAGGAAGTGGTATATCTCTAGTACTTCTGAATCTGAATTTGAAGATATTTTTGTTACTAGGAAGACTAAAAAGAAAACACCAACTAACCCTGACAATGAGGGACATGAGTCTATTGGGGATGGTGCTGATCAATCTTTGAATGATGAAGAATTATTGATTGAAGAAAGGAATGTCAGAAGAGAATTAGAGGAAGCCTTTGAGAGAATCAAGCAGCTAGAAGAACTGGTTAAAACTTATGATGAAAGGGATAAGAAAAGAGAAGAAAAGATATAGGCGCTGGAGGAGAAACTGAACATTTAAGGACAGGGGTCAAATTTAGACATGCTTGCAGAATTAGCAATTGTTGTAGCAGGAAACAAGGAATTGGTAACAAAGGAAAAGCAACTCCCTGTCACTAGAACCCCCACCTGTCATACAACTATGTCCCTAGGATATCAACTGTGGAAAGTAACTCAAAATTTTGCTAAACAAGAAGAAGAGTGGAAGAAAGAAAAAGAAGCCATGATTGTAGAACACACTTAGGCATTAGAAAGGAAAGATATTGAGTTGAGAAGGCTAGCAGTCAGAATGGAGGAGATAGCAGACAAAGCTGCTCAAATTGTTAGATGTAGATCCCTAGCTAGGACTTATGTCTTGTTTCTGTAGGAGAAATTTATGAGTTACCAGTTTAGTAAATTGATCAGTAATAAACTAGTTGCAATGAGTGGAAAAATGACCTTCCTAAAAGTTTTTGCTACTGCCACACCTGAAGAGCAAGACCAACTATGTGAGTATTACTTACATATCTATGTTGTATCAGAGGATGCTGAATGGAACCCATTGATTTGTGTGTGAGATTTACAAGTAAGAGCACTGGCCGCCTACTTCAAGAATGAAAAATTGAGAGGTGAAATCATGCAAGCATACACACAGAGAGAAAAATCAATTGCTCTCTCAATAAGGAGAGAATTTGAGATCCCTGAATCAATCATTGCAGAATGGAGATAGCTCTTGGAACACAAAGGTGTGGGAAGGAAGATCATGAATTTAAGACTGTAAGATTATGATAGGATGCAACATTTGACAGTTGGGCTTATTCATCACTCTCATCAGTATGTACAAGACAGATGGAATGATTTGACTCCTGAGTTGCAAAAGAAAGAGCCTCACTCTATTCATAACTTCATGGCTATGTTTGAAAGGGTACGAAAATACATGGACATTGCCAAGGGACAAGGGTTGGACTGGATACCACTTACTTTCCAACCCCCAATGCTTCTATATCCGCTGCCACATTGGACTGGAAAGAAGAGTGCAGATTGTGAGAAAGTAGAGGTCACCAGAATGAACAAGTTGGCATATAATAACGGCTTTTATTTGGAGCAGATCAAAGGAGTAGATATTGTTGTAGATTTCAGGGAGATCACCTTGTATTATAACCTACAGCCTTAGTTGATTTTCTTGAGGACAAGCAAATGGATAGTTGAGGGGTGATGATGAGCCTAGTTATTAGCCTATTTTCTTATGGTTTTATACAAGTTGAAAGACATTCTCAGACATTATCTTTCACATATTTCTATATTATGCTATCTCTTATGATCATTATGCAAACCTAAACCTGGTTATTCAGTACATGGTAATATGATAATAATATGATGAATATTGTATGTTATGTGTGGGAATGTATGGATTGTATAGAATGTTTGTGTTGATTATGGTTGTTAGTATTTTGTACATGTTTTTGTGGACTAACTCCTGTAGCTCAAGAAGATGGATTGTAGCCTGCAACAACTGTAAGGTATAACCCATAGCCATAGCATTTCCAGATAGCAGAGTAGGGGATGTTCCAAATTCAACTAAGTGCAACAACCACGGCATGAAGATACTTAATGGAGATAATCACTCATCATGATCAATAAAGATGATTAAAAGTTTGAAGGATTCTGTTGCAACTAGAAGACCAATGTGACTGATTTAACTAGTCCATGTTCCTCTATTTCAACAAGGAGTTCCAATTTTATTAGGACTCTTCTTTCCTTCTTTTTTTAGTTATTATTATTAGCATTTATCACACTTTGGTTTGTACAAAGTAGTGGTTTTATGATTTTAGTTAAGAGACCTATTTCAATAAACTCCCCCGTGCCTATATGTATGGCTTGGTGGTTGAAGTTGTTAGTTGTTAGTTAAGTTTCGAGTTTGAAGTAGATTGTTCTGTCGCATATATAGTTATCCAAATCTTTTCTAGTTATATGCAGACAATGTTGTTATTTTGATTATGAGTTTATGAATGATATAGTTCAACAATATTTTATGTGATTTGAAAGATTGTGTAATGAATGAGTTAGAATCAATATGATTGTGTCAATCTAGAGAACAAGATTTGAGTTAAAAGTAGTGAGGTAGTCACCTGAACAAGGGCCACTCAGGATAATTGTCCTTCACTTTATTTATTGCATGTTATTATTACTGTAGCAATTATTTCATGAATGCAAGATCAATTAGATTTTCAAGTTGTTTTAGTTCATTTGCCTTATGATACTTTAGAAGGTAGGATAAATTATCAATACCAAGTTAAGTTCTTAGAGTTCATTTTCTTAAACAGTCAATTGTTACAGCCGTACATTGCAAGTACATGTAGCAACATTACTTTCTTTTGTCATTGAGTAATTTGATTTATGTCACTATACTAGATGAGTTAGATAGTTTGATCTTTCAAAGAACATACATTGCCAGTGCCATCACAAGCTTACTAGCCCTGGTCGATAATTTAGTGAAGGTCTTTTCAAGGGTTATAGTGGACTGTTCAACAGGTTGTTCCTTTGAATTGTGTGATTGGCACTAAGTTTACTAGACATAGTAAAGACACTACAATGACCACCCCTGGATCCTGTACCTGAAGAGCATTCCAATCAAGTATGTGATTAAAACCAGATACATATTTCTTTAAATAAGACACATGAAAGACATTACGCATTCGAGCAAGAGCTGGAGATAGAGCTATTATGTAGGCAACTGGATTGATTACTTCTAGGATCAAAAGGTCCCACAAATCTAGGTGCTAGTTTGGAAGACTTTCCAAACTTAATGGGGTTTTTATGTGGTCTAACTCTTAAGAGAACCTTATCTCCTACTAATAATAGTCATGGAGTACAATTGGCATTAGCATAACTTTTTTGTCTATCATTTGCTTTTGCTAGTCTATTTGTGATTAGTCTAATTTGCTCTTCCATTTCTGATAGCATTTCTGGTCCAAGGAAAATCTTATCTTCTAGCTTATCCTAGCTTATAGGAGTTCAACACTTTCTACCATATAATGCTTCAAAAGGAGCCATTTTTATTGCAGAACACTAGGAATTATTATATGTAAATTCAACTAATGGAAGGTACTCCTCCCATTTATATTGTTGATCCATGCAGTACATCCTTGACAAATTCTCCAATACTTGATTCACTCTCTCTGTTTAACCATCCGTTTCTAGGTGATAGGCTGAACTTATGTTTAGTTGGGTCCCAAGCGTTGAGAACAAGGTTTTCCAAAACCTTTATGTCATTCGTGCATCTTTGTCTAAGATAATCTTTTCGGGTAGTCCATGCAATCCAAAGACCTCTTGCATAAATTTCTTGGCAATTATAGGTGTTGTTGTTGACATGTTTTGCCTCATTAGGCTAAATATGTCAACAACAAGAGTCTTTAAGAGTTTATATTCATCCCTTTGTCTTTTAAAGTCTGATTTATATTTGTTCTCTCAAAGATGGAAGTCTTTTTCATGTGGTGTACATGCTTTAATGAGGTTTTTAGGGTCAAAAGTTGAAAGAAATTACTTTCTTCTACGTCCAAAAGGTCTCATTTATGTTGCATTAAGGTTTTATAGTCCAAGGTGAAGATGTTTTAATGTTTTCTCTTGTCCAAAAGAGCTTTTCAATATTGCATGTAAATGATACTTGTTCAAATCTCATTTATTAATAGTTTCTCTGCATCCAAAACTCCTTATTCCTTCCAAGATCACGTACAAATGTGGAGGGAAAGCTTCATTTGAATGCAAGTCAAAGGTTTTCTGTAGTTCGAAGTCAAGTTGGGGTTTGTGAGGTCTAACTTGGGTTAGTTTTAGGTCGTGAGTTTGAAGATAGAGCCTCTTGAGTTGAATGTGCCAAGGAGTTTAGGGTTTTATGGGAGAAAACCTAGGTTTCTTGAAAAGCCAATGTGCGTGATCAATGGAGCAGCGAATACAACGTTTCAAGGCTGTAATCCAAATGTCATTTTGTGTCAAAGATGTAGTATGAGGGTAGGAGATTCATGATAATGACGTACAGTTATTATGAAGAGGAGTATCCTGAAAAGATATTATGGTTAACAATGCAAAGATACCCAGAGGAAACCCTACAAAAAACTTGAGAGGGTAAGGATGCAATGTGAAGACCTATTACTAAGGCTATGAAAGATGATAAGGAGCAACATAACAGACCTAAAAGAGCTAGCAGTCATGGCAAAGACATGAAGAGCAGTCAATGGTGATTGTCAAAGATGGAGGGAACAATCACTAAATATTGATGAACAACCTACAATGTCAAAAAAGGAGCATCACATTTATGAGAAAGAGGTATGCATGCATGAGGGTTTATGGAAAAGGTTATGAAGGAGCTTTAATAAGTTTGAAATGGAAGACAGGACCATGAAGATGACTGTGACAGTCAATACAAGGAGACAGTGGGTAGGTCTGGTGGAAGAGGTAAGGTCTTTTTTGTTTGGAAAAGGTTTCTTATCCATCAAGGGAACTAAGAAGATAGTTAATAGGGATTTTAGACCCTTGGTACATATATCAACTTGCATGGATGTATCACTATTCTTGTTTGTAAAGTTTTCTTGGGACCCATTCATGTATGATCTAGCCTTTATAGCTACCCAAAATATTTGACAAGGTGATGAAGACTCTATATAAGAGACGAGGATAGAAGTTGACATAGTGTAAAGAAAGAGAATGCAGAGATCTAGGTTCTTATAAGCAGTTTGGAGGATGTAATGATCTTTCACAAATGTGAGAAAGGATGCTAGGAGGACTTCTATTAGTTTACCAAGTTTTGTGTGAGTTTTCATACCTTGACAAACCATTAGGAGGGTTATTATATGTTTCAATCAACAAGCCTGTCAAATGTTGCAAGTATTTTTGTAGAATTATGCCATTAGTTCTCAAGATAGTCCAACAATGAAGAAGGTATATCCCTATGTAAGAACCCTAGTCATGTGAACCATGAGGTCATGACTATAAGGAGTTCTTTAATACACAAAGATTTCTAGGTCAGAGACAAGGAAAATCCTAAGTAAAAGACATATATGGAGCAGACAGTCATGAGGAAGAGCAACATAATAGGTCATAAAGATAGTTGGTAAGGAAAAGATAGTGCATGTTAGTGAAAAGGAACCTATGCAGATGAGAAGGAGGTCTAGGATTGGTAAGCACAAGCAATAGGGAGACAACATACATGTAAACAATTTTTGTTAAGATTTGACACTCCCCATAAGGTATGTGAGTGTGGAGGACAGTGGGACAGTCCATATGGGTCTGCTTATTTTTCAAGAGATCCTGTCAAGGTTAGGACAGAGATATCATGCAGTTGAGAGTGGGAATGGTGTTTCAAACTCTAAAAAGTCATGTTATATGTTGAGGAGGCGCAAGAAGACTGTAAAAAAAAAAACCTGCTGAATATAAAGTGTCCACAGACTTGATGAATAGTACAAGAGACTACAGAGGGTAAAGAGACATAAAGAACGGTCCTAAATAGTGAAAGAACAGTGATACTAGCAAGGAAAACAATCAATGTCTGTCACTGTTATAATAGTGGTAGCAATCATATAGAATGATTGTTATAAAGCAAGGAAAATAGTCAGTAATAAAAAAAAAAGGAACGCAGTCACTACAACGACTATAATAACAATTATGAAAGGACAAACACAAAAGCATAAAGGGATAATAGAAGTTGAAAAACAGTCCCAAAGAGTTGAAGAGAAGTCATCAATAGGAACAACTATGAGACATCATAGAGCAAGTATGCATGAGATAGTCAACACATGAGGTGTCTCAAAGGTACAAAACCCTCACTGTAGATACATACAAAGCAAAGTGAAGTGCTCTTCTAGTGAATGGTGCAAACCTGCACAAAAATGGAGAAGGGATAGAGGTACATGACTGGATGGTAGTGAATACACTCATGAAGGTAGTCACATTAAATGTCAGTAGAATAGTCCTAAGTAAGAGATGTTGATAAGTAAGTGTATATAGAGGTCTTCGAGGTAACTATCAAACATGCATGCAACTAGAGGGCAAAGATATTCTCTGCTGACCCATGAAAGATTATGAAGAGTTAGTCAATCATGCACAACGACATACAAAATGTATCGAGAGAACTTGTTTACACATGGTCAGTTGTGGATGGAGGGTCCTAAGAAGGGACTGCCCAAATCATGCAGCAAGAGTAAACATTATGGAAACAACCCAATAACAGAATGCAAAATATTAGATAATCACAATGCTTATATGCCAAAAACATGCGGGCTACAATCAAAGGGCTCACAGGCCTGCTTTCCGGGTTATGATAGAAATGAAAGATATGGCATTGAAGTGCCTTTCGAAAAGAATTTTAATTATCTATCTTATCTTCTAAAACTACTAACTTCTTAATGCATCTAAGACGTGTATATATATCATCTTTAAGCTAATAGAATCCTCTACATCAGCCTCAAGAGATTACAAACTCCAATGGATGATGAAACGTGTAGATAACATGTAGGTCGGCCTACAACACATGGTATTGCTCTGCAAATGAATGAAACTTGGTGTGGACCTCAAGGAAGGTCTATCTGGTCCTTATTTTCCTTGTGATATGTTCCATTTGGCTCCATAAGTCACGGAAGTGCTCCACAAACCTTTTGTTCTCATGCTGATTGAATGAATGCTTTGTTCTGTGAAAGTTGATGAACTTCTAATAGCGATAAATTTATGTAGTCGAATCCAAATCTCCTGAAATCTTAGTATGATGTAGTTGACATGGCATAGAAGTTAAATCCTACTATGTGAGCTCTGATATGAAGATGCGGTAAAACGCGGTAGAAAATGCTGAACTATAAGTTACTGAACTGTAACTGAACTGAAAGAAATGAAAAGAATGCAAATATTTTTTGTTGAAGCAAGATTGCTTTGCAAACTGGGATGGTCTTGCATCAACACAAGAAATGACAGAATGTTGAATGTCATTATAAAGCTCCATGGATTGAACACATGGACTCTACGTTAATATATGATGAAGAAGGAAAAAAACTTATAAACCAACTAGAAATGATAATAGGTTAAACACCCACAACCCTGAGATGCTTAAAATATGGCAATCTAACATAGACTATCAACTTATAATTTCATGAAAACTTGTTCTCAAGTATATTTCCAAGTATGCGTCAAAAGATGAGAGGAAGTCATAAAGTTGTGTTGATATGTTGAAAAGAATATCAAATGTGGGAAAGATTGAAGGTGAAGCTTTGATAGCATATCATAAATTCATGACAAAGATTATTGTAGATCATAATATAGGAGCACAAGAAACATGTCATACATTGCAAAAATTACCTCTTGTTACTTGTAGTCAAACCTTCGTATCATTAAATGTTGCCAAGAAAGTGCTACAACATATAACAAGAAAGGTAGATGAATCTAAATTACCAACTAATTACATAAACTCCTATACCGAACGACCTCTTGAGCTAGAGACTATTTCTCTAATAGAATTGACACAAATGTTCTCATTTTGTTCTCATCACAAAGGAAGCAAATGGCAAAGAAGGAAACAAAATGCAATTGTCAATGTATTTCCTTGCTTCTATAGTATTCCAATGGAAGACAAAGCATTTTGAAACATTTTGTTGGAGTGATCTCCTCTTATACAAACCTTTCCAACACATAGAGACATAGATAGGCCTTACAAAATCAGAAATCATAAGAAATTGGAGACACATGAATGCAAACAAATACTATCCTTGGCACGTTGACCACATAACACAAGTGGAGGATGTCAATGAAGAAATGATAATGATGTTGATGAAACATTGGCCTAAGAAACCACTGTCCTATATGAGTGGAAATTTTTATCAAAAACGGGTCTAACCACTAATGTTGACATAAATGAGTTAGAAATGCTTGGTAGACGAGACTTTGACATCAACAATGCATGGAATGAACACAATGTGCCCAAGAATTTAAATGATAGTGCCCTTCAATTCATAACCATGAGTAATTCATGCATAGAACATGCCTACTCTTCCTCATCATTCACAAAACCAAACTACCAACTAGCACTAAAGCAAGAACTTGCACTAAGAACCATTATGCAACACATAGGGATCTGTGCTTGAAACTGTGAGGCCGATTATTTTACCTTCCTTATTTTGATCGTTATGCATTTCAGTTGATGACATTATCAGACTTTTAGTGACTATGGTTTCATTATGCAGACTTGATTTTATCTCCTGATTATGATAGGACATTGATTAGACATATGTGATTCGATTTGATCAGATTTGATGATATTTTGTGATTCGACATATGAGATATATTAGACGATGTTTTGTGATGAGATTATAGTTATTTATGTGATGTGGACTATTTGACATGAGATTGAAAAATGTAGTTTAATTGAGAATTATGTATTGATGATTATTGTTGTATTCGATTGCGTGAATTTAATTCCAGTTGCTTCGGCTATGATTATTCATGATATGATTGACACTTGATCGAGATGTGTAGGTTTTACATTCCCTAGCCACGGGAAATTAGAGGTAGAATTCACACCTAAGTTATCCCTTGTGAAACCGATCCATTCCCAAGAGGAATAAGGATCATGTTTGAAATTGAATGTGATTTAAGTACTTGATTTAATTTTTAATTTTTTGGCCTAGTACCCTTTGTTAACTTAATTAATAATAAGTGTTGTATAAATTTTATTTGATTTACACCACTTGGTATTTATTTTATTTTTGAGGCCATTTAAAGTGGATTTATGACCCTTTTGTGAACCCTAGTGTCCCAAAAGTTACCCTAGGTGGTTACCCATGGGTCTAGGGTCAACTTGGACTATCTAACCCTTGGACTAACTCACTTTTGGTCACTCTAAACTATGGTTTAGTCAAAGTGACGAAATTTAAAATTAGGGAAGGTGGGAGATGAGTCATGCCTTGGGAAAGACTCATCTCCCTTCCCAAAGTTTGGGAATCCTTTCCCCAAGGAAGACTTGGGAGGTCTCCAAGACTCCCAAGTGTGTGGGAGCTTCCTCCAAGACTCTCACACACGTGTGAGAGCATCTTGGAGGGAGATGGCTCTTTGAGAGAATAAGAGGATGCCATATGGCATCCCTTATCCTCTTGAAGGTGTGAGTGGGAATGCCACCTCACCACTTGTCCTCTCACACATGTGTGAGAGCACAAGTGGATAAGGTGAGGATTGACAGGGAATTGGAGGATGACACTTGTTACCCTCACACTTCCTCTCCCTTGCAAGTGGCATTGGAGGAGGAAGTAGAAGGTAACAAGTGTCACCTTCTCATTCCTCAAGGCCAAATTGATGGCCTATATTATCTCCTCTTGATGAGGAGTGTGGGGTTCTTGCAATTTTAATTTTACTTGCTATTTTGGAAGAGTTTAGAGGAAATTTAGAGGATTCTTGGAGGTTGGAAGGTTTGGGAAAGCTTGGAGCTCTTCACCAAACGTGCTTCCATTATAGGGCTTTGAAGGTAAGCCTCTTAAACTAGGTTTTCTCACCCTTGCATATTTATTGTGTTGTGATGTGTTTTTGGTTATTGTTGTCTTCATTGTTTTTGTGTGGGATGGGAGTATGGTGAGAGCACCTCCAATGGAGGTAATGCTCAACTTGTTTGGGTAGGGAAAAGGAACCTCCTTGAGGTCACTCCCACATTGTGTATTTATGCCTTGAGGGCTTTTATTTGTTGAGGAGATTATTGAATGGCAAGAGTGCCATGGAGACTATTTTATGATTTTGTGGAGAGTGGTGTTTTGGGAGATTTTGGCTTGAGGCCATGAGCTTGACATTTTATCATTTGGGTGGCCTTTGAAGTTGAGGGGTCCATTCCCTACCCTCATCAAACTCATTTTCATTAGTTGAGATTTGTGTTAAACCTATGGGCTGATTTTTATGTTGTTGTGTTTGATTTTTGTTGTGGAATGTCATACCCGTGTGAATCCCTACCTCCCTAGGTCAGGGGTGACCCACTTGCGGGTCTACGGTAGGGAGGAGAGCATTTCGTAGTCGCTGGAATGTTCTTCTTTGGGTTGTGCTTATTGCAGGGTTTGAGTGAAGAGATGGAGTTGTTGTGGAGCTCATTTTGGGTGGCTTAGTTGTATTTTCTTGGCTGTTGAAGCCATGGCCATTGTGGCCTCATTGTATTTTATTTTTTTGTGAAAGGTTGTTAAGTTATTTGCCATGGAGTTGGCTGTGATAAATACAGAAATGTAAACATTCTGTTATTTTATTTACTGTTGTTTACTTCCTACTTTGTGAGTTAAAATTTGAGAAATGTATGAGAAACATTATTTATATTTCTGTCGTTAATCTTTCAAAAGGAAAATATGCAAGAGTTGTAATGTTGATGTTTAGATTTTATTGTAGCTGAAAGAAAGAGAAAGCTTGAGAGTTGTTATCTGTTTGTGTTAAAAATTTCACCATATTTGTTGTTGTTGGAAAGAAAAAAAAATTAGATTAAAATGTAACGTCTATCTTAATGCTGTTCAAAAAGAAAATATTATGTAGTTCTGCATGTTTTAACTATTTTCAAACAAATACATATATTTCTATATTTCTTGTTTAAAAAAAAAGGGATACTATTGGTGTAATTATGTTATAATGCTGAAAGTTTATATTCTATTATTTATGACAATGTTGTGTGAAGTTAGTTAGTGAGTATATATCTAAATATACATATATACATATGGAAGTTGGTATATATGTATATATAAATATATATATGTTGTGTATCCTTAATATTCAATCTTAGTTGTTAATGTTTTTGTGTAGCTCTGTGCTTACTACAGAAAGTGGTAATGAGATTTAAACTATATATAAGTCCTATTTATATACTAAAATATATATATATATATATATATATATATATATATATATATATATATATATATATATATATATATATATATATATATGTATATATGTATATATATATATATATAAACATACATATAGAGGTGGTACAAATGTCTATAATACTAATTGTTATATCGAATATATATATGTGTGTGTGTGTGTGTGTGTGTGTGTGTAAAAACATACATATAGAGGTGGTACAAATGTCTATAATACAAATTGTTATATCAAACAAATTGAAGCTATAGATTTGTGTATATATATATATATATATATATATATATATATATATATATATATATATATATATATATATATATATATATATATATACATTTATGGATATATATATAAAAAAAAAATTAAATAAAACAAAATATAATTTAAAACTTGCTGAGGAAACCAAGTCCGTCAGCGGACTGTGAAAGGGCGGCATTTTATTGTTGCAGAAATCAAACAACAACAAAAAAATATAATAATGGACTGTGGGTTGCGCCCACAGTCCCTTGATCTTTAAAGTAAAAGGGGTGTGGGGGAGGCGGTGCCTCCACCACACCCCTTAAAACCTTCCACAGTGCCCACCCCAACGGTCGTTCCAAACCCTAGCACCCCCGCAGTCTGCGCTCCGCCATGACAGACCTCCGCTAGCGCCTTCCATCCGCGACTCCCACTTACCACGCCGCTGGATCTCCCTCTGCCCCCTCTTCGCAGGCAACACCACTGCCGACAGCATCGCCACGTCTCTCCCTTAGTCGCTCCACTCCCTTGGCCACGCTGACCCTGTAAATTTACATTTAAGTTACTAATCTCTCAAAAAAAAAAATAATATAATTTGTGAATCCTGTAATTTCTTGAGTTTATTGAGTTTACCTCCGGGAGGTATCTCATGGCCTCTATTGGTTTTTGAAACCCTAACCTGCAAATGCATAAAACAAAACCGAAACAAAAGAGAAGGAAAACAAGAGATTAGGGCACAATGAGAAGAATAATAGCAAAGAGGAATTAGGGCAACTTGTGTATAGAAAACAATTTTAAATTGTATTAGGGCTTTTCTTTTCTTTTTTTGAGAGAGGATATTTTTATTGAGAGGATTTTAAATGGTGAGGTTTTATTTTACCCTTTATTTAAAAAAAACTCATTTTCCTTTATTGTTTAATTTAACTCTTGGGAATATTTTGTTTTATTGATTTCTAAATTTTGAATGGGGTAATTTTTCTTTGCACCTTAATTTTTTTTTGTCTTGTGATTTGAATTCTAATTTTTCTGAGGGATTATTTTATTCAGACTGGGGAGAAATTTCCCCTTGATTTTATTTTATCTTTCCCTAGCGAGAATTTAACGTTTTTACTAATTATCTATTTTATCATTTTTTGTTACGGGAGGAGTTATTTAAACTCTCCTCCTCCCTCTATTAAATTTTTGAGTTAGTTATTAAATATAATTGCCAAATTGTATTTAATAACGAACTCGATTCTCTTCTTGGATTTATTTGGCGTCTTGTCATTTAATTTAATTTTACTATTTTATTATTTTAATTGATTATCATTTTGAAGTTATTCTTTAGTTTTAACCTAATTTTTTAGTCTTAAATTTTATTTATTCCTTATTGGTGTTTTATTTTTGGAAATTTATTTAGCGTTTATCGAAAACGCGTTATGCTGCCAAAATTTTGCTAGATTCCTAGGGTTTATTTTATGTGGTGTTTTATTTATTTTATTTCATCTTCCACTTCAACCATGCGCCATCTTGCCATATTATTTAAACACTTTATGATCTGAGTTAAATTAGGGTTCGATGTAGGCAGAATCTTCTTCACCTAGGAAACTTAGGGTTCAAATTAAAATCAGTCTAACCCTAGAAACGACACACTACGTGTCGCATACCCCCTAGACGACCCTCACCTTTGCGGATACGTTGACATGTTTACACCTTATGTGTATTGCCACCGAGCACGCAGACACGTGCGAGGGGGTTCCTAGGGATAGGTAAAAAAGTTTTTCTCAGTTCATGTCATGACCACAAGGCAAATGTGGACATGACACATGTGTTGTGTGTCGTGACAACATGGGAAATGCAGGCATGACAGAAACAACCTTTGTGTATGATCTTTTAAGGAACAACAGGCACTAGAAAATCATACCTAATCAATTTCATTAGGGACACACTGAACAACTTAAACCTCAACAAGCAAAGCCCACTTCTCATGCTTGTCCCTATAAGAGTAGCTGCTTACAACATACATGCCTCCACAATCCATGCATGTCTTAGAATTCCAATAAGAGAGATGAGAGCATTACAAGGACAAGATCATACACTATTCCAAGAAGAAATGTGTAACATTGAATACATCCTCATAGATGAGATGAGCTTCATAGGCCTAAAGTTAATAAAAATAGACAACCATCTACGTGAGGCATGTCCCCACCAGCAACACCAATGCTTTGGTGGTGTATCCATTATCCTTATTGGTGACCTTGCATAGCTACCACCTGTCATGGATAAACCTATTTATGCATCACATTCAACTGCAAAGATGCTATGGGAAACATTTACCATAATTATCGTGCATTGGAATCAATTTTTCGTCAAGGAGGTGACAAACAAGCCCAATTTTTTTTGTTTCATATTACAAAACATACATGAAGCAAAACCAGTGCAACATGATTGGGAAACACTAATGAACCACACAAATAAATCACTAAGTCTAATAGAACAAGAAGAATTTAACCTCTCCATGCATTTACTTGCCACCGACAACTTTTTCGTGCTACATAATAGAAAGACGATGAAACTACTAAATCTTCTAGTGGCACTTCCTGTAGCACATAATACACATAAAAAATTGAACAATGATACTAATGATGACCAAATCCAGCAAGAGATGCTCTTATGCATAGGTGAAAGAGTCATGCTAACAAAAACATGGATTGAAGTTGGCCTTGTAAATGGATCATTGGGAGAAGTCAAATTTATTGTTTATGATATCAAATCCAAACCCCCAAACTTGCCAATGTAGGTCGTGGTTCAATTTGATAACTACAATGGCCCAACACAAGACAAGGAAAGACCAAAGAACATACCTTTGATACCTATAACACGTGGTGATCATAGACAAATACCCCTAAGGATAGTGGGATATTCCATATGGGTCTGCTTATTTTTCAAGAGATCCTATCAAGGTTAGGACATATATATCATGCAGTTGAGAGTGGGAATGGTGTTTCAAACTCTAAAAAATCATGTTATATGTTGAGAAGGCGCAAGAAGACTGTAAAAAAAATGAAAACCTGTTGAATATAAAGTGTCCACAGACTTGATGAATACTGCAAGAGACTACAGAGGGTAAAGAGACATAAAGAACGGTCCTAAATAGTGAAAGAACAGTGATACTAGCAAGGAAAACAATCAATGACTGTCACTATTATAATAGTGGTAGCAATCATATAGAATGGTTGTTATAAAGCAAGGAAAATAGTCAGTAATAAAAAAAAGGAAAGTAGTCACTACAATGACTATAATAACAGTTATGAAAGGACAAACACAAAAGCATAAAGGGACAATAGAAGTTGAAAAACAGTCCCAAAGAGTTGAAGAGAAGTCATCAATAGGAACAACTATGAGACATCTATAGCAAGTATGCATGAGACAGTCAACACATGAGGTGTCTCAAAGGTACAAAACCCTCACTATAGATACATATAAAGCAAAGTGAAGTGCTCTTCTAGTGGATGGTGCAAACCTGCACAAAAATGGAGAAGGGATAGAGGTACATGACTGCATGGTAGTAAATACACTCATGAATGCAGTCACCATTAAATGTGAGTAGAATAGTCCTAAGTAAGAGATGTTGATAAGTAAGTGTTACAGAGGTCTTCAAGGTAACTATCAAACATGCATGCAACTAGAGGGCAAAGATATTATCTGTTGACTAATGAAAGATTATGACAAGTTAGTCAATCGTGTACAACGACACACAAAATGTACTGAGAGAACTTGTTTACACATGGTCAGTCATGGATGGAGGGTCCTAAGAAGGGACTGCCCAAACCATGCAGCAAGAGTAAACATAAAGGAAACAACACAATAATAGAATGCAAAATATTAGATAATCACAATGCTTATATGCCAGAACATGCGGGGTACAATCAAAGGGCTCACAGGCCTACTTTCCAGGTTATAATAGAAATGAAAGATATGGCATTGAAGTGCCTTTTGAAAAGAATTTTAATTATCTATCTTATCTTCTAAAACTACTAACTTCCTAATGCATCTAAGAGGTGTATATATATCATCTTTAAGCTCATAGAACACTCTACGTCAGCCTCAAGAGGTTACAAACTCCAATGGATGATGACATGTAGGTCAGCCTACAACACATGGTATTGCTCCGCAAATGAATGAAACTTGGTGTGGACCTCAAGGAAGGTCTATCTAATCCTTATTTGCCTTGTGATATGTTCCATTTGGCTCCACAAGTCACGGAAGTGCTCCGTAAACCTTTTGTTCTCATGTTGACTGAATGAATGCTCTGTTCTGTGAAAGTTGATGGACTTCTAATAGCAATAAATTTCTGTAGTCAAATCCAAATCTCTTGAAATCTTAGTATGATGTAGCTAACATGGCATGAAAGTTAAATCCTACTCTATGAGCTCTGATATGAAGATGCGGTAAAATGTGGTAGAAAATGCTGAACTGTAAGTTACTGAAATGAAAGAAATGAAAAGAATACAAATATTTTTGGTTGATGCAAGATTGCTCTGCAACTTGGGATGCTCTTGCATCAACACAAGAAATGACAAAATGTTGAATGCCATTATGAAGCTCCGTGGACTGAACACATGGACTCTACCTTAATATGCGATGAAGAAGGGAAAAAACTTATGAACCAACTAGAAATGACAATAGGTTAAACATCCACAACCCTGAGATGCTTAAAATATGGCGATCTAACATAGATTGTCAACTTATAATTTCATGAAAACTTGTTCTAAAGTATATTTCCAAGTATGCGTCAAAAGATGAGAGGAAGTCAGAAAGTTGTGTTGATATGTTGAAAAGAATATTAAATGTGGGAAAGATTGAAGGTGAAGCTTTGATAACATATCGTAAATTCATGATAGAGATTATTGTAGATCATGATATAGGAGCACAAGAAACATGTCATACATTGCAAAAATTACCTCTTGTTACTTGCAGTCAAACCTTCGTATCATTAAATGTTACCAAGAAAGTGCTACAATGTATAACAAGAAAAGTAAATGAATCTAAATTGCCAACTAATTACATACACTCCTATACCGAATGACCTCTTGAGCTAGAGACTATTTCTCTAATAGAATCGACACAAATGTTCTCATTTTGTTCTCATCACAAAGGAAGCAAATGGAAAAGAAGGAAACAAAATGCAATTGTCAATGTATTTCCTTGCTTCTATAGTATTCCAATGGAAGACAAAGCATTTTGAAACATTTTGTTGGAGTGATCTCCTCTTATACAAACCTTTCCAACACATAGAGACATAGATAGGCCTTAACAAATAGGAAATCGTAGCAAATTGGAGACACATGAATGCAAACAAATACTATCCTTGGCACATTAACCACATAACACAAGTGGAGGATGTCAATGAAGAAATGATAATGATGTTGATGAAACATTGGCCTAAGAAACCACCATCCTATATGAGTGGAAATTTTTATCACAAACAGGTCTAACCACTAATGTTGATATGAATGAGCTAGAAATGCTTGGTAGACGAGACTTTGACATCAACAATGCATGGAATGAACATAATGTTCCCAAGAATTTACATGATAGTGCCCTTCAATTCATAACCATGAGTAAGTCATGCATGGAACATGCCTACTCTTCCTCATCATTCACAAAACCAAGCTACTAGCTAGCACTAAAGCAAGAACTTGCACTAAGAACCATTATGCAACACATAGGGATCCGTGCTTGAAACAACCTTTGTGTATGATCTTTTAAGGAACAATAGGCACTGGAAAATCATACCTAATCGATTTCATTAGGGACACACTGAACAACTTGAACCCCAACAAGCAAAGCCCACTTCTCACGCTTGTCCCTGTAAGAGTAGCTACTTACAACATACACGCCTCCACAATCCATGCATGTCTTAGAATTCCAATAAGAGAGATGAGAGCATTACAAGGACAAGATCATACACTATTCCAAGAAGAAATGTGTAACATTAAATACATCCTCATAGATGAGATGAGCTTCATAGGCCCAAAGTTAATAAAAATAGACAACCGTTTGTGTGAGGCATGTCCTGATGAGGAGCCTATCGGCAAGAAAAGTGCTATCGGCTACGTTAGATTCTACTTCGCCAATACGCCGATGACTTTTGTCTTCGGTGAGACCCTACACTATCGGCAAACATCATTTTGTTAATTCTGATACACGATCACTTTCTCTCTTCGATATGACCCTTATCATCACCGAACGTTTACCAACTTAAGTTGATGTGCCGATGGACCAACCACTCTTCGGCGTGACTTCAACCTTTGGCAAACTTCCTTTTTGTGTCTCCGATACGTTAGTCACCCTGATCACCCATCAGCCAAAAGAATGCTATTGGTCAAACCTTAAGATCTCTTTCCACTAGCCGAATTCTCCTGATGGATATCCGTCGATATCAGTTATCCCTTATCACCCCGATGTAACTACGATAAATTAGTATTTGCCGTCACGATTTTGGCAAGACATACGCCTATCGGTGGAGCCAAAAATTATCAACCTGATACTCTGATAACATCCTCTCTTTGCTATCAGCTAGAGTCCTTTAGGTCACCAGAACTTGTCTCTTCGTTGGCTCGATCCAACGACACCACTAGCGGTTAGTGACCATCTTTGGCCACGACTCTACGACATAGCGATACGTCGATAGGGTTGTCAACTCTCACATAGTCTAATCTACACTCTACGCCTAGTACATAGAGATGCTAGGGCATGCTATTGTGCACACTCCTCAGTTTGGAACATCTGCCCCGCCAAATAGGTAAATGAAAGGAAAAATAAACAAAAATATGTACATACTGATGCCATTCCACTGATTTCTTTGGAAATCCACCAGTGGAATGGTTATCGACTCATCTTCGACAATTTAGACTAAACTATTTCAATTGTAGAGAACAGAGAGCTATTATGAACAATTAGGAATTATTTATGACACAAATCAAACACAAAAGATGATGGACAAAAGTTATTATTGCTCAGTTGATTTTTGAATCACAATCTTTGAATCTACAAAACCCCCCTCTCGGTTGCTCCTCTGTGCTTTTATTAAGCCAGAGTTGGAAGATCAACAGTTGATCAATAGTTAGGGAAGGCCAACTACCCTGAATCCCAACCGACTCCTGTGACCTTTTCAGATTCTATTAGATACAAAATGTGTCCATTATGTGCTAAATGGAATACAGAGACTTCTAGGTTTTTTAGAAAACAAAACATGAACAAGGTGACATGGCCAAATAGGCCTTATTTTAACATAGTAGATTTTACTATTGTGCCCCTGCACCATACTCCCCAGAAGAAAAATGTCTCAAGTCCTCTTAGAGACCAATTCTTGTACATCTCCACCTTGCTTTAGAATGTCTTCCTCCAGCATCCATGTAGCTTCTGAATCTGGAAGCCCTTGCCACTTAACCAGATGTTCAAAGTATGTTTTGTGCCTTGTCTTCCTGGCTTCTCTGCTTTCCAAAATGTACTCCATTTTTGGCAGCTCCCTAGAAGGTAAGTGCTTCAGCCAGTCTTCATTTTCTTAGACAGAGTCTTCAACATTCTCCCCTGTATTAGGACTTCTATACAATGTAAAATCAACAATGTTGAATATGGGTGAAAGAGAAATATCATCAAGAAGCTCAATCTTGTAAGCATTTGGACCGTACTTCCCCAGAATCTGACAGGGTCCAATCTTCCTCATCATCAGTTTGTTGTGGCCTCCTTTTGGCAACCTGTTTTTGTTCAGATGAACCATGACCAAGTCGCCTACCCGATACTGCACATCCCTCCTCCTTTGATCCATTCAAGCCTTCATCTTCTAACTATTCTGGTGTAAAGTATCTCTGACCTGTTAGTGTATTTCTTTCATGGCTTCTACAAATGCATCAACATGACCACTCCTTTTGTCCAACCCCTAGACGTCTCTCAACTCAAAAATACCCTTGGGGTGACTACCATATACAATTTCAAAGGGACTCATACCTGTGCTCCTATTTGTCGAGTCATTATAAGCATATTCTGCTTGTGGGAGTATCACATCCCAACTGCTGCCATGTTCTTTTATTAAGCATATAAGGAGATTGCCCAAAGATCTATTGACCACCTCGGTTTACCCTTCAGTCTAAGGATGATAGGATGAACTGAAAGACAAATTTGTTCCCAATCTTTTCCACAAAGTCCTCCAAAAATGTCCTACAAATTTGCTATCCCTATCAGACACAATGCTCAAGGGTAGCCCATGAATCCTGACAATTTCTTTAAAGAACAAACCTACAATGTAGCTAGCATCATTAGTGGTCCTGCAAGGAATGAAATGAGCTATCTTGCTAAATCGGTCTACCACTACAAACACACTGTCACAACCTGCCCTTGTTTTGGGTAACCCCATCACAAAATCCATACTCAAACAATCCCAAGGCCTGTTGGGTATTGGCAAAGGTTGATACAATCCTGCATTGGTCGAGACTCCTTTTGCTCTTTGGCATACTATGCAACTTTCAACAAATTTTCTGATGTGATACTACATTCTTGGCTAGAAATAAAATCTCCTTACCAAATCTAAGTCTTATTCAACCCAAAATGTCCACCCAGTCCTCCACTATGTTTTTCCTTCACAATATTATCCCTCATTGAGCATTTAGGGATACACAACTGACATCCTTTGAACAATAGTCCATTCTGCAATGTAAAATTTGAAAACTCACTATGAAAAGTATTAGCAAATTCATTGCATACCTTGTAGATTTCTCTGAAATCTTGATCCTCTTCATACAATTCCTTGAGTGACTCAACACCCATGCTTTGCAACTACACTTCTTGGACTGTCAACACCCTCCTGCTAAGAGCATCTACAACCTTATTGGTTATCCCTTTCTTATGCTTGATGGTGAAGGTGTATGCTTGAAGACTTTCCACCCACTTCATGTGTCTATGGTTGAGCTTTTCTTGTCCATTCAAAAAACTGAGAGCATGATTGTCAGTGTACACGATGAATTCTTTGGGAAGCAAATAATGCCTCCACTTTTTCAGGGCTTGTACCAAGGCATATAATTCTAAATCATAAGAGGAGTACTTCCTCTTGGCTTCATTTAACTTTTCACTGAAGAAGGCCACTGGTCTCGCTTCTTGGCTCAACACTGCTCCAATGGCCAGCCCACTTGCATTCACATTCAATTGTTGAAACCTTATTGAAATCACGTAACACTAAGATAGGGATTTTAGCAACTTTTTGTTTCAGACTCTCAAAGCTCCTATCTGCTTCTCTCGTCCACACAAACTTCACCTTGCAACCACCCTTGATGGTTTCCAACATAGGTGCACAGATGTCACTGTAATTCTTAATGAATTTCCTATAGAATGTGGCTAAACCATGGAAACTCCTTACCTCCCCTGTTGTCTTAGGTGTGGGCCAATTTAGAATAGCCTCCACCTTTGAAGGATCCATCTTCAGATCACCTTTGGAAATGACCAAACCCAAGTAGATCAACTCTTGTTTCATGAAATCACATTTGTCCAAGTTTATCAACAACTTATGGTCTTTCAGCCTCTTCAAGACTATCTCTATATGTTTCAAATGCTCTTCTTTACTTTTACTGAATATCAAAATGTCATCTAGGTATACTACCACAAACTTACCTATGAAATCCTGCAATACTTCATTCATTAGCCTCATGAAAGTGTTAGGAGCATTAAACAGACCAAACGGCAATACAAGCCATTCATATAACCCTTCATTAGTTTTGAATGTTGTTTCCATTCATCACCTTCTCTTATCCTTATCTGATGGTACCCACTCTTCAAGTTTATCTTAGAGAAATAAGTAGCACCCCCCAAATAGTCCATTAGGTCTTCAATTCTAGGAATAGGAAACTTGTATCTGATGGTTATCCTATTTATTGCCCTGGAATCAGTACACAGTCTCCATTTCCCATCTTTCTTTGGTGCCAAAACAATGGGGACTGCACATGGACTCAAACTCTTTCTTATTAACCCCTTGTCTAAAAGTTCTTGAACCTGCCTAGCTATCCCCTCATTCTGCTGAGGGGCCATCTTATAGGCTACCTTATTGGGAAGTACAACTCCTGGTATGAGATCAATCTAATGGCTAATATCTCTAATAGGTGGTAGTGAGTCTGGTATATCTGCTGCAATTACTTCCTTATAACTCTCAAGTAGTTCTCTAACCTCCCTAGGTCCTATCTCTCTCATATTTTCTCTTTTCTTCTCCTTAGGTTTCACAACCAGAGCAAAACCTAGTCCACCTGATTCTTCTAGTGTTTCAAGGAATTCCTTTTCTCCTACCAGCATTACACTAGATCCTACAGGCTATGGATCCCCTTCTACTAATGACTGTATCCTATAAGTTACACCATCCTTTTGGAATGAGTAAGCATTCTTTTTCCCATCATGATAAGCCTTTCTGTCAAACTACCATGGTCTACCCAGCAGAAGATGGCAAGCATCCATTGGAAGGATGTCACACAAAATTTTGTCTCTATACCCCCCAATACTGAATTCTACCCATGCTTGTTCATTGATGACTATATGCTATCCCTTGTTTAACCAACTGACCCTATATGGACAGCTATGGGGTATTTTTCTAATTTCAATTTATCTACTGCTTCCAAAGATATAATATTGTCAGTAGAACCAGAGTCAATAATAACTTTACAGACCTTACCTTGGATCTTGCAGTTGACTCTAAACAAAGCTCTTCTTTGTGACGGTTCAATCTGCACTGGTTCTTTGAGCAACGTCCTCTTGATCATCAGATTTTCTCCCATCTCTGATGTCAAATTCACTTCAGGAGATGTCACACTCCCTGCATCCTCTTGAGTCAATGTGGTTCTTCTCTCATTACCATGAGAAGTTGAGGCCTTCTCTGGACATTTATAAGCTGGGTGCCCTATCTGATTACAGTTATAACATCTCATGTTGGAGAACTTGGATCCTCTACCTAATCCATTTGTCCCACCTCTTCCATTAGACCTTCTTCCTCAGTAGCCTCCTTTGCTACTTGAGTCCCCAACTTTCTCTCCTTGGCTAGACTCACCATTAGGCCTCTAGTTAGGACTTCTTCCTCCAAAACTGCCTCTACCTCTAAATTTTCTGCCACCTCGTCCTCTACCTTGCTGCTCACCTTTCCTCTTCAGCTTCTCTTCAGCTCTTAATGCTACTTGAAAGCATTTTTCCATGGTTTTAGGGGTTAATAAACTTATCTCATATTGAATATTGAACCTTAGACCGTTTAGATACCTTGCTACCTTGGCTTTTTCATCCTCCATGTACCCACAACGAAGAGTGTATTTGTGAAACTCCTCGGTGTAAGTAGCCACATCCATATCTTTTTGCTTAAGGTTCTACATTTTCCTGTAAATCTGCACCTCGTAGTCAGATGGAAGGAATTGGGACTTGATCTTCTCCAGCATTCTGCTCCACGAAGAGATCATACTCTTCCCATTCTTTACCCTCTCTCCTTGGGTGTAATTCCACCATGTAAGGGCAACCCTTTGAGTTTAGTTTTTGCAAACTTAACTCTCTTACTTTCAGGAACTTCTTTGTACTCAAAATAGTTGTTTAGAGCCTCAATCCACTCCATGACTTCATCAACATTCATGTTCCCACTGAACATGGGGATCTCCATCTGAGCCTCTGAAGAATCCTTGCTAATTGCCTTGATGGCTTCAAGGAAATGCCTTTGATCAGCCAGTACCTCTACCTCTTCTTGTTCTTGTTCTTGTTCTTCTTCCTCTTTCTCTTCCTCTTCATCTGAACCTTCATCTATCCTTTTTCCTATCTTCAGTGCCTTCAATTCTGCTTGGAGTGCTTCCCTGATTCCAGTTTTGATCTTCTCTTCCATCTCCTTAAATTTCTTGACCACTTCGATGGTCATCCCCTTTGGAGGCATATTGCTAGCCTCTCCTTCGCTCTCCTTTGCTGACATATACCATATCAACAACAAATCCTTTTATGGCTCTGATACTAATATGATGAGGAGCCTATCAGCAAGAAAAGTGCTATCGGCTATGTTAGATTCTACTTCGCTGATACGCTGATGACTTTTGTCTTCAATGAGAGCCTACACTATCGGCAACCATCATTTTGTTAATTCTGATACACAATCACTTTCTCTCTTCACTGTGACCCTTATCATTGGCGAACGCTTACCAACTTAAGCTGATGCGCCGATGGACCAACCACTCTTCAGCGTGACTTCAACCTTCGGAGAACTTCCTTTTTGTGTCTCCGATATGTTAGTCACCCCGATCACCCATTGGCCAGATGAATGCTATCAGCCAAACCTTAAGATCTCTTGCCACTAGCCGATTTCTCCCGATGGATCTCCATCAGTATCAATTATCCCTTATCACCTTGATGTAACTACGACAAATTAGCATTTGTCGTCACGGTTTCAACAAGACATACGCCTATCAGTGGAGCCAAAAATTATCAACCCGATACTCCGATAACATCCTCTCTTTGCTATCGGCCAAAGTCCTTTAGGTCACCGGAACTTGTCTCTTTGTTGGCTCGATCCAACGACACCACTAGCGGTTAGTGACCATCTTTGGCCACGACTTTGTGACACAATGATACGCCGATAGGGTTGTCAACTCTCACATAGTCTGATCTACACTCTACGCCTAGCACATAGAGATGTTAGGGCATGCTACTGTGCACACTCCTCAGTCTGGAACATCTGCCCTGCCAAACAGGTAAATGAAAGGAAAAACAAATAGAAATATGTACAAACCGATGCCATTCCATTGATTTCTTTGGAAATCCACCAATGGAATGGTTATCGACTCATCTTCGACAATTTAGACTAAACTATTTCAATTGCAGAGAACAAAGAGCTATTATGAACAATTAGGAAATATTTACGACACATATCAAACACAGAAGATGATGGACATAAGTTATTATTGCTTAGTTGATTTCTGAATCACAATCTTCGAATCTACAGAACCCCCCTCTCGGTTGCTCCTCTGTGCTTTTATTAAGCCAGAGTTGGAAGATCACCGGTTGCTCAACAGTTAGGGAAGGCCAACTGCCCTGAATCCTAACCAACTCCTGTTGACCTTTTTAGATTCTATTAGATACAAAATGTGTCCATTATGTGCCAAATGGAATACAAAGACTTCTAGGTTTTTTAGAAAACAAAACATGAACCAGATGACATGGCCAAATAGGCCTTATTTCAACATAGTAGATTTTACTATGGTGCCCCTGCACCATGTCCCCACTAGTAACACCAATGCTTTGGTGGTGTATCCATTATCCTTATTGGTGACCTTGCATAGCTACCGCCTGTCATGGATAAACCTATTTATGCATCACATTCAACTGCAAGGATGCTATGGGAAACATTTATCATAATTATCATGCATTGGAATCAATTTTCCGTCAAGGAGGTGACAATCAAGCCCATTTTTTATTATTTCATATTACAAAACATACATGAAGCAAAACCAGTGCAACATGATTGGGAAACACTAATGAACCGCACAAATAAATCACTAAGTCTAATAGAACAAGAAGAATTTAACCTCTCCATGCATTTACTTGCCACCGACAACTTTTTCATGCTATATAATAGAAAGATGATGAAACTACTAAATCTTCGAGTGGCACTTACTGTAGCACATAATACACATAAAAAATTGAACAACGATACTAACGATGACCAAATCCAGCAAGAGGTGCTCTTATGCATAGGTGAAAGAGTCATGCTAACAAAAACATGGATTGAAGTCGGCCTTGCAAATGGATCATTGGGAGAAGTCAAAGTTATTATTTATGATATCAACTCCAAACCCCCAGACTTGCCAATGTAGGTCGTGGTTCAATTTGATAACTACAATGGCCCAACACGGGACAAGGAAAGACCAAAGAACATACCTTTGATACCTATAACACATGGTGATCATAGACAAATACCCCTAACCATGGTTTGGGTGATATCAATCCACAAATCCCAAGGCCTCACATTAAACAAGGCTACAATAAGCATAAGTGAAATTGAAAGACAAAGCCTAACATTTACAACTATATCTAGAGTCAAATCCATAGAAAGTCTTTGCATAGAACCTGCTTTCAATTTTGAATGATACTCTAAAATGCAAAACAATCCTTACTCCATCATCATTAGAAAGAAGAGGCCCGCCTACAACTTCTGTCCTCTTAACACATTCAGGTATAAACATTCACTTTTGTTTTCCTTACAAATTTAACTTGACATACTCACTACAATGTTACTTGGACTCATAATTTTTATGTAGGGATACAAAACACAAAGTCACCATTTGGAAAGGATTACTCTACACTAAGTACAATTATTATTGTACTTTCAAAGAAATAAAAGCCTTGCCTACAACTACTATCCTCTTAACACATTCAGGTATAACACATTTGTTTTTGTTTTCCTTATAAATTAAATTAGACTTCCTCACAATGATGTTAATTAAACTCATAAATCTTGTGTTGGTGAATACAGAACACAGAGCAAGCACCATTCAAAAAGGAGGGCTCTACACTCAATGATTGTGTATTGCAATACTCAATAGTTAATAATGTCCAAAGTAAAATGTATGTTGTATAGATGTTATTGTATAGTGGACAAAAAAAAACAAAAAACAACATTTTAACTTTGTGTTCAAGGGGAAAAATACCCATTATAGATTTTGGTACAAAGCTACCTTGAAAGAGATATGTGTATGTTCTTCAACCAATTAAAATAGAATATTCAAAAACAATTACCAAATGCTTCTAAATTTTCTTTTTATTATGAAAATGCAAAATCTACTTACATAACAATTACATAACAATTGTAATCAAGCATCCATGATTTAATATTTCTTCATTTATCACATTTAAACAAACTCCATAACTTTCTTTAACTCATGTAATTCATGTTGAATTCTTGTATTATCATTTCTTTAATTGAAAAGATAATAGAATAGAAGATACAATTACCTTCACAATTATCCAATTCTAATCATATTATGATTATATACATAAACTTTTATATTTAAATTATAATCATATTTTTATTATTTAAATTTTGTTTTAATTACAACATGACCAGGTAGGTATACCTATGTGAAAGCGAATTTCTGTTTTTGTTCTGCGGGGAGTGGCGCGAAAAAGGACTAAGTTGTCGTGGCCGGCCACGTCACCGAAATTTGATGACCTGGCACCTTGCCACGTTGCAGGGGTTTAAATGCCGGGAAATTCCACACGTGAAACGCTGGCTTTGTTACCTGTTTTCTAAGACAACGCAGTGGAGAGGCAGAGGGCTAAATTCTGATGTTCACGTATATAAACAGCGCCGAATTTGTGCACCAATTCTCCACCAAAATTTTGAAAAAGCTCTAAATTTAAAGGATTTGGCCGGCAATATCAGGCTCCCAACACTGTCTTTTTTACAATCTAGGGTTTCATATTACAGGTGAATTATATTCAGATTAATTATTGCTGTTTATTTTTTATTTTTTAAAACTTTTTGTTTTCTAGTATTCGATTCCTCAATTTTAAATAGAGATCAGAGCTCAAAAAAATTGATGCAGTATTTGTTTAAAATTTTGTTTTGGCAAATTGTATCATTTATCCCTGGCTCAACTAAACAAGGGGAATGTATCATCAAGTTCCGCACGCTTTTAGGCTTGCAAGTCATTAAATACTATCATTTTAGAGCACGTCTAAGCTCAGAAGCCACTAAACACGAAGAATGCACTATCAATTTTAGAACACCTTTTCACTTGGATGTGTTGTAAGGGATTTTTATTACACTAAAATTTGCCAGGTAACTTGCACAGGGTGTTTTGGAAGCGTGGTAGTATAGGTGGCTTGTGAGGTTTGAACCAAGGTAATCATCGTGGCAATCTCTCTCTGCTCTACCTTTATCCCATGGCTATCTGGAGTCTGGACAAAATTTAGAGTTCCTTGTCTAGGTTAAATTTTAGTTTTCGAAATGAAGTTGTGCTATTCTAGGTTAAAATTCTAGTCTTCGAAATGTAGTTGTGCTCATTTAGGTTAAATTTTTGGCTTTTGAAACACAGGAAAAGATACTAATTGGAAACCCCGAGCTTTGATAGGGTGAATGTTTTTCCTGTTACGCTTAGATATTATTTTTTATTGTTACTTTGCCTCATTTTAATGTCATTATACAAAACATTGTGGTAAGCTAGTCCCCAAATTCTCCACCACAAATGCTGAAGATTAGAGGACTGGGGTTTTGATATCAGGTTCACAGTATTTTATCAGTTCCCAACCCCGTTTTTCATGATATAAGTTTTTTCATATTGCTGATAACTTAATTCGGTGAAAGTATCATAATCTGTGGAAAAAGTAATGCAGCCTTTTCTTATAAAGTTAACATGTAAACTGGACCACTTACCCTGTTTTCAACTAAAGACGGATAATTCACCATCAAATTTGGAAGACATTTAGGCTTAGAAGCCAAAAAACACCACAGTTTAAATTCCTTTAAGCTCAGAAGCCACTAAATATGGATAATGGACCCTAGCCTAGAATGTCTTTGGACTTATTGCACAGAATTGATGTTTGAGAGGTTTCTATTCTGCTAAAATTTGACTGGGACTTGCACCAAATCGTTGCTTAAGTGTGACCAGGATTAATATCACCACTCTAATGTAGGTAGCATGGCCAGTGGTGTTTGAACCAAGGTCATCATCATGGCGATCTCTCTATCTTCTGAAAAATGATGCAATCCCCTGTCTAGTTTAAATTTTAGCTTTTGAAACATGGTCCAATTTGTCGAGGTTAAATTTGAGCTATTGAAATGTAGGGCAAGGCATAAGATTGGGACCCGAGCTTTGGTAAGGTGACTTTTGTGATGTTCCAATGTTAAGGCATTGTTTATATTAAAGATTTAAACATCATGATAAATGATGGAATTGCTTTTTTGAGATATGGTGGTTAGTAACTTAGTAGTATCCCTTCCACCGTCAATTTGAATGATAATTATACATCTATATATATATATTAATAAATATATATAAAATATATTTATCTTTTATTGACAAGATATATTATATTATAAAACAAATATAATAATTGTAATTTTATTATAATTATAAATTAAGAATAGTGATATTATTAATCAATATTTACAAGAAGTAAATAATATAATATTAATATAAATATAAGTATTAAATTATGAATATTAATATAAATATAAGTATTTAATAAATGTTATTATAATTGTTATTAATATAAGGCATGACTGATCCACAAAATAGCGCTGATTAGAAGGATCAGCAATTCCTAAAAAGGGGATCATTAAGCCAGCGGACAAATTAGTGAAGGGTGCAATTTATAGAAAGGCACCACAGTTAGAGGATGCAATGTATTATGTAGGCATGTTTTGGATGATCGCCTCTCTTCATGGAGGCACATTACCATATAAAAAGGGGAACGAAGTGTGAGGAATGCAGGAGGAAAAATCATCGGATTCCCAGGAGAGTTTGGAAGCAGATCAGGAAAAAGAGAATAAATACAGATCAGTTCTGAGTTCTGGTCAGCAGCAACAATCATAAGGAAATACATCATCAGTTTGAAGTTCTAAGCCTGCAGCAACAAGCAGACGAAACCAGTGAACAGGCAAGGGCATCAAATCAGTTATATTTCTGAAAAGATACAAAGTATAACATACATATACAGATAACAGTCTCATCGTATCAGCAAGTACTAGATTATAAGGAATTATATTCAGTAATAAGAGCAGACCTTGGATCTGCAGAAGGATATATTTATAACAGTCATCTAGACTGCTGAGGCACCAAAAGAATATATTTATATAAGTCAATTAGATTGTTGAAGCATCAAAATGATATCATTTAGCAGATCCGAACAGTGCCTATCAAATGATTTATTAATACTACTGTGATTTACATGAATAGAACTCACCCATCATAGAGGGATGATGAGTAGACAATGTGGAGGCAACCGTACCATGCCCCCTTAAGGGCCTGTTTGGGGGCTAGTCTGATCTGCACCCCGTCCATACCCACTGTAAGGGCCTGTATGGAGGCTTTGTATGACAGCTTGGAACCTACCAAACCCCCTGTTAGGGCCTGTATGGAGGGGGAACTGAGTAACAACCTGCCATGCCCCCATAATGGCCTGCATGGAGGTACTGTTGACCAGTCATTGTCTTGCCATGTTGCTCAGCACCATTCCCACTGTGATTGAGTGGAGTGAGTGAATAAATGGATTCATATTCAAGAGCATAATGAAGAAATAACTACCTGTAGGTCATCTCCCTAACCCTAATTGTGATTATAGGGTTTAATCGAGGGCAAATCTAGAAGGGGATATTACATTTAGGGTGAAATTAGTATCGTTCCTAGAAGGGGACATTACAACTTTTTTTTCCTTCTTATGTTCAGATTTGATTTTTCTGTTTTCCTTGATTTCATGATATTTTGTGAATTGAGATTGTGTAGCTGTATTTTCTCTTCCGAAAGAAACTACCTCTTTTGGGGGTTTAGTGAGCTGTGGTAAAGAATAATGACATCCAATTACAAGTGAACACCTTTTGGCTTACTGCTTTAAAGCCTTTTTTGAAGTTATCTATTGTGCTAAGATTTGCCAGCTATTTGTACTAAGCTTTGTCTAACTGTGACCTGTATAAACTCAGCTACTTTAGTATAGGTAGTATGACCAGTGAGGTTTGGAGTCTGGACCAAGGTGATCATCTTGGCAAGCTTTCTGCCTCATCAGTTGACCATGGCTTGCTGGACAAAAAGTCTCACACTCCCTTGTCAAGGTCAAAGCCTAGATTTTGAATTGAAGAACAGGATATAAAATTAGAATTCTAAACTTTGACAGTGTGACATTGCTTTCTCCAGTAAAGTTTGGGTTTTCTTTTAGATTTCTTTCATGTTCAATTTTATTTTGTGAACATAGACTATTATGTAGTTGTCTTATTTTTGCTGAAGGAAAATATGTGGACAATGCACCATCAAATTTAGAACACATTTAGCTTCGAAGCAACTAAGTTTGGAGAATGCTTAAACAAGCTCAGAACACCTTAAGGTTTAGAAGCTATGTTATAGGAACATGACTTTTATTCCACCAAAATTAGACTCCATCTTGTCTAATTAGTGTAGGGATTAACACGATCACTTTAATATGGGTAGAATGGTCAATGGGGTTTGAACTTTGAACCAAGTTCATCATCACGACAGTTTATTTGCCTTACCTTTAAACCTTGGGCCTGTTCAAAAATATGATGTAGTCCCTTGTCTAGGTTAAATCATAGATTATAAAATGTAGTCGCTTGCACAGGTTAAATTTTAGCTGTTGAATTGCCAAACAAGATGTAAAGTTGAGAAGCAAATCTTTGAGATTGTCAATCATTTTTCTCATTCCTTTAGGCTTTGAAGCCATGCTTGACAGAATTTTATTCAATCAAAATTAGCATAGGCTTCTTTAAGTATGGTTTGGAACAACACTATCACTTTAATGTAGATCGTGTGGTCAATCAGGTTCGAATCAAGGCCGTCATCATCACAATCTATCTGCCTTACCACTACGCCATCATCGGCATTAAATTTTAGCTTTGGAGATGCCGAATAAGATATATAGTTGGGACTTGAGAAACATTGGTTTGATAGGGGATATTTTCTCTTATTATTACTTCCTGCCAATGGAACTATAGTGTCAAGACTATTTTTAACCTGTGATTAATCTTCTATTTCATAGCAAATCAGATTTCTGGATTTTCTTGGAACTTGGATTAAATGGCGGTGTAATGTATTATACATAGAAACTGAGCAAATTTTAACAGTTGACAATTAAAAGTTTATTTTGTCAGATTGTCATTGGTAAAGAAATCGGTGTTCCCGGATTTTAAGGCAAGAGAAGACACGACTTTTCAACCTCTGCTGCATTTACCAGTTTTTGCAGATTGTCAGAAAAAGGTGCTGCCAACTACGCAGAGAGGTGTTGCTACTTCACCAAATGCAACGAACAGTTGCCCAACCTGATCAATAATGATCAACATGCCATGTGTAGGCATTGGAAAATTGGCTGCTTGGCAGTTCTCAGCACAGGTGGCTGGCGTTTAGGGATTGTGTAAATGGTTTGTTGGATTTTTGTCAAATAATCGTTAACGTTTCCATTTCTGCTTTGAATCCACTGCATACCCTGAGTCCTCAGTATTTGCTCTGCCAGGAAGCCTCTTCACAGCTACAGTCTCACCATTGTCCAAATTTGAGCTGTAGACTTTTCCAACACTACCAGTGGCCATTGTACCAGCCTCATTAAGGAAGTCCATAATTTTGTGCATGTAAGTATATCTTACTCATCTGTACCTCTTTTCTCTATTTTAATCTAATGAAAATATAAAATATATCTTACTATTTTTTAAAATTAGTTGAATGCAATCTCCATAATTTCTTAGTTTTTAATAGGCAAACATCAATAACACATACTATGCAAGTTATATTTTACATCAGAAAACAATTGCTGCCGAGATTGATAAAAACAGAAGCCCTATTTTTTTAAGCAGAAAATGGGCAAAAATTGCCAGGAAATCACAGCTTTGCTGATTTAATCGTAGCGTAGACAAGACATGTAAACTGTTTGGTAGAATGGGTTAAAGAAATGTGGTTTCATGGTATGCCATGATTGCAGGATATGCACTGGCTGAGATGAAAGCTGCAGAAGAAACGACCAGACAGAATGAGAAGAAGAAACCATCTGAGCGGGAGCTTGCTGCAGATATCAATAGAGTAAGGGAGCATTGAAGGGGTAGAAATCTTGGTGGAAACTTCCGAATCTGGTTCCCACTACGGATCAAATGCCAATGCCATGCTAGCCTTTGTCACATCAGAACTAAGGAGCAAGTTAGCCCATACCAACCTGACATTAGTTTTGATATCAACCCCACATTTTTTGTTTCAGTCAGTCCTCAATTGGGCAACAAACCCTAAGAATGTCACCAGAAGGTCTTTATCAGACCTTATGGCTTCAGACACCACCCAAATGCCTACAGTAAAAGTTCATCAAACCTTATGGCTTCAGACACCACCCAAATGCCTACAGTAAAATTTCATCAAAATGACACTGCCACACTGCTTTACTCTTCTGGCACTACAGGCCTCAGTAAAGGAGTGATTTCTACCCACAGAAATCTCATATCCATGTATGCATGGTGCTGATACGTTTCCATTCCACAAGAAAGGATACTTTCCTCTGCACCATGCTGTAATGTCCCCATTTTTGGAGTGATCACCTTGGGAGAGCCTATGGATTGGTTTTCACACTCGGGGATTTTTGGAAGAAGAATCAAGGGTTGGATATGACTTGGCATATTTTTATGATAGGTTTGATGTGTCCCTTGCATTTTATATCCTTTTCTTTCCATGAGAGCGGGCCATTTGGAGGAGCCTTGGGTGTGGAAACTTGTCGTGTTGTGTGATGAAATTGTTAACATGTTCTTTATGATGCCACTTTGGATAAATGCTTTCACTTGATCATATATGTACACCAACTTGGAGGAGTATTTATTGGGTGCATCTTGGATTTGGACGACCTATGGAAGAGAAACAAAGAATGAAATATTAGCTATGCCTTGGCGCTTGGAGGAAGGTTGCATGGAGAAGAAAGAGAAGACAAAATTCACATCTTTAATTTTAATTTTCTTGGCGCCTTCATGGTCTAATGCTGGTCGGCCCTTTGGAGGGAAAAGTGGTTGTTAAAATAAAATAATATCTCTCTCTAGGTCGGCCTCAAGGAATGAAGATAAATCATGTATAAATATAAGTTAGTTTTTGGCATTCAAGGCATCATTCATTCACTCATTCACACATCATTTGGAGTTTATCTCTTGGAGAAGGACTTGAGACGAAAACCTTGAGTTCTTGGGAAGAGTTGGATGAAACCCTAGCTTTCCTTTGGAGGATTCCGTGACGGGAGTTCACTTGTGCTTCATTGATAATTTGTGGAGAAGAGGAGAATATTGCTACATCATATTTTGAGATCATCTTTGAGGCTTCCCTTGGCATGGATTGTTGCATATTTGACTAGGGTTTGACCTAGATTTGGAGCGCCACCTTGGAGGAAGGTTGATTGCATTCTTGGAGGCGAAGTTAGAGTTTGTCATTGCTGATTAGGGTTAGGGCAGAGCAGAATTCTATAGCAGCAGCAGTGCTGGTCTGATTTCACCCTAATTCCTTGGCATAAGCATCAACATTGTCTTAGGGTTTTTCATCCCTCTTTGGAGCGCCATCATTGGAGAATCATTTTGTGGTGGTTTGTTGGCATCCGTGGCATCATTGATCACACTTTTTGGAGCAGCAGACCTAGCAGACCTGAGCGCCCTAATTTGGAGCAGAATTCTTTGGTGATCGAAGGTTCTAGGGTTAGGGTTTCATGCCCTAATTGGAGCAAAACTCATTAGAGGACTTTGCTATAACTTCAGAGGTCATTTTGCATTGTTTGTGGTATGTACAACCTTAGGGTTTAGGGCAGATTATTGCTGGGCATGTTTGTCATGTTTGCCCAAGACAATTGATGTAATTGAAGACTTGTCAGATGCTGATTTTTATAGCAGCAGACTTATGATTTAATTTTCAGTCATTTGTGGTCGCCAATTGAAGTGGATTCATTGCATGTTTGGTTGTGAAATTCAAGTATTTTATTAGTAAACATATTGGCAATGATATTATGATGTTTTGGCATGATTTACGGGCTGTTGTATGCATTTATTTAAGTCTGATTTGAAGTTCAGAAGTTAGGGTTTGAGCAGAAAACTAAAGTGCAGAAATTAGGGCAGAATTCCAAATTAAGGAAAATCAGAGTTTCCTAAGTGGAGAAGTTTGTAAAGCCTATAAATCCAAAATTGTCCAAAATATCCCGTTTTGGGATATTACAGATGCCCATGCTTAATATATATGGCTTTGCTTGCTTTGCGTGTGGTTTCGTGCCTTGGGGTCTACTATTGTTGTAATGTTTAAGTTTGAGTTTGGTGAGATGCTTGAGGGCCTGGGGCTATTGAGAAGTATAAAGTGACCTATTTGCCACTGGTGCCTACAATTTTAGTGGCTCTAACAAAGGCAGAGATTGCCTGCAAGTATGATTTAGGGTCTCTGTGTTCTGTCCTATGCGGAGGATTCCCCCTCAGCAAGGAGGCTACCGAAGGGTTTATTTCCAGGTTTCCAAAAATTGTACTAATGCAGGTAGGTAGCATTGGTCATTTTTTTTCATCGATTCTATATTGTTAGTTCTAGACTTACCACCTCCTACTTTCATAGTCCAAGAAACCCTGTTATTAAGGCTTCCATAGTCCATAACCAATATAAAATACATTAGAGGTTTTTAAGGTTTCCACGTTCTGTAACCAATTACAGGAAGTTTTCTGAAAAAAACCATGATACAAAATGATCCGTCATGAGGACAAAAGATGTGTTTGGATTGCAGAATCAAGCTCCTTACATATGGCATCTTTGATGCAGTTTCTTGAGAAATCTGTTCTCATATTTTAATACATTTCCTTTGCTAGATCATCATATTAATGCATTAATTCATGTGCATAGTATTAGTGGTTTTTCAATTATTTCGTCCTATATTACTAGATTATGGTTAGAATTATTCGAGTCTACTTATTGTATCACATTACAACGGTCCATCACCAGGACAAAATATGTGTTTGGATTGTGCAATAGAGCTATGCACATATAGCATTTTGTACTGGATTTATCTATTTAAAGAGATCTGTTCTGCAATCCAGATACATCATGTGTTTAATGATGGTTCACTTAATGTGATCAGAAATGTGGATGCAAATAAATCTGTCACTGTTTTATCCACAAAACCTATTTGTCATATATAAAAAATAATACATTTGCATCACCAACTTCTTCTCTACAATCAAGATCAGCAAAATGGCTGCTCTGATATGGTTTTGAGTTTTTCCGGTATTGGAACATAAGATTCTGTTGTGTGATACTGTGGACTTCCATTAATGAGTACAACTATTTGAGTCTAAATTCCACAATGGCCTCTTCTTTTTTGGAAGGCTTAGAGCCTCATCTGATCTTTGGGCACAATTCATGCTTACTAGCAAAATGACTGTCATTCAAATTCCATAGTCCCCTGTTCTATGCAGCCTGCCAGGCAAGCTTCAAATTGTAAACCCAGAGTAACTTTGCTTAAAAAAATATAAATATTCAGTGCTTGGCCACAAGAAATATTGCAACTTTTTCCAACATGACAACCATCCCAAAGCCCCCTGTTACCAACTAAATCTTCCAAGACTAATTTGGTGGGCATTGCTTACTTAAATTAACTTTAGTTTCAACCATGACACAGTTTTATGCCCCTATGTAGGATACTAATTGTTGTGAAAAACATGCATTTTTACAAGGTTAGTAATAATTGACAATATCAGTTTTTTATGGATGTTCTTATGGCACAGAACCACCATTGCCATCTGAATTCAACATTGTTTCTAATATTAAAGAGGAACCAAAACCATCCTCAGGTTGCTCATTAAGTTCAGATTTTATTTCTCTTTTTCTTTTTTTTTCTCGACTCTTTCTGTTTATTTTTTGAATCTAAGCCATTTTCTTCACTGACAGAAAATGCACTTATTTTGGGGTAGAGAGCCAAGTTAAAGAAGAATGGCATCTGGTAAAAATTGTGACACCTTTTGGCTAACTGGTTAGAAATCACTATCAAGGAGTTTCTGTTCTGCTAAAATTCTTTTGGGACTTGCACTTGGCTTGGTGTAAGTGTGGAATACATTAGCAAGATCACTTGAAAATAGGTACTATGATGAGTGGGGTTTGATTCAAGGTCATCATCATGACAATTTCTTTGCGTTACCACTAGATTATGGGTTGCTAGACAAATGGAATTCATCTTTGTCAAAGTTAAATTTTAGCTTTTGAACTGCATAACAGTATGTGAAATTGGAATTGTGAACTTTGATACCACGGCATTCATTTTTCTGGTGAAGTTTGGATTTTCTCTCCCCTCTCTTCCATGCTGTTCTGTGAATCTAGACCAATATTGTTTTCATGTTATTTTCTAAACATTTGAAGTACACAATTTTTATTTTGGGGCAGGGAGCTGTGGTAAAGAAGAATGGCATCCATTTAACCTTGGATTGGTAAAATGTAGATTATGTTGTCGTGGGTGCAGCAAGGACATCTTGTGCATTTCAGACCTCCTTAGAAAACCATCATTTTAGAGGAAGCCAAGGGTGAGGGAGTTATTTTATATCTGAAGCATGGAGAAAGAGGGTGAAACGACTGTCCCTAATGAAGAAAAAGATTGTGAAGTTGTTGTCCCTGAACAGAAGGAAGACAATGATGCTTTTGTTTCTGAAGAGTCTGTTTCTAAAATTGTGGGGGAAGAAGTGGAACCTGAGGAAGATGATGAGGATGAAGACTTTGACTTTGACCCTTTCCTGCAGTACATGGATGAGAAAGATGCATCCTCAAGCTTAAGTTCGGAGAATGAAGGAATAGAGGAGGAAGGAAAGGATCAGTTAGAAGATGTGCTGTATGATGAAAATGAGGCTACGTGGTTGGAATTGGGCAGTGATGTGGAAGAAAATGAGTTTGTGGGAAATTATGATGACGATGATGAAGAAATTGACGAAGATGAGAACACAGAAGATAACAACGAGGAAGTTACTGGCAACCAAGATGAGAGCACAGAAGATCAGCAAGGATGTTCAAATACATTGGGCAGATTGGGAATGGAAAGTGATGAATTGGGTGCAGGATCCAATACACTGAATAGCTGCAATGTTTCTGGGAAAGAAGAAGACACAGGTAACTTAACTGACAGAGCAGAAGTAGAGTTGGGTCAGACCATGGATGCTTTACCAGATCTGAAAAGTCCAAGGAAGTCAGTTATCGTGCGGCAGAGAGGTGAAAGTAATGATGAAGATATTGAAGATGCAATATCGAAGCGAACTCGGGCACGCTACTCTTTGGCTGATATGTCACTTGATGAGTTGGAGACTTTTCTTCAGGAGTCAGATGAAGAGGACTATTTCCAAAATGTTGATGATGAGGAAGAATACCGAAAGTTCCTGGCTGCTGTCGCTGGAAGTTTAGAAGGAAACAATGGACATGATCAAGTGTCACAAAATAAGGAAGATGAGGATGAGGATGATGAGGATAATGATGCAGATTTTGAGATTGAGATTGAAGAGGCACTGGAAAGTGATGATGAAATAATTACTAGAAACAGCAGGAAGAGAAAGCATTGGGAAAATTTTAGTAGGCCAAATACAAGAGAAAGAAGGCGTCAAAGGAATTCTATCGAAACTAAAGATAGACTTCTTGGGCTTGCAAAAACTCCACTTCGTCCTTTGCTTCCATTGACAGAAAGTTTACAGATGCAATCTCGATCTCTAGATAGAAAAAGTGCTATGATTGGCCAATCTGGGTATGATGAGGTACATATTGAGAACAGGAATCTGCTAACTGGGTTCACAGCCCATCAGATTGGTCAATTGCATTGTTTGATTCATGAGCATGTTCAACTTCTTGTTCAAGTATTTTCTCTGTGTGTTTTGGATCCTTCCAAGCAGCACATTGCCCTTGAGGCTCGAAAGATGCTGAATGAGCTTGTTGACAAATGCGATGAAGTATCGTCATGGAAGAAAAATCCATATCCAGAGTTATGTTTTCATCCTCCGTATATTCATCCTTCTGTAATGGAAAGTGTTCAGTTGCATCCAATGCCAGTGCTTTCAGATCTAAGTAACCAAACAACTGCTGCAGGAAACACTCTTCAGAGAGAAATGGAATCAGGATGGATTCCTGCAATTTCTGGGCCGATACAATCAGTGCTAGATGTAGCTCCAGTTAGACTTGTCAGAGATTTTTTTAATGATGTTGACCTTGGTATGTATGTGGATGACATCCTTGTTTTTACAACATATAGTTTAAGCTCTGATACACACCATTTTATTCTTGTTTTATTGAAATTTGAACAATGCCTTAAATTTTAAGTGTCTCTGCCAGCTGTACAGGAGTCCAGGCAGCAACATGTTCAAATTGGAGACTATCAAAGCAAGGCTCAACGAGAGCCACTCTTTCCTCTTCCTGGTACTGCCTTAAATCTGTTTTATTTCAATTTTTTTTCATCTTAATGTTTTTTTCTTGAGTAATACCTTAAAACTTATGCACTTTTGCCAGTTGCGTCAGCATACAAGCAGTTTGAACAAGAGCCCCTTTTTCCACTTCCGAGTATTGATGTATGCTCAAAAGCTCAGAAGAAGTCGGCAAGAGGCACAGTTTCATCTGGCATAGGCGTTGTATCATCTACTAATCCGCCTCAGAAAAAGACAATGGCTGCTGTAATGGTGGAAAATACTAAGAGACAGTCTGTGGCCCTTGTTTCAAAGAACATAGTAAATGTTGTGCAAAGGTTCTTTCCACTCTTTAATGCTGCATTGTTTCCTCATAAGCCACCTCCTGCAGCTACTGCAAATCGAGTGCTCTTCACTGATGCAGAAGATGAGTAAGTTACCGATTTCTTTGTGTCTATTACAATAATTCATTTTTCAGTTGTCACTCAGTTTGCTTTATTGTCAGCTCTCAATTTTTTTCCATCCATGATTTTACAATTATTGTAGGACCATAGGTAGTAGGTACTTGCTTTGGCCAAAGTTATTTTGTGTATATTTTTTAAAGATAATTGCAATTTGCTTTGAGCTAAGTTCTTTGTTTATCGAACCTTCTATTCACTCTTGATGCTTAAGAATGGGTACTGTCAAGGATTCAAGCTGGGAATGATTACTTGGGTCATTCCTAGTTTACATTGTTAGAGTATGATGCTGAGTCATGAGTATAATGAATAAATTATATTTTAATATTTATGACTTTTTTTTTGAAGCTTAGTAAGCACCTACAAGTTTCCAGGCATTCTTAGAAACATATGGCATGCAATGGTCTAAACTCTTTGGCCAGTTATACAGATTTTTGCCCAGCTATGCTTCCTCATTTTGGGATGCCTTTTCTCCAGCTGTAGGTGTCTTTTATTAGGTTTAATATTATTGTTTTTATCAGCTAATACCTAAGTTACCGATCCTAGTACTGGTTTGGGTTTGGTTCGCGGGATCGGCCAAAAAAAATTGTGGTTGGGTTCATTGGTACAAACACACACACACACACACACACACACACACACACATACAGCTTAAAATCAAGAATATGAGACGTAATATACATATTTCCTAATATTTTAATGTATAATAATATTTATAAGCCTTATACAATTAAAATAAAGTCAATTTATAATATTATAATATAATAATAATAAAAAAATTATAAAGAAAGTTAATAAATATTATAATATATTATTAATTTTAAAAATATGCTATAACTATTATTAATATATTATATACTATTGCTATGAATACATTTTAAATAATACTATTAATATAATATATTAATAATATTATAGTATATTATATTATATATATTATTAATCATGGTATGTTATAGTATATTATATTATAAATATTATTAATTAATAATTATTCACTTCTGTATTTCTCCTGAATTTAGGTCATGACAGTGTCAGATTCTTCATAGATATACAGAAAAGAACATCGCTGGTCACACTAACTCTGACTAAAACTAATCTCCAATGAGGAGAGCAGAGCGGAGCAGACGGCAGCTGATCACACTGTTTTCTCCATAAACTCATTCACCTGGTGGCCCTGGTCAGCTCATGCTCATGTGGGCCTCGGCTTGTGCCTAAACTGTATGATATGGCTAGCACATAGAATAGGATGTTTATTATGTCGATTGTTCAACTTTCTCGGAAATAGATTAATAAGTCTCCGAATTTGTTCTTAGCGAGAGATACGGTCCTAGCTTTCAAACCTGTTACACTGGAAAAAAAATCTGAAGGCGATTTACACAGGGTTTGGCGTAGGGCATGCAATTTTTTGCTTGGTTCTTCACGTTGTGCGGGTTCATCCGGGACGAACCCACAGTCATCCGTACGTGCCCGAACAGAATCCCCGAACGAATCGGCCCCAAATCCAGACCGGGTATGAATTGGACCTGGATCTGGGCATAGTAGGGGCTGAACTGGTAGGCTAATACTGGTGGTATTTTGGTCACCCACACTATATTAATGTATTTGGCATGCTGTTTTTTTACATGTATCGTTCTATTTTGGACGCCTGGCTGTATTGGACGCCTGTGGTATTGATAATGGCGGATTTATATATTTAAATCCATTTGTAGTTTAAATATTATTGTTTTTGAGTTGTCTTCAAGAAATTTATATGTTTTACAATAGCATCTTTTGGATTAAAAAGGCGTCCCCTGTTTGTATTAACAGCTGTTAAAAAAATTGACTTTGCACAAGTTTTGTTCATTTTTTCTTGGCTGGGAGAGCAACGTTTTTAAAATCTTCACCCATCAGGTTGTGGGGACAGGAAATGAATTTTAGGCTACATTATTGGATTCTTCAGGATAAGTTATAACCTGCTATGTCCACACCAGTTTGATTCTGGTTGTGATCCAGTTATGATTCTCCTTGGAAACTTTCCAGGTTCTTCAGAATCACTAGGTCCTTTCTGGAAATGTCTTCCAGGGCATTTCTGGGATGAACCTGTGGGAGACTCTGCTGAACCTTTAGAAAAGAAAGAATTAAATTAAAATAATCCAACATTTGTCTAAACACCTTCAGGCTTCAAGCACAAACTAATCCAAACACCTCCACCCATATTTCTTTATATCTTTTATCTTTTTATATTTTATGTATAGATGTTTTGTGCCGAGGTTCCCTAAAAAATGGGCATTTATTGTACTAATGCTCATGTCTGTGCTAGTACCTGGACACTCTCCTAGCCCTTTACAATGTACATAGCTCATTTTGGGTAAATGCATTGATTGCCTTTGAAGAGATGAGTTTTCATCTTGTTTCACATACTGTATAAGTATAAATATTTCCAAGTTACTTATAAAACAATACAATTTAATTTTGGATCCATCTTGTGAACAATAGATCCAACATGCCTCAAAGCCTCTAAATGCTTTCAAACATCTTTTATAGGCATAAAAATGACCAAAATAGGACAAACTGATACGCACAACAACAATAATAGCATTGAAAGGATGGCTAAAGCATCATCCATCCATGAAAGCAACAAAACTGTGTTTACCGAATGTAAAGCCTAGAAAGAAGAGCACATGGCAATAGCTACAAATACATAATTTTTAAGATATATCATATAACAACAAAGTGAAATGGACCATAACTGTAGAAGAGAAACCAAACAAGGGGCAGAAGAGACAGAGCAAACATGAATCCAAATTAGAACCAGAAGGGGAACAAACTGTGATACGAAATGAATCAGTTCAGATTTATAAGACAAACTCTTTCATGCTCAGACCAAACACCTTGTACTCATATCAACAAGTCAAAGTTCAAGACATCAGCAAGACGAGATAAGGCATGGGTGAGATAGTTTGATGTAGAGAAGAAAATAAATCAAAGGAGAGGTCCCACACTGAACTTGTCACCCTGTATTTGTAATGTAATTACCATATCACAAGAGCATAATAACAGCAGTATAATGCAAATAAATGCCATGCATGGACAAAATATCAGCAATAGTTTGCAAAAAAGAGCAGATCCAAGTAATATCTTACTTTGACAAGTTCCTTCACTTGAGGATTTTGTGATTATCCTAGGCCTCAATCTCTTCATCCTAGTCTGGTTCTATTATGATCCTTCCCCCTTCAACTAGCTCCAGTAACTTTGTTTGGACTGGAATCTTGTTGCCAACTAATTTCTTCAAATGCGAATATTTGAAAGACTGGATGTACTCTTGCAGATTGAGGTAGCTCCAATTTGTATGTGATGCTGCCAATCCTCTGTAAAACTTTAAGGGCTATAATACTTATACAAATGTAACCTCAAAAAGATCCAATCTCCTACTTCAAAGTGTTTGCCACTCCTATGCTAATTATTATGTTGTTCTAATTATTTTGTGTGATGGCCAGGTTCCCTTTGAGACTTGAGAGTACTTCTTGTTGGTGTTGAATATGATTTTCCATCTCAAGAACCTTTGCCATGCTTTAGCATGATGTGAAAATGGTGGATAATACCCATAAAGTGCCAAAAAGGGGACATTTTGGAAGAAGTATGGAAGCAAGTGTTACACCACCATTTTGCTAGTCGCAATGGACTGTTTATCTAATGCAAAACAATGAAGATAGCCCTCCAAGCATTTGGTAACAATCTTAGTTTGCCCATCAGGTTGGGGGTGATAAGAAGAGCTATGAGCCAACTAAGTACCAAACAAGAGAGCAAGTTAGTCCAAAAATGACTAGTGAATATGGGATCTCAGTCACTTGCTGTGATTTTGAGAGTACCATGAAGCCTGTGAATGATTTTCATGAATGTTGCTGCAATTGTATTTACCACAAAAGGATGAGATAAAGCACAAAATGGGCATATTTAATGAACCTATCCATCACAATTGCAATGAGATTTTTCCCTTCTGATTTCTGCTACCCAGTGATAATATCCACAGAGACCTTGTCCCATCATTGGCTAGGAATGGGTAAGGGCTATTGCAAACCAGAGTTTTTGACCATCTCACCCTTGTTTTGTTTACACACCAAACGCTCTGCTACAACTTTCTGCACAACACCTTTTCTCCCTTCCTAGAAAAATCTTGCTTGATCTTGTGATTTGTCATCAAAAAGTCTGAGCATGCACCAATAGGAGATGCACGAAGCTTTGAAAGGATCATATTCAGAGGCTTGAGTTCTTGCAAATATATAAACTATCTGTGAACTGCAAAGACTCACCCTTCCACACAAATTTATCAGACGTTTTAGGGTCTTGCTTTGGTTCTTGAATGAGATGCCAAGTATCCAAATCTTGCTGCCATTCTAAACTTGTCTCTTCACTTCGTCTGCTTGTAGTATTGAAATGGCACAAAGGAATGCCTCTGTCTTCTTTTCAAGAAAGTGCATCAACTAATGTATTCTCCTTTCCTTTCTTGTAGATGATGTTGAAATCATGTCTCAACATCTTAATGACACATTTTTAACCTCTTCTGATGATAGCATTTGTTCCAGGAAGTGTATCAGATTGCCATGATCCGTTTTCACTTTGAGGTGTCCTTTCATCAAGTAAGGGCACCAGTGCTTGACTGCATGTAGAATGGCTAACATTTCCTTCTCTTAAATAGGCTTGAGTGGATTCTTCCCTTTGAGTTGGTTATTTTTATAGGCTATGGCCCTGCCATCTTGCATTAGAACAACACCAATACCATGCCCAAAGGCATCATAGTCCACTATAAAAGTTTTGGTGACATCCAAAGTGGCTAAAATCAGAGTAGTACACATGCTTCCTTGAGCTTGTGAAAGGCTCTTGATGTTTCCTCATTCTAACGAAGTGCATCCTTTTAAGAGTTGTTAATGGAGTTGGTTTGTAGGCATGGTTCTTGACAAACCTTCTGTAGTATCCTATAAGTTCTAGGGATCCTCTAATATTCTTGAGGGCTCTGGGCACTTTCCATTCTACCATTGGATTGATCTTGCTAGGATCCACCTTCACTCCTTCATGTGAGACAATTTAATGAAAGGTACTGCACTTTTTGGAGTTCAGAAGCACACTTGGAACGTTTGGCTTAAAGTTGATGTTGCTTGAGAAGTTGAACTTGATCAACCTAGTGGAGATGGTCTTCCCATGTTTTGCTATAGATGAGTATTGTAAAGAAATAAATTGCTTACATGGATCAATCTAGTTAATTAAATAAATGCAACCATAAAATACTCATCAATATTACATTGGCCCAGCTCCTTTTGTAATCACCTATTTTTTAATTTTAGCCTCCTAGAACTGTCTAGAAAACACTTTTTAATTTAATATTACATTGGCCCTCTTTTCTAGACACACTTTTAATATTTCAATTCGCCTTTTTTTCTAGCGACACTTTTTATCATTACTTTGGGCCCTTTTTACAATGTTATAAAATAAAGTTGCTAGGACAACTTAAGTTATTATTATTAAATATTTCCTCAGTCAAAAAAAAAGGACATGACAGTACACCTCAATCAAATGGAGTTGCCCCTTTTCCAAGCGCCTATGTGTTGAGTCTCATGATTCTTTACAGTTAAAAGCATAATTGTTTTGTTTGCAACTTATTGCGAGTCATGTCTTTCAGCTGCTGGTTCCCAAAGGTGAATCTAGTCCCTTGATGACCTGTGGGTCAAGAATAAGTAGCCCCAAATTTTTTCAAAAAGTTTTTTATGAAGTTCTTTGCTATTGTTGGGGTGGTGATCTAGAACTCACACCCTTTGAGGTAGACCCTTGAAAGGATTTGCTAGGTGTAGTGTTTTCCAATGCGAAGGCCCTTTTGATGGCTGGTTGTAATGAATCTAGTTCAAGGGCCTTAACTAGGCCTCTGATGGGTTCTTTCAACACTTCCATGAAAAGGAATGTTAGATGCCTCTTTGACACATCAAGCACCATCATCACTATCCTCTAGAAATCAACTATGTATGCATCCATTGAGTCTCGATGCCTTAATTGAGCCAACTCTCTAAAATGCTCCTTTGGGTCTTGTGTCTCAAATTTGTTTGTCAACCTCTTGGGAAACTCCTCGTAGGTGATGATGTGGCTGTGCCCTTGAGTGACTAAACCATGATACCACCACTCATGTGCACCCCCCCTCCAGGTGAAGGATGACAAATTTGATTGCTTTCTCCTTGTACAAATGGCTCAATGAGAAATGCTCAGTTTTTGGATCCATTCTTGTGCTGAGGCTTTGTTGGATCCATCAAATGATGGGGTAGTCAGTTTTCCCAACCTACTTTGCAAATCTTTATGAGGCTTGTTTGGGTGGGTTTATTTCGATTCTTGGTTCTGGTTTTTGACTACAACATACAAAAATTCATGAAGGAAATATCTGACCAAAACTCTGCACTCTTTGCCTAGTATTTCATGTGAAGAGCATCCAAATCCTCCTGCTGATTGTCCATATCTTTGCCCTGCAACAAGGCTTCCTTTTGCAAGAATGTGACTCTTGGTAGTCTTGTACCCATAACTAAGTTTGTTGGGGTGTTCTGGGTGCACCAATTCTTGGACGTGTAGTAGCATGGTTTTTTTTCCTTGGTTTCCTTACCTTGCATACTCTAAATAAAGAGTTCAATAAGCTGTTGGTGCCCATCCTTTAAGGATTTCATCAGCTGGAAAAATTCCTGTTCTTTGACCTCGTGGGACATTTTTTGCTTTCTCTGTTCTCTACGTTGATACCTTGTTTCCCTGTCACATTTTGACATGTGGATAAATGTCTGATTGTTTTGGTTTTTCCCTGTTTGTGTTTGTTTTATGTTTTTATATATATATTCGTGTTTCTCACAAGTTGGCAAGATTACAGTTCTGATATCACTGTAGTAACCTAGTCTAAAACACACAAAAAATATACCTAGAAAGGATTCGAACAATAGAAATATATTGTGATTTAAAAAAAAATTGTAAATACACACATTCAATAGAAATAACTACGAACCTTATGCTACTTACTGGGCATACCCAGCATGCACATAGGACTCCTTGAAGCTTCCTAACTCTGCAAATATGACAGGCGAATGATTGTAGGTCTCAATGCTCTGCTCTAGCTGTCTCTTGCCATGCAATACTGTTAGTTACTGAGGGTTTTCATCTTCAAGAATTTGCTGTGGAAGCACCTTTGGGTTTTCGTCCCAGCTCCAAACTGCTGTAGCTGCATCACTTTCAGAATGAAGTTTTTCGTTTGTAATTTCCATGATGCCCTTTCCTTCCTTTCCAGTGCTTCCGGTACTCTCTAACATATGCAATCCTAAATCAACGGAAGTCAGTTCCACATTCGGTGGTATCTAACTGACAAACAACTCTCCACAATTTCTAGCAGTTAACTGACCAAACACTACCTCATTTGCTGATGAAGACTGCAGGTGCGTACAGCTATGTGATTAATACAAATACACCAACCCTTTTTTTAAATTTGCAACTACTCAACTGGCCAACTAGGCCACTTAAACAGGAAGACTCAGTCACCACCCTCTAACTGAAAGACCTATTCCTTCTAACTGCTGACAAGGACTCGGTCAAAATTCAGTCCTGTCTAATTTCCAACTAATTCAGTATTTGTGGATCAAAAAGGGGACATTACAGTATGCAAATTTTACCATTACATTTTGCCTCGACTTTGAGGTGCATGTGAATCTAAAATGAACATGTAATTCAAAGCATATGCACATTCTCAGCCATACATCAAAAATGAATATTCACACATAAAAGGATATGGAGTCCATGTAAAGTAATGGACCCATCTTGAATTCTTTGCATGTTTCTCTCCTTGGTATGAGCGCTTCATAGGAACCTGCAAAACAGAGAAAAGATGTGCAATGACTAGCTTCTGTTACGCAAGTAAAAATAAGCACAATCGCAAGTTGATTCAACTATCTATGGACCCATCTTGAATTCTTTGCATGTTCTTCTCCTTGGTTTGAGCATTCCATAGGAACCTGCAAAACAGAGAAAGAGGTGAAATGTGTAGCTTCTGCCACACAAGAAAAAATAAGCACAATTACAAGTTGATTCAATTGTCTATGAAAAATTAGAAGAGAGAGAGAGAGGGTAGGGTTAGAAAGTCCACTTGTACAGAAAGTGATATTAAACACTTTGCCCAGTTTCTCCTTAGTTGCTATGCAGTTTATCTTTGTTCAATGATCTTGCAGTCTCCTCTAGAGGACTTGTATGATCTTCCCAATTCTGGCACAATTCACTCTCTGAATGTGGATCATCGTTGGAAGGAGTCTTCCTTGGTGTTGTTGAAGACTTTCCATTACCTCATGTGCCAAGATCACCCACATTAAACTGATTGACCTAAGGTAAACAAAATGGTTACTGGTAACCTATACTATCTCAATCTCCTTCTCAAAGCAAATCCAACAATTGCTATATCGTACAAGGTTGAAAAAACATAAACCTGAAAATTAACCTGAAAATTAGGGTTATTGGTAACCTATACTGTTGCAATATCCTGTCAAGACAAATCCAATGACTGCTATACTGCAAAAGGTTGCAAAAACTGGAACCAAAATTACGGAAAGAAGAAAATTGGAATTCCCATTGAGACTGAATAGTACTTGGCAAACTGTAGATAATTGGAATTCCCATTGAGACTGAATAGTACTTGGCAAACTGTAGATAATTACTAACTTAATAGTAGTAGATCTAGGGAAGAAAATAAAATAAAAATTTTCTAATAAGACTAATTTACCCAGAATATTGATTTTTGTTGTCTTCTGCAGCCATAGTGTGTTGTAGAATCACTGCCCAAATTAAATTTCTGACTTCACTTGTAACGAAGTTACTATATCACAATAGCAGAATAACAACAATGCCTTGCAAATCATCACAATATACAAAGAAAATAGCAGAAATACTTTGAAAATAAGAGTAGAATAGAGTAGATCCAAGCAATATAACTTAAATGAAATGACAGAATTCTGAATATCAAATCGAACCACTAGGAGAGGCAGCCACTGTAACCTTACAATTAGGATGTAATTAGTAGATATGATGTCAAACACTGAACACTGCCTCCTATTTATAGCATAATTAGGCTACGGTGACCCCATAATTCTGATTAGGCCAACTACTCATATAATTGTGAAATCTATAAATTATCAAATGACCAAGTCAAAGGTTATGTGCACCACAAGTCTGCCACTTCATAACTCAATACATCCACTTCATAACTTAATACATCCAATAGGCTAAGGGGCATAACAAGATTCAAGAAAACATGGCAGGTTGGGCATGGGCCAAAATCCTCAAAATACAGACAGACAAGCTTGGCACTCTCCAAACCTGTCCATGTACTACATAACAAAGAACAAACGGCCCATAATGGAAGATGAATTGAATCATATGCCATCTGTTGAGTTCCATCTACCCCAGCAGGTGCCTGTGATGATCTATAACGTTTTTGTTTGCATAAATATGGCAGTTGATCATTGTAATTGATCATGTACAGTTGCTTGCAAGTTGGAGCAGAGTGTAGGAAGTCTATTTCTTAGCCTGAGTAGTGAATCATTACAGAGCAAGTGTGAAGGTCACTGTAGAAGAATACTATCACCTCAAAAGTGTCTTATTATGCTCCATAGTTGAGTTATAATGTGTGTTCTCACATTTTGGTGATTTGGAAAGGATGCACAGCCCCACCTTGGATGGACTTTTCTCCCACTATAGGTTTTTCTTGGGTGAACTTGTTCATGTTGATGTGTATGTTGTAGTTCATCATCCTTCCATATTCATTGTTCATTTCTTTTCTTGTTTTTTCATTTTCAGCACTATGACAAACATTATAATTATATGTTAATACTGATTTTATATCCGACACACTTAGGAAGAACAAAATTGTCATTCTACATTGGTCCTATGATTGTTCATAGTTGAGCCATAGCTGGTATTCTTGCATTTTGGTGACTTGGAAAGGAGGCACAATTGCATCTTTGCTGGAGGTATTACTCACTTTTTGCAGGGTGAAATTGTGTTAATGGTGATGCATATGCCATAGTTCTTTCCATGTTCATTGTTCATTTTGTTTCTTGTTCTTTCATTTCCAGAACTTTGACAAAGATCACAACCCTACGTTAATTCTGATTTCATAAGCTTTATGTGAGGAATTGTAATATCCCCAATGGGATCTGCCCTAAAATTTCTGCCCTAGATTTCTGATATATTTTTCTGCTCTTTTCTGATTTAGATTTCTGCTCAAACCCTAGGACTGAATTCTGATTTTTATTTTCAGAATGATAAACACTTATAGGCAGCCAATAAACATATGCCAAACATCCATAAAAATATGCCAAACATGTAAAGATCATCAACTATGAGAGCAACCATGAAATTCAACCATCCAAGAGCCAAACATAGGTCCAATAAATCTGATCTTTGATTAAAGAAGTCTGCTGCTACAAAACTGGAAATTCTGGACTGAATTTACAATGAATTCATGGGCTCAAACATGCCAAACATTTGCCCAGATTTCTGCTTCACAAATCAGATCTAAAACTAGGGTTATACATACCAAAAATATGCAAAATAGTCTTCAAACACCAAACCCTAGATGGGAAAATCCTTCCTTGGCAAGTGCTTAGGGTTTGCTGCTCCAAAAAGGCAAATCGCCCTCCAAAAATGGGCTCTCAAGTCTGCTCCAAAGTGGCGCTCCAAATTATGGCAAAACCCTAATGCAATATGCACACAAAATGCCACAAGGGATGCCCCTCCAATGCTGATCTGAAAATCTGAATATGCAATCAAGCTCCAAACCTCCAAATGTCTCCAATGAAGTGCAAATAGAACTCCGTTATGAGTCCTCCACAAGATGAGCTAGGTTTTCGTCCAACTCACTGTATTCACAAGGGTTTTCGTCCTTGGAATAAAGCCCAACAAAAGTTGCAGCCAAATGAGACAAATCTCAAGAAGAGTTATGATATGAATGGATGATGAAATGACTCCAATGATCTTATATTTATAGCCAATTCTTCCTCTAACTCCAACCCTAGCTGACCTCCTCCTAGCCGACCTCATCTTGGCAAAAATATAATATATTATTTTGTTTTCCTTCTGCCATCTTGGCCGACCTCATGCTAGGCGCCAAAAGTAATGAAGTATTCTTATTTTTATTGTCTTCTCCAAGAGGAGCGAACCTCTTTTGGCACTTTTTATTATTTTTAAGACCTCTTCCTTGGTCGTCCACCTCCAAGGAAAATTATTTGGCTTTATTTTATTTTTTCCATGGCATCACAAAAATATCCAAGGCCATTTTCCAACCTTTATTTTTCTCTCTCCTTGGTTGCTCACCTCTATGGCAAATTATTTTATTTATTTTGAAATCACCAATAAGCTCATAAAAATATACAAAGTCATCTCTCATCATCAATTTGCCCTAATAAATTGATTAAATATAATATTTAATCAATTAGGTCATTCCCTTAGCCCTCCGGCTTAGCCTACGTGAATAGGATAGGCTAACCGACTCCAATAGGTGATCACTCGGAAAATGGGGACATTACAAGAATACCAGGTATATCATTTGAATCAGTCTTACATAGGTAGGATCTGCTTTGGTGAATTGTACATTAGTATAACAGTAACCAAGCCAAATAAGGATTACCCAGTGATATTGAGTCACTTATAGTGAGTATTAATGAGTCCGAGGATATCATACTGAGATTTGGTAGGTTGAGAGGAGTCGGCAAAGCTATCTTTGGAGGCACTAAATGGCATCTCACTAGACTGAAGCTCCACAACCTCCAAGGCTGAAGATATTCATAAAGAAATAAAGAAGCTGGAATTAAGGCTCTGGTTGCAAGTTCTAGACTGGATGCAGGGAGGCTATCTGTACTATATGCCAGCCATTGGATCTAATAATGCATGACAATTTCATATCTTGTCTATGTCTTTCAATGCATCATTGAGTTCAAGTACTTAATATGGTATCTGATAAATGTGTGTTTACTCATATTGGACTAGCAACCCAGTGAGACTTCTGATTTGCTACATTGGAGGGTCCATACTCTGGCATTCCAAGGAAGATAATATTGGAAAGTTCAATTTAGGCTTGCTACTATAGCAAATGTCTACTTGTTGAAGTGGCAACAATGTTGAATTAGTAAGTAGATATGGATAAAATGTGATATGAACATCAAGAATGAATTTTTACCAAAGATTTTGTCAATCCCTATTTTACGTGAAAATCTTGGACATCTTCTAATTCAATAGAAATGCCCTGAGTTTATGATCACATGTTCTGAAAGATGAAGACCATATAGCTCTATGTTCTCTAACCTTTTGAGTATATGGTTTTAAAAGAAAAATAGGCAGCATTCTTCATGTAGCTGCATGCATATTTTCATGATGGTACCTGTCATTGCGTGCTTTCTTATCTCTCCTACACCGCTATCAGAAGCACTGCCTTTGTTTATCTGCTAGAGCCTCCAGTTCCAGATTGAGTCGATAATATTGAACTTGATGAGAGAAGTACGAGAGGACAATATGTATTATTTGATAAAATTTGGCTATATTTGCAAGGTACAAATTTCTTTATGATTTTATCCCTTTGTCATAAGTGGAAGAAGGTGATACCTTTACTTTTTATAATGCCTTGAGAATTCGTTGTTCCCAAATATAGCAGCATTTTTGTCATTGTAATTTTTTTCAATTTTAGGACATCTTGATCATAAATTTGTAGAGGTAGCTTGTTTATATAAACAGTATTCTTTTGTATTGGGCGTTGATATGGGATTTTTTGAATTTGTTTTTCCTCTTCTTCACATTGCTAGAATATTTGGTCAATTTTTGTAATCTTGGGTTTTTTGGGAGGAGAAATATTATGCTAGAAACGGTAGAAAACAATTCAAGATAATTCACATTTCCTTCTCACTATTAAAAGCGTTCTTATTGTTCCAATCCTTAATATTATACTAGAAACAGTAGAAAACAATTCAAGATAATTCACATTTCCTTCTCACTATTAAAAGAGTTCTTATTGTTCCAATCCTTTCTTTCAACTGTTCTCAACTTCTTTCAGTTTTTTATGTTCTTTTGTAGTTTTCTTCTTCAAAACCACTCAAGCATTATGAGTTTCACTTTTTGGTATTATGAAAGTTAATTTATATTTTTTTGTGTGTTTTGTGATGGTTACAACTTACTTGTAGAGAGCAGATTGTTGTGCTCTGCAGTGAATAATTTGAGGCACATCTGTGCATCCCCTATTGCCATGGGAATGGTTAGATTGTTTCATACAAAAAAGTCTTAAGGAAATGTCTTTACCAAATTTTCTTTTTGGTATTATTCTATCCTAGCCAGCAAGGAATCCCCTTACCTCTAGGGTATGCATTTCTTTGTAAAATTACAGTACTTTTGTCAATGCTGGTTTGCAAAGAGGCTCAAGATTATCTTCTGCATAAGCTGTGCATGGCACTGGTATCAGTTTGATAGCCTGGAGGGTTGATTTGCATTGCAACTTACAATTAAATTTCCCTCTACAAATAGTTATATATTTTTTATTATTTATACAAATATTACAAAATTATCCACAATTGCAACATTGCCTGATGTTTTTTTTCATATATATTAACATTGTCAGTCTAATATAAAATACAATAAACATTTGTTGATTATCAAAAGTCAATTCTCAAATATCAATAGACAAATAAAAAGAATTTGAATTCATTGAATATTATATAGCAGGAGCCAAATTATGGACAATGAGGAACATATCATAGTATACTGGTAACTTTCTAGGCTGTAGGCTTAGTCTACTAGCTAATAGATGATTCTCAATTTACATGTGATAACCTGTATTAAAGGTCTATTAGAGCCTAGAAGATGGTTTGGATGAGCCTTCCATAGCTATGCTATCACTATGGCTCCCCTGTTTGGAATACTGGTTCGGCTGCTAATCTTCATTATTGAGATTTCTTGAATGAGATAATCATCCACATGGCACATCTGTAACAGGACACATCCTGCTTTATGTCATCAGAATACTTGCAAATGTAAAATTAAATTTCTAATGATTATGATTCATGAATGAATCCAACTGAGTATAATTTCTAATTTCAAAATGGTAACAATTGATTTCTAATGGTTAGATCTAACAGAACACTAAGTATTGAATCATTAAACTGAACCTTGCCATCCTTTTTGATGCTTTTTGTTTTTTTCAATATTATCTTATCACCATGTACATAGTTTGGATCTGTTTTTGTTATGGTTTGGCACATCAAAGTCGGATTGGACCTCTTTAGGATTGACCTTTGGTATACAAATCCATATGAAAATTGTGTTTGAGGTAGAATCCAGTACAAGTACCTTGGTGTTGAGAGCAAATCCATATTTTTGTTAATTTTGATATTTTATTTTGTCATTTTTTTGTAGATTGTTGGCAATGGGTCTAATGACCTACAATAATGATTGGAATGCAATCAAAGAAAGGTTTCTTCCAAGTAAATCTGCAAATCAGGTTAGTATGTATTGGCCCCCTTTTTTCTATTGCTGTTGGTTCTGCTGAATCCTGATGACTGGCTATGCTGTTGATTACATGAATGATTGAAATATAATTGAATGATAGCCTACCATTTTAAGGGTCTAAGAGTGATAAGTGACAATATTTTTACTGAAATGGTTAATAAATTTAACATTTAGTATCATTTTCTGAACTGAAATTTGTTACTTTTCTTGGTTTGTAGCTCATTGAACTTTAGTTAAGAAGAACCGATGGTTGTCTGATTGCTTTCCAATGATATTAGGAACGATAGGATTTACTTGGCAGTTTTGTGGAATACACAATAGAATAGTTCCACGGGGACACGTCCCCCCCTGGAAAACAGCCGTCCCCAAGATGGGGACGTTTCCGGGATGGGGAGACGTCAGGGAAACGTCCCCTGCTGTCCCCCCGCCGTCCCCCCGTTTTGCCACCACATTTCTTTGAGGCATTCTGTCAAACAGTTCACGTGCCTTGTCTATGATTCCACATTTTGCATACATGTCTAACAGGGCAGTTGCAACTACAACATCTGACAAAATTCCTCTATCCTTTATGTTTTGATGGATGTCCATACCCTATTCCAAAGCTCCCATTTTGACACAGGCAGGGAGGATGCTGGCAAAGGTTGTGGAATTTGGCTTTACACCAGCCAATTGCATTTGCTTTAAAATTTGTAAAGCCTTTTCAACAAATCCATTTTGTGCATATCCTGCAATCATTGCAGTCCATGAGACCACATTTCTTTGAGGCATTCTGTCAAACAGTTCACGTGCCTTGTCTATGCTTCCACATTTTGCATACATGTCTAACAGGGCAGTTGCAACTACAACATCTGACAAAATTCCTCTATCCTTTATGTTTTGAAGGATGTCCATACCCTATTCCAAAGCTCCCATTTTGACACAGGCAGGGAGGATGCTGGCAAAGGTTGTATTTCAGCCCAATATGTTTAAACTCTAAACTTATTAAGTTATTCCTTAGGCTTCTACAGTTATACATCTTTTTATAACTAATTTTTCAAGTACTATATGTATTTCAGCGCACCGCTCCCCCGTCCCCGTCCCCCCCCGCCGCCCCCAAACTTAGACCCCCCGCCCCCCGTCCCCGAAATGTGTCCCCTGCCGTCCCCGAAACCCTGTGGAACTATGCGTGATAGATGCATATTGGTTGTCAATCATATTGACATACTAAAGTTTATTTTATCTCTTATTGGTGCGTTCAGCTTAGAATTATTCTAATTAATTTCATCTTATATGTTAATATGCCTTTCAGTCAGATTGACTGCATTTTTGTCGCAATAAATATTAACATTATTTAAATTTAGTGTCAGTTTGATTGCTAGGGATCATATGAAGTTACAAACTAGTAAAAGGTAAATTCTAGATACAAACAAGAGATTTTTGTAATCTGAATCTGGGGCATATCTTGGAATATTCAGGGCTATGTACATGTTAACATGTGCCTTTGTGTGATTGTTGGCCATCTAATAATGCATCAATGTAAGCTAAATAACTTTTTAATTTTGCTCAGTGAGTCCTGGCAGTTTATATGAATCTTGAATTATGTATGACTTATAGAGCATTTATAAGTATATTATTGCCTGGAATGCAGATATACCAAAACAAGATGATAATTTTTGGGAAATGTTGATAATCAGTAATTAGGGGTCTAATTTTACAATCTTTTCATCCATCAGAAATGACGCAACTCCCATTTTGGTGTAAGAATCCCTAATTGGCTGTAATGAACTATTTACAATTGATTTTCTTTGGCCAATACGGTGTTGCACACATTTTCTTAGCTAGGACTTGTATCCGTTTAGGGGTTCCATTGATTCTTGTCACTGTGATATTCTACCCCTAAAAGTGAATGATGTGGACTTAGAATGGCACATGCGTTGCATGCTACACCTTTGTTGATGGGGTGGATCAAATTATTCCTTCTGGAAAAATCCAGCTAAATAGAGGAGAATCCGATTGATCACTCTCTTCTTTTGGCAAGAGGATCTCGCGGATGGCAGCGAAATGGTTGTGTGGGATGGGGGTTGCAGCAACAGGTTCATTCACTTTGCAAGGATGAAGTTCCTAGTGGCAGACTATGGTGTTGATTTGAGGTTTGGAATGTGGAGTGATTGTTGCTTGAGTTGTTGTGGTGTTCAAATGTTCTCTTTGTGTTGCTAGCACTGCGAGTCTAATGCCAATGTGTGTGATGAGATTGTCTAAGAAAGTGAGTTCCCTTAAAGCGAGACTCTTCTCTTATTCGTCTTTGTTAGTTGATTTCTCTTATTTGCCTAAGTGTGGGCATGTTTTCCTGAAATTTGTCAAAAACTACTTCAATCCAATCTTTTTTAATCCCATGACACATTTGCCCTGAAAAGAAAAGTGAAGGACAAAGAATCTGAAAGGTAGTGGTTGCTTGGTTTGAAGTTTATTTTGTTGAAGTTGATGCATTTGCTTTATCGGCTTTTGCATTTTGTGATTTCAAGAAGTTGAAAAAGTTGTTTGCTTTTGTGTCTGTTGGATGATTTGTTGACATTTGTTGGATGCCTTGTGATGGAACCAAGGACTTTATTTCTCTTTTTGTTTTGCTTTTGCACTTTTCTATGAAGGCTAAACTATATGCATGCAAGAAAGAAAGCTAATCTAATTCTTTTTTGCTTTTTTGAAACGAAGTGTGAGCTAATTAACTATATGACTTTTTCATGCACTCTACACTATGTTTTTTAACTTTTTTTCTTGTTTTCAATTTTTAGATGCACTTGAAAGTAAAAGAAACTTCTAATCTAGTGTAGTAAGTAAAAAGAAGTAATCTAGATCTAACACTACCTAAGAAAGCAACAAATAAACTTAAACTAAACTAAGAAGCAATAACAGAGTATTGCAATCCTTAGGCAAGATGAGTGATCTAATTACTAAGAAATGAGATTACTTTGAAATCAAAGAATCTGTGAGAAACTTTTGAGCTTCTTGAAGAATTGTTGTGAATGTGTCCTCATAGGGTCCAACTTTTATTTGTTCCTTCTCCTCTTCCAGGCTTGGGGTACTCCACTTGATACAAAGGGAAGATTCAAGTTGTGAGTGAATTGTGAGGAAGATAGCATTAGCTTCCTATGATGTGCGAGCATCAAGAAGATACCATGAGCATCTTGGTATAACTAAACAAGGGAATTTACGATTGAGGCTAGGCGCTATATAGAGAGGCATGCAATCTTCTAAGGTGATCTGATGCTTGGAGATGGGTTGCTGAGTTTGTAAGAAAGAATTGTAGAGGCAGCCTAATCTTTCTATCCTATGGGGAGAAAACTTCTTTGAATCTATTCAAAGCTTGTATGTGAAAATTCTCCACCCTTATGAATGAGAGGGGGGGTCATATAGGATAGGAATGAAGAAGATTGGGGTATAAAACAAGATAATGATAGGCATGAAAACAAGAAGGAAAGTTGGAAAGAAAGTGAGGAAGAAAGCAAGGAAGAAAGCATGGCAAAAAGATGGCCATTGGGAAGGAAAATAGAAGAAAACCAGCCAAAAATAAGCAACTTTCGCTCATTTTAAAACACGACAGGGTGTCCTGTGCTGGGGTTTGGGTCACCTCTTTTGCCAGGGAGGTTGCCCAGGCATCCCTACAGCTTAACATGGGTTTCTTGGGCGACCCCAAGGTCTCTCGAGCGCCCCTGCAGCTCAAGGCAAGAAATAAGGTTTTTAGGAAGCAGAAAGGTTAGGAAAGACTAGGATGGAAAACAAGGATGAAGAACATTGAGGAAAAGTACTAGGATGTTGGGACAACTTTGATCAAGGCAGAAAAGGTTGTGAGGAGAAATAAGAATGCCAAGTGGGTCATGCGTTGGACCTCCAAATCATCATCAGACATGTAATATTGAACCATGCAATTTCGGGTGCTTACAATCATTATTTCTCATTATTATGGTGACTATATGACATTGAAAGGAAGCCCATTGGCGTAAATACACCACATGATGAGCTCTTCGGTATCATCTTGCGTTTGATTCCAAAATGCCCTTTCTAATGTGTTTGCATTATTTGTTATTTTGTGGTAATAGGAGTATTGTCTTCTTTTGTATATGATATCCTTAAAAAATGTATTGATGGCAGCCATGATTGGACTAGAAGATGGACTTGTAGGTGGCTTGCTCGATTAGGATGCTTTCATGGACTATGGATGGGACGTTGTTGTGACCTAATCACACATCAACCCATTGCAAATGGGGACCCCCTTTTTTTGAGCTCTGATGCTTTGCATGAAGTTTTGATAATGTCTTAGGTTTATTGCATGATGAAGTCAGGGGTTGTTTGAGTTCTTTGTCTAGTTTCTAATTCAAGAGTCATTTGCTTTCATTCTGAGACCAATCCTGATGCATGTTTGAGATCTTGAAATGACTAAGTCTGATAACCTGATATCCTAAAAATCTTGAAAAATTGACTAAGTCTGAAATCTGGTGGATCCTCCAAATTCTATAATCTGCATGTTACATTCGGCGGATTTGAGACCTATCTCAAACATCCTGAAAGGTATATTGAAAAATATTTAAAGTAACTTATACTTAAATATATTTTTTAATATAGCTTACCCTGAAGGACACTGAAAAAATGGCTAAGTACTCTAGAGGATTCAAAATTCCCATCCAGTGCGCCAAGGAAGAGGGGAGCGCAAAATCTTGGTCCATTGCGCCACTTTCAACCGGAGCACAGAATGATGACCCCTTGCGCCTTAAGCAATGCGCTAAGGCATATTTCCAGAGGATTCAAAATCTTGAACCATTGCGCCCATAGTGATGAAGAAGTCAAGTTTACAAGTATGATAATATAAGGATTCAAAAACATGAACCAACGTGCCTCAATCGGTGTGCCCATAGAAGAAGGGAGATTTTTGTCTTAAGTTTGAATCAAGAAGCCTTCAAAACACTTAACTAACGTGCCATAACGCTAGCACCATTATGGAGGGCAAGGTAAGGTGAAATTTTGAAGACATGTTTCAAGAAGCTATCAACATGATGATCTCTTGCGCCTCAACTAACACGCCACCTTAAGATAAGGATAAAATGCAAGATAAGATAGAGTTTAAAGACTTTTCAAGAAGCAATCAACATGTTGAACTATTGCGCCACATCTGCTACGCCAACATGTGGAGGGGTTTAAGTTCAAGTTTCCAACACTTTTTCAAGAAGATTTGAAGTCTTCATCTGCTGCGCCAAGATGGAGAAGGCTATTTTAGGTGTCAACATGTAAATTTTGTGAAGTTTTAAGGAAAGATCAAACTCCTAATTCAATGCACTACCTTGAGATGATGATTCAACTCAAGCTTCAAAACATGTTTCTATCGGAGAACAAAACCTTCAACCAATGCGCCTACAAGGAGATCATTCAAGAAGAAGATTTCAAATGCTGATCTAGTGCGCTTGATCTGCTGTGCCACATTTGGAGAAGGATGAATTCAAGTTTTATAAGAGACTTTCAAATGAAGGATCAAAATCAGCATCCAATGCGACAAAGGAGGTGGCAATCTTGTTGAGAATTCAGAGGCTTTTAAAAGAGGATCCAAAATCATGAGCTGCTGTGACAGAACTGATGCGCCCTCATCTAGGAATCAGCAATAAGTTTTAAGATGCAAATTTAAGAGAAGTCTAAGATCCTTATCCAATGCACTTGAAGGAAGTGGTATAGATTGCAAATTTTAGACAAGTTTCAAGAAGGATTCAAAACTCCTATCTGCTGCGCCATTGAGGAGCAAGAGGATTCAAAAGTCTGATCTGCTGCGCCAATTTGAGGGGAAAGTGAACTGTCCATCTAGTGCGCCACTTTGGATTGAGGTTAAATTCAAGTTTTATGAAGGTTTCTAGGCAAGGAGTGAAATTGGCATCCAATGCCTCATCCATATATGATACTTAATTTAAAATTTATGATTGCATTACCTAATTTGGCATCCAATGCACTTAGGATTGGAAAGGTTAGAAATTGATTTACAATGATTATTTTGTGTTGTAAGATCAAGGAATTGATATTGCTTCTTTGTTTGTGTTGTAGGAGTTAAGGAATCATCAAAGGAGCAAGCACTTGAGATCCCCTTTATTCAAGGAGTAAAGTGAAGTTGGAAGGCAATCACTGCAAAGGAGGCATGTTTTGCCAAAGGATCACATCAAGTTCAAGTATACATCATCATCTAGAAGGCATCCATCCACGGGATTATACTTCATCATCAAACATTCCAAGATACTTCATTCATCTAGCTTCATGTTCTCTTCAATCTTCAAGTCTCTGAGGGTCTGCTATTCCATGTTATCATGATGTCAAGTATCATCATTCTCTCCTACTACTCTATATGAAGAAGATGCATCCAAAGAAGATCATCATGTATCCTACAAGAAGAAAGAATCACAGAGCCATGCAAGTGAGCAACATATATCATAAATATCCAGTTTACAAAAAGATGAACAAAGCAAGATCATTGAAGATACATTCCCAAACATCCAAGTTCATTCAAGCAATCACATTCGAAGACATCACAAGATGATACAATTTGGGAATCAGCTAAGGTGGCATCTACGTGGCAAACACTCATCATCAAGCCAATCACAGTTTGCTGCATCATATGACTACATCCAATGTATCATTCAACAAGAAGGAAGCCAAAGGGACGCCTATGTGGAAGATGCTGTAAAAGATTCCATCTTATCCTTATCTTCTTGGAAAGCGTGCCTTCATTGCCTCTCCTATGTACTAAAAATAGCAAGTTGTTGTAACTACCTACTGAGTTGGCACAATCTGAACCCTTGGCTATCTGGATTAATCCAGGCCTTTCATTGTAATACTGGACCTCTATGTAAAGGCCTTGTTGCCTCATTTGTAAAATCATTAGAGAGTAGATCAGAATAGTAGTTAGTGATAGGAGAAATTAGAGTAGAGTGGTAGAGACTCTCGAAATTCTCTGAGAGGACTTGAAGTTGTTGTACATCTTTTTCAAGATTAATGCAAAGACATTGGAATTCATTTGGTGTTAAGTATTATCTTGTGAAATGACATGGTTTCTTGTACTTTGATGAAGTGGAGAGATGTTTCAAGTAGATTAGAAGTAGATTAGAAGCTCTTTGTTGTAATGCATGTATGTATTGGATATTTGATCAACTCCTAGCTCATGCTTTTAACATTCATCGCCAGTGAATTGTTGTGTAAAGCTAGTCTGAGCCTCATCATTTGCTTAAGTTCGAATGTGGATGCTTGTTTGAGTTGTGCCATCCGATGGGTGCTTATATAAGCCTTTATGATTTGAAAACCATTCGTTTACCTTAGGAGATTGCACCAACTCCATGTAGTTGTGGGCATCCTTGGCGAACTGGAGTTAGGTTTATCAAGGAGTTTGTCTATTCACACATCATCATTTACTTCATTGACCTTAGATTAGCCTTTTTGAACCCTTATCTTTTGTTTTTCTTTATTATTGATACATCATCCACACTAAAAGGAGAAATAAGCTAAGGAAGTATGAAGAAGTCTAACGTAAGTCCCTTTGTGATTATCAGCAAGATCACATGTAATCACCGAGTCTATCCACTATAATCATAAGAAAAGGAACCTTGGAGTTACTTCACTGGATCACTTAGTTTAGCCTTTGAAGAGCTTTATTCAAGAGAGAGTCAGATACTCAATATTTTACTCTATTGTTGACTTGTCTAAAAACAATCATCAACAGACGTCAAGTTAGATTTTTCAGCTGTCTTGTTTGCTGTTAGACTACTTTGTACATATGCATTTATTGGCATTGCATTATGATAATGATGTAATAACACCACATTAGTTATTAACTTATTTCTAAAAAAGTAACTTACTCAATGTAAGTTACAGCAAAACAATGAACCTTCCCTGTACCTGAATAAATACAAAATACACAAATTGGATTGTGTGCCACACAATTCACTCAATCTTCATGCATTCACTTCAAACATTTGCTATCAGAGTGAGGAAGCTGAAGGATAGGGTATGCTAAACCAATCACTTTGGAAAGAGAAAAAACTACAAAATTCACTGTGAGAGGAACTGCAAAAATTGTTGTGCAAGGCCAACTGTTTTTGCAAAAAGCGCTGATTGTTTAAGGGCCATATTTCAGCTGGCTCTCTGTTTAAAGGGGTTGTTGATGGGTTGAATTTTTTTTGAGAGCCGATTATAACCTGTTGAAGGCTGAAGGGGCAGCTATAGGGCCACCTGCCTGAAGGGGCAGCTACAGGGCTGACTGAAGGGGCAAATTATGTGTGGGCCAACTACCTGTTGAAGTAACATGAAAGTCCAGATTGTCATAAAAAGGGCTGACTGAGGGCTGTAAAAAGGGCCAACTGAGGGTTGTAAAGTGGTCTGACTGAGGGCAGAGAAGTTGGTGAGTTTTTTTGTTGAAGGGCCAACTGTCAAGGCCAACTGTAATCATGCCAAACAGCAGGTGTGGGTAGGGGAGAAAATCATTCACGGTACTCAGAAACCCTATGGCCAGATACCAAGCAGTAAAGAGCAGAGCAACAGTCATCATGCAGGTAGAACAACAGTTAAAAACCCTAGCCGTGAATTTTTTTTAGTGTGGTGATTTGGTATGGTAGGATTTTTTTGCAAGCTTCTGCATTTAATTAGTTAGAAATTATTTTTCTGTTAGTCAAATTCTGTTAAGGTTTTTGAGTTTGAAATTTTCTGTGAAATTCTAGTTATGGTTAATGTACAAAATTTTGTTTCGTTTGAAACCTAGAAGTTAATTGGCCAAAATTTCAATGCATGGAGTCACAAAATACTCACTAGATGAATACCAAAATCGTGATAAAATAATATTCAAAATGGAAATCAAACTAATTACAAATTTTGCCAAATTTTGTAATTGCCACAAGGAAGTCCTTTTGTTGTCAAAACATTTTGTTTCTGATGATTTCATTCCTTGTTAGAAAAAGCATGGATACCATGTCAAAAAGGGCACATGGGTTTTCATGCCATGCAAGAAGTGCAGGAAAATCACTCTTAACATGTTTTAAAAATAGCAAGGATTATATCTTATTCAACAATTCACTATAAACACAAACCAAATGCTATGAATCTAAATTCAAAAGCTAAAAATAGAATGGTAAGATTACACTAATAAGCTTCTCTCATGGAATTTATCTCTCTTATTTCTGTTCTTTCCATTCTCCTCATTCCACTTCTCATGTGAGGGAGGAAGCTATAATTTATAGAATTTCTAAGCTAACCCTTAAAATGATCCTATTGGCCATATTATGCTATGAAGCTTTTAACTCAAGTGTAAAATACAAAAAGACTATGTAAATTGACCTTTATGAAAAAGGGGTTTTGATAGTTATTGAATAATATAATGTAATTTGCTATGAGCAAGTGTGTTGGTTACACTCAACCACCTTGGAAACTATATATAGTATTGTATTTAGAAATCCTGGTGTTGCATGCCTGTAGATTTTAAAAAGAAAAAGAAGTCTTTTTAGGTTTAGGGCCGACCTGGTCTGATATGGACAGAAAACAAAAGCAGGCTGGCCTATCTTTGTCGAGGAATTTTTTTATGTATTTAAAATGTTAAAACTTGTCATTATTTGTCACAAAAATGTCTTCTGAGTAGCATTTGAGAGCAGGTAACAGCAGAAGAAGGTGTCTTCCACAGCTAATAAACTTTCTAAAGATGCGACAATAATGTAGGACAATCTTTTTCAGACTTGAAAGCAGAAAAAATATGCTAAACTAGAAGGTAAACAATGAAAGAAGTCACTAAGTGACAAACATAACCAAGGAGGTGCATCTAATGAAGCTTGGTGAAGATTAAATTGTAGAGGAAGAAGAATTGTGTGATTGATAAGTGGCAATCTTCATCAAATTGTGCGATTAGGGTTTAGGCATCAGCATAAGACAACAAAATGTGTGACTGTGCATGTTAACAATGCAAAATCACACCCATTCAATATGTCTGTTGGCAATGATCATGAAAAAAAGTGACAAGAGGGAATTGTTAGTGGCAATGCCCATTGATCCACATGACTAAATAGTTGTTAAGTGTCAGGAGGACTTGGATTGTTCAACAGAAGAAGGATTTCCAGGTCTTGAAAATGTGATCAAGCTATTAATGGCGACAAGACACAACAAAAGCTGCAAAAGTGGCAAAGGTTAGTGGCAGAAACTTGGTAAACACGTGATTAGATATTAAATAGGTGGCCGACATCTCCATTTCTCACAACCAGGGGTCTATCACCACCAAGAAGCAATATTTGGTGCAACTAGGCAGTTAGGGATGGAAAATAACACAAAATTGCACAATTAGAGGCATTTTGGATGGCATAAACTAGGTAGGGGCACAATTGGAGCACTTAAAGGTGGCAAATGTATTAGAATTGCAAGAAATAGAGGTAAATGTCGATGGGGTGAACATAACCATGCTATAGGCATGAGGAAAGTACTCATTGGAAAATTGTGCGATTAGGGCATGTGTGTTGGCCATCAACAAGTGATGCAGGAGCATCCTGGTCTACAAGCAATCTCGTTTCACTAAAAACAATAGTAGGTTATGCTTTCAACTTTCTTCAGTTTTGGGTTGTTGCTTGGTGGATTTTTGCCAACTTGCTTTATTGGAAGGTTGTACGTTTCCAATAGATTTCAAACTACTTGTCAGTGTGCTATATAACACCTATAGGTTGCTATAAGCCTAAATCAAGTTGCTATAGGTCAGTTTCTTATGTAAATTAACTGCTTCAAAAAATAGGACATGGGCTGCTACAGGAACTCTATAATGTGATACAGGACAGCTGTGTGTGTTTCACAGGTGTTTTACCTTGTTGATGACTTCTAGTGTCTCGAGGCTGCAATAGGGAATATGAAGACCTGCTGCTGATATTAGTGTTGAGTTATATGTTGGGCTGATTGGATAACTTGATTATCATTGTTGATGCAATATAATTGATTTTAAATGGATATGTCATGATCTCATGCAAGCCTCTAATGGTTGCTTTCCCTTTTGATAATTGATTGTCTTTCTAAAAAGGGTGCTTTTTGTATTTTCTACCCTTAGAAGTGCTAGGTCGATTTATTTTATGCAACTATTATTGCATTCAGCAATATAGTCAATATGTTATGATTTTCTTGTGATATGCTGCAGTTGTTATTCCACATGGCTATTGATTGAGGGGTTGTGCTATTATTCCTTCTGTTTGGGTGACTCATTATTTTCTCCAATCTTGACTTCTCACAATCCATTTTTGTGTTGACTAATCATACACTCGCATGGGACATTTTTCCTATTTGTTGGGCTACGATTTTTCCCTTTTGGCATCTATTCTTATTCTTCCTTCCACATGGCAAGCCAATATCTTGGCCATTGAACTTTTATATTGCTGCATAAGCTATTTGATTATTGTCTTGTTAGCATGAATCATTTGCCTTTTCCTTGGTTGTTCATTCATTTTGAGTGGGTGGTTACAACTTTGGGGGCATGTGCTGTTTATTTTGCTTTTTGGCAATAGGATTTGAAACGTTGTCTTGGCTGAGGCAGCAACCATTTTTTTTTGGAAGAACAACCTCTGTTGGAGGAAGGGAGAATGATCTTTGTGGGAAGGAGAAAAGAGAGGGGGAATAAACCTCTAATTGAACAGAGGTAAGAGGAAATTATGGAAAGGAAGGAAGATCTTCTATACAGAGAAGAGGAGATAAAGAGGAAGGTCATGTTGAGGAGCCTCATACATGAGAGAAGAGACAGGCTACATGAACTTTTGTAGTTCATTGTAGAACAATGTAATTTTGTGAGCAAGTTGTATTCTTCTAGAGACAGTTACTAAATTTACTGTAGTTTTGCATTATTGCTTCCATTTTGTGTATGGATGTGCTGATTGAGTGTTGGGCTGCTAGATTGGGTTGTCTTTCATTAGTCTTCCTACTCTAGACGGCATTAACAAGGAAACAGGTCTTAGTAGGTTTTCGACCTCTTGTTGCAAGAGGCAGTATTTCAGTCACGTATGACCACATATTTGCATTTATGCATGATTGCAATAAATAATTGCATGTTTCAAACATATATCAATGGCTGGAACAGTCAGAACAACAACAGTGTAGGGCATGTTTTTGATATTTCAAGGTGGTTATCAATGTGATCATTTTGATCTCCAAGGGAAGCTTTGCTATCTGGTTTGTAGGGTTAGGGTTTGCTTGCTTCTTGATCAATTGGTTATCAGTTTCTAGTAGGAAAACCTAGCGTTGAGAAGTGATGGTCTTCAATGTTTCTGAAGTATGAACAAGTGATTTTCGAGCATCATTTGTGCCTAGGGTTTGATCACATCTTCTTTTAGATATTCAACCGTGGTTGTTTAACCTTGTCAAAACCCTAGGGCAATGATTTTCTAGTCCTTCGATTGAACATAATGGTTGGGTTTTTAATGATCTTTAGAAGATTCATTAGTTTTAGAGCAAGGAGCCGTACCAAAATCTCAGAGGATGTTCATGCATCAAGTTGCTATTTTTAGCAACTATTATTTTTGGCAGTTGCTATTCTGAAAGTTGTATTTTTGGGCAGAGAGCTGAGGGCCTATTTTTAATTCATTTTAGCTAGTTTATTTTATTTTAGTAGTTCTTTATATTAGTTATTGTTTATGCTATGTTTATGCTGCCGACATTGCTTGTTAGGAAGTTATTGTTGGACTTGTGTTTGTAATTCCATTATTTCAATTGAAATTAGATTTTACCATCAAGCTTTGTATTGAGGTCATCGGTCTACCTGAGTTGTGGCTTTGTATACAACTTGACTATTTAATTTTTGGAATCAAGTGTATTCTATGTGTTATTTGAAATTTCCAATTATTATGTGCACTGAAATATTGATCTCTATTTTAGCTAGTAGGAAGGTGTTATTTGTGCTTTTAGATTAATTTGTTTTCATTTGTAAAATAAAAAAAATCTCGCTTGCTAGACACAATTGTAATTAGTTTGGTGCTTTTATCCGAGGCAAAAACATAGGCATGCGGCCACTTCATTAATGCGAAACCCCTCTTGGAAGATATTATATAGTGTTGATGTTTGTATATCTTGTTTATAGTTTGGTGTCTAGAGTCAATTTAGCTTAGCGTTTAGGTTTTGTTTAGGTCTTAAGGAGCTTCCCCGTCAAATTTGAAGAGAGGTTTATCCTCACACACTATTTTGTTTTGTGTTGTCTCGCAAAAGACAAATTAAAATGCTAACACCTGGCATAAGAAATCTCTTGGGTGATAGTGTAAGGCAAGCAATGGGCATTAGAGGAGGGGCATATTGTCTATATCTAGCCTTGGATGCAATGTATACCTTGGATGGTTCTATTAGAAAATTGAAATCCAACTTTGGCTAATTGGATTGGTGTGGATAGTTTTGTCAAGTGATTGTTACAACAATCACTTAGAATAAGCTTTGGGTGAGAGATGTGAGGGATTTTAGTATAAAAATAGTTGTGTACTTATAGAAAATAGGAAACGCAACAAACTTGTAAAACTATATAAAATCTTTGATGTTGATGAATAAAATTATGATAGGTACATTTTATTACAAAATTCCAGTAGGTTCCTGGCTAGGGCAAAGAGGGGTTATATGTGATATTTTTCCTTTATGCGACCATTATCTTAAGGGCATCTACAATTGATCACCAAGAGAGTGCAGAGCCAATTTCCAAAGAGCACTAAGATTTGTATTTAAACTTCTAGACCAGTTAAATACTTTAATAAAAAAAAAATTGCTTTACTAGATTGGATATGTTGTTTTAAACTTGGGAATTCTAGAAAAATTAGACTATAACGCTTGTTTTTGATTAAAGATTTGGGGGTCTATTAAGGATCCCCAACCCAACATGACAACATAAATACAAACGATATAGCAACTTAAATACTTGAGTAGACAACCCATGTAGGGGCATATAAGCATCAAGAGAAACAACTAAAGCATAAAGCTTAGAAAACTAAAACTAATACTAATACTAATACCATAGACCAGTTACTTAGACGAAGCTGCTATATAAACCTTAACAGTTGTAGTAGAGGAAAGTAAGGAACAAAATACATAAAACCATCACCACCATGAAACACTATGATTCAAACCAAGGGTAGCAAACAACACCACCGCCTCATTGCAGCTCCGAAACCCCCAATCAAAGAACTCTTGCACCACCAGCAATTGTTTGCCACCTATCATAAGCCTTGTTTGGGATTCCATTCCCAGTAACTGGAATCACCTTGACCTGTATCGACATAAACATTGTAGACTCCTCAAAACACGTAAGAGTATAGCCACTTACCATCTCCATCACTCTTTTATGGTGAGACACCACCACTTGTTCAATTACTATCCTTAAATCCTGCAAAAGTACATTACAATGCCCATGTCACAACTAACGACCTAAATTTCTTCCCACAAAACTTTAACCACAACATCCTCCAAAGCACCTAGATCTTGCAACAAGCCTTGCATTGCACCACTTATATTCTCCATTTCCCCATCATCATTGTGAACCAACAGCTCAAGCATATAATATTTCACCTCCTCATTAATGATTGCCGCAACCCATTTTAGCTTTGAAGTCCTCTAAATTTGAGGCATGGGACTAAAATACACCTATGTCCACAATGCCCTCCTGCCCTAGAATGGATTTAACTAGTTTTAACATTGGTACATTCGAACAACTAAAGATTTAAAATTTGAGGGTTGTATTGAATGTTGATTTAAAATTTGATAATCATAATGATATAATATGATTTTGAAATTTTATTCATATCAATGAAAGTTACGTAATACAAACGAAATGAGAATCACATCTAAGTTGAGAAACATCAAAATGACAAAAATGGCAATGTTGAAAGAAGATATGCATAGCTGGTGCAAATGGTGAAATCATAAAATGGATATGGGCTAAGGTATTTGGGTGGTTTATTGCAAATCTGTAGATTGGGGAGCCTTGAAGGCTTTAGGTTTTTGTATTTTTTGCTAGGTTACTGATTCAGCCTTCTTGTAACCCAGATCTGGGTCTGGTATGTACCCAGTTTGGATTGTGGTTTGGTTTGCCTGTGGATTCAGCTTAGTTCATGGAAAAAATAATAAAACACCCCTGCACCTCACCAATACAAATTCCCCACACCTCACCACTACAAATGCTGTTTCTTTGTTGATGTCATGTGTCTACAAATGGCACCGACTTTGTTTTATTATTGCATTATTCTTTCCGACATTTGCTTTACATGGCTTTGCCAATTCACCTCCGCACTATAGATGTTTAAATTTTATTCCCTGAGCCTACACATCCCAATGTCTTGGCTCACTCATTTTTTATTACTGCGATTATCTCCCCTTCGGTTCACGAGAGAGACAAGGTTTAATAAGTCTAGTTCCACAAGCAAGCTGCTCCTTGCTCCTCAAGTTAGGCTTGATTTCTCAAGAATAAGTTTGACCACCAATTTAAGGAAATAATTCCAACCCGGCTATTAATCAAAAAGAGTCGGCTGTTGAAAGAGAGCTGGACAGGTGGAGAGAGCATTATTACATTAAGTTTACACTGGATCACATTTTCTCAAAGACTTCATTTTCCCAATCTTCAATACTGCCTAAGATTTAATATATAATTACTTTATTTAATCTATGTAATTTGTAATCTTTAGCTTATTTATAATTTTTATTCAGTATATATATTTGTGAGTGTTTTGTACGGACAAACCCCTGTAACTGAAACAGTAACTTAGATTTTTTTATTTATGGACTTTTTTTATGGTGAATGTTTTGACGTGTGAGAGGCACCCTAACATCCCCCAAACTGATGCTCTGTCCCTGTCCCTGCATTTCCAAAATGCTCATGAACAGGGGCAAGGCTTCTTAGCCTTTGAGACACATCCCCGCTGTACATTGAGTAAAAGGATTCTGGATTAAGATGGACCATTTTTTTTATTATTATGGTCCATTATCTGTAATTTTTTATAAAATTAGTTGAATACTTTTAGTAATTATTCCAATTGTAGTTGATTGGATGGTTCATGATCAAGGTTGAACAGCGACTTGTGAACTCATGAACAGTGTTTACTCAATATAGCATGCAACAAGGTGACATAAGAAAATGACAATGATGAAGGCCTACACTTCTTATATTAAACATGCAGAAAGAAACTGCTAATGCCACAATGTAATCACACAGATATTATAACTGGCAATTGCTTGTAATTCAGACATTTTCAACGTGTAATAGTTAAGTCATGACATGTAACTTATTCTCTTTTATACCTGGAGATATTTTCAAAAAATGAGTTTAATTCCCTTTTGCTTGCAAGTGTTACTGTGTTATTTAATGTGCAAACACTGTATAAGAGTTTTCTCATCTCATTGGTTTATACACATCCAAGCAGGAGACTGCAAATATTGATTTAAACTTAAAGAACTTATTTACTGAAGATAAGAATATAATGCCATGAAAAATTATAACTTTTTCTGAACTTTGTTAGTTTATGTACTACAGATATTTGTTAGGCAAAAAAATCGTGCCTCTTCACGTGCACCAGAAAATGCTATTAAGGTACTTTTTATCTTTTGATGTTCCTTGTATTGCAAAATGTTTATGTTTCTGTACAACGTCGCATTATTTGTTTCTTTCCATGTGTAATATCATTTTCTACTGTTTAGTCAATGTTTTTGATTACCACCTGCATGTGCTAATTCATTTCTAAGTATGGCAAAGGATGTAGAAAGTTCAAACTAATATCAATTCAAATCTCATCTCACGGTAGATGTTGCTGGGTACCCTAATCCTTTTGTTATTAATTTTGCTATAGCTTTTGATTTTGTATTTTAACTGAATGTCTTTTCGGAAGACAGATGTGGTACATTCTTCTTTTGTCGCTTGTACTAATGGTTGTTAAGTGCTTGTAAAATTGTTTTGGTTAAAGATGTAAAGTTTTCAACTTCATTGTAATAGAATTTTGTTTTGGTTAGCTTGCATATGTCATCACCAGTCAGCTGTTGCAAACCATTTTAAATCAAATTATCTTTCAATGGTAATAGATGTCTGCAAATGTTAACCAAGTTCAATGTCTTTAGATTTATAATTTGTTCATTCAGTTTAGGTCAGTTAATTGCTAATCATTGTACTTCTTATACTAATGCCATTAAGACAGTGTATTGATAACATTTGGCCAGAACTTGATATTGCCATTTCAACCCGTATTAAATTATAAGTAGAATGATTTTCATAAATTTTCCAATGAGGATTTCCATGCCTAAATATTAGTGGATAGCATAATGTTTCCACTCGGGCTTACAGATAGGAAGACCCATATTATCAAAACACTGCGAGTAACTCCCCAACTTGAGAGTACTTGTGAGCAGGAAAGGCATGTTGAGTTACTCATCCAAAAACTCGCCAAAACCTGTGGGTTTGAGCCCAAAACTTGTCTATTGATGCATAACAGCAGGCAACTGTTAAAAATGCTCAAAAAAACATCATTTTTGGGTCTTTGTTGTCTTTCTCTTGTGCCTTGCCACTTTGACATTGATTGCATCATTTTTCATCGCTTTGGAGCAGTGTTCCTCTGAGTTTCCAGGATGGGGGGACAGGGCTTTGGGAACGGTAAAAATTCAAATTATCATTCAATTGAGCATAGATGTGTGCAAATGTTAACTGTGTTCGATGTCTTTAGATTTATAATTTATTCATTCAGTTTAGGTCAGTTAATGGTGAGTACTAGTGCCAGTAAGATGGTGTATTGATAACACTTGCCCATAATTTGATTTTGGGAACGACAAAATTTTCCCTAGATTTTAGGGACGGCAAGGGACTAATCTCTCTCTCTCTCTCTCTCTATATATATATATATATAGAGAGAGAGAGAGAGAGAGAGAGAGAGAGAGAGAGAGAGAGAGAGAGAGAGAGAGAGATTCCCGCTGCCCCCTATCGTCCCTAAAATTTAGGAAAACTATAGAACAAATATTAGGACTGTGTCTATGCATAAACTTGTCTTGACCTAGGCACTAGACTGCTCTAAGATTTATAATTGGTCAATGCGTTGTTATAGAGACATAATGGACACCATGTGGATATGCTAGTTAGTAGTATCCATATCATAAACTCCTTTCTCAGTAAAGCTTTCTTACTAAAATACATTATTAAGATCGTGTTAAACTCAAGGTACCTAAGAAGGCAATGGGCATAAAATGAGAAGGCAAAACCTCATGGTAGACGCTGTAAATTAGTAAGCTCGATTTATGTTCCCCCTAACAGTAGAATGTGGATGTATGAAACAAGTGTCAGAACTTGTATTTCACATGCCAAAGCACAATGGGACCAATTGTTGCAAAGCAATTGACCAATTAACATGAAACCTTGACATAGACCAATTGTTACTGGGGACATCATATGGATGTTAGGGATGCCTTGGCGCCCCCTAGGGTTCCCCATGTGGGGGACATTCCTAGGAGACGTTCCCCATGTTGAGGGGGCGTCCTTGGGATGTCCCAAAACATTAGGAAAGAGGGGGAATGCGTTGGGGATATTTTGTCCCTATCCCCATATTCCAGGTACCCAAAACAACATTTGGGTACATGTCCTTAGGAAACACTATGTTGGAGTGATCTTTGATTGATTCGACAAATTTATTGATTGAATTTGAAAGGTATGTAACTATTATTTTGATTTAGTTTTTTGTTGCTTTTTCTTTCATTTTAGTTGTACTGTAGCACTTCTAGGGTATATTTCTTTTTTCTTTCCATTTTTCTTCTTCCTTTTAGAGATAGGGTTTAAATTTTTGAAGCTAAAACTTGATTGTTTATTTTCTTCTCTTTTCTACGGCTTCAACTTTGCATATAGAAACGACATTACAGAAAGAAATGGCAGCCTTAGGTAACCACGGTAATGGCAAGTCTAAGGAACCCACTTGGAAGCATGGCAAATCAGGTTTAGTCCCAGGGATAATGGCATGCAATCATTGTGACTTACAAATGTGAGAAGACATTAATTGCCTCAAATATGATCTTGCACAAATGTTTGGCTGAGATTTCTAGTTGTGTATTTCAGTAGAATCCGAGGTTACATGAGAGATGAAGGTTCTCCTTGTTAGCTACAAGGATAAAAAAGTAGAAAATAAGAGGATTGTTGAGGCAATTGCAGCTGTGATGAATTCTTTTCTTGATTTAGTTATTGAATTAGTAGGCCTTTGTCTTGGTCCACTGATGTGTGGACTCATCTACTATATAGAGTTCTAGCTGGTTGCATTCACAAAGCATCTTTGTTTGTTGTAATATTCTTAGTACGTAATCTTCTCTCAAAGCTATTGCTTATAACCATGAGAAGCATCATGAAGAGAAGATGGCTGTCAAATTTTTTTGGTATTATAACAACATACCATTCCATGTTGCGAGGAGCTCATTTTGGGAGTTGTTGGTCAATGTATTGACTGTTGTCAAGAAAGAGTTCAAGGAACCTAGTCTGCATGATTTGACTTGGTCCAAGATGGGGGAAGTTGTGAAAAGTACCAAGGTGATGGTAGATCAACAAAAAAACTTGGTGCAAAAAGGATTGTAGTATTTTGTTTGATGGGTGGACGGATGGTAGGAATTGTACACTAATCAACTTCTTGGTGGTTTCATCTGCATAGTTGGTGGTCTTGAAGTTGATTGATGCCTCTCATGAAATGAAAAATGTTGGGACTTTGTGTAATATGCTGGAGGAAGGTGGTCATGTAAGCAGGTATTGAGAATATCGTCCAAGTTGTGATCAACATATGTAGCAGCAAGGGGACTTCTTAAGGAGAGGTGCCTTACCATTTTTTAGAGCCCTTGTGCTGCTCGTTGCATTGATCTCCTACTTGAGGACATAAGCAAACTTCGATGGGTGAAAACTGTGGTTGAAGAAGCAAAAAAATCACCAAAAAGAGCTACAACTACCCTCAGGTGCTTAACTTGATGAGAGAGCATATCAAAGGAAAGGAGCTTGTGTGATCAAGAGTTGCACGGTTTGCACCAACTTCATCACATTGTAGCTTTACTAATATCTCTTAAGTAGATGTTTGTGAGCACTAGCTGGTTGGAATCTACATAGCTGAATTGAAAGGGAGAGGGTCATGAAGAATGCTTTTTGAAGATGTGAATGTAAGAGCACAAATGAGATCCTCAAGGTAACTTTAAAATTATGGTTACAAACTTAGAAAGTAATCAACACCATTTATTTGCAAGTTTGTAAAAACAAGTAAAATTTTAGTTCTTATATTTTTCATCTACTACTTATTTGTTGTTCAAATTTATTATTTTATTAATTTTAATTTTATAAATCCATACTATTTATTTTTAGCCGATGGAACCTTTGGTTAGAACTCAAAAATCCAATAGGTTATCTGTCTTAGGCCATAGACAAGGTGAAGGAGGCCACACAACATTGTTATGGGAAAAAAAAGAACATATGATTCTATTTGGTGCATGACTGGAGGTGGAACAAGCAACTCCACCAACACATACATTCAACAATCTATTACTTGAACCTCAAGGTTTTCTTCTTTGATTCCTTTAAGGTTGATGAAGAGGTTATGGGTAGCCATAAGTTATAACACTTGCTTAGAGAGAATGAAGCTTGACAGAACCTTTAGAGACAATTCTTGACAAGTTTTAAATTTACAAGTGTGAAAGTGAGTTTGTTTTCTTTGTCTCTTTACATTCGAAAAATGATGACCCAAACAACCATGAAAAAAAGCTAGTCCTTCAAAAGTCCTATTGTAGTCTCATTGATAGTGTGCTTGTTTAATAAGTGCAATTTTAGTTTACTGACAAATTTATAAATGTTCTTTTTGTAGATTTGGGGTGGGTAGATTATGGTGCAAAAAACACCAAATATTAAAAACTTAGCCATTTGCATTTTGTGCCAGCCTTGTAGTGCTTTTGGTTGTGAGCGTAGTTGGAGCATGTTTGAGGCCATTTACACAAAGAGGTGCAACAGGTTGAGCCATGACCTTTTTTATTTGCGCAATAAAACCTTTCTATTTGCATCAAAAATGTGGAGGGGATGGAGACTCATGATGCAATTGATTTGGATGACATCTTTCCATATTGGGATTGCATTGTCAAGGATGTGGAGCCTTGATTTATTGAGAAGATCACCAATTTTGAAAGTGAAGTAGAAGGCACAATGGAAGTGCAAGTGTAGGCACAAGCGAAAGCATCATGAGGGGTGTTTTGGATGATAAAATTGAGGATGAATAATATTCCCATGGAGGAATCTTTACCATCTAGTTTGAGGGCACAACTAATGAGGAATTTGTAAAATATTTAATGGATTTGTAACTTTCTATGAATCATAACATGACACTATGATATGTATCTTTTTGGTCTTAGCTAATACAAAAAACACCTACGAGCTCTCTAAAGCCATTTTTTAAATGTTTTTTAACAATATGTTGCATGTTAAAGTTTATTTTTATTAGAATTGAAGCACAAGCCGTAATTCTTCATTATATTTTGCTGCTTTATATAAGATGGTAATAGAATAACAAATAAAATACCCATGTGACAATCTACATAGAATGACAAATGACAAAATGAACTTAGTTTCAACAAACCACCTAAGTTGGTCTTTAATCAAACAACTATTTGTCGACCTAAGATATCTAATACCCCCCTTTATGAATAAACTAGATACATTCCTAAGTTCATATCTAAATTTGACAAATTTAGCTCTGCCAAGGGTTTTAGTCATTATGTTAGCAATCTGCTCTATTATAGCACAATAATAAAGACAATCGTCATCATTATTGACCAACTGTTGGATGCATAGTAGCAGAAGTATTTCTTGGGATTGACTTTGCAAACCAAAAGTATAATTTTAATTCAGTTAATTGGAATTTAATTGGTTCAGACTCGAGAAACTAAAAAAGCTGAAAAATTCATAAAAGTGTGGAAAACATTGTTTTTTTTATTAAATTTCAAGCCAATTAAAGGAAGCTGCTTTTCCATTTGGCACAGCCCAAAACAATTTATTATTGTTTTCTTTTTAAATTTTCTTTTTAAACCCAAAGTAGTGCACCTCGAGGGGTGTAGATGCAGCACCCCTGATGCATTATACAGCACGGGGTCAAGGACCAGAGCCCTTGCCACCAAGCCCAAATCAAGACCTTTGAGGCCACGTGGACCTTCATGACGCATGTCAATTTTCATAGGCAAATTGAAAAAGTCAGATGAAAAAGCTGCAATTTATTTGCAATAGACCAGCCTTTGGAATTGTGCTAGTAATTAGAGGAAAAAAACGGTAGCTTCAAAAATTGTGCTAGTGACTAGAGGAGAAATGCTGATCTGATTCATATCAGATTGTTAGCAGTTGCAATCCACAATTTATCGTGGTTTTTCGTGATTTTTTGCTACTATGGTTGGATGTAATGGTTATGAACTTGAATATATTGGGTTTTGACATGATAAACTAGGTTTTTAATCATCTTGAGCACTCTTTGATTGTCGCAAAAAAGTTAGGTTGGCGTTGTTTGGTTAAGTTGAAGATTGATCAATAACCTTTGTAACATATTGCCTATAATCTATATTGACAATTGGATTGCATTCTTCCATAGTGGAAGATAAGGCCATTATATGTTGTGGCTTGGTCTCCCAAAAAAATTACTCCTGAATCAAGAGTAAACATGTATCTTGTTGTTGACTTACTAGCTTCAATTGATCCATCCCAATTAGAATTAGTATACTTAGATAGCATGAAGTCTATAGATCTCTTATATAGAATACCAAAGTCAAGAGTTCCTTCGACATATTGAAGAATTCATTTTGCAACTTATTGCAAAACATTAGTTAGGTTGAGTGGTAGTAAGATGAATAAAACTACTCTCCAAGTGACAATACATTGATTTGTTGAATGGCGGTGAATTAGTGATTTGAGAGTTTCATCCCAACTTCCATAAGTGTAGATGTTGGTGTAGGCTTGAGAATGTAATGCAGAAAAGATTGACAAATGAAATGGATGAGACAACAATAAAAAGTTCAATGAAACTTATAACTATTCATCCATTGATCAAAATGTGATACAATGTACATATTTATCAATATGAAATGATTGTTCAGTTCATCTTCTAGATGACTGTTTAGCATCTAGTGTAACTAGGAAATAAAAATTATAAAATATTATCCTACTACACCTAGGATAATGTACAATAGTGTTACACCCTTTTCTTATTCCACAGGGGTAGTGGTAAAACCATTGTTTGTGTTGCACAGTGGACAACTTGTTTATGGCACCTCATTTGCTTGATACGAAGCTACAACCTTTTGCAAAATGTTTTTCTTGAGTGATAGCTTGTTACCTTCTGTAGTTTTAGAATTTTCAAGAACCAAGATATTGACTTGGTATATACTTTAGTTTGTTTTCTCAATTCGAGTTAGCTGTCTATGATGCTATATCCCATTTTGAGAATATTGCACCCTTTTGTTGTGAAATTTTTCACCACCATATTTTTTGTGCTGATGGAAAACTCAACATTACTTATAAGTGATGAAATTTATGAGTTCACCACCATTTTTTGTGCTAAGTGAAAACTCAATATTACTTCTGAGTGATGAAATTTGCAGAAGACTGTTCCACTTCTGTCTCTGTTTTTGTTGCTCTTTGCCTTGAAAGAGTGAAAACTGGAGAACCCAGGCTGATTACATCCATGAGTAGTCCAAAAGTGTGCTGAAGCATGCATTAAATGAGCCAACTTTCTGCCAAGCTAAAAATGTGAACCACTTGCCATTCACAAATAAAGACACATCTTTGTTGCAAGTATGGGCCTAATCGGTGTTGCCATTGATGTCAACATACTCTTGTTTCATTGATGATAAGGATTGGATGAGCTGTATGCTGAGGATATTGAGAAAATCAGTTCTAATCAGGAACAATGAAGAACAGTGAAGACAATAAAGTAAAAGTCCAAGATAAGATGAGTATCAGAGGATGCGGTTCAAAGGGTTTGTAGATATGTGTCTTAAGATGATCCAGTAAAGATTTCAAAGGTCTGCATGAAGATCTGAAGAAGTTGTGGCCGCTCAAATAAAACCGGTGCTGACAGGTGTTCAGAGGTGATAGAGTGATACAGAGAGGTCTGGTGAGATCCGGAAATGCATTATCCTGTTCTGCAGATTTGGTTGAGTATTTAGGAAGTCCTTGTGAAGTGTCAACTTGATTGGTTCATGGTCTGGAGGTCCGCAAGCATCTATTCCTTTGTGACAGTGATGATAGACTGTGTTCTTGAGGTTCCGGATGAAGGAGAGAAGGATTTCAGTAAGCAGATGTAGTGTGGATGTTCTTGGTGATTCAGGAAAGCTTGTGGAGGTCTTTGGATCGTGTCCAGTTCGTGTTGGTGGTCTGCATTGGAGTTTGAGCTTGCAATTGAAGAATTACTTCCGGATGATGGTGTTCTTCCTAAGACTGGCCGATCGGATGAGTTACACATCCTGCGGATGTTCTTGTAGATGTTTGCCGACTTAGATGATCATTCCTATGTCGATGTCTTGTATAAATAAGGAATTGTAAAGTCATTCCAAAGCTAATGGTGTGGTGATGAGAGTGTGGTAGTGAGGAGGGCGAAAGGCAAAGTAGAAGTATTGGGCTTAAATGGAACTGATTCAAGCATGGTGAAGATGATATTCTCCAGTTCATGTATGTGATACTTATTATTTTGTAAACAGTGTGTCTCTTGTAGGCAGTGGGCCTCTTGTGAGCAGTGTGCTCGGGCAGTGAGCCCTAATTGGCAGGTGCCATTTTGTTTTTTCTATTCTTTTAACAGAGAATACTTTCTTGGGTTAATCACCTTGTGGTTTTTCCCTTAACCAGGTTTTCCACGTCAAAATCTTGGTGTCTTGTGTGTTAATGTGTTTCTGCTCTTAATTTAATGCATTATGTTTCCATGATTGACTTATCATTATGCTACTGAATTACAAGGTGGAATTAAGTGTTTAATTGGAAGAGAGTTTTGTACAACTGATTCACCCCCTCCCGTCTTAGTTGTCTGCCCTAAATCTAACAATCTTGACACATAAAAAACTGCTCCTTTGGTAGGAAAAATTGTGTTGAAAATGAAGGCATATGATGATCTCGCTCCATGCATAGTCATCAAAAATCACAATGAAGTGTGCAATCTTAGGTGTTTAGGTGTTGAACTAAACATTATTTGCTGAGATGTTGCAGCAATAAGCGGCAATATGCTGTAATTTGCAATATGCTGCAATGACAAATCCTCAATGTGAGAAATCTCCAAGTACCATGCTCGAAGAACTTGAAATCTAAATCTTGAAGTTCCCCTTTGTAAGATGAGAGTGGGGAGCTGGTGCAAAGGCCCCTTGGAAGGACAACAACCTATATGAACCTGTGTATAGAGATGCATGACTCACTCTTGGGTTTTCATCATGAGTCTCCATTAAGCTTCCCTTTTAGGTTTTCAACTAAGTGGGAAGAGTTTGTAAGATGCCCTTTTGGGTTTTCAACTTACAACTCAAGTGCAAAAGTATAATCAACAAGTGGCAATATCATAGTTGTAATGTCCTCAATCAGACATTCATAGGAAATTGACAATTTTATGAAAATTTCTGATTATGCAGACTGAAACCAGTTGTGATCTCCAACTTAAGAAAATTAACAGCCACACTAACATTTAGAAATAATTATGCAAACCTTCATCAGTCAGCTGTGACAATGGGGCTGAGAGATTCAGTGCTGATCAATATTTTATTAACAAAGATTGCTAACTGGAAATGCACAAGCTCTGATACTCTATTCTAATATTCCCTTTCAAAAATATATGGTTTTCTGCTGCAATACAGCCAACCTTAATACCCCCTAAATACTTGAATGTGCTGTAGATCAATTGCAAATGCTGAAGTAGCATATATTAGGCACCTCAATATTTAAATGCTTATATATTACTTCAACCGCAGCAAGAAAATATCATTACATTTCACTGTTATGGATGCAATATATATATATATATATATATATATATATATATCACTGATGAAAACTATGCAGATTCACTAAACAGTTCTGTTGTGCTTGGTGCCACTTGATGCGAGGACTCAATATTATTAATAATTAGCAGTGATCACTTACTAAAGAGCTGAACGGCTGCTGGATGTAACAAGAACTTCCTTCTATAGGCCACGCTTTAGCAATTAGCAGACAAATAATAGATATGGGCGGGCTCCACTTTCCAGACCTTGTCCCCTCAATGTATGACAACCTCAAACCCTGGTGACAGCTTCAAATAATCACAATTATCCTTGAAAGAGTCACAACAACAATCAAAGGCTGCGCTTCAATAGATAGCTGTAGGATATGTGTGTAATATCCCGAATGAAATATTTTCTAAATTCTTGCAAATATCATCAATAATCATGCAACTGTAATGTGCCTATCAAAATATTTGATCAAAAATGCAAATTTTCACAATGTAAGCTCACAGGCATTTCGTCAAACAGTTGGTGGACAACTGTGTTTATGTGTATTTCAACCAATGTTGATAAAATATCATAAATAGACACAATAGAATTACTTCCCACAAATCAGAATACTATTGCCATTGTATTTTTGAATAAAAGATGCATATAATCACAGCTAATGTGTATGCTGATATAAGCTGATATAAAAATCAGAAAATTCATATATATAAATTTAAAATAATTTTCTGACCTGGAATGTTGATGAGAAAACTCAGAAATCAGAAATTATTTCTGATTTAATAAATGACACCTTGCAGCTGATTGAAGTCCTTGTAATAAGTAAATCTGATAAGAAATTCAAATATTATAAAATGGCACATTCCCTTTACTTGTACGGCACCAAGGAAAAGCCTTTAAAAGGCTGTGATTCCTTTAGGGAAGGCTGTATCTAGATATAAGATAGGCTTTTAAGCCTCCAAAACATGAAATCGCATCTCCTTCGCAGCTGATTGAAGTCATTGTAATAAGTAAATCTGATAAGAAATTCAAATATTATAAAATGGCACATTCCCTTTACTTGTACGGCAACAAGGAAAAACCTTTAAAAGGCTGCGATTCCTTTAGGGAAGGCTGTATCTAGATATAATATATAGATATAAGATAGGCTTTTAAGCTTCCAAAACATGAAATCGCATCTCCTTCTTATAATTGCTGACTTAGGAAATATGTACGGTCAGCTCCACACCAAAATTGGAACCCTCAAAATGGTACAACAACCATTTGGGGGTTTCAACAAATATATTCTGATTTATCTTTTATTTTAGAAATCTACTTCCACTTCACACACCTATTAATACTAATTTCTGAATATTTTCTTAGGATATTCAGAAATCTGAAATTATAATAAACTCTGTTCATTCAGCACATAATTGAAATTGATAATATTTGCTTGCAAATGAAATTTCATTAATCCCCAAACCTGTGAATCTGCTACGAACCAAAATATCAATCTTGAGATGAAAATCTCAACTTCAATACCAAACTCCACCAAAATTCATAACCGAACACTGCAAAACAAAATGGCACCAACGTTCAGCACAATGGTGAACTCTGTATGAATCCACTTGATCAGTTAGGTGGGTTTTTGTCCACGAAACTGATGGCCAAAAGGGTTCTTGTCCTTTGGTTGAAGAATGAATCTGACTCAATCTCCCAGATAAACAAGGGTTTCATAAAATGTTCTGAATGAGCCTTTTCTCCTCAAAATCCCTTTTTATAGGCACTTTTTGGAATAATAAAATATTATTATGTGTCCCCTTATTTTCCCTCCAAAAAGTGACTTTAGTCTCCTTGTAAATAATTAAATATAAGTTGTCTTTTAATTTTTACTTTTCGACAACTAAACATTTAACTATTTAATTATTTTCCGCACATGCACCCGAAGTTACGAAAAATATTAAAATGATCCAAATATTAATTCTGACCATGCCAAAATAACCTTAGGTTTTGATGATAACAAACTTTATGAAAATTGGTACTTTCCAAAAATAACAAACTTCTCCAAGAACTGTGGAGTGTTCCCAGAATGTTGGAATTGCATCGGGAAAGTACCATTGGACTCATCTTGGTCTCGTGAATTCACTGCTACTATCATAATTCCTTTCTGAAAAAGTTGGTGCTCACCAAGGTTCTTGGAACTTTCCAAGAATGTTGGAATGGATTGAAAAAGGAACATTACAGTGGGAGGGCCCCACTTAAGGTGATGTGGTAGGATGCAGCGACAAGATTTGTTTTCTAATAACAATCAATGTAATCCTTTAATCTGCACCTTATTTAATCGGCAAAAAATGATAGGATCAATGCCTCTAAAAGGGATTACAGCTTTGGCAGAATTTAATCGGATTATTTATTCAAGACACAATGTTGTAGATGCCTTCACACCTTATATATTGTGTGGTAGGTTGAGGACACTCTGTGAACTTCAATTTATACATGCGATTGGCAATATTGGTGTTGCTGCGATCCATATACCCAAGCGATACATACTTAAAATGGGGCAGTTGGATAAGTGAACAACATAGTCAACTTAATAGCCCAACGCCACTTAAAGCTAATTGACCAACAATGGAAATGGTGCAATTTATTGTCTTAGTTGATACGAATTCTATATGACCCTTAAAAAAAAATGATAATAAATAATGAAATATTCAGAGCAAATACTCTAGGGAGGTATGCTGTGAGCTCAAACAATGTGAATCACCGTATTAACAACCGTGATTAGGTCTAGGAAAATACAGGGCTAGCAATTAAAACTGTACGACCCTTCTCAATGGTACAAACTCCTTCAGATAGTATGGCCTTGGCCTCACAAAGCAACAATATGATTTGTAAAGAAAATTATTATTGATAATCTCCTCAAATATGGTAGCGACAAAGTCTTGGGGTGATTTGGCCAGCATAGAAGAGGTACAGTCACTTCAACTATGTACAACCCTTCCCAAAAATGTAAGCAATAGGAATACATTTACAATAATCTTCAAGTGTACAGCTCCTTTTGTCTTTTGCTATGATAGCTTATTATCAAGGATCCCCTTCAATAATGTAAGCAGTCCACTACAACTATGATAGGAGAATATATTGGTACGACTATTATTTGTAGCCAATAATAATAACTATCAAAGTTGCTATTCACCTCTAAGTAGTATGACAACTTACAAGTCAACAATAAGAAAGGATTCGTTGTTATCACAACAGATAGAATGATATAAACTTGAAACCTTACACCAATCTGGATAATTGAACCAAAACTGGAGCTCTCAACACAAATTTGGAAAATCATCTAAAACTAGAAATGAAATGCAAACTTTCTGCACAACAGTGACCCTTGAATGGAATCATTGTAATGGAGATGAGGGTTTTCGTTCTTTGATTTCGATACCAAGAGGGTTTTCGTCCTTCGGCCAAAAGATGAACACTAGGTGCTCGACCTTCGAGAAAGGGAGTTCTGGCAACAATACAATGGATGATTCCTCTTCTATGCCCAACCCCTTTTATAGGCTTTGTGAGGGAATATAATTGAATATTATATTCTTTTTCCTATTTCCCTCCAATACTTTATTTTAGAAGTGTCTATAAAAAGTTAAAAACATTACTTTTGGCCCCTAGTCATAGTGACACTTTATTGACCCTTTTTTTAAAACAACTTTTTCAATTATAAAACATAAGTTGCCTTTTTATGAATATAACATAAAGTTACTTTTTAGACAACTTAAATTATTATACTACTTCCCTTATATCACCCCAATAACCTATGGGAAATAAAATAATAGGCTAAGGGTGTTCTGATAAACTTTTATTGAAAAAGGGGACGTGACATGTAATCCTTATCAGGTGGCTCCGAGAATCCCCACCAACCATTGCATCATTTGGCCAAATTTGCATCCAATTCCCATGTAACTCGTATCGGGACTCAAATCCAAATCAGATCCATCTGCTTTGCTCATGCATCACCTCAGAACTCTCATTGCGACATTTTCAGGACACATAGGAACTCGACCTCATGGTCTTGGAGCTTTCACATCCTTACATCCTTGCCCACTCAAAATAGGTGATGCCCTCGATGATAATGCATTGCCCGAAGCATACACGGGAGTCTTCCCCTTAGGGACATTTCATTTTTGGACATTGAAGTTTGGAGGAACTCCAAGCTCTTGTCCTCATACTTCCAAAGTGCTCACTTTGAGCTCGCTTTGTGTCGAGGTTAGCCTTCCCAAATCACCAAGAACTCTTTGTACATCCTATTAGCAAATCTGCACTCTCTTGTCATCGACATCTTTGCAACTTGATGCTGACTTGATCATGAAATTGGTCAGTCCTCTAGTTAGCACATACTTGTCCGGATCCTCTTTGTTTTCATGAAGAGGACACAATTGGCTAACATGGAACACGGGGTGAACCTTCATGAAAGGGGGCAGCTTCAACTTGTAGGCAACATTTCCTATCCGAGCAACAATCTTGAAGGGACCATCAAATTGCCTTACCATTGCAGGACTTACTCCTTTCGGTGGTTTGAACTAAATTGAGTCTATCTTCAAGAGAACTCTGTCACCTACCTTGAACTCAAGTGGCCTCCTATTCGCATCCACATATTTCTTCATTTTGTTTGCTGCCTTAGTCAAATGGTATCTCACCAAATCTACGTGATCATTCCATTTCCTCAAGTACTCTAATGTTGTTGGGCTCTCACCAAGATACCAACACAAAATTGTACGTGGAGTTAGTGGTTGTTGTCTAGTTGCCAATTGGATTTGCAAGTATTGACTCGTCTGGGTCTGTTGCATGTTGTAACTAAATTGGGCAACATCCAACAAATGTGACCAATTGGATTGGTCCAACCAAGCAAAGTGCCTTAGGCAATCCTCTAGAACTGCATTTATTCGCTTAGTTTGTCCATCTATCTTTGGATGATGACTCATCAACATCAACAATTTTGTGCCCATGAGATTAAACAACTCTGCCCAGAAGTTACTTGTAAACTAAGGGTCCTTGTTTGAAATAATGTTAAGTGGAACTCCCTTGTACTTCACAATATTTCTAAAAAAGTATTTGGCTGCATCCTCTGGTGTGCAAGGTGTTTTGCAAGCTACAAAAGTATCATACTTGGAGAATCGGTTGACTGCCACCATGATGCTTGTCGTTCTACCACATTCAACAGTTGGGTTATGAAATTCATACACACACTAGCCCGGGCCTCACAAGAATGGGAAGGGGTTGTGGCAGTCCACCTGGTGCTTGGGTGACTACCTTGTCCTACTGGCAAGTAAGACAAGTTTTGACATACTCCTCAACATCATCCCTCATCCTCGGTTAGTAAAATACCCTTTCTATTAGTGCCATAGTTTGCTTCTGCCTCAAATGCCCATGCCAAAGTGAATCATGACATTCCTGCAAAAGCTCCCTTCTCAGATTTTTCCACTTGGGGATGTACACTCGGTCAAGAGTGAAGATCAAGAGCCCATCTTTGATGTTGAACTTTCGAGTTCTTCTAGCCCCATCTTGCTTGACCAACTTGATTGTTTGAGGATTCATTTGCAAACCTTCTTGAATCTGATCTAACACTTCCTTCAAGAGCACAATTTTGCTTTCCTCTGGGTTAGCACAATATGGTTCCTAAATGGCCACAATTTGGACCTTTCGACTTAGAGTGTCGGCTACAACATTCCTCTTTCCAGGATTATAGATGATCTCCATATCAAATTATGCCAAGAAATCTTGCCACCTAGCCTACTTCGGTGTTAGTTTCACTCGAGTCTTAAAGTATGTCGAAGAGATAACTGTCTTCACCACAAACGACACACCCAACAACTAGTGCCTCCAAACTCGCAGATAATGAACTATCCTTATCATTTCTTTTTCATGGGCTGGATAGTTCCGTTCCCCATTGTTCAACTTCTTGGACTCTAAGGCTACCCTATGGCAAAATCTGATGCATCCGTTTGCACCTTAAATGGCTTTCCAAAGTGTGGCAATGCAAGCACTAGTTCTGCCACAAGCCTCTCCTTGAGGGACTCAAAAGCTCTTTGTTGTTTCTTGGTCTAGTTCCAAACTCTATCTTTTTTCAACAAATCTATAAGTGGAGTGGTTGTAATGTCCCCATTTTCCGAGTGATCACCTAATGGAGTTGGCTAGCCTATCCTATTCTTGTAGGCTAAGTTGGAGGGCTAAGAGAATGACCTAATTGATTAAATATCATATTTAGTCAATTTTATTAGGGCAAATTGATGATAAGAGATGGCTTTGTATATTTTTGTGAGCTTATTGGCGAAGTCAAAATAAATAAAGTAATTTATCCTAGAGATGAGCGACCAAGGAGAGAGCAAAAGGAATGAAAGGAAGGAGAAAAAAGATGGAAATGCCTTCGGATATCTTGAGGAAAAATAAAATAAAATAAAATAATTTCCCTTTGAGGTGGACAACCTAAGTGAAAGGTCAAACATGAAATATTGAATGCCTAGGTGGTTTGCTCCTCTTGGAGGAAGGAAAGAAAAATAAGAAAAATAAAATACCTTGTCTAGGTCGGCCAAGATGGAGGAAGGAAAACAAAATAAAATATTTTATTTGTAATTTTGGGCACCTAGCATGCCTTGCATGAGGTCGGCCCTAAGGAGGAGAGGAAAAAGCAAATAAAATAAATAATATTCCTTGAGGTTGGCTAGACATGGAGCGAAAAGGTGGCTATAAATGTAAGATCATTTGAGGTCATTTCATCATCCATTCATATCATATTTTCTTATTGAGATTTTATCTCTTGGCTCCAACTTTGGTTGGCTTCATTCCAAGGACGAAAACCCTTGTGAATGCGGTAGTTGGATGAAACCCTAGCTCATCTTGTGGAGGACTCATCACGGAGTTCTAATTACACTTCATTGGAGACATTTGGAGGTTTGGAGCATCATTGCATAATCAGATTTGCAGATCAGATTTGAAGCAGCATTGTTGTGGCATTTTGTGTGCATATTGCATTAGGGTTTTACCCTAATTTGGAGTGCCACTTGGAGCAGACTTGAGCGCCCATCTTTGGTGGGTGATTTTGCGGGTTTTGGAGCAGCAAACCCTAAGCGCTTGCCAAGGAGGAATTCGCCCATCTAGGGTTTGATGTTTGAAGACTTATTTGCATATTTTTGGTATGTACAATCATAGTTTTAGATCTGGTTTATAGAGCAGAAATTTGGGCATGTGTTTGGCATGTTTGAGCCCAAGAATTCATTGTAAAATCAGTCCAGAATATTGAGATTTGTAACAGCAGAAGTTACCTACAGAAAATCAGATTTGTGTGTTGCATTTGGATGCCCTATCTTGTGTTTTTCATGGTGGATTTCATGTTTGATATGAATATCAATTGGTAGCATCATTTGGCATGTTTATTTGTCATGTTTGGACACTTGTATGTTCGCTGTGATAATTTGTTTGAAATCAGAAAATAAAAATCAGAAATCAGTATTAGGGTTTGAGCAGAAATAAAAATCAGAAATTTAGGGCAGATCCCATTGGGGATACTACAGTGGCCAACTTAGAATAGCTCTCCACAAATTTCCTGTATTAATTTGCCAAACCAAGGAACTAACAGATCTCATGAACTGACTTGGGCAGCTCCCAATCCTCAATTGCTTTCAACTTTTTAGGGCCCGGCCTCAAGACTCATTTCCCACAATGTGTGCGAGAAACTAGACTTCTTGTTGGGTGAAAGAACACTTTTCCTTCTTTACAAACAACTGGTATTCCCTTAACGATTCAATAACCTCTGCTAAGTGCATCTTGCATTCTTCCAATGATTTACTATACACCAAAATCTCATCAAGATATACAACTATGGACTTGTCCAATGGTGAATGGAACACATCATTCGTTAGAGTGCACAATGTTGTGAGCGCATTGCATAACCCAAATGGCATTACTAAGAATTCATATGATCCATACCTTGTTGTTATGGCAATTTTCTCATCACTTACAACTATCCTTACTTGATAGTGGCCTTGCTTCAAGTCTAACTTGGTGAATTACTTCACCCCATTTAGTTTATCAAAACAATCTGCAATGAGAGACATGGGTACTTGTTCTTGATTGTGAGCTTGTTCAAAGCCCTGTAATCCACACAAAGCCTCAGTGAACCATTGTTCTTCCTTTGAAACAATACCGATGTTGCGTATAGAGATCTAGATAGTTGAAGGTATCCTGCCTCCAAGAGCTCTACTAGTTGTTTCTTTAGCTCTACCATTTGGGCTCGGGTAGGAGGCCTCACCCTCAGCTCAAGCTTGATCCTATGATCAATGTTTCTATGAAGCAGGAGAATTGTGAATAGTTTGTTTGGCATTAGATCCTTATATGTTGCAATGACTTCATCCACCTTGGTTGGATTGGATGCGTCGATCTCATCATCCTCATCCCAGCGTCTGAGAAGTGCAGTCATAAAGATAGACTTTTCATTCTTCCTTGCAACTTTCTGCAAGCTCATTGTTGACACCAACTTTCCAACACACCCGTATTTCACAGTCGTCACCATGCATACCTGCTTTGGATCTAGGAACATCATGCACTCTAGATGGGGAACAAGTGCAACCTTATTGCGGTGAATGAACTCTTGGCCCAATATGAGTTTGAAATCCTCCATCTCAATGGCAACCAAGTTCATGTGGACTTGCCAACTTCTAACTCATATCAAAACATCTAAAATCATTCCTGCATCTTTTTGGGCTGGTGAGTTCACTTCCTTGAGTGAGTTACTTATTTTAGTTTTAGTCCCATCTTGCTAGCCTTATTTGTTTAGACGTAGTTGTGAGTGGCTCTAGACTCCACCATGCCCAAAACTTTCTTGCTAGTCACACCACTTTGACGAAACAAAACTCATGTGATTTTGATGCATGTTGGGTCACTTTGCTCATTCTAGAGGAGTCCTTGACGGTAGTGAGTTGTAGTACTCTCATTTTTTTGCATAGCTTCAATTAGACTATCCACTTGGGCATTTGCATTCAATTGTTGTTGCTTCGGACAATCTTGGGCCCAATGATTAGGGTGATTGCATATAAAGCAAGTCTTAGCCTTCTTTCTCGTAGTTTTGGACTTCTTGATATTGGTCGGTCCTCTAGTCTGCAAATTCCTAGCTAGGTCCTCTTTGTCTTCATGAAGAGGAGGACACAACTGGCTAACATGGAACGTGGGGTGAACCTTCATGTGAGGGGATAGCTTCAACATGTAGGCAACCTTTTCTAAGCAACAAGCTCAAAGGGATTGTCAAATTGCCTTACTAATGTAGGACTTAGTCCTTTCGATAGTTTGAATTGAATCGGGTCCATCTTCAAGAGAACTTTGTCACCTACTTGAACTCGAGCAACCTCCTATCAACATCCGCATATTTCTTCATTCTGTCTATTGCCTTAGTCAAATGGTATCTCGCCAAATCTATGCAATCATTCCATTCCCTCAAGTAATTTGAAGCTGCTGGGCTCTCAACAAGATACCCATGGAAAATTGTATGCATCGAGTCAACGGTTGTAGTCTAGTTGCCGACTGGAACGACAAGTATTGACTCGTGGAGGTCTTTTGCATGTAATTGAATTGGGCGGCTTCCAACAAATGTGGCCAATTGGACTAGTTTGACCAAACAAAGTACCTTAGGTAGTCCTCCAGAACTCCATTAATCCACTTGGCTTGTCCATTTGTCTTCAGATGATGACTTGTTGACATCAACAACTTTGTGCCCATGAGTTTAAACAACTATGCCCAGAAGTTACTTGTAAGCCAAGGGTCCCTATTTGAAATAATGCTAAATGGAACTCCCTAGTACTTCACAACATTTTTGAAAAAAGTATTCAGCCACATCCTTTGTTGTGCAAGGTGTTTCACAAGCTACAAAAGTACCATACTTGGAGAATCAATCCTGCCACCATGATGCTTGTTATTTTGCTCACATTCAACAACTGGGTTATGAAATCCATACTCATAGTAACTGATTGCCTCACAGGGACAAGAAGGGTTTGCAACAGTCCACTTGGTCCTTGGCTGATTACCTTGTCTTGCTAGCAAGTAAGACAAGTTTTGACATATTCTTCAACATCATCCCTCTTCCTTAGTCAGTAGAACCCCCTTTCTATTAGTGCCAAAGTTTGCTTCTGCCCCGGATGCCTAGCCCAAACTGAATCATGACATTCCTGCAAATGCTCTCTTCTTAGTTTTTTCTACTTCGAGATGTACACTCATTTAACAATGAACATCAAGAGCCCATCCTTGATGTTGAATTTTTTAGCTCTTCTAGTCGCAACTTGCTTGACCAAATCGATTGCTTGAGGTTCTATAATGTCCCTTTTTCGGTCCATTCCAACATTCTTGGAAAGTTCCAAGAATCTTGGAGAGAGCCTACTATTTCAGAAAGGAATTCTGACATGAGTTCGGGAGATCAAGATGAGTCCAATGGTACTGCCCTGATGCAATTTCGACATTCTTGGAGCACTCCACACTTTTTGGAGAAGTTTGCTTTTTTTGGAAAGCACCAATTTTCATTAAGTTCGTTATCTTGAGAGCTTAAGGTTATTTTGGCATGGTCAGAATTCATATTTGGATCATTTTAATATTTTCCGTAACTTTGGTCATTGTGCAGAAAATAATTAAATTATTAAATGGTTAAATATTTAAGTTGTTGAAAAAAGTGGAAATTTAAAACACAACTTATATTTAATCGTTTAAAAGGGGAGTTATAAGTTGTTTAAATAAAGTGTCACTAGGCTCATGGCAAAAATGACACTTTGTTATATTTTTATAACTTTGAGGAAAATAAAGATAAAAAAGAAATAATATTATTTTATTTCTTTAGAAAATTATAAAAGGAGGATTTGGGGGAAAATAGAATTCATTTTTGATTGTTCATTTTGGTGAAACCCTCTTTGGTAGTCTGAGCAATTGTTCAGCTATTCAACCTAGGACGAAAACCCTAAGGTGAATATTGGTTTCGCGGACGAAAACCCACCTAGGCAATCCTTGGTGATTTCATACAGAGTTCACCGGTGTGCAAATTGATGCAGATTTGAAGGAGATCGTGTGAGAATGATATATTCTTTTCTTCCAATTTGAGTTTGCTTCTCAGGTTGTTGATTGAAAGATTATTTGGGAATTTGCAAGAAATGTTTTTTTGAGATTTGGTAGGGTTTCAAACCCTACCATTGCTAGGCGCTTCCAGCATATATTGCCGTTGGGATTTGGTGTGGATAAAGGCTTGGAAGCCTTCATTGAAGTAAGCTGCAGCCTTTCCAGGTGTAGCCATAGCCCTATTTGGAGTATTTTCTATTTTTTTTGAGCTGGCCACCCAAACTACATAGAGTTATTTGCTGTTCATATTGCTGATCAGATATTGTTGCTGCTGTTTGCAAAGACATATCAGCCATTCAAGGAGCGATTTACATTCCCTCCTCAGCACAATACCCAATATAGGGGGTCTTGGTATCTATGGAAGGTTGGAAGCTAGTTTGATCAATATATGTAAGTCTGATTTTTTAATCAGCAAGTTTTGATTTTCATTATAAACATTTCAGTATCAATAAAGGCAGCCAACTGTTTGAAAAAATGTCTCTATGCTATCATTGAACAATTTGATCTGTAAAAGGTTGATTCATATTCTGAATTCATAGTTGCAGCTGATCTCATTCATTACTTTCCAAATTATCCTATTATGAGTTGCATGCAAAGTGTTTGATGAAATGTCTGCAAGTTAAGAAATCAGAAATATTGCAGGTTTGTTGACATATTTTGGTAAGGACAATACAGTGAATCAGATCAATGCATGATTTGTGATTACATTTGCAACAAATTAGAAAATATTCCATTCGGGATATTATTTGCAAACCTTCTCGAATCTGATCTAACACTTCTTCTGAGAATGCATTTTTGCTTTCCCCTAGGTCAGCAGCATGGAATTCCTCAATGGCTGTGAGTTGAGCCTTGCGGCTTAGAGTGTTGGCTATAACATTCTTCTTTCCAAGATTGTAGATGATCTCCATATCAAATTCTGCCAAGAATTCTTGCCACCTAGTTTTCTTCAGTGTTAGTTTCGCCTAGTCTTCAAGTATGTTGAAGAGATTTTGTTCATCTTACATCAAATGGCATACCCAACAAGTAGTGCCTCCAAAGTCATAGACAATGAACTATCACTGCCATTTCCTTTTCATGGGCTCGGATAGTTTTTTTTGTATTGTTCAACTTCTTGGACTCGAAGGCTATGGGATGCCTGTCTTGTATAAGGTCGCCCCCTATGGCAAAATTCAATGCATCCATTTACACCTCAAATGGTTTCCCAAAATTTGGCAATGCAAGTACTGTTTATTTTGCCACGAGCATCAGCTTGAGGAACTCAAAAGCTCTTTGCTATTTCTTTGTCCACTTCCAAACTCTATTTTTTTTTAGCAGATTTATAAGGATGCATGATGAGGACTGTGAAAGAAGGGTGTGTTGGGAAGTTGTTATTAGAGCCACGTTTGTGAACTACCTACAAGTTTTCCACTTTTTTGAGTACCTATTCGATCTTGTGAACAAGTCATGGCCGATATGGAAACTATGCAAGGTTTTAGATCTGAGCGAGAAGACTTTGAGAATGTTCGGACTAGGCGAGGGTATCTTAAGGATCACCTTAGGATTTGCTAGTGGGTTGAAGATTTGGGTTGTTGATTTTTACACCGTTATGCTGCTCGAATGAACCCGAGTGTTCTTCCTATCCTTCTTGAGGACACCAACCCTCAAGAAGAAGATTAGTTTCGGTGGTGAGAGATCCATCCTAGCTGGTTCAGGGTGATTTCATTCAGAAAATCACACAGAGTTGAATGGATTATGATGTGTTTTGAAGTATTGTTTTGGAGATTAATGCTATATAATCTGATGATGAATTTTGGAGTGATATTGTTTGGTTTTGATGGATTTCCTTGTAGTTTTTGTTGGGAATAATGCAGGTCGTACTCCTCCAAGCAGTACCTGTGCATTTGGGCGACTAGTTTATTGCTTAGTCATTGATTGATCTTTCAATTCAGTTTTAAATGGATAATTATTCCCATGTTTGGGCGCCTATTCTCAGCTATCATGTGATGAGTTTAATGCAGATTTGATGATGTTTAAGCTTGCCGTACTCCCTTAGACAGGCCGTACAACATAGAGGGGGCATGTGAACACAAGGGGCAAATCGTGTAGTTTTGGGAGCTTCAATCATTTGTTTTGGAGGCGCCCGGGTTAGAAATGATCATTGATGGGAGTTTGGAGGTGGGAAAGAGTTGATCTGGGCTGATATTGAGACTTCATTATTGCTGTCAAGTAGTTTTCAGACCTGCAGCAGTGCTACATCAGTGGCAAAATGATTTCCAACAGGGTTTCCTTCATAATTTTCTGTTTGGTATATTTTTGGTGATCATTTTGCTCGGTTTGAGTTTTCTTTCATTGTCCATATGGTTTTCTATGAACTCAATTGTTGCAGCAGTTTTAACAAGTGGAAACCAGGGTTATTGAATGAATTTACAGCTTATTACATTTCATTGCTGAAGCACTGTATGCTCTCACTGTTAGGTCTCAAAAATGTAGGTTGTTAACCCTAAGAGGTTGCCAGGCTCTCTTGACGTTTTTGGCTAACTGACACAGGGTAGATATGGCTAAACCCCCTTCACTTCAGGCTCTGCCAGACCTAGGCGTGTAAACCTCTAATTGATAAAGTAGATAAAGAGATGATCACTACTTTGACCAGAATTAATCTAACTATTGATAATGGCACAAATTATAAAACAAATGAAAAGACAGCAAATTAATTCTAAATGATCTAAATTGTAATGCTAAAACAATAATGCAATCTAATTAAGTAAATCTAAAGTGAATTTGTAGAAGTGATAATGAAAACACTAGACCAGTGCCTTATTGGATATAGAGTCAGTATGATCATGAAATAAAGGACTGTTTGTTTGGTAAAAACTCGAACTATCTGGCATGAAAGAATAGGTATGTAACTTGTACAACCCTGCAAGGAAATAGTCAATATTCCATACTTATATATATATATATATATATCCAATTGATAAAATCAAATTACCTACATTCATCTAAAAGGATTTAATCCCTTTTTGAAGGAACCTATCAGAATAATACTGCAATTGTAACAGATTTATCAAAAAAAAACTGGACACATAATACAAACCCTAACTATATGACTCTTCTTACAGATCCATGACAATGTCTTCACAGTTACTATGACAGGTTTAAAGGATTTAATTCTGAAAGCAGAAACCAGTTAATCTTATCACACTATAACAGCAAATGTGTATAGACAACTTGAAGATATACTTGATAACTCAAATTGAATAACAGAGAAAACTTTGAAAGGAGACAGTCATATAATTGAATAAATTAAACAGATAGTTGATACCGAAAGCTGCAGTTACTGCTTCATGTTCACAGACTTGACTTCATCAGAGAATGCTTGCACATGGTCTACTAGAAATAAAATATATTAAAAGTGAACTACTGTTCAAATCTAATCTATAGTATCCCCTGTTCTATTCTGTAATCTCTCCCCTTTTTTTTTATTCTGGTCTTGGTCACCTCTTATAAAGAGAGGCACACAAGCTTCAGACCAGTTACAATAGTTGTGACGGTTGATAAGCGAACAACAGTATTTGTCTTAATAAAACAGATTTAGGAAAATTAATACTCGTCTTTAATCACCAAATGGATAACCATTTCAGGGTCAAACAAAGCTCTTTAACTGTAGTTCTGCTTAATATCCTTCGAGGGTTTCTTTATTATTCCTAAAAAGATCAGATAAAACAACAAATTAGTCTTTGATCAAATGATCAAAACAAATTTATTTAAACGTATGTATTTACTCAAATAATTACTTCCCTTATCGATGATTTATCAGTTGCTCAAGATCCTTTCGTGGGTGTTTATATAACTTGATCCCCGCTGTGTATATCCTGCAAAAAACCCATATTTCAACTGTCAGAAGAATATCTTAACCATTCGGATTTTAATGTCGTTTTAGGTTTTTGTGTTTTGTATCGGCAAAGGTCTCATTGATGAGCATAGTCATCATTGCCATCGGAGTGAAACATGCCATCGGGATAACTTATTATACATTACCCGATGATGGTTGTTTCGCCGATACAAAGACTTTTCTATATTGAACTCTTTTTGACATCCAGCGTGTATCTTTAGAATGTATCTTCGCTTGTATATTGGCTTGTGTATCAAAAATATACATTGTTATTATACAAGCCTAATGTGCAAGCGGCGGGACCCACTACTTGTATCCAACCTTCATATATAATGCCCGATACATACAAATTCAATTGTATCTTCCTTTCGGACTTCTTATTTTATAAATCGCAGTATGTAGCCCCTTTCGATTCTGACTTGTATATGCATCGTCCGATATACTTTAAGACCTGATGCATCCTCTTAACCAAATTTCAATCTTTCCTGGATTCCGCATTGTACGTATATCGCAATGCATGTTTCCAAAACATACATACAAAGCACGAAATATACAATAATTATATCTTATTTCATAATCCTTTCGGTTCCGCGATGTATATTACTATGTATCGGCATGAGTTTTATATCGTTTCGTCGAATGTACATTGCATACATATATCAGAAAAGCATATCGAGAATGTATCTTTAGAATGTATCTTTTAGAATGTATGTTGGGAATGTATCTTTCGCCAGATGCAAAGGGTGACTGGTAGAAACGGTAAAGAGAACCGGTGATAACAAGTCATGTCTTGTATATACAGTCGTTTGGCATATCGGTAAGAGATGTAGATCGGTGGAAGAGTTTTAAGCTACGTCGACGGAAGAAGTCACAGCGAAGGAGGTGTCGGGGACACATCGGTATAAGATAGGTCTACGGTAAGACTTGGGAAAGTCTTCCCGACATCAGTTGTCTTATCGATAGTGCAAAATATATATGTTTCGGTGTTGTTTGGACCTAGAGAGTGGATTTTTAAAGCTGATTAAGGATTAATCTATCTAATCTGTGGGATAGAGGCCCATTGTTGTGAAGTATGGTATCAATTGTTTGACTTCCACTGTGTGCTCTACATCACTTAATATTTGCCAAAAAGTACCCTGGGAATTTTAGTCCCAACACTCACCTCGCCCATCTTGGGAACTTGGTGATTAGAAAGTGTGGAGGTGTTTATTTGATTGCATTTCATGTGCTAACGCTGCTGTTAGTATTGGTAAAATCTGAAATTTTTTTGGGGTAGTTCATTACACTTAATGTTGGGCTGGTATTAGGATAGTTGCTGGCGATGAGTTGAAAACTGCTATAACAACAAGGTATGGATCATATGAATTCTTAGTAATGCTATTTCAATTATGTAATGTGCCTGCAACGTTTTGCAGTCTAATGAATGATGTGTTCCATCCTCTGTTGGACAAGTCCGTAGCTGTATATCTTGATGACATTTTGGTGTATAGTAAATCATTGGAAGAATACATGATGCACTTGATAGAGGTTTTCGAATTGTTACTGGTTGTTTGTAAAGAAGGAAAGGTGTTCTTTCGTCCAACAAGAAGTCTAGCTTCTTGCACACATTGTGGGGAAAGGAGTCTTGAGGCCGGACCCTGAGAAGTTGAAAGCGATTGAGAACTGGGAACTGCCGAAGTTGGTTCATGAGGTCTATTAGTTCCTTGGTTTTGCGAATTACTACAAGAAATTTGTGGAGAGCTATTCTAAGTTGGTCACTCCACTTACATATCTGTTGAAGAAAGACAAGAGTTTGGAAAAGTGAGAAACAACAAAGAGATTTTGAGTTCCTCAATGAGAGGCTTGTGGCGAAATCGATACTTGCATTGTTGGATTTTGGAAAACCATTTGAGCTACGAACAGATGCGTTGGATTTTGCCAAATGGGGCATCCTTATACATGAGGGACATCCTGTAGCCTTCGAGTCTAGGAAGTTGAGCAATAGGGAATGGAACTATTTGGCCCATGAAAATGAAATGATAGGGTAGTTCATTGTCTGTGAGGTTGGAGGCACTACTTGTTGGGTGTTCTGTTTGTGATGAAGATGAACATCTCTTCAACATACTTTAAGACTCAGGCGAAACTAACACCAAAGCAAGCTAGGTGCTAAGAATTCTCGGTAGAATTTGACATGGACATCATCTATAATCCTGGAAAGAAGAATGTTGTAGCTAACACTCTAAGCTGAAAGGCCCAACTCATGGCCATTAAGGAACTCCATAGTGCTGACCCAGGGGAAAGCAAAGTTGTGTTCTCGGAGGAAGTGATGGATTGGATTCGAAAAGGTATGCTAATGGATCCTCAAGAGGCCAAGCTGGTCAAGCAAGTTGGGGTTGGAAGAACTCGAAAGGTCAACATCAAGGATGGGCTGTTGATGTCCACTCTGAATCGAGGGTACATCCCAATTGGGAAAATCTGAGAAGGGAGCTTTTGTAGGAATGTCATGATTCAGTTTGGGCCGGGCACTAGGGCAGAAGTGAACTTTGGCACTAATAGAAAATGGGTTTTGCTAGGTGAGGATGAGGGATGATGTTGAGGAGTATGTTAAAACTTGTCTTACTAGTAGGACAAGGTAGTCACCCAAGCACTAGGTGGATTGTTGCAACCCCTTCTTGTCCTTGTGAGGTCGTTTGTCCAAAAATAATCACTTCCAGAATGTCGTTAACACAGTTTATTAATTTCACTAGTTTATTAAGATTCACCACAATTAAATGCACGAGTAATTTGTATATAACTCAGTCTAATTCACCAATGGAATAACCAGTAAAGTCATTGCTACTAATATTTAGATTAAAACATTTCGATAGGATTAACTTGCTTATCTCAATACAACAGACGCGATATACTAAAATAGATAAGGAACTCAGATTTGTTGTAGTTTTAATGAATCCTGAGTATGAGTTACAAATAGGATCGCCAATTGGTCTTACAACACGATAATCCTGAGGCAAACCCAACTTACAAATAGTTCCTGCTATTCGATTCAAACTGGTATATGTTGAAGGCCTTTGAAATCTCAGTCACACTCGTAGAGATAGTTGAAGTCTTTGAACAGTTTGCCCTCCAAATCGACTCTTAATGGATCCTAATGATGTTCACGGGATGGAAATGAGTTCACTTGTGTATCGCAATCCAGGTCTCTTATATCACCATGTGATGCGCACCAAAATAATGCTTCCAAGGTAACACAAGGTTGTGTGAATGGTTGCTTGCGTCGAAGACACTCAACAACCCTTAATTTGTGGATTTGGATCTGAGCACCCAACAAAGATATTTGATGGTTATTAGTTGCGCCTAGAAAATATGGATATCACGGTCCTTAGGATTGTTAGAGTCATACAAGGACTCACAGGAGCCAAGATCATCTGCTGGAAATCTTCTACAAGAGAGAGCTGCAAGAAAATATTGCAAAAGCCAAATGCATGCATGAATTAGTGCTTCACATTCCCATTGCATTATTCAAAAATAAATACAAAGGATATACACAACTACTGTCCAAGAATAGACAAAGTGGGGAAAGAAAGCATGTGACACATGTCACAATGCTCTCAAGAGAAAAGAAAGCCTATGACACGTCATAAGGCTCAAAATAGAAAAAGAATCTCCCTAATTGACTTATGTAAAAGTGAAAATATGATTGTTCACCAGCACCCCCCCATAAGTGCAATTTAGGAAGATTACACAAGCTAAAAAGAAAGAAAGAAAGATGGGTCCCGACAACAAAGGCCATGTTAGGTACCCATGAACAACAAGAATCTCTCATAAGGTGGAGAAAAGGAGAAAAACCAAGTGGGAGAAAACTCCTCTCCAAAAGAGAGAAAAAAGAAAAAGAAAGTACAAGAACATGTGATGGAAGGACACTAAGACCCCCCATCGAATGAATCCATCACAAGAGTACAATCATGAGTGCCCCCCCATAAGAGAGCGAATAGAGAATATGAATCCCCTCCAAGAAGAAGCTCCAGAACCAATGAAGAGATCTTGAAGACAGAATCCAATCCATTGCCTGCAAACAACATTTCTCCCTTTTGGAAGAAATAGATCCACTGGTGAATGTAGAAGCCATTCCCACATCTTGGATGAATAGGGAATCCATATCGAAATGTGTGCCTCTGAATGCAACTCAAGTGACCTCATAATGGGAAAATATGTCTTCTCCAAAACAGAAACTGTCTGCCCAATTAGAGAAGAACTAGGAGAAGATATGATCTGAACTGCATCTAAAAACACAGAAGATGAAGGTGGTGATGCAAAGCCAACTGAGATAGCATCAAACAAGAGAGATAAACCCTCAAATGTGTCCTCCAAATCAGCAATGTGAGACTCCACAAACAAGGATGATATGTCTGCAAGATAAAAGTCCCAATAAGGTGGATATGAAAGACTGATATTGACCTGCTGCACAGAATTACTAGAAGCAAATGATGATGCAACATTGAATTCCGATGTACCAACAGGTGATGAAGAAGATGTGATCTCAATAGGAGGAGAAAAGGGAGCAAGAGAGGTCTCTATCTTTGAACATTCAAGACATGCCATATACTCAAGCTTCTCTAAAGTATCATCATCATAAGGTATATTATCTGCATCATCAAGTGGAATGAGACAATCTGTTGTAGGATCATTTGGAAACGGTGAGACATGAGGGTCTCCATACAACTCCTAAATTTTTGTCCAAAGTGTGCGTGGGATCCCATAGATGGGAAGATCACACGCAATATCATAATCAATAGTGTTACAAATTAAACCTACAACATGATCTCGATTGTTACCCCAAACAAATTTCTTCATAGGTGTCTTTGGTTCAGGTGTGAGCCCATAAAGATGAGGCAAAAGATGTAGCCACCTGAGATGTGTCAGGATGCCTCTTTGCCAGGACTCATAATTGTCCTTAGTCAAATTGACCACAGAAGGATGAGTGGCAAAACCCATCATACCTCCTCAAAATGATAGAGATCAAAACATGCAAATAGATTTATGCTGATAACAGAAGCCTATCAAAGCAAACAGAACCTTTCGACGAGGCAACATGTCCAGGATATCCAATAGAAGCCATAAAATCGACAAAAAAGATACCTGGGGCTGAATCTGAAAAAATTACATAGATGGCTGTGTAGAGCTCTCTGATACCTTTCCAACGCCTGTTCATTTTTGACAAAAGGAGATTTTGGACGCAAGAACGGAGCTCGGAAGCCATAAATGATGCCTTGACTTCAAACAGCAAAAACAGGTTTCAAACAGAAAAATCTGGGAAAAAGACCAGTATTACTGGATAGTGCTCAAAACCAGCTTTCCAATGCTTTTTCGTTTGCCAATTTTCGAGTCCGTATGCTCGAGTTATGGCCTTTGGAAGAAAACTGCCTTATTAAGCCTGCACATGAATGTGGCACGAAAATCAAGGCAGATTCAGAGATTGAGTGACACGGAAATCGAGGCAGACATAAATTAAGCGGCATGAAAATCGAGGCAGATTAAAAAAATTTTGGCACACAAATCGAGGCAGCTTGAAAATCAAAATATGCTTAGAAAAATTTTTTGGCACAAAAATTGAGGCGGTCATACATAAAATCTGGCATAGAAATCGAGGCAGTCGTATAGAAAATCTGGCACAGAAATCAAGGCGGTCGTACGGATTTTTCCTGCACATAAAAAACCAAACCCCAAAAAATGCCCAAAACTTTTTTCAGCATAATATAGAGTGCCTTACATGAAAATAGGGGTTTTGACACCTTCTGAGCTGTTTTGCTCTAGGATGCACAGATTATTTGCTCATGGCTAAAACCCTGTCCGATTTGAGAAGAAACTGACAGATCTGGAGCTCTGATACCATGTTAGAGTCATACAAGGACTCACAGGGGCCAAGATGATCTGCCGGAAATCTTCTACAAGAGAGAGCTGCAATAAAATATTGCAAAATCCAAATGCATGCGTGAATTAGTGCTTCACATTCCCATTGCATTATTCAAAAATAAATACAAAGGATATACACAGCGACTGTCCAAGAATAGACAAAGTGGGGAAAGAAAGCATGTGACACATGTCACAATGCTCTCAAGAGAAAAGAAATCCTATGACACATGTCATAAGGCTCAAAATAGAAAAAGAATCTCCCTAATTAACTTATGTAAAAGTGAAAATATGATTTTTCACCAACAAGGATGACCTCTCAGTGGAAAGAAAGAGCATAAGCTTCAATCACACTTCCTATTGAAGAGGTTTGCTAATATGATCTTTATGGCAAATTGAGTATGATTGTAATTTTTCTTTCTTTCTTCATGCCACCTCATCGACCTGTAGAGATGCAAACTTGGATAAGACTCAGTGCTATCCCCTACGTGGAAATAGCTCACAATAAATCACTAAGGTTGGGTTGTCGTCCAACTTGGTGATGATTACTCTTGGGGTTTTCGTCCCAAAGGTGTAAATCGCAAACAACAATCAAGATAACAAAGTCAGATGCCTTCTAAGTTTGATTGATCCTTCGTTTATACCTGCTCGACCAAGGGAAAGAGTATCTAGATGGCGCTGACCAGCAATTTGAATTTGAAATTTTTTATATTTTAATTATTAATAGAATTAATATTATTATTATAATATAATTATATTATTAATATAGTGTTTAAAAACACTTTTATAATATTTAAAATATTAAGCTTACTTCTCTTGAGCGGAGGGAACATGACAGTTTTCCTGCCCCAAATATTGCTTGTCCTCAAGAAATGACTACTTCGGAAATAGTACCCACTTCATGCCAAGGTAGCGTACCATGGGGTGATGCTCATTGATCCTGGGCACTGCTCCTCTAAATTTAGATATGAAAAATAAACTATCCTATTTAGAAGTAATACTCATTAATCCTGACTTCCTCATTTGCCTCTGCCTTCATAATGATCTCACCATTATATGTGTAAGCTTAAGCATCACGTGCAGATACCACTACTGGATTACTGTTATGAAGTTTACCTGGGAATTTACAATTGCTGACCGTGATTTCCCATGCTGTCCCCTTCGAAAAGTGGTTTAACTCAGACTGTATGAGTGCAGATAAGTGATTACAGCAGTCACATATTACCCCGAATTTCCTCTTTAGCGCTGCTAATAATGTTGGAATGTATATCCTTAGTGCTCTCCACATGTGGTACCACCTACTCACTTCTTTAAAACTCAGAAATTCCCCCCGTTCCTGCTGATTTAGTGCTGTCCAAAGGTGATTCAACCAGCTAGAGTACTCTGTCATGGCTGTCCCAATACCTTCCTTTGCTCTGAAATAAGGATGCATTAGCTGGAAACCTCCTTACATCAATCTCAAACACCTCCTTGAAGTCCAAAGATGGAAAGTGTACCCTCCATGAAATCAACCTCTTCTCGGTAACTGTCCCAAAGGGGTGGGGAAGGCTGTGAATATAGAAAATAGCAGTACTGAGATGGAAAATGACACTCATAATGATCCATGCATTATAGTTCTTGTCTTCAAAATTGCAAACAGCCATGCTACAATGATGATTCTTCTCCCAAATGTCCAGTTTCACTGATACCTCATAGGACGACCATCTTTGGTGTGCCACCGTGAACATATTCAAAATGGACTAAACATTATCAGAGTGGAGTATCTTACTTTGAAGGAAATCTTTGACTATCTTCATGCATTGTGTGGCTTGGTTTTTCCGAATGCTCATCTCCATTCTTTTCATTTCAGCCATGCTTGGGGCTCCATTTGTAATGCCTTTGAGTATCACCTCCTTCCCATCCGCTTTGAATTTGAACTCCATTGTTTGGTAGTTTTGAGTAACTTCTCCAAGTGAGTGCAACCATTGCATGCCCAAGACTATGTCCGTCTCACCCAATCCCACAATGTAGAAATCATCCTTAACTTGATACCTCCCCAAAAATAAATTTGGTTGTTGTACCCATCCCCTACAAGGAATAATATGGCCGTCTGCAAGCATAACATTAAACCTTTCAAACTCTTCTGTATCCAAACTTTCTTGGAAACCAAATCTGCATCTATAAAATTGAGTGGCCCCACTATCAATCAACACCGTTAGTTTGTGACCCTGCAAGACTCCTCGTACTGGGTGCCCGGAACGAGTAGCAAGAGTGCCTCCTGGGATCTCTTCTACTTTGCTCTCGGACTCAATCATCGTCTTAGGCTCAGTTACTTCTGTCTTTGAATCCTCCTCGGGAGGAACCTCTATGTAGTGTATTTGCCCCTTCCCCAAGCATCTATGTCCCGACACCCATGGCTCTCTACAAGAAAAGCACAACTTCTTCCTTCGAAGCTCATTCTTCGTTTCTTCAACCTTGCTTGGTTTTGGGGGTAATGCCATTGGTTGAGGGGTATCTTTTTCATAGTTTTCTTATCCTTGCACCATTGGAGATGGCTTGTGGTTGACTTTACCTTTAGCCATTGAATCCTCCAAGCTCAAAGCTCTTCTTATGGCCTCCTGCAAAGGCCCTGGCTCTAATGCTCTCACCAACTCCTTGAGTGAATCACCTAGACCTTCTACAGAGAGCACTAAAAGTCTCCTCTTCATCACATCTAGAACCATCATTGAAAGCCTCTGAAACTTTGGTACATAATGCTCAACTGATCCCTCCTATTTCAATTGTGCTAATTCTCTGAAGTAAATCTCTGGATCTTTCCCGTCAAACCTCTCTATCAATCTCTAGCTGAACTCCTCCAAGGTGGTAATGGAACCATGCCCTTGCGTCACCATGTCGTGGCACCACCATTCATGAGCTACACCCTCTAGATGCAAAGTGGTAAACTTGATGGCTTCTTTTTCAAACATGGGGTTCAAGGAGAAATATATATCCAACTTCTGCAACCATGCCCTGGCTAAACAACTAATTGATCCATCATATGTGGATATATTGATCTTTCCCAAACGCTGTTGTATGTCTCTATTGGGCTGCTCCTCATACCTTCTCCTCCTATGCACGTTTCTTGTTTACATCTTATAATACTCAACAAAAGACATGTCATGACGGATGGCTGGGTTTAGGGCATTATATTCAGCATGATACGTTTCCATCTCATCCTCTTGTCTTGGGGGTACGGGTTGTTCTTCTTCAATCAACTCTCTAAAAATTTGGTATTGAATGTCCTTGAGGGTGGGTTAATTGAAACCCTGTCATTAGCTGAGTTACTTCCCTTTGCACCATTCTAATTAGGTCTACCACGATTCCATTGCTGATTCATCTCTTTTAGGATTCGAGCTATCTCTGCCATAGAATCCCTCATAGAAGATTGAAATTCTTTGTTTCCCTTGAGAAATTCCTACATATTATCTTCATCTGCCACCCATTGTTGCCTCTTTCTTCTTTTCCCTTCACTGGTATCTGATTTCCCTGTCACTCAAGTGCATGAATCTGCATTACAGCAGCACCACAAGCTGGTAAGTAAGTGGCTCTGATACCACTGAAATATTCCTTGTATAAAGTGGTACTGTTTGTCCGGACATAATCACTTCCAGAATGTCATAAACATAGTTTATTAATTTCACCAGTTTAGTAGGATTCACCACAATTAAATGCATAGGAGTAATATGTATATAACTCAGTCTAATTCCCTGTCACTCAAGTGCATGAATCTGCATTACAGCAGCACCACAAGCTGGTAAGTAAGTGGCTCTGATACCACTGAAATATTCCTTGTATAAAGTGGTACTGTTTGTCCGGACATAATCACTTCCAGAATGTCATAAACATAGTTTATTAATTTCACCAGTTTAGTAAGATTCACCACAATTAAATGCATAGGAGTAATATGTATATAACTCAGTCTAATTCACTAATGGAATAACTAGTAAAGTCATTGCTACTAATATTCAGATCCAAACATTTCAATGGGATTAACTTGCTTATCTCAATACAACAGACACGATATACTAAAAGAGATAAGGAACTCAGATCTGTTATAGTTTTAATGAATCATGAGTACAACGAATTACAAATAGGATTTCCAATTAGTCTTACAACATGATAATCCTGAGGCAGACCCAACTTACAAATAGTTCCTACTATTCGCTTCAAATTAGTATATGTTGAAGGCCTCTGAAATCTTAGTCACACTCACAGAGATAGTTGAAGAAGTCTCTAAACAGTTCGCCCTCCAAATTGACTCTGAATGGATCCTAATGATGTTCATGGGCTGGCAATGAGTTCGCCTGTGTATCATGATCCAGGTCCCTTATATCACTGTGTGATGTGCATTGGAATAATGCTTCCAAGGTAACGCAAGGCTGTGTGAATGGTTGTTGGTGTCGAAGACACCCAGCAACCCTCAATTCGTGGATTTGGATCTGAGTGCCCAACAAAGTATCTGATGTTTAGTAGCCGCGCCTAGGAAATATGGATATCGCGGTCCTTAGGATGACCTCCCAGCGGAAAGAAAGAGCATAAGCTTCAGTGGCACTTCCTACTGAAGAGGTATGTTGATATGATCTTGATGGCGAACTGAGTATGATTGTAATTTTTCCTTCTTTCTTCATGCCACCTCACAGACCTGTAGAGATGCAAACTCAGATTAGACTCAGTGCTATCGCTTCCGTGGAAATAGCTCACAATAAATCACTAAGGCTGGGTTGTCGTCCAACCTGGTGATGATTAGTCTTGAGGTTTTCATCCCAAGGGTGTAAATTGCAAACAACAATCAAGATAACAAATTCAGATGCCTTCTAATGTTAATTGATCCTTCTTTTATACCTGCTTGGCCAAGGGAAAGAGTATCTAGATGGTGTCGATCAACAATTTGAATTTGAAAATCTTTTATATTTTAATTATTAATATTAATATTATTATTATAATATAATTATATTATTAATATAGTGTTTAAAAACACTTTTATAGTATTTAAAATATTAAGCTTACTTCTCCTGAGCAGAGGGGACATGATAGCTAGTTTGAATTTGGATTTCATAACCTAGTTGCTGAATGTGGGTGGAATGACAAGCATCATGGTGTTGGTTGACCAATTCTTTAAGTGTGGTACTTTTATAGCTTGGAAGACACCTTGAACAATAGAGGATTCAACCGAATACTTATTTAGAAATTTGTTGTAAAGTACTGGGGACTTCCATGAAGCATTATTTCAGACAGGGACGCTTGGTTTACAAGTAATTTCTGCGTAGAGTTGTTTAAACTCATGGGCACAAGGTTGTTGATGTCGGCGAGTTATCATTTGGAGATAGATGGACAGGCCAAGTGGATTAATGGAATTCTAGAGGACTACCTAAGGCACTTTGTTTGGTTGGACTAGTTCAACTAGCCACATTTGTTGGACGCTGCCCAATTAAGTCACAACATGCAAAAGACCTCAATGAGTTAGTACTTGCCATTCCAATTGGTAATTGGACAACAACCATTGACTCCACATACAATTTTGTGTTGGTATCTTGGTGAGAGCCCAACAACATTAGGTTGCTTGAGGGAATTGAGTGATCATGTAGATTTTGCAAGATATGATTTGACTAAGGTTGTAGATAGAATGAAGAAATATGTGGATGTAGATAGGAGGCCACTTGAGTTCAAGGTAGGTGACAAAGTTTGCTTGAAGATGGACCTGATTCAGTTCAAACCATCGAAAGGACTAAATCTTGCATTTTTAAGGCAATTCGACGTTTCCTTTGAGGTTGTTACTCGGATAGGAAAGGTTGCCTACAGGTTGAAGTTGCCTCCTCACAATAAGGTTCACCCTGTGTTCCATGTTAGCTAGTTGCATCCTCTTCATGAAGACAAAGAAGACCTGGATAGGAATTTGCTAACTAGAGGACCGACCAATGTTGTGGATAATCTGGAGCATGAGTTGCAGAGGTGTTGGCAACAAGATAACATGGATTTGGTATAGGATGTACAAAGTGTTCTTGGTGGTTTGGGAAGGCCAACCTTGAGACGAAGTGAGTTGAAGCACTTTGGAAGTATGAGGACAAGGTCTTGGAGATCCTCTAAAGGAACTCTAATGCCCAAAAACGAAATGTCCCTAAGGGGAAGACTCCTATGCATGCCTTGGGTGGTGCACTGGCACCAAGGGCGTTGCTTATTTTTAGTAGGGTAGGATGTAAGGGTCTGTGAGTTCCAAGGCCATGGGGTTGAGTTCCTATGTGCCATGAAAATGTCACGATGAGAGTTTCAAGGTGTTGCATGAGTAAAGCGGATGGATCTAAGATGGATTTGAGTCTCGATATGAGCTGCATTAGAATTGCATGCAAATTTGGTGGAATGATGGAATTGTTTGTGGGGGCCCTTGGAGCCACCAGATAAGGATTACATTTAATAATTTGGTCTGAGCTAGACTCATGCACTGATGTAAGGGGAGTCCAAGTTGTTAAGAGGATTGCAACGAATTGCATTGAATGTTTTGTGCTGCATGTAATATTTGGCGCTGATGGTTGAGGTGAGCTATTGTAACAACTATCCAATCGGAATGTTAATGCTGGATTGTTGGATCTACGTTGGAACTCGGATAAGCCTTGGATTGTGAGTGAGACTTGTTGTGCCTATATAAGGCAAGGGTGAGTTCATTGTTACATAAGAAAGTAGGATTGGAGCGGAAGTAAACTAAATGAGTTGCGCATGAGTGAGTGGTATTGTGTGAGTGAGTATTGCAAATGCATCATCGAGCTGGGCTTCAAGGAATTAACTTGGTGTGAAGGTAGAGTTCTAATCTTTATTGTGAATTGCTACGTGGAGAGCATAGGGGTTCCTTGGGGAGCGGTGTGTTCTTGAAAGACTGATCCGAGCATTATTGGTGGTTATCGACTTGGATACAATCTAGGTTTTGGATAGTCTTAAGTATTTGTTGGATTCGACCAAGGGCCTTAAGAGTGTTTACATTGTAACTTGAATTTAAATAAAGAAGCTGTCTTCCCTTCCTCATATCGAGTGGTTATGTTTTGCATTGCAAAAGTGTAGTGTTAGCTATGCATTTTTGTGTTGTATAGGCTAAGATGTAGTCCATGTTAGTAAATGCAAAGAAATGAGATGAGAGAACTTGGCTAGGAATTGCTTGAAATTCTTATTCCACAAAGAGAGCAACAATATTATATAGAATTAGAAATGCACTATTACATCTACCATATTTAATGGTACAACTACCATATTTAAAGACAGTACAATAGGCTCATTAAGAGCTGCAACAACTACAACTACAATAAGCTTATTTAATTACATACACCTAACTACGCTAGAAGGATCTAAAGGTTTAGTCGTTAAATATCAATATGCTCGAGATGTGCAAAAATAGGAAGGAATATCTGCTTGAGCAACCTTCATGATAGTAGGCTCATGTAAAAGGTTTGAAGAGAGTACATAGTGAACATGCCTTGCTGTAGAGTTATTGATCTGTTTTCCTGTCTTCCGAGGTGATGCTTTTGGTTTCATGAAGTCATCATTGAGCTTTGTTTCAAAGTAAAATTGAGGCCTCCGAGGCATAACAAGCGAATGTTGCAGAAACAAAGGCTGAACGGGATATGAACTTTGAATGGGTTGAACGTCAGTCAAAATGGAGACCTTTAGTTTTGCATTGCTAATACAAAGGTGAAGAAGAACTACCCAAAGATTGACACATCGAAACACCCTATGAACTGGAAGGTACATTTGGCAATGGTGCTAGTGCTACAGTACTCAATTTTGTCTTGAACTCATATTTTTGACCTAACCATGGTTCCTTCGATGTAGCATGCATAACAAGATCAATAAGTTTGTATAGGCCTTTGTACACACCACCTTGCCTAGCACCTTGAGCAATTATTTTATCTTGTTGGACATTAGAAACAATGCACTTTGTCTCATGAAACTGAACTAGAATGTTAGGATTTTCTATAATTTGATTGATAGAGAGTAAATTTTTGTTCAACCCTGCAACATACCTAACATTCCATACTTGAAGTTTGATGCCATTATTGAGTGCGATTTTCACACCACCTATCCCTATAACTTTATATGACTCGTTGTCACCAAGTGTAACATAATCCCTGTGACTATTATTAGTAGTAAACCTGACATACCAGTCCTTTCTACATGTGAAGTGCTTGGATGTGCCTGAATCAAAGACCCATCAACTGCTTTTAGTACTGTTTGAAAGAGCCATCAATGTAAGCTCATGACGATCTTCTTTAGCAATATCTGCCACATTAGCTTCATTTTGTTGCTTCTTGTGGGATAGATCATATTGTTGTTTCTTGCAATCATTCTTCCCATGGCCAAATTTGTGACAATAGAACCACTGTACTTTTCTTTGTGGTTGTGAAGATGAAGGATGATAACTGTGTTTTTTATCTTGAGATCATGTAGCAAGTGCACTTTCTGAACTCTTAAAAGAAACTCCACTCATCTGCTTTTGTCATCATTCCTTTTGCAACAAGTATGAACTGACCTCGTCAAAGGTCAATGTCTAACTTTCCGCCAATAGGTTTAGTGACTCCACAGTGGTCTCATAGGAGGGTGACCAGCTGTTGATGATTAGAGTGACCATACCTTACTTGTCCACTAGTTTGTTGATTGCGGCGAGCTGATCTTGAGATCCTTAACCTTCAGAAAGTGCTTTGACAATGACCTACCCTCTTGCAATTTTGTGGAAAACAACACATTCTTCAAATATAGAACCCAACTTTTCTCGGAGACTTGATAGTTGTTTTTCAAACTTTCCCATAATGTAAATGTAGATGTGGCATTCCAGACTTTAGGGATTAAATCGTCAGATGATAGCTTGAGTAATAGTAGGGCTTCTTGGTGACGCTTGTTCAAATCATTTGGGTTGGTTGCAGGCTTGGTTTCGGTCCGTAGGATAATTCTGTCACACATCCCATACTCAACAATCGTGAGTATCTTGTGACTCAAGATATTATAATTTTTTTAGGATGATGGAGTTTGCAACTGTTTAATATGAAATAATTACATGGTTTGAAGGTTGTTAATGGCATCAGTGAAGAAGGAAAAGTATGAAAATTGCTAAGTAATGAGGCACATTGTTTGTCACCATTTGCTCGACAAAGACACCCAAGGTATGTGCTCAACATGGTTCAACCACTTGTAAATTGTGCCTATGGTCTTGAAGTTGTCTTGAAAGGCTAAAATCTTCACTTGGGATGATGAAATTGGCTCATGTGCCAAACTGTTCCGCCAAGAATAGGGTGACAATGGTAAGCAAGAGGTCTACCAGGCAAGTAAATAAGGAAAAATGACATGAGTAAAAAACTCCACTTTGGCTCAAGTGAGGAACTTTTCTTCCAAACAACATTATAAAGTTGACAAATATGACTTGGGTGAACATTTGACGAGGCTCAACCATCCACCATCTTTGCCAAGTTGTAAAAGTTGGATTAAGTGAACTAAATTTTCTCCTATGTTAAGAGAGGTATAACTTGGGTGCACCTTTATGATGGCTCAGCCACCAAAGAACTTTGCCTAAGTTAGCTTAAGCGAGTAAGATGCCAGCCAGGTTTAAGTGTCTTATTTCTCCACTTGGTAGCGATGGATAAAAGTTGCACTCAATTGGTAAGATGGGAATAAACAAAAACTCCATATGCCATGGAAAATTAGCTTAAGTGGAGTAAAGTTCCATGTAGCTGTTAAAGTTGACATAAAGTGCTATTTGGTTTAGAAGATGAAAAGTTCTACTCGACAGTCATAAAGGTGGCAGCACGACCAAAGAACTTTGCTTCACTCCCTTGGCACACTTAAGAGATGGTAGAAGCGCTTGAAATCTCCGCCCATGTTTTTTTTTAAATTATATTAATGGGGTTCTATAAACGGGGCTCTAGCCCAACTACAACATAAACCATACAAACACCATAAAAGTAAAGACACCATTACATTTAATAGGAGTATCATAACATATACCATAAACCATTGAACTGGCCTATTATACTAAAACCACCAGCAGTATCAACCAAAAACAATATACAAAATATGTCTCCTAAAATAGAGTATATCCAACAGATACAACCCGAACTAATAAACATGCTAACATACGAGATATAGTAACTTAAAGACCCACAACAACAAAAACACTATAGCATACTAGAAACTAAAATGAAACTTTAGCACTACCACCGCTTGGAGGAGTTGTTTTCCACCATTTTAAGATGCGACCATACATCCCATTCCTTGAAACTAGTACACCACCTCCGATAATGGCGCAAAATCATTAACAACAAACATTGCTCCATTCACCTTGATCCCTTTAATGATCTTTGTTTGCTGAACAACCCTTGTTAGCAAACCATTCTCCAATGGGGGCATCATGAAGCCACTAGACAATTCTAGAGTACAATCGTGAAAATTTATCACCATATGTCTCATTGCCATTCATAGGTCTTGACAAAACTCTTCCAATATTTTATTATCCACTCTCAATTCATGCACCTCTTGCTGCAACTACATTATGGAAGCTTCAATCACAACACCTGAGGGTTGATGCAATTTTTTACCTGCCACATATATTGGCTCATTGGAGAAAAGGTCATATTCTTTTGCTTCTTCCTCATGACCTTAACCAAGAGCTCCATAATACAAGCCTTAATTTCTTTGTTCACTACTGCCTTAGTAAGCTTCTCCTTGAAATCAACAAGAATCATAGCACACGACTTAAAACATCTCGTATCAGCCAAACCCTCCTCTCCAAGGATAGTGTTTAGCAACTACAAATTGGCCATTTCATCACAATGGAAAATTTGCTCCAGTCGATGGTCCGAGACTAGTCATTGCCTAAGTGGGTTCTTGGAAGTTTCTCTCCACACCATTCAAAGGTAAAAAGCAATGCAACCTTGCAACAAGAGACCTACACTCTGCATCCTTGGACTGAATTCAATGTTTTTACCTGGAAGAAATCAATCCCTCATGTTGTATGCTGCAGTCTATATTTTTATTCAGCAGAAACCAATGATGCTATGTTGAACGAAAAAACAGATATGGTTTAATAAACTGTGATATCCCGATGTTAAGACGTTTAAATTAAAGATTTAAACCATGATAATAATATGGTAAAGTTGCTTTCTTGAAATATGGTTTTTGTCATCTCCCCTCCATAGTCAATTTGAATGATAGAGAGTGATTCTGGTAATAATTGTATATTACTATATTTAATAAACATAAATAATATTGTTAATAAAAAATATTATATAAATATTTTAATATAATTAACAAGATATATTATTATATTATATAAAAATAAATACAAATAACAATACAAATATTAATAATATAAATATAAATATTAAATTAAATATTATTATAATTATGATCATACCATTTTAAATGGTAAGCAGCGATTAATGTTTGAAGAAGCAGTTCAAATAAGTTAAATATTAAAATGGAGTTTTTAAGAGGGGCCTACCTCCTATGGAGCGGCCCACATAATACAAACGGGCTGACTTAAATAAATGCATTACTTAGAGATTAAACAAAGGCTGCGATTTTATTTCAAAGGCAGCGATTAGTATGTCAAAAGGCATTTAATATATGACATGGTAAAAATGTTCAAGCTGCGATTAGAGGCAGCGATCTATGAAAGGGTGCATACTTAGAGATGTATCCCTTGAAGCATATAAAAGGAGAGATAGATTTTGGAAATAAAAGGGGATATTCACAGCAGACATAAATCTGCAATATATATAAGGAATGTATCATATGAAATACAAGCAATGAATGATATACTTCTGATTAAGAAGTAAGAAGAATATATTTCTGAATATGAAAATGATATGTATCTTCCGAGTATAAAGAAGGAAGATATTTCTGAATATAAGCAAGAAGAATATATATAATTCTGAGAAGCAATGCAGTAATTAGCATATGGAAAATACAGAGCAGAACCAAGTAATAAAGGAAGCCGGATATATATATATATATATATATATATATATATATATATATATATAACAGCAGTGATATACATAATTATAAAGGTGACAGCAGAACAGTAAGGCATCCTACCCCTTTGGAATAATTGTATCTATGCTTATTTAATGAATATAGAGGTGAACAAATATATTTAAATGCACCTATAATTATACCAATTAAAGCACTGATAATTGATGCCAATATTATTGATGTTATGGATAATAATCTGATTCTGGCAATGATTGGTTAAGGAGGGATGAGGCAGGACTGCAAGGAGGGGGAACGGTGAATGATTCCTCATTAGGTGGGCAACTCATGATGATGGTTAAAGACCACATGAGACCACCTCATGATGATGGTTAACGACCATAAGTTAAGGACCACATGAGACCAAGGAGGATAAGGTCCTATCCTTGGGCCTAGAGTTGAGGATCTAGGACACCCTATTGCAGCCTCCCGAACTATCCCCACTTGAATCAATTGTTGAAATAAATAAAAGGGGATCTTCAATCATAAGAGGAAGGTTTGGCATGAGGGAGGGGAACGACGTAAAGCCCTCACTAGGTATGCCACCTCATGATGATGGTTAAGGACCATCAGTTAAGGGCCAAATGGGGCCAACGGAGCATAAGGTTCTGCTGTTGGGCCTAGGGTAGAGGAAACTTGGGACACCTCATCACGTTCCCTCCTCTTTATAGTTGAACCCACATAGTCCTTGAGACTTGTTACATTGTTACATATGATCTTTCTTAGATTTAGAATTAAATGTATTTCATATCATATTCATCTAACATGGTTGCAGGTCTCCATAACCAGATTTACACATCTCTTACATGATTTGAACTGAAAATATATTATACATGTTTCAATCTAACGAATTGTATTTCTAATATTATTTAACATGATTGAAGGACCTAAACCAGGATTTATTTTGCTTACAGCATTTAATTGGTAAGTTGTAACCCTAACTTGTGATTTTAGGGCAAGATTTAGGGTAATCCCAAAAGGGGACATTACATAAACATAAATACCACCATAAACAGGAGCTCACTAACCTTCTGAAACGGGAAACAGAACAACAAGCAACTGATTAAAGAAAATCTCTTTTTTGATAAATTATAGCTGGAAATTATATAAAAGATATTTAAACTAGACTAGACACTCACAAAAAAAAAAACATTTATTTATTAAATACCATGTATAATTACATTGCTGGATGTCAATAGTTAGCCTTTATAGAGTAGGTTATACATATACATGCCAAAAGGAAGAATACTAGTATAGATATCTTAAATACATCTATCTCAAAGACATTGAGATATATCCGTCTCGAGTTATTTTATTTACTTAAGAGTTGTTTTATTTTACTTTAGAACTATTTTATTTACGACATACATACATGGAGACATAAATTTTAATTTTAATTTTATCTACATTGTTTAATTTATTTTTATTTGAAGAACTATTTTTTGGTAATACACTTGTTTTACTTTTGTATGTAACTTTTAATTTTACTTTTGGAAAAGCCACCATTCATTATTTTGGTAATTGTCTTGTTTTGTTTTTACTTTGAAGAATGTAGTAAATATTATATACTTATATGTTATTTTCTAATAGTTTTATTTGTAGGCATTAATATATATTTAAAATTTTTGATGTCTTTATATTTAAAAAATAAATGTCAGCTATAAGTAGTTTTTCTTTCACAGTCATGACATCAGATGCTTCTCCCCTCTGATGCCATTGTAGGTTACACCTCTCGGTGGAATGAACTACATGGTATGCACTTAATTCTCAATCTTTAAAATCATGAAATCCTTCATCAAAACCTGAAGAAGATCAAACTATGATAACTCTAGCTGGAGGTGCAATAGGAGGATATTAATCATCCTTGAGAACAAGAACAGCCATGAAAATGTCCAAGATGGCATTTTCAAGATACACATTCCAATCTTTTGTTGCCCTTTTCAGTACTCTTTTTTTCTTGAGAGATACAGACTGAAGATTATAATGCACAAGACCAGATGGAATTCACTTTGCCTGGATGTGGATCTTGATATAACTGAAGTTACATCAGCTTGTGAAACAGAACATGAAGCTATGGATGATGAAAAATCAGAAAAAGAATGGCCCTTAAAGAAGAATATTTGCTAGTCACTGTTGTTCCTAGACTGAATATCTCTTCCAATGCCTTAATAGTTTGATGGACATTGGTTAATAATCAGAAGACAACAACATAAATGCTGTGTTGTGATAATTCCACAGTGGTAATGAATGTGAGACAAGGAAGGATTATAAGGCACAGCCTGACACAAAAAGCCCTACCAATGGAAAAAGAGGCTAGAGAGTGAAAAATCCAAAGCAGTGGATTATATTCACTGTTCATCTCCACACTAAGAAATGCTTAGAGGTTCTTATGTTCTTTGTGGGTTCCCTTTTCTTGTGATTACTAATCAATGTACATCACGAGTTAAAAGGTTGGTAGAGAAATAGTCATTGTGTTAATTACTTGAGTGCCAAAAACAATCCCACAATAGTAAATAGTAATATACTAAAAAATACTAGAGGAAGGAAGCTGCCATTAATTAGATTTATATTTTCCAGGGTGAGGAGGTGGGAGGGTATTTGATGAAAAAACATCCTCAATTCTGTCTATACTAAAAAATGGTCATTGTGTTAATTACTTGAGTGCCAAAAACAATTCCACAATAGAAATACTAAAAAATACTAGAGGAAGAAGGCTGCCATTAATTAGATTTATAGTTTCCAGGGGGAGGGGGCGGGAGAGTATTTGATGGAAAAAAATCCTCAATTCTGTCTATTTGTGTGCCATGTAGGCTGTTAAAGACCTGAAGTTTGTGCCCTTGATTATAAAAGTGCAATGCTAGGATAATTGAGTATAGTCAAATGATGTTTGTGCCCTAGATATTGCTAGGATAATTGAGTATGGCTCTGATAATAAAAGTGCAATGCATTGTTCCACTCTTGGCTTTTGGATTAATCCTCAAGGTCAATCACAAGCTTCTTGGTCTTGTTTATATACAATTATATTCCATGAGTTACTCTTTTCACTCAACTTTTTTTCGCTTCTTGTCATTTTGATGCAAACACCTAAGAAATCCAAAATTGAGGAGAATGTCTGCAAGTGACATGGTGGCTTGAACAAATCCATTTTGGTTAGAAGGAATGGAGAGCTTGGTTAGTAGACTCGATGAAGGATGATGTGGTTTCATTTTTGAAATTTTCCCATGTTTAACGATATCCTTTGTTGTTTCTAGTATCTGTTGATGATGTTTTTTTGACAACAACAACGATAGAATAAAACACCAAGTGCTCTATCCTCTCTTGAACAAAGCCTCTCGAATGTTGAACTATGTGATCAAACAAGAGCGCTCCAAGGTTCCTTATACGTGATTTGCAACGGATAAACTCAGTAGTGGGATGTGATATTGCTGATAATCACAAAGGGACTTATGCTAAATTCCTCCTTCACGAACATGGATGAAATTCCTTACTCCTTAGATGTGAATGAATGGAACTCTTTCAATCTAACTCAAAGAAATAACAAAAGGAAAGGGTTAAGAAGGCTAATCTAAGGACAGTGAAATGATGGATAATGCTTCGATAGACAAATTCCTTCCAAACCTAGCTTCGCTTCATCATGAGAACCAATAATTACACGAAGCAGGTGCAATCTTCTAAGGTAATCCAGGGATTTTCATATTGTAAACATTCATCCAAATACCCATAGCTGGCACAATTTGAACAAATATTCACAATCGAACTAAAGCAAATGAAGGTTTAGGCTAACTTTGCATAGTGACTTGCCATCGACAACTCACAAAAAGTATGAACCAAAAGGAATTCATCAAATATCTTCACATATACTCATCACATTAATGAACTTTCTAATCTATTCTATTCTACTTGGAAACACATCTCCATCATCTTCAAGAAATAAGAAACCATGCAACGTTCCAAAACAACACAATTGTCACCAAGCTTCAATGAGAAATTTATTAATCTTGGAAGTGATTACAACAATTTCAAGAGTTCTCTCCAACAACTTAGAAGAGCTTCCTCTACCCTACTCCTATTCTACTCTCCTACAACAACTCTATTTCTAATGTCTTACAAATGAGAGAAGTGAGCCTTTTATAGACTCCAAAAATTACATGAACGGCCTGGATTGATTTGCAAATTGATGGTTGAGATCTTGCCACATCATCAATTAGTTACAACTTGCTAGTAAAAGTTGACACAACTTGTGTACATAAAAACTCATAGGCAATGAAGGTACGTTTTCCAAGGTGATAAGCATGAATTGGAATCTTTGAGAATCTCCAACATGGATGCCCTCTTTAACCTCTTGCTTGTTGTATATTCGTTGAAATTGCACGGGTGACGTGGCAGGATGGGATTGGATTGGTGACGTGCATATGCCACCTCAGCATCTTGCAAATTGTTTTGATCTTTTTTGTGTTCACACTGCTTGGAATATTTCCCAAATTGTATCATCTTCCCTGGAATAGTCTTCAAACTTGGATTTTCACCTCTGGAACTTAGCATCTCTCGAACTTGTAATTTGGGAATTTTGGATTTTTTCATGTTATCTTTCACGCCTTAGTGTAATTAATGGATTTCTTGACATACATGCTCATTCTCATTTTTGTGAAATTCTTGTTCTTGTGCAGGATTCCGGCTCTGGACTCTTAAAGTAGAGATCTTGTGCGTGAATTCCTGGAAATGAACCTCCGGATGAATGTTCCTCTTGTGCATGAAATGGAAAGCTCTTGAAAGTGGAACTGATCTTCTGGATGTTCGGATGATGGAGCTTGCAAGGTGGATGATGAAGTTCTTCTCCCACTCCGGCGATGAAGCTCTCCTCGAACATCTTTATGACATTGTCCTTCGCTCCTGAAGTGAATCCCCTTTCCGTATTCGCCAATTACCTACAAAATGAGAGTAATCCAATTGAGAACCAAGAGTATTTCAATAAGAATTCACTTCGAATGCAAAGAATTCATATGCTAAATAATACATTTCCTAACTTGTGAAGAAGAATAAGAAATAATGACACTTGCGGACAACAACGATTTGTCCTCTTCCTTAGGAAAATTAATCTCTCCCTTAGGCAATTTCGCTTTTTGTCTTAGACTCTTAGGAAATCTTCTTTTCTCCTTGTTCGGAAACTTGCTTCTTTCTAATGAAATCTACTTCTTGCTGATGAAATCGAAATTCTGCTCTCCTTTTAAGTGAAATTCACCTTTCCCTTATATAATTCGCTACTTCTCTTCTAAGGATTCACTTCCTCTAATCAAATTCGCCTTTGTTCTTGTGGAATTCGCCCTCCTAGATAGGAAATTTGCCTCAGCTGATAAGAATTCTGCTCTGCTAGAAATTTGCTTCTGCTGGATTAATTCTGCTCTTGATCATGAATTCGCCCTTCTCCTTAGATGATTTCTGCTCTTCTTTGGTGGAATTCTGCTCTTATTCGCTGCTGATCTGCTTATTTGTTTTGAAATGAATGAGAAGAATGAGGACTTAAACTTCTTTATATAGCATTTAAACTTCTCCTTTTAGTGGGTCGGCCTAGTGCAGGTCGGCCTGCAATCTACCAATGATCTTTTATTTTAAAATTCAGTTCTCTCTTTTTTAGGCCAACTTCTTGGATGTGGGCGGATTCTCCTTGGGTTGAAGGAATATGCGCCTAGCTTGAGTGCATTCTCCCTTTGTGAAGGGATTTTCCACTTTTGACCTTTGAACTTTTCATTCTCAAACTTTCAAATTTCTCCTTTCCTTAGCAAATTTTCAATGTTTGTTGTTGAAGTTACTTTCAAATTTTGTTGACTGAGCAAGATGAAAAAGGATTAGGAGAGCACATTCTCCCCTTCTTGAAGGAATTTCCGACCTCCTTCACATGAACTTATCATTTTATCTTTCAAACTTCATTCCACATTGGCGAATTTTCAAGGTTTTTTTTAATGGATCTTCTCTTAGACCTTCATGGAAGTGAAATCATTTTCAAAGTTGTTGATGATTGAACAGATTTTCTTCATTGGAATGAACTTTATACCAGGCGCATTCTCCTCACACAAGGATTTTGTGCTCTACCTTAGGCATTTTCATTTCTAAACTTTCAATTCCTCTCACTCCCTTGGTGTGGACTCTTAGTGATTTCACATAGGTTTCAATGAATTTGATGAATTTCAAGTAATCTCAAGTGAGCGCATTTTCCCTCTAGACAAGGATTTTGCGACCTTCATGATGTTGTTTAACTTTGAATTTTGTCCCAAGATAGCATTTATAAATAGCACACTTTCCATGTCTTTGAGGGTTCATCTCTAGTAGAGCGCATATTGCATGATTAGGACTTTGACTAGGGCGCATTCTCTTCACGCATAAGGATTTTGCGACCTTGTCTTCAAACGTGCACTTTCCTTGGAGAATTTCTATTAAAAGTTGTAAATGATTGTTCAATTGGTGCATTTTGCTTGTGTGGGAGGATTTTCTTCTTCTCCTAGAGTGCATTCTCCCCATGAGTGAGGATTTTCTGCTCATCTTAGGTGCATTCTCCCTCTGTGAAGGGAATTTCCGCTTAAGGTCCAAAACTTCAATTTTTTCCGCCCGATTTTGAAGTGTCCTGGGTGGAAGTATATTTAAAAAATATATTTAAGTATAGGACCTATACTTTAAATATTTTGAAATATACTTACAGGATGTTTGAGATAGGTCTCAGATCCATGGGATTTAACATGCAGATTCTAGATTTTTGAGGATCCACCAGATTTCAGACTTAGTCAGTTTTCAGGATCTCAGAACATTAGGCTATGGGAAATCAGACTTAGTCAATTTCAGGAGTTCAGGGCTCATTCTTTATTTCATGGAAGAGACTAGGTCAGACAACACTTCCAGGCATACAAACTCAAAGAAAACTTAAACCCTAAAGCAAAACAAAGACAAAAGCAAGAAAAAAAAAGGTGGGTCCCCATTTGCAATGGGGCGATGTGTGATTAGGTCACAACAGTATCCTTGCTACTTAGTTCTCGTTATGCTAGTGACTAGGGTTAAGTTTGACAATACATGTGTTGTTAATTGTAATCACATAAGTGTGAAGGGAACTTGTGATCTGGGCTTGTAATCATAACTTCTGTAGGCATAAGATTTTGTCAAACAAAAGCACAACATTCTCATAACTTGTGTAGGCAATATCCTACTGTACACCCTCAATAACAGTGCTTAGTCAACAAGCTGCTGTTTAGATGTCTTTGAACAAACTTTTCCCGATGGCTCTGATTGTCTCTACTTTCTGAGAAGCATTGCATGAATATGACCCTTGCTTCAAAGTTTGCCTCCTTCCTCGATTTTTATTTTTCATGTATGGAGAAGCACTCTTATCAATATCATGGACTGTGGAAATACTATGTATCTTATATCTTAACGATGTTTCTTGAAATGGACCCAGGCCATTAATTAAGATGGAAACCTGTCTTACCTGTCAGGCACCTTTGAGTAGTGACTTATGTAAACTACCAATTAGAGATTTCATTTTCAACTTCACCCTCAAAGTGGATTCATTTCCAGTCGATATTTAGTCCTGGGTATCATGAGTCTTGGAAAGTAGTATCATGGTAGAATATGAGTTATCCTCAAGTAAGCTGCTCCTAGGCAAGATAATAAAGAGAGAAGGTAAAAGTAAAATGATGAATCTGCATCGTGAATATAATAGTTATATACTGTTAATGATAATCTCAGTTTCTAATTATGGATATAATAGTTTTTTCTTTGTAAGAAAACTGTGTTTGAATCTAAGTCCCTCTGGGAAAGATAAGAGAGATCTAGGATGGGGACTAATCTGTTGTTGAAGGGTGATTGAACAGAAACATCTTTTTTGAAATCCAAGGCCAAAGGGGGATTTTTAATGATCTCAAAGTTTAAGGTACTAATGTTCCTTTTTTGAGGTGCAGATGTATAAAACATTGGTACCATTCAAGGAATGGTTGATTTATTTGTTGATAGTGATTTGCTTATCTGAGAACTGGTTTGACTATATATTGAACACCTTAATCTCATAGTAGCTTACATGCCAACACTTGAGTCTTTTCTTATTCAAGGCACACAAACTTTAGTTCCGATAGTTCTTTTGGCAATTGCATATGACATAGCATTAATTAGCACTAATGAACCATGGCTATAATAGCTCTGGAACACAATTTCCATACTTGTGGCTGACCATCATGATTTCTTGAATAACAATAATTATGTAGAAAATTAAAATGCTTAGTTTATGATTAAAATAACATTGCAGTATTACATGAGCAATGAGATGTTGATGTCTAGGAACTGGTTTTGTTTCTTGCCCCAGAGGTATTGGATTCTAACATATTAAGTAGTGCAGGCAGTTCGGAGAATCAAGACGTCTCCCTTGACTACAGAAGAAAGGATTTGCATTCATGAGGTGGGATATTAAATTTGGTAAGCAAATTTTCTGATAAATATTTTCTGTTTTTGTAAGTTGATGATTTTCATGCCTTATGCAGGGTCTCAGAGTCTTGAAGTACGATTGGAAGAAAGTATGGGAATATTGTGTTCCATATCGGGATCCTAATTTGTTGCGTAGACAGTGGCGAGTTGCACTTGGCACACAAAAGTCATATAAAACAAAAGATGATGCAACAAAGAATAAGAGACGAATATATGAAGCAATGAGAAGAAGATCCAAGGCTCTACAGAAAGAGGGTTGTAGTGTTGATGGGATACAGGTGGTATATTACTCTAAACAATTATCTATCTTTTCTTTTATGATTACCTTGTGGCTAGCAACAGCTGGAGACTTATATATGTTTTTCAGGGAGAGCTGGGGCAGCAAGCTGAAAATGATGATGGTGAGGAGAATAGTGGAGATGACAATGCAGAGGATATAGATGAGGCTTATGTCCATGAAGCATTTTTAGCAGATTGGAAGCCTTACGGTTCTAGATTGATGGCAGCTATACCACAGGCTCCACCTTTGTTGGGTTTAAGTAATCCCGGTTTTACTTTGGCTAACTCAGGGTCTCAGAGGGAAGGAAGTTATAATAGAAGAATGAGTTCGGTGCAGCCAAATAATTTCAATCCATCTGTATCAGAAATCCAACCCTTACATCACAGTTCGGGGGGGCAAATATCACACATGTCTCAGTTGCCCTCTGCTGTGACTGCTTCTATACAATATTCTCATCAAGCTTCTCTTGATTATTCCAAGAGACCTATTAGAACACAGATTAACTTACGGCCATATCGGTCACGTAACAAGAATAAAGTTCAGACAGTTAAACTAGCTCCTGATTTGCCAACATTGAACCTTCCCCCATCTGTTCGTGTGATCCCTCAATCTATGCTGATGGGCCACCATTGTGGTGGTTCCCAGAGACTTGCTATTGCACCAAACAAAAAGGCAAATCCACCATCAATACCAGTTATTGCAGATCCTCGAAGTCATTTGCAAACCTCCAGTGATAGCACAAATAGAAATTTCAAGGCTGATTCTTTAACTGTCCCAACCACTACAATTGTGTCAACCTCCTCTGTTGGCTTGGAAAGAAATTTGTCAAGTGAACCAAATATTCCGTTTAATCATCATAATTATGAAAAAGAAGTCAGCAGAGCACATCAAAAATCAATGTCAACACTGAATCAAGAGTCAAGATTTTACGAGAATGAAGAAACACCACAGATGGATACCCAAGCAAATCATGAAAGAAACGAGACTGATGTTCACATGCATCCTCTGTTGTTGCAGAATTCATGTGAAGATTCCATTTTCTATCAGTATAATAAGTATGGCACAAGAGCCCAGACCCCATTTAGTACTTTGCGTGGAAAGGCACACAACTCTGACTTCCACTCATTCTTTATGCCTTATCAACAAAATGGCATGGTAAAATATCCAGCTGCTTATCCCCCATCTTCCTTGAAGAGAGGAGCAGCCTTATCATCCAACAATCCTGATTTTCACCCTTTGTTACAAAGGAACATAGAAATTGCCGAGGCTTCTTCCACTGTTAATACCAGTCTAAGTCTGCAACAGCCTTGCAATTCTGGAGGAATTGGAGTCCTGTCCATGCAAGTTCCTCTGTCAAATTGCATATCAAGGTCGCTTGCATGTCAGACAGAAACCCATGAACAGAATCAGTTGCAACAGAGGGAACTTCCAATTACATATCCTGCAAGTGATGTAAGTAGGATGCACTCTGAAAAGCATTCACAGACTAGAAATGATATGATAGCTTTCACAGAGGAAGGAAATGGGCTTCAGGAGCCAAGAACTAAAGAAGGGGGCAATAGTAGGGTTTTGAAGAGGAAGCAGACATTTCGAAGTCGCAAAGAGACTACTGGTCAAACTGCTTCAAAACAGACTGTTTATAAATCTAAGAGGAGGAAAAATGAAACAAATTCAAATATGCAGGGATGCCAGCCCATTTTAAATAATTCAGCTTCTTATTTTCATGGAGTTGAAAGTGTGATGGAAAGTGACCCTGCAATATACATGGGTATGAATCACGTGAAATCCTCTGATAATATTACGACTTCAAGACACTTGAATGACGATACACAGGAAATAAGTCTTAAAGATGACTCTTTACCAGGGATAGTGATGGAGCGAGAAGAGCTGAGTGATTCTGAAGATGATATTGGAGAAAGTGTGCAATTTGAATATGAAGAAATGGGTGATTCAGACAGGGATTACTTTGTGTTTGAGCAACAATCTGATATGTTAGATAAGGTATGTTAGAATTTATGTATGTTGTTGAGATCCCAAGGTTTGAAATTAACATACTCTTATATTTTTTTATCTGTTAAAGTAAAATAATATTTATTCAAATAGTCATGTCAATTTGTAAATCTTACAAAATTGTGATCTACAAAAGTATGCTAAAATGCACAATCACCGATTTTTCCTTCAAAGTATTCAACATTATATGTTGGTCCTCACTCCTAATTCACTCCATTTGCATTTCTTACAAAATTTAAACATGGGTTTTTTTTCACGATGTTAAAAAATATCAAATTATAAAAAAATATATTATATGCAATCTTCCACCTGCTATGTGCGACTTTACTAATATTGCTCTTAGTTTGCCTGTGATAAGCACTGGAGTTCCTGCACTGTAATCGTAAATGTCACTAATTGCTGATAAATTCATGTAGGATGCTAATCATTGGGCAAGGTGGTCAGCCCTTAGCATCAATTGCAGGGGGAGAGGGAAATGTTAGAAGGGGTGTTCTCAATTTAGAAAGAATTAGTGCTATTTTTTTTCAATGTGTTCTTAATATCTTGAAGATCTTTCACCTTAGCCACATCATTTATTTTGCTGTCGTTTGTTGCCAACCCTTTATCCAGTTGCTTGCAATGTTTTGTCAGTGTCTTGTGAACTCCAAAATATAGGTATAAAAATATAAATTATGTAACTGTGTGTTGTCTGTGAGTCAGCGGTGTTAAGGTTTCTCTTCTTTTGGGAGGTTCAGCTTGTTAATTCCACCTTCCTTTGATCCTCCAAGTTGTGTTTCAGGGAGATGTTAGTCAATAAGTTAGATGTGCTTGGTTTGTGGTGATAGGCTCATATGATTGAGGGAAAGGTGACACAAAATTGCAAGGTGAACCATGACAAGGGTATACATGCAAAGGAAGATCAAGGAAGCAATGGTAATGAGAACAAGAGTTGTTCTTGTGAATGTGATAGTGAGGATTGTGGAGAATAAAACAGTTCACTATCCTAAATATGTTTAAGATTGTGAACTTTAACTAATCAGAATTTGTTTTTATATAGCAACAAAGCAATCAAATTGAGATCTACACTAACAAAATAAAACACTAGAGCTGGGAATTGAAATAAAACTAGAACTTGCAAAAGACAGAATAAGGTGAGAGAAAGCATATTTGGATGATTGTAGGGGTTTAGAATTGGATGTAGAAGGCTGAAAAGTAGAATTGAGGAGTTTCTAGATGAATACAAAGGTTCTGGAAGTTGTATTAGATGTAGATGACTTGACAAGTGCGCTTGTGTTCAATAGGAGTGCTAGTGAACCTTTCTGGGCACTACTGACCTTCTGGCATTGGTGACCTGATTTGGGCGTTGGTGACCTAAATTGGGCGCTAGTGACCCTCTCTAGGCACTGGTGACCTCTGGGCAGTGGTATCCAACTAGGTGCTAGTAATCTTCTCTAGACACTCGTGTCCTTTATTGATGTGCCTCTACAACTTTTAGGGACTGCTTGCCAAAATTTCTGTCATGTCCTGATATTAAGCCATTGTTTAAATTAAAGATTTAAACATCATGTCCATTTGAATGCTTCTAACAATAATAATATAATATTTAATAAATAAAATTACATATTATTATATGAATATTTTATTATTATTGTATTTATAAATAATAAATCTAAGAAAACAATTATGCTATTATATATATTTATAATATAAAAATAAATATAAATAGATATTATTATAATATAATTATCATATATATATATATATATATATATATATATATATATATATATATATATATATATATATATATAAGACAAATGTCTTATGATACATAAATATAAATATAATTAATAATATAAATATTACTTGTCTAAATATTATAAGAAGCATGAAATAGAATTAATCAATAAATATTATTAATCATAATATGTATATGGATTCATTAATCCATATAATATTTTAAACTATATTAAAAAAGGTAATCGGGCTTCTTAAGAGCACCGATCTCATATTTCTTAAGAGATAAAGAGGTGTATCTCTTCAAATGAAAAGGCATAAAGAGGTATAAAGAATAAGAGAAGAGTATGGGGAGAAATATGGAAGTAACACAGAAACAGCAGATCGGAAGAAAATAGAAAAGCAGATCGGGGGAAGAAGACAGCGGGACCTCCAGCGACAGGAAATAAGGTGCAGAAATTATTATCTGCAGAGCAGCGAACAGGTATGATGAATAATGCATGTTTTATATTTAATAGGAGTCAAGTAATAAATGTTATAAATAGGAATGTGTATAAGTATATAGATGTGTTATATAAAGTTAATTCACAGTAGAAATCTGAATATATGTTTCAGTTGTTGCTCAATTAAGATAAATAAACTTATATGTAAGAAAATAGTGAAATCCAATGTATGGTAAAGTAGAAATATATATTATGTGAATCATGAATAATAAATGGGAAACCCCAATTATGATTTACCTATATTTTAAAAAATATTATGATTTACATAGTAAGTCATATAGGAATATATACAATAACCATCTCATCCTTCCATCTCTTTCAACGCCCTAGGAGAGGCGGTCTTGTTAGGGAAAGGCGAGGTAATTCCATCACAATGCATTAGAGAGGGTTTAACGCGCCCTAGACAAGGGAAAGGCGGAGTAATTCCATTCATGGTGCATTGGAGAGGGTTCAACGCGCCCGAGACATATAATTCCCCATCCTTAAGGAATAGAAGGAAGATGACGTGGAGAGATAAACGTAGTTGTCACTTTTCTATATATATTTCTCTATTACTTCATTCATTACGGAACATTAGGTCTTGTGGGGAGAGGCGGAGTAATCCCATCTGTAAGAAGGCCCGTAGGCTGGGACATAGTTTCCCGTAGGCTGGGTCAAGAGATGGTTTTAGCGCGCCCTATACATGTAAGCCTAGTTCCATAAGGAAAAGTAATAAGGAATAGGAATTATGGAATGGTTATCAATACACAAATAATAATTAGGAAATAAACAATCCTTAACAAGTAATGAAATGAAAGCAACATCATTGATCTTACTTATTGTTCTCTTTGAGAATCATTTTTTATGCAGATTTAGGTTTAAGTGTTTCCTATAAAAAGGGGACATTACAATTTCCCCTATTTCTGTAATGTACCCATTTTCCGAGTGATCACCTAATGGAGTTGGCTAGCCTATTCCATTCCCGTAGGCTAAGCCGGAGGGCTAAGGGAATGACCTAATTGGCTAGATTTCATACTTAGCCAATTTTGTTGGCCAAAATGATCATAAGGGATGGCTTTGTATATTTTGTGGATTTATTGGAGAAGTTAAAGTAATTAAATAATTTGCCCTAATGGTGAGCGACCAAGGAGAGAGAAAAAAGGAATTAAGGGAAAGAGAAAATAATGGATGGATATGCTTTTGATATTTTTGTAATGCCAAGGAAAAATACAATAAATCAAAATAAATTCCCTTTGGAGGTGGACGACCTAGTTTAAGGTCAAAGGATGAAATGTTAAGTGCCAAAGGTGGAGCGCTCATCTTGGAGAAAGGAAAGATAAATAAGAAAAATAAAACACCTTGTCTTGGGCGCCTAGCATGAGGTAAGCCTCATGGGAAAAGACAAAAAGAAAATAAAGGAAAACATCTAGAGGTGGTCGGCCAACTTGGAGGAGGAAAATATTTGTGTATAAATATAAGATCATTTGGATGCATTTTCATCATGATTCACATCTCATTTTCTCTTCAGTTTCATACTCTGGCTGCAATATTGCTAGCCTTCATTCCAAGGACAAAAACCCTTGCGAATGTGGTGAGTTGGATGAAACCCTAGCTCATCCTTGTGGAGGATTCATCACGGAGTCCTAATTGTACTTAATTGGCGACATTTGGATGAGAAGAACTTCATTGCATATTCACATTTGAAGATCATTATTTTGGAGTAGCATATTGGTGGCATTTTGGAGCATTTTGCATTAGGGTTCACCCTTATTTCTAGCGCCACTTTTGGAGCAGATCTGAGTGTCCACCTTTGAGGGCGAATTTGGCATATTTTGGAGCAGCAAACCCTAGGCGCACCTCATGGACATTTCGCCCAGCTAGGGTTGATATTTTGTCATCTATTTTGCTTGTAATTGGTATGTACAATCATACTTTATTGGTCTGATTTGTAGTGCATAATTTCAGGGCATTGTTTGGCATGTTTGTGCTCTAGAATCTATTGTAAAAATCAGATCAGAACTTTCAGTTTGTAGCAGTAGGGTTTTATTCAGAAAATCAGACTTGGTGGTTGGATTTGGATGCCCTACATTGTGTATTTCATGCTTTTGCCATGATTATTTGTCATGTTTGGATATATATATATGCTCGCTGCAATTGAATGTTTGTAATCAGAAAATAAAATCAGAAATTAGGGTTTTGAGCAGAAATCTAAAGTGCAGCAATTTAGGGCAGAATTCAGAATATATATATATATATATATATATATATATATATATATATATATATATATATATGCTCACTGTAATTGAATGTTTGTAATCAGAAAATAAAATCAGAAATTAGGGTTTTGAGCAGAAATCTAAAGTGCAGAAATTTAGGGCAGAATTCAGAATATATATATATATATGCTCACTGTAATTGAATGTTTGTAATCAGAAAATAAAATCAGAAATTAGGGTTTTGAGCAGAAATCTAAAGTGCAGAAATTTAGGGCAGAATTCAGAAAATTAATTTCAGAATTTTAGGGCAGATCCCATTGGGGATATTACAATTTGGTGGTGCTTGAAGAATCCTAAAATGTGCTGCCAAGATTGAAGTATAACCTGTCGAAAGTTAGAGGGAAGAAAACATTGTTGCTGAGGTTGGGAGCTTGCCTCAGTTAGACCCCTAATTGGCATGTTTTAGCTTCAAAGTAGTACAAATTTGGTGTGTGAAGCCATAAGGTGCAAATGTGGTAATGGTGCATTCAAATAAGTGTACGTAGAAAACCCTAGAGGCTTGCTAGGGTGAGAGTATACGTAATCTAAGTGTCATGGGGATAGGAGCAAAGGTGATGGGAAGATCACAAGGTGTGCCAAGGGTTTAACAATGGAGTCCCTTGAAATGGCTAATTTGCAACAGTGGAGGGTTGCAATGGAGATTTAGAAAACTTAAGTATGTGAATATTGGAGGAATATAGGAGTGAGAATGCAACTAGTATGTGCAAGAGAATATAAGAGAGAGGAATCAAGAAGTCAAATGAGGGGCAAAGGGTGCTTTTATGGAAAGATTTTGGTGAGACAGATGTCAGGGAAACTTAGTACTGCTAGGGTTAGGGTTTAGGTGAGGCAACAATTTTTAAACTTGGCCATGCACACCAACACGGGTGCACTAGTGACCATAGGGGCATAGCATTACATGAATCCAAATCATGACTAGGGATGGTCACTATAATGAGTGCAAAACATGGAGTGAAAAGTATGTAATGTCCCCATTTTTTGGGTGATCACCTAATGGAGTTGGTTAGCCTATCCCATTCTCGCTCAGGGAATAACCTAAGTGACTAGATATCATGTTTAGTCAATTTTATTAGGGCAAATTGATGATGAGAGATGGCTTTACATATTTTGTGAGCTTATTGGTGAAGTCAAAATAAATAAGATAATTTTCCCTAGAGATGAGCGACCAAGGAGAGAGAAAAAGGAATGAATGGAAGGAGGAAAAAAGATGGAAATGCCTTTGGATATTTTGAGGAAAAATAAAGTAAAATTAAATAATTTCCCTTTTGAGGTGGACGACCTAAGTGAAGGTCAAAAACATGAAATATGGGTTGCGTAAGTGGTTCGCTCCTCTTGGAGGATGGAAAGAAAAAATTAAGAAAAATAAAATACCTTGTCTAGGTCGGCCAAGATGGAGGAAGGAAACAACATAAAATATTTTATTTGTGTACTTGGGCACCTAGCATGAGGTCGGCCCTATGGGAGGAGAAAAAAGGAAATAAAATAAACTTCTAGGAGGTGGTCGGCCAACTTTGAGGAGGGAGAAGAATTGGGTATAAATACAAGGTCTTTTGGAGGCTTTTCATCATCATTCACATCATAATTTCTTCTCGAATTTGTACTCTTTTGCTGCAACTTAGGTTGGTCTTCATTCCAAGGACAAAAACCCTTGTGAATGTGGTGAGTTGGATGAAACCCTAGCTCATCATTGTGAAGGACTCATCACGGAGTTCTGCTTGTGCTTCATTGGAGACATTTTGAGGAGAAGAGCATCATAGCCTATTCAGATTTGAAGATCAATTTTGGAGCAGCACTTTCGTTGCATTTTGTGAGCATATTGCATTAGGGTTTGCCCTAATTTTGAGCGCCACATTTGGAGCAGATTTGAGCGCCATCTTTGAGAGCGATTCCACTTGTTTGGATTAGCCAAACCCTAAGCACACTCCATGGAGGATTCACCCAGCTAGGGTTGGACATTTGACATCTATTTTGCATATATTTGGTATGTACAAACATAGTTTCTAGGTCTGATTTTTAGAGCAGAAATCTGGGCATTTGTTTGGCATGTTTGTGCCCTAGAATTTATTGTAAAATCAGTCCAGAATATTCAGATTTGTAACAGCAGAAGTTTCCTATAGAAAATCATATTTGTTGTTGCAATTGGATGCCCTACATTGTGTTTTTCATGGTGGATTTCATGTTTGTTATGAATATTAATCGGTAGCATCATTTGCCATGTTTATTTTTTATGTTTGGGCAATTGTTTGTTCGCTGTGACAAATTGTTTGAATTCAGAAATTAAAAAATCAGAATTCAGAATTAGGTTTTCAGCAGAAATAAAAATCAGAATTTTAGGGCAGATCCCATTGGGGATATTACAAAGTACACAGTATGCAAATTTTTACTCTACAAGGACATACCATGTAGTTAATCCTTGTCTTAGTTCACCTTGCAATTTTGTTTCACCTTTCCCTTAGTTGTGAGCTTATTGACTTGAACCAAGGCCATCAACACCACAGTAAGCATATTCCTATTTTTCCAACTATAGCCCAATCATCTTCCTTGGGCTAGTTCATCATATAGCAAATTGATGATGAACTTTATATTGCTCATATCATGCCTCGATTGATAGGAGGTCTTGATCTTGAGCGAGTTTCCTCAAAACTCGTAGCTTCACTGTTTGCATCATTTGCTTGTATCATTGCCTCACATACCTTCCAATCTTGAGTAGAGAGGAAATGTACGAGCTTCATTTTTGGCAATTTTTATGATCATTATCCACACCCTAGATCCAGATCTATCCCTAGTACAAGAACATCTCTTTTTGGAGCTCGGATCCTCACATAGGTATCTTCTAGGCATTGGTAGAGCTTTGTAGTCTCTTGGATATTTCAATCCTAGGTGTTCCAATTCCTCTTATTGAACATTTGGATCCCTTGTTATTGTTTGCGACTTACATGCACTTTACACCCCACCAAATTCCATTTTCTCACGGCTCATCTTTGTAGCTACTAGGCTATTATGATTTATCTGGCGAAATTGGAGATAGTTTCCTCTAAGCAGGACAAAAATGACAAGTACAAACCGTGTAGTTAGAAAGTTAATTAAAGTCCACATGCAATTGGGTATTAATGAAAGTCTAGTAGAAGTATGACAACTGTATAGGTGGATAAATATAAAGTAGTTGACAGATGGAATGATTGTAAAGGATAGATATAAATAAATGAAAAATAGGTGGACGGCAATAAATTAAAAAGTAGATGGACACCTTGAAAAATTGTAAATGGTAGATAGGAGTTAAAAAAAAGTTGGTGGACAACAAGGAGCACTAAATGACATTGGAAGAGTTTTTTGCATATATACAGAGGCTTCTCTTATGTAATGAAAACACGAAGAAACACATTCAACAATTGTCATATTACGTGATTGCAAGAGTGGTCACAAAGGTGAGGAGAAAAATCATAAGGAGTGTACCTACTTTGGCAAGTCCAAATATGTTGAGGTCATTTGCTTTAAGACGAAGTATTTAAAGGAAGAACAAGGAAAGAACAATGGAAATACTTCACATAAATTAATTATGGATTTTGGATGCACTCGTTCTATGGCAATGGATGGTAGTTTGTTCCAAAAATTAAGCAACACGGATGATGAGAAGTTTCATATAGTGGATGATTCAACTCATACTATTGGTGGCAATGGTGATGTTGTAGGAGATGGCATAATTGGTCATGTTTACCATATCTTTGATTGAGTGTGAATTTGCTCTGCTATTCAAACAACTCAGCAAGAAAATGAGGTTGAAATATAACTTTAACAAATTTGTTGTTATGAGGACAAGTCATAGAAGCATAAATTGGAAAAAACTTGCGATTACTTGTGAGTAATCACCTATTGGTGATCTCCTTGTACTGATCTGACTTGGTGTACCGAGCTTTTCTTGAAACCAAGTCAGAAGTTGGAAAACCATGGGTTCTTGAACAACTCACCAAAAAATTATGAGTCATTGAATAACTTGTGAATTATGTAAATGCTCGCTAGTTTTTGGTGAGCTATTCAAATGCACTATTTTTCTGCGATAACCACTTCACTTTTTTGCATTTGCCTTCATTTTTATACTCAATATTTAGAAAATTTCAAAGCACATGTGCACTAAGGAATTTGCAAATAAAAAATGCAAAGCTTTTTTGGCATCAAAACAACGAGGGCACACCAAGGCACAGCATTTCTGCTATTTTCATTTTTTCCACTTCCATCTAGAATCTACATGGCAGCCAGTTGCCACACAAAAGAGGTGTGCGAGTTTTTATCAGAATTAGAATGGATTGCAGTTGGTGATGAGCCATTGCTTAATGATAGGATTTTTCAATTTTAGAGGTGTTGGTTGATCATGACTGGAATCGAATGGAGAGATAGGATGTTGGAGCTTTCAAATTTGTAGCCTCATAGTGTCTAGGCTCATAGTTTTTTCAAGTTTTGTCTTGTATTCTAAGTTGTAGGTTGTAATTGATTGAGAATCTGTGATTTATTCAGAGTCTAGGCTTGAGACAAAGTTTACAATTTGTAATTGGCAACATTAAACACATTTCATTTTTTTGTCTGATGTTGTTTCTATCACTATGGATTATATTTAGCATGAAATAATGATAGCAATTTTTTCTCCCTATTTTTATGAATATGTAATTGTTTTCTAAGTTTTCTGAGTTTTCCTATTATAAAGCAAAGTAATTGAATTCCATTTACATTTTCAGTTTGTTGTATCAATGGCCTATAAATGGAATGCTACTATGGTATGCCATATAAGCAATAAATTCCTTTTGGTTTTTAGTGGTAAGCTTGATAAGCAAGGAAAGGCTTACAAGTTAATGTGATTCATTGATGATTGGAGTTCCCCTTTTGTGAATGCAGTGAAGTCCATTGATACTCCTATTATCCAAATTTTTGATGCAGAAGAGGGTGAGGCACCTAGTTCTAGTTTGGAGGGTCCTTGAGTTTTTACTTTTTGATGTTGAAGTTGCATCAATTGAGGCTTTAGAGGAGAGAGATTTCAGTGTTGATTCCATCGTGCCAAAGGATGTTGATTTGACACATGATTCCTACTTCAAGGGAGGATGTTAGTTGTCCCAAGTGAGCTACTATTACCCTTGAAGAGGCTAAAGGGAGATTGGGGGTCGCAATTCAACGAACACACCATGGTAGTGTAGTGTATGAAAATCGATCCAACGAAGAAAAGTCTAGTTCCCTTTGTCAAATATTTTCAATGGAACCACACTAGGAACAACTAGCTCTTTTAGGAAAGAAACTAACTTGCTACTACTCTCCCAGAATGAGCAAATTAATCTAGTTGAACCTAACATGTTTTAGCCTTGAGAAATAAAGTTTTCTAACAAGTTAAAACACAAGAAAACTGAAAATATCCGATTTACAGATTTACAAGATACAAATTTATCAAATCAAGTACAGAACTGTAAATGCAAGATAGAGAGGAGCTTGGAGAAAAAATCTGGAAGCCTCTGTGAAGGATGCTAGCACGCCACATTGTAGTCTGTACAGTAGGAGTGACATAATCTCACTTTTCTTCTCTAGGATTGTGTCCAATCTGTACAGAAATAAAAGAACAACTGAGTAGCTTTCCAGGTGACAAGAGAAATCCATCAGAAAGGTTTATGCTATGTATTTCAAAGTAAAGGAATGAAAATAATAAAGGAAGATATTGCAAAACCCTCATGCGGCTGAATATCTTCACAATGAGAAACTTGTAGCTACAGGAGAAGTAAAATGGTTGGGGTTGTATAGGAGCTTGTCAAGAATGACCAAACCCCTATATTGGTCATTCGACGTCCACAAACAACCAATGATGTAGAAGAGAAATCGTGTGTGCTCTTATCTTACGCGTGTATAAGAAATATGAACAACAACAAGAATATGCTATGAATGCTAGAACTAAGTTCTACATAAACTAGCAAACTAGTGTGTGAGATAAATAGAAGGTGAAAACCCACAAGTGCTTGTAACACAAAATGGATTCTACACTAAGAAAGCAATGCCAAAAGAGAGGAAAAGAACTCTATCACCTCCGATGAAAGAGATGAAGCCTATACAAGCAGTGAACAAGGCACAAATGAAAGGCCTAGCCGGATGTAGTGGTCCCAATCCTCACAAAGATGGCAAAAGATTATTGTAACTATTCACATAGAGCTTGAAAATCAAAACAATGTTGTTGTATGTTGGAGATTGAAAGATTATTGTAAAATAACCTGAGATTGCCCAAAAGATTGATAGATTCAAGATAACTAGAGCTCAAAGCAAGATCACCAGCAAACAATGCCAGATTCATTAAAAAATACAACTTAGAGGGAAACGAAGGAAGACTAGGGGTCTAAAGAGCCAGTTGGACGCATGGCAGAGGCATTACCAAAAACTCAAACATGCAAGCAAGGTGGCGGAAAACACTCAGAAACGGTCATTGTACAACAAATAGTCGTGGGACGTTTGTGCGTTGCACTTGTGTCTAGGCAACTTTAGTTCTTGAAGTCTCCAATCACCTTAGGACAACAAGGACAAGAGGACACTTAAACAAAATTACGGAAAATTTAACACAAGAGACATAACACAAACATAAACTTAGCACCATGGGTTGGAAAAGGCTAGGACAGGGGCTAAAATGAGCCTAAAAACACACTAAGGGGATGGATGCCAAAGCAAGTTCAAGACGTAGCGTGAAATTGCAAGAGAATGCAATTTTTCACGTTACATTTTGCCCCCACTTTAGTGGGCTTATGACACTAGGTGATATGCTATGCCAAAGTACAAAAATGAAATAACATCACAAAGGGATACCCAAAATGATGTTGTAGAGGATGCAAAGGGTTCTTCAAGTGGATAAATCATGCCTCCAAGCTGAAAACCTGCAAAACAAATACATTAGACAACAAAAAACTTGCACAAAAGACAATGTCAGAACAATATATAAACCTATAAGAGAAAAGGGATTAGATCAAATATAATCTGCAAAATAAATATGTTAGCAATTCATATAATCTAATATGCACTAAACACGAAACATAAGAGAAAACACAAACATAAACACATAACACACAAGAAGAGAGAAAGAAAAGACGAAGAAGGCATTTCCAGCGTTGTGTTTCTAGAAAAAATGTTGAGTATGGTTGTAGGGCCAACACACTGCAAGGACTAGGAACCATACAATACTTTTCTTAATCACAAGCATTAGCAAACTGCTTTGCTAGGTGACTCACAAAAAATATGAAAAGTAGCTAAAAATGAAGCACACAGTCTAGCATTGTGTTGCTAGGGGCTCACATGCCAATACAATATCAAAGATTACATGGACTAGCATGGCTAGGTAATCTTGATAAGTGTGGTTAGTCCAAGCAAGTGCATGTTCTTGGGACCAGAAGCTACTTATGCTGCAGGGAGTGTGCCATCAGTGTGGTGTGTGCAAATGTGAAAGTGCAAAGTATGCCACTCGTTAAAATAATTGCATAAACCAAAAGTATGCAATTGATTTTAAGGTAGAAAAGGGGAGAAGGTGAAAGCTCTTTAGAAAAAAATATGAGAAGATATATTCCCAAGGTCACCCTTGAGAAAGAGGCGCCCCCTAGAGAAAGGCACAAAAGATGATGTTGCAAGCATGGTACACGAGAGATTGTGTAAACATGGAATGATGACAAGAAAAGAAAAGATGTGTCACATGGAATCAAGTAACATCACACGAAACACAAGGGATCTACATGCTTGGGGTTAGTATGTATATATATAGGAGTGATAATTATCATGGGACAAGGACAAAACTGTCATCATCCCCCAAGCATGTAGAACTACAAGCACAAAGGAGGAATAACACATGAAATTCAAACAAATGAAAATTTTGGGTCAACATGGAAGAGACCTAAATGTGTCAATGCTTTGCATCGTCCCCAAAATGTTGAAAAAGCATAGCATATGACAATAGAAGAAGATAGATATAGATAGAAGAATGAGACAACATTTTGTTCCCTTTGTATCCATGTACCTACAAGGGTAGCATGGGTCCTCTAGGAGCGACTAACAATTAGCAAAGCACAAAGACGGGGACAACAAGACAAACAAGCAAACACATATATACAAATGAAGCGAAGGTACTACTCTTATGGGTCATGGTTCATTAGATCGTCCTGTTCCCAATCTCGTTCATAGGGGAAGGAGGACAAGTTGATAGAGGAACCATAGTAAGAGTCATACTAGGAGAATCACCTCCAACAAGTTGCGGAGGCCCAGCTGCAAGAGTAGCATCTTCCTAAGCATCTGTTGGAGCAAGCATCAACGATCTTATGAAGATCAATGATGGTGATGGGATATCTATCAAGGACTCAAACATGCACTCCTTCGGAGAAGAGGCATGGGAATCACTATTGGAATATGGAACAAGCTGCAACTATTCACACTGTCAATAAAAATGTGAGTTGTGAGAGCTATGGGTGGAGCCTCCACAATAGGTAGAAGTGATGAAGAGGGGCTAAGAGGTAGAGGTGAGGGAGGGCTATGCTTAGGTTTGTGGAAAGGCGGGGTTGGATAATGCTCGGGCTTGTGCTTTGGCGGAGTGTGAGGAATATCTATGTCGATAGTGGTAGGGCGAAGCACATCTCAGAAGATCTCGTGGCAGTTGCATTGGAATGGTACAAATGATGCAAGGGTAGTGCTAGAAATGATGCTTGATGTTGGGAAGATCAAGAGGTTGTGAGAAAGGGGGTCGGTTTGAGATAAGAGGAATGAGGGGATCATCATTGGAGGGAGCCAGGACAACTTGAACCCTTTTGGGGTTCCGTTCATCCAGATTTGAGGGAGGTGAAGAAGGGGTTGGGGTAGGGAGATGCTTAGGTTGAGGCTTAGGAGGTTTTAGATCGGGAAGTGATTGGATTGGAGGACACTTAGGATCGGGATTGGGTTGGGCAACACGCTCTCTAGCTACAACACATTGACAACACTTGCACTCATGCGCAAGCTGATTTCATTTTCTACGAGCCAGAGATTCAATTGAGGGAGGGGGAGGGTCTTCCAGCATGGGTTGCTTTCCTTCTCTTGTTGGAGGGGCAGGAGGAGGAACATGAGCAACCACCTCGGCTGGGGAGTGGGAGGGTCATTCAACACGGATTGCTTTCCTCTAGCTATTGAAGAGGCAGGGGGAGAAATAGGAGCAAGGCTGGGAGACCTACAGGGGGAACAACTGCAGAAGGACCATTGGAACACAATTCAACTTGCCTTAAACCTTTGATATGATCTAAATAGAAAGCCAATGCGAGGTCAGAGAGGTTTAGTGGGGGTCAGCCTAAAATAGTCTAAAGAGAAGTTGTCGTGCAGAGAGAGGCTGGAATCCTATGTGGTGGACCATGTGCACTACTTCATCATGCGGGAACTTCAAGTAGTTGTGGACAATAGAGGGAACCGCTAGCATTGTAGTGAGCCATGGGTGGCCCAAATTCAAGCGAAAGGGATCCGAATTGGGGATAATAGAGAAAGAAACGTCTAGGGTTTTGGGTCCCACTTGAACGAAAAGGATAAGCAAACCCAGAGTAGGCAACAAAAGGCCGTCATGCATGTGTATAAATATTTTTGACTTGTACTCATCTCTATACAACTTGTGAACACATAGGAACTCCTGTGTAACCACATTCACCATGCTTATAGGGTCAGTGAGAACATCGTGAATGGGTTTCTTGTTAACTTGAGTAGGGATGTAGAGAGGCCCCATCATATATGCCTATGGGCATGTCGACAAAAGAAAAAAAAAAATGATAGGTTCAGGGATAGGCCGCCCTCGAGGTACTCGAGGGTAGGTGTCCACCATTGCTACGATATCTAGGAAAGGAGAAGCGGACTGATCAGCGTTAGCGTCTAACATAGGTTGAGCGGAAGCAAGGTCAACAAAGTTGGATGAATGATGCAGGAAGGGGTTTGTATGGATCTGCAAGTTTTGATTAGGCTGCGCGACAGACTTGTTCCCTTTGTCATTCATGCTAGAGACCGGGATGACATTAGAGTCGGTGAGGTCTTGAATAATGTGTTTCAAACGCAAACATAGTTTTGTATCATGCCTAGGGACCCTATCGAGTTGACAAAAGGCCTTCGAGTCATAAGGTGTCAGGGGTTTATTTGTATCCAGTGGACGAATTGGTGGAAACTGAACCAAGTTATTTAGGAGTTGTTGCATAATAGAATAAAGAGATTCAGACAGTGTTGTAAACTGTTTGTTTCTCTGTTGTTTAGATGATTAAAGAGCCATGGCACCAAATGAAGGTGCCATGGCCAAAGTGTTAACAATTTTTGATGCATTATTTTTGAACAAATTTTTGTTCTTTTTATAATTATTGAATGACGATGATGAAGGCTCGGATGACACAATAGGAGCCTGTGAGGCTGGTGCCTCAAACTGGCTTACTGACTACTAGTAATCACAAAGAGCCATGCACAAATGAGCGAATGAAGGATAATGTATAAGAAGAATTTTGTCCCTAATTAGAGGTCGAAGGTTTCCAATGAAAACCCTCTGCACGTCTAAGTTGGGCAATGCATATGGAATCTGACAAAACAAAGACATATATCTGAAGATAAAGTCAGTAACCTTTTCTTGACTACCCTGTTTGTAGTGCACTAGATCAGTGAATGTGACTTGGGGGCCTATATTGGCCTGAAAGTGTTGCAGGAATTGGTTGACAAATTGTTCAAAAGAGGATATAGAATGGTCCGACAGTGAGCAAAACTAGTCCAATGCGGTGTCTTCAACAATCCTGGGAATTTTTTTGCTAGCAATTGATTTTGAAAGATAAAATCGCTATAAAAAAAGGATAGGGTTGATGGAGATCATGGATGGTGGAAAAGGTTGGCTATAATTTATATTTGAATGCAATGAATTCTAATTAGCCCTCATGAAAAAGCCAATTATTTAATAAAATATATAGGAGAATGACTTGGACTAAATGGGCTAGATGGGAGATCTCAAGGACACAAAAAGAGTCTTGTAGAAACTCTTATATCCATGGGTGATGCTATTCTAGTAGTAGAGGAAGTTGGTAACACATGTTTCATAGGATCTCCTAGAATGCGGACAAGGATGGGTAGTAGATCTTTTAACCTGAAGGACAATGGTTCCACACATCCATTGCAAGAAAAGGAGGATGGAGGTAATGATATAATGAAGTGTAGTTTACACTTGTATGTAATAAGTAGTGGGTTAGTTGTTGTAGGTCATTAATAAGGTTGTTGTAAGGTGGTTATATCTCTTTAATGAATTGGTTGTAATAAGAAGTCTCTTGAATCTATATAATGAGACATTCTCTCTGTGAGGATTACAGCAATTTCTCTTAATCTCATTTCTTCAGTTTTTACCAACATTGGTATTAGAGCAAGATTGTGTTGAAGCTTGGTCAGTTGAGTACAACACTAATTGTACGAAGTTTGAAAGTCAAGAACATATGAGGTTTCAAGGAACAAGCTAAATTTTTGGGTAAATTGTGGAGAAGAATTGTGGGCAGATTAGCATCATGGGTTCTAGATAGTAGGAAGGTTGTGGATCTACAAAGGTCGAGAATAATCGCATCTTGTTTCCTCATGTTGTGGGTTTGCATCAAAAGCCAAACATACAGTCATGAACTGAACCTGAAAATCTCAAGTCACGTGGAGAAACTCTTATATCCATGGGTGATGCTATTCTAGTAGTAGAGGAAGTTGGTAACACATGTTTCATAGGATCTCCTAGAATGCAAACAAGGATGGGTAGTAGATCTTTTAACTTGAAGGACAATGGTTCCACACATCCATTGCAAGAAAAGGAGGATGGAGGTAATGATATAATAAAGTGTAGTTTACACTTGTATGTAATAAGTAATGGGTTAGTTGTTGTAGGTCATTAATAAGGTTGTTGTAAGGTGGTTATATCTCTTTAATGAATTGGTTGTAATAAGAAGTCTCTTGAATCTATATAATGAGACATTCTCTCCATGATGATTACACCAATTTCTCTTAATCTCATTTCTTCAGTTTTTACCAGCATTGGTATTAGAGCTAGATTGTGTTGAAGCTTGGTCAGTTGAGTACTACACTAATTGTGCGAAGTTTGAAAGTCAAGAACCTAGGAGGTTTCAAGGAACAAGCTAAATTTGTGGGCAAATTGTGGAGAAGAATTGTGGGCAGATTAGCATCATGGGTTCTAGACAGTAGGAAGGTTGTGGATCTACAGAGGTCGAGAATAATTGCATCTTGTTTCCTCATGTTGTGGGTTTGCATCAAAAGCCAAACATACAGTCATGAATTGAACCCGAAAATCTCAAGTCACGTGGAGAAAACACAGTTATAGTTTATGGAAAAATCACAGTTAGTGTTTTGTAGTTGTGAAGGAGACAAAAGGCTTGTGGGTTTGTAGGAAAATTGTGGCGTTTGAAGATTGTGCAACATTAGGGCATTGTGCGGCAACTATTTTTGCAAAACATCGTTGGTCTAAAAAGCATCCAATTGCAGGCATTTGTAGTCACACACAAGGCATGCAAACAAGTCACAAAAACTAGTAAAATTGTGGGCATATCTAAGTTGCAGGACTAGTCACAATTTGGTTGAGTAGGATCTTCTAGTTGCATTTTGTAGTCATAAGGTGGTATAAAAATCAAGTTTTAAGGGGCACAAGATCAATAGTTGCAAAGGGTAAAACAACACAATCGAGCTTTTGTAAAAGTTATGAGTATTTGCAAAATTTTTGGTCTCCAGATCAGTTAGGGCATGATGAGTTTGTTGTTAAGGATTTCAGGTATTTTTTCAAAATTTTGCAAATAATTTTACATATTTAGTCTATGAAATTTGTGAAGTGTCGATTCAAGTTTCTTGGGTTTGTTTATTTTTAAATTTTGGGATCAAAGTTAAAATCTTCTCCGTCAAATTAAAAGGGTTTTTCAAATATTTTTCAAAGGGTGTGAATTTTTTGGGAAAAGTTTATTTTCTGGGGTTGTTAGGTAAATGACCAATGTTCAAAATTTACTATTGCTAGAGGCACAAAAATTGACTAGGAAAAATTATAATATATCGAGTCACAAGATAGTAATGTTGAATATCGGAAATGTGATAGAATACTCTTAGGCATGGAAACTAGGCCTATCAATAACTTAGGTGACTATGGTAGGCATCATAGGGAAGCACTATTAATTTTCAAGTTGTCAATATTTGATGATTTAATTCCCAAAGCCCGAAATGCTACATTTGCACATACATTATGGGATAATTTGAAGAACAAATATAAAGTCTCCGAAAAGGGAAAATCATGTATTTAAACAATCTGTTATTTTCTACTAAATTGCATGAGGGTGGGTCTTTGTTAGAGCATTTTTTAAAGCTCAAAGATCTTAGGGATTAGCTTGTCATGGTCAACAAACTAGTGGATAGGGAAGATATGGTTGCTTCGATCATCAACAACCTACCACCTTCCTTTGAGACTTTTGTGGAGTCTCTAAACCTATTGGTTGAAAGCCAGACTTTGACCTTTGGCAAGGTTGATACATATATGTTGTAGAAGGAATGATGACAAGAACAATTGAGTGAAGTTCTTTTAGGGAGTATAGAAAGTACACTTGTTGCATGGTTTTAGGGTAGAAACCACAATTTTACTTCTCCCACTTACAACCATGGAGAAAGGTGCAGTGCTTTTATTGTTAGAAATTTGGGCATGTGAAAAAAGATTGCAGGAAAAGGCAATATGATCTATCCCACAAGCCACAAAATGAAGCTAATGTGGTGGCTATTGCTGAGGAAGACAATGATGAAGAGTTTGCATTGATGGCTCTTTCAGACTATGTTAAAAGCAGTTGTTTCTTTGATTTAGGTGCATCTAGACACTTCACTTGTCAAAAGGATTGGTATGTCAGGTTTACTACTGATGATAGTCACAGGGATTCTGTTTCACTTGGTGACAGAAAGTCACTCACAATTAAAGGGATAGGTGATGTGAGAATTGCACTCAATTATGAGATTAAACTTTTAGTATGAAATGTTAGGTATGTTCCAGGTCTAAACAAGAAATTACTCTTTATTAGCCAGATTATAGAAAATTGTAATGTTTTAATTCAATTCAATGGGATAGGCTGCATTATTTATGATGTGAAATAGGATAAAATAATTGCTCTAGGAATTAGGCTAGGAGGTGTGTACAAAGGCTTGTACAAACTTGTTGATCTTAACTTACATGCTACACTGGAGGAAACTTTGTCCAGTCATGAACCTAGGGAGGTTACTATAGAAGCTAGTACTATGGTACCATTGATAGATGTACCTTCCAGTTCATGGGTTATTCCAGTGTGCCAACCTTTGGGTGGCTCTTCACCTGTGTATCAACAACGTAGAATAGAAGGTGTCTCTATTCCGGCTGAGGTTCAACCCATACAAAGTTCATCTCTAGTTGAGACATTGTCTTTGTAGCATTGGGCTGTTGTGCTTTGGAGGCTTGAGTCGTATTTTTTAGGCGAGCATGATGACAACTTTCCAAAATTAGATTCACCACCTTGGAGGATAGGCAAACCAATTGATAATTCAACAGAGCATGTTCATTTTGTATATCTTTTTAAAGTGCTTGCTGTCATGAAGGTTGTTCGCGCAAATATTTATTTTCATTTCTACACATCTGGAGAGCCATTTTTGCCCCTTGTCGCTTGAAAACAAATAAAGATTGAGCTATAGTGGCCTAAATGCTAACCATTCCCTAAGTCCCAATCAAGATCAGGGAGCATGCTATATAATGTTGTCAAAGGCTCCTGATCCAATCCCATATTAGCTAAAACATCCACCGCCAAATTCCCCTCCCTATAGCAATGCGAGTTCACCACAACATCAAAGGTAAAACTAAGAACTTATGCCTCTTTCAAAAATGCCAAAGTTTCCAATTACAACAATTGCCTTTTGGGAGGCCATTAATAGCATTTAGTGAGTTTCCAACCATGATTTTCTTAAACCAAGAGAAGAAGCCGAAGATAGCCCTGTGACCACAACTTTCTACTTTGCTTCATTATTGGTTCAACAACCAAGAAAAAAAGAACCATCATGAACAAAGCAAACTTGCTCAACTTTGGCCACCATGCCTGCTCCTAAAGGGGCCCAAATTCCCTCTAGAGGTTCCATCAAAGTTAATCTTGAGAAACTCCTCTGGGGATCTCAACCATACCACTTTATATATATAAGTTTATAATATTTACTTTGTTTGTATTATGTATCAGCTTTTGTAGTGATTTAAGTGTATGTGCACACATGTCCATGTTCTTTTTTTTTTTTGTGTGTGCGGGGCACTAGATGGTGTGGTGTCATATCCAAACGGCCCAAATATAGGATCACATATGGATATGGTGTCCATGCCATATCTGAGAGTATCGTGCCCATACCCAGTATCTGATATGTGTATCCAAAAGGGGGGGTGAGGAGGGTGAAGTATCTGGCAACTCTGATATTAAGAGATGGAACTGTAACAATGTAAACCATAGAACAAAATCTGGATGTGAGTGGTCCGGATCTGATCTCAACCAAATTCTTTTGGATGGACAACTGTTGTGGGTCAGGCCCGATTTTTAAATTTTCTGTTAAAGCAATTATTTTCAATAATGAAATTTATAAGGGGAAAAAATAGAAACCCCAAGGCTATAAAAATGTAAAACTAGAAAGATATAACTAAACTTAAAAATGTAATATCTATGCTAAACCTAAATAAAAATTCTATAAGCCAAAACCTGTTGTAAATTTTAAATATAGACTTCAAAGTTTGGCTTCAATTCTGAGGGTAGTTTCCAAAATATGGATATACTTCTTATTTTAATGTTCTTGATCCTGCTATGAAGCACTCCTTTCGTAAATCATTCTAGTTCTCTGATGGGATCTGGCTCACCAAATTCTTAAATATCTAGTAACAGTATTTTATGTTTTACTTTTCAGAAGGATTTTAAAATGCCTTTTAAACTTTGTGCTGTAATTTGTTCTCTTAAAGACTGCTAATATAGTAATGATTTATTCTTCAAGTAGTTTAATGGAACAGATCTATTGTTTGCTTTTGCTTGCCAATTTACCAATTGATTGCAGAGCTCTTCCTATTAATCTTTCTCAAACTACGTACTTTTAGAATTTTTTGTCTTATGAGGCTGACATTGCTGCTGTATGTGGGCAATATATAGCAGGTTTTTAAAATAAGGACATTTCTTTGTCTCTTGGGGACTCACTCCAAATATAGTGACTCATCTGTCGGACCTTTTGCTTCAGCTATTTCCTTCTGGGATTGGTTTTATCAATGTAGAAATTGTTGATGCCACGACTATTAGTTCTTGTCGAATTTGAAACCTCGTCAAAGATATTTATGTTAAAGAATTTGTTTTTAGTTGGCTTGTCAACGCTATTTTTTAGTTAAGACTTAATTTATTTGCTTATCAAAAATAGCAGAACAAAATTCCATGGATATGTATAAAACACGGCTTTCCATTTGCAGGATTAAAAAATTAAAAATAGTTACTTGGCCTTAATTGAAATATGCAGGATGCACAGAAACCTGATATCTTTCTAATTGAACTCAAACAATTCTACCATGCAGACACTGAGAGGATTTGGATCTTTAAACAAAAATGGAGTGAGAAACCAAAATTCTTGTAGAAAAGATTGTGAGGAACAGAAACAGTTTCTTTTTGGCAGTGATACTGTCACATGCCTGATGGCGAGAAACTGTCTTATAATTCACACGATGAAATTTTTCTATTCCAAACCAGCATCTGGAAATAAGTCTCTACCTTAATGAGGTTTAAGTGAATCTGAAAACCGCAGTTTCAAGGCAAAGCTGTTTTCTAACAACCTTTTTGAGTCTCTTTTCTCATGATCCTTTATCTTTTTAACAGTTTCACCAATGCGTGCTTGAAACAACTTGTAGGAGCCCGATCTTTCTTGTACATATCTTGTGTTCTTGAGGTAGGATTTTTTAAATTTTCGTTGTCCTAGACACCTTGTATTTTTTGGGATTTTTGAATTTACTTGCTTGCTAAATTTGTGTAATTATTCCTCACTGATATGAATTAGATTCAGTGATTCCAATGGAACATTAAATTTTGTCAAATTGTTCTGAGTAAATCATATCAAACAGGAAGACAATTCTATTGAATTCAAGAAAGAGGAAATTCATTTTGTCAAATTGTTCTCATGAGTAAATCATATTGAACAGGAATACAATTCTATTGAATTCGAGAAAGAGGAAATTATCTCAGAAGGTGATGAAACTGAAGATGAATGCAGACCAGGGGATACTGCTCCGTGTAGAACTGCTGGTTCAAGTGAGGGTGCAGTATCTGTATCTGCTGCAGCATCTGTCAGTATACGCCAGAATTTAGTCAGGAACAGGTCAAAGACGTTAAAATGTTGGGATTCTGCTTCTGATTCTTTGGACATTAAATCCAAGAAGAAAAAGCAAATCCGCAAACAAGGGGTGGACAAGCATCAAGGTGAAACTGTGCAGATTGGAAGCAGGAGGAAGAGAAGAATAGAAGAGTCACAGAAAAATGGTGACATACAAGCGAGAAATCTTCTTTGTGTGAGTACACAGTAATTTGATTTAAATGCTTCAGAACTTCCTTGAAAGTTTTTCTCTCTGCAAAGTCCTGTAAAGTAGTTGCAGAAGCGTAAAAGTGTCAAGTGTGGTGAACAGATGGCACCAAGTATTGAACAAGATGGTTGCTCCAGAGTATTTGAAAATGAAACAGTCTTGAAGATGCATTCAAATGGCTCAGGTATACAATCTGAGATTGCTGCACAGAGGAATGAGTCTCATGCTCTCGACAAGGAAAGTTCCAATCATCAGTGTATAAAAGGTATAATTTTTTTGCCAGTAAATGTTTCCTAAAAGACAACAACATTTCAATAGTTTCCACTCTTCGTCTCATGAGTGATTTGCCACATCTTTTAATTTTCCCTAGTGTTACTTCTAGGCAAGCTAATGTGTATGGCATGTCCTGGGAAATGAATGTGGCTATTGTCTAAGATGACAAGTTATCTTTCTTACTTGGCCATGCCTTGAGAACTTGTGTTTTGTACTTGCAAAATCTAGTCATATCAGGCTATCGACAAAAAGTGCTATAGAAAATTGGTAGAGAAGACAATTGGTTTTTTTAGCTTAAAATGTTAAAAATGATGTCAGCTTGCATTTTCTGGAAAAGGGAAGTTGACTGATTAATTAACTTCACATATTAAAAGTATTAGGAGTACTTAGCTTTTCATGAAACATTCTGGCAATTTTTCCTAGCTTTAACATTTTTACTTTGAGATGTCTTTGCAGACACAGACAAAACTACAATTGAAGCAGCCCAAGTTCTCACCGGAATCCATCAAAATACAACGGATGAGAAAAATGGACCTCAAGCTTCCTGAACTTCCAATTTTGTTAAACCTTTCTAATTATATTTATTGTAATATACCTTGTATTTCATCCAAAGAAGCAATAGTTGATTCATTTGTGTCATAATAGGCAAAATTTTGTTGTGTTGGTGCTATTGTTACTTCATCTATTTGGCTATTGTCTAAGATGGCAAGTTATCTTTCTTACTTGGCCATGCCTTGAGAACTTGTGTTTTATACTTGCAAAATTTATTCAGATCAAGCTGTCGACAAAAAGTGCTATTGCAAATTGGTAGAGAAGAAAATTGATTTCTTTAGCTTGAAATGTTAAAAATAATGTAAGCTTGCATTTTCTGGAAGAGGGAGGTTGAGTGATTAATTAACTTCACATATTAAAAGTATTAAGAGTACTTATCTTTTTCATGAAACATTCTGTCAATTTTTCCTAGCTTTAACATTGTTACTTTGAGATGTCTTTGCAGACACAGGAAAAACTACAATTGAAGCAGCCCAAGTTCTCACCGGATTCCATCAAAATACAACGGATGAGAAAAATGGACCTCAAGCTTCCTGAAACTTCCAATTTTGTTAAACCTTTCTAATTATATTTATTGTAATATATACCTTGTATTTCAGCCAAAGAAGCAATAGTTGATTCATTTGTCATAATATGCAAAATCTTGTTGTGTTGGTGCTATTTTTATTTTTTATTTTTAAAATGTGCCTAGTAAACTTTTTAACATGATCGGCGATGCTGGTGCGACACGCCCTCCAGCTCCACGCGAATGCTTTTGCCTGGAGCAATGAACCGGTGAGGCCACATCACGGGGGACCTCATCCCCTAGCAAGAACACTTCAAACCCGTGAGCTCAGTGGCCCAGCAAAGGCGTAAAGCCTGCGAGCTCGTTGGCCCAACGGGGGTTTGAACTCTGGTGGCCGCCACTACAACCGAGTGACTTAACCACTGAACCACGCTCTTATCGGCAATTGTGTTGGTGCTATTGTTACTCCATCCATTTGTTATTTTATTTATGCGTCCATTTTATCTGAACAGCAATGACTCTTATCTATCATCGTGTGTACTAGTTTCCTGTTGTGACCGTATACATACAAACCAAAACATAGCCCACATATATTTTTAACAAAAAAAATTAAAACTATAAAATTAAATTTTAAAAAAGTAATATATAATTATATAATATTTATTACACTTTTCAAAATAAAAACAAAACAAAAGAATTACCAAAATAATGAATGGTGGTTTTTTCAAAAGTAAAATTAAATTTTACATACAAAAGTAAAATAACTCTTTAAATAAAAATAAACAATGCAATAATTTTTTTTTTTAAAATTAAAATTTGAGTTCATGTAGTAAATGAAATAATTTTAAAGTAAAATAAAATAACTCTTAAGTAAATAAAATAGCTCCACTATGCCTTACATAGATGTAGTTAAGATACCTATACTAATATATTATAGCTTAAGTTTTACTGTCTTTATTAGTTTTTAATGCTTTTCTCTTTCACTCTTAAAGACCCTAGGGTTATTATTATTTATCACAGTGCTACTTTAAGGTAACTGAACGTTTTGACGAGTCCGATTGAACTACATTGGTTATTCGTGAACATGAATACAAGTCCCTTTTGCTTTTTTATAGCCATTGTAGCCTGCTAACAGTTTTCTAGATTCAGCATCCCATTCTAATCATGGGAAAAGACATGCATTTGCTGGTATCCTATCCACATTATTTGATGTGCAATTATTTCTTCCAAAGCTAGCCAAGAATGCTTTTTGTTTGGAATTACCAACTTACAAATATTTACAACTATGCGTCCTTGTTGTGTCAAATTTAGATTATTGTAATTTCCAGTTCGTTTGCTAGAACTTGGTATTTTGTTTGGGCATTGATTTCTTCACAATTAGTTGTGACTTTCTTAGCTTATAGAAGCAACTTTTTTGTGTGTCATTGAAAAAAGGGTAGGTTTCTTGGGTAGGTGAAACAAGATTTGTTTTTGTTTTACACATTATGATGTATACTTCGAAACTGAGGGAGGTTGTGATTGGGGACAATGTCCTAGAGCTGAAATTAGACCATAATCCAATTCATATTAAGATTCACACTCTCATAAGGAAACAACAGGTAGAACAAGTCCACTTTGGTCAAAGGACGGCTACTCCCCCAGGGAAAATCCTTCTAAATCAGGAGAACCAGGAACTCTTTAGAGCTGCAATCAAACAACTTTTCAGAGACCATGAAGAAAAAACAGCTAACATAAAGAATCAGCCCCTCAGAGAGAACATGTTGATTCCCCTAATGCACAAGGCCTTAAATGGTTGTAAGAGAGCTAGACCCAAGAGAGGAACTAGAAACACTTTTCCAGCAAACCCATGGTTCGACGAGGAATGTAAGATATCAAAAAGAAATCTGCGAAAGAGAGGTATGGACAAGGAACATAAGAAGGAGTACAAAAAGATGCTACGGAATAAGAAAGAGAAGTATGTAAACAACAGAAGAATAGAGCTGATTGCCCTCGAAAAAAACAGTCCTAAAAGCTTTTGGAAAGAGCTACGTCAAAAGAAGAAACAAATAGAAAACAATATCACCGGAAACCAATGGCTTGAGTATGCGAAGCTACTATATGAAAGGGACCAAGATAAACATAGACCTCCAATAATCTATGCGAATACAACACTTTTTAACAATGAAGACGTCATTCAAGGCATAAAACAATTGGCAAGTGGGAAAGCTCAGGATATTGATGGGTTACAAGCTGAGCACTTAAAGTGGGGTGCTGAAATACTGGCACCTCATAGCAAACACATATTCAATAGGATCATCCAAGATGGCTTCCCGAAAGAGTGGACGACTAGTGTGGTTATCCCTATCTTCAAAAGTGGGGATACTAATAACCCGTCAAACTATTGCACTATCATGGTTAATCCTCTTCTTGGTAAACTCTTCGGAAGCATGATAGAGCGTAGAATCAGCAGGTGGGCAGAAAAAGAAGGAAAAAGAGCTAAGGGCCAAGCTGGATTTAGACCGAAACATTCTACTATTGATCATGGAGCTACACTTAGATTCTTAATTGAAAAAATATGGAATATTCAAGGAGATGAGGCCTTTTGCTGTTTTGTTGACTTCAAAAAAGCCTTTGACACAGTCCCTCGTGACAAGCTTTGGAATAGGATGGAGCTAGGGGTCCTGGATGAGCTTAGAGCTGTTGTTCATAGATCGTATGAGCAAGTAAAGGCTAAAATCAGAACTAGTGATGGAATGTTAGAGTGTTTTGGCACCGACATAGGTGTCAAGCAGGGCTGCCCGCTTTCACCAACTCTATTTGGATTGTACATTGATAAATTAGAAGAATGGTTAAATAAAGATAGCGGGGAGGGGATTCAATTAGCTAAGTATGTGATAAAACTGCTTCTTTATGCGGATGACCTCATTTTAATTGCCAAAACAGCCAGCAGCTTGAGGGAACATTTGAGAGTTCTTGAAACTTTTTGTCAAGAGGTAGGAATGCAGGTGAACACAAGCAAAACTAAAGTAATGATCTTTCTCTGAAAAGAAAAAAGAAGCAATATAACTTTACCCTTGAAGACAGCTCGTTGGAGATAGTTGAGGAGTATAAGTACCTCGGGCTTGATTTTCACCACAAACTCAGCTGGGAAACTTGTAGAACAAAAAGAATTCAAGGAGGATGGAAAACGTTGTACTCCCTCCAAAATAGGTGTAGGACTGCGGAGCTATGGAATTGGAAGACCAAGAGAACACTCTTTGGTTTGTTGATTACCCTGGTGATTCTATACGGATGTGAAATTTGGGGCAGCAGTATGTCAGATCAGAAATGGAAGCAGATAGAAAGAATCCAGAAGCACTTCATCATCAACAGTCTCAAAGTCAAGAATTCGGTGCCGTATGAGATCTTACTTGCTGAAACAGGGTCCTTCCCTCTAGAGGCATCGACGATGATACGGTTACTAAGCTATCTCAAGAAGATTCAAAACATGAAGAGACACAGGTGGCCTAGACTAATTATGGAGGAAGAACTAACTAGAAGAAAAAACACTTGGAAGAAGCAAAATGACAAATGGGTTAAGAGGTGGGATATCAACATGTAGGAGTGCCCAAATACCAATGAGGAAATAAAAAAATATGTGAGAAGAAAATTCAAGTGCATCATGTGGACAAAACAAATGAGCCGTAAAAAGGAATACTACCTGAAAGAATTCAACCCCACGGGTGATTTTGAAGAAAAAGCCTATATAAGAGCAGACATTAAGTGGAAAGCGAAAATGATGATTGCCCAACTTAGGATGAGCTCGCATCATCTTAGATGTGAAACGGGTAGATGGCTAACCCCTAAAGAGGCTTGGGAAGAGAGGATATGCCTCTTTTGCAACAAAGGCGTGGTGGAGACGGAAAGGCATTTCCTCTTAGAGTGCGAGGCATACAATGACATCCGATGTAGCTATGGTGAAACTTTGAAAATTGTTAGCCTTAACATCCTGTTTGAAACAACAAGGTTGGCTAGTACGGCGAACCTCGTGATTAAACTCCACAGCAGAAGGGAAGCTCTAAAGAAGGACACTCAGGGAACTTAGATGGTGTTTTGAAGCTGCTGGTCCGTTTGACAGGGTTGTGTGTGACTGCTGGGTCCCATAGGCTGCTGCGGCCTTGTGGACGTTATTAAAATTCTTCATTCATTCATTCATCCATTATAAAAACCATTTAGAGAATTGGAATAATTTCGTTGGCATGGTTACGAGTGTCACTACTCGAGGCTGGTTATGCTCTCTTGCATGGCTATAATTATTTTAAAAAAATATTATTATTCCACGAGGGATGTGAGTGTGCACAATTAATTCTTCACTGCGGGATGCCAAATGGACAAAAGTGGCACATCACAGTGGTACATGATTAAATGTATTATGTCTTATAGTAGATAGCCAATTACAAGATTTGAAGCTTAAATAGTTTTGATATATTCTCTTCCATCATGTTTTGAAAACCTTAACAGCCTTTAAAAGACATTAAGCAATCCAAAACAAATTCAAGTTTGGCATTATCCTCTTTAAGAATTTATGTTTTTAGAGCACAATGTAATTCATTCATGGGCGGATTATAGTTTTGTGCTTATACAATTACATTGTTGGTTTTGTAATATGCACAAATTAGTGGTTAGAATTGGGCAGTTTATTTCTTCCATTAAGATTAATTCCTGATGGTCAATGTTAGCCATGGTAAGTAAAGAGTTTGAAAATTAATCAAATTCAAAGGAGATGAAATAAAATGAAAGGAGAGTAAGATGTTAAAATTGGAAATTGAGTGTTGCTTTCAAGTTATGTACTTTCAAGTTACGTATGTTCATTAATATGTTTGTCCATCTCATTAAAAGATTTGTTTGGGGTATTAGCATCATAATCAAGGCATCTCATTCATAATATTTATCTTAAAGAAAGATGTTTATAAGGCATTCATGAAGGGAGAAATATTGGATGCGTATAAGGGAAAAACATTACAATATAAGATTTAGAAAGTTTGGAGTAGAAAAGCAAACTACAAGTACATATGTTTTATCTAAATTGTGTGCATAAAAGAACATACTGCATGAATGTGCTCTTTTAAAGGTTAAGCATGTGAGGAGAGTATCATAAAGGTTGCTATTGACTAATAGTATTGTATCTATACAATTTTTTTGTGTACTGTGTCAAGTTTCAAATCAAAATTTTGTTTTTTTGATTAAGCAAGCAGGAAACAATGGTCTTGATCCCTTTACAACAACCCTAAGGACATAACAAAGTAGGCCCAACCAGGCCAACAAACAACAGAACAACAACACAAATACAACCACCTTGTTGTACAACAACAAAACCAACCAAAGGACTTACACAACACCATAGTTCGAGCAAGCAAATCCAAATCCCTTGATCCTAGGGTGTAGAGCAACAATAGAGTTGGGGAGTCCTTTCTTCTTTTACTGAACCACTGTCTAGGAAAACTCTGAGTCGAAATCCTTAGAGTGATGTGAGGGAGGATCCTCACCTAATGCCGCGACCATACAGATCTCACGCGAAGAAGTTGACCCAAAAGTAGGGAGAGTCGAAGGTACAACGAGAATCAAAGGAGCAATTTGGGCTCTACCAAAGGAGTTGGATTCAGGGGAAGTCGTGGGGTTTGCTGCAGTCTCAACCGCCATCATCTCCTCAGGCACCACAGGTGGAACATGCAAAGTTTCCTAGGAAAGCTCGTCCTCCTTGGAGGATCTACAAAGGAGGATCTATCCTCTATAGAAGTGTTAATATCAAAGTGATCATCGTGGTCATTCTTCCACCAAGTTGCCACACCTTTGCAACGAGAGTGAGGACAACTAGAGGCCAAGTGACCAATAGAAAACCATCGTCTGCATCTGAAGGGAAGACCCTCGTAATCTAATTGTTGTGTCCAAGTCCTTTCCCCTACCATCAAAACTACATCTCCACGAAGGGGTTTGGAGATGTTAATATATACCAGGATGTGAGCAACTATAGAGTGTCCCATAAATGAGGTAGTGGTGTCTACCTTCAAGAAGCGACCAATAGCATTGTCGATGACATCATAGCATGAATCTTCCCAATACTGGAGAGAGAGATTTGGAAGCCTAACCCATATTGGTCTGATATTGAGCTACACAGTGAGATGATTGAAGGAAAGAGCCCATGGTTTGATGGAGAGAGAATGCACACCCCACATCCAAACATTATCATCGAGAGTGAGTGCACACCCCACATCCAAACCTTGTTGAGCACTAAATCCCATTTTGCCGATGAAGCAAATGTAATAATGAAGAATCCCCTTGCACATGGGAAGAGCTCAATCTTTTTGGTGCAGTCATGGACGGAGAGTCTAGAGATAGGACTATCCTACCATGCAACCTTAGAGTAAACACAATGGAAAACACAAAGAATGAAGCAACAAATGGAACCTCATTGATTCAATACCATAAATAGTTACAATCTTCATATGTTGGCAACATGCAGACTACAATGGGCTCACAGGGTTGTCGTCCTGCTTATTACAACTTACATGAAATATATGGCTTTGTAGTGCCTTCCGCAAATCAACTACTAAGATCTATCTATCAACTATCATATTCACTTCTTTCCTAGTGCATCTAATGAATGCTTATATATCAATTCCTAGTTCAAGGAATGATCTATGTCGGCCTTAAGAGGTTCCCAACCCAATGCTTGTTGAAATGTGCAGGTCGGCCTAATTCCATTGGTGAAGCCTCCAATGTTGATGGATCATGTTGCAGTTTAGGTTGAAAGTGCCTCTAGTCTTATAATGCTTTGTGATACGTTCCATTAGGTGTTGCACATCAAGGGAAGGTGTCGCAACTCCATATGCTATGCTGAATGCTCTGAACAGTGAATCCTGATGAAGCTTCTGACAACAATAACTTCTGGTAGATGATTGCAAATCCCCTGAATTCCAAATATGATGTAGATGAATCATTGAAGAGTCTTAATCTTGTACCACAAAGTGTGACGTGATCATGTGGTAGAATTCGGTGCAATCTACTGGGATTGAACTAACTGGAATGCAAGAAAGGAAATAAAATGTTTTTGGTTGATGCAAGATTGCCTTTCAACATGGGATGCCCCTGCATCAGATACCCGAGGTTGTTTGAAAAGTGAGTCCACTTTCTTGGGGCTAGAGGAAAACTAATGTGGTCTACCTCAGCTTGAGAAATCCATGATGAATCTTCCTCCGATCTTCCTTTCCACTTAACCAAGTACTTGTACTGCTTGCCTCTGGTGTTGTGCCCAACTCTGCTATCTAGAATCTATTCTATCTGCTCTTCTTGTTGATATGGTATTTGATCCTTCAAACCAACTTCAGTGGTCTTGTCACTTGATTCTCTCATGATACTGATATAGATCTGTAATATTGAAGATTGGTGATATGCCAAATGCTTCTGGTAGTTCCACTTCATATGCATTTCTTGAGTCAAACTTCTTGAGAATCCTACATTGCCCAAACTTCCGCATCTTCAACTTGTTGTATGTCCCTAATGGAAATCTTTCCTTCTTGAGATACACCATGACTTCATCCCCAACAGAGAATTTCTTGTCTCTTTTTTTCATCTGCTTGTCGCTTAGATTTGTTGTTCATCTCTTCCAAATGCTTTTGGACTTGAGTGTGTATTGTTTCCATGTATCCTGCAAATTCTTTTGCTTCCACACTCCTTTTGTTCTCCATACTGATGTCTTTGAGCTCCACAACTCCTCTAGGTTGTACTCCAATCAGAACTTCAAATGGTGTCTTCCCTGTACTTCTGCTCACTGAGTTATTGTATGCAAACACTACTTGCGGTAGAATTATATCCCAATTTCCTACCTTATCCCCTATCAAACATCTCAACAAGTTACCCAAACTCCTATTTACCACTTTCGTTTGTCCATCTATCTGTGGGTGAAATGTTGACCTAAACTTTAGGTATGTTTTCATCTTTTTCCATAGTGCCCTCCAAAAATATCCTATGAACTTTGTATCTCTATCTGAAACTAAACTCTGGTAATCCATGCAATCTTACAATCTCTCTGAAAAATAGGTCATCAACATGTACAACATCATTTGTCTTCTTACAAGGAATGAAATGCACCTTCTTTGAGAATATGTCCACTACTACAAATATATAATCATGTCCCCTTTGTGTTCTTGGTAATCCTAATATGAAATCCATGCTTATATCTTCCCAAGTTCTCTCCGATACTATCAAAGGTTTATACAATCTAGTATTCTGACTACTCCCTTTTGCAACTTGACAAATTGTACAACTCTGAACAAACTTCCTTACATCCTTATATATCTAAGGCCAAAAATAATGTTCATTCACCAAAGTACTATCTTATCAACACTAAAATATTTTGCTAATCCACCATTGTGCTTTTTTTAAATCAAATTCTCTATCATTGAGCTCCTAGGAATGCATAATTGGCTACCTTTGAACAACATACCATCTTGAATGAAATAGTCCAACCACTTGCTCCTATTTGTCAATACCGGTTCTCTACATGCCTTTTAGGCTTCTGCAAGATCCAAGTCAGCTTCATACAAGTGCTTCAACTCTTCAAATCCCATTACTTCTATCCGCATTTCTGTTAGCAAGTTCCTCCTCTTACTCAATGCATCTACAACTTTGTTTGACTTTCCACTCCGGTGTTTCAACACAAATGTATAACTCTGCATGAATTCTACCCATCTCATGTGTCTCTAATTCAACTTACTTTGACTACTTAGATACTGCAAAGCTTGATGGTCAATGTACAACACAAACTCTTTTGACAACAAGTAATGTCTCCATTTCTTCATACTTGAATTATGGCATAGAACTCCTGATCATATACTGAATATCTCTTCTAGCATCATTCAACTTCTCACTAGAATATGCTACTAGTCTCCCTTCTTGACTTAACATTGCTCTTATTGCATTTCCATTAGCATCACAATCAACTTGAAATACTTTGTTAAAATTCGATAATGCTAACACTGGTTGCTCTGTCACCTTTTGCTTCAAGAACTCAAAACTCCTATGTGCTCCTAATGTCCACTTAAAATCTTTCCGGTCTCCTCTCATTGTCTCTATCATTGGTGTGCATATGGTACTAAATTTTTTGATGAACTTTCGGTAGAAACTTGCTAATCCATGAAAAGATCTTACCTCTCCAATATTCACAAGTGTTGGCCATTCAACAATTGCTCTTACTTTCTTTAGGTCCATCTTCAATCCTTCCGAAGATATCACAAATCCCAAATATACAAGCTCTGTCTTCATGAAACTACATTTCTTGATTTTTATCAACAATTTCTCTTCTCTCAGCCTTTGAAATACTTGTCTAATATGCCACAAATGTTCTTCCTTGGTTCTATTGAAAATTAGAATATCATCTAGGTAGACAATAACAAACTTACCCAAGAATTTCTTCAATACTTCATTCATCAATTTCATGAATGTACTTGGTGCATTAGTTAATCCAAAAGGCATGACTAGCCACTCATACAATCCTTCATTTGCCTTGAATGCAGTCATCCATTCATCTCTTTCTTTGATTCTAATCTAATGGTATCTACTCTTTAGGTCTATCTTTGTGAAATATTTTGCTCCGCTCAAACAATCCATGATATCATCTATCCTTGGCAATGGAAATCTATACTTGACTGTGATCTTATTGATTGCTCTTGAATCCGTACACATCCTACATTCTCCATTTTTCTTTGGTGCTAACACTGCTGGTATTGCACATGGGCTTAAACTTTCTCTAATCAATCCCTTCCTCAATAGCTTCTATATCTGTCTATTTAGCTCTGCATTTTTATTGGTGTCATCCTATGCACCGCTTTGTTTGGCAAACTGACTCCAGGTATGAGATCCATATGATGACTGATACTTCGGATTGGTGATAATCCTTCTGACACATTCTCCAATACAATATCTTGGTATTTTGTCAACAATTCTATTACTTCCTTCTGCAGTGGTTCTTCTCCTTTTGCGGTGGTGTCAGCACTTTGGGTATCGCTCTTCTTTGAAATCAATGCAAAACACATGTTATCATGTCTCAATCCATCCAAAAATTTCCTTCCATCTACTAAACAGATTCTAGTATTGTTGCATACTTCACTCTTGCTCTCTTCTTCCAAAGGTATCAAGATATGTATTTTCCCATTTGATGTCACAGTGTAGGTATTCTTTCTCCCATCATGTATTGTCTTGCTATCATACTGTAGAGTTTTAAAACCCTACATTTTGCTATGTATTTGTTTCCAGCATTTCCGTCAATATGTGACTTTGAATTGGCTAAGAATCAGTGTTTTATCAATTTATGCCCACACCAATGACACGCATCAAAGCAACGGGGTTTTGAAGATGCATAGCCGCAAAGAAACTCAGAAGTAACACAGAGTCACCACGTGGCTAGGTCAATATCTGTAGAGAAACCCAGGTGTCATATTTAAGTTCGGCTGCAACACTTGATGTATTCCCCGCATGTTTCTTTTAAAAGTTTGGAGTCTCGATAGTTTCAAGGAAAGCTTTTCATGAAGGTATCTCAAAACCCTGCCATTTTGCCGCGTGTCTTTTTATGAATATGGCAAATTTTGCCGCGTGTCCTTGTATTCGGGCTCCTTTGTTAATTCTTTGTGGGTCCTAAGGTAACATATGTTCATGGTGGGACCCAAGCTTCAAGGTTAGTGAAAGCAGCAGATGACACCACGTGTCGGTATGGCGGATGTTTGGAGGAAAAGTCTCGGTGAATCTTTGTGAAGCAGCAAAGGCGCCACATATCTCAGTTTTGAAACAGGCGGAGCGCGCCATGTATCGTAAAGAAGTTAAGTTTTTTGTAAAGTATGGGAGCGACGAAAAATGCCAAATGTTAGCGTGGTGTGTGTTTAAGGAATCATTTGGGAATCCCTCGCATGGAGAATGCCATAGCGCCACGTATATTTTTGGAGTCTTTTTGAAGCCCGCGGAAGATGCCACCTGTCTCAACGATATTAATAGAAGTGTCAAGGGTGTGGGTCGTATTTAATGCACCTGCCAACCAATAGGGATGCAGTGAATGAGCGAGAGAATCCAATATATCTAAAGACTTAAGAGTGTTTGTTATAACAAGAAGAGTCGAAGTAGGGGCCCAGAATCTCAGGAAATCTTCAGTGCGTGGGTTCTCAACGGCATCTTCAGTTGATGCCAGTTCTGTTTCACAGGCGGTTGGATTCACAACTGCCGTCAGAGTCTGGAGCTTCATTTTTTGTGCTATAAATAAGAAAGCTTGTAATATGGGATATACTTAGAGATATAGAGATATATACAGGAGAAAATATTTGTAAAAGAGGATTTTGTGCTGTTAGACTAGATATATGTCATTTGCCCTTACAGTTGCTTTCAAGAAATAGAAACATCGTGGATCTGTGCATACTCTTTGCCTTATGTACTTTGTTGGAGATATTAATGAGAAGAAACCTTTGTTCTGTGCATTTTGTGATGTTTTTCCAAGTCTTTTTCGCAAGATCTTTAAATTCAGCCTTTGAATGAAAATCTGTTCTAGATTCTGTTTTGTTAATCACGCATAGTACTCTTTAACTTAGCAAAGATTTTAAAGGATTTAATCACTGTGCTTATTTTGGAATTAAGACATATCATTAGCGCATCGTCTTAGGAAGTTATTTTATATTGTATTTGTAATCTTGTTTTTTCTTCACTTTTCTCACAAACCCAAGAGAAGAGCCAACTTCTTTAAAATTTGGAGGTTATTATGAGAAACAACCCCATGTTTTCAAAATTTCCAATTGTTGGTGATTAACCTGTAAAATTAAACATCAATAGTTTTTGGCACGCCCAATGGGACCATTCACAAAATCTTGATTAGGATCGTATGAGCCAGTGGCCAGGAAGGAGTTAAAGCTGTGGACCAACAACCCGGGCCCAGTCAACCGCTAATCCAGGAATCTTATTGCCCCCGTTAGTAGCTACTCCAAGAAGACGAGTAAATCAACCAGCATGAGCACTAGGAAACATGGCAACCCCTGCTCCACCCTGGAACTTTGTAAATTGGAACAATGGGAGCCCACTTGTTCTCCCAACACCACCAAACACATGGGATCCAATTCCTACTAATGCCTTGAAAGCATTACCCAAGTTTACAGGAGAAGATTGTAAAACCCCAGTGGAACACCTCCAAGATGTATCTGATGTGTGCACTATTCACTTCATCATAGAACAAAATATGGCTATGAGGTTGTTGGCAGCTTCTTTCAAGGGGATAGCTCTAGATTGGTACATATCTTTGACAACAAACTCTATCAGGACTTGGGATTGACTAGGAGACACATTCTTTGCAAGATTCAGTGAAAAGGGTGACAGATCATCCTTGCTACAACAACTGATCACCATAAAGAGAGCACCCCACGAAGCCATAACATACTTCAACACCCAGTTTCAAAAGACTTGGGATAGAATTCCTGCAATAGCTAGGCCATCATTAGGTATGGCAATTGTCTTCTATCTTAAAGCCTTTAACTCTGATATTTCAGTTCTCATTCAGTCCTCAGGGGGACAAACCCTACCTGATGCATATGAATTAGTTGTTAGAGGTGAGAATAGTCTAATAGATGCTGGGAAACTGCCCCCAAAGACCTCCCATGCCTATGTTTCCAGAAATTTCTATTCCTCTCCCACAAGAAGTCTCTAATACTTCAACAACCCCTGTGTCTATGTACACTTTTCCAACACCTCAAATACCCACTACTTTAGCACCTTCCACTCCTCCCTCTGAAATGGACGATGTTAAGAGTATTCTCATGACCTTTTCTAATCAGATTATTAACCTTAAGAGACAACAAACTGCTTACACAAAGCCTCTGTACCAGGGATTTCAAGGGAACATGCCTCCATATTAGTCCAATCAGTACCAAGGCCCACAGAGACCAAGTTATCCTCAGACATCTAATCAATCAGTTCCAGTGCCTACACCATTACAAACAATCCGAGCTAATTCAGGTAGGGAAATGGTTCTTGGGCAAAATAATATGGCAGAGGAAGCAAATGCTTGGTGTTTTCCTTGCAACAACGCGAATATGCCCAAAGATTGCTCCAGAGGTAATTTACAACTGAAGATAGCAGAGCAAAGAAGAATGGAGAGTCAAGCTACCTTGTCTCCATAACCTTTTCCATATCAATCACTTGGTATTCAAAATGCAACAATGGTGGCCCAAATGCAAGGGATGTCCATCGAATAGGAAGGAGAAATTGCCCCGGAACATGATCTTTTTTCATGGATCGAAGAAGAAGATTCAGTGTTTGTTAATGAGGCATCAACCTCCAAGAAGCCCATGGTACAGTCTAATTACTTCACCGGGTCGAAGAGAAGGATGGTTGATCAACCTGAGGTAAACCCCAATGAAATGATGAAGGGGCCTTCATTCCAAGCTCTATACAACCCCACTTCAAGACATGAAGTATACATGGCTTCTGAAAATCAAGGAGCTCCCAATATAGTGGTGGAAAGGGCAAGATATCCCTACTATCCTAAAATGCCAACATTAGGGCCTATAAATGTGGTCGAGTAGCTAAAGAAAGCCCCTGCTAATGTGTCAATATGGGACATATTGGCTATTCCTGAATAGAAGTTGCTATTGCAAGAAGCACTGGAGTCCCAGGCTGACCCAAAATTAGCTAATACCAAAGGAGTCACAGACAAAGGAAAAGCTCAAATCAAAGACACTCCACCTCAGGGGACAACCACTCTGATTAACACCAAGGAAGAAGTAAGTAAATCTAAGCCAGATCCTTTTTATTTGACCCTAATAGTGGGAAAGAAACTATTACATAATTCCATGATAGATTCAGGGGCCAACACTACAGCTATGCCTAAACAAATAGTAGATGCTTTAAAAATAAAGTATGAGCCACTTGCTAAAGGAGTCATGCAATTAGATGGGATGTCAGTTCAGACCATAGGAATCATCAAGCAACTTCCTTTACAGCTGTATATCTGTCCAAATATAACCGTCTCACAAGATGTGGTGATCATTGACATTCCCCTTGTCTCTGGCTTATGTCTTTCTAGAGATTTTACTGCTAAAATAGGAGGATACATGTTGTTAGATTGGTCACATTTGATCTTGAGGACTAAGTATGGTACCAAGATGAAGGTGTTGTCTGAACCTTTGTCTAAAGAACATATCACTGATGAACCAACACAAAAATTTGAAGCATCTCATGCCATGATGAATAAGGAAGACAACTTTTATGGGGGGATGGACTGTGCTTGATGAGGAAGAAGAGAATGATCAGCTGATGTCTATGATGCAGAGTGATCCTTATGGAAACTATGAATCTACTGGTTTGAGAACATATGTCATCTTTGAGGAAGATCAGGAGATACCTAAAATAATGAGTCATAAAAGTGTTAAGAAGTCAGATTCTGATGAAGACTCTGAAATATGGACCTTGAATTTTGATGGAGCTAGGAGTAAGAATGGAGCAAGAGTAGGTATCTGCCTTACCTCGCCAAGGGGAGAAAAGATCCTCAGAGCATTACACTTTCAGTTCCCTTGTACTAATAATGATGTTGAATACGAATCTTTGGTACATGGTCTGGTCTTAGCTAAAAAGATAGGGATAAAGAACCTAAGAGTTAAAGGTGATTCAGAGCTAGTCGTGAAACAAATAAGAGAGTAAGCTGTGGCAAAAAATGTAAGAATGAGGTCATATCACCACAAAATTTGGGACCTGATTGACGGCTTTGATGCTTTCAATATAGAGGTTATACCTAGATCTCAAAACTCTGAAGCAGACAAGATGACCCAAATAGGCTCTCAATTCAACCCGATGAGTGAACTGCTAGTCAACAATGAAGTAGCAAAGGTTGTTACCCGTCCATCAATCCCAGACAATGACCAAAATTGGTAGGTCTTTGACAGTGACTTACAGGTTCTCTCATTTTTACAACAATCTAGAGAATTTGCAGACCAGTTGCAAACTTAGATTGAGGAAGCGTATGGCGATCAAATAATCCAATTGAAATCCAATAAACTTCCAAAAGGGTTGATAACTTTGGAAAATCTATTTGACCCTGATGATGTGAGCTTGGATAAAAGGAAGTTCATGGCAAGCGAAAAAGACTATTTTGAAATCGAGGTTAGTAAGGGAAGAAAGCTAAAAGTAGGCAATATCATTACTCAAGATAAAAAGCATAAGTTAATCTCTTTATGCAACAGATATGATAGAGTAATTGCCTGGACCTATGATGATCTTCATGGTTATAATAGAGACATTATCCAGCATACTATTGAACTCATGGAAGGGTCGAAGCCTGTTCGCCAGAAATAGAGACCAGTAAACCCTAAAATTGAAACCCTAATGGTTGACGAGTTACAAAAACTCCTAGAGTCTAAGATTATTTTTCCAATCAAGCACTCAACCTAGGTGTCTAATCTAGTGCCACCAAGAAAGAAGAACATAGACATTAGACTTTGTGTAGATTTCATAGATCTTAATAGAGCTTCATTGAAGGATCATTATCCTCTTCCATCAATGGAACAAATCTTACAGACTGTGGCCAGATCAGAAAGGTTTTCTTTGCTTGATGGTTTTTCAGGTTACAATCAAATCTGGTTAGTAAGTGAAGACCAATACAAGACGACATTCACCACCAAGTGGGGGACTTTTGCATATGCAAAAATACCTTTCGGCCTTTCAAATGCTAGTGCAACCTTTCAGCGTGCTATGGATATAGCATTTAATGGGTTGATAAACAAGATCATTCTAATTTATCTCGATGATCTCATTGTGTTTACAAAAAATGCTAAAGACCACTTTGAGCATTTAGAAGCTTTTTTTTCAAAAATGTCAAAAGTTTGAGATTTCTTTAAATCCTAAGAAGTGTGTTTTTGGTGTACCCCAAGGGAAGCTGTTGGGACATATTGTTTCAAAGGATAAAAATTTCTATTGACCTAGAGAGAGTTAAGGCCATAATGGACTTATCTTTACCTGTCAACAAAAAGACAGTACAATCTTTTTTGGAAAAGATTAATTTTGTTAGCAGATTTATATCTAATTTTGCAAGATTGATCAGGCCTATTACTCTGATGCTAAAGAACGACCTAACTTTCAAATGGACAACAGAAGGAAGGCAGGCTTTCGAAGAAATCAAGATGGCCATCTCAACTGCCCCAGTACTGTGAAATCCAGACTTCTCTAGGGACTTTATCATGTATGTATATGGAGGAGAGTACAATATTACAGTTGTCTTAACTTAGAAAGATGACAAGGAAGAGGGAGAACACCCAATTGCATTCTTGTCCAGGACATTGAGGGAGTATGAATCCAGGTACAATTTTGTCAAAAAACAAGCCTATGCCATAGTTAAAGGGCTTAAAAAATTCACACTTAGTAACAGGAAATAAAATCTTGATATTAGTAGCACATTCAAGTGTTAGAGAATACATCATGGAGGGTGAGATAACAAAAAAAAGGGCTAATTGGATAACTAAGATTCTTGAATATGATGTAGAAGTAAGGCCTACTAAGTTGGTGAGAGGAAGGGGACTCTGTCAATACATTGTTCAAGACACAAAAGCATCAACAATGAAAGGAGTAGAAGATGAAACTGTACTAAAGCTACAAGAACCTGATCTAGACTCTTGGGTAAATGACAAGATACAGTTTATGAGAACTGGTAATTTTCGTAGGATGTTGTCCCCTAACAAAAGAAGATACTATAAGCAACAAGGGATTAATTTTGTCTTGATTGATCACATTGTTTTTAGAAAGAATTTTGACAGGATTTTACTAAGGTGTGTTGAAAGGGAAGAAGCCCAAAGGATACTGCATGAATTACATTATGGAACATCAGGAGGACACTTTTCAGCAAAGACTACTGCTATCAAGATTACACATGCTAGGTATTATTGGTCTACATTGTTCTCAGATTGCCATCGAATGGTTAATGAATGTCAAGCCTGTCAATTATATGTTGGAAAGAGGAGAAATGCAACCTTTCCCCTGAATCCTATAGTTATAGATGAGCCTTTTTCATAATGGGGATTGGATTTCATAGTTATGATTAATCCAATATCTAGTTCGGGACACAACTGGATCCTTACTGCCACTGATTATTTTACTAGATGGAGTGAAGCTATCCCACTTAAAGAAGCCACTGAGAAGGTTATTTTGGATTTTGTTGAAGGAATAACTACTCGTTTTTGCGCCCCCCCCCCCCGCACCATTATATCCGATAAAATCCGATAATGCAAAGGCATTTCGAGGGTCAAAATTATCTGAGTTTTCTTTGAAGAATGGTATATATTTGAAGACTTCATCCAACTATTACCCATAGGGAAATGGTTTGGTGGAGTCAACTAACAAGAATCTAATTAGACTCATAAAAAAGATGGGAGATGATCACTAAAGGGAGTGGCACAAGCATCTCAAAACAACACTTTGGGATGACAGAATCACACCAAAGCAAGTGATCAAGATATCCCCTTACGAATTAGTCTATGGTAAGAGCGCAATTATACCATTGACTGTAGAAATTCCTGCTTTATAGTTGGTTAAACAAATGGAAATTGAAGAGAATGGTCTGATGCAGGTGAGGCTCGCAGAGTTATTAGAGATTCGGGAGAAGAGAGAGTCAGCACATGAATCCTTGATGAACCGTCAGCAGACCGTAAAGAGTTGGTTTGACCAAAAGACTTCTGAACCAAATTTTGAGGTTAGGTCTTGTGTTTTAAAATGGGATGAGAGGGCTTCTAAGCCAGGGTGTCACAACAAGTTCGATTCATTATGGACTAGCCCTTTTAAAATCTGTACATGTAAGCAACACAATGCATATGAATTGGAGACTATGGATGGAGAACTAGAAGAGATTCCTGTCAATGGAATCTACCTCAAGTACTTCACCTAGTTTCAAATTATTCCCCTGTACTATAGTTAGTTAGTGTCTTTATGTTTATTTCCTTTTTTGTTCATTTTTGCAGCTTTCTTAATAAGTGTTCTAGTAACACACATCCTCAGCACATTGCCCCCTATGCCTCGTAGTTTCCCTTTTCTCTAAGCCGTTAAAGTACTCGTACTTCAAGGGCGATAGCTAGTCATTCTTAAAGATCATTGTCATTAATGAGAAGTGTCATGGAATCTTGTTAGATTTAAAATATTTGCTAACTATCACATTGACTCATATCTTGAGTCAATAATCATGATAGACCATTTAATACAACATTAATTCCTCTGACAGAGTCGAGAAGTTAAATTGCCCCTTTGCCATTTCATTTGCCCCGAGGTCTTTCTGAAATTCCTTTTGTCCATTCATTCTTGAGCCTTTAGTGTGAATTCCAATCACAGTAAGGATTCAAGTTTAAGTTTCTAGAGTTCAGAAGTCTTGTGCAAAGGTTGAATTGAGCAAGAAATACAGAAATGGAGGGAGAATAACTCGCCAAAGGGTCTAAACAGGAGGATATTTTTGATTTACCAGAGAAATGGAAGAAAAGCAAGCCATATGCATCAGCTAAGGTGCAGCCAAGAATCAATTGGCCTAGGACCAAGGCCTTAGAGAAGAGAAACACAGTCGACCCTTCGCAGGTGGAGGACTATGCCGATGGAATTTTTGACCCTCATATTACCAAGAATCCAAAAAACTTAAGGGAGGGAGCACACCAGAGATTTCTCCTGTGAGCAAAGAAAGGTGAGTCCGAGACCTTCAGCATGAGAATTTGGACTTCTCAATTGGCCCAGTTCATGGTCCCTACTATCCATCCTTATCCTGAGTTAATCTGGTTGTGCGTGAACCTTTTTGACGCCAGAACTTCAACAATTCAAAAAAATGGCCTTATGCTCTAGATTACTCCTAAGGCAATTCAGGACATGTTAGGTCTATACCATGATCAAGATGCTCATTTCTATGATATACCTAGAATGCATAGCATATGGTAGGGTATCTGCACAAAGTTTGGGTTTCTAAATATAGAGTTGCATCTAGATGAGGACAATACTCAGTTGCCTACGTTGCCTTTAGCCCAACTTCGGTTCACCTCAGATGTGTAGGAGGCTTGTTCCATGTTGGCCTTCATTTTTGGCCAAGACAAGGATGCCAATGTACATGATTGGCAGTTAGCAGCTATTTTCAGACTCAAGACAGTTGATAAAGCCACACAATACAAATTTGATTTTGCAAAGCATATTTCACATGCCTTGGTTCAACAACTCTCTAATTTCACTGACATGCAGACTTTTAGGTACTTAGCATATCTCTTCCATCTAATTTTATATCAGAACTAACAGTTTTTTCAACAATATTTTTGGTTGGATATGTATGACCCAGAGGTAGATAGTAGGAAAACTACTCCTGTGTCTGCATGGACTCATATTCTTTCGAAAACCTCATACGCGTATGAGTTTGCAGAGTATTTTGTAGCACCTATTTTTAACAATAGTACATTGAGGGTATTGAGAGTAGAATGACCGATAGGATAAGGGGTTTTATGGCAAATTCCAAAGTTCCTTGTGACTATTTCTTTGGGGCCCATTTCACCATAGTAAGACTTCATGGCTTTGCCGATAAACCAGTCATGCTTTCGAAGGTCTTAACTCCTAGGTTCGTATTCTTGGAGGTAGCCCTCTAGTTATCAATAATTGACAATAACTTTGGGAGTAAGAAGAGGAAAAATAAATTTTATGATACCCCTTGGACTAAAGCAGGAATCACGGTAAATAAGAGAGAAACTGAGTATCTTTTGTAGAATAAGCTAGCAAATTATGGGTTTTTGTTGATACAAGATCAATGGAATTATGATCCAAATAGTTTCCTGGCATCCTGGATTGTGAAAAATAATGTTCATACATTCTTCATTCATGAGAGTCAGCCATTTTGGGAGCAGCGGAGATCACCAAAGAGGGATACTTTAGATGCCTATGTGGAACTGACAGATGTGCATGTTGAAGCTCCTAAGCCGTGGGAGACATTTTACACTATCATTCAAGATTATGACCCTAAGAAGCATATGACACATGGTTTAAGGCAAACTCTGAGAAATAAAGATTAGACTCCTAAGAAGATATCGACTTATTGGAAATACAGGTAGGAGATTGCTGAGATTACTGCTACCTTCGAGCAAGTTGCAACAGACGAGGAGTGGGAAAGATTATGGGATGGAGATCACATGACTCCTGTTTCGAGCCCTGACACAAGCAATTTATCGAGCCTTGAAAAGGAGACAGAAGAAAAAGAGGAAACTATTGAACAAATTCCAAGAACCACTTGGCCACCGCCTCTTAGCGTCATTGAACAATAGAAGGTTGCACAACAACCATCTCATGAGACCCAAATAGCTTTGGCATCTGGGGGTCTTGGAGTGGCCATTTCAAAACAATCACCCATTACAAGAAGCAATAGAGGAGGAAGATCCTAAAGACATAGCTGAAAAGCCTCTAAGGAAGAAGCAGAAAGCTAAGGTTATAGGAGGAAGATGAAGAAGAAGATATCATGGAGGGATCACAACAACAAACCCCTGTAGCAAAGGCATCATCACAGGTAAGTATTTCTCCTCCCTTTTCTCCTTCTCAGTCTTCTTCTTCATTAGGGGTGGCAACCCAAATGCCCCATATTTCCACATCTCCTGCCACCTCTATTGTGCTGTTACAATCCATTTCCTCCCTGTCAGCTCATCAATTTTGTCAGTATCATAGACTCTTGGCTTACCTATGCTTTCCCCAGCCATGCCAAGAAGAGCCTTTGTCTAGCCAGACCCTAGCCAACAAATCACCATTATTCCATATGGTCTCCCACAAGGTCATCCCTTTGCTGGTGGACTAATTGCTTCTCCCCCTGCTTTTCAAAGCCAAGCAGAGACTACCAAGAAAGAAAGGGAATCCATAAGGGAAAAGAAGAGAATGAAGGAGAGCAAAAACCCTGCTACTCTATAGATGAAAACATTATTTGATCTAATTCAACAATCTCTCACCGTCAATCGCATGAGCCCCAATGTGGTCAAGCCTTTGGAGGAGATGAAGCCAGAGGATTATAGTATGAATGCAGTGGCCATGGATCTGACTTAGTTCAGGCCTCATGGCAAGGTGGAGCTGATGAATGAAACTTCTGCAGCTGTAACAACATCACTATTTGAAGGTGACTAAGAAGCTACAGAAGGCAAAGTTAGACCTCACCAAAACAAGGGCCACCATTAATCACCTTACCACTGAAATAAAGGCAAGGGACTTGGAAATTGATAACTTGAATAAAGATATCCAGTCTACCGTGTCGCTGCAGGTGTTTCAAGCATCTCAAGTGAATGTTACAGCCTTACAGGCTGAGTTGACACAAGTAAAAGCTACTACCAGTGTACTTGAGCAAGAGAATATTCTTGCAGAAAAGAAAATCTAAGACAAGGCTCAGGAGGTGTTACATCTACAATAAAGTCTTAAGAAAGAACAGGACCAAAGCAATGCTTAATGTTATCACTAGGAATTGCACCCATATGCAAGGCTGGAAAAGCACCGCAATTCTGTGTAACATGGGACTCATTTCAAGTTGTGGGTGCCCTATAATGAAATTAGACCTCTAGATTGTGGGCTGGTTCCCTTAAAATGTTCTATTGGATTATATGATTTTTCTGTTTTAGAAAAGGGGAGAAGGAAATTATATGGAAATGAAACTTGTAAATTTTGATGATGCACCTAATATGGATAAAAATATGCAATCTGGTTCACAATATAGCTTAGAAATCTGATTCACACAATCCAATCTTGGCACAAATATCACAAAAGTGATTCTAAGGAATGCTTGAAAATGGGCTTTCTATGAAGGAAAAAGGAATTTTCTCACAACATAAAAGGATAACTTCCATGAACACAACCTAAGACTTGTAATAACAATATGCTTAATACTCCAAGCAAAAGTGAGACAATAATTTTAAAAGTTTAATGGTTAAACATAGTAAAAATTCATTAGATCACTTCATACAATTTGCATTAAATGGAAAGGTAATTACTTGATTTCAAAGGATAAAGGAAATACTGCAAAAGAGACAAAAATAGAACCTATAACTTGCTGATCTCTCAATAAAACTGTAAAAATTGAGCTACAAAACCTTCTTCTCTCAAAGTGTATAAGAGCAAAAGGCAAGAATTGAAAAAAACATAAGCTTTTTTCTCATTATGTACAAAAATCTGTCCCATGGACCCTAAAAAGCTAACTGTAGTGAACTCAGCTCCACAACTGCATGAAAAAGCTATCAAAAAGCAACTCAAGTTTGCTTGGGCGAGCAAGAATAAAAAGCCAAAAAATCAGGCCCTAAAAATGCTCCAAGATGAGCTATTTTAGCTCACAACTCCAACTCTCAGCATGTTTGACTTAAAAAAAGTCAAAAATAGGCCCCAAGACGAAAAATAGAGCAATAAGACTCCTCTGCATGATTTTGACACCTCACTCCATTGCTTTCTTCCTCTTTGAATGATTTCGGGATGAAGGTAATTATCTTAAGCAAATAATAAAGTAATCATGATGATTTACTTTATTAGGTGTTATGGACTTGCCCAATTTCTTGCATTTTTATGACAAATAATAAAGTAATTTATACATTACTATTTTATTATTTGTTTACATTATTATTTTTATCTCACACTTATGTAAAGAGTAAGGAGATCTTCAACATTTCACATCTCACCCTTGGTCAAAATAGAAAATACACAATTACCTTATGACTCCCTTTGACCTACATAATCTCCTTATGCAAAAATGATGATATCAATAAAATCATTATTTCTCTCTCATGCAAAAATCAAAAGCATCTAGTCATATATGAGATATGAGATGTAAAAATATGCATCAAACCCTTATGTCTCCTATGCCACATATGCATTACCCTTGCATTATTATTTTGTTGACTTTGGAGAAGGTGATAATTACATCCTTCACCTCATGAGTATCCTTCACTTGAGCATAGGCTTGATGATACCTAATGTCTTGACCACGAGCATCTCTTGGATTATAATGATTTTTTTAAATCAAAGTAAAAAAGAAACAAGAGCTCGAATTAGGGCATTTGACCCAAAGAAGAAATAACCCTAAAAACATTCACTTTGTCACTTTGCATCTACATGCTAGAGGGTGCCACCATGAGAGGGTCCTCTATAGCTATTCATTTGCTTTACTGAGGGGCTCTCTTGCTGCTATTTATGTTCCAGACTTCGCTCTATGGACAGGTAACCCTCCTTTTTCATACTGCTATGTGTTTTCTTTTTTATATATGGAAAAAATGGTGAAAGGATATTCTCAATTTGCTATTTCTATTGAAGAACTAGGAAGAAACTTCTATATTCCATGACAAGATGATAAAAAATGGCCCCTTATGAAGGACTTCTTATGATGAATAGCTAAGATATTGGCTGATAAGGGAGAATCTTTTGGCTCCTTGTCTTCTCTTTGAAGACCCTGTTGTAGAACCTTGTCTATGGTTTAAGTTTCTATCTTGAAAGGCTCTATTTCTGCTACAGGTTCATCATCGTCAAAATCACTGTCAAATTCATCAACTGCACCCCCTTCTTGCTCATATTCCTTATCATTTTATTGCTCTTATGGTGTCAACCATGAAACTACTGCTTCTTTCTTAGCTACAGTCATAAGAAGTCCTTCCTGACTATGCTTTACTAAAAAAAAAAATGATTGAACTTATCATTTTAGCACCCTCTTTTTGACAAAATCAAAAGGAAAACCCCCTCGACTGTTTCTCCCTTTTGAAACATTGGGATAGCCTATCTTGTGTACTCAGAATATTAGTGACCTTTGATTTTGTCTTTATCTGGTAACATTGGGGTGCATTTTATGGTGTGCATTATGTCATACACAAAGATGCTTGATGATCTCAATTTCTATTTTTTGGTTGTGTGCCTGAAAGGTCTAAGAGTAATAGTCATTTTGTGATGTGGGACCACACAAAATTGCTGTCAAAAGATACTTTTCCCTACTTCATGACTCTCTCCTAGCTATTGTTCCTTATGGGTTACTATGTATGTCAGCCCTCTTATACCTCCTGTCATGCTTTCATAGGGTAAGCATTGGTGATCTCTTGATTGTGCCTTATTCACTATTCACTACTTGGCATCTTATGACTGTTTCTCTTTGGAAAAGAAAAAATGACCCAGATGCAACCTCCTGTATAAAGAAAACTTTCTTGCACTGGTTGTTGAAACATTTAATAGCAATTTTACACCTCATTCACAACAAAAGTGGTAAGTGCTTGTCCTATTCTCACTGCTCAGGCTCTATCTAAGACTCTTGACTGCTCCATTTCATTTTTAACTGTATCAATCAGATGGTCTATTCTTGATGTATCATTTCAATATGTGTCCTGGTGGCTGCATATCATAAGCTCTTCATGATGAAATTGTACACTGGTTGCTTTGACTATGAACAACATTTTATCTCCAAATTTCCTTTAGCTTCCTGAATATGTGTGCCATGTCTTCTTGTCATCTGAAGCTATGACTGTGACCTTAAAATTTTAGATTGTCATTCATTATATACCTGTACTTGTCAACACTGGCAATGCCATTTAGCTTTACCAAATGCTACTGATGGTGAACCTATATGATTTATGCATTAGTTTAATTTGGTCTTTTTCCCTCTATGCAACATCATATGAATAGACAATGAAGATTTTTGTAGCATGATCTTTCTATTTGCTATGTAGTAGAAACCTGTTTAACTTGTATAATCCTATTTACTCTTGATGACTGTACTTGGTCATTGTGAATACCTTCTACATGGTGACTGTACTTACAGAATAAGGATATTTACATCTTCTTAATACTTGGGCTGTGGCATGCCTGTCACTTCACTGTGCTTGATGTTGGACTCCTTTGTTTTAGACATGACTGTCTCTTATGCTTTTGAATTTATACATGACTGTCATGTTAGTGATGACCCCACATTGTATACCTTGGTATTTGTTATGCATCATGTGCTTCATCTTTGGATGTTGCCCCTCTATGTGTCTCATATGTACCTCTGTATCTTGATTCTTTGAAGCTTTAAGGCATTGATGACTGCCTTTTTGCAAAGTGAATATCCTTCTTTCAGGATTACTGTACTTTGTTGTTTATGAAACAACTCAAGCAACTATGTTCCATAGATATGTACTCATGACAGTTCTTTTACTTCATCTATGTTATTACAAATGATAGATGCTTCTCATTGTTTCTAGTTACTAAATGATTGCCCATAATAGTCTATGACAATAATATATTCATGACTGTTTCTTCAAACTGCCTATCCTAAAAATCTGTAATGCATGATATTTCTTGATTACTATCACTTAACTGTCCTCATAGGCCTTTGTGGCTTATTGATAGCATGATGGACTCTTATTTGGCTTATATTCTCTTGTTCATCTAAATTTTCGTAGTTGCTATATATGCATTTGTTCATTAATGAAGACAATCAGAAAGAGATTAAAAAATACCTTGATTTCTATTCTCAAGTTCATCTACTCTATGATAAAGCTGTATCTTCCCTATGGGTGAATGATATATTCTTTTGAGGCCATCTATACTTGATCATTTGACTTGACTGTCTTATGTGGCATGATATGATCCAATTGTTTTCTTCCTTTTCTTTGTACTTGATTTCGAGCATGCTGGGCTCAACCCTTGTGGGAGCCACATTTTCTCCACATGCTTTAAATGTTTTCAAATCAGCAACATTACTTGTCCTATACCTGCACAGTGAACAAACAAGTTAGCATTAAAAAATATATACCTGATGGTATCGATTGATCTCCTTCATGATTTTTTCTAATTTGTAGCACTTATCTGGTCTGATCTTTCATATGCAATTGCCTGATGTGATAAGTAGATAAATCTTCTTGATAAAAACATATAACTTTAAACATCCAGAGCGCTAACAGGGTTGTCCCCAAATTTTTTGTAGGCTCAACTGATGATGGAAGCTGAAGGTAAAGACTGAAGACTGAAGACCGGCATCAACAAACAACCTTCTTGCTCAGGCAATGATGGATGTTTCATTTTATCATGTGTTTATTTCATTTCTTTTATCATCCAGATGTATAGCTTTCATGTCTGCATTGCTCAGTCTAGTTACTCCCACGGCTTGTGTGGGACACGTTTGAACACTTCCTTTAAACATGATTAGTTAATTTATCTTATGCATATGATGTATGTGTATTTCCTTTTTAATCAATGCATAGGATAAAGTAACAGATATTGAATGTATGTTCAAAACATGACATGAAAGAAAATAGTTCAATACAAATATCTTTCTTTATTTCAAAACTGATTAACTGAATAATCAATTTAACTTATAACTCTTGAAAGATAACACACTGTCAAAACAATTGTACTTTCTAAATGACTGATACCTTGGTGACCTTATTTTCTTGACATGATGGCTCATCAGTCTTGATTAGACTGATGGGTTATCCTGTCATCTGAAATCTATTTCTGCTCTGTCAAGATATCAATTGTTCATTGAATGCATAACTTCAAAATTTTCTTTTATCCCTTCTAAACAATAGCACTTAGGTCAAACTAATTTTAGTGTGAACAAAAAATTAGTAACACTTATCAAGCACAATATATGGCCGAACAAGAGAAGCTCAAACGATTGACTATTGAACTGCATCAAAGGCCTCAAAGCACTAGAATATTAACAATGATAAGAGAACTTTATGTGTCTTCATGGCAGTGGATCTCAGATGAGGTCACACAATTGAAGCATGTTCTTAGTTTTCTTTTGAATGCCCAACAGCTTTGCGAAAAGGTCGAGTCTTCAGTAGAGGCTACCTTGTCCTATGTTTCTGTAAGAGTCTCAGATTCTCAGCTTTTATTGTAGAAATTTTATGATGCCTCAGATGAAGCCTTGCTGGCAGCAGGGGTGAATGACAGGATGATTGCAGAAAAAAGAGTCAATGAAGTGCTGAGCTATAATGAACCTGCAACAAGGTGCAAAATCCTCTTGAACACTCTAAAAGAAGGTGTCAAAGGCATGAAGGGGCATATAGAAAAGTTGGTATAGATGGGACTCCCATCTCTATTCCTTGATAATAGCACGGTCTTGATGACGGATGAGATAAAGACACTGCTTCTCTCAAAGCAAAATGATTAGACTATTTTTCAGAGTCTGAGTGATTCATCGAGTGTTAAGGAGGTGGAATCAGTTTTGCTTCCAATGGCTAAGTTAGCATTCCAATTGCATACAGTGGTACAGATACTGTAGACCTTTCCTCATAAGGATATCATTGACTTGGATTTGGCATTCCAAGAATTGCAAAAGAGAACGAGTTTATCCGATTCTGAGTGGTCTGGGTATCAAGCTGCATTGCAAAATCTCTAAATCCCTATTTTTGTGATGGTACAATTTTGATTTTTGTGTATCTTTTTTCATATTTTTGGGTTCTCTCTATATAGGCACAGAGTCCCAAGTGAGTTGCCAAGAACTGTAGAGTTTTAAAACCCTACATTTTACTATGTATTTGTTTCCAGCATTTCCGTCGATATGCAACTTTGAATCAACTAAGTATCAGTGTTTTATCAATTTATGCCCACACAAATGACACATGTCAAAGCAGCTGGTTTTTGAAGATGCATAGCAACAAAGAAACTCAGAAGTAGCGCATAGTCACCACGTGGCTAGGTCGGTATCTGCGGAGCAAGCCAGGTGTCATATTTCAGTTCGGCTACAACACTTAATGTATTCCCCGCATGTTTCTTTTAAAAGTTTTGAGTCTCGATAGACGGGGACACGTGTCGGCCTGGCGGAGATTCAAGGAAAGATTTTCATGAAGGTATCTCAAAAGCCTACCATTTTGCCATGTGTCATTTTATGAATATGGTAGATTTTTCCATGTGTCCTTGTATTCGGGCTCCTTTGTTAAGTCTTTGTGGGTCCTAAGGTGACATATGTTCGTGGTGGGACCCAAGCTTCAAGGTTAGTGAAAGCAGCAAATGACACCATGTGTCGGTATGGCAGATGTTTGGAGGAAAAGTCTCGGTGAAGCTTTGTGAAGCAGTGCGAAGGTGCCACATATCTCAGTTTTGAAACATGCGAAGCCCACCACGTATCATAAAGAAGTTAAGTTTTTTGTAAAGTATGGGAGTGGCAAAAAATGCCAAATGTCAGTGTGGCGTGTGTTTAAGGAATCATTTGGGAAGCGCTCACAGGGAGAACGCCATAGCACTACGTATATTTTTGGAGTCTTTTTGAAGCTCGTGGAAGATGCCACCTGTCTCAATAGTACTAATAGAAGTGTCAAGGGTGTAAGCTATATTTAATGCACCTATTGACCAATAGGGATCCAGGGAATGAGCGGGAGAATCCACTATATCTAAAGATTCAGAATGTCTGTTATAACAAGAAGAGTCGATGCAGGGGCCCCAAATCTAAGGAAATCTTCAATGAGTGGGTTCTCAACAGCATCTTCAGTTGAGGCCAGTTCTGTTTCATAGGCGGTTGGATTCACAACTGCCGTCAGAGTCTGGAGCTTCATTTTTTGTGCTATAAATAGGAAAGCTTGTAATATGGGATATACTTAGAGATATAGAGGTATATATAGGAGAAAATATTTGTAAAAGAGGATTTTGTGCTGTTAGACTAGATATATGTCATTTTCCTTTACGGTTTCTTTCAAGAAATAGAAACATCGTGGATCTATGCATACTCTTTGCCTTATGTACTTTGTTGGAGATATTAATGAGAAGAAACCTCTGTTCTATGCATTTTGTGATGTTTTTCCAAGTCTTTTTCTCAAGATCTTTAAATTCAACCTTTAAATGATAATCTGTTATAGATTTTGTTTTGTTAATCATGCATATTGCTCTTTAACTTAGCAAATATTTTAAAGGATTTAATCACTGTGCTTATTTTGGAATTAAGACATCATTGGCGCATCACCTTAGGAAGTTATTTTATATTGTATCTGTAATCTTGTTTTTTCTTCCCTTTTCTCACAAACCCAAGAGAAGAGCCAACTTCTTTAAAATTTGGAGGTTATTTTGAGAAACAATCCCACGTTTTCAAAATTTCCCATTGTTGGTGATTAACCTGCAAAATTAAACATCAACACATACTTCCATGGTCTTCCCAACAATATATGACCTACATCCATCGGCATAATATAACACAATACTTCATCATTATAAGATCCTATATGAAATTTCACCAAACATTGTTCACTCACTAGTATCGTGTGCTCATCTTGAATCCATGCTATCTTGTAGGGTTTCAGATGTTCCAACTTTTTTAGATTTAGCTTCCTCACCATCTCTTCTGAAACCAAATTGTTTGTACTTCCATTATCAATGATAACTTTGCAACACTTACCTTCTGATTTGTATCTTGTCTAGAACAAACTTTTCCTTTGCGGTGGCTCCTCCATTGTTTTTGATTTCAACAAAGCTCTCCTCATGACTAATGATTCACCCTTCTTCAGCTTCCCTACTGAGCTTGGTGATCCAACTAGTTCTTCCTTTGCATATGCTGCCCTTGCACTTTTCTCTTTTCTTTTGTTAGTACACCCTTGATACATTCAGATGCTTGGTGTCCTTCACTTCCACACTTGAAATAGGTTCCTTTGAATGATCTCTTGTCAAATCCTCTTTCATCTCTCCGGTATCCTTCATTGCAGTAAGAATTATGACTTCCTCTATTGCTGCAATATAAACTTCTGTCATCTCTCCCTTGGTGATGTGAATTGTTGTTTCTTTCTTCTTTGCGGTATGGGCTACTCTCCTTGTTCTGCTCCACATATGATCTTCTGTCATCGCATTGTGTTCTACCTCTCTGGAATTTACCTCCTCTACCTCTTTGTCTTTGCTCATATCTCTTGTTCAACTTTTCTTCAACTTTTAGCACAAATTGGTATGCCTCTTCCAATGTTGTCATCCTTACCAAGCTTAGTTCTTCTTGAATGTTGATCCTTAGTCCATTTATGTACTGCACAACTTTCTCCTTGCTAGCTTCACTATGCCCAGTCCTAATAATCATGTTGTGAAATTCTTTAGTGTAATATTTCACCATCTTCTCTTTTTGCCTTAAGTTTTGCAATCTCTTCAGCAATTCTAGCTCATAGTCAACAGAGATGAACTGATTCTTCAATTTTGTCACCATTCTATCCCATTTTATGATTTTCTCCTTTCCCTTCCTATTTCTATCTAACTAAACTTCTTTCCACCAAGTAGTAGCATGTCCTTTCAACTTAGTTTTTGCAAATCTCACTCTTTCTGAATCTTCAATTTCTTCATACTCAAAGTATTCTTCCATGTCATTTATCCAATCAATCAACTCACCGGGGTTTAAATTACCCGCATAGTTTGAAATCTCAATTCTAGGTCTCTTACCAATCTTAGAAATAACTTTCAACATCTTTACCTGATCTGGTTCTTCTTCTTCTAGGGTTTCCTCATTTTGGTTGGCAGATTGAACTCCTAATTCATCATAATCACTTTCATCCTCATGTCTAGTGTTTAGACCTCTCTTTTTATCCTCTTCTACAACATCCAATCTAACTTTCCTTTTTCTCATTATCTCTATCATTTCTTCCCTTCTTTTAGCAATATTGGCCATAACAGGTATCCTCCTTGGTGGCATCTTTTCTTTGGATCTGATGTAACTGTCTTAATTTGGCAATCTAACTACAAGGTTCTAACTGCCTCACAATCGACACTACTTGCAAGTTGCCTCAAGTCTGCGATCTGTTCACTTCAAGATTTGTCAGAATGCCTTCTCTCTCAAAGGATTGCAAACTCACTCTAACACCACTTGGTGTAGTCATGGATTGGAGGGTCTAGAGATAAGACTGTCCTACCACACAACCTTAGAGTAAACACAATAGAAAACACAAAGAATGGAGCAACAAATGGAGCCTCATTGATTCAATATCATAAACAATTACAATCTTCATATGACGGCAACATGTGGACTACAATGGGCTCATAGGCCTGTGCTCCAGCTTATTACAACTTACATGAAAGATATGGCTTTGTAGCGCCTTCTGCAAATCAAATACTAAGATCTATCTATCAATTACCATATTCACTGCTTTCCTAGTAGATCTAATGAATGCTTATATATTAATTCCCAGCTTAAGGAATGATCCACGTTGGTCTTAAGAGGTTCCCAACCCAATGCTTGTTGAAATGTGTAGGTCGACCTAATTGCAATGGTAAAGCCTCCAATGTTGATGGATCATGTTGCGGTTTTGGTTGAAAGCGCTTTTGGTCCTATAGTACCTTGTGATATGTTCCATTAGGTGCCACACGTCATGGGAAGGTGTCACAAACTCCATATGCTATGTTGAATGCTGAATGCTTTGAACAGTGAATCCTGATGAAGCTTCTGATAGTGATAACTTTTGGTAGATGATTGCGAATCCCCTGAATTCTAGATATGATGTAGATGAATCATTGAAGAGTCTTAATCCTATACCGCAAAGTGTGAAGTGATCATGCGGCAGAATGCGATGCAATCTACTAAGACTAAATTGACTGAAATGCAAGAAAAGAAAAAAAAACAATATTTTTGGTTGATGCAAGATTGTCTTTCAACGCCCCTGTATCATTTTCCCTCCACAAAGGGCTTCCAAGATTCCAGGACCCAGTTGTGGAGGTTGAGAAGCGAGGGCCATAATTTGTTGAATTTGCAGATCACCTTGTGATTAAGATAAAACACCTCATTCTCTAAAATTTCTTGGTTGCACACCACCACCAAGGACGAAAAGGTACATGGCAATGGCCAAAAGACCCCACTTTATGCTGGGCAGCCACATTGTGATAGGCGGGCTCGAGTTCCTACACTCACAGCCTCCAAGAATGATTTCTAAGGGTGGCCATGAGCCCTCATGCTAGTGGCATCCACGTAGGATAGGTTAATGCTGCCATGTTCAGGAAATATTGCTTTGTTGCCACATACAAGGGAGGTAACTGGCACTGATGAAATACTTATCACAGATGATCATGCTGAAGTAGGAGATATGATCTCTCAGATGGAACCATCTGCAATATTTGGTACTCAAATGGAACGTCATATTGGTAAACGTCTTGATATTCCTTGTGGAGTTATTTCCGCACCAGTTCATATACAAAATTTTCCCTTGGGATATCGACCCTTTCTAGGTTACGAAGGTACTAATCAAATAGCGGATCTAATTTATAACTCATTTGCTCTGGGTATGGAGGACCATCTTCTAGATATTTTTGGTGGTCATGATACTAAAGAAATAATATCCAAATCATTGTCTACGGATATAAGCCTAATTTGGAATCCTGAAAGTCGACTAGAATTAAGCAAAATCCCCCGTTTTGCCAGAGAAAAGGTAGAAAGAAATACTGAAAAATTTGCACGACAAAAGGGCATTGAAACCATTATTGTCGAAGTAATGTACACAGCTAAAGAATCGTTGAATACCTAGCTAACTAGAACAATTAATTGTATGTAATTAGAAAAATGTATTGTAAAAATTGAGTTAATGACTATTCATAATTACATATCCAGTAATTCTAGATCGAATTATTTGAGATAATTTGATCTATCTAATTTGATTTAAATTCTCGAAACATCAACATATAGAAAATTTTGTTTGCGAAATAAAAATAAAAAATAGGATTAACATATATATATAGAAAAATGTATGAAGAAATTTTGTTTGTGAGATAAAAATCGAAATTGATTCAAATTCAAATTATTTTGAATGAAATTTATGGACGTGAATGATAACTAATATTGATTTATTCCAATGGGAGATCCCAAAAATGATTTCTATAATCATTGAAAATCTCCCCATGTTTATATGAGAGATATCATTTATAATGTTACACCGCCGATGGACACGAGAACATTATTATGAATATTAATATTGATTAGATGGATCCTTCCTCAACACATGTGGATCGATTGAAGGAATCATCAGTGCCAGTAGCAAATCAGACCTTGTACCCGTAGCATGAGGGAAAATGGCACACAAGTCCTATGAGATCTGCCCACGCAAAACAGAATCACCATTTGAACGAGCACTGAGCGGGAAACGAGACGGGGTCACCAGTTTTTAATCAAAATTTTGTTAGTTCTCTATTGTGAGCCATATTTGAACCCTTCTCATGATCGGCAGTGTCTACGGGGCCTTCAGGATGCACCGATGCCATAGATGGGATGTTGCTGCCATCCATGCAACCATTCAACCATCCCTACTGTCAGTGGACAGGTAAAATAATAATTATCGCAAGTGTATTCCCAGCCTAGTTTTAGGTTTTAACTTGTAGTTTTTGGTTTTAAAATTTTCATAACATTTTAATTTTAATTTAAAATATGAACTTAAATTTTTTTTTTAAAAATTTTGTAATAAGATAAAAAAAAATTACATATCGAAACTTATAATTAAAAAAGAAAAAAGAAATAATAATAAAAAGGAAAAAGAAATAAGTCATTGTTGTTATATTTGGTTACCATACACATAACAATTGTATATTAAAATATATAAAAAGACATTTTGATATACAAGAGTTAATTATTTAACTAATTTGATATGAATTTAACTATATTTTATTTTTTCTTTTAATATATAATAATGTAAAAGAATATATAATAATGTAATAGATATCAAATTTAAAAATCACCTATCATATATAAAATTTAGACATCACTTTTTACTTTATCTTTTATAATAAAATATATTATTTTAAGAAAAAAATTGAAATTAGTATAATAGAGATAATATAATAGAATTTAAAATGATAAAAAATAAAAAATAAAACAATTTATAAAAAATTAATAACGTAATAGAATTTTAAAAAAAATAAAAATAATAATACACTTTATTGAAATTTAATTTTTTGAATTTAATTTACAATTTCACAACTATATTGTTATAAACCATTCACTAATTCTAAATTTATTTTTTTATGTTTTCTTGACAATAATATTAAAGAATGTTCCCGTCTCAAACTTCACAATATAACTATATTAAATATATTGTTATAATATATTATATAATAATTATAAATTATTATCTTTAATAGATACACTTGAATATATTATGTGGCTTGATAGATAAAACACATATATACACTTTGTCACAACCTGACCTTGTGTTGAAAAAATGTAACAAATATCTTCATATTTTTTCCTTAGGTAATGTTTATGTTTGTTAAGAATGTATACATATTCTTAAGTTTCATAGGTTATGGATTCATCTACTAGGAATTACAATTTGCTAGCAAAGTGTTTAAAGAAATATCATAACCTGCGAGAAAAGTTAATAAGATGTATTAGATTTCCAGTTTCATAATCAAATATCTGTCAATCATGTGACGATATTTCAACAAGTAACAAGTGCCACGTAGTGGCCAGTACCTACCTTGTAGATATTTCAACAAGTAACAAGTGCCATGTAGTGGCCAGTACCTACCTTGTAGTGTTGTTATTATACTATTTGTTTAGTTGTAATCTTTTTGTAGTATTTGTTTAGTTGTAATTTTTTTGTTGATTGTATAGACAAATTTCATTCCAATAATTGAAAAATTAATTTTTGAAGAGTGTTGAAATGTCTTGGGTAAATAAAATTGAAATCTCAAAAATAATCTAATTTGGTAAAAATAAAATAGGACTAAAATATTTCCTTAACTATAAAACTAAACATTAAATAACACAAATATTTCTTTAAAATGTAATAATACTATTACTTTTATAATTGAAAATGCATTGTAAGTTTGAAGAATAAAATAAAAATGTAATAACATGGCGAAATATTTTTCGTGATACTATAGATTTTTAACTTTTGACTAAATAAAATTGAAATCCTAAATTTTTGACTCTAGTAAATAAAATTGAAATCTCAAAAATAATTTAATTTGGTAAAAATAAAATAGCACTAAAATATTTATTTAGCTATAAAACTAAACTTTACAAAGCCTGCATATTTGTATTATGTGAAGAGCCCTGGCCCTTGTATAGAGATTTGAAATGTCTACTTAACATATTAAAATGAAATAATATTAATACTATGATAATTTAAAATGCATTAAAATATTGTATGTTTGAAGAATAAAATAAAAAATGTAATATTGAAATACTAGATTTTTAACTCGAGTAAATAAAATTGAAATAAAAAAAAAAATCTAAATTTCATAAAATAAAATGTGTAGAACCAAAAAATTAAATTCATAAAAACTAATGATTCTTCCCTCTCATAATTATCGCCATCCATTTAAGCATGAGTTAGACAAAATTTGTCCTCCCCTCAAACTAAAATTCTCTCTGCATTTATAACTTTTTGTTGCACTCTTTGACAATCAACAGAGAACAAGTCATTTTTTTCAGCCAATGACAATACATATAAATCATTTTTCAATAATTTATTGTTAAAAATTTATCATGTTGACATAGGAAAATTACAAATGTAAATCAAATTTGCATACAAGAAAAATAATCCTATCTTTTGATTGGTTTACAATCAATAGATTAATAACTAGATAAGTGTGATTGCAATAGTACTGGCCTACTAGTAAAGATTATTATGAAGCTTTTGATTACATAGATAAACATTCTCTTCTCTAATTATATTTTATAATTATATGAATTATTATAAATATATAATATAATATTATAATATAGATTAAATATATTATATAATAATTCTATATGAATATATTTAATATATTATAATAATTATTATTACGGTTAGGGTGAGGATTAGGGTCATGTTTAAAATTAGGGTTAGAATAAAGTTTTAATGTAATTGAATTATTGAAAAATTAAAGAATGAAGTATATTTAACTATATTTAAAAATTATAATATAGAAAACTATTTTTATGTTGGCTAAATATTGCTATAAGTTGGAGTATGACATATAGTCACTTAAAAAGTAAAAAGTTAATAATATTTTATTTAATGGATCTAATTAATCAAAGTGTTAAAAGTTAATGATATTTTATTTTTAACATTGAATTCAAATGTAAAAGTGCTTTGGATTTAACTATGTGTGTTTTTAAATCAAGTTTTAATGAGGCTTAGTGATCCAACATTAAGAAGAAGATAATATAGATTGCAATGGAACCTCTTAAAAGGAAGGCAGGTGGCAAGAGAATAAAAAAACAACTAGTAGGATGGGAGAGGAGTTAAAAGGAGTAGTAAATAGGATTAAATCACAAAAGAAATTAGATGAAAAGACATAAACTAATAATATATATAGTGAAATGAAAAAAGAAAGTGTAGGTTTAAACTTCATAAAAAATTATCAATATAAAGAGGACAATATAAAGACAATCATAATATTATTTTAATATGCATATATATGCACAAAACATGTATTTTAGAATTTAGGGTTGGTATAAACTTTTAATCTAATTAGGGTTAAGGTAATGTACCATATTATGGTTAAGATTAGGCTAAATTTTGTAACAATCTTGATAGGGGATCTAGATGTTGTAATGTACTTTAAATATATATTTTTTAAAATTATATTTATACAATTTATATAAATAACTTAATTATATATTTGTAATGTACTTTAAATTAAATATATAAAAATATAAATTAAATATATAATTAATTATAGTAATTTATACTATATATCATTTTAATATATTAAATCTATTAAATTAATTATATAGTTAATTATATATAACTAATTATTTTAATATGGATATATATGCATAAAACATGTACTAAGGTGGATGTTTATATAAAAAATGGAATGAAAATGTTAGAAATAGGATAATTTGATACGAATTTAATTGAGATGTGATAGCATTTATTTCAAAATTTAGGGTTGGTATAAAGTTTTAATCTTGAAGTAATGTACCATATTATGGTTAAGGTTAGGGTTAGTATTAGAGCTAGGACTTGAATGAAGGAAAGGTTTAGAGTTAGGTTTAGAGGTCAGATTTGTTGGGGAGAGATTAAAATTTGAGTATAATATTTTTCAATAGATTGTTTTTTTCAATTATTATATTTCCATCATCTTTCATTATAAAAGGAGGCATATAACTTTAACTTAACAAGGTTATTTCCATACAACTTTAAATACATGTAGTTTGACTAATCAGAGAAGGGAAAACAGTAAAAAGGAGCACATATAACATTTAATGAACTGAATTAATTTTTAATAAATTACTTTTTACATCTTTAGATTAGGTTTTTACATTTTTCATAAATTAGTTTTTTTGTTTTAAGTTAGATTAGATTTTTAATTTTTAATTTTTAATAAATTAGATTTCATTCAATTGTCATCATCCAAGTTTTTAATTCCAATAGTTTAGTTTACTTTTCTATTTATTTTATTACACTTTATAATTAGGCTTGCTAGGCGAAGGGTGTGGTGAACATCGTATTAGATGGTTGCATTTTTGGAAGAATTTTTTAAGATTTTCTTGAAGTTCATTAGATTTCAACTTTTTTTTGGTTTGAAGTGACCGCTGTGACATAGGTTATATCCAAAATCACTCTCTATCACTATCATGGTCTGTGGAAAGATTATGTCTCTTATTAACTTAAATGATTGTTTATTAACAATAATACTTCTAACCTTACCTATTCAAATAAATCAATGCCAATCAAGCAAGATTTTGTTTCATTATTTACAAACCTAAGTAAAAGGCTAAATTCAAAAAACATGTTTGTGAGTTGATAAAAATTGAAGAAAAAAATTATAATTAAGTTCTAAAAATAAAAATAATAAATATATATATTTTTATTTAAAAAATAAAAAATAACCTTATTAAACAAGACTTTTAAATTATTAATAATCGTATTATCTAATCAATAAAATAAAAAAAAATGAAAATATAATATTAATATTTAAAATTATAAATTCATATTTATATTTAATAAAATACTCAATATAATAAATAAAAATAAGAATATAATATTAATATTCAAAATTACAAATCTATATTTATATTTTTTATTTTAAACATTTTTAAGTTCATATTTTAAATTAAAATTAAAATCTTATGAAAATTTTAAAATAGAAAACTACAAGTTAAAACCTAAAACTACGCTGCGAGTACAATTGCGATAATTATTATTTTACCTGTACACTGACACCAGCGATGGTTGCATGGATGGCAACAGCATCCCATCTATGGTCATCATTTTCATTTTTAAAACTGATGAAAAGAGCTTTCCAATGTATCGAGCAAGGAAAACATTGAATCTCAAGCAAGGGAGAAAAGAAAAAAAAAAAAAAAAAAAAAGGCAAAAAAAAAAGTTGCTATGGCATGAAAAAAATGTAAGATAGTGGAAGGGTGCGTGCCTCAATGGAGAGCAAGTTTTACCAAAAGTTGAAAAACAAGCTGAAAAAAATGCAATGGTATGTGCTTGACCAAAGAGGAACACAAGTTAAAAATTGAAAAGATGTTTGCCAATGCAATGACATACACCACTCCAAAGAGTTGCATAAAGTTCAAAGTTTAAAAGTTGAAGACGAGTGTAAGAGCGTGTGCTTGTGTCTAAGAGTGCAAAAATAAGTTTCAAAACCTAAAAATCTTGCCTAGTTAGAGGCATAAAATTATGTGAAGAGGCACATAAAAGTTGACATTGAAAATTTGCACTCAAATAGTGGAGTGCACGCCCATGTGAAGACTTACAAGCTTTCAAAATGTAAAAAAATGTTTTCCAATTATGTCGAGCGCACCTTTGTGAAGTGAGATATGTTTTCAAGCAAGGCCTAAATTTGACGGTCGACTATGGCTATCAAGCAATTTTTTTATGATGGTTATCCATTCAAAGGTACCTTTAAAATACTAGACATACCTTAATATAACCTTAATATAAGTAAAGTTATATATGCGCCAAATAAATAAATAAATAAATATATAATCACAATTCTATATAAATTTTGACGGTATATCCAAAATCTCTCCTTTCATTTGATACAATCTTTTTAAAGTTTTGATTGTATTTTTTCTCAAAATTGTTGCTCCAAGAATAGGCACACAGCTAATAAAGGGGGAGCATAAAATCTTAAAAGTTAAAAATGTGGTTGTGTATGTTGGCGTGCACTACATTGTAGGCTAACATCATTTTCAAAATACAAAAACAGTGCCATGCCATATACCATTGAGAGTGGACATATTTTTGGTTTTAAAAAAATTGCAGGCATATTCATAGGTGCGTGCCTCATAGGCAATAGGACAAATTTCAAACATTTAACATTTTTGCATTGCCATAGACAAGTATGTGCTATTTCAAATGTTGACTAGGTTTTGAAGTGTTAAGTTTGCATATGGATACAAGTGTGCGCCTTCATAAAGGAAACACAAATTTCCTTAAAACAGAAAAGGAACAAGTCTCTCTATATATATAGATACACACGTCTAGAGAAGGAATAGAATAGAATATTTGTCTACATGTGTATCATTAACTCTTCATAGATCATTCTCTTATTTTTCCATATGAGAAGACATCGAAAGGAGCCTGAAGGAGTCTTAGTGCATTGGCGCTTGGTCCCATAAACTGTTTGGTCTTGTGGACATTATTAAAACTCATTCATTCATTGACCAAAATCTTCAAAATGTCTAAAACTTTTTAGATTAACAAAAGGGTGATTCAACTCAATCATCTTTATTTTAGTGGTTTCTATTGACAAGACAACATGAGCACTTATATTGAGCTGATTTTTCAAGGTTTTGTAGACATCAAATTTTAATTTTCTCATCTATTTGTTGAGTGCTTAGGGTTTCAAAGGCAATTTTCAATTGTAATAATCAAAACATCATTGTTCACTCTCCTAGTTTGTTACGGTTTTAATCCTAACAAATCCATCGTTCTTGTGACCACTTTTAGATTATTTTCAAGGTTTTCGTCATTGTTCAACAAAATTCCATTCAACAAAATGCAAGGAAAGCAACACTTAAAATGTTAGATTTTATTAGGTATTATTTGACATTTGTGGTCGCTACTTGTTCAAACATTCGACAATGATATTACACAATAGTTTTGTGACATTTTTAAAAGGTTTGTAAAATGGTCATTGATCACTTAATATACAAAACAATGGATTCTTATACATTCTAGGGTTTCAAAATATTCAAGGTTACTGACTTTAGCTAGGGTTTGGTGTAAAAATTAATGGAAGGAAGATAAATCAAATTCAATTCACCAAGATTATTTGGTGATTTATCACAGATCCAAAACTTCTTTAAAGGATTGGCCATGTTCAGAATGGAAGAGCTTCCGTAGAATCATGCTGGCAAGAGACACTATAAGGATTCATGAATGTTGTCATTGATGGCAACAAAGGTTATTCCACACATCCGCAGGACATGATGAGTCTTTACCAGAAGTTAGATTGAATAAATGTTGAGGTCCGGTAAGCAAGAACAGAGTAGTTAGTAAGGTCTGACAGACAGGTCTGGATCTCTCAGAAGAAGTATCTGAGTGAAGTGCGGATTTGGGGAAGTCAAGAGGAGTACTTTGACTAACAGATTCCAAGGATTTAACCTCCGGTGATAGATGAAGGAAAAGATATGAATACTTGAGTGTCAGGTTCCTGATTGGCAATGTGGACAGAGGAAGAACTGACTGAAAGAACATCAAACATTATTCCGGATGTGTTACTAATGATGGTAAAGGCTCTTAAGGCATAAGTTATGATTGGATGACATGATTGATGACTTCTACAAGTATATCCTTGATCCGCATTGCTTAGTATGCAAGGATTCAACCGACCGATCAGAGATTGAGGAAAATATTGACTATTACGGTTGCCGACTAGAAAGGTGATGAAATCACTCATGCGGATATATATACAAGATGGATTTAGATGTGAAGGGAGTGTGAAAAAATTGTATGGTGCGAATAAAGATAGAAAAGTAGAGCGAATACAGTAAGACAGATCTGGAATTTGAAAGCACAACAACATTAAAAGAGAGTAAGAATGAAGTGTAGCAGATCAGTTTATTAAGCCTAACCAGAACTGAACCTCAGCATGAGCAGATGCTTCTCTTCAGTTCAAACATTGAGTTACCTTCCCTTCTTGTAGACAATGAGTCTCTTGTAGGCAGTGAGCCTCTTGTGAGCAGTGTGCTTGGGCAGTGAACCCTAATTGGCAAGTGCCATTTTGTTCTATCTATTCTTCTAACAAAGAATAATATCTTGGGTTAATCACCCCGTGGTTTTCTCCCTTAATAGGGTTTCCACGTCAAAATCTTTGTGTCATGTGTATTGGTGTTGTTTCCATTTCATAATTATGCTCACTTATTTGATTTAATGTTGCCCTAACTATTAAGAAAGTTCAAAAAATTATGATAACTGATTCACCCCCCCTCTTAGTTATCAAAAAATCATTGCTAGGAACCAACTATCAGATTGACTTTATAGAATGTGCTATTTTTAGTCATCACCATTTTACTCCTCACCATTTTTGAAGAGAGTCATTTTATGAGAAGTCTACTTTAATGAATATTTATAGATTGGTTATTTTTAGATAATCATTTAGGTCTATTTTTAGTTGATAATTATCTTTATCAAAAATCCATTCGAAGATTTCTTGATCTACATTTTAGTATTTATGGATGTGATGCCCCGTCATGCAACCCTAGAGTGTTAGACTAACAAGAGACAATATTGCAGAAATTTTTTTTTTTTGAAGCAAGGATATGCATTATACATTAAAGATAATAACAATAATAACAACATTAAATGAAAAGAATAGCTAACACTTCTAGGGAACAAACTGCATCAGATAAAATTAAACTATACAAGTGATATTCATCATAGTACAACAGAAGAATAATACATTATACATTTGCAGAGATGGATAATTACAAGTTTCACTACAAGATTACAAGACTGATTACATTAGTTTACAAATAATACAATTTTGAATGTATACAACTACTTGAAGGTGTAGAGAAAAACTGGAACTAGAACACTTCTACTCTGATCTCGAACCAAACATCCAAGAAGACCAATGGATAGCTCTACCTCCCAACTATGTGGAACCTTGAGGTCCACCCCTCCAAGATAGGAGATAACAATGAGGTTCCACTAGGTCAAGGCTACAACAATGAATACAACAACAAGATACAGACTCCATGCAGACAAAACAAAATAACAAGGCTGCACAGACAAGGTAGTACTCACCACAAGAAGGCAAATAATTAAGACAAACCAAATCATCAAGATAAGATCAACCATCAAGACAAGTCTGCACTCTATAGATAACAACAAAAGATAAAGAGGGAGTAACTGGACTGCAGTAAGGAGAGTGTCGTCGCATGGTCCTAGCATGGGTTACCCAGGCTATCTCTCACTAGAAGCCAGCCCCCATCTATGGTTACCTTGGCAGCCTCTCTCTAGGCACCGGCCCCATGGGGTGACACATGCGGAGCTAACATATCCTCTCATGGAGACAAGGGGGTTGGCCTTGCCAACCAGGCCTTCTCATCCCATCCTTAGCCTGCAAGAGTACTCAAGGCATGGGTGAGGCATCTTACTTATCTTGTTATGTAATTAACTACCCCAAACCTTCTTAAATAAATTATTAAGTTATCACTTGCTTACAACTTCCATGGGGTTACCCAGGCAACCACTTTAGGCACCGGTCCCACCATGAAAGCCACTCTCCTAGCAATCTTTGTCCAACCATCCAAAACCAAAAACATGCAAGGAAAAAGGGTTACAAGAGATTTCGATCCATTACATAAGCCATACAAACTTTGACCACAATGATAAAAAGTTCCCTTATCCCCTTCAAAACTTAAAACATTACATCATTGGAACAGATTGACACAAATAACAAGTTGAAACCCAAGTGAACTATCTTCAGGAGTCAAGTAAATTAATACTTCTATAGATACATTCATCTCTTGTAATGGAGGTTTAACGACTTGACATCTACTAAACATGTCATTCTATTGAAAACAACATGACTTTGGACCAAGGATAACATCATAAACCAAACCCTCATTACAATGACAATGGCATTGCCAGAACGACATATGGTATGCCTACAATTATCCCGTAGATCACTATTGAACAATTTATATAACAAGGAGGCGTTAGAAGATTTTATACAATCCTAACAATAATACACTATTCAAGAAAAACACTAATAATTGAGTTTAATAACTAATCCATAATACATTTAAACACTAAGTTACTCCACTTCTATTTCCTTAAGGAACATCTCGCATAGGAGACAAAATCTTAAAATACCCACTTAGTATTCTTTTATTTCTATTAAACCCCAAATTTAAAATGACCAAACAAAATTTTACTCAATGATGACCAACTAAACGAATGATAGTATTACAAGGTATCTAATCAACTAAAGGACATGCCACTAATATACCACACCACTAAAAGTTAGGGGAGCAACTCAACTTACCTTAACGACTAAGTTAGAGTGATATGACTATAACTTAATCCTAACACACATTCATTTCAAGCCTATAATGCGAAAGGTCATGACTATTTCCCACTCACTAGAATAATGCACTAAATTCTATCCACTTCAAACTCACAAATGTAATATTAACAAGATCAAATACCACTAATACTACTACTCCTACAAGCAATTAAACTTCTAACTCAAACTCTCAGTCTACAAGGACATTACAATAAGGCTATAGAAATAGTATTGTTTAGTCGCCATGAGAACTAGAATAAGTTATTATTATTTTTTCTTCATAACTATTACCATCTAATAGTTTTTGTCTATCAAAACTAGTATAAACTATAGTTAATAACTCATGAAAACTATGTATACAAGCCTAAATGTGACTCATCAACCTTCTACAACTTCTAATTATTCAAATAGAATTACATAGAAGATCCCTAGCTATAGCCAGTTCCAAAATGGATTGAAATCATTGACAAGAAGAAAAATCATTTTCAAGGAGAAGGAAACTAATAAATTTAATTGTAATAAAAACTTCTCAATTAGAGAATCGACCCATAGCAATGTGTTAGAGTTTGGACTGAGCTTTAAGAACAAAAGAAATCTATGGGGGTGTTGTACAATGATGACTATAGAAATTCATTGGATTGAATAACTTTTCTCTTGCACATCAAACATTTAAAAATCTCTTTCTCAGGCCAACAAAAAAATAAGGAAAATTGCTGTTGAAAGAGGTCGTGGAATGGCAACATAAGTAGCGGTGAGAGACTGTTTGGGAGAAAAAAAAGAATATAAGAGAATGTCATTCAATTTTTGATTGGTTATACATATCTATTCTTTTTAAAATAAAATGGCTCAGATGTTAAAGAAAAATGATGCAGATGTAGGATCAATGCTAGAATAGGTGAGCTGACGTCTTAAAGAGACATCGATAGCTATAGTTAGAGCTGGGTGGGTAAGAGAGAATAAAGAGGAAGTATATGCATGCATAGGTAACAATGGTAGAATGGTCTTAAAGGGATGTGGACATTCAGGATGCGGCACCGTCAGGTTACACACAAAAAAGGTTCGCAACAAAGAACTTTAGAGACATTCCATCGCGTACATATGGTCTGAAGCCTTAGAAAAGCAATCTTGTGTTTGCCAAGAAGCACAGAGTGATTCTCTTTAATTCCAAGAAGGATTTTGTAAGAAATGAGTCAAGTGGAGAATAAACTTGAAATATACCATAAGGAAAACAATTTTCATTGAATGAAACCAAGGTGCGACTCCAATGATGTGAAGATGGTCAGCAAGTAAAAGTCATGCAGATACACACAGAATACAGAAATGATCTTGCAACAAGGATAGCTAATTTTCAAGACAAGCAAGATTACAGGATTACAAAATCTCACACTCCGAGAGACAAAATAACATACTCGGAAAACAATCTTCAACCTTCAGATTCCTCTCTGTTTGATTTCTCTTCCTTCCCTCAATTCTTTAGCTTCCTTTTCCAAATTTCTCTTCTTGCCTACTCAATTCCCCTTTTTCTGAAAAAAAAGAATCCCCCTTCCAAAAAAACTCCCCCCAGAACAAAATAGCCCCAGTCATAAATGCCCATTAACCCAAATCTGTTCCCGTGAATCCTCTTCACCAAATTTTTAAATTTTTTTTACTAATCTCAGAGATTCCCAACTCTGCAATCATAAATGACAACTAACCACCTTTAAATTATTCCCCAAAAAGATTCAATACATAACTAAAAATATTAATGAGTTAAAATAAAAACTTTGACCCACATATATATTTTACAAACATTAGAATAATTAATTAACTCTGCATTAAAATTTACTTAAATAGTATTCCTTTACAAGCATTCCAATTTTACGACACATCAAAAATACTATAATGTTTGAGAATAAAATGTTATAATATCATAGATCATTTACGCATACAAGAATACACATACGCTGACCTAACAAGGACCCGACAATAAACATACAAACCACATGACGACCATCAAACTAAAAGTTGAACTAACCTAGGGGATAAACCTCATGTTATCTTCATCAACATTATCCATTGGTGTAGGGGCCCACTCAGATTTGCTAAGTCAGGTGGAGTCGAGGCCCGGTACCTGCAACCTGCATAAGAACAATAGGTTGTATACTATCAACTGCATATATATCAACACACATAGAGTCAGAGAATCACGGCGTAGTAGGGTGCTCGGGACGAGTAGTACTACACCGTCCCTGCTCTGGAACAAGACTATAACCATTTTTATTTAAAATCAGATATCAACAAATCGCATAAAACATGATAATAATAAACCATCACTAATCATGTCAATCTCATCATAACTGGAATAACAATAATGTTATCATAACTCATAACACATGTCAAAACTATATCAGTCGAACATAGTCTATCACAATCATATTAAGCATAAACCATAGGGCTAAAAACTCAAATGTCTCAGAACTATCTAAATGCAATGGAAGAACTAACAATTGTCTCAGAACTGACAAAAAGGGTAATGTGAAACTAACAACTATCACAAGCCAAAAACGAGGGGGCATTACAATGGACATAATTGTACATTAAGCTTCAATTTTGAGCAAGTAAATTATTCATAGCATAGAAGCTATAGTTGGTTTTTTTATTATTTCTCATGCAAAGTCTTGTCAAGACTTATAAATTAGTGTCATTTGTACTTGTTTTTCATTAGTAATTTAGTTTTTGTTGCTAAGATTGTTGTTTAAAGAATTTTATAGACAAAGAAAGAATGAATGAAATTTGGTATTTACCTATTTTGTATTGAAATTAATATTCATGTTGTTTATGTTCTTGTATGTGTTATTTAGGTAAATCAAACTGTTTTCTTTGAAAATTGTAGGCTTTGTGTTTCTAATTTTAGTGAAGTACGGCCATTCTAATTTTGTATGCAATTTCTTTCATATGATTTGCTTAATCTTGTATGTATCCTTTATTTAAACCGATTCAATCTTTGTGTTTTACTTGTAATTTTTTGGTTTTTGCTTTTGATTGGAAAAAGTGAGCATTTATTATTTGTTATAGGTTGTTTGATTTAAGTGAAAAGGCATAAAAATTTTGTCTTGAGCATAAGTGTTGATTTGCCTTGTGACCTTGCTCAAAATTTAAAAAGATAGGCAATTACTTTTTTTTAGCAATGTTTGTTCAAAATCTTGAGAGTTAAATTGTATGTATTGTAAAAAGTTAGAAGTTATGCCCTTAGGTTCTAGGTTTTTGTTTTATTTTCTGTTACAGGGAGTTTCCTCTTCTAATTCAAAAAAAGGTTTTACCTTACACATTTGCATCAAAATGTGCAAATTAAAATGCTAACAAATAATATGAATATACATGCAAATTTAGAGTAAATTTATAATGATTTTTTAAGACATGTTTTTTTAGGTCCTAAAATGATTAATTCCTGGACAAAGAACACCTTGAATACACTAACTCAAAATTAAAGGCATTTTATGAACGATTATCCCCATACTTAATAGTGGAAGCATTTGAAAACCCTTTAGTGTCTCTTCATCCATTTGAAGAAAAAAGATTATTTTATTAAAATAATTGTACTTAACAAAATAATTTTCCCTAAAGTTGTTACAAACTTAACCCTAAGAATGGAGCACCCCTAATGTATGCCCATCCTATAATTTGTCATTGTGTGTTATGGGTTTATGAGAGTTACAAACGTTTATATTTTATAGTAGCATTAGTATTTCCTAATTATACCACTAGTAACCAATCTTCCTTTATAGTTAGAGAATGAAAGTAGTGTGAAGAGTAGCAAAGTATTTCCCTCTTTATTTTTAGCTACTATGTGCAATTTTTTTTTGAGAATATAAATTTTTTAGTGTTTTTTAAAGCTAAAAGCTTGAAAACACTACCTCCTCACTATGAGAATGTGGTAAGTTTGAAATTTGTTTCTCATAGTGTGTAGTTGACCCTAAGGCCATTTATTCTTTCTCATCTTATTCATTCATATCTTATATACAAAGTGTTTTGCCTATGGGTCCTCCCAATCATGTTTGGCAGATTTGAAGCTTTAAGTGACTTTATGCCTAACATATTTTTTAAGATTGTATTAGAGCACATGTCACTAGCTTACTTCAATTTAATAAAATAAAATAAAACAACTTTTTGAAGATCTATTGTTCTCATTTTTTCAATTGATCATTGGTAAAAGCCTATCTTTGAAGTTTCACCATAATAGGTAGAGACTTGATGTTCTTAGATCTAACTTCTTTAAATAAATGTTGTGTTGTATATCATTTTTTAAATTTTACAAACCTATTTGACCATTTTTTGCAAAATATCAAAGGGGTTCTTTTTTATTTGACCTCTAAACCCTTCAAAACTGACGGTCAAATATTATAAGGAAAGTTAACTCCCAAGGGAAAGTAGATTCAAATAATAAGTTTTCTATACACCAAATTAATAGGTTGTCAACTAGTGATGTCAACATCCATAAGTACTAATTAGATGCATTCTCAACTTTTATAATTTTTTTAAATAATAGATTAAATTTGATGGTCATATGGTTGTTACTTTTTATTAAGTTAAATTTGATAGTCAAATACCCATCACTTATGTTGGATTAAATTTGACATCAAAGTGCTCGTTACATATTTCAAATTAAATTTGATGGTTATATGTTCATCACTTTCATATGAGCCTCATATGAAGCACTTGACCTTTTAGAGATCATAAATATTGCATATTGACTTTAACCAGGCACATTCTTGAAGCATCAGAAAGCTAGTTTAGATATTTGTCCATTGCTATACAATTTGATATGTTCAAGTGTAGTTGTTATCAACCAAAACAATGGAGTCCAACTTCATATTAAAGAAGCTTCATGGTTCAAACTATGTATCATGGAAGATTGAATTGTATGCATATCTCAAGAGTTAGGAGCCATGGATCTTTATTTCTCAATAAGATTTGCCCCTAGAAGACACAATTGAATTGAAGGTCAAGGTTAGGCAATGTAGAGAAATGATTCATGGGATGATCACTCTTGCAATAGAAGATATATTCTTGTACTATTACATTGAGTAAAGTGATCCAACTAAAGTATTGGAAAAATTTAAGGATTTGTTCAATACCAACATCACTTCTTAGATCAATTGTCTAAATATAGAAGTTTAAATTTTGAAGCTTGCTGATTGTAACTGTGTCAAAGACATCATTTCACAATTCAACCAAAATTTGAGTAGACATTAGAGCAATAGAAGGTCAAGAAAAGAATGATTTGTAGTATGAGTATTCTTCTCAACAATCTCTCTTCCAACTGTAAAACCTTTGTATGTAACTTTCACATGTGTTGTCCATTGACAATCCCAAATATCCATCTATTAAGCAAGGGTGCTAGAGTCAAATTGTTTGAGGCCTCTATGTGGAACTTTTGAAAGATTGACTACTACAAATCAAGCCCACATTGTTAGATCCTCTAAAGAGATGAAAACTAGGAGTCAAAGCCCTAAAAACGGCAAATGTAGGAAAAAACATAGTTGTTGCTACTACAACAAACCTTATCATGATAAAAGAGAATGCCAAATATTAATTTAAGCTCTCAAATAGCATGGATAGGTTCTGAGTAAAATATCACATTGCCTTACATACATCTTCTAGTTTTTTAACCTCTTTTAAATGACTAGTTGACTCAAGCATAAGTCAACATATGACTAGTCACAAGAGCATGGTCTCCAACTACTCTACTTTGCAATGAGGAGAACACATTACAATCACTTATGAATGGTAGACTCTCACCATCTTAGGAAGAGACAATATCTCTATGGGTAATGGAAGATGCAAATAAGTTCATCTTCTAGATATGGGTTCTAATCTAATCTTTCTCTACCACATTGCTTATAATAATAAGAACCTTGAATTTTGGCTATCCAAGTGGGTTGTAAAAGACATGAATATCATGTTCAAGATCATCGCATCAGGACACTATGACAAAACAAATAAGATTTATAATCTTGACAAATCAAATCCACCATCCAAATCATTAGAGTTTGTGGCTTTGGATATAATTGTATATGAGAGAAGTTCTCTCTAGAATCACAAATTGGATCATACCAACTATGGATCAATGTTACACATAAGAACTCATAACACGATTCAAGGACTACCCTCCATTAATCCCCAAACAAAGTTTGCAAATGATGCCTCTTATAAAACACATAGGAGGAAATAAACAAGATCCTTCCATTGTGTGCAACTAGTAGACACATTCAAACCTTCAGCTATACACACAACATCCATAGAGAAACTATCCTTCTTGACTATGCACTTTACCTTAGAATCCTCCAAGAATTTGAAATTTGAACGAACTAATCCTTCTGACAAAAGATCATGCAACATAAAAAAGATTAAGAACATCAAATGTCTATCTTTATGGATAATTCTCATCCCACCAACACATAAACCTAGATCTTTACGAGTGCAATTAGATCCTCTTTCTAATTGTACACCACTTGAAATTCCTTATTGAGGGATTCAATTTCCTATCTAAAGGTTTGGCTAAACCTCCTCATTCTTTAAAAAACCCCTTATCATTAGAGCTATCACATCGTATAAAGATCTCCACCTTTAGGAGAACAATTTGGCATATCCATTCCAATATATCCAGGTCTTTAACCCTCACCTTCAATTTCTCCATAAAAATCAACATCTATAGAAGCATGGGTGATAAAGACCCTAGTATTTCCAATGCCATTTTTCTCAAGAATCATTTTGACAAATCTCAACATGTCTATATTAGGGATTAAATTTTTTTCTTTAATAGCTTGTTAAACACTGGTCCCCACACAATGAGTCTCTCCTTGAGCCCCCATGCTACTATATTTTTTGTCTATAATAGAAGTTGAGCCTAAACAAAACCTGCATGAAGGAAAACAACATACAACATTCAATGCATCAAAAGGATAAGAGAAATGGGATTTTATTATATTTCCATTTATGATCCACATCACATATGTTGGACCACTCAAAAAAAATGAAACCTTTAATCTCCATCATATCCCAATCTTTATTGTTACCATGCTAAAAGAATATACAACCTTGAAGTGTCATTATGACTATCAAGAAATACATCAATTCTCTTGTGTGAAGAATAATAAATCACAAGTCCTCCCTCTTTAAGAGGTGACCTATAATGCTTATATTAGCCCATGGATAAACTCAACTAAAAGCCAACCAACTATTGTTTTTGTGAATAAGAACATTTCTACTTCTATGTTTTCTATTTTATGTAAGTTTGGAGAGTTCAATTCAACATGTTCTTCATGGGACTCTCTATTTGGTAGCACTCGTGTAATGGATGGGGCATTTGTGGTAGAAAAACTAGGTGGAAGGGTAAACTTACTTTTCTTTCCTGATGACTTGACAACTTGAGTTGCAGGTAGCTTGGGTCTTTCAGAAAGTTCCTTTGCTCTCTCTAGTTTCTTCTTCATCCTTTCACAAGGGTCTTTAATCTCATGTAATGCACCCTTATACTTAGGATCCAAATTCTTCCTTTTATTCTCTATATACTCAATGCACATCCATCTCTTATCACTACCTTGCTTCAATTTAAATAAAACCTTTTTGAAGATCTATTGTTTACATTTTCTTCCATCTAATCATTGGTACAATCCCATCTTTGAAGTATCACCATAACATGTATCTTTTCCAAGAAGATATTGCTAGACCTAACTTCTTTAAATAAATGTTGTGTTTTATGTCATACATAAACTTTTATAAATCCATTTGAAGATCATTTTATTTTGCAAAATATCAAAGGGGTTCTTTTTTATTTGACCTCTAAGCCCTTTAAAACTAGCTATCAAATATTATAAGCAAAGTAAACTCTTAAGGGAAAGTAGATTCAAATAATTTTTTTTCCATAAACCAAGTTAATAGATTGTCAACTAGTGATGTCAACATCCATATGAACTAATTAAATGCATTCTCAACTTTTATAATTTTTTTAATAATAGATTAAATTTGATGGTCATATGGTTGTTACTTATTGTTGAGTTAAATTTGATAGTTAAATACCCATCACTTATGTTGGATTAAATTTGACATCAAAGTTCTTATCACATGTTCCAAATTAAAATTGATGGTCATAAGCTCGTCACTTTCATATGAGCTTCATATGAAGCACTTGACCTTTTAGAGGTCATAATTATTGTATATTGACTCTAACTAGGTGCATTATTAAAGCATCGGAAAGCTAGTTTAGATATTTGTCTAGTGATATACAATTTGATATGTTCAAGTGTAGTTGTTATCAACCAAAATAATGGATTACAAATTCAAATTAAAGAAGTTTCATGGTTCAAACTATGTATCATGGAAGATTGAATTGTATGCATATGTCAAGAGTTACAAGCTATGGATGTATATTTCTCAATAAGATTTACCCCTAGAAGACACAATTTGGTTGAAGGTCAAGGTTAGACAATGTAGATAAATTATTCAAGGGATGATCACTCTTGTAGGAGAAGATATTTTCTTGTACTACTACATTGAAGAAAGTGATGCAACTAAACTATTGGACAAATTCAAGGATTTATTCAATACCAACATCACTTAGATCAATTTTCTAAATATATAAGTTTAAACTCTCAATCTTGTTGATTGTAACTATGTCAAAGACATTATTTCACAATTCAACCAAATTTGACCAGACATTAGAGCAATAGAAGGTCAAGAAAAGAAGGATTTGTAGCATGTTTGTATTCTTCTCAACAATCTCTATTTGAATTGTGAAAGCTTTGTATGTAACTTCACATTTGTTGCCCCTTCATTGACAAGTCCAAAGACCCATCTTTTGAGCAAGGGTGCTAGAGTCAAATTGTTTGAGGCCTCTATGTGGAAATTTGAAAGATTGACTACTACTTATCAAGCCCACATTGTTAAATCTTCTAAAAAGATGAAACATAGGAGTCAAAGCCCTAACAAAGGCCAATGTAGGAAAAAAAACATAATTTTTGCTACTACAACAAACCTTATCATGATAGAAGAGAATACCAAATACTAATTTAAGCTCTCAAAGAGCATGTTAAGTAAATAAGTGGCAATAGGTTATTGGTAAAATTTCACACTACCTTACATACCTCTTATAATTCTTGAACTTATTTTGAATGACTAGTTGACTCAAGCATAAGTCAAAATATGTCTAGTCACAATAGTGTGGCCACAAACTATTCCACTTTGCATTGAGGAGAACAAATTACAATCAATTATAATAGAATCTCACCATCTTAGGAAGACACAATATATCGATGGGTAATGGTAGATTCAAATAAGTTCATTTTCTAGATATGGGTTCTAATCTTATATTTTTCTACTACATTGCTTACAACAATAACAAGGTTGAATTTTGGCTATCCAAGTGGGTTGTAAAAAACATGAACAACATGTTCAAGATCATTGCATCGAGACACCATGATGAAACAAATAAGATGTATCATCTTGGTGAATTAGATCCATCATCCAAATCATTAGAGTTTGTGGCTTTGGATATAAATGTAGATGACACAAGTTCTCTCTAGTATCACAAATTGGATCACACCAACTATGGATCTTTGTTCAACACATAAGCACTCGTAACATGATTCGAGGAATTCCATCCATTAATCCCCAAAACAATTTTGCAAATGATTCCTCTTAGGGAAGAACGATCAAGAAGTCATTCCAAAGAACAAAGTTAATAGAGCATCTTAGACCTTGGGGTTTACAACAACAAGATCTATAGGCAATTGAGAAAAACTTATACTTCAAGAGTCAGGTATTTTCTCATGTTCATTCATGACTACAAATTTGTGTGGATCTACTACAAAAAACAAGGTTGAAGCATTTTTTAGAGTCAAAGTCTTTAGGGCTCTTGCATAGAACTGATATGAGAGAAAGATAAAATGTTTTTGATCAAACACGAGAAATGAATGTTAGCAAGAAATTGAATGATTCCTCCTAGATCACAACATCACTTAGAAAGGCACAATGCACTACACTTATTAAAAAAATAGAGTTGTTGAAAGAAAGAATTGCACCTTTATGAAGATGATAAGGTGTATGCTATATGCCAAGAATATTTCATGTTTTGGGGAGGTGATGATTATGCTACCCTCATCATTATCTAAATATTGTGATGCCCCGATATTAAGACATTGTTTAAATTAAATATTTAAACGTCATGATAAAGGCAGAAAAGTTGTTTTCGTCAAATATGGTGTCTGGTATCATCAATTGGATGATAATTATGTATATAATAATATTTAATAAACAATAATATTAAATAATATTATTTTATATTTATTATATTTATAAATGATAATATAAATACAAAAATAATATTATCAATTTTGATATTATTATATTATATAAATATAAATAAATATTAGAAATTAATTAATATAAATATAAATATTTAAATATGAATATGAATAATTAAATACAATAAATATATATATTATAAAGTAATCCCATATAAGACAAAAATCTTATATGGCACCAAATAGATTCTAGGAATCATTTATATATTTAATCAAAGGCATATTGTATAGGGGAGAGGAGTTGGAATGTGCGCACCCAAAATTCAACGGTCCACGTGGCACTAAAAAAAATTGCAACTTATTTACATAATTTATTTAATATTAAAAACTATATTTTTAAAAAAAATTTTATGTTTTGACATGTGGGAGGATGCGATTCATCGGTCTGAATAAAAAAATGCAATTTTGGTCATGTGACCGAAATATAGGTGGTTGGAGTGCCAGTTGGTGTGTGACACGACGTCCAAAGTGGAAAGCCCTGCCATGTCACTGCATGCCACTCCGCCACCCAAAAACTCCACTGCATCGCATTAATGTCTCGCCACCCATTCCAATTCTATCTGGCACACCTCATTTACTTACCATCCCATCTTCCTTCATCCACGCCATCTCGTGTAAATTTTGATAGGACGAGAATTCAATGCTTGCAGTGCCTCACACAACTCGCCAACTTCAGAGCCTTTCAATCTACCAAGTTCTCGAGTTTTCCTTGATTTTCCGCTAGAAGGTGCTCGGTTTAGCTCTCTGCAACTTTCATCCTACCACCACAACATGCTATAGTCTGACTCCATTGAATGCGATTCTTGGTGCTAGTTATCAAATGGGAAATGCAGCAGGAACTTCGCCATACCTCCTTCCGACTTCGATAGTGCCATGGAGGTGAAAAAAATGTTTAACTGTATGCATTCTTTTCATTGCTTGCCCATTTATGAAAGAAGATAAAGCGTTTAACCTTGTTTAAACGCAGGTGAGGAAGCTTCATAATGGCGTGCTTGACAATGTTCTCAGGGGCTATTCATTCGACCTAGGTGAGCATGCTCACTAAGGTTGCCATTATTCAGTTTTGTTTCCTCTTTCTATCTTTGTGTTTGTTTTTTTTGACTTTACTCGTTGCAGATTTCCTTCGTCATATAAAGGTTTCGTGTTTTTGAACACTATGCAATCTGTGTTCATCAACACACTAATTATATAGAAATTACTCTTCTTTTCAAGCATCAGTGTTTGTAAAATTGTTGTTTTTTTATTTTATGGCAGAAAAAATTGTGGGATTATTTTTATTTTCATTACAGTAACAAATATTATTTTTTGTTGTCGTTTGGCATTATACCAAAATCTAGGTTTTTTTTTATTTTCATCACAGTAACAAATAATATTGTTTGTTGTTTCCGCATCCTGCAAAAATATGGGTTGTTTTTATTTACATTACAGTAACAACTAATATTGTTTGTTGTTTCCATGTCATAGAAAAATCTAGGGTTGTTTTTATTTTCATAACAGTAACAAATAATATTGTTTCTTGTTTCAGTGCCATAGATAAATTTGGGGTTGTTTTTATTTTCATTATAGTAACAAACAATATTGTTGGTTGTTTTGGTGTCATAGATAAATCTATGGTTGTTTATTTTTCATTACAGTAACAAACACTATTCCTGCTTGTTTCGGTTCTATTGATAAATCTTTGGTTGTTTCTTTTTCAGTTAGGTTTTTTCTTTTAGTTAGGTTTATTCCATCTTTGTCAAAGGTTATTTCATGGGTTATCACTATTTATTTGTCATAAATCTTTTTCTTTCTCTGTATCTTATAAACAATCTATTGCAAATATTACAGCCATAGGTTCGTATTTGTGTTTCCCTATGATTTATATTGCAAATATTACAGTCATAGTTTAGCATTTCTATTTTCTCAGGGTTTATATTGTAAATATTACCCTCGTAGTTTAGAATTTGTGTTTCCTTAGAGTTTAAATTCCAAATATTAGTCATAGTTTAGCAGTTGTGTTTACCTAGGGTTTATATTGTAAATATTACATTCATATTTTAGCATTTGTGTTTCATAGGTTCTGCATTATCATTCAAACATATATAAATCTACGGTTGTTTTAATTTTCATAACAGTAACAAATAATATTGTTCCTTGTTTTGGTGCCATATATTAATCCTGGGTTGTTTGTTTTATGGTTAGATTATCTCTTTTTAATTAGGTTTTTATTTTATCTTTTTCAAAGGTTATTTCATTGGTTATCACTATTCAATTGTCATAAATCTATTTCATTGTCTATATCTCATAATCTATATATTGTAAATATTGCAATCATAGGTTACCATTTGTGTTTCCCTAGGGTTTATATTGCAATTTGAACATGCATATTTTAGCATTTGTGTTTTAAAGGTTCTGCATATCATTCACTCTGGTTATCTTATTCTCATAGGTTTTGCATTATTATTCAGTTAAGTTTTCTTCAATTCTAGTAATAGATTTGGGGGTGTCTCTTATTAAGTTTTTGTTTCATCTTTTTAACAAGTTATTTCATACGTTATCACTATTTTTTAGGAATCTATGTGGTTCCCTATGGTTTATATTGCAAATATTACAGTCATAGTTTACCATTTCTATTTCTCTTTGCTTTAAATTGCATATATTACAGTCATTGATTAGCATTCCTGTTTCCCTAGGGTTTTTATTTGTTGTCAGTTTTAACTTTATCATAACTACAGATGCAACGTTACTGTTTTGATTTGTAATGTTTTCTGATTAGATTGCATTTTGTGTTGTATTTATGCTTATTGTTCCCACTTATGTTCAATTGACAGTATCTCATTTTGAGTTATTATTTTTTATTGAATTTGCTATCATTCACTCTGGTTATCCTATTCTCATAGGTTCTGCATTATCAAACAGTTAGGTTTTCTATGTGAGATTTGTTAAACTCTTACTGTTTTCCATTTGTAAGATTTATAATGTTCTTCATTAAGCCATTGTACTCATAGGTTAGCAGTTGTGTTTCCCTACAGTTTATATTGCAATCACTAGCCATAGTTTAACGGTTTATATTGGTTTCTTTGGTACAATAATTGCATTTTCAGTAACTCAAGATAATTTTTTGTGGCACCTTAGATAAATTAGGGGTGTCTCCTTTATCATAGGTTCGGCTTCACTAATACAGTCATGCAACTACTGTATCTTTTTTTGGTGTCTTACATACATTTTCCATTAGTGCCATAGATTAATTTGGGGGTGTTCTCCTTTCCATAGCTTGTGGTTCATCAATTCAGTCCTCAAACTAATCTACGTTTCTTAGCTAGCCAAACAACTGTAAGTGTTTTCAAATTGTATCTGACATAGGAGAGAGAAGCCAGAACATGAAGACCCAATATTCAACAGTCCACGTTTAATGCCATGTGGACCAGTAAAAAAAATTGCAACTTATTCATAAGTTACACATTTTTTCTTTCAGAAAAAAACACTTTAAGCACAAACATAAATCAAATATCAAATGCACATTTTATAGTATAATATTGTCAACATAACATTACAAATATAGCAACCAAAAACGTTATCTTATTTTCAACTTGTATCAAACATATCAGCCTATGGTAGGAAATTTAAACTTAAAACAACATTAACATAGAACTTTGCATCCTTCACCATTAACATTATAAATAGAATTCTCCCACCAATCCAGGTGTCACTTTTGAACTTACTTCCAACTACACAACTATAGAACAATGTCACCTTAGCATAATTCAAACCCATATGTCCCATTTTTGACTCAAGTGCTAACCAATTACAATGATTTTTCCCACTGTAGCATAACCCAAACAACACGGCAATGCATCGGCCTATCTCATCAGACATGAGACCTGCTACACGTATCAACATGAGTCTCTCCCATCTCGCCAAGTAGGGTGCGCATTGCTGGCTCCTTCCTCTAAAAACCCACCTGCATCTTAAAATACAAGCTACAAGGCTGCCATTATTCATATAAAAATTTATGGAAACAAATGAAAATGATACACCAAACCAATCAACTGAAGAATTAATGGCCCAAATCAATCAAATCTGTAATTCATATCACCCAGAATTCAAATTTGAAACATGACAGGGATTTAATTCGCGACACCAAAGAAGAATCAATCAAATTGAACTAATTCCCAATTCAAATAGCCCTTGATGTGTGTTCTTCACATTGATGCCAGAATGTGTTGGCTTAAGGTCTCTGTAACTTCAATCCTGCCACCACTACATGTTACACTCGGACTTCGGTGTCCCTTCCAGCTTCTTTATATATATGTATATGCATATGTATAAACACATACATAGTCAAATACATATGTATAAACACATACATAGAGAAATACATATACATATGTATAAACATATACATATGTATATACATATACATATACTACTTCCACGACATCCTGCGTAAACTTCGAGCCAACCTGCATTCAATGATCCCAGTGCCTCGCACATCTTGCCAACTTTAGAGCCTTTCAATTTACATCAATTCATTCATGGCAACTTTACAACCTTTCAATCTACCATGTTCTCAAATATTATTCACATTGATGGTAGAATGTGTTTGGGGATGTTCTCTTATGCTTAGGTTCTACTTCATCAATTCAATCTTTAACTATTTTATTGTTTTTAGGTGCCATTGATTGAATTGGGGGTGTTAGCTTTTTTATAGGTTTTGCTACATCAATTCAATCATGCCATTGATTAATTTGGGGGTGTTGTCTTTTGCATAGTTCCATTATCATCAATCAAGTCCTACAACTATTGTATGCTTTGTAGGTACCATTGCATTGATTTGGGGGTCTTATCTTTTTTTATAGGTTCTGCTACATCAATTTAGTCATGCAACTATTCTAGCTTTCTTAGGTCCCATTGATTAATTTGGGGGTGTTGTCTTTTGCATAGGTTCAATATCATCAATCTAGTCCTGCAACTATTGTATTCTTCTTAGGTGCCATTGATTGATTTGGGTGTGTTATCTTTTTTATAAGTTCTGCTACATCAATTAACTTATGCAACTATTCTAGCTTTCAGTCATGCCATTGATTATTTGGGGGTGTTGTCTTCTGCATAGATTTATTACCATCAATCAAGCCCCTGCAACTATTGTATGCTTTGTAGGTGCCATTGCATTGATTTGGGGGTCTTATCTTTTTTTATAGGTTCTACTACATCAATTTAGTCATGCAGCTATTCTATCTTTCTTAGGTCCCATTGATTAATTTGGGGGTGTTGTCTTTTGCATAGGTTCAATATCATCAATCTAGTCCTGCAACTATTGTATGCTTCTTAGGTGCCATTGCATTGATTTGGGGGTGTTATCTTTTTTATAAGTTCTACAACATCAATTAAATTATGCAACTATTCTAGCTTTCTTAGGTGCCATTGATTAATTTGGGGGTGTTGTCTTCTGTATATATTCATTACCATCAATCAAGTCTTACAACTATTGTATGCTTTGTAGGTGCCATTGCATTGATTTGGGGGTCTTATCTTTTTTTATAGGTTCTGCTACATCAATTCACTCATGCAACTATTCTAGCTTTCGTATGTGCAATTGATTAATTCGGGGCTGTTCTCTTTTTCATAGCTTACCATTCTTCAATTCAATCCTCTAACTATTGTATCTTTTTTAGCTTAGCCTTCTTCAAGTCATTCCTGCAAGTATTGTTTGTTCGTCAAATAGCAATAGACCTTGAAAGATGTATATCTGTTCAAGATATACATGATGTACTTATGGATGTTTTGATCCATCAACATCATGTATATCCTGAATAGATAATACTTCTTCCAAGCTGTTCATCATTGCACATTGAATTTAATATTTGTATGGTTGGAAATTAAAAGTGTTTTTGATGGAGTATAAGTTGGCCACCCTTTCACTCCACTGCCTCGCATTAATCTCTCACCGCCCATGCCAATTCTTCTATACAGTCCTCTTTAATTACCCAACTGAACAATTACTAAAATCCACTCATCCATGTTATAACCCTAGATTTATCTATGGTACTAAAACAACCAATAATATTATTTGTTACTGTAATGAAAAAAAAAACAACCCCAGATTTATATATGACATGCATACATAGGTTACTTACATTGTTAGGCTTGCATTGGACAAACAAACATTATTTATATGTCTAAATAAATATTAACAGCTATATAAATATGTGTAAACATATATATACATATTCATATATATGTATGTGTATACATATTTACATGATTGAATTGGTGAAGCAGAACCTATGAAAAAGAGAACATCTCCAAATTAATCAAAGACACCTAAAAAGGATACAATAGTTGCAGGACTGAATTGAAGAAGAACAATAAAATTGATATATGTACATGTATACTTATATGTGTATACATATACATATATGTATATGTATACTTATATGTGTATACATATACATATATGTATATGTATATTTCTATGTATACATATAAGTTTATGTCTATGTCTATGAATATGTATATGAATATGTATATACCAAATGCTTAAACATATACATATATGTATATGTAACAATAAAAACAAGCATGGATTGACACTAGAGTCTGAGCATAGCATGTTGTGGTGGTGGGATGGAAGTTGCAGAGACTTGAACCAAGCACCTTATGGTGGAAAAGTAAGAAAATTTTGAGAACTTGGTAGATTGAAAGGCTCTGAAGGTGGCAAGTTGTGAGAGGCACTACAAGCATTGAATTCCCTTCTTATCAAAATTTACGTGGGATGACATGGATGAACGAAGAGGGGATGGGAAGTAAATGAGGTGTGATAGACATAATTGGAATGGGTGGTGAGACATTAATGTGATGCAGTGGAGTTTTTGGGTGGCGGAGTGGCATGCGGCGACATAGCAGGGCTTTCCACTTTACACACTGTGCCATGCACCAACTGGCACTTCAACTGCCTACGTTTCAGTCGCATGACCAAAATTGCATTTTTTTATTTGGACCGACGAATCCCATCCTCCCACATGTCAAAACATAAAAAAATTAAAACTGTGACAGTAATATTTGTAATATAAATTGTAGGGAAACACAAATGTTAACCTATGACTGTAATATTTGCAATATAAACCCTAGGGAAACACATTTTTGACAAGTGAAAAATGAAATAGATTTATGACAAACAAATAGTGATAACCTATGAAATAACCTATGCAAACCTAACTGATATATAATGCAGAACCCATGAGAATAATATAACCAGAGTGAATGATAATTTCAAACTGTCAATTGAACATAGGTGGAACAAGAAGCATATATACAACCCACATTACAATCTGATAAAAAAACATTGCAAATAAATACAATAACGATGCATCTATAGTTATCAAAAATTTCAAATTGTCAACAAGAAGGGTTCAATTGTAGATATGAAAACTAAATAAGTGTCGAAAACATCAAGTGCATATGAAATCCAATTAAGACTACATCTAGCTACTATGATAGAGAAATGGTGGTTGGTTTCTCAGGGTGCCACTGGCCAAGTTCTCGTCCCCTTCCACTTGATGAGGAGTGCTAGTTACATGACTGGGAGATGGACTAGAAAACTGGGTGCAAGTGAGATGTGTTGGGGACGGTGGTGTAGACATTTGTACATCACGAGTGCTAGTGTAATTTGAAAATTAAGTGCACCTGAAGTCAGATTGGGAGATGGTTGAATAATTCATTGCCGTGGAGAATTGAGGGATATTGATGTTGAGAATATCACAGAATACTCCATTACTTTGAGACAAGGGATTAGCAGGGGCCCTTAACCGCCTTTCTAATTGTAAAGCCCTTTGCACATCCTCAATCTCTTTTTCCTTTTGGTCCTATTCCTTTTGAAGTATGTCTAGCACCTTTTTGGCATCTCTATCCTTCTTTTGTTGTATTTTCTGCTACTCTTTTTCTTTATGTTGTATATCCCTCTCTATTTTGGCTTGCTCCTTCAACTCCTTTGCCACTTTATTTGCTGCCTTTTTTTCCTCGTTCTCCTGCTTCTTTCAGAATTTTAACTCCTCAAGCTCTTTCTTCCTGTACTCTTTCTCCATTAACAACTTCATTTAGTCATCTGTTGTCAGCAGTTGAGACTGTCTACTCAACCGAATTTCACCATCTTTTGATTTTTTTACGGACAGTGTGCACAGGTAGCTTGAGGAATTTGTTGATGTACGGAACTGTTTTAGTTTGTTCTATTCGATCCAACTGTGACAAAATATTCTCCTCCACTACCTGTGAGTCCTTAGTGAAATCTTGATCGCCTCCTAAATCTGAAGTGCAAGAAGGAGAATAGTAATGCACAACTTTAGATAGCTCGATTACAGGTGGTGGTGATGGAAAAGTAAAAGTACCCTGTGTTTCAGGGATGTGCAAATCAATGCCTTGATTCATTGTCCCCTCCACCAACCAGGATGGTGTAATTCATTTCGATGGAAGAGCTAAGCTATCATTGAATTGATCAATGGGGCTGTCTGCCACCACTTCAACTGAATCAGCATGACAACTATCAGGGGACTGTTGCGATTTTGTCACAATCTATAATTGTTCATTTGGAAGAGTGGACTGCAATTGTGCACCATCCTCTCTTGATGCAGCAAGTCCTGAAAGACTTAGAATGTTTTCCACTGCAGAAGCATCCTCGTCAACCTGAAATGTGTCACTGGGATGCATGTCTTCTATGAGTGCATCTGGATTGAGTGCCCAGATCCTAGTCCTTTTAAATCCTGCCTTGATGTTGTCAATTGTCAAAGATCTAATGAGTGTTTTGCTGCCTAACATTGCAAGTTCTGTCCTCCTCAGTTCAATGTTGGGAAATTTTTCCATAAATGCTACACGTTTTGATTTGAAGTAAGTTTTAAAAGGCGAAAAAACACTCACATCCAACAGCTGTAGCTTTTGTGATGTGTGTGATGGCAATGTCAATAAATCTACACCCAACACTCTTGTTTCTTGGATGGTTTCAACTGCTACATGGCTTCTATGCCCGTAAAAAATGAGCAAGTGCCTATCGATGGGCGACACACCGCCTAGAGCTAAGTTCTTGAAGTGGGTCAACCAATCTATGAACAAATCTTTAGTCATCTATGCATGAGGTTGGGCTGCTATGCAAGCACCTGGTTCATAGTCTACAATGTAGTTATCTATGTTTTGTTTCCCCTTAAACAAGTAAAATCCTGGAATGCTCTGCCCGACAACATTGACACAACATAGAATGGTTATCCATTCATGACTCTTTGGAATGATGTAAGACACATTTTTGCTACCTTTTCTAGCTAGCACTTTCATGGACTCATTCCTGCCAACCTGGATGCCAGTTTCATCGTAGTTCCAAATGCGATGAGGACCATATGGCAATGCTTCATATGCTACAGACAAAGTATTGTAGAAAGCTGCTACAATAGGAGGCCTAAGGTTGAGTGCCCTATCTTTGTCTAGGCCTTCAGTAGTCTGCAATGCAAGCCCAGGATGTCTGTTCTTGAAACCTGTCCACCATGACTTCCCTGGGAACACATTGGTGAAAGGGGTTGGCCTATTTTGACAGATTTGAGCAGCCTCTGCCTTAAGATTGACTATCTCAAGACCATGGCCAACCTCAGCCATTTCCTTGCACCATTTGACAATCAGATGTTCTTCCTCGGCAGTGAGGACTGTTGGTGGACCTTTCTTGGATGTTGTTGTTAGACCGCCAAGCCATTTGGAGAGTGTGGCTGTTGGGATTTTCTACTTCTTCGAAGCTCCCCTTATTGACATGTCATTTTCCTCCACGTCATATAGTGCCCCTTTCATGTCCTCTGAAGACCACAGACCTTGTTTCATAGTTTCTTTCTGCAGTATTTGAGGTGTAGGAACCTCATTTTGCGGTATTCAAGGTGTAGCAACCTCATTCTACGGTACTCAAGGAGTAGAAATCTCGTCTACTTCTGCAATAGGATCATCTTCTAGGGGAAAAAACAACCTCATTTGTGGGAGGGCAACCTTGTTGTGGCTCTTTTGTTTCTTTTCGTTCCTCTACAAGTCACCACTGCATTGCCCTTTGCCATCTACACAAAATAAGTATAGTCAAAACAAAGAAGGGAAAACAATATATATTTACTTGTTGTGACAAAAATATTTTTGTATTTAATGACAGTTATGTTTAAGTATGAAGATAGTGATGCTTGAATAGAAGATTAATTAGTTTCTGTATGTGTTTTTTCTTTTTAGTTTGTTGCTTTAATATTTTGAAATACTATTAAATACAGACGTACATTTTTTCTGTAGTGAGTGACATAAGGAAAAGAGGAGTGACAAGCACAATATTACAGAACTGGTAACCTATGATTGGCAATATAAACCATAGGGGAACATAATTGTTTAACTATGACTATAATGGTTGCAATATAAATAGTAGGGTCACACAGTATAAAGCTTACGAATGAAAAACAGTAAGAGTTTAACAACTTTTACATCTTTTGTGCATGACCAAATAAAAAAATAGGCATAAATTCATTCACAGGAATTATTAGTATTTAAGAGTAAATGATGTAATATTTTGAATGACTGAATTGATGAAGCATAACCTTATGAAAAAGATGAAATAGAAACCTAATAAAAAAAGAAACCCCCACTTTTATTACTGGGATTGAAGAAAACCTAACTGAATGATAATGCAGAACCTATGAGAATAAGATAACTAGAGTGAATGACAATGCAGAACCTATGAGAATAAGTTAGCCAGAGTGAACGATAATGCAGAACCTATAAGAATAAGATAGCCAGAGTGAATGAAAATGCAGAACCTATGAAAATTAGACAACCAGAGTGATTGATAATGGAGAACCTAGGATCATAAGATAAGCAGAGTTAATGATAATGCATAACGTATGAGAATAAGATAAGCAGAGTGAATGATAATGCAGAACCTATGAAACACAAATGCTAAACTATGACTGGAATTTTTGCAAGAAAAACCCTAGGGAAACAAAAATGCTAGGGAAACACAAATGCTAAACTATGACTGTAATATTTGCAAGATAAATCCTAGGGAAATAGAAATGCTAAACTATGACTGTAATATTTGCAATATGGAAGCTGGTGTATAGGTTGGCATTTCTGTTTCAATATAAAACAATAAGGAAAGACAAATGCTAAACTATGACTGTAATTTTTGCAAGATAAACTCTAGGGAAACACAAATGCTAAACTATGATTGTAATATTGAATAGATAAACCCTAGGGAAATAAAATGCTAAACTATGACTGTAATATTTGCAATATGGAAGCTGGAGTATAGGTTGGCATTTCTGTTTCAATATAAAACAATAGGGAAAGACAAATGCTAAACTATGACTGTAATTTTTGCAAGATAAACTCTAGGGAAACACAAATGCTAAACTATGACTATAATATTAAACAGATAAACCCTAGGGAAACAAAAATGCTAAACTATGACTATAATATTTGCAATATGGAAGTTGATGTATAGGTTGGCATTTCTATTTCAGTATAAAACAATAGGAAAAGACAAATGCTAAACTATGACTGTAATTTTTGCAAGATAAACCCTAGGGAAACAAAAATGCTAGGGAAAACACTTTAAGCTAAACTATGACTATAATATTTGCAAGATAAACCCTAGGGAAACAAAAATGCTAAACTGACATACGTGTTTCAATATAAAACATAGGGAAATACAAATGCTAACCTATGACTTTCATCTTCTGTAATGAAGAACAATATAAAGCTTACAAATGGAAAAAACTAAGGGAAATACCTGGAACGATATGGATGCTACTAAATTGGAATATGTGTTTGTCACTCCTTCATTTATTATGTTACTCACTGCAAAATAAGTGAATCCATCAAGGATTTCATGACTATTTGAATTGGGATTTTTTTGAATTTTATTGATGGGTTTTTGGTGTGGCGAATTAAATCCTTGTCCTATTTTGAATTTGAATTCTAGGTGATATGAGTTGCAGATTTGATTGATTTGGGCCATTAATTCTTGAGTTGATTGGTTTGGTGTATTGTTTGTATTTGTTTCCATAAATTTTTTATGAATAATGGTAGCCTTACACCTTAAAATTTTTGACGCAGGTGGGTTTTTAGAGGCAGGAGCCAGTATGTGTGCACCCTACTTGGTGAGATGGGATAGACTCCTATTGATACATGTTGTAGGTCTCATGTTTGATGAGATAGGTTGATGCATTGGCATGTGGTTGGGGTTATGCTACGGTGGGACAAATCATTGTAATGGGTTAGCACTTGAGTCAAAAATGGGATAGATGGGTTTGAATTGTGTTGAGGTGACAATGTTCTATAGTTGTGTAGTTGGGAGTAAGTTCAGAAGTGACGCTTGGATTGATGCGACAATTCTCTTTATAATGTTTATGGGTAAGGGTGCAAAGTTCTATGTTAATACTGTTTAAGCTTAAAGTTCCTACCATAGGCTGATATGTCAGATACAAGTTGAAAACAAGATTACGTGTTTGGCTACTATATTTTTAATGTTATGTTGACAATATTATACTATAAAATGTGCATTTCATATCTGATTTATGTTTGAGATTAAAGTGCTTTTTTATGAAAGAAGAAATGTGACACTTTTCGGGGACCGGTGCATACATGTGGGCCCCAACGTGCATCAGTCCTATAGCACATTAGGGTCCTCGCGCACATTCCAGATCCCTCCCCTAGCAGCAATAGATAAAGGCAGCGCTATTAGTAAACTAAGAGTATTAAGAACCCCCACAGGTCATGATTGATGACAAAGGGATATTGGGGCAGTCAATATAAAGTCAACGATTAGGTGGCAAACATTATATGGCAACGCCTATACAAATCATCTCATTCATATAATTAAGAGGAGTTTGATTAAGATAAGTGCGGTTTTGAAGAGTGCATTCATGATGAAGGGATGCACTCCTTCACAAGGTCGTTGCTACTCAATTGAGTATAAGACATCAATTTATAATGTGAGAAGAGAAGACAGTGGGAATTGGAGAAAAGTTTGAGATCAAGGAAGAGAATTGGACATTCAAAAGAATTATCAAAGGAAATTAAAAGATCAGAAGTCAGCAAAAAATCAGTGAGATCAACAATCTTCTACAGCAAGGGATAAGCATTCAGAAATAATGTAAGTATTAATATTTATTTAACATGTTTAATTTATAATTACTTGTGTAAGATTACATGCATATATATGAATATGTGTGTGTGTGTGTGTGTGTGTGTGTGTGTGTGTGTGTGTGTGTGTATGTATATATATACACACATTTATGTATGCATATTATGATAATAATGCCATCACATAGTTGATATAAATTCATGTGAATAATTATAGTTATAATGAAATGTCTTCTTTATTCATAATCGAGTTGATATCCATATTTAGACTCAAGATCTAGCAATAATGAACAATTATAAGGATACCGTATAATGGTACTTCGAATTGCAATAAGAATGTCTTTAATTCATGCATTATGCTGATAATGGTATAATATAATTTCATCTAGAGTATAAGGGAATATTGAAATAATAATCATATCTTTGTAGCCCTTATTATTTCATCCAATGAGGAACCATAGGTATTGTAGGGAAAGGTGGAGTAATTCCATTTTCTGTGTGTAGACCCCAAGGACTAGGGACTAAGTTCTTGATGCTGGGTCTGGAGATCTCGTATTGATCCCAATGGCTGGGACATAGTTCCCAAGATGGATCTGAGACTCTGTGCGTAGACCCCAAGGGCTAGGAACTAAGTTTCTCAAGCTGGGTCCAAGAATGGTCCATGCTCCCTAGCATGTAAGATCCTAATTCCTTGATGAATAATAAGAGGGGAGAGTATGAATCTAAACTATGTTTAATATTCATCCTAGTGTACTTATGGAATGTATTATATAATAGTTATGAATGATAAGAAGGAAATGAATAATCCTTGATACAAATGAAATACTTATATTATCTTTGATCTTATCACCAAAGTTTATTGATCTCTAATGTTACTAACGTTCCCTTGAGAATTATTTTGAATGCAGATTCAAGTTTAAGTGTTTCCTCTAGAAAGGGGACATTACAAATATCCACTTGTGCTCTCAAAGGATGTATTCCATATGAAGGTTTGAAGGCCGAGAGACCATATGTCTCAAACCATCTTCAATTTTCTTGATTTGAATCGTAGGCCTACATTCTTGAGGAAAATTATCACAAGCTAGAACCCAAAAGTCACAAATGTGTTCTAGTTTGATACAATGAAAATTCCAAGGCATATTGACTACATGATCTAGCATAAAAATATCTTGTTGAAATAAATACCATTTATAATGAATACATTTTGTATGTGCCAACAATTTTCTTAGTGGCGAATCTTTGCCAATTGGTGAATTATAGTTTAGATCTGCCAATTCAAATTTGGTAAATATATTGCAATTAGCAAGGGGCTAAATCACTTGATTTTTACGAAAATTTAATTTATTCTTGGTTAAATCACCTAAGAATGAATTTTAAATATAATAAATTAAATTGTTTCATCAAGTTAACAATGCATCATTAGATCCAATTCGCTAGTAGTTTATAATATAATTATAAATCTTAATTGTATTTGTCATTAATATCATATTCATGTCATTACTTTTGGGGTAATGTCACCATTATTAATAAATTCTCCTATACTTTTAAGGATAATTTCACTTTAAATATGACTTTTATTTATCACCATTGATTATCATTTTAATCGAATGGTTGTGGTTGAATTTTGTGGCACTCTAAGCATGTACCTTTTAAAAGGCTTGTTGAGCCACAAAATTTGTTTTGGTCCACACAATTAGATTATGATCGTGTGGCTCAAAACAAATTCCATAGATTAGCAAGGCTTTTAAAAGGCACATTCTAATAGTGCCATGGAATTCAACTACAACCATCCGATTGATCATGATAATAAACGACAACAATTCACTTTTCTTTTAGTCTTGTTTTCAAAGTGAAATATTTTAAAAATGTTTAATCCGTGTCTGCTCCAATGCATTATGGATAGCGGATTTATGCTTGGTGTCAAGGGGCTTCGCCCCTCGACCCTGCCTGTATCTCAACAAGAGCGCATTGGTGCCACTATCCCCAGACCCCATGACGGTGTACTACCCCTTGACCCCCACAAAGGGGTGTTGCCCCTTGAATCCCACAAGGTATGCTACTCATTGACCCCACCAGTGGCTACCGCGACCAAGCTCCCATTTCAACATTAAAAAAATAAAAGAATATATGGGGGAATTGTACTAACCAAATATGTAAATTTTTAAAGGAAGGATTCACCATTATAATTAATTTCATTAGTAATGATTCACTAAGGTTCATTATTGTCTTTAATTTCTTTAGCAAGCATTCGCTAGGATTAACCATGATTTTATATTTTTTAATAATGTGCAATATATATGCCAAGAAAATTAATATATTTTTCAAAAAAATGAAAGATTCGTCAAGAAAATTAAAGCACTTAGCTAGGATTCGCCAATATTTTATAACTTTTTTTAGGGGTCTTTTCTTAAAGTTATTATTGGTATGTGCCCATCGGACCACTTCTAGAGTTGTTTTCCTTTGAGAATATAGTGGCATTTATCTCTCTCCTAGATATACCCTTGGAAGAAGACACATTCCTCAATTATAATGGAAAATTAGGTGGTCAAGGAGGCTATGCTAATAATAGCTATCAAAACTTTGATAAATTGAAGAAAGTTGCTTCCATGTTGCAGGAACTAAGATATAGCCATGGAAAGACCCAATATATGTTGGTATTAGGTGTCATACACCTTACAATATTAATGTTTGATTATTTATTTATTTTATATTATTTATTATATCCACATGGAAAGGGTTTCCCACTTGAGGTGACACTTTATGCCATGTGTAATTTGAAACATGTAATAGCATGTAAGAGGGATATTGCATAGTGGACTATGACTTTTGAACTTACAATGTGTAAGAATGATGCATCATAGAGAATCTTTGAAAAGAGATAATGAGTCCAACTTAGAGCATTTGAGTTTGGTGGTTGGTAATAATGCATAAGGAATAATTTTATTCTTATATTGTTGATCCATCATCAATGGGATGTTGGGATTTGGGTCCAGATTGGATGGCACTTATAGTCCATGGACTCTTGACTCATGATTTTGCAAAATCACTTGTGGTTTGTGGTTTGATCTTGCTCTATTTATTGGATGCTTGGATGGAGATATGTAGACTTGTGATTTTGTTGGTGGTTATGCTATTAGAATTTATACAGATAGAGATGGTGTGACATGGGCGTGGATACTTTAATTGTATTATAACGCTAGTATTTTTGGTGACTAAATAATACATTAAGACTCTTGTTGTTGGGTTTTTTTGAAAGGGTTTTCCTGAGGTAAATCATTGTGTCATCTTTGTTCTATGTGATTGTATGTTACTACATGTATGCTTTATCTTTTTGAAAATTTCAAATCTTAGTTTCTATGCATGTCTCTCCTTTGAAGAGTAGTGTAGGAAGTGTTCCATTTTATTTTGTTTGGTGTGGAGCCTGATTAGTCTCCAAGTGGGAGATTATTGGTATGTGGTGAATGATCATGCAAGTACTGTACACTAGTAACGTATCCTTACCGGGGTGGGTTCGAGGCGCAACCCCTAAAAATTTTTTTCCCTCTTTTTTGCCCATTTGGAGTCAGTTGTTAATTTTTGTTAACTGACAAAAGAAAAATGACTTTGTAAAACCCTAATTCTAGAAGCTTCCAAAAATCTTGTTATAAGCGGTTGGGATATATGTTGCGGGTATGGAATTCATGAGATTATAATATGTTTTGCACTGGATAATAAAATCATTAGATGGATGAGTTTCTATGGATGTAGCCCATTTTGGGTGAACCACGCTAAATTTATGTGTTGATCTCTTTTGTATTATCCTTCATTTTTATATTTGGGTTATTTAATCTGCATATAATTGTTAGTGTTTATTGCTTAGATCTGCTTGAACCCTAACAACTGGTATCAGAGTGGGTTGTGTTTAATTATCGTCTGCAGGAAGGTCTCACGATTGAGCGGGAGTCTCACGGTTAAGTGGGAGCAATGGTGGACGAGGGTAAATTAAAGGTAGAGAAATTTAATGGGCACAACTATCAGTTATGGAAGATGTAGATGGAGGATTATCTCTATTAGAAGGATTTATGGAGGCCGTTGGAAGAAAAAGCCAAGAAATTAACAACAATGACTGATGAGGATTGTGAACTTCTAGACAGAAAGGCACTGGGAACCATTCGGTTGTGCCTGGCATTGTCTGTGGCATTCAATATAACAAAAGTGAAGCAATAGATGAACCGATGAAATCTTTGGGTAAATTGTATAAAAAACTCTCAGCCTCTAATAAAGTATTTTTCTTGAAGTATTTGTTTAATCTGAAAATGACTGAAGGTGGATATGTGTCAGATCATTTAAATGAGTTTAATATGATTACCCGTCAGCTAACTTCTGTAAAAGTGAAATTTGATGAATAGGTGAGGGCTCTCTTGGTTTTATGTTCTTCGCCAAAAAGATGGAATAGCTTGATAAAGGATGTAAGTAACTCTGTCTCTGGTTCAAATACTTTGAAATTTGATGATGTTGTTGGTGTTATCCTTAGAGAGAAAATGTGACAGAAAAGTATAGGTGAGAGTTCAACATCGGGCAATGCTTTGACTGTAGAGAATAGGGGAAGAACAAAGGAGAGAGGAAAAGCCCAACAAATCGCAAGAAGTCACAAGGAAAGTTGTAGAAAGGCATATCTAAATCTGGAGGAAGAATGGATTGTTGGCACTGTGGAAAGTCAGGACACTTGAAGAAGGATTGCTGGTCTTGAAAGGCCAAACAAGGAGACAGACAACATGATGATAGTAAGGAAGCTAATGTTGCAAATAATAAATTATAGGATGCTTTAATTTTGTGCTTAGATAATGTTAATAATTCTTGAGTAATAGATTCAGGGGCTTCATTTCATGCCACACCTAATAGATGCTCTGATACCAATTGTTGCAAGTATGGGCCTAACTAGTGTTGTCATTGATGTCAACATACTCCTGTAGCATTAATGATAAGGATTGGATGAGCTGTGAGCTGAGGATATTGAGAAAATTGGTCTCAATCAGGAATAGTGAAGAACAGTGATGACAGTAAGGCAAAAGTCCCAGATAGGATAAGGATCAGAGGATGTAGATTAAAGGGTTTGTAGATATGTGTCTTAAGGTGATCCAGTAGAGATTTCAGAGGTCCGCATGAAGATCTGAAGAAGGTCTGGCCACTCAAGTAAAACTAGTTACGGTAGGTGTTTAGAGATGATAGAGTGATACATACAGGTCCGGTGAGATCTAGAATTGCATTGTCTCATTCTGTGGATTTGAGGGACTGTTGAGGAAGTCTTTGTGGAGTGTCAACTAGATTGGTTCATGGTTTGAAGGTCTGCAAGCATCTATTCCTTTGTAATAGTAATGACAGACTGTGTTCTTGAGGTTCTGGATGAAGGGGAGATGGATTTCAGTAAGCAGATGAAGTATGGATGTTCTTGGTGATTTAGGCAAGCTTGTGGAGGTCTTTGGATTATGTCCACTTCATGTTGGTGGTCTGCATTGAAGTTGGAGCTCTCATTGAAGAATAACTTCCAGATGATGGTGTTCTTTCTGAGACTAGCCGATTGAATGAGTTACACATCCTGTGGATGTTCTTGTTGATGTTTGCTGACTTAGATGATCATTCCTAAGTTGATGTCTTGTATAAATAAGGGATTGCGATGTCATTTCAAAGTTGTCCTTGTTGAGATGAGAGTGTGGTAACAAGGAGGAGAGCGAAAAGTAGAGTAGAAGTATTGGGCTAAAATGGAACTAATTCAAGCATGGTGAAGATGCTATTCTCTAGTTCATGTATGTGATAGTGTGTCTCTTGTAGGCAGTGAGCCTCTTGTGAGCAGTGTGCTTGGGCAGTGAGCCCTAATTGGCATGTACCATTTTGTTCTTTCTATTCTTCTAACAGAGAATACAATCTTGGGTTAATCACCCCGTGGTTTTTCCCTTAACTGGGTTTTCCATGTCAAAATCTTGGTGTCTCATTTGTTGATGTGTTTTAGCTCTTAATTTGTTGCATTGTGTTTCCTTGATTGATTTATTATTATACTTTTGAATTACAAAGTGGAGTTAAGTGTTTAACTGGAAGAAAGTTTTTGTACAATTGATTCACCCCCCCTCTCAGTTGTGTGCCCTAAGTCTAACAATTGGTATCAGAGCCAAGTTCCTCTAAAAGGAGCTTAACCACTTGAGGAGATCCAGGATGTCATCTTACAAGAAGGATAGTCTGAAGTTTGATGGAACCAATTTTAATCTTTGGAAAGGTCACATGAAATGTCACTTGCAATGTATGGGAATGGCATTATGGACCATGGCTACAACATAGTATATACCTCCACAGGGTGGTCCGAAAACCCAAAATGAAATCACAGATGCTGAAAACAATCTACAGACTATAGAGGCTCTTCTAAGGGCATTATCTGATTTAGAGCTCTCAAATGTTATTGACCTACCAACTGCTTTTGAGATTTGGCAAAAACTGGAACTTCTGCATGAAGGAGACAAGTATGTCAAATGTGCAAGGTTACAAAGTCTGAAAGGAAAATTTGAAAATCTGAAGATGAGAGAAGATGAAAACATCACTACTTTTATGCCAAGAGTAAATGAGCTTGTTTGTGGAATTAGAAATGCTGGTGGAGTCTTGGATGAAAATGAGATTGTTGACAAAATTCTCAGATCCCTTCCTGCTTCTTATAAGATCAAGGTTGTTGCCATTGAAGAATTCAGAGCCCATACAACTGTCACAAGAGATCAATTGGTTGGCAAATTGGCTGCATTTGAAATGACTGAGTTTGGAGATGACCCCCACAAGACTGAATTTGCATTCAAAGCTAGTGCCTCTGTAAAAAGTAAACAAAGGTTTGATTCGGGAGAGAACTCATCAAGAAAACTATCATGGTATGAAAAAGGAAGAAAAGTCCTGGAAGAAGAAGTAGAAACTGCTCAACTTGAAGCCCTTATTGCAAAGAGGCTACCAAGAGGATCCGGTAAGTATGAAGGAAAATTTCCTTTCAAGTGTTTTAACTGCAATAAGATTGGTCATTTTGCCTCAAGGTGTCCGAAACGGTTTTCAAGGAAAAATCCTAACAAGCCAATGTTCCAAAAGAACTGCTACTATGTACATGAAGATGATGATAATGAAGGAGTAATAGATGATAAATCAAAGATAGGAAACAAATCTAGAAATGAATGGGTGTTCATTGCCATCAAGGAAGAAGATCCAATGTCCTCTGTATCTGTCAATCATAAGACTGTGGAAAGAGCTCTGGCTTCCCAAGTTGAAGAGAAGGATGATTGGTTCATTGACAGTGGTTGCTCTGACCATATGACAGGTGACAAAAATAAATTCATAGATTTGGAAAGGTATGAAGGAGTGGTAAAGTTTGGTGATAATTCTGCTGGTAGAATCAGAGGTAGAGGAACTATTTCTTTTGATGGAAGAAACAAAACTGGTAATGTACTGTATGTTGAAGGTTTGAGGCACAATCTTCTCAGTGTTGGACAATTGGTGGACAAATGCTATGATCTCTAATTCAAGAATGGAAAATGTAAGATCTTTGAAAGTTTCAGAATAGAGATTGCATCCGGTACTCAAACGAAAGGTAATATCTTTCATTTGGTTGGTACTGATAAAAGTTTCTTATTTGTTCAAGTTGATCAGAGTTGGTTATGGCATAGGACGATGTGTCATGTGAATTTTGATAATATCATTAAGATAAGCAATACTCAAGCTGTAAGAGATCTTCCAAAATTGGTGAAACCTATTAACAACTTGTACAAAGAATGTCAGTTGGAGAAGCTGAGTAGAGTCACATTCAAGAGTAAGAAACTATCTTCTACCAGATTATTGGACTTAGTTCATACTGATCTTTGTGGTCCAGCAAGAATTAGGAGTATTCAAGGAGATAGATACTTCATGCTAATAATTGATGACTATTCCTGGATGTTGTGGGTAACCTTTCTAAAAGAGAAATCAGAAGCTCTTGAGAAATTCAAAATATTCAAGGCTATGGTAGAGAATGAAACCAGGTTAAAATTGAAGTGTCTAAGGTTTGATAGAGGTGGAGAATTCACATCCGGTGAGTTCATAGAGTTTTGTGAGAAACATGGAATAAAGAGACAGTTGTCTGCTCCTAGGACTCCACAGTAAAATGAAGTAGTGGAGAGAAAGAACCGGACCATCTAGGTAGCGTCTAGGACCATGATGATGGAAGCAAATATTCCTTAGATCTATTGGAGAGAAGCTGTCAGCATTGCAGTCTATACTCTCAATCGAGTTCAAATCAGAAGCAATACCGGTAAGACTCCTTATGAACTTTGGTTTGGCATCACTCCTACTGTGAGGTATTTTAGAGTTTTTGGTAGCAAATGTTACATTAAAAGAGATGAAAATCTAGGAAAGTTTGATGCTAGAAGTGATGAAGGAATTTTCTTGGGTTACTCTACTCAAAGCAAAGCATACCGGTGTTATAACAAGAGACTTAGAAAGATAATAGAAAGTACAAATGTGAAGGTTGATGAGGGAACTGAGAAACCCTCAAGGTCTTATGAATATGATGAAGATGATCAGAATGGTGTTCTAAATCAAGGAGCCCAAGCCTCCTCTATAAGTCAGACTCAAACTAATCTGGTAAACCAGGAAGAAGAGATAAGTCTCAATGAGCTTGATCAAGAAACAGAAGTGCAAGAAATTCCCAAAGTCCCCAGGTATGTAAGACTGAACCACTCTGAAGATCAGATCATAGGTGATAAAAGCAAAGGAGTTCAAACAAGAAGAAGAATTGCTCAAGATTCAGAAGAGTATTGTCTGATTTCAAAGATTGAACCTAAGACAGTGAATGAAGCTTGAAATGATGAAAACTAGACTAAAGCAATGGAGGAAGAGCTAATGCAAATTGAGAAAAATCACACTTGGGATCTTGTTCCCAGACCTAGAAACAAGAATGTGATTGGAACCAAATGGGTCTTCTGAAACAAACTAAATGAAGTTGGTGAAGTAATCAGAAATAAAGCCAGATTGGTCTGCAAGGGTTACTCTCAAATAGAAGGAGTTGATTTTGAAGAAACTTTTGCTCTAGTGGCAAGAATTGAAGCAGTTAGATTATTTCTTGCATTTGCTGCCTTCAAGGATTTCAAGGTGTATCAGATGGATGTCAAGTCTGCCTTCTTGAATGGTGATCTAGAAGAAGAAGTGTACATTGAGCATTTGGATGGATTTCAATTGTCTGATCATGGTGATATGGTCTACAAATTGAAGAAAGCACTATATGGGCTGAAGCAAGCCCCAAGAGCTTGGTATGAAAGATTGGACAAACATCTTTTGAAGATTGGTTTCAACAAAGGTACTGTTGATAGTAATTTGTATTTCAAAGTTGATCATGAAAACATCTTGATTGTTGAAGTGTTTGTTGATGATATCATTTTTGGAGGAAGAGATAGTATGTGTAAAAATTTTGCAAATCAAATGAAAAGTGAGTTTGAGATGTCCATGCTTGGTGAAATGAATTTCTTCTTGGGTCTACAAATCACCTAAACAAAGAAAGGAATCTTCATTTCTCAGACCAAATATGTGAAAGAATTGTTGAAGAAATTTGGGATGGAAGATTCAAAACCAATGAATACTCCCATGGAAATCGGATGTAATTTGAGCAAAGATGATTATTCTCCCAAGGCTGATTAGACTAAGTATAGGTCAAAGATTGGAGGACTATTGTATCTCACTCAAACTAGACCAGACATTATGCAGGCTATTGGTCTTATTGCTAGATTCCAGGCTGATCCTAGAGAATCTCATGTCATGGCAATCAAGAGGATTTTTAGATATCTAAAAGGGAAAATTGAGTATGGTTTGTGGTATCCTAGAGATCATGATTTCTCTCTTCATGCATATACAGATGCAGATTGGGTAGGAGATGTGGATGACTAGAAGAGTACCAGTGGTGGAGCATTATTTTTGGGAAAGAGATTGGTTTCTTGGCTAAGCAAGAAACAAGAGGTAATATCTCTGTCTACAACTAAAGTAGAATATATTACAGTAGTAGGTAGTTGCACTCAAGTTTTGTGGATGAAGTAGATGCTAAGAGATATCAAAGTGGAGTATGAGGAACCTATCACAATCTTTTGTGACAACTCAAGTGCAATAAATATATCTAAGAATCCAGTGTTGCATTCAAAGACTAAACACATATCCATCAAGTTTCACTTTTTGAGAGAGCAAGTGAACAAGAATGAAGTCAGATTGGAGTTTGTACCTTCCAAGGATCAGATTGCAGACATCTTTACTAAACCTCTACCTAAGGATTCTTTTGAGTATCTTAGGGAGAAGTTAGGGGTTATTGCCCCTTCGGTGATGAACTAAGGTGAATTAGTCCGGTGGATATCACAATCATATCTTGTGGTCCAGATTGATGATGGGGAGCTGCTACTCAGGGGGAGTAGTAGGTATGATTCTGAAGTGTTGGAATTGCAAGTATGTGCCCTTTGCCATTGATGTCAAAGGGGAGAGAATACATGTGAAAAACAAGTGGTTTTTGATCAAAGGGGAAGCAATAAAGGGAGAGAAGACATGTGAATGGTTGTTGCCGATAGGGGGAGTTGTGACAGTGAGAAGAAGTTCTTGTCTTGATGGTTAAAACAGTTTTTCACATCATATGTTGCCATCAATGACAAAGGGGGAGATTGTTGCAAGTATGGGCCTAACTGGTGTTGTCATTGATTTTAACATACTCTTGTAGTATTAATGATAAGGATTGGATGAGTTGTGAGTTAAGGATATTGAGAAAATTGGTCTCAATCAGGAATAGTGATGAACAGTGATGACAATAAGGCAAAAGTCCAAGATAGGATGAGGATCAAAGGATGTGGATTAAAGGGTTTATAGATATGTGTCTTAAGGTGATCTAGTAGAGATTTTAGAGGTCTGAATGAAGATTTGAAGGTGTGGCCACTCAAGTAAAACTAGTTCCAATAGGTGTTCAGAGATGACAGAGTGATACAGATAGGTCCGGTGAGGTCCAGAATTGCATTGTCCTATTCTGTGGATATGAAGGAGTGTTGAGGAAGTCTTTGTAGAGTGTCAACTAGATTGGTTTATGGTTTGAAGGTCCACAAGCATATATTCCTTTGTGACAGTAATGACAGACTGTGTTCTTGAGGTTTTGGATGAAGGGGAGATGGATTTTAGTAAGCAGATGAAGTATGGATGTTCTTGGTGATTCAGGAAAACTTGTGGAGGTCTTTGGATCATGTCCAGTTTGTGTCGGTGTTCTGCATTGAAGTTGGAGCTCGCATTGAAGAATAACTTCCGAATGATGGTGTTCTTTCTAAGACTGGCCAACCAGATGAGTTACACATCCTGCGGATGTTCTTTTTGATGTTTGCTGACTTAGATGATCATTCCTAAGTTGATGTCTTGTATAAATAAGGGATTGCGAAGTCATTTCAAAGTTGTCCTTGTTGAGATGAGAGTATGGTAGTGAGGAGAGCAAAAAATAGAGCAAAAGTATTAGGCTGAAATGGAACTGATTAAAGCATGGTGAAGATGCTATTCTCCAGTTCATGTATATGATACTTATTTCTTTGTAGACAATGTGTCTCTTGTAGGCAGTGAGCCTCTTGTGAGTAGTGTGCTTGGGCAGTGAGCCCTAATTGGCATGTGTCATTTTGTTCATTCTATTCTTCTAATAGAGAATACAATCTTGGGTTAATCACCCCATGGTTTTTTTCTTAACCGGGTTTTCCACGTCAAAATCTTGGTGTCTCATGTGTTGATGTGTTTCTACTCTTAATTTGTTGCATTGTGTTTCCTTGATTGATTTATTATTATATTGCTGAATTACAAAGTGGAGTTAAGTGTTTAACTGGAAGAAAGTTTTTGTACAACTGATTCACCCCCCTCTCAGTTGTGTGCCCTAAGTCTAACAACCCCATATGAAATATTTTATAGATTATGTTCAAGGTGATTTTGGATAGGTATATTTGGGTGATGATGAACCCTATCAGATTGTTGGAAAAGGAATGATAAAAATAGAGTTACAGAATGGATATGAATGGTTGCTACAGGAGGTAAGGCATATTCCAAATTTGAGAAGGAATTTAATCTTTGCAGGACAACTTGGTAGTGAAGGCTGCATAGTTACCTTTTCAGACAAAGTCTAGAAGGTCACTAAAGGTGCTTTAGTAGTAGCTAAAGGTAAAAAGGTAGGCACATTGTATTTGTGTACTCATGGTAATACTTATTCTACCTTAGCTGCTATAGAAACAGTTTCTACTGAGATAGTTATAGAACTTGCTACAGGGACAAAAATAGAATTGTCGCACCATAGACTTGGGCACATGAGTGAGAAAGGGATGAAGATCCTTCACTCCAGAAAGTTGCTACTAGGTTTGAAGAAGATTGACTTGGAGTTCTACAAAAATTGTGTTTATGGAAAACATAAAAGAGTCTGATTTCTCAAAGTTGGGAAAGACAAGAAGAGTGAGAAATTAGAGCTTGTGCATTTAGATGTATGGGGACCAGCTCAGGTATTTTCTCTTGGTGGCTCTTGCTATTATGTTACTTTTATTGATGATGCAGCTAGGAAAACATGGGCATATTTCCTAAAACAAAAATCAAAAGTATTTGAAACTTTTTAAAAAAGGAAAGCTTTGGTTGAGAATGAGACAAGAAAAAAGTTGAAGTGTCTTAGATCCGATAATGGAGGCGAGTATTGTAGTAGAGAATTTGAGAAATACTGTTCATATAATGGAATCCATAGGTAGAAAATGGTTGTTGGAACCCCACAAGAAAATGGTGTGTCTAAGAGGATGAATAGGACCATTATGGAGCGTGCAAGGAGCATGAGATTGCATGCTGGACTACCCTTACACTTTTGGGCAGATGTTGTACATACCGTTGTTTATTTAATAAACAAGGGACCTTCACAAGGCCAGATATTGCACATGTAGTGGGAGTTGTGAGCAGGTATATGAGCAATCCAAGAATGGAACATTGGAAAGCGGTAAAATAGATTCTCTGATATTTCAGAGGTACTACTTCAAAGAAACTATGTTTTGGAGGAGCAAATTCTAGTCTAGAAGGATATATTGACTTTGATCTGGTGGGTGATATTGATAGCAGCAGGAGTACTACAAGGTATATTTTTATTGTAGGAGGTACTATAGTTAGTTAGATTTCAAGGCTACAAAAGGTTGTTGCGTTTTCAACCATTGAAACTGAGTATGTTGCTGCTACAAAAACTATCAAGGAGATGATTTAGTTACAACATTTTCTAGAGGAATTGGAGCAACAACAAGAAGATAGCCCTTTGTATACTAATAGCTAGAGTGTGTAAGAGTTGGCTAGATAAGAGCCACCCAAGATCTAGGACTTTATGAAATCATAAGAGAGACAATATGAGAGAATAATAATGTATTCTATCAATGAATGCAAAATTATGTATGTTACAATGCTTACAATGCTTGTAGAGCCTTAGTTATAAAGATAAGGTGAGAGCTAGAAAGGTGGAGTGAAAGGTGGAGAGTGTCCTACAACATGTGACAATTAGAGGATGCCAACTAATTTCACATGTGGAGGATAAGACACCTCACTCCAACTATCAATAACTCAACACACAACTAGACTCCTAGAAAACTCACTAAGTCAACTTAACATGTGTGAATTATGTGGGAGAATATTATTTAACTAATTAAAAGTTAAATAATATGAATTACTCTCACAACAAGTGAAACTAGATAGGAAATATCCCTATTCACACTAACACCCCCCTTAAGTGCAACTTAGGGAGAAGCTGACTAATGCAAGATGCAAAGATGGATGATGGGTCCTAGCTACTAGGCTATGTTAGGTGCCCATGTACAAACAAGTCTCAAGTGGAGTAAAGGAGAAAACCTCATGGGAAAAAATCCTCTTCAAAAGGGAGAATGCATACAAGCATGTACACGTGATGAATGATGGAAGAATCAACACTCTCCAAATAAAACATCCATCACATAGATACAATGAATACCCCCCCCCATAAGAGGGAAAAATGAGGCAAGATGTCCCCCCCATAATGAAGAAGCTCCTGTGCCAATGGTGAATGATAGAAGAAGAAGACCAAAGAGGATCCAAAACTTGCAAACAACATGTCTTCCCTTGGGAAGAAACCAATCCACTGGTGCATGAATAAAATCCAACTCCAAACCAAGAGATGAGGAAGGAAGTCTCATGAAATATGATGTCTCTAAAAGCTGATCATGTATCTCCATGTGAATGCCGAATGATACCACAATCAAATCAGGAGTCTTAGGCCTCACTGATGAAAGTGACAATCTAGGATCTAGTGGAAACTAAAAATCATCAACCTCCAAAGACAAAGATGGGTTGACAAAAACTGTGCTATGATTGTAATCAAAGAGGAGAGAGAACCCCTCAAATGTGTCCTCCAAATCATCAATATGTGACTCACAAAATAAGTCTGAAACACCTATCAAGTACTCATCCCACAAAGCTATGTTTGAAAGACAAGAAGTATCCTGCTGAATTGAAGTACTAAACTCTGAAGAAATAGGAGTTGGAGAATGTTAGCCAAAGGATCTGAATCATCATCAGGAGAGAAACCATGAAAGGTGTATAGCCGAGATGCATGATCAACCACCCCAGTAGCAATCATCTCTATGCTTTCCAAGTCTCTGATAATAACCAAATTAGGTGTGAATTCCACTGTCTTCCTTGTACCACTGTGAGTAATCTAATATATGGAAGGTAGATTATTGGCCAAAGAAGGCACACAAAGGACATCATTCAAGGGACCTTCACAAATATCAATGGTTCCCTTCCCAATTACATTCATATATGTGTTATTACCCATCAAGATAGGTGGCATATCACACGACTCAAATGAAGAAAACATATCCTTGGAAGAAGCCATATGATGAGAAGCACATTAATCAAGAAGCCATTTACCTGATGTAGAACTTGTACTTGCACAAAGTGCTTTACCTTTATGTTTGGGTTCCTTATCTTTCCTTGAATGAGATTCAGAAAGTATTGGCTATGTAGGTGTTGAAGAAGGAGTAGAAGAAGAATCAGGAGACGAAAGTTTGTTCTTTTGAACAAGTTGTATCAACATGTCAATCTGTTTCTTATTAAAAAGTATGTTCATCATGCCCTGATTTCTTACAATAACCACATGTAGGCTTCTCCTTCTTAGGTGAATTTTGTGCTTAATCTTTTTGTGGATTTTTCTTAGCTTTCTTTTGTTTCTTGTCAGAAGAACCTGATGCTTTTTGTTCCTTAGGTTGTGCAACCACCAAAGCATGATTCCATGATGGCTTAATGATACCCATAGAAATAAACTTCTGTTGCTCATGCACCAACATCTTAGAAAAGGATGCAAATGAAGGCATAGTGAAACAAGATCCCATAGTCAACCTGTGAGTGTGAAAGCTAGACACAAAAGTTGCATATTCAGGACCAAGTTTGTTCAACACATTGTAGATCAACTAGATGTCCTTTTTCTCAATACCACATGCTTTGCATTGTGCTCTTAGATCATTAACCTTAGTTATGTAGTCTTGGATGTTGCTAAAGTTCTTAGGATCAAGGCTCATCAATTCATTATCAATTTGATAGCCTTTGACTTCATATTTTGTACCATACAATTTTTCCAATTTTTCCCAAGCATCATGTGAATTTGTGCATGCCTCAATCTGAAACAAGAGATCTAGGGAAATGAAACTACAAAGACATCCAAGAGATTTAGTATGCTTTATCATCCATTTTATCTTTTCCTTATCATCTGTGGGTTCAGGTATCTTGTTTTCAACATATAAAGAATGTCTAAGATCCATGAGAGCATTCCATGCATGTTGACTCCAAGTTGCATAGTTATAAGGTGTTAACAATGGAACCCTTGATTTATCCATGATTTAGAGGAAAATAAGAGCACAAGTAGCTATATCAAAGTACAAATTGAATCAATGCTATAATTGAAGCCCCCCCAAACCAAAACAACCACCAATTTCAACTATTTTTCCAACCAATGAGTGATATGTACCCAAAGTGCTTCAAACTAAAAATCTGTTGTCTAAAACAAAATATAGAAAAATGACATGGACAAAACTGTAGAGCATAGAATTACCTTTCCAATGCCTATAAGAAGTTGAAATTTTGATGAAGTGGACAAAAGTTGTGAGTTTAGGAGTGAAAAACACAAGTTTTGGATTCAAACAGTTGTATCTGGCACCTGCAACAAAATATCAGAAAAATACCTATACCACTGCAAAGTGCTCAGAACTAGCTTTCTGATGATATCTTGTTTGCCAATTTTTGATATTGTGGTGAAAAGTTATGGCTCTAGGAAAAAATTGCCTTTCTAGGGCTAGAAGGAGGCCAAAGAGAGCCATGCCAGAATATTCCTGGAATATTCCCTTTTGCTAGGAAAAATGGCCCCTAGAAAAGCAAAAAAATGCCTGAAAATAGTCTCTGAAGGAAAAAACCACCTTCAAAGCATAAACCACCTGTCTGCAGTCCCAAAACTGCCTTCTATGGGCGCAAAACTGCTCAGTGAGGGTGAAAATCTACAGTTTAATCACCGAAACCGCCTTCTTGAATGAAAAATGCTGACTGGTTGTAGGGTAAAAACTGCTGATTATTTTAGCAAAAAACCACTGTTTGTCTAGGTAGAAAACTACCGTTCCAAAAACACAAAACGGCTTCTTGGTGGGAAATCGTTGATATTTTCACTCATGTCCATTGGTTTAGTGGAAATGGTCACCAACATGAATTGTTATGGCAAAGATTGCTGGTTAATGTCAAACACTGACAAGTAAAAGGTATAGAGATCACTGGGTGTACGTAGTGGCTGCTGGATCGAGGTATATGAAACTACCGTTTGTGGAAAACAAACTTAAAACTATCATAGAAAGTTTTATATTGTCGGGCTAATAAACCCATTGCCGGGAGTGCCGAGATAGATCTACCAAAGAATTACACCCGCCAAAGGAAGCTCAAGGAATATACCATTAGGAATTGCCGACGAGTTTAAAACAAATGGCCGTCGGTGTAAAATCTCCATTGGATATGCTATGTAGATTCTCGACGGGTAGGGACTACCAGCGATGGAAGATTTAAACCACTGCCAGGTGAGAAGCAATGAAGCTAAGTTGGTAAACACATGAATAGGATAGTGCTGACAAATAAAGGCAGAGAGTGATTCATTAAACAACTTGGTTTATTCTATTTAAAACCACAAACCTGTAATAGAGTGAGGGTTTCCTACAACGGAGCGAGGGTTTCTTGCAACAGGGTTTGAAATGGGGCTTCTGCAATGGTGATGGGTTTTGGTTCCAAAGTCTATAGTGGTGGCAAGCACAAGGCAGATTTGAATGAGGTTTTCCTTTCTTCTTCGAGCAAAGTGGGTTTGATCAAAAGCAAACAATAGCAGACAACGACATAAAGCAGGTGTGTCCCCACTTTGTCTGGTCCTCTAAAATTTTTTGATTATTTTCTTTGCCCTTTTATGCAAAGTCGACAACATCTCCAGCATTCTCAAACATTTTAGCAAAGCAAAAATTAAAAAAAAAACCTCTTCAAGGCGGGCCTCTCTGCTCGAAAAGGGGGGGAGGGTGTTTTGGATAGGCTCATAAAAAACAATAGGGATCTTGGGTCGAGTCTCACTGCTCAACAGGGGTGGGTCCATATGGTAGGGTTTTTGAAAATGATGGGGATTTGGCAGACCCAGGGGACACAAACGGGCTCGATGTAGGTAGCAAAACCATAGGGTTAACAAATTAGGCATTAAATGGAACAGTTGGGTTTTCAATAGACAAATTTGAGATTTTAGAAGAACTCCAGGGAGGAAGGGAAGTCCAGAGGTCCATGCTAGGGTTTCTACCTCAGGGGGTATTTTAATCCCTTTTAACTTTTCCAAACACTTCCCGGCTAGCCCCTCAATTGCTCCACTGTTCTCCAGTTTCAATACACATGTTGGGGAAGCAAATGGAATGTGGGGGGCCTGTATGTTGGGGCTCCATCAGGGCAATATGTCAAACACTGTGGAAAGGTGTATCTATGTGAATGAAAAGCAATACAAAGGGATCCTATGCTGTAGGCAAACTCAAAAATAGAAGGAAGCAAGAAAGAGAAAATTCACAGTGATTTTACCTAAAACAATGCTTAGGGCCTTGTTATCCATGACAGAATGTCCACCAGTTCAAGAAGATCAAGATGATCCAAAATAAGATAAAGATAAGGAAATAAGGGGTTCCACATTTCACATAACTCCGGATTCAAAGAAGAATGGGGTTGAAGTTCACCCTCCAAATAAGGAAGAGGGTGATGAAGGCAGTCAGGAGTGTGCAGATGTATATAGTCTTACCACAACACCTTTGCTATGGTCTTCAGACCTTTATGTCAACGAACTAATGATCACGAGGAATAGGATTCAATCCTTAAAAGAAAAAGGACAAATGGAGGGCAACAAGGTGAAGGACATCACAGAATCCTATGGGAAGTTAGCAAGAGAGAACAAACTTCTTAAAGATCAGTTAAACAAACTTCAAATCAGTATGACAAAAGGTGAGCAAGAAGTGATTTCAATTAGGCAGGTTTTAGATCAAATGAAAACAATGGAAGAGATTAAACCAAAAGGGTTAGAAGAAAGTAGTGCTTCTCAGTTAAAAGAAATCCAATCCGCCATGGCAAACATGGAGAAAAGAGAAAATTAGCTGCGAGAACAAATAAAAGAAGTCAAATCATGGTCTCAAATAGTGAAGGGATCGTTAGATTCACAAAGAGAACTCATTGAAAAATAGGAGAAAAGGTAGTTAAGGGAAGAAAAGGACAGGATTGATAGGGCAGTGAAGATCATCATTAAGGGAGTAAAATATATGGTGAGAAAGAAACAACAAAGGAGCTAGCAAGAGACATTTTTAGAGATCAAATGCAATGGACATGATTTATCCTTCAAGCAAACAAGATTAGAAAATAGATAGGAGGGGACAAGTGTAGGCATGTAAGAGTCACTTTAAGGAATATAGAAGACAAGATCATGCTACTAAAGAACAAAAAATTCCTTAGAGGTACGCAAATTTATCTCGATGAGGATCTAACCATAGCACAACAGGAGGAAAGATGAAAGGAATGGGAGAAAGTAAAGACAATTAGAGAGGTAGGAAAATGGGCTTGGTTGCAAAATGGAAAGGCCCAAGTTAGTGATAGAATGGTACACAAGAAATAGGAATTTGGGGCCCCCCAAGATCATCTGGCATTAGTGAGTTGGAATTGTAGAGGATTTCCATGGAGAAGAGGACCTGAGTTGGGGCCCATAGCAGAAGGAAAATATATAATCATCCTTGTGGAAAATCATGAGCACCAGGGAAGTAAAATTCCAAAATTTGAAGGGTATCAAAAAGTTTCAGTTTGGAATGAAAGGACAGATAATGGCAAAGGGCATGGAGGTGTGGCGGTTCTAATAAAATATGCATGGAGAAATTTTATAAAAATTGAGAAAGAAGATCCAAATAAATAGTATATATGGTTGAAAATATTAGAAATCAAGTTGCAATATGGCTGGCAGCATGCTACTTCGCCCCAAAAAGTTTAAAATCATACAAAAAAGGAATCTAGATTGAGAAGACCCCTATGCATCGCTAAAAAAGACATTTCTATCTTTAGTACTAGAGGAGAAGTCATAGTTCTAGGGGACTTTAATGCAAGGAAAACAAACATCCAAGCTATCAACTTGAAAAACAAAGACATGGAGGAAGGTAACCCGTTGTGGTTGGAGGAAAAGAATGATCAGCTTCGAGCTAGGGCCTCACAAGATAGTAATGGGAATGTTACGCATTACGGGGAAGAATTGTTAGGGCTATGTAGTCTACACAACATGGTCATATGCAAAGGTATAAGGGCATGGCCAAATTCGGGCAACATTACATGAAAAACTTACAATGGTCAAAGTGTTGTTGACTATGCCATTTGCACTCAAAATCTTATCTGGAGGTTGGTGGAGGTAGCAGTGGGGGATTGTCTGGTAGAACTGAAATCAGATCATAATCCTATTTTTGTAAGGCTAGACACCCATATAAACAAACAACAAGGAGACCAAGATCACTCATAGCAAAAGAAGTCAACTCCACAAAGAAAAGTCCTCTTGACTCAAGAAAATTAGATAACATTCAGTGTTGTCCTTGAAGAACTTATCAGGGAGCATGAAAATAACACAACTGGCATAGAAAATTGCTACAATTATAAAAACATGTTGATTCCCCTAATTCATAAGGCTTTAAGTGGGTGTAAGAGAGCTAGACCCAAGAAAAGAAATAAAAATATGTTCCCAACAAATCCGTGGTTCAATGATGAGTGTGTTGGAACTAGACATGTTGAGTTCATTTTTTCAAAAATGCTTACCTTGTGTGCACTTCAAGATCAATTTACCCAACTAAATACAAAATTTCTGAGACAGCTAGGGATTACATTTCTCTATAAGCAAGAAGGTCCTTCATTCCTATAAAGTTCTATCTTTTAAATGTTGTACTCATTTCCTATAGCTATCCAAGCCATGCCTTCAAAGTCTGCAATGATACCATGTCATGTGTGTTGAAAATCTCAGTTCTACGCTCTACATTAAGTTATCAAATTCACCTTAGAGCTATTTCTAAGGCATTAACAAATATCTTGGAGCCCACTTCTTTCCTTTTTATATGTTCATTACTAAGTTCAGGATTAGACTTTAAGCTACACGTTCTTGATATTTTATTTCCAAGTGACAACAAAATGTATAGTGCATCATTAGAGGAAAATGTTGATGCAATTCAAGGAGAGGAAATCATCATACGTGGATTATTTTCTTCTAAAAGTGAGAACAGTTCATGTGGTGGAATCTTGATGCTTGGCTATGTAGTTGTGCTTTTGAATCTCCTAGAAAACTCTTTAGACTTGGAGCAGAGGTTGTGATTGCAATTTCAAAAAGGCTTGACTGGATTTTAGATGCCATGGCTCAAAAGGATGTCTATCTGTCAACACTATATGCTAAACTTCCCACTATTACTCATTCTGATCCTCCCTATAAGTGTACCTGGTAGTTCATGTTTTCTTATATTTTACAAGCATTGAAAACCTTTCTTATTGTAGTTGCTCCAAGTGCAACATGGATATAGATTGAATCATTCCTTTTTTGTAATATTATTCATCCCCATGCCCTTTGTTATGAACTTGTTCTAGAGCTTTGGTGTTTTACAATCTGCCATGCTCAATTAGACTTGATTGAGCAGAATATAGATATGCTTTGTTCATTTTTCAGAACACTAGCAGTTTCCAACCCCACATTTTATTCTCACAAGTCTTTGAGAAAGCTTGCTAGGGCTTTATGTACAATTATAGAACAGTCACCCAAATCTGTGGTGAAGAATGTCTATTGTAAGTTATTCAGTGAATTTGACATCATATCAAAGCCATCAATGGTCATTGTTGCAACTCTCTTAGATGAAGGTTTCCCATTACATTTATTTTTAGAGAACTCCAAGAAACATACTATATTAAAAATTACAAGTGCATTTTTAGAATTTGCAAAGAAATTTAGTGAGAAATTATGGGTAATGAGTTCCAGATATTTTCTATGTGCATCTTCAGCTTTGATCAAAGAACCCATCTATTTTCTGTCTTTGATGTTATCACAATGTAAAGTTGAAGAAGTTGAAATCAATGATGGATGTATTGGTAAAGTCCCCAAGCTTGCAGTTTCTTTTATCAAATTATACAAATTAGCTAAAGAGAGATCACAAAGACATTATTAGCAATCTTCTAAGCTATATCTTAGAAGTGATATGATATGTGAATCATAGGCTTGGATCTAGTGATATTCAGGATGTTCTCACAACTTTAGATGGCCTCTCCACAAATGGTGATTCAATATCAAATGAGGCACAAATAGAATTTAAACTAGCACTTGCTTTATTTCTTGCAAGTTTAAGTTCAATGGAAATTCCTAAAGATGAAGGAAATGTTGCAAGTAAAGCAATGTGGAAACTATATCATCTCATTTTAAGAGAAAGACATTGGGATGGTGTTCACCTTGGGCTTGCTTCTTTTTGGGTACTATGCTACTTGCACCCCATGCAAAGAATTATTGCGCTTTGTACCATTGGATGCAGCTTTGTCATTTGATGTTAAATTTGGTAGGGAAAGTAATGTTGAGTAGTTTATGTATGACTTAAAGTGAAGGTTCAATGGACTATTCTTAAATATCATTCAATAGACTATTTTTAAATATTTACCCCTTTTATTGTGAATAAGCGTAAAATTGCTATTGACTGATTCAATATTGAGGTGGATAATATTTAAATAGAGTGCTCAAAGTCATATGCAAACAAGATAGCAGCAACATCCACAACAAGTGGGTCAATAATGTAAGGACCCGACTCCTCATTAACAAAATATTACTAACTTCTAATTAAAAAAAATACTGAGTAATTAAAATTTTTAATCTAATAGATGTAGGAAATGCAGATTCATGAAATTTAACTATTAATTCTAAGAAGTGTCCAATAAATGTTATAGACGATAGACAACTGGAATTTAGTTTTCTATAATTATCAAGTCCTGAAGAGCTCACCATTCTTAATTTAGTGAAGAAGGAAAGTACATTCACAAAATAACATATAAGAACAACTGATCAATACATACCCTAAGTCCTTCATTACATCCTGCATTCAATTCTGACAATTTTGTTTTCTCTAGTGACCTGTAATCCTTGTCATCTGCACAAAACTAACTAGACAATCTCTTGTTAACATGACTCGAATATCACTACACAGCAACTATAAAATAATACCCTACATCCAAAGGACTTGAGTACTGGGGGCATCCTTCGCTGTCCAGACTGCGTACATACCCTGTATCCACGAGATCAAGGCCCCCTCCATTGGATGTGACTAATGCGGGGAATGCGAATATGTAGTTTTGTTTTGCACTATGTTTGGTGTAACTGTGAGCGGGTACCCAACTCTTTCTAGGGTTATTCGCTGCCCGAGACAGTTCTTCGTCGGCTGCCACCCACTCGGTGAAATAGGGATGGAAGTTAGTCCACTACCACAAACACCTAAAGGGATGTTTGTCAGTTAGTCCTAGTGTGGAGGAATCCCTATTAGGTGTCTACCCGAGACATCAAGTTTACCTAAGGCAAGTCTATCTCCAAATACATGTACTATTTTACATCAAGGGTTTCCTAATAGATTTATTCAAGATTTCCCTAACTTATTTGGAAATTTGCTTGCAAGATCAAATTGTAATTCTATACCCTAACGTCACATTTAGAATCTAAACACATAGTGAATACTCTTATGATTATGAGCTTCAACCTCAAGGGTTAAGAAATATATCAATTTCTAAAGAGAAGAAAATTGACTATCTTTAAATTTTGATGATTATAACATAGCTATGTATATAGATCTATTTAGTCAACTCGGGGAGATAAAGGTCTCCAAGGTTACTACTATCACCTAACTAGGCTCTAGGTTATAGACGTATATTTCCTCAAAGAGAAAACATATGTTGTATTAGTCTAACACAATGATCTATTCATATAAAAAACTACATAAAAACTTTATTAAGTTACACCAAGGGTGCTAATTCTCATTACAAACACAATTCCCTAAATCTAGTGATATAATGGAAAAAAGACCTCACTACCTTCTCTCAATGTAGTTGGGATCAGATTATAGTTTTACCACATATTTATAAATCTACACACTCAAGCAATGGCAATCAATATCTCAAGCAATATGGAGCAACATTTATCGAAGCAACAACTATTGTCCTTGTCACATAATAATATCATGATGATTTAATAGGAAGGAAAATACATCGTGAAACACAAAGCCCATCCACATAATATTGATGACAACATCTTCCAATTCTTATGTAACCTTCTAGATTGTCTCGATAGAGAATGTCACCCTATCACTTTGATGACATCAAATCCACATAGGTATTTACCTAAGAATTTCATAATATAAAATCTCTACTTATCCATTAAAAAGTCTTGGTTTCAAGGGTACTTACACATTCTATGTCAAAAGCCGACATTGATTCTAAATAAGATCTAATACGAAGGAAGAGAAAGTAAAGTAAAATTATTCAACAACTTAAGTTACAAAGCCAACCAATTACAACTTATGTATAAAAGGGTTTTCAATAACTTATACAATTATCTCGATACTAAAAGAACATTTTAACTATAAATTCACAATATCTATGAGCCATTTATTTGATCTGAAAACATAATTGGGAAAATATGGTGATATTGTTGTGGCAATGGATATAGGAATATGGCAATGTTTATAATACAACATACCTTTGTGTACCTAATTGACATTAATACTATATCTTCATTTTCTTCCCAATATTGGTTGTTTACTACTTTAACTACCATGGAGGCTTGGCAATACACAAATTTATAGCTAATGCTTAGGTAATGTGTTCATGCTGACTTGAATGTATCACATTATAGTTATATCATAGTGATATTTTGTCTGATGCAATATATCATAGATGGATGACTAATGAATTTGGCTAGGATTTACATTTAGAGAGGCAAGAATCCATTATTGATGCACAGGTGATAGGGTTGTTCAAAATTACATGGGCAAACTTTCAAAGGCCATAAATTTGTCCTACAGGTTTCGGTTTTCATCTTTTTACACGAGTTGGAAATATATTGAAGAGATCTAACATTTGGTAGAAGTTGCATCAAGTTTTGATCAAAATTTCAAGTCCCAATAACCCCAAACATTGATCAATTGAGTGTAACCTAAATTATGGCATGTGAAGAATCAACTGAGTGTGCTTCTGGTCATACACCCCATATGACTTGATTTAACTGACCAATTAGAGACCAATTTGGCCTTAAAAGCATTATAATTCATCTAATCTCAATCAATGGAAAATTTATTAAACTGTACCTCTAACAAATAGATAAGTCTTAGAAATCAATTTAGCCTAAATGGTATTAAAGTCTTCCCATGAGACTTAAAATGTCATCTCATCTCAATCAACACCAAAATTTCATAAAAAAAACATCACAACAAGTAGATAAGTCCTACATACTAGTGTGACCCAAATTGCCTTATAAAATTATAATCAACTCGTCTCAACTAATATAAAAATCATTGCAAAATTGCAAATCAAAATACATAAAGTTGTATACACAATTTTGGCTAAAATGCATTGAAATCCATCTCATCTCAATCACTATGACAGAAACATTACAAAAAAAATAGATGCAGATCAATTTGGCCTTGGTGCCATTCAAAATTCATCCTATCTCAATCAAAATTCATCCTATCTCAATTAATTAATTTATTTTTAAAACCGTGTATCAAATCAAAACAAACAGAACAATTTGTCCCAATAAGTCCTACAGAACAATTTGTCTCGGGCAACCTTCAAGTTCATCTCATCTAACTACAATGTCATATTTTTATTGAGCCTAAAAAAAATCATGAAAGCGTATGCATATTACCAATAGATGCCCTACAGATTATTTGGGCCTAAATGGCATTGAAATAATCTTTGTCCACCAATAAAATAGTAAATCAAAACAAACATATGATCACTTTAGTGAAATGGTATGGGAAATCCCTGATCTCAATGAATAGAACGAATCATCAAAACAATTGAAATCCTTACAGACAGGTTGGCCTAACTGGGATTAAAAGTTTATCTCATCTCAATCATTTGAAAATATATATATAATTGTGGATCAAAAGGAGACAAGCAGACTCACCAAGAAGTCTAATAATTTGGCCTAACTGGCATTAAAAATGATCTCATCTCACCCTAACATAGTCACTACAAAATCATGAAAATGACATTGAAATTACCAATTGACAAATACACATAATAAGCTCTACATGCCGATTTCACCTAAATGACATTAAAAGAAATCTTGTTCTTATCTTACTGGAATCTGAAATGCTAATTGTATAGACACTACAAAATCATAATTAAAAGGGTATTGATTTTTCCTATTGACAGATATCCCCAATAAGCTCTACATACCAACTTGGCCTAGTGCCATTGAACCTCGCCTCATCTCACTAAAATCTCAAATGCTTATTAAGTGGGCATAACAAGATCATGAAATGGGTATCGACATTACCGGTTGTTTCAAGACGGTCCTGATGGCCTGGTAGTACGTATATGCAAGATAAGGAAGCACAAAGAAGGCATGGTAACTGTTTGATAGAATGCCTCAAAGAAATGTGGTCTCATGGATTACAACGAATGCAGGGTATGCACAAAAAAAGAGTTGTTGATAGGGTGTCAAAATTTTTGAGCGAATGTAATTGTCAGCTGTAAACCCAAATCCTATAGCCTTTTCCAGTGCACTCCCAACCTGTGTCAAAATGGAGGCTTCTAAAATAGGGTAGGGGTGTCCATAAGAGCATAACGGAAGAGGAATTTTTTGTCAGATGTTATATTTGCAAATGCCCTGGTAGACATGCATGAAAATGTTAGATCATAGACAAGGCACATGGGTTATTTCACAGAGTGTCTAAAAGAAATATGGTCTCATATAATGCCACGATTGCAAGATATGTTCAAAATGTATCCATTGTAAAGCCCTTATAAAGTTAAAAGCAAATGTAACTGGTGGACGTTAAGCCCAACTCCCCAACCCTTGCCAGCGTCCTCCCTACGTAGCCCAAATGGGAGAGTTGAAAATAGGGTATAGACATCCATCAAAGCATAAAGGAGGGGGATTTTTGTTAGATATTATAGTTGGAAATGCTCTGGTAGACATGTAGGCAAGACGTAGGGGCATAGACACTACACATGATCTGTTTCACAGAATGTCTCAAAGAGACATCAACTCATTGAAAGAAATGATTTCAGGATATGCCCGAAATGGATTGTTGAAAAGGATTTAGAAGATTTCAGTAGCTACAAGTTGCCAGGTGTAACGTCAAATCCCACAACCTTGCCTGCATCCTTCCTGCCTGTGCTAAGATGGGAGCATTGACTGCAGAGTATGGGTATCTATCAAAATGTAATGGAATGGAAACTTTACCAGATGTGGTAGTTGCAAGTGCCTTGTATATGCATATGCAAGATGTAGAAGCATAGACAAATACACATGAATTGTGTGACACAATGCCTCAAGGAAATATGGTTCACGTAGACTACAATGCTCTCATGTTATGCATAAAAAAAATGTATTTGTTACCAAGGTTTTAGAAACTTACCGAAATTGCAAATCGACAGGCGCTAACCTGAATTCTATCATCGTTACCAGCATCCCCTCAGTGTGCTTGCCTTGCTTCTCTTATGCCACCCTTCTTCTGCCTCCCTCTACACGCAACCTCCTCACTTTATTACAATTTGGTGGTTAAAAGTCTTGTCATCTTTGGATTTCTCCTTAGCGTGCAGGAAGACCTCTCTTCCCTTGATTTCATGTCATTCACCTACTACCAATGCTCAGTCAAGGAAGAAAACTAGAAGCATTAATTTGCATTTAGTTCTGATTTTGATGGCAGTGTGAGGATCTCCTAGATGGAGATATGAATGAATGAATGAATAGATTTTAATGATGTCCATGAGACCAAGCAGCCTAAGGGACCAAGAGCTGCAGTCCTAAGAACTCTTCATGATCTTTTCGATGTCACTTCTCCTACCATGGATTTTAACCAAGAAACCTGCAGTTATGTGTAGCCTTGATTCCTCAAAGATCTCGATAAAATTGGCCACCTTCAGGTTGTCTTCATACTGACTCTGAATGTCTTCATAGGCATCACATTCAAAGATGAAGTGCCATTCAGTTTCCACCACTTTTTGTTGCAAAAGATGTAGATTCTATTTTCCCACTCTTCTTTAGGGACCGTCCTTCTACTCGTTTCGCATCTCAAATGATGAGAACCAGTCCTCAACTATGCCATTAGGATCCTAGCTTTACCTTTAATAGTGGCATGCAAGTAGGATTTTTCCCCATGCTCCCATGTGGGGTTAAACTCTTTGACATAGTATGATTTTTTCCAGCCAATCTGCTTAGTCCACATGGCAGTCCTGAACTTTTCTAACACAAACTTCTTAATGTCTTCCTTAGTTTTAGGGCATTCATGGAGCCTAATATCCCACTTGTCTAGCCACTTGTTATTCTGCTTCATCCAAGTCTTCTTTCTATGGTTTAACCCCTCCTCCACCACCACCTTAGGCCATCGCTGCTCTCCCATGTTCTCCGCATTCCTTATGTACATTATCAATCAAATTATAGCATATGCCTCCATCGAGAATGAGCCCGTCTCAATCAACAGAATCTCATACGGGACTATAGCCTTGACCTTAAGGTTACTAGTAATAAGATGCTTTTGTATTCTCTCTAATTGTCTCCACTTGTGATTTGACAAGCTATTTCCCTAAACCTCACACCCATAGAGGACAACTGGTGTGACTAATAGCCCAAAAAGAGTCTTCGTGGTTTTCCAATCCCAGAGCTCCACTTTCCTACACCTGTTCTGGAGCAAATAAGAGGCCCTCCAACCTCCTTGGATCCTTTGTGTTCTACATGTATCCCAACTCAGCCTGCTATGGAAAACAATTCCCAAGTACTTGTATTCTTCTATGATATCCAACGCGCTCCCATAAAAAATGAAGTTGACTTGCTGCTGCTTCCTTTTTAAAGAGAAAATCATAATCTTGGTTTTACTAGTGTTCACACACATCCTAACCTCCTGGCAAAAGAGCTCTAAAGCCCTCAAGTGTTCTCTCAAACCTTGGGCGATTTTTGCTATCAAAATAAGGTCGTGAACATATAAAAGTAGCTTCACCACAAAATCAGCCAACTGGATACCCCCACCCGCAGATTTTTGTAACCACTCTTCTAGCTTGTCAATGTATAAGCTAAACAAAGTGGGAGAGAGGGGATAGCCCTGCTTGACCCCAATGTCACTACCAAAACACTCTGACATACCCTCTCTAGTCCAGATTTTAGCTCTAACCTACTCATAGAGCTTGTGAACAACAACCCTATATTCCTCTGGAACCCCAAGATCTTCCATTCTGCTCCAAAGTTTGTCCCTGGGCACCATGTCGAAGGCCTTTTTGAAATCTGCGAAGGAACAAAAGGCTTCTTCACCTTACGTGTCCCACATTTTTTCAACTAAATGTCTAAGAGTGATGTAATGGTCTATGGTAGAGTGTTTTGGTCTAAAACCAGCCTGCCCTCTCTCGCTTTTTCCTTCCTTTTCTGCCCAACTGCTGATTCTGCATTCAATCAAGCTTTCGAAAAGCTTTCCAAGGAGAGGATTGACCATGATAGTTTGATAATTGGACAGATTATTTACATCATCACTCTTGAAAAGAGGGATAACGACACTAGTAGTCCACTCAACAGGAAAAGTCCCTTTTGAAATGTCATTAAAGATCCTTTTGATGTGTGGGGCAAGGTGATCAACCCCCCACTTTAAAAATTCAGCTTGCAGCCCGTCAATGTCTTGGGCTTTTACACTAGCTAAATTCTTTATTCCCTGCTTGATGTCTTCAACTGAGAAGAGCTCAGTTGTCGTGTTGGTTACCGGAGGGTAGGTCTTCTCCAGCGACCGCTCATAGAGAAGCTTTGCATATCCTAACCATTGATCTTCTATGATGTTGTTTTCAATCTGCTTTCTTTCTTGTTGCATCTCCCTCCAAAAAACTTTTGGATTGTGTTTACTCAAGGAAATTAACTCTTTTCTTCTAGATATTACATATCTTTCTTTTTTGGATTTTATTAAATTCTCGTACTTTTTCTTACTTTCTTTGCTTGCTGCAGTCTTTTTGAGATATCTTTTAGCCTCCTTGCACTCATCATCAAACCATGGGTTGACTGGGAAAGTGTTAGACTGATTTTTCTTAGGCCTAGCCCTCTTGCATGCCTCTAGGGCCTTGTGAATTAAAGGGACCAGCATACTACTATCCACATAGTTTCCCGAATCCTTGTTCAAATCTTTGCATCCTCTATTATTTTTTAACATTTGTAAGTGCTGCCCTAGTGCTCCAACAAAAGTTTCCTAATTTTCTTTGTTCACCCTGATTTTACATTGTGTGTGGTCTTGCTTTTGAATGTGCTGAGCTGGCCTAACTTTTTGTATGTCTTTTTGGAACCCAAACTTCACATAGAGAGGCATATGATCAGATTTTAGCTCTGTAGGATTTTCTCTTATGTCAAACTCTAACAACCTGGAGGTACCCATCCTAGAGCAGATAACATAATCAACAATACTTTGGCCATTGTATGTCTTACAAGTGATACCCCTAGATCTAGGCCATGCGCTGGTGCCGTTACAAATAACCAAGTCGAAAAGGCTACAAAGACCCAATAATTCAACTCCAAAATGGTTCACACATCCTTTCCCATCCTGTGAGATTCTACCCCATAATCAGCCTTCACCTTCCTCTAACCATAACAGATTGTTGCCCCCTCCTTTCTCATTACCCAGCTGAAGAGATTGATTATTCGCTTTCCTAGCATTAAAATCCCCTATTAGGACAATTTCCCCTAAATTGCTAAAAGTAGAAATGTCTCTTTTAACGAAGCATAAGGGTCCTTGCTATCAAGATTTCTCTTCTTGTAGAACTTTGACCCTTTGGTGGCAAAGTAACAGGACACCAATCTGATCGTAACCTCCTTATCAGTTATTTTCAACCAAATATACTACCTATTCGGATCCTCTTTCTCTAATTTCACGGTTCCACCCCACATCTCTTTAATTAGCACCATGATCCCTCCATGACCTTTACATGTTTCTGTCCCTTCATTCCAAACTAAAATTTTCTCGAATCCTTCAAAGTTCAAAACTTTACAACCATCATGTTTGTGAGTCTCCGTAAGTATAATCACATCCTTCCCCTTAGCTATGGGCCCCAAACGCGGTCCTCTTCTCCATGGGTATCCTCTACAATTCTAGCTTACTATGTGTAAATACTCGAGTGGGGCCCCGAGTTCCTATTTCTTGTGAGAGAACCTCTCGCTGATTTGAGCCTTCCCATTTTTCAACCATGCCCATTTTCCATCCTCTCCCTGTTTTCACTTTCTCCCACTCTTTCCTTCGTTCTTCTTGTTGTGTGAATGTCACATCTTCATCTAAGAATATGTTAGATCCTCTAAGCTACCCCCTGTTCTTTAAAATCATGTTCTTATCATCTAAGCTTCTTAAGACAACACGAACATGCCTATTTCTGCCTTCTTCAAGCTTCTTTCCTATCCTGTGAGCTTGTTGGATAACACCAATCCATTTCAACTTGTCTTTGAGAAAGACCCTTGCAAGAATGTCGATTCTTTCCTTCTCACCAAAATCTCTCAAACCTTTAATAATGATGTTGACTGCCTTGTTTTGTTTGTCTTTTTCTTCATTTAATTGGATCTTTATTTGCCTCTCAAAAATTTCTTTTTGGTCTTTTAGAGGCCTACTTACAACTTGTGACCAAGACTTAGCCTCTTCTATTTGGGCTTTTAATTGATTCTCTTTTACCTCCAAATCAGCCATAACTAATTGGAACTCCTTCATCTATGTTGGGTCTCCTCTAATTGACATTTCTATCTTGCTATTGTCTATAGATTTTAGTTGCTTTATTTCTTGTTTTATAGAGCCCAACTCTTGCTATCCTTTGGTGCAGGAGCACCAAAACCTATCTTATGCAAATGAGGTTTCATAGGTCACATAGATCATTTTTATGTTGTAAAGAGTCTTATGAGGTGATTAGGAGGTCTAGATTGCATAATATTGTTAAACAATGCAAAAAGTTGTCATTTTGTGCAAAATATATAAAAACAGTCAAGTTATTGGTAGGTTGGTGAATGCCAAAGGTCATAGTTTGTTCCAAGTAGTTGGAAACTGAAAAGACACATTGTAATGCCTTTAAAAGGCCTTGTTTACCTTTGTAAATTCATGGGTGGTTGAAGATTTGAACATGGAATGAGAAAAAACACTATTTTCCTATATTTTCCTTTAGAAATTTGCTATCTTTTGCTATTGTACGGAACTGTACGGACCTGTACAGAAATGCATGGATGTCAAATGGATTGTAAATGTTAGATCCTTCAGCCACCTTCCATTTGCAGTTGGTCTCATGCTTTTTGATGTTGTTTTGTGTAAGATATTGCATGTTTTGTAAAAACTGTCAAGAAACCCTAATTAGGGTAAACAGTGACTGAAAATCTTGTGTTTCTTCTGATTTTTCCATTGCATGTTACCAACCCCTTGATGGAAATGACTGTAGTAGTATTTACCTTCAAATTCCTGAGGTCTCCGACCAAATAGGTAAGGCTAAGGTGTAGAAAAGCTAAGTTTTATGATTGTTTTTCTGTGATAGTCCAGAAAAAACAGAGTTTTAAGAACAGTTAAGAGGTATAGGAGTAGGGTTTGGTAAAATATCAGTTGGAAAGGTATTTTGATGATTAAATGAGCAAGTGCAGACCTTGTGTGAAGTGTCCCAAGCACATGTAAGGTGTGGGGGGTTGTGGTATACCCATTTGCAATAAGCCCTTAGTGAGTTATAGCCTAATAGGCCTAGTTAGCACATTGACAGTCCTGATTTGAGGTATTCTTTTCAAAGTGACCAATGGTGATTCCTTGATATGTTTTAAAGCACCTTAATGGGTACTCAAAACACCCATCACAGTCCTGTGAAAGGTTCTAGGGTAAAAGTTATGAGTGATTGTCCTTCAAAACAGGACTACAAGGTGTTATGACAGTCCATGAAGGAGATAGTTGCATGCATGATGAGATAGCTTGGTAAATGATTATTTTGATTGAATTAGTATTCCTAAGGGATGTGAAGGCATTGTGAAACCTTGTGTGGGTTAGAGATGTTGAAAATCCAAATATGCTTGAGTAGAAGCCATTGCATGGTGAAGTTCTCTTGTGAACTTGAAGCATCAAATAGATTGAAACCTATTGTTATGCAAAATGCTAGTATGAAGTTAATTTGTTTTCTTTTCCTCTGCATCAGATTGGTATCAGAGCTAGAAAAATCTCTGGGAGGAGATGTTATGTATTTGAAGAGTTATGTTGGTGACCGTTATTTGCTAAGTTGTTTGGTTGTAGGTGCTTGGTCCATCTAATTGTAGAAGGATGTTTTCTAAGGTTGTGTGTGTGGGCAGACAAGAGAAGGTCTGTCATGACCATTCTCCAATGGATATTAGGCTGGATAAGGGTGCATAGAGAAACCACTAAGGAGAGAGTGGTAGGTGCATCACCAGGATCTGCTGTTGGGTGAGATGAATGGTTTGGTGAGTGGTGTTCTGAGGCAGTAGAGAGATGGATACCTGACTAAAGAAGCACTTGATGTTGCAGCCTGAAGAGTACTCCACTAATGGGAGTAGAAGGAGCCTGAAGATGCTCTAAGAAGATGGTAGTTTGTTCTGTTGGTTGGTTGGTCACCTTTCTATTGATCTGAAGATTTGAAGTTTGTAGCTGAGAAGATTGAAGATTGAAGCTAGAGGAGATGCAGAAAAAGACTTTGTTGCTGATACATTTCCAAGGGACTTGGAAATGTTTGTTGGTTGGTTGTATGGTGTAGGAGCACCAAAAACTATCTTATGCAAATGAGGTTTCATAGGTCACATAGACCATTTTTATGTTGTAAAGAGTCTTATGAGGTGATTAGGAGGTCTAGATTGCATAATACTGTTAAACAATGCAAAAAGTTGTCATTTTGTGCAAAATATATAAAAACAGTCAAGTTATTGGTAGGTTGGTGGAATACCAAAGGTCATAGTTCATTCCAAGTAGTTGGAAACTGAAAAGACACATTGTAATGCCTTTAAAAGGCCTTGTTTACCTTTGTAAATTCATGGGTGGTTGAAGATTTGAACATGGAATTAGAAAAAACACTATTTTCCTGTATTTTCCTTCAGAAATTTGTTGTCTTTTGCTATTGTATGGCCCTATACGGAAATGCATGGATGTCTAATAGATTGCAAATGTTAGATCCTTCAACCACCTTCCATTTACAGTTGGTCTCATGCTTTTTGATGTTGTTTTGTGTAAGATATTGCATGTTTTGTAAAAACTGTCAAGAAACCCTGATTAGGGTAAACAGTGACTGAAAATCTTGTGTTTCTTCTGATTTTTCCATTGCATGTTACCAACCCCTTGATGGAAACGACTATAGTAGTATTTACCTTCAAATTCCTAAGGTCTCTGACCAAATAGCTAAGGCTAAGGTGTAGAAAAGATAAGTTTTATGACTATTTTTCTGTGACAGTCCAGAAAAAATAGAGTTTCTAGAACAGTTAAGAGGTATAGGAGTAGGGTTTGGTAAAATATCAGTTGGAAAGGTATTTTGATGATTAAACGAGCATATGCAGACCTTGTGTGAAGTGTCCCAAGCACATGCAAGGTGTGGGGGGTCGTGGTATACCCATTTGCAATAAGCCCTTGGTGAGTTATAGCCTAATAGGCCTAGTTAGCACGTTGACAGTCCTGATTTGAGGTATTCTTTTCAAAGTGACCAATGGTGATTCCTTGATATGTTTTAAAGCACCTTAATGGGTACTCAAAACACCCATCATAGTCCTATGAAAGGTTCTAGGGTAAAAGTTATGAGTGACTGTCCTTCAAAACAGGACTACAAGGTGTTATGACAGTCCATGAAGGAGATAGTTGCATGCATGTTGAGAGAGCTTGGTAAATGATTATTTTGATTGAATTGGTATTCCTAAGGGATGTGAAGGCATTGTGAAACCTTGTGTGGGTCAGAGATGTTGAAAATCCAAATATGCTTGAGTAGAAGCCATTGCATGGTGAAGTTCTCTTGTGAACTTGAAGCATCAAATAGATTGAAACCTATTGTTATGCAAAATGCTAGTATGAAGTTGATTTGTTTTCTTTTCCTCTGCATCAAATTGGTATCAGAGCTAGCAAAAGCTCTGGGAGGAGATGTTATGTTGGTGACCGTTATTTGCTAAGTTGTTTGGTTGCAGGTGTTGGGTCCATCTAACTACAGAAGGATGTTTTTTGAGGTTGTGTGTGTGGGCAGACAAGAGAAGGTCTGTCATGACCATTCTCCAATGGAGATTAGGCTAGATAAGGGTGCATATAGAAACCACTGAGGAGAGAGTGGTAGGTGCATCACCAAGATTTGCTGTTGGGTGAGATGAATGGTTTGGTGAGTGGTGTTCTGAGATAGTAGAGAGATGGATACCTGACTAAAGAAGCACTTGATGTTGCAGCCTGAAGAATACTCCACTGATGGGAGTAGAAGGAGCTTGAAGATACTCTAAGAAGATGGTAGTTTGTTCTGTTGGTTGGTTGGTCGCCTTTCTATTGATCTAAAGATTTGAAGTTTGTAGCTGAGAAGATTGAAGATTGAAGCTAGAGGAGATGCATAAAAAGACTTTGTTGCTGATACATTTCCAAGGGACTTGGAAATCTTTGTTGGTTGGTTGTATGGTGTAGGAGCACCAAAAACTATCTTATGCAAATGAGGTTTCATAGGTCACATAGACCATTTTTATGTTGTAAAGAGTCTTATGAGGTGATTAGGAGGTCTAGATTGCATAATATTGTTAAACAATGCAAAAAGTTGTCATTTTGTGCAAAATATATAAAAACAATCAAGTTATTGGTAGGTTGGTGGAATGCCAAAGGTCATAGTTCATTCCAAGTAGTTGGAAACAGAAAAGACACATTGTAATGCCTTTAGAAGGCCTTGTTTACCTTTGTAAATTCGTGGGTGGTTGAAGATTTGAACATGAAATGAGAAAAAATACTGTTTTCCTATATTTTCCTTCAGAAATTTGTTGTCTTTTGCTATTGTATGGCCCTGTACGGAAATGCATGGATGTCTAATTGATCGCAAATGTTAGATCCTTCAACCACCTTCCATTTGCGGTTGGTCTCATGCTTTTTAATGTTGTTTTGTGTAAGATATTGCATGTTTTGTAAAAACTGTCAAGAAACCCTGATTAGGGTAAACAGTGACTGAAAATCTTGTGTTTCTTCTAATTTTTTCATTGCATGTTACCAACCCCTTGATGGAAATGATTGTAGTAGTATTTACCTTTAAATTCCTAAGGTCTCCAACCAAATAGCTAAGGCTAAGGTGTAGAAAAGCTAAGTTTATGACTATTTTTCTGTGACAGTCCAGAAAAAATAGAGTTTCAAGAACAATTAAGAGGTATAGGAGTAGGGTTTGGTAAAATATCAGTTGGAAAGGTATTTTGATGATTAAATGAGCATGTGCAGACCTTGTGTGAAGTGTCCCAAGCACATGCAAGGTGTGGGGGGTTGTGGTATACCCATTTGCAATAAGCCCTTGGTGAGTTATAGCCTAATAGGCCTAGTTAGCACGTTGACAGTCCTGATTTGAGGTATTATTTTCAAAGTGACCAATGGTGATTCCTTGATATGTTTTAAAGAACCTTAATGGGTACTCAAAACACCCATCATAGTCCTATCAAAGGTTCTAGGGTAAAAGTTATGAGTGACTGTCCTTCAAAACAGGGCTACAAGGTGTTATGACAGTCCATGAAGGAGATAGTTGCATGCATGATGAGACAACTTGGTAAATGATTATTTTGATTGAATTAGTATTCCTAAGGGATGTGAAGGCATTGTGAAACCTTGTGTGGGTCAGAGATGTTGAAAATCCAAATATGCTTGAGTAGAAGCCATTGCATGGTGAAGTTCTCTTGTGAACTTAAAGCATCAAATAGATTGAAACCTATTGTTATGCAAAATGCTAGTATGAAGTTGATTTGTTTTCTTTTCCTCTGCATCATCCTCTCTCCATTTTAATTTGCAGGTCTGATAGTTGCTCCTTGAGTAATTTATTCTAATTTTTCAACTTGTCTCTGGCTTCATCTATTTCTTTCAACATTTTTTCTTCCCGAATCCCTTTAACTTCAAGCATTTCTAGCCTTTTTTTCATGTTCATGAGCTCTATAACATACAGCTTTGATGACCACAATAAAGGTGTGGTCGTAGGGCTATAAAGTTCATTGTTATCCTGATGCAGAAGATGTGGATTAAGCTAAGGCACATGGGAGGAGTTGGAGGGGGTATGGCGTGGAGTAATTCTGATTTAACATTTTTACTTGCCTTCCCTTAGTAAAAGACTTTCACCCACTGTCATACTATGAATGTTCAATCCTCGGAAGGGAAATGTTACATGGCATTTATTGTGATTGATGGCCATGACAAATAACAACTGTCACAGGCCCAACGTCAGCTCTTATATCAACAACAATTGCAACAGAAGCTTCAACAATAGTCGCAACATGCTATTCTCAAACAGAACAAACAACTATTGTTGACATGCAGGAGACGATTTATTAGAGGCTACAAATTTTCAAGGAAAGCTACTGGAATACTTAGGCTGCAAACTCGACTGGCACAGTTTCAGAAAGCTTCTTAATGATCAAAACATTTTGACTTGTTCATCTAGAGACAAACTTTGATGACATTGACATTGTTTAGAAAATTGTAAAAGCTACTTGCTTTCTGCTATACATATAAGTGTTGTAAATGCTTATGTAGGATATGAACTCCAAAGGACAACTGACTGACAGGTTATAACTTATTATCATGAACATGTTAACCACAAGTGATTCTGTCATCATGAACATGTTGATTTAGTTTGGATTGGGTATTATATTGGTGAGCATGGGGCACTTCTTGAGAGAAAGGAGTGGATGTCATAACCACATATTAATGGCACTAGAAATATACTAGTTTTTGAAGAGTAGTGTGTGCTATAGTTGCACCCATGCTATATTTGCATGACTCCTAATATATTGTCCATTTTGAGAGAAAAAGTTTAACTATGTGGAAGTGTTGATTTCTTACAATGAGGCCTTTGATAGATGGAAGTGTTGATTTCTCATATTGAGGCCTTCAACAGATGGGTACAACTTGAAGATTTTCTAAAATTGCCCATTGTTTCTATTGGCACATTGTCTCACGCCCTAAAATTCACATTAGAAAATGCTCGCACCATTGCTTTCGGGGACAATGGAAAGTCAATTTCTACAGCTATAGAGTGGTTAGAAAGAAAGAATATTCTTTGCCTCATTTTTAGGATCCAATCTACACCACAAGTAGTATGTAGACCTGATCCAAAATATTATGAGGCTTCTCTTGTTGGAACATCGTCTGTTGGAAGAGCACTTAGATGCCATTTGGGCTACCACTAAAAAGCCAGATCAAATTGAATCGATTAAAGGCAATGTCTTTGACCTCATTGCTGATTTAGCTTGGTCATTTTTAGATGAACAAATTGGACAGTCTTTTTCGCAGGTTGAAGAATGTTTAGGATCGATCTGTAGGAGATGTTAAAATTCTTGGTTTCTTGAAGAAGCTTGCATAGAGTGATAACAGAGGTATCATGGCAGAAAGATTGCTTGAGTTATTTTAGGAATATGATGTACACAGAAGAGGCACTGGATGAAGTCCTAGAGTCTGGAGCCTTTATTGAAATCCTTGGTCACTATATCTCAGTAGACCGTGCAAGTCAAGTTGTTTACATTTTGCAGTGTCTTTCAAAAGTTAAGGTTGGAGAATTTGTGATTCCTTCGCTTAGACTTCTACAGGAAATTATATGTCTGGCCAACAAGAAGCCTTTTTATGGGGGTCAGGTTTCACACCAAATGTGTTCGTAGCAGCTAATTATAGACCATAATTTGATTCATCTAGTTGTCAACAGCCTCGTGGAATACATTTCTGTGGCACGGTCACCATAAATATATTCATGGACCCCATTGAGAATAGTCAAAGGGAATGAGTAGAAACAAAATCATGAATTCCAAACCCTAAAAGATCAAACACCAGTAACTTTCTTTGTAAGACAGGAAAACAAAGTCCATACCACCTCTCACAGTAGAGGCTTAGAAAAGCTTATGGCCCCTTCAATGCACATTGATGTTAAAATGGAGGAGAAGAAAATAAAGAAGGAAAATGATTCAGCATTGATCTAGCTAATAGCAAAATATCTGGATAAGTGAAACCTTCACAAATCACTCTCTTCACTTCTCTCAGAAACCCAATACGAAAGTTCTTAGAAGACACTAAGAAAATAGACTCGATGAAGGCTGAAAAATATTTGATGAAATCACAAGAAGTGCCAAAGCAGAAGAGGAAAAAGGAGTAGGAGGTCGAGGACAAGGATTCTGGAGATGATGCCAGCCAAAATGGTTCCAAGAAAAACATAGAAACAACACAAGTATTACTCAGATAAAGCACTTAGATCAGGGAAATGAATACCAAACATACTCTTCACCAGTTACTCTTTAGCTACAAGTAACTACAAACTGGAACGGGCTCACCCCATATTCAATACTTGAAATAATAGGTGATGGCCTGAAGTGGCAATGTATACTGGAAGATTTAGAGAGCAAGAAACCCTAAAACAAGTACTGTGAAATGTGAAATATATGAAAACTTAATATCAGGCCATCAATCAGATGATATTTTCAATCACTCCGATATACCAATGGGTAAGCTTTTAAGCTATAATTAATAAAATGCCAAGAAATGACAAATAGCTGCTATTACAAAAAATAATATCAGAGTGTAGGAAAGAGTGTGTTAATAGTCTCCTTGAAAATTTGACCGAGCAAATAAAAGAAGCCTCAGCATCATTGAAAGATATTACATGTTGTGGAGTAAAATACTAACTTAAAATTCTGCAAGGTAAGGATTGTTGAAATCAAGATAAATCTATTGGAGAGATTATTGAAGTGGGCTCAAGATAAAAATTCAGATGGTAAAAGGCCATAATGTAAACTTAAATATGACCATAGTGAAATATAATGCAAAATTTACCCTTGCATAAAAAAAACCAGATTGCATCAAGAGGTGGTTGCCCATAAGATACTCGATAAATGGATTTCACATAGGAGTAAAAAGAGGATGAGAAAGATTTAAACAAATTTTAAGAAAAATCAAAATGCTAGGAAAATAAAATATTTCACCAAAGTAAGAAATAGATTCCAGAGAAAGGTCAAAATGCAAAATGAAAATTGTAAAGTATTTTTCACCAAGATGTGAAATATTTTTACTAGGAGAAAGGGGGATATTAAAGCACTGATGAATATTTTATTTCGTGATGGCAAAAGATTGATATTAAAAACAATTAATTAAACCTAAGGTCATGCCAAAGAATTTGTGAAACTATTGGAGCCTTAAAAGGAAATATCGAAGCAAATTATTGTTAACATTTGGGTATGAGAAAGTGATAATTGATGAATGTAATACATTGTCCCGGTGATAAAAACCCTAAATACATGTCAATGAGAAAATATTCAACTGAAACAAGGAAAAGATACCTCCCTAAGGTTCACATCAATGCAAATTATATGTTTATATATAGTTTATCTGATGACTAATTTGTTTTTTTTGTAGGATTGGGGTTGTATTGAATGCAATGAAGCGACTCTCAACTGGGAAGATTAAATATTTTATTCCAGCCTCAAATGATCATTAAATGTCTCAAATCAAGTTATTTAATTTATGTAATAAAATATGTCATTTCTCATGGTTAGGTTCAACCAGTTATCAACCATCACAAATTTTGTAACGAGTCTGAAGCTTGTTTGCCTCTCTTTATAAGAGATGACCATGACCTGAATAGGGGATTAGACAAAAGATAGACTGAGAGATAGCTTTAGGTTTGAGGGATTACTTTTGGGATTTGAGTCAGAACATCAGGGAAATAGAATATATATATTTTTTCATCGCAAGAATGACTATGTTGCATGAAATATCTTGAGGCAGTCAGAGGAGGAGTTCAGATTCGATGACTTCATGATGGTATCAGTTGTTTGTTGATTTATTTCAGTTATCTGATTGTCTCCGTTTTAGTATTTTTTGATTATTCAATTTGATATATCAAGCAATGTATTCATTTTGTCATAACACATTTGGTGTATCTGTGTGATTAAATTAATCAGTTTCTGTGAAAAGAATTAAATCCTATTGATTAGTCATAATAATCTTAAAGTGATATTCAGATTTATAAGTAGAATCATTTAACTAGAATTGTTATTCTATCTCCAAAGTTGATGCAATCTAATTTTTCTACATAATTTTAATCGGTTCCTTCAAGAAAGGATTAAATCCTTTTAATATTTTGCAAATTAATTGATTATGTCATTTGGATCATTAAGAATGGATTAATAATTGTTTCCTTGCATGGTTACACAAGTTGTAAACCATTTCTCTGTGCCAAACAATTCAAATTATTTCTAAGCATAAGTTATTTGTTTTCTGAATTGCTTTTGACTCTGTTACCCAATGAGGCACTAGTCTGAAAAATTCATTGCATTTATTCATTAGTTAATCCTTAATTTCCTTTAAACATTACAAATTGTTTTCTCTGTAGAAGTAGTTAACAATTTCTCATTTATTTCATATTTTATGCCAATGTGAGTAAATAATTTACATTTGTTAAAATTGCATATTCATTTGATCTATTTTATTAATTAAAGGTTCACCTACCTAGGTTTAACAGAGCCTGAAGTGCAGGGAGTAATCAATTATTAAGGTCAACTTCGTTAGTTGGTTCAAAATGTTGTAGATTTGATCATAGAAGCTTGGTATCCTGTTAGAATCTACAACCTGTATTTTTGAGACCCAACAAGCAGGTGACTCCGCTGGGAAAGTTTGTCTGAAAAGCTAAAGCTATTTGTCATAGAGTCAATACCAAGTTTTAATTAAAAGACTCCGCTGGGAAGGAAAGAATTTTAATTTTCCTACTTGAAAGAAGTAGGTGGCGACTCCATTCTAGTCACAAATTCTAAATGAATATTATTTTTACAAGCATGAATGGAAGGAGGTCTCTGCAGAAATGGACAACCAAAAATGGGTCCCCTCAAACTAAAGGCAATACTGATAAAGATGGGAAACACTTAAACAGTCACATGAGAGTACCAATACTCCTGGCCAAAATTATACAATATATACTTCCCCATTCCACACTGAAGTTGAGAATCCTATGACACCAACAGATAATCATAATGATGTTTTCAATCAGGAAGTACAGCCTCAAAGGACACATGAGATAGAAAATCAGGATGAAGAAAATCATGAACATACAAGTGATCGAGCTATCATAGACTATGACTGTATGACTAATCAGGAATTTGCTATACATTTAGAATATCAAGAACAAAGACTAAAAAATAGACAACAAATGATACAAAGAGCTGAAGAAATAAATAGACAAATGGACCTTTTAGATCTTCAGGCATGAAATTCAACTAAGTATGTGCCCTCACACAGAAACAATAACAATATCAATCTGCATGGAATGCCTCAGAATACTACCGTTGTTGGAAACATTAGGGTACCCCATAATACATGCAATAATCTTCCTCAGCAAAATAGGCAAGTACATAGACCTCCACCTATAAATACTGGGAATGTTCACCAACAACACCCACCACCAGGGCAAAGACTTAACAATCAACAACCACGACCTCCCCCACAACAAAATGTGTATCATCAGCATCATGTCCAACCCAATATGTATCCACAACCTCCATTTGGATACTAGTATTATCCACCATACCCTAACATGTCACCTCCAAATCCTATGAGTATGGCTAGACAATTTGACTTGACTGGATACCAACTATATCCTTACTCCATGGATAATAGTTGGAGGAACACTATACCTAAGTTTGCAGGAAATAGTGAATTGACAGCAAAAGAACATATCAGACGATTCAATGCTTTTATACAAGACATTGCATTGAATATGAGGATATAAAAATGAAATTATTTATGATATCTCTTATTGATGAAGCAAGAGATTGGGTAAATAGTTTACCAGATGCTTAAATATACTCCCTAACAGACTTCCACAATCAATTTCTTGAACAATATGGAAATCAATGTGCCCCAAAATTTGCTCTTCATGAACTAATAACTATTCAAAAGTATAAAAATGAACAAGTGTATGATTTTAATTTGAGATTCACTAAGTTATATAACAAGATCCCACAAGAATCCAAATTGAACAACCAAGTAGCCCTCAGCATATACTTGAAAGCATTTGACCCAAAGATAGGTTATGAACTTAGGAAAAAAAGTCCTAGAACCTTGGCAGAAGCACATAAAATAGCTCTCACTATTGAAAACAATAAAAAAGCTGCTGGGATAATCGAAAAAAGAGAAAATATAAGAGTCCCTCAAAACCCTAATCCTCCTTCAAACAAACAAGATTACTCACATAGAAATGAAAGGCCCAGACTTCATGATATGCCATATCATACAAAATGGAAAGATGGAAAACCTGTGGATAATAATAGGAGACATAACTGTGGAAGGGACACCCCTAACCCTTTAAATAAAAATGGAACCCATGTGGTAGAGGACAACCCATGGTGTATGCCTTGTAATTTTCCACACTCTCCTGATTATTGTGTGGTAGCACAATCAATACAAAAGGATGAGGTATCTTATAACTCTGAAAGGGATAATCATACTATAAACATGTTGGGTACTAAACCTCACACTTTTGAAGAAGATTATTCATCCAATGAGGAGGCGGGATATGAATATGATGTGAGAACTCAAAAGTATAATGTGAACATGGGAAAACAAGAAATATTTTCTGACCATGAAGAAGATTTAGGGAACTATGGATATGGTCTTGATACAACACATAATTGTCATTGGCAAAAACCTTCTAAAGAAGAGAGAAAAGATTTAACAATGGTTGCAATAACACAAGCCAAGAGTAGTTACAACCTAAGAAACAAAACAATCAATGCTGAACAAGGTACTCCCAGAAGTGTGTTTATCAAAAATCAAGTCTCTGGTAAAAATGATGAAAGTAAAATTGAGAAAGCACCTCATAAAACAACTCCTATTAATACACAAAACAAAACAAAGGATAGCACACAAATTGAGGAAAAAAGGAAAACAAAGGTTGAAAGGTTAGAACCAAACATAAATCCCCCATTTGATATTGTTCAAGTTGTTTCTCAAGTGAAAATATCTGTGCCACTCCTAGAAATGATGAAGGTAGAAAAATATAAGAATACAGTGGTAAAGATGATCTCAGATGTATTAGACAAAAAACTGGAACAACCTAGCTATAAAATAAATAATGTGCAACAAGAACCTATCAAACGCCCTGAGGTTTACCTAGGTGATACATTAATGAAGAATCCATCTCAAATAGATCCTTTCTATACCACTTTGTTAATAAGAAACAAATTGGTTAGGAATTGCATGCTTGATTCGGGAGCAACAATGAACATAATGCCTATGGTTGTCATGAGAGAGCTTGGAATGTGGGTAGATACTACATTTGGCAAATGTTATGCAATGGATAATAGATCTGTGCCAGTTGTAGGAGTCATGAAGGATGTTGAAATAAAATTGGCATCTCACCCTGAAGCTGCTTATAAAATTGATATCAATGTGGTAGATATTCCACCCTATTATGGAATGTTATTGTTAAGACAATGGATTGCTATGGTAGGGGGAAATATGCAATTAGATTTATCTTATGCCACTATCCCAGTAGGAACACATGCAATTAAACTTTATAGGGAGCCACGGTTTGAAAAAGTTATAGAAAAGATTGATCCAAACCAAATGACCTGCTTCTATGACATAGATCTTGGCACATTCAGGTTAGAAGAAAACAATCTTGAACTAAACAACACTGATCCAATTCACCATGAAGCCCAACTTGATGAAAATGGTGTATGGACCATGTATTTTGATGGTGTGTGTAGCAAGGCAGGGAATGGAGCTGGGATACTTTTTATATCACCATCGAGAAAGACATTCAAATAATCATTTTTCTTGGCCTTTGAATGTACAAATAATATAGCCGAATATGAAGCACTCTTGACTGGGTTGGGCATTGTAGAAAACACAAGATCAAACTATTAGCTATATATGGAGACTCTGAGTTGATAATTTCACAAATCAAGGGCAAATATTCCTCAAAAAACAAAAGATTAAAACAATACAAGAATGCAGTTCTGGATGATATAGAATTGTTTGATGCTTTTTCAATAAGTTGGATAGATAGGTCAAAAAATATAATGGCTAACTTCCTTGCAAACATAGCTTTGAAAAGGGATGATATTACCCTGACAGGTATTTCAGAAGTTGAGTTCAAAACTAGACCAACTATCCCAAAAAACATATATAACTGGCAAGTTTTTGATAGTGATGCTAATTTACTCAAATTTTTGCATTGTATAGATCAGTATGAGAATCAAGAGATTGATCTTAATGCTTTTGTTGAGGAGATTGATGGCAAAGAAACTTTATTTAGGAAGGAAATTGTCCAACTTAAAACCAATAAAATTCCAAAGGGCTTAGTAGCATTAGAGAGAGTTTTTGATGTGAATGATCGATCCATTACCAAAAAAGTAACAATAAAAGAGGATGATGTGGAAGAAATAAATTTAGGAACTAAATTTTCACTTAAAAAAGTCTACATTGGAAAGAAGATAACCCCTGCAATTAGAAGCATGTTAATTACAGTATTAAGAAAATATAAACATGTATTCGCCTGGTCCTATGATGATCTTAAAGCTTATAGGGAAGATTTGTTCCAACACAAAATCCCTCTGAAGCTAGATGTTAAGCCTTATAGACAAAAGCAGAGACCTATCAACCCTGTGTTAGAACCAAAGATGTATGAAGAACTCATGAAACTCAGGGAGGCTGGCATCATAAAACCAATTAGGCATTCATCTTGGGTTTCAAATTTAGTGCCTGTTAGGAAGAAGAATGGGGATATTAGACTTTGTGTAGATTTTAGAAACTTAAACATGTCCTCCCTTAAAGATAATTATCCCTTGCCTAATATGGAAATCTTGTTACAGAGGGTTACTGGATGTGAATTGTTATCCATGATGGATGGTTTCTCTGGTTATAACAAGGTTAAGGTTAAAGAGTCTGAACAGTACAAAATAGCCTTTACAACACCGTGGGGAACATATGTATATGTAAGGATTCCATTCGGCCTTACAAATGCTAGAGCTACATTCCAGAGGGCAATGGATGTTGCCTTTACAGGTTTAATAAATGAGATCATGGTTGTATATCAGGATGACCTCATTGCATACTCAAAAAGGGCAAAGGATCATGTGAATCATCTTGAGAAAATATTTATCAGAGCACTAGAGTATCATGTTTCCTTGAACCGCAAGAAATGTAAATTTGTAGTCACAAAGGGGAAATTGCTTGGGCACATAGTATCCAAAGATGGAGTTAGGACTGATCCCGAAAGAGTAGATGCAATAGATAAAGTTCCTATCCCAAAGACAATCAAGGCCATACAATCATTCTTTGGACAAATAAACTTTGTGAGAAGGTTTATACCAAACTTTACAGAAATAATTAACCCTATATCTAGAATGTTGAAGAAAAATGCAAAGGTTAATTGGATAGATGAATGTATAGAAGCTTTTGCATCCATAAAAAGAGCAATTAAAGAAGCTCTAGTGCTAAAGTCTCCCAATTTCAGTAAACCTTTTCAGATCTTCTCCTTTGTGTCTTTTCATACAGTAGCAGCAGTAATGCTACAAAAGAATAGTGAGGGTTATGAGCAGCCTATTTCCTTTTTCAATAAATCACTCCAACATGCAGAACTTAACTAAGATATCATTGAAAAACAAGCCTATGCGTTGGTGAAAGCAATTAAGGCATTTAGATCTTACCTGGTTGGGGCTAAGGTGATAGCTTATGTCCCAAATGTAGCAGTCAAAGATGTGTTTATGCAAAATGAGGTAACTGGGAAGAGATGCAGGTGGATAAACCGACTCCAAGAATTTGATATAGAAATTCAAATCACAAAACTAGTAAGGGGACAAGGGCTAGCAAAATTAATGTCTGAAACAAATCTTGAGGCTGCCCAAGTATGTAATATTGAAAATGAAGAGGACATGGTAACAAGTATCAAGAAAACTCCTTGGTATACTGACATAGTGTACTACCTCAAACACATGAAATACCCTGAAGGATTTGACGATAATAAGAAAAGAACTCTAAAATTGCATGCTTCAAAATATGTGCTTATAGAGGGAGATCTTTATTGGAAAAACAAGGATGGTATCTTATTGTTTTGTTTAGATGAAGAACAAGCAAACTTTGCCCTAAAAGAGATGCATCAGGGAGTGTGTGGTGGACATTTCTCAGCTAAAACCACAGCACACAAAATATTAAGGGCTGGCTACTATTGGCCCAAGGTCTTCAATGATGCCTATAGCTTTACCAGGAAGTGTGAGGCTTGTCAGAGATTCTCAGGGAAGTTAAAATATCAAGGGGCATTACCCTTGAGACCTGTGCAAGTTGATGCCCCATTTCACCAATGGGGAATCGACTTTACAGGAGAAATTATGGAGAAATCAAGTGGCGGCTACAAATGGATATTAGTAGCCACCGACTATTTTACGAAATGGGTGGAAGTAGTACCCACTAAACAAGCAACCAGCAAGGTTGTGACGAGTTTTCTATTGGAAAATATTATAACTAGATTTGGGGTACCATCAAGGCTCATAACTGACAATGGAATGTGTTTTAGATTTGACGAGTTTAAATTTTGTTGTAAATCTTATGGCATTATGGTCTCATATTCTTCTCCATACCACCCACAGGTTAATGGGCAAGCTGAGTCCATCAATAAAAGTATCCTAAAGATTATAAAAAGAATGCTGGATAATAACAAGAAAGCCTGGGATTCCAAGATGAGATTAGCACTATGGGCTGATAGGATCATAGTAAAGAAAGCAATTGGCAAATCACCATTTGAGCTAGTATATGGAACTCATGCTAGACTCCCAATACATAACCTATTGCCAGTGTGTAAGTATATCCTGCAAGAGGATTGGGATGTCCCGGAACCGTTGGAGGAGAGGTTAGAACAACTAATGGAATTGAACGAAATAAGGGAACATACAATGCAATAGAATAAGAAAATGCAAATGCAAATGAAGTACCTATATGATAAAAAAGCTAAGATCAGAAAATTTGAAATAGGTGACATAGTGCTTATGTGGAATGCTCGAAATCAAGAAAAGGGCAAACACGAGAAGTTTGAGGCTTTGTGGATCGGGCCCTTTATTATCAGTGACAAAGGAGGGGAGGATTCCTATTGCTTACAGAACATGTCAGGTGAGGAGCAAGAATTGCCAGTACATGGGCAATTTTTGAAACATTTTTTCTCTTAAAAGAAAACCAGAGAGAAATGAATTGCCAGTGCATGGACAATTCTGGTCAATACTCTTAAAAATACTTCTTTCCATGCATAGTAGTTCCATAAATTCACTACCACTATTCATCATCGTTCATACTTCACCAATGGATAAAGTATTGGCCTGCTTCCCAAAGATTTGGGATCTTGCTATGCCCACAAGGGCCATACATCCCCAGACGGAGCCTATGTTGGAACTGGACATGTTGAGTTCATTTTTTCAAAAATTCTTACCTTCTGTGCACTTCAAGATCAATTTACCCAACTAAATACAAAATTTTTGAGATAGTTAGGGATTACATTTCTCTATAAGCTAGGAGGTCCTTCATTCCTATAAAGTTATATCTTTTAAATGTGTACGCATTTTCTGTAGCTATCCAAGCCATGCCTTCAAAGTCTGCAATGATATCATGTCATGTGTGTTGAAAATCTCAGTTCTACGCTCTGCATTAAGTTATCAAATTCACCTTAGAGCTATTTCCGAGGCATTAGCAAAGATCTTGGAGCCCACTTCTTTCCTTTTTATATGTTCATTACTAAGTTTAGGATTAGACTTTAAGCTGCACGTTCTTGATATTGAAGAGAACTTGTGTCTCAATTTTATTGCTTGAATCTCATGTTTCATAGTTGTTCTTCGTTGAACCATTCGAGAGTTCATTGGGTTCAATGGTTCATTGAACTGTTCATTAGATAAAAGGTTCAATGGTTCGATGACATTGGTTCAATGGTTCAGCAGCATCAGTTCATTGGTTCAATGGTTCCTCAGTTCAACGGGATACGTTCATCGGTTCAGTGGTTCAATGGTCCATCGTCTTGGCTTAAGATATCACTCTGTTGAACCATTGAACCTCGTATCGAGGTTCAATGAATCAACAGGTTCAACAATATGCGAAGTTAGCATCGGCGAGAGATTGTTCATCGAGACAATGTAAACTTTTTAGACCGATGGCGAAGGTCTGATTGATGAAGGATGGAGGACTTGGGCATTACAGAGACATTGGACTATCGGTGCAAGAAGTGAAGTTCTCACCGATGGAGCGGGTTAGTCCGATAAGGCTATAGCTTGGCATCGTTGGCAACAAAATTGCCAACATTGGTATTACTGTGTGTTTGGCCATATAAACCGGAACATCAATAGAGACCTGGTGCATGTGGGATTATATATCTCATGGGAATGTGAATAGTTACGACTGTTGAAAAGCAGCAGAAATTGGGAAGTTAGATCAATCAATTAGGGTAACAGACAAGTAACAGTCTTTGCTCTTGCAGACTGGAGATATAAAACTGATCTATTGGCATCGTCATGAGGTTGAGAAACGATTCAATTTGTACTGTTTATTTTCTATAGAATGTGCAGATGATAAAAATGGCTTTGTACAAATTGTAATAAGGATCGATACCTGAAAATTAGAGCTGGAAATCTTTATTGTAATCTTTTAGTTTGCTATAATAAAGACAATCTCTCTTGTGGTGGTGGGTTTTTTACCAGAAAGGGTTTTCCCACGTAAATCTAGTGTCATTCTTTGTTGTCAAATTTGTTTATTTTATTTTTTCTAGTATATTCATCTATGGTATTTTGAATTGAAAGTTACCTGTCTGCATTATCCCCTTTGAATTAACATTAGGGAAGCTATATTCCGCACCTGTGCTTTCCTTACAAGTGGTATCAGAGCCTACCCAGTTGTGTTATCCTTGTTGGTAGGATAGGTTTTTTGTGTTAGTTCAATGAGTGGGAGTTCTGTAGAGGTCTATTTTGTTAAATAAGATGGTAAGTACATCAGGAAAAATAGACATTGAAAAGTTTAATGGCACAAACTTTGAGTTGTGGAAGATTAAGGCTAAAGATTTGCTGGTCGACAAAGATCTTTGGATTGTTGTGTCTAGGGTTAAACCTACAAGCATGAAACAAGAAGATTGAGAACTAGCTGACAGAAAAGCTAGAGGACTGATAAGATTAAGTCTTGCAGATTTTGTTCTATTGAACGTCCATGAAGAGAAGTCAGCCAAAGATTTGTGAAAGAAGTTGGGAGATATTTACCAGGGCAAGTCCTTGGTGAATAAATTGTTCCTCAGAAAGAAGTTGTATTCTCTGAAGATGGATGAAGGTGCATCTATAGTAGACCATATGAACACATTTAATCTGATTGTTGCATAGTTGACGTCTGTAGGTGTAAAAATAGAAGAGGAAGATCACTGTATGCTTCTATTGTGTTCCTTACCTGACTCATGGGATCAACTTGTGATGGCTATTGGAAGTACAACAACCACGTTTACAACTGAAGCGGTTGTTACCTCATTGTTATCTGAACAGATGCAGAGGAAATCTTCTGAAACAACCAAAGAGGCCTTGTCCATTTGAGGTAGATCAAAGGAAAGAGGCAAGAAGAAGGACAAGAAGTCTAAGTCCAAATCAAAGGGGAGATCAAAATCTCCTAGCACAAAGTCCAAGGTGAAGTGCTGGAATTGTGGGCAGAAAAGTCACATCAAGAAAGACTGTAAAGAGGAGAAAAAGAAGAAGAAGAACTTCTCTGATTCTGAGTCTTCACAGAGTGATGCTGATGCCTTCATTGCTGCTTTGGCAATGCCTGCAACTAAAGATGTTTGGCTGGTGGATTCAGGAGCATCTTTTCATATGACATCTCACAGAGAGTGGTTCACAAAGTATGAACCATATGCTGGTGGGAAGGTGTTCTTGGAAAGTGATTCAACACTAGAAATTGTTGGCTGAGGATGAGTTAGAATCTAGTTCCCAGATGGCAGGATAAAGGGAATGAATGGAGTTCTTCACATACCAGGTCTGGCTTGAAATTTACTTTTGGTTAGTAAGCTTAATGATGTTGGAGTGCAAGTTACTTTTGTGGATGATGGCTGTAAGATGACTAGAGGTTCTATTGTTTTGGCAAAGGGTGAATGCATTGGAACTTTGTATAGGTTAAATGCTAAACGAGTGTGCTGTAATAATGACTCTGTAAAATCTGAAAAAGCTTCTACAGTAACACATGATGCAAACTCTATGGAAGTCAAACTTCCTATAGAGAAAACAATGCTCTGGCATCATAGACTTGGTCACATAGGTGAAAAAGGTTTAAAAACCTTGAAGAACAAAAACCTGGTAGATGGGTTGATTGATTGTAATCTGGGATTTGATTTTTGTGAACATTGCATTTATGGAAAACAAAACTGTGTTGCATTTTACTCTAGTTCTCATAAATCTTCTGGTGTTCTGGACTATGTGCATTCTGATGTTTTTGGTCTAGTTGATGTTCCTTCTTTATCTAAATCAAGATACTATGTATCATTTATTGATGATTTTTTGAGGAGGGCATTTGTATATTTTTTTAAAAATAAATCCGAAGTATTCAGTCGATTTAAAGAATTTAAAACTCTTGTGGAAAATTAGACTGGTAGAAAATTAAAATGCTTGAGAATAGATAATGGTGGTGAATATTGCAATGCAGATTTTGATAAGTATTGTGGAGATCATGGAATTAAAAGGCATAAAATTACACCTTATACTCCACAACAAAATGGAGTTGCTGAAAGGTTAAATCGATCGTTGATGGAGAAAGCAAGAAGTATGTTGAGTTATGCTAGTCTTGAACAAAGGTTCTGGGTTGAGGCAGTTGTTACAGCTTTTTACTTGCTGAATCATTCTCCTACTTTGGCATTGGTTGATAAAATGCCTATGGAACCATGGTCTGGTAAGAAGCCTTCTCTAAGACATATTGGAATCTTTGGCTATGAGGCGTATGCTCATATTCCTAAGGTAAAGAGATCTAAGTTGGATAAGAAGGCAGTTAAATGTATCTTTATTGGCTATGGTGTCGGTGTTAAAGGGTACAAGCTTTGGAATCCTGAAACTAAAAAGGTAATTTACAACAGAAATGTAATTTTTAGAGAGCTGAAACCTTTGGTTATTAATCCTTAGCTGGAAAAGACAGAAGAGAAGAAAGAAAAGAGTGTTGTGAATATTCCTCTGATCCCTATAAAAGAGGAACAACAAGCACCAAGTGTAGATGGTTCAGATGTGAGTTTGAGCAGCTCCGAAGATTCAGATCCAGAGCAAGAACCTAAGTCTGTACCTCAGCCTGTGAGGAGGTCTACATGTGAAAGAAGACAACCAGATAGGTATGGATTTTCAGTACTTGATTCAAGTTGTGCCTATGCTTTACTTACTGATACTGATGAACCTAGGACTGTGAAAGAAGCTATTAGCTTACTTGATTCAGATTCTTGGTTGGAAGCCATGGATAGTGAAATGACATCATTGGAGAAGAATGGAACCTAGGATCTAGTGCCCTTGCCTGAAGGTAGAAAACCTGTGGGCTGTAAGTGGGTATTTAAAAAGAAATATGGTCCAGATGGTAGTGTTGATAAGTACAAGGCAAGACTGGTTGCTAAGGGGTATTCCCAAAAAGAAGGTGTTGATTATGGAGAAATCTTTTCTCTTGTAGCTAAGCTGACATTCATTAGATTTCTTTTGCCACTTGCAGCAGCGTATGACTTTGAAATTGAGCAAATGGATGTGACGACAACATTTCTTCATGGGGACCTTGAAGAAGAAATTTATATGTTCCAGCCAGAGTATTTTGTGGAAAAAGGTAAAGAACATTTGGTATGTAAACTTAAGAAGTCTCTTTATGGTTTGAAACAGTCTCCCAGAATGTGGTATCAAAAATTTGATACATATGTTTTATCTTTGAGATATGTGAGATCTAAATCTGATCACTGTGTCTATTATAAAACTGATGGTGATCAGATTCTTATAATTGCACTGTATGTGGATGACATGTTGTTCATTGGCAAGGGTAAGGGAATGATCTTAGAATTAAAATCTCAGTTGTCCTTGAAATTTGAAATGAAGAATCTGGGGGCAGCTAAGTACATTCTGGGAATGGAAATCAAAAGGGACAGGTCTAAGAGAAAGCTTTGGCTCATCCAGAACAAGTATATTACCAATGTTCTTGAGAAATTTAATATGTCTAATTCCAGACAGTTAGTTGTTCCAGTTTTGCAGGGAACAAAACTATCTGTTGAAGATTGTCCAGAATCTTCGAGTGAAATTGACGACATGAAAAAAGTGCCTTATGCAAGTGTTGTTGGTAGTTTAATGTACGCAATGGTCTGTACCAGGCCAAACATTGCCCAAGCAGTGGGAGTTTTGAGCCGGTTTATGGCGAATCCAGGTAGATCACATTGGGATGCTGTGAAAAGAGTTATGAGGTATTTAAAGGGAACTTCTGATTATACTATTTTCTATCATGGAAACTCAGTTGGATCTCAGAGGTCTATTAGTGTAGACACCCAAATTTGTCCCAACTTTGTTTATGTCTAGCAACACCTTGTTAAATCATTAGCAATTAATTAAATAAATTTTATTTATTTAATTAAATCCCATCCTCATCCCACTTAAGCCAATTAATTAAATAAATTTTATTTATTTAATTAATTCCACATCATTTCTCAATCATATCCTATCCCCATCCCAATTAATTAAATAAATTTTATTTATTTAATTAATTTCCACATCATATCTTATCCCATTTTATTCATTTATCCAATTAATTAAATTAATTTTATTTAATTAATTAATATCCAACTCAGATCCCAACTAATTCAAATATTTTATTTGAATTAACTACTCACCTTTCATCACATTCCAACACTTGTCCATCTCCCCTTAATCATGTGTTGTCATACAACTTTCATTTAAAATTCTTCACATGCACAACTAATTGGATCTAAATTTAGTAACTTTCAATCCTAGCCATTCACATAGCCTCTGAATCTCCACCGTCGATTGATCTTGGTTGAGTCCTATATAAACACCCTCTCACTCCATATGAGACATCCAGCAATCATATAGCACCTACATTATCATCTTGAGCATCTAAGCATTCATTTGAGCTTTTCATCATCCATCATGGCAGCTTTTAGCTTTGCAATTGTTCATTGTTGAAGAAGCAGTCGACATCTCTCAAAGAAGGAATCGCACGGTCTAGGTGATGTTATGCTTGAATTGCATTGTTCTTTGATTTCATTTAGATTAGATTCCTTGATGATGGTAGGGTTAGGGTTTCATGACTATGTCTGATCTGCTAAACCTGACTTTCACCTATCACAATAAGCATTCAAGGTTATGTTGATTCAGACTGGACAAGGGACATTGACAGTAGAAGATCCACCAGTGGATATGTATTCACGTTAAATGGTGGTGCTATTAGTTGGATGAGCAAGCGGTAGGCTGTAGTCACTTTGTCCACAACAGAGGCAGAGTACATGGTAGCTACTCATGCATGCCAAGAAGTTGTTTTGTTGAAGAGGTTATGTTTTGATGTTGGTTTTAATGCAGGGCAGATACAAATTCATTGTGATAGTCAAAGTGCTATATGTTTGGTGAAGAACCCTACTTTCCATGCTAGGACAAAACATATTGATGTCCAATATCACTTTGTTCGTGATATGGTGGAAGACAGGAAGGTGAAGCTGGAAAAGGTTGACACTTTGGAAAATGTTGCTAATGCCTTAACTAAACTAGTGAGCACAACCAAGTTCAAATGGTGTTTAGGTGAAATGGGTCTACAGGCTCATAGTTCTCAATAATCGAAAGAGGACTAAGAGGTAGCAGTAATCTCTTTGACAAGTGGGAGATTGAAGAGAACTTGTATCTCAATTTTACTGCTTGAATCTCATGTTTCATAGTTGTTCTTCATTGAACCATTCGAGAGTTCATTGGGTTCAATGGTTCATTGAACTGTTCATCAGATAAATGGTTCAATGGTTCAACGACATTGGTTCAATGGTTTGGCAGCATCAGTTTGTTGCAAGTATGGGTTTAACCAGTGTTGTCATTGATGTCAACATACTCATGTTGCATTAATGAGAGATTGGAAGAGCTGAACACTGAGGATATTGAGTAAATTAGTCTCAGTCAGGAACAGTGAAGAATAGTGATGACAACAAGGCAAAAGCTCAAGACAGGTTGAGGATCAGAAGATGCGGTTTAAAGGGTTTGTGGATATGAGTCTTAAGATGTTCCAGTTAAGATTTGAGAGGTCCGCATGAAGATATGAAGAAGTTATGATCGATCAAGTAGAACCGGTTCTGAGAGATGTTCAGAAGTGACAGAGAGTTACAGAAAGGTCCGATGCGATCCGGAAATACATTATCCTATTCTGCGGATCAGAAGGAGTGTTGGGGAAGTCCATATGATGTGTAATCTCTATTTGATCATGGTTTGAAGGTCTGGAAGCATTCACTCCCTTGTAACAGTAATGGCAGACCGTGTTCTTGAGGTTCCGAAAGCAGGAGAGAGAGATTTCAGTAAGTAGAGGAAGTGCAGATGTTCCTAGTGATCCAGGAAAGTTTGTGGAGATCCTTGGATCATGTTCAGTTCATGTTGTTGGTTCGCATTAGAGTTGGAGCTCAGAATTGAAGAAATACTTCCGGATGAAGGTGTTCTTACTTAGGCTGGCCGACCAGATGAGTTATTCATCTTGCGGATGTTCTTGTGGATGTGTGCCAACTTAGATGTTTGTTCCTAAGTTGATGTCCTATATAAATAAGGGATTGCAAAGTCATTTCAAGGTGTGACTCATGAAGATGAGTGTGTGGTAGCAAGAAGAAGAGCGAAAAACAGAGTAGAAGGTTTGGGCTTAAATGGAACTGACTCAAGCATGGTGAAGATGCTATCTTCTAGTTCAAGTATGTGATAATCATTCTTTTGTAGACAGTGTGTCTCTTATAGGTAGTGAGCCTCTTGTGAGCAATGTTCTCAGACAGTGAGCCCTAATTGGTATGTGCCATTTTGTTCCTTCTATTCTTCTAACAGAGAATACAATCTTGGGTTAATCACCCCGTGGTTTTTCCCTTAACCAGGTTTTCCACGTCAAAATCTTAGTGTCTCTTGTGTTAATGTGTTATTTGCTCTTGATTAAATGCATTAAGTTTATTGTTTGATTTATTGTTATCTTGCTAAGTGAATTTAAGTGTTGAAAGTAAAGAGAGTTTTGGACAACTGATTCACCCCCCCTCTTAGTTGTTTGCTCTAAATCTAACAATTGGTATCAGAGCTGAGTTCCTCTAAAAGGAGCTTAACCGCTTGAGGAGGTCCGAGATGTCATCCTACAAGAAGGATAGTCTGAAGTTTGATGGAACTAAATTTGCTCTTTGGAAAGGTCACATGGAATGTCACTTGCAGTGTATGGGATTTGCGTACTGGTCTATGGTTAAAAAGGCCTATGTACCTCCACAGGGTGGTCCAACAACCCTAAATGAAATCATGGATGCTGAAAACAATCTACGGACCAAAGAGGCTCTGTTAAGCGCGCTATCTAATTTAGAACTCTCAAATGTTATTGATCTACCAACTGCTTTTAAGATCTGGAATAAACTGGAACTTTTGCATGAAGGAGATCAGTTTGTGAAATGTGCAAGGTTACAAAGTCTAAAAGGGAAATTTGAAAAATTAAAGATGAGAGATGATGAAAATATTACCACCTTCATGCCAAGAGTAAATGAGTTGGTTTGTGGAATCAGAAATGCAGGTGGAACCCTAAGTGAAGATGAGATTGTTGGCAAAGTTCTCAGATCCCTTCCTGATTCTTATAAAATGAAGGCTTTTACAATTGAAGAATTCAGAGCTCACACAATAGTTACAAGAGATCAATTGATTGGTAAGTTGGCTGCTTTTGAATTGGCTGAGTTTGGAGATGATCCCCCAAAGACTGAATCTGGATTCAAAGCCAGTACCTCTGCAAAAGGGAAACAAAGATTTGATCCTGGAGAAAACTCTTCAAGGAATCTATCATGGTATGAAAAAGCAAGAAAAGACTTGGAAGAAGAAGAAGCTGAAACTTCTCATCTTGAAGCTCTTATTGCTAAGAGACTGCCAAGAGGATCTAGTAAGTATGAAGGAAAATTATATTTTAAGTGTTTTAACTGCAATAAAATTGGTCATTTTGTTTCAAGATGTCCAGAAAGATTTTCAAGACCAAATCTTAACAGACCAAGGTTTCAAAAGAATTATTACTATGTTCATGAAGGAGATGATAATGAAGGAGTAACAGATGATGAATCAGAGATAGGAAACAAATCCGGTAATGAATGGGTGTTTATTGCCATGAAAGAAGAGGAACCTATATTCTCTGTATCTATCAATCTAAAGTTGAAGAAAGAGCTCTGGCTGCCCAAGTTGAAACAAAGGATGATTGGGTCATTGACAGTGGATGTTCTCACCATATGATAGGTGACAAGAATAAGTTCTTAAAGTTGGAAAAGTATGAAGGCCAAATTGTAAAGTTTGGAGACAATTCTGCTGGCAGAATTAGAGGTAAAGGAACTATTTCTCTCGATGGAAAGAAGAAAACCGGTAATGTACTGTATGTTGAAGGTTTAAAGCACAATCTTCTTAGTGTTGGATAGTTGGTGGACAAGGGCTATGATCTCAGATTTAGGAATGGAAAGTACAAGATCTTTGAAAGTTCTGGAATAGAGATTGCATCTGGTACTCAAACTAAAGGGAATATCTTCCACTTGGTTGGTACTGCTAAAAGTTGCTTATTTGCTCAAATTGATCAGAGTTGGTTATGGCATAGGAGGATGTGTCATGTGAATTTTGATAATATCATCAAGATAAGCAATACTCAGGCTGTAAGAGATCTTCCAAAATTAGTGAAACCTACTAATAGCTTGTGCAAAAAATGTCAGTTGGGGAAATTAAGCAGAGTCACATTCAAAAGTAAGGAATTGTCTTCTATCAGACTCTTGGACTTAGTTCATACTGACCTTTGTGGTCCGGCAAGAGTTAAGAGTATCCAAGGTGATAGGTACTTCATGTTGCTAATTGATGACCATTCCCGGATGATGTGGGTAACTTTTCTGAAAGAAAAATCAGAAGCACTTGAGAAATTCAAAATATTCAAGGCCATGGTGGAGAATGAAACCGGATTAAAATTGAAATGTCTAAGGTCTAATAGAGGTGGAGAATTCACATCCGGTGAGTTCATAGACTTATGTGAAAGACATGGTGTAGACACCCAAAATTGTCCCAACTTTGTCCATGTCTAGCAACACCTTGTTAAAACATTATCCTAGACAGCTTGTAGCATTTTGTCCTAAATCCCACTCTTAATCCCATTAATTAAATAAATTTTATTTATTTAATTAATTTCCACATCATATCCTAATCCCACTATCCAATTAATTAAATAAATTTTATTTATTTAATTAATATCCAACTCATATCCCAACTAATTCAAATATTTTATTTGAATTAAGTTCTCATTATAAGCCGACTTTCCAATTAATTAAATAAATTATATTTATTTAATTAATTTATCTTATCATTTAGCCGACATGTGTGCCTCTTTTATTTAAAAAAGATAAGTGGTACTACAGCCTTTTATTTAATATCTTTTATATGTAGTACTTTTTATGTACACAAGCACACATGAGCCCTATCCTCCTTGACACTTGTCAAATGATTACAACTCCCTTGAAGAGTGGGAATACCTAATCAATCCTAGCCGTCCACATTAATCAATTAGCTTTTTAATCTCAACCGTCCATTTGAACCAAGCCTTTCCTATAAATCAACCCCCTCATAAGCCATTAGCATGCATTGAGCTTCAAGTACCCTTATTCTGCCAAATTTTCTAGCATGCATTGAGCTTCAAGTAACATTATTCTGTCAAAATATCATTAGAGCCTTTGCATCCTTCAGCTATCATCCTCATATCATCTTCATCTTAAGGTTATGCTGCAGAAATGAGCACCCAACATTCCTCCAACAATAATCCTTCAAAATCTTGCATGCTCATGCGAGGTGGAGAAGAGCAATGGAGATAAATCAAGCATAGCATGGAGATCGGTTTGCATTTGCATTTGTTATTTTGATTTTCATGTTGTCTTGTGCTTCATTGTGCATTGCTAGGGTTTTATCATTGCTGTTTATTCATTTGCCCTAATTTGCAATTTTACCCTAACATACATTTGGCACGCCCGGTGGGACTCACTTCGTTTGATCTTTTTTGCAGGTTTTTGTAGTAAAAATTTGCATTCATATAACCCCCATTGTTGAGTTTTGCAGGTTTAATTAACTTTTTGTTGCAGATCTGCTACTTTTTGGACAAAACCCTAGGTTTTAAAGATTTCATCATATCTTCCAAACGGCTGTGAATTTTTCTACAAGATTTTAGCAGAAGTTTGTCCATGATATAAGGAAGCTACAGCAGAAAAATTTTGGGTTTATCGCGATTTTTGCGGGATTTATCACGTTTTTATGTTTTTTCATAAAATCACAATTCTGGACGTAAATCAGCGAATTTTTCAGAAATTTTTACATTTCTGGAAAGCTCTTGAAATTCTAATGGGGGTCTATGTTTTGCAGATTTAATTTGGAAGTCGTTTATATTGCGAAAACATCAGATCTTTGCCGACTGTACCATTTTCATAAATCCGCATTTCTGGGCGCAAATCAGAGAATTTTTCTGATTTCTTTACATTTTTGGAAAGCTCTTTGAAAATCAATAGGGGTCTCTTCTTTGATTTTTTAATTTTTGAATCAAAAATCTATCGAAATAATCAAATCTAATTCGGCTATGCATCTAAAATTACAATTTTCCTTGTCTGATGAGCCTAATTTTTTTTATGCCTGCATTATAATATCATTTTTTTTATGTTGTAGGTGATCATAAGGAGCTGGAGCAGTATTGGCATCAACATCTACAGCAATTTGGATAGCGAATTAACCAGGTGCAATCATTTCATTTCTCATCTTCTAATTATTGTTTGCAAACACATTTGGATTTTGGGCATAAAATGAACAATTGTTTGCTATCACACCATTGAAAAATTGGGCTAAAATAAACCATTGTCTTTCATCATATTTAGATTTGGGCTTTAAAACAAACAAGTGCTTGAATTGTCTTCCACACATTGAACTTCTAAGGTTAATGAACCCCATGCGAGTGTGACTAAGTAAATGTGTATGCTCTCTCCTCGCGTCCCAACACGAACTTGGAGATCAAAAACATTTACTTGTGTTGCTTTTGTTTAGCCTTAGAGAGGCCTGCCTTGGTATCCACCCCAAGGGAACGACCTCAAGCGGTACTTTCATCCGGTCCGCTATAAAAATCAGAGGATAAGGCGAAAGCCAAGTCTAACCGGTATTAGCGCTCACCATACAGTGCTAACTCGAAAGGAGGTGTACCTTTGTGTATATTAAAACTCCTAGTAGGGTTAGTTAAAGTCTTAAGTGGCTTGCTGGATGCTCGTGGGGTGCCGGTCCCCCGGATTTTCACTAGAACCTCCTTGTGATAGTGGCCTTGCCTTAACTAGGACTTGTTGAAGTTTCTTCACGTGCTAGCTTAACCAACATCACATTATTCCAAACTAATAACTTGCTTATGTGTCTTGCGTGAGTGATTCATGTGTGTATATGCATAATCATTTGTTTCAATATTGCCACATCAAGCTTTAAACACCAAAACACATAAAGACAAGTCATCCTACACATTCTTCCAATAACATTCAAACCCAATCACTTTCATCCCAAACATAGCCAAGTCATCCAAACAAGCCACATCATCATCCAAATCCCTAAACAAGCACTTGCTAAACGGACTTAAGATAAACACTTGGTGACAACATGTCCACACTAGAAGACCTAGAAATCAAATTCCAAAGATTCCTCCAAAATCTTTATCAAGGATCACAACCCCTAAACCAAGATGCCATTAAAACATTACAATTCTTCATCCAAAGAGCTCAACCCCATGCAAGCCAATCACCTCAACTACAACACTCCATAGCCCAAGTCCAACACCTTTTAGCCACTAGTCAAGCTCAACAAGTACAACAATCCTTAGCCATTCACTATCAAACTAATCCACTTCATAGCCACATGTCATATCCATCAACTTCCTATCAACCTAATCTACCTATCCACCAAGTCAATGCCACATCAACCTATCAACCTCCACCTCAAGCTTATCCAATCCCTCATGCCATCATTCCTATGCACTACCAAGCCCATCCACAAAGCAATCAAGTGATATTACAAGAACAACATCCAAGTCCCAATGGCTCTTTGTACATAAATCAAGCAAGTCCAAGTACACGTTTTCAACAAGACCACCAAGCACCATTAATAGACCTAAGTCCACCTTTGCAACAAGAAGCACATCCAAGTCCAAGTAATCCCTTGTACATAAATCAAACAAGCCCAAGTTATCCTATGCAAGACTTAATAACCTTTGACAAGGGAGATAACAATCTAGAGTGGCCACCACCATCCAATCACATGCCATCACATGAACCAACAAGTCCTATCCCAACACCACCATGTGATCCCAATCATAGTCCATTGATCCCTTTACCTTCCAAACCACCAAGCCCCTCATTACCTTCCTCACCATATCATTCTAATCGTTCACCAAAGGATGCGGCTGAGAGAGTTTTACAAATGATGCTTGAAGCAAAACTCATTGAACTTCCTAAAGTCAAACCATGTGAAGAAAGTCCATATGATGAACATGATTATTGTGCATACCATAGGACCAAAGGCCACAATACAAATCAATGCCTAATATTTGTCTCAATTGTTTACAAGGTGTACCCACCTATAATGGGAAATCATGCCACATCATCCCCATCCTATGTGTCACCCCCATCTAGTCTAAATCCTAATCCATCAAACTCCATTATCCCTCCATCTAATCCTAATCTAAATCTAACACCATCTACCATTATCATCCATCCATTATATTTCCCATCCACTCATACCCTTGCGAAGGATGTGATCCATTGGCTACTAGCTAGGAATAAATTACCTCCATGTCAAACACCCATTCATGAGCCTACTAAAGATCTTCCAAAGGTCATGTCCAATCATATAATCCCATCATGTGGTCCACCTATCCTTGAGGCTATCCAAGAGCCTTCCATTAACATACCTAGCCCTTCAAGCCCATCATGTGACATACAAGCCATCAAGCTTATTTATGAATCTTCTATCATTAATTCAAGTCAAGATTCATCATGTTCTCATGTTGTTGACCAAGAGCCTTTACAAGGGTCATCCAATTCCATTCAAGCAACCCAAGAGCTATGTCAAGAGTTTAATCCTAAGCATGTGGAAACATTAAGCCCTAGTCCAACTCAAGATCAAAACACTTTCATGCAACCCATCCATAATATTTACCTTCTTTATGATCAAGATGATACCTATGAAGAAGTTATCCATGAGCACCTTGATCCTATCCATAATCCTAGACCTATCCATGAGCAAGATGTCCACATTGCTCCTAGTCATCCGCCATCTAGCCCTATTTATCATGAGCAAACATCAACTTGTCATGATGAGACACTTGTCCCCCAAGTAAGCATAAAAGATCAAACAAATAACTTGGATCTTAGTCAATACAATGCTAATCAAGATCCTAATGATCCTCCTTCCACATCCACTATCGATTCTACTTCAAATCCATCATGTCCTATTGGTCTATCCACCCTTATACATGAGTGTTCCTCTTTAGGACAACAACAACCATTGTCCTCCATTTCATCTTCTCCATCTAATAAAGAACTCAAGTCTAGTTCCCAAACCACACCAAGTCCTATAGTCAATCACATACTCCAAAACATGAACTACCAAGGCAAAGGTCTAGGCCTTTATGAACAAGTTATTTTGGAGCTAAACTATGTCAAAGTTCCTCCATGCTCATATGGCCTTGGATACACACCCCAAGGTAAACAAGGCCAAGATGTTGGTAATTCCTCCATCTCTCCTAAACCTACCACTTTCCATCGCACCCCCCATCATCTACCCAAAACACATGTTGCCATTCCAACTCCATCATCTTATAAATGTCAAAAGCATGTGACCGTACACCTTCCGCCATCCACTTTGCCTCCACTTTTACCAACTCCAAATATCCCTCCATCCACCTTGCCACCATTGCTTCCAACACCTAACATACATATCATTCATAAGTATCCTTACATCCCTAATCATGACCAACAAAAGCACACATCGTTTAAGTATAAAGCTTCCAATTATTCCATCCACTCCACTGACCCCATGGGATTCAAAAGCAAAAATTTTGATGCCTCTACTTATAAAGCTAAAAATCCTACCAAAACCCCTAAAGGTCTTCATACCTTAGGACATAAAGAATCAAACTCAAAGCAAAGTTCATCTAAGCAGCCATCTAAGCCCATACCTCCAAAAGCAAAGCCTAAAAGTAAAATGGTTTGGGTTCCTAAGCAAATAGCTAACAAATCAGATGAGGCATCCTCATCCACATCTCAAGAATCCCAACCACCTATATCCATCCAAAAGACTGCTTCCATCCAAAACTTTCATTCCCTTCACAAATCCCACAAGCAAAACAAAAGCACTAAAAATACTAAATCTATGTGGGTTCCTAAATCACTTCATCAACCATTTCTTAAGCAAACATCTCCATTGCTTCCTACACCACCATCCCATCAAAAGCTTCAATGTTTATCATGGTGTGTGTAGCCGTTGGTCATGGTTCCCTTCCATTCCAAAACATTCCCACATGCCTCCATCTCCCCATCTTTCATCCATTATCCTACATATCTTTCCCATCACCTTCCTATGGTCCATGCTTTTGCATAAGCCTTTATCCATCCATCCTTGCATGAACCTTTCATAATTCCATTTCATAATCTACTATCCACCTAATCCATCTCCCATCCATGCAATCCCTTATCAACATCAATGAGCACACTTGACATGGTCCATGCGAAGACATCATCCATCTCTAATGGGACAATATCACCTCTCATAGCACTAGCCACTTGAGTCCCTCCTATCCATTACCATGGTGAAAACCTGGCAAACAGGCGCCATGTGTAATTGTCAACACATCTAAAAGCAAAAAAGAAAAAAAGAAGAAGAAACAATCAAAATAGTAAAGAGAAACCCCTTCGTCCAACGGTGAAAACCTGGTAAACAGGCGCCTTGGATAAGTACCATGATGAAAACCTGGCAAATAGGCGTCATGTGTAGGTTGATCTTCTATGTCACTTACACTTGGGGGCACATTGTCTCATCCAACCTATCATTTTCCATCTTATCATATCCTATCTTGCCATATCCTATCCTACCATCATTAGCCATTACATCCATGCCTACCTTATTGAGCCCATTTATCCATCCTCCACCTTTTGATCTTGATGAAGACATAGGGGAAAAATATTGAAACATGTTCAGATATTTCTTGACATACCCCCTTTTCAAACCAAGTCCTATCCGTTAACAATTTATCCATCCCATCCAAATCCAATCCATTATGTCATCCCTATCATCATAAGCGTCATGTAAAATCTAATCATGTAAAAATCCTAAGTCTTCTACCTAGAATGGGGCAAGTTCTTCCTATGCAACATAGCCTTTGGAGATCACATCCTAGCTCCCTTATGATCCATCCATTATGGTGTATCCTTATCATGAGCTTTACATCTATCATGAGCTTTCCACTATAGCCTACCTATCCCTTTTTCATGAGGCATGCATACATACCTTATATGGCCTATCCCTTTTATGCACCCATATATCATCAGCCTTTCATCCCATTTACTATGAGCCCATCCTTTTTTCCATCCCTTGCACCTAGACATGGTTTTCTCCCTTGTCATTGGTATCAGGCACAAAGGCTACCTCAATTGTAAATCCATTGACATCCCACAACTTTCAAAAACAAAAAAAACCAAAACATTTCAAAAAATCCAAAAAAATTAAAATATTCCAAAAACACAAAAAAATAAATATCCAACAAAAAAATCCAAGCAATAAAACCAATCATCATCAATCAAACAAAAATCAGAACTACATCTCATTTCCATCGTTAAGTGCCTTGATCCCATGGATATAGGGTATGTAGGCAGTCTGGAGTACGAAGGAAGTGCCCAGATTCAGGCACAAGCGATTTTCCTCTTTCTTCTCTCATCATTTCTTCTATCATCTATCTTATACATCATCAATAAACAACTTCTTCCAATCAATCTATCATAGCACATTAATCCAATCATCACTTCAATCTTCATCCAGCATTTCATCATCTTCCAATCATTCCAAGCAATGATCCAAATGCAATCCCATCCTTAATCCATACCAATCAAGTTAATTAATCAAGCCAAGTTATCCAAATGCAATCCATGGTCTTGATCCTAGCCTTGTTGTAAGCCAAATCAATCAACCAACCAGCCAACCAACTCAGCAAACAACCTGGTGTTGATCTAGGGATATAGCTTTCCCCGCAATGACAACACTCTCAACTATCATCATCAAAATAAACAATTAATCATTGGTTTACAGCTTGACAGGGGCAATACCTTGTTTGTTTTTGAATCATTTGTGCATGCTTGCTTGCTTGCTTGTGTGTGTTATTATTTTATCTTGCATTTGCATCATATCAGTATCAATCCAGCTAATATTCATATCTTGTATCCAGACAAGGTTGTATTACGCTGGGGCATAAGACACATCATCACCTTGGTTCCTTATACCTTGGTGCATAACGTCTAGTGCTATATCAAACATCATGGTTGCTCACTTCCATTGCAGCATAACGCATCCTTCATTTCTTCTATCCATTCCCTTAGCTATCTTTCTTAGCCAAGCCATTTCTTTTCGAGAGCCTACCCGTGTTTGTCCAACCCACCTATCCTCTCGAGGGGGCATCATCATCCCATTTCATCCTATCTTTCCATCATTATCATCATCATCCCATATCATTTTCCTCTATCCACACCTTAACTTCTTTGAAATGATGTTACTCGACATAAAGCTTATCATCTCGAACATCATCTCAAAGAGGGGCAAAATGTAGACACCCAAAATTGTCCCAACTTTGTCCATGTCTAGCAACACCTTGTTAAAACATTATCCTAGACAGCTTGTAGCATTTTGTCCTAAATCCCACTCTTAATCCCATTAATTAAATAAATTTTATTTATTTAATTAAAATCCCATTCAATCCCATTCTTATCCCACTTAGCCAATTAATTAAATAAATTTTATTTATTTAATTAATTTCACATTCATAATCCCACTTTCTAATTAATTAAATAAATTTTATTTATTTAATTAATTTCCACATCATATCCTAATCCCACTATCCAATTAATTAAATAAATTTTATTTATTTAATTAATATCCAACTCATATCCCAACTAATTCAAATATTTTATTTGAATTAAGTTCTCATTATAAGCCGACTTTCCAATTAATTAAATAAATTATATTTATTTAATTAATTTATCTTATCATTTAGCCGACATGTGTGCCTCTTTTATTTAAAAAAGATAAGTGGTACTACAGCCTTTTATTTAATATCTTTTATATGTAGTACTTTTTATGTACACAAGCACACATGAGCCCTATCCTCCTTGACACTTGTCAAATGATTACAACTCCCTTGAAGAGTGGGAATACCTAATCAATCCTAGCCGTCCACATTAATCAATTAGCTTTTTAATCTCAACCGTCCATTTGAACCAAGCCTTTCCTATAAATCAACCCCCTCATAAGCCATTAGCATGCATTGAGCTTCAAGTACCCTTATTCTGCCAAATTTTCTAGCATGCATTGAGCTTCAAGTAACATTATTCTGTCAAAATATCATTAGAGCCTTTGCATCCTTCAGCTATCATCCTCATATCATCTTCATCTTAAGGTTATGCTGCAGAAATGAGCACCCAACATTCCTCCAACAATAATCCTTCAAAATCTTGCATGCTCATGCGAGGTGGAGAAGAGCAATGGAGATAAATCAAGCATAGCATGGAGATCGGTTTGCATTTGCATTTGTTATTTTGATTTTCATGTTGTCTTGTGCTTCATTGTGCATTGCTAGGGTTTTATCATTGCTGTTTATTCATTTGCCCTAATTTGCAATTTTACCCTAACATACATTTGGCACGCCCGGTGGGACTCACTTCGTTTGATCTTTTTTGCAGGTTTTTGTAGTAAAAATTTGCATTCATATAACCCCCATTGTTGAGTTTTGCAGGTTTAATTAACTTTTTGTTGCAGATCTGCTACTTTTTGGACAAAACCCTAGGTTTTAAAGATTTCATCATATCTTCCAAACGGCTGTGAATTTTTCTACAAGATTTTAGCAGAAGTTTGTCCATGATATAAGGAAGCTACAGCAGAAAAAATTTGGGTTTATCGCGATTTTTGCGGGATTTATCACGTTTTTATGTTTTTTCATAAAATCACAATTCTGGACGTAAATCAGCGAATTTTTCAGAAATTTTTACATTTCTGGAAAGCTCTTGAAATTCTAATGGGGGTCTATGTTTTGCAGATTTAATTTGGAAGTCGTTTATATTGCGAAAACATCAGATCTTTGCCGACTGTACCATTTTCATAAATCCGCATTTCTGGGCGCAAATCAGAGAATTTTTCTGATTTCTTTACATTTTTGGAAAGCTCTTTGAAAATCAATAGGGGTCTCTTCTTTGATTTTTTAATTTTTGAATCAAAAATCTATCGAAATAATCAAATCTAATTCGGCTATGCATCTAAAATTACAATTTTCCTTGTCTGATGAGCCTAATTTTTTTTATGCCTGCATTATAATATCATTTTTTTTATGTTGTAGGTGATCATAAGGAGCTGGAGCAGTATTGGCATCAACATCTACAGCAATTTGGATAGCGAATTAACCAGGTGCAATCATTTCATTTCTCATCTTCTAATTATTGTTTGCAAACACATTTGGATTTTGGGCATAAAATGAACAATTGTTTGCTATCACACCATTGAAAAATTGGGCTAAAATAAACCATTGTCTTTCATCATATTTAGATTTGGGCTTTAAAACAAACAAGTGCTTGAATTGTCTTCCACACATTGAACTTCTAAGGTTAATGAACCCCATGCGAGTGTGACTAAGTAAATGTGTATGCTCTCTCCTCGCGTCCCAACACGAACTTGGAGATCAAAAACATTTACTTGTGTTGCTTTTGTTTAGCCTTAGAGAGGCCTGCCTTGGTATCCACCCCAAGGGAACGACCTCAAGCGGTACTTTCATCCGGTCCGCTATAAAAATCAGAGGATAAGGCGAAAGCCAAGTCTAACCGGTATTAGCGCTCACCATACAGTGCTAACTCGAAAGGAGGTGTACCTTTGTGTATATTAAAACTCCTAGTAGGGTTAGTTAAAGTCTTAAGTGGCTTGCTGGATGCTCGTGGGGTGCCGGTCCCCCGGATTTTCACTAGAACCTCCTTGTGATAGTGGCCTTGCCTTAACTAGGACTTGTTGAAGTTTCTTCACGTGCTAGCTTAACCAACATCACATTATTCCAAACTAATAACTTGCTTATGTGTCTTGCGTGAGTGATTCATGTGTGTATATGCATAATCATTTGTTTCAATATTGCCACATCAAGCTTTAAACACCAAAACACATAAAGACAAGTCATCCTACACATTCTTCCAATAACATTCAAACCCAATCACTTTCATCCCAAACATAGCCAAGTCATCCAAACAAGCCACATCATCATCCAAATCCCTAAACAAGCACTTGCTAAACGGACTTAAGATAAACACTTGGTGACAACATGTCCACACTAGAAGACCTAGAAATCAAATTCCAAAGATTCCTCCAAAATCTTTATCAAGGATCACAACCCCTAAACCAAGATGCCATTAAAACATTACAATTCTTCATCCAAAGAGCTCAACCCCATGCAAGCCAATCACCTCAACTACAACACTCCATAGCCCAAGTCCAACACCTTTTAGCCACTAGTCAAGCTCAACAAGTACAACAATCCTTAGCCATTCACTATCAAACTAATCCACTTCATAGCCACATGTCATATCCATCAACTTCCTATCAACCTAATCTACCTATCCACCAAGTCAATGCCACATCAACCTATCAACCTCCACCTCAAGCTTATCCAATCCCTCATGCCATCATTCCTATGCACTACCAAGCCCATCCACAAAGCAATCAAGTGATATTACAAGAACAACATCCAAGTCCCAATGGCTCTTTGTACATAAATCAAGCAAGTCCAAGTACACGTTTTCAACAAGACCACCAAGCACCATTAATAGACCTAAGTCCACCTTTGCAACAAGAAGCACATCCAAGTCCAAGTAATCCCTTGTACATAAATCAAACAAGCCCAAGTTATCCTATGCAAGACTTAATAACCTTTGACAAGGGAGATAACAATCTAGAGTGGCCACCACCATCCAATCACATGCCATCACATGAACCAACAAGTCCTATCCCAACACCACCATGTGATCCCAATCATAGTCCATTGATCCCTTTACCTTCCAAACCACCAAGCCCCTCATTACCTTCCTCACCATATCATTCTAATCGTTCACCAAAGGATGCGGCTGAGAGAGTTTTACAAATGATGCTTGAAGCAAAACTCATTGAACTTCCTAAAGTCAAACCATGTGAAGAAAGTCCATATGATGAACATGATTATTGTGCATACCATAGGACCAAAGGCCACAATACAAATCAATGCCTAATATTTGTCTCAATTGTTTACAAGGTGTACCCACCTATAATGGGAAATCATGCCACATCATCCCCATCCTATGTGTCACCCCCATCTAGTCTAAATCCTAATCCATCAAACTCCATTATCCCTCCATCTAATCCTAATCTAAATCTAACACCATCTACCATTATCATCCATCCATTATATTTCCCATCCACTCATACCCTTGCGAAGGATGTGATCCATTGGCTACTAGCTAGGAATAAATTACCTCCATGTCAAACACCCATTCATGAGCCTACTAAAGATCTTCCAAAGGTCATGTCCAATCATATAATCCCATCATGTGGTCCACCTATCCTTGAGGCTATCCAAGAGCCTTCCATTAACATACCTAGCCCTTCAAGCCCATCATGTGACATACAAGCCATCAAGCTTATTTATGAATCTTCTATCATTAATTCAAGTCAAGATTCATCATGTTCTCATGTTGTTGACCAAGAGCCTTTACAAGGGTCATCCAATTCCATTCAAGCAACCCAAGAGCTATGTCAAGAGTTTAATCCTAAGCATGTGGAAACATTAAGCCCTAGTCCAACTCAAGATCAAAACACTTTCATGCAACCCATCCATAATATTTACCTTCTTTATGATCAAGATGATACCTATGAAGAAGTTATCCATGAGCACCTTGATCCTATCCATAATCCTAGACCTATCCATGAGCAAGATGTCCACATTGCTCCTAGTCATCCGCCATCTAGCCCTATTTATCATGAGCAAACATCAACTTGTCATGATGAGACACTTGTCCCCCAAGTAAGCATAAAAGATCAAACAAATAACTTGGATCTTAGTCAATACAATGCTAATCAAGATCCTAATGATCCTCCTTCCACATCCACTATCGATTCTACTTCAAATCCATCATGTCCTATTGGTCTATCCACCCTTATACATGAGTGTTCCTCTTTAGGACAACAACAACCATTGTCCTCCATTTCATCTTCTCCATCTAATAAAGAACTCAAGTCTAGTTCCCAAACCACACCAAGTCCTATAGTCAATCACATACTCCAAAACATGAACTACCAAGGCAAAGGTCTAGGCCTTTATGAACAAGTTATTTTGGAGCTAAACTATGTCAAAGTTCCTCCATGCTCATATGGCCTTGGATACACACCCCAAGGTAAACAAGGCCAAGATGTTGGTAATTCCTCCATCTCTCCTAAACCTACCACTTTCCATCGCACCCCCCATCATCTACCCAAAACACATGTTGCCATTCCAACTCCATCATCTTATAAATGTCAAAAGCATGTGACCGTACACCTTCCGCCATCCACTTTGCCTCCACTTTTACCAACTCCAAATATCCCTCCATCCACCTTGCCACCATTGCTTCCAACACCTAACATACATATCATTCATAAGTATCCTTACATCCCTAATCATGACCAACAAAAGCACACATCGTTTAAGTATAAAGCTTCCAATTATTCCATCCACTCCACTGACCCCATGGGATTCAAAAGCAAAAATTTTGATGCCTCTACTTATAAAGCTAAAAATCCTACCAAAACCCCTAAAGGTCTTCATACCTTAGGACATAAAGAATCAAACTCAAAGCAAAGTTCATCTAAGCAGCCATCTAAGCCCATACCTCCAAAAGCAAAGCCTAAAAGTAAAATGGTTTGGGTTCCTAAGCAAATAGCTAACAAATCAGATGAGGCATCCTCATCCACATCTCAAGAATCCCAACCACCTATATCCATCCAAAAGACTGCTTCCATCCAAAACTTTCATTCCCTTCACAAATCCCACAAGCAAAACAAAAGCACTAAAAATACTAAATCTATGTGGGTTCCTAAATCACTTCATCAACCATTTCTTAAGCAAACATCTCCATTGCTTCCTACACCACCATCCCATCAAAAGCTTCAATGTTTATCATGGTGTGTGTAGCCGTTGGTCATGGTTCCCTTCCATTCCAAAACATTCCCACATGCCTCCATCTCCCCATCTTTCATCCATTATCCTACATATCTTTCCCATCACCTTCCTATGGTCCATGCTTTTGCATAAGCCTTTATCCATCCATCCTTGCATGAACCTTTCATAATTCCATTTCATAATCTACTATCCACCTAATCCATCTCCCATCCATGCAATCCCTTATCAACATCAATGAGCACACTTGACATGGTCCATGCGAAGACATCATCCATCTCTAATGGGACAATATCACCTCTCATAGCACTAGCCACTTGAGTCCCTCCTATCCATTACCATGGTGAAAACCTGGCAAACAGGCGCCATGTGTAATTGTCAACACATCTAAAAGCAAAAAAGAAAAAAAGAAGAAGAAACAATCAAAATAGTAAAGAGAAACCCCTTCGTCCAACGGTGAAAACCTGGTAAACAGGCGCCTTGGATAAGTACCATGATGAAAACCTGGCAAATAGGCGTCATGTGTAGGTTGATCTTCTATGTCACTTACACTTGGGGGCACATTGTCTCATCCAACCTATCATTTTCCATCTTATCATATCCTATCTTGCCATATCCTATCCTACCATCATTAGCCATTACATCCATGCCTACCTTATTGAGCCCATTTATCCATCCTCCACCTTTTGATCTTGATGAAGACATAGGGGAAAAATATTGAAACATGTTCAGATATTTCTTGACATACCCCCTTTTCAAACCAAGTCCTATCCGTTAACAATTTATCCATCCCATCCAAATCCAATCCATTATGTCATCCCTATCATCATAAGCGTCATGTAAAATCTAATCATGTAAAAATCCTAAGTCTTCTACCTAGAATGGGGCAAGTTCTTCCTATGCAACATAGCCTTTGGAGATCACATCCTAGCTCCCTTATGATCCATCCATTATGGTGTATCCTTATCATGAGCTTTACATCTATCATGAGCTTTCCACTATAGCCTACCTATCCCTTTTTCATGAGGCATGCATACATACCTTATATGGCCTATCCCTTTTATGCACCCATATATCATCAGCCTTTCATCCCATTTACTATGAGCCCATCCTTTTTTCCATCCCTTGCACCTAGACATGGTTTTCTCCCTTGTCATTGGTATCAGGCACAAAGGCTACCTCAATTGTAAATCCATTGACATCCCACAACTTTCAAAAACAAAAAAAACCAAAACATTTCAAAAAATCCAAAAAAATTAAAATATTCCAAAAACACAAAAAAATAAATATCCAACAAAAAAATCCAAGCAATAAAACCAATCATCATCAATCAAACAAAAATCAGAACTACATCTCATTTCCATCGTTAAGTGCCTTGATCCCATGGATATAGGGTATGTAGGCAGTCTGGAGTACGAAGGAAGTGCCCAGATTCAGGCACAAGCGATTTTCCTCTTTCTTCTCTCATCATTTCTTCTATCATCTATCTTATACATCATCAATAAACAACTTCTTCCAATCAATCTATCATAGCACATTAATCCAATCATCACTTCAATCTTCATCCAGCATTTCATCATCTTCCAATCATTCCAAGCAATGATCCAAATGCAATCCCATCCTTAATCCATACCAATCAAGTTAATTAATCAAGCCAAGTTATCCAAATGCAATCCATGGTCTTGATCCTAGCCTTGTTGTAAGCCAAATCAATCAACCAACCAGCCAACCAACTCAGCAAACAACCTGGTGTTGATCTAGGGATATAGCTTTCCCCGCAATGACAACACTCTCAACTATCATCATCAAAATAAACAATTAATCATTGGTTTACAGCTTGACAGGGGCAATACCTTGTTTGTTTTTGAATCATTTGTGCATGCTTGCTTGCTTGCTTGTGTGTGTTATTATTTTATCTTGCATTTGCATCATATCAGTATCAATCCAGCTAATATTCATATCTTGTATCCAGACAAGGTTGTATTAAGCAGTCAGATTATTTCTTGCATTCGCTGCCTTCAAGGATTTCAAGGTGTATCAGATGGATGTCAAATCTACCTTCCTAAATGGTAATTTGGAAGAAGAAGTGTACATTGAGCAACCAGATGGATTTCAATTGTCTGATCATGGTGACATGGTTTGCAAATTGAAAAAGGCAATATATGGACTGAAGCAAGCCCCAAGAGCCTGGTATGAAAGATTGGATAAGCATCTCTTAAATATTGGTTTCAACAAAGGTACTGTTGACAGTAACTTGTATTTTAAAATTGATCATGAAAATACCTTAATTGTTGAAGTATTTGTTGATGATATCATTTTTGGAGGAAGAAATAGTATGTGTAAAACTTTTGCAAGTCAAATGAAAAGTGAGTTTGAGATGTCCATACTTGGAGAAATAAATTTCTTTTTGGGCCTACAAATTACTCAAACAAAGAAAGGAATCTTCATTTCTCAGTCAAAATATGTGAAAGAATTGTTAAGGAAATTTGGGATGGAAGACTCAAAGCCAATGAACACTCCAATGGAAACTGGATGCAAGTTGAGCAAAGATGATGACTCTCCCAAGGTTGATCAGACAAAGTATAGGTCAATGATTGAAGGATTGTTGTATCTCACTCAAACTAGACCAGACATTATGCAGGCTGTTGGTCTTGTTGCTAAATTCCAAGCTGATCCTAGAGAATCTCATGTTATGGAAATCAAGAGGATTTTTAGATATCTAAAGGGGATAGTTGAGTATGGTTTGTGGTATCCTAAAGATCATGATTTCTCTCTTCATGCATATACAGATGCTAATTGGGCAGGAGATGTGGATGATCAGAAGAGTACCAGTGGTGGAGCATTCTTTTTGGGAAAGAGATTGGTTTCTTGGCTAAGCAAGAAACAAGAGGCAATATCCCTATCTACAACTGAAGTAGAATACATTGCAGCAGTAGGTAGTTGCACTCAAGTTTTGTGGATGAAGCAGATGCTAAAAGATATTAAAGTAGAGTATGACGAGCCCATCACAATTTTTTGTGATAATTCAAGTGCAATAAATATTTCCAAGAATCCAGTGTTGCATTCTAAGACTAAGCATATATCTATCAAGCTTCACTTTCTGAGAGAGCAAGTTAACAAGGATGAAGTTAGACTGGAGTATGTGCCCTCCAAGGATCAGATTGCAGATATCTTCACTAAACCTCTTCCCAAGGACTCTTTTGAGTATGTCAGGGAGAAGTTAGGGGTTATTGCCCCTCCAATGGTGAACTAAGATGCACTGATGTGCATCAATCCGGTGGTTATCATAGTCATAATCTTGTGATCCAGATTGATGTTAGGGAGCTACTACTCAGGGGGAATAGCAGGTGTGATTCTGATTGCAAGAATGTGGCCTTTGCCATTGATGTCAAAGGGGAAGAAAAGACATGTGAAAAACAAGTGGTTGATGACCAAAGGGGGAGCAGTACAGGAAGAGAAGACATGTGAATAGTTGTTGTTGATGGGGGGAGTTGTGACAGTAAGGAAAAGTTCTTGTCTTGATGGTTTTTCACATCATATGTTGCCATCAATAACAAAGGGGGAGATTGTTGCAAGTATGGGTTTAACCAGTGTTGTCATTGATGTCAACATACTCATGTTGCATTAATGAGAGATTGGAAGAGCTAAACACTAAGGATATTGAGTAAATTAGTCTCAGTCAGGAACAGTGAAGAACAATGATGACAACAAGGCAAAATCTCAAGACAGGTTGAGGATCAGAAGATGCGGCTTAGAGGGTTTGTGGATATGAGTCTTAAGATGTTCCAGTTAAGATTTCAGAGGTCCACATGAAGATATGAAGAAGTTATGATCGATCAAGTAGAACCGATTTCAGGAGATGTTCAGAAGTGATAGAGCATTACAGAAAGGTCCGGTGGGATCCGGAAATACATTATCCTATTCTGCGGATCAGAAGGAGTTTTGGGGAAGTCCTTATGATGTGTAATCTCTATTTGATCATGGTTTGAAGGTCCAGAAGCATTCACTCCCTTGTAACAGTAATGGCAGACTGTGTTCTTGAGGTTCCGAAAGCAGGAGAGAGAGATTTCAGTAAGTAGAGGAAGTGTGGATGTTCCTGGTGATCCAGGAAAGTTTGTGGAGATCCTTGGATCATGTTTAGTTCATGTTGTCAGTCTGCATTAGAGTTAGAGCCTGGAATTGAAGAAATACTTCCAGATGAAGGTGTTCTTACTTAGGCTGGCCGATCAGATGAGTTATTCATCTTGTGGATGTTCTTGTGGATGTATGCTGACTTAGATGTTTGTTCCTAAGTTGATGTCATATATAAATAAGGGATTGCGAAGTCATTTCAAGGTGTGACTCATGGAGATGAGTGTGTGGTAGCAAGAAGAAGAGAGAAAAACAGAGCAAAAGGTTTGGGCTTAAATGGAACTGACTCAAGCATGGTGAAGATGCTATCTTCTAGTTCAAGTATGTGATAATCATTCTTTTGTAGACAGTGTGTCTCTTATATGTAGTGAGCCTCTTGTGAGTAGTGTGCTTGAGCAGTGAGCCCTAATTGGCATGTGCCATTTTGTTCCTTCTATTCTTCTAACAGAGAATACAATCTTGGGTTAATCACCCCGTGGTTTTTCCCTTAACCAAGTTTTCCACATCAAAATCTTGGTGTCTCTTATGTTAATGTGTTATCTGCTCTTGATTAAATGCATTAAGTTTATTGTTTGATCTATTGTTATCCTGCTAAGTGAATTTAAGTGTTGAAAGTAAAGAGAGTTTTGGACAACTGATTCACCCCCCTCTCAGTTGTCTACTCTAAATCTAACACAGTTCATTGGTTCAATGGTTCCTCGGTTCAACGGGATTGGTTCATCAGTTTAGTGGTTCAATGGTCCATCATCTTGGCTAAAGATATCACTCTGTTGAACCATTGAACCTCACGTCGAGGTTTAATGGTTCAACAGGTTCAACAATATTCGAAGTTGGCATCGGTGAGAGATTGTTCATCGGGACAATGTAAACTTTTTGGACCAATGGCGAAGGTCTGACCGATGAAGGATGGAGGACTTGGGCATCGCAGAGACATTGGACTATCAGTGTAAGAAGTGAAGTTCTCACTGATGGAGCGGGTTAGTCTGATAAGGCTATAGCTTGGCATCATCAACAACAAAATTGCTGACGTTGGTATTACTATGTATTTGGCCATATTAACTAGAACATCGATAGAGACTTGGTGCATGTGGGATTATATATCTCACGGGAATGTGAACAGTTACGACTGTTGAAAAGTACCGGCAATTGGGAAGTTAGATCAATCAGTTAGGGCAATAGACAAGTAACGGTCTTTGCTCTTGCAGATTGGAGATATAAAACTGATCTACTGGCATCGTCATGAGGTTGAGAAATGATTCAATTTGTACTGTTTATTTTCTGTAGAATGTGCAGATGATAAAAATGGCTTTATACAAATTGTAATAAGGATCAATACCTAAAAATTAGAGCTGGAAATCTTTATTGTAATCTTTCAGTTTGTTGTAATAAAGATAGTCTCTCTTGTGGTGGTGGGTTTTTTACTCGAAAGGGTTTTCCCACGTAAATCTGGTGTCATTCTTTGTTGTCAATTTTTTTTATTTTGTTTTTTCTAGTGTATTCATCTATGGTATTTTGAATTGAAAGTTACTTGTCTACATTATCCCCTTTGAATTAACATTAGGGAAGCTGTATTCCGCACCTATACTTTCCTTACAGATATATTATTTCCAAGTGACAGCAAAATGTACAGTGAATCATTAGAGGAAAATGTTGATGTAATTCAAGGAGAGGAAATCATCATATGTGGATTATTTTCTTCTAAAAGTGAGAACAGTTCATGTGGTGGAATCTTGATGCTTGGTTGTGTAGCTGTGGTTTTGAATCTCCCAGAAAACTCTTCAAACTTGGAGCAGAGGTTGTGATTGCAATTTCAAAAAGGCTTGACTAGCTTTTAGATGCCATGGCTCAAAAGGATATCTATCTGTCAACACTATATGCTAAAATCCCCACTATTACTCATTCCAATCCTCCCTGTAAGTGTACCTGACAGTTCATGTTTTCTTATATTTTACAAGCATTGAAAACCTTTCTTATTGTAGTTACTCCAAGTGCAGCATGGATAGAGATTGAATCATTCCTTTTTTGTAATATTATTCATCCCCATGCCCTTTGTTATGAACTTGTTCTAGAGCTTTGGGGTTTTACAATCTGCCATGCTCAATTAGACTTAATTGAGCAGAACATAAATATGCTTTGTTCATTTTTCAGAACACTAGCAGTTTCCAACCCCACATTTTATTCTCACAAGTCTTTGAGAAAGCTTGCTAGGGCTTTATGTACAATTATAGAATAGTCACCCAAATCTGTGGTGAAGAATGTCTATTGTAAGTTATTCAGTGAATTTGACATCATATCAAAGCCATCAGTGGTCATTGTTGTAGCTCTCTTAGAGGAAGGTTTCCCATTGCATTTATTTTCAAAGAACTCCAAGAAACATATTGTATTGAAAATTACAAGTGCATTTTTAGAATTTGTAAAGAAATTTAGAGAGAAATTGCGGGTAATGAGTTCTAGATATTCTCTATGTGCATCTTCAGCTTTGATCAAAGAACCCATCTCTTTTCTGTCTTTGATGTTATCACAATGTAAAGTTGAAGAAGTTGAAATCAATGATGGATGTATTGGTAAATTCCCCAAGATTGCAATTTCTCTTATTAAATTATACAAATAAGCTAAAGAGAGAGATCACAAGGACATTATTAGCAATCTTCTAAGCTATATCTTAGAAGTGATATGATATGTGAATCATAGGCTTGGATCTAGTGATATTCAGGACGTTCTAACAATTTTAGATGGCCTCTCCACAAATGGTGATTCAATATCAGATGAGGCACAAATAGAATTTAAACCAGCACTTGCTTTATTTATTACAAGTTTAAGTTCATGGAAATTCCTGAAGATGAAGGAAATGTTACAAGTAAAGCAATGTGGAAACTATATAATCTCATTTTAAGAGAAAGACATTAGGCTGGTGTTCACCTTGGGCTTGCTTCTTTTTGGGTACTATGCTACACGTACCCCATGCAAAGAATTATGGCGCTTTTTACCATTGGATGCAGCTTTGTCGTTTGATGTTAAATTTGGTAGGGTAAGTAATGTTGAGCAGTTTATGTATGACTTAAAGTGAAGGTTCAATGGACTATTCTTAAATATCATTCAATAGACTATTTTTAAATATTTACACCTTTTATTGTGAATAAGCGTAAAATTGCTATTGGCTATTTCAATATTGAGGTGGATAATATTTAAATAGAGTGCTCAAAGGCGTATGTAAACAAGACAGCAGCAACATCCACAGCAAGTGGGTCGATAACAACAACTGTCACAGGCCCAACGTCAGTTCTTATATCAATAACAATTGCAACAGAAGCTTCAACAACAGTCACAACATGCTATTCTCAAACAGGACAAACAACTGTTGTTGACATGCAGGAGAGGATTTATTAGAGGCTGCAAATTTTCAAGGAAAGCTACTGGAATACTCAGGCTGCAAAATCTACTAGCACAATTTCAGAAAGCTTCTTAATGATCAAAACATTTTGACTTGTTCATCTAGAGACAAACTTTGATGACATTGACATTGTAGGTAAAATTGAAAAAGCTACTTGCTTTCTGCTATGCATATAAGTGTTGTAAATGCTTATGCAGGATATGAACTCCAATGGACAGCCAATTGACAGGTTATAACTTATTATCATGAACATGTTGACCACAAGTGATTCTGTCATCATGAACATGTTGACCACAAGTGATTTTGTCATCATGAACATGTTGATTTAGTTTGGACTAGGTATTATATTGGTGAGCATGGGGCGCTTCCTGAGAGAAAGGAGTGGATGTCATAACCACGTACTAATGGCACTAGAAATATACCAGTTTTTGAAGAGTAGTGTGTGCTATAGTTGCACCCATGCTATATTTGCATGACTCCTAATATATTGTCCATTTCAAGAGAAAAAGTTTAACTACGTGGAAGTGTTGATTTCTTATAGTGAGGCCTTTGATAGATGGAAGTGTTGATTTCTCATATTGAGGCCTTCGATAGATGGGTGCAACTTGAAGATTTTCTAAAATTGTCCATCATTTCTATCGACACATTGTCTCACACCCTAAAATTCACATTAGAAAATGCTCGCGCCATTGCTTCTGGGGACAATGGAAAGCCAATTTCTACAGCTATAGAGTGGTTGGAAAGAAAGAATATTCTTTGCCTCATTTTATGATCCAATCTACACCACAAGTAGTATGTAGACCAGATCCAAAATATAATGATGCTTCTCTTGTTGGAACATCGTCTATCAGAAGAGCACTTAGATGCCATTTGGGCTGCCACTAAAAAGCCAGATCAAATTGAAGAGATTAAAGCCAATGTCTTTGACCTCATTGCTGATTTAGCTTGGTCATTTTTAGATGAACAAATTGGACAGTCTTTTTCGCAGGTTGAAGAATGTTTAGGATCGATCTGTTGGAGATGTTAGAATTCTTGGTTTCTTGAAGAAGCTTGCGCATAGTGATAACAGAGGTATCATGGCAGAAAGATTGCTTGAGTTATTTTAGGAATATGATGTACACAAAAGAGGCACTAGATGAAGTCCTGGAGTCTAGAGCCTTTATTGAAATCCTTGGTCACTATATCTCAGTATACCGTGCAAGTCAAGTTGTTTACATTTTGCAGTGTCTTTCAAAAGTTAAGGTTGGAGAATTTGTGATTCCTTCGCTCAGACTTCTACGAGAAATTATATGTCTGCACAACAAGAAGCCTTTTTATGGGGGCCAAGTTTCATGCCAAATGCATTCGCAACAGCTAATTACAGACCATATTTTGATTCATCTGGTTTTCAACAGCCCTGTGGAATACATTTTTGTGGCACGGTCACCATAAATATATTCATGGACCCCATTGAGAATAGTCAAAGGGAATGAGCAGAAACAAAATCATGAATTCTAAACCCTAAAAGATCGAACACCAGTAACGTTCTTTGTAAGATGGGCAAACGAAGTCCATACCGCCTCTCACAGTAGAGGCTTAGAAAAGGTTATGGCCCCTTCAATTCACATTGATGTTAAAATGGAGGAGAAGAAAATAAAGAAGGAAAATGATTTAGCATTGATCTAGCTAATATTGAAATATCTGGACAAGCAAAACCTTCACAAATCACTCTGTTCACTTCTCTCAGAAACCCAATGCGAAAGTTCTTAGAAGACACCAAGACAAACAGACTCGGTGAAGGCTGAAAAATATTTGCAGGAATCACAAGAAGTGCCAAAGTAGAAAAGGAAAAAGGAGCAGGAGGCTGAGGACAAGGATTTTAGAGATGATGCTAGCCAAAATGGTTCCAAGAAAAACATAGAAACAACACAATTATTACTCAGATAAAGGACTTAGATTAGGGAAATGAATACCAAACATATTCTTCACCAGTTACTCTTCAACTACGAGTAACTGCAAACTGGAACGAGCTCACCCCATATTCAATACTTGAAATAATAGGTGATGGCCTGAAGTGGCAATGTATACTGGAAGATTTAGAGAGCAAGAAACCCTAAAAAAAGTACTATGAAATGTGAAATATACGAAAACTTAATGTCAAGCCATCGGTCAGATGATATTTTGAATCACTCTGATATACCAATGGGTAAGCTTTTAAGCTAAAATTAATAAAATGCTGAGAAATGACAAATAGATGCTATTACAGAAAATAATATCAGAGTGTAGGAAAGAGTGTGTTAATAGTCTCCTTGAAAATCTGATCGAGCAAATAAAAGAAGCCTCAACATCATTGAAAGATATTACATGCTGTGGGGTAAAACATTAACTTAAAACTCTGCAAGGTAAGGATTGCTGAAATCAAGATAAATCCATTGGAGAGATTATTGAAGTGGGCTCAAGATAAAAATCTAGATGGTAAAAGGCCATAATGCAAACTTAAATATGACCATAGTGAAATATAATGCAAAATTTACCCTTGCATAAAAAAAAAATCAGATTGCATCAAGAGGTGGTTGCCCATAAGATACTCGATAAACGAATTTCACACAGAAGTAAAAAGAGGATGAGAAAGGTTTAAACAAATTTTAAGGAAAATCAAAATGCCAGGCAAATAGAATATTTCACCAAAGTAAGAAATAGATTCCCGAGAAAGGTCAAAATGCAAAATGAAAATTGTAAAGTATTTTTCACCAAGATGTGAAATATTTTTACTAGGAGAAAGGGGGATATTAGAGCACTGATGAATATTTGATTTCGTGACGGCAAAAGATCAATATTAAAAACAATTAATTAAACCTAAGGTCATGCCAAAGAATTTGTGAAACTATTGGAGCCTTAAAAGGAAATATCGAAGCAAATTATTGTTAACATTTGGGTATGACAAAGTGACAATTGATGAATGGAATACATTGTCCCGGTGATAAAAACCCTAAATACATGTCAATGAGAAAATAGTCAACTGAAACAAGGAAAAGATACCTCCCTAAGGTTCACATCAATGCAAATTATATGTTTATATATTGTTTATTTGATGGTTAATTTGTTTTCCTTGCAGGATTAGGGTTGTATTGAATGCAATGAAGCGGCTCTCAACTGGGAAGATTAAATATTTTATTCCAGCCTCAAATGATCATTAAATGTCTCAAATCAAGTTATTTAATTTATGTAATAAAATATGTCATTTCTCATGGTTAGGTTCAACCAGTTATCAATCGTCACAAATTTTGTAACAGGTCTGAAGCTTGTTTGCCTCTCTTTATAAGAGATGGCCATGACTCAAATAGGGGATTAGACGAAAGATAGACTAAGAGATAGCTTTAGGTTTGAGGGATTACTTTTGGGATTTGGGTCAGAACATCAGGGAAATAGAATATATATATATTTTTTTATCTCAAGAACGACTATGTTGCATGAAATATCTTGAAGCAGTCAGAGGAGGAGTTCAGATTCGATGACTTCATGATGGTATCAATTGTTTGTTGATTTATTTCAGTTATTTGATTGTCTCCGTTTTAGTATTTTTTGATTATTCAATTTGATATATCAAGTAATATATTAATTTTGTCAGAACACATTTGTTGTATCTATATGATTAAATTAATCAGTTTCTGTGAAAAGAATTAAATCCTATTGATTAATCACAGTAATCTTAAAGTGCTATTCAGATTTATAAGTAGAATCATTTAACTAGAATTTTTATTCTGTCTCCAAAGTTGATGCAATCTAATTTTTTTGCATAATTTTAATCGGTTCCTTCAAGAAAGGATTAAATCCTTTTAATATTTTGCAAATTAATTGATTATGTCATTTGGATAATTCAGAATGGATTAATAATTGTTTCCTTGCATGGTTACACAAGTTGTAAACCATTTCTCTGTGCCAAACAATTCAAATTATTGCTGAGCATAAGTTATTTGTTTTTTGAATCTCTTTTGACTCCGTTACCCAATGAGGCACTAGTCTAAAAAAATCATTGCATTTATTCATTAGTTAATCCTCAATTTCCTTTAAACATTACAAATTATTTGGTTTGTAGAAGTAGTTAACAATTTCTCATTTATTTCATATTTTATGCCACTGTGAGTAGATAATTTACATTTGTTAAAATTGCATATTCATTTGATCTATTTTTTTAATTAAAGGTTCACCCGCCTAGGTTTAACAGAGCCTGAAGCATAGGGAGTAATCAATTATTAAGGTCAACTCCATCGGTTGGTTCAAAAATGTTGTAGATTTGATCACAGAAGCCTAGCATCCTCTTAGAATCTATAACCTGCATTTTTGAGACCTAATAGAGTGTAAAATGGAAAAAAGAAATCTGTGGGGACAAAGGATGGACAAAGAAAAGAAGAAAGGTTACGAAAATCTATTATAGGGTAAAAAAGAGAAATATGTGAAAGGAAGACGAATATAGTTGATTTCTCTTGGAAAACGTAACCCCAAAAAATTTTGGAAGGAGCTACAACAAAAGAGAAAGAAAACATAAAACAATATCATAGAGTCTCAATGGCTGGAATATGCGAAGTTATTGTATGAGGGTGATCAGGATAAACATAGGCCTCTAGTTATCAATGCAAAAACTAAACTTTTCACCATTGAAGATATCAATCAAGGCATAAAAAAGTTCGGGTGTGGGAAAGCACAAGATATTGATGGGTTGCAAGCAGAGTACTTAAAGTGGGGTATTGAGGTTCTTGCACCACGTATCATGCACATCTTCAACAATGTCATTCAAGAGGGTTTCCCATAAGATTGGACAACGAGTGTTGTTATTCCTCTCTACAAAAGTGGTGATGCCAATAATCCATCAAATTACTGCATAATCATGATTAACCCCCTCTTGGGTAAACTTTTTGGCAGCATGGTGGAGAACAGAATTAGTAGTTGGGTTGAAAAAGAAGAAAAAAGAGCCAAAGGGCAAGCCGGTTTTAGGCCTAAACACTCTACCATTGATCATGGAGTTACCCTTCATTTCTTGATTGAAAAATATGGAACACACAAGGGGACGAGGCTTTTTCTTGCTTTGTTGACTTTAAAAAAGCCTTTGACACGATCCCCTGTAGCAAACTCTGGAGAAGGATGGAGGAACTTGGAGTTCCTGATGAGTTTAGAGTTGTGGTTCATAGGCTGTATGAGTAGGTCAAATAAAAAATTAGAACCAAAGATGGGTTGTCAGAGTGTTTTGGTAGTGATATTGGTGTCAAAGAAGGCTGCATGCTTTCCCCAATCTTGTTTGGGCTATACATTGATAAGTTAGAAGACTGGATAAACCAAACTAGTGGAGGAGTTTAGTTGGCTAATTATGTTATAAAGCTACTGCTGTATGCAGATGACCTCATATTAATTGCTAAAACTGCTCATAGCTTGAGAGAACACTTGAGGTGTTGGAAACCTTTTGTCAAGAATTGGGGATGCAAGTGAACACTAGCAAAACCAAAGTGATGATTTTCTCACTGTGACAAAAAAAGAACTTTAGCTTTCTTTTTGATGGCAGTCCGTTGGAAATTGTGGATGAGTATAAATACCTCGGGCATGATTTCCACAACAAGCTTAGTTGGGAAACATGTAGAGAAAAAAGAATTTAGGGGGGCTGGAAAACACATTATTCCCTTCATAATAGGTGTAGAAATGCAGAATTATGGGATTGGAAAACCAAGAGAACTCTTTTCAGTTTGCTTGTTACCCCTGTGATCCTCTATGGCTACGAGATTTGGGGCAATAGTATGTCTAATCAGAAATGGAAGCAAATTGAAAGGATACAGAAGCATCTCATCATTTGCAGTCTTAAAATTAAAATTGATGTCCCTTATGATATTTTATTGGCTGGAACAGGTTTGTTCACTTTGGAGGCATCAGTGATGGTTCATTTGGTAAGTTACCTAAGGAAGACTCAAAATATGGAAAACCACCATTGGCCTAAATTAATCATGGAGGAAGAGATAAAGAGAAGAAAGAAGACATGGAGGAAGCAAAATGACAAGTGGTTAAATAAATAGGGCATTAATATGCAGGAGTGCCCACATGCCAATGAGGAAATAAAAAAGTATGTTAGAAAAAATTTAGACACAACATGTGGACTAATCAAAAAGGACAAAAAAAAGCTTACTATATCAAGGAGTTCAACCCCATGTGGGACCATGTTGAAAAAACCTACTTAGGGGCAAATATTAAGTGGAAAGAAAAAATGTTGATTGCTCAAATAAGGACTAGCTCACATCATCTTAGATGTGAAATGGGTAGGTGGCTGATTCCCAAAGAGGAGTGGGAAAATAGAATATGCATCTTTTGCAAAAAAGGTGTGGTGGAGATAGAGTGGCATTTCATCATGGAGTGCTCGGTATACAATGACATTCATGCCAATTATGAAGGCATTTTGAATATCAACAGTTTAAGCACCTTGTTTGAAGAAGCAAGGTTAGACAAAGCTGCAAACCTATTGATCAAAATTCACTGTAGGAGATTTGATCTTGAAAGGGGGCATCAAACTGTTTAGTGCATTGCTGCCTTGTTCTTTGGTTCATGTTGTGTGGTTCTAGGTCCCTTAGGCTACTCTAGCCTCGTGGATGTTATTAAAATCTCTCATTTCATTTCACCGAGAGTTAAGGTCATCCTGGCGCCAAATAATTTGACATCTGTCGAGTGTTTGGACTATTTGCCCGTTGATTTAGACTATAGATTAAAAAAAATTGAAAGGCACAAAGACCGTATGAGAGGATTCGTGGAGGGAGATGTCTCCTAGCCACGCGGTGTCCTTTGAGATGCTCGCTGGGTATGGGGGATTCCTTGGCCTTAATAAAAACTTTAAGATTCCGCAAATTTTTTTGCAAATTAAAAAATTTAACTAGCAACCAAAATAAATACTTGATGGATAAATTCTGGAGCCAATGATGCCAACCTACGATTCTACTAATGCAGTAGAAGATTTTGCCCTGCAGAAGATGCTGCATAATATTCTATAGAATCTATCCGTATGACGGGGTAGAGGCAAAAAAATTTGCCTCTCAGTTCAACTGCTCCAATTTTGACAATTTTATAGTCAATCTGTAGGTTTTGACACCTTCCAGATGGAATGACAAGGTCAATTTTTACCCAAAATGCTTCAAAATTATAGATGCCTCTCGGATCAGCTATCCACTCCCTGAATTGAAAACCTCATAGATTTGGCATACGGTGTTCGATTTAGACGAAACAAAATTCAATCTCGACTATCTCAGACCTCCTAAACACAATAGTGTGCTCAAATTTGTAGCAACATGCTCTGAAATGAACCTACAATACAAGGCTACAAAGAGGAAATCCTCACAAATCAAGATTTTCCATCAAGTCTTTCTGATTCTCCAGGTCATCATTCTATTGATGACTGAGAGGGGGGTGAATCAGTTATCTTAATTACTTCTACTTTCTGATCTGCTTTAACAATTAATGCAACATTAGATCATATAAGCAAACATAACCATGAAATGGAAATAATAACAATACACATGACACAAAGATTTTGACGTGGAAAACCCTGTTAAGGGAAAAAACCACGAGGTGATTAACCCAAGATTGTATTCTTTGTTAAAGAATAAGATAGTACAAAATGGCACTTGCTAATTAGGGCTCACTGCCCGAGCACACTACTCACAAGAGGCTTACTACCTACAATAGTTTATACAAGGTAGCTAGATAATTGAACTGATGAGAAGCATCCACACATGCTGAGGTTCAATTCCAGTTAGGCTCAATACACTGATCTACTGCACTTCATTCTTCCTCTTCTTTGGTGTTGCTATCCTGTCACATACCGAACCTATATTACTACTGTTACTTTGCTCCTCTACTTTTCTTTGCACAACTACTCACTACACACACCTTCACATCTAAATCCATCTGGTATATATATATCCACACAAATGATTTCAACACCTTTCTAGTCAGCATCCAGAATAGTCAATATTATCCCAATCTTTGATCTATCGGTTGAATCCTTGCTTGCCAAGTGATGCGTATCAAGGAAATGCTTATAGAAGTCATCAATTATGTCGGCCAATCATGAATGATACCTCAGGAAGCTTGATCACCATCGATATCTCATCCAGATTTAGGTCTGATGCTCTACCAGTTAGTTCTTCCTCTGTATACTCTGCCAAACAGGAACCCAACACTCAAGTGCTCATGTCTCTTCATTCTTCCATCACCGGAGGCTCAATCCTTGGAATCTATCAGTCAAGGTACTCCTCTTGACTTCCCCAAATCCTCACTTTACTGAGATACTTCCTCTAAGAGATCTGGACCTGACTGTTGGACCTTGCCACATGCTCTGTTCTTGTTTACCAGACCACAACATTCTTCAACCTGACTTCTGGTATAGACATATCATGCCCTGTAGATGGGTGGGATGACCTTTGTTGCCATCAATGACAACATTCATGAAGCCATATAGTGTCTCTTGCCAACAATCTCCCCCTTTGGCATTGATGGCAACACTTAGTGAAAAATGACTAAGTGTCACACTATACTCCCCCTTGGTGAATGCTTTATTCTTATGTACATTTTATGGAGCTCCCCCTTAGCTGGATTCCTCATTTTTCACTGCTCCTCACTCCCCCTTTGACATCAATGGCAAAGGGTGGGGTCCGCACACCGAAATTTGCAAAACTCAATCTATTCTTAATCACATAAGTATATTATCTAGTTATACTTTACATATACTTTAGTATATCTACAAAAGTATTCTTCAATTGTACAACTTCTATCGCCCAACTCAGCCTCATCCTATCCAAAATTGAGATGTGACCACTCAATAGGAATGTAAAAGCTTCTGCCCTCTTCAGATCTGTCAGATCACTGGTCTGGGCTGTGGTTTGAGCATCATTTAGGGCTTCATGCATGGCCTCTAACATAGGGATAATTATCCTTCTAAGTTCACTCATCCTACTTATTCTATTTTTCTTCTCCTTCTCAAGCTTCTTAATTTCATTCAAGACTGCAATAGTCTGACATTCTTGATTTATTATGGAAGTGGTAAGAGGATCAAAATTCTGAGATAGTCTTGTTAGTTTAACCCCCTGTTCTTTCACTTTCTTCTTAATCTCCACTATTACTTTGGACCATGATAGACAAAATTTATACATTTCCCCACCATCTTTAAGAGCATTTTCTAAGCTCTTTATCCCTATATCCATATTTCTCGTATCATTGGTTATTAGTCCTTGTACTTCAGAGAATCTCTTTTGCCAAAAACTCCTTCCAAACTTTATCTTCTACTGACTTCTCTAAGGAATCAAAATGTGTGCTAACATTATTAACTAGAGATTTGAGATTACCGGATGAAGAGGCTGAGGGATCCTTCTGAAAAGATGGCATCATCTTCTCTAATACACCGGATGCAATTTCTATGAGCTTGCAGTCTTCCATGTGAGACTTCAGAAGTTTTTCTTTTGCCTTTGCTGAAGTAAAGGATGCTAGATTCATGGTTTGAACCGGGGAGAGGTTGTCAAAATTGAACGGTCCTTGAAGAAGTTCGGGTTCATCAAATTCCATCATCTCCTTAGTAATTGAAGGATAGAGCTAAATAGCTATCTATTCTCTAATCTCTAAGTCCTTAGCATTGGCATTTTCTTTTCTCATTTCAATTTCCTTCTCTAAACTTTTAGGAATTAGAGAAATTATTTCAATATATGCTTTATTGTATATGTTCAAGTACTTAATTGTGGCTTCCTCCAAGATCTTTCTATCTACATCATTATATGCATCATAGAATTTTGTTATTGGTTGCAGGTCCCCATCCACAGTAACTGCTTTAACTACATCATCTAAGGACAAAGTGGGCCTTTCAACAAACTCTTCTACCTTTGCCTCCTTGTCTTCACTAGATACTTTCTTCTTCTTCTTCTTCTTCTTGATCTCTTCATCAGATTCTGTCTCTTCTTCATCCTTCTGACTGATATAAGACCTTGTTGCCTTTGTCTTTGTTCTCTTTTCTCCTTTACCGGATGATTTTGCTTCTAGTTTTGATGCCTTTGAGCTCTTAGCAGTGGCAGTTGCAGAGCTCTTAGAGGATCTAGTCCAGGAGGGGGCTTCTACCAGAGCACTTTCTTTTTCTGCCTCTTCCTTTTCTTTTTCTGCCCTTTCCATCTTTTCTCTATTTGCAAAAAGTGCCTCTTTTGAGATGCCATACCTTTTGGCAACATTCTCTACTTCTTTTCTCACTTTTCTCTTCATCTTCGGTTGCCTTAGCTCCACATGAATCTTCACACTCAGTTCTTCAAAGGTTCCAAACCTTTCTACCTTAGGATCCTTGGGTTGACTGAGCATGTGTTGAACATGTAGCTCTACTATTTTCTCATCTACTTCATACCCCATTGGCATGATCTAGACTACCCTAGGCTCCACTACCTCCATTAGGCACTGATCAGTTTCTACCATAAAGAAAATTGTATCTTTATACTTTTCAACTAAAGATTGGGGGATTCTCTCTCTGGCTTGCATCATATTTTGAAAGTTCTTGAAGTAGCCCCAGAGAGCTGTGTTTTGTGCCTTGGCATCACCAAGTCCATGCAAGTAATCTCTGATTTGAATTGCAACAGGTCTGTTATCCTGCCATACCCAACCACTAGATCCGGGTAGCTCATTCATAAAGTAGAAGAACAAACATAGTATCAGCCCACCATACTTGAAAGAGTTCTTCTTGTCCTTCTTGATCTTTTGTAGGTTTTCCATCAGTTGGTTCAGGACAAGTTCACAAAGATCATAATCTGCATTCTTTTTCAACATTCCATAAGTAGTGTAGATTGTTGTTCCAAATATAGAATTTTCTCTGCTGGAGTGATATATCTTGTAGCCCATAATCATGGAGGCAAACTTGATGTCTAGATCTATGATATCCTCAACTGTCATTGCTCTTTTATCAAATTTAGATCCGGTAGCATCACTCATAGTTTGATTTTTGACTGATTTTAGAGTAGGTAACCCACCGGTTGAGTGTAATCCAGTTACTACCCTAATGGCATCCTTAGTGATCTTAAATGGCCTATTCGACCATATGAAGTTGTCATGCATTCTGCTTAAAACATACCAGACCCATTCATCTTATCAAAATAGGGGAAATGAATGCACTGATTGAATTGTTTATCCTTGATGACCTTGTATTGGGGTTGAGATCAAATGAGTCATCTATCAGTTCCTTGTGGTATATATCCATTAGTTTGGAGTCTCTGAATTCCTCAATGTTTGCATGAATATATGCCCTAATGTCTTCAACATGTAAAACCCCATGTAGAATGCTAAAAAAGCACCTAAGGGATCCACTTCTAAAGATTTGTAGGGATGTTTCTTAAATTTAGGGCGAGGCCTATCAGAAATATTTACAACATTTGGAGTAGCCATCTTCAAAAGATTTACAGAGAGATATTCAACAACAGAAAATACCTTTTATGCTTCTAGGGTTCGCTGAATGAGTCAGATTAATTTGTTGGATGAATCGACTTCAACGGTTAATCTTTGAGAAATTTGAAACAATTTGTTGTAGAGCTCCTTTTCTTTTCTTCTTGAATGCAAATGTGCAAATCTGGGAAAACCCTAATTCCACATTGCAATAAATGCGCAACTTAAATCATTCCGGTTCCCTTGTTCTTCTTATTCTGAGACAGATCTTTTCCATATCACTGAGATACAATTAGAGTTATTCTCGGTGAATAGTGACAATCTATCTTCATTTCCCTAATCATTTGATCTATCTGCAGATCAAGATTCCACAATTTTTGAATCAAGCTGGATCTAACTGTGAGAATCCTATTTTTACCGGATGACTATTAAACCAGATCAATCTTGGTAGATTAGACTCTTCAAATCTTCTTGCAGATCTTTCATATCTTTAACAAACCTACTTTAGATGTTTCTTTAAGAACCCTTTAATCTGCAACTTCCCATGTGCCAATTTTAGGCACTAATTGACTGGCTGGGGGAATTGGTTTTTCTTAGTGACTCCTCCTGAGCCAGAGCTCATCTATTCAATTTTTGGAAGGATTATCAGCACCAGATTCTGGTGCGGATCCATCTCCAACATTCTCTGTGCTTCTCTTCACCCAAATCTTATTCATTTCCCCTTGAATTCAATCTGTGTTCACTTTTCCTTTTCCTTTGTCTTGGTTATGATTATGCTATTCTGGACCCCTTTTGTCTTGATTCTTACTTCTACAGAATTTGGCAATATGACCGGATCTATTGCAATTGTAGCAAACAACATTTCTTTGCATATTTGACTGATATCCTCTTGATCTACACTAATTAGCCATATGTTCCATTCTATTGCATGCAAAGCATCTACCATTGAATGAATTATTCATTTGCATGTTTCTACACTCATGGGATTTGTGACCATACCTTTTGCAATTGAAGCACTATTCAGAGAAGGATGTATTAGTCTGATTCATTCTTCTTTTGCACTGATTTGCTTTATGACCAAAATTATTGCAGTTGTGGCAGTATCCATTGAAAGATGGATATCTTTGAGCATTCGGTTGCCTTACCAGATGTCTTCTATGCCTGTTTCTTGGATTTTCTAATCTGGAGTTCTTCTAACCGGATCCAGAGCTTTCACCTTTCTCATACCCCAAGCCTTGCTTGTCATCTACCCTCTTTTGGCTTTGAAGAAGAACTTCAAGTTGGACAGAGCTTATCTTGAATTTCTCTTTGTATTCATTTGTGGTTTGAAGATCCTTTTTAAGATTGCCAATTTGATTCTCAAGTTGTTCTTCATTATCCCTAGCTTCTTCAAGATTATATTCAAGATGCCTGATTATTCTATCCATTTTGTGGTAGTCTTTTGATTTCTCTTTGAGAGATTGTCTTAGATCATCTTCAGTTTTCCTTTTTTCTTCAATTTCTTGGGTAAATTTCATAACTCCTGATTCCATTTCATGTCTTACCATAATGACCTCTTTTGATAACTTTTCACATAACTTGGTTTTCTCCTTTAGATCTTCATTTGTATCATTGTCTTCACCTTGACTTGCCAATTGCCAAAGTAGATCCTTTCTCTTTTTCATAGAGATACTCAGTTTCCCTTTTAGTTCATTTATGAAATCATCAGCCTATTTGAGTCTTTCCTTCAATTCATTAACTTCAGAGTTAGATTGCTCAAGATCATCTAGGGCAGACTGAAGTTGTTCCTTCATACCATACACATCCATTTGAATTCCCAGATCTTCCTCAAGCTGTTAGGCTCTGTTTGGAGGAACTTGGCTTTGATACCAATTGTTGATAACTGAGAGGGGGGGATGAATCAGTTATCTTAATTACTTCTACTTTCTGATCTGCTTTAACAATTAATGCAGCATTAGATCATATAAGAAAACATAACCATGAAATGGAAATAACATCAATACACATGACACAAAGATTTTGACGTGGAAAACCATGTTAAGGGAAAAAACCACGGGGTGATTAACCTAAGATTGTATTATTTGTTAAAAGAATAAGATAGTACAAAATGGCACTTGCCAATTAGGGCTCACTACCCGAGCACATTGCTCACAAGAGGCTCACTGCCTACAATAGTTTATACAAGGAAGCTAGATACTTGAATTGATGAGAAGCATCCACACATGTTGAGGTTTAGTTCCTGTTAGGCTCAATACACTGATCTACTGCACTTCATTCTTCCTCTTCTTTGGTGCTGCTATCCTGTCACATACCAGACCTGTATTACTGTTGTTACTCTGCTCCTCTTCTTTTCTTTGCACAACTACTCACTACACACACCTTCACATCTAAATCCATCACGTATATATATATCCACACAAATGATTTCAACACCTTTCTAGTCGACATTCAGAATAGTCAATATTATCCCAATCTTTGATCTGTCGGCTGAATCCTTGCTTGCCAAGTGATGCGTATCAAGGAGATGCTTATAGAAGTCATCAATTATTTTGGCGAATCATGAATGATACCTCAGGAAGATTGATCACCATCGATATCTCATTCAGATTTAGGTCTGATGCTCTACCGTTTAGTTCTTCCTCTGTCTACTCTGCCAAACAGGAACCCAACACTCAAGTGCTCATGTCTCTTCATTCTTCCATCACCGGAGGCTCAATCCCTAGAATCTATCAGTCAAGATACTCCTCTTGAATTCCCCAAATCCATACTTTACTGAGATACTTCCTCTGAGAAATCCGGACCTGACTGTCGGACCTTGCCACATGCTCTGTTCTTGTTTACCGGACCACAACATTCTTCAACCTGACTTCCGGTATAGACATATCATGCCCTGTGAATGGGTGGGATGAGCTTTGTTGCCATCAATGACAACATTCATTAAGTCATATAGTGTCTCTTGCCAACACATTCAATGCAAGAGAAGAGCATATTCAACTATCAAGATCCACCATGAATTTGCATTCAATCTCTCAACATTTTGGCTAACAAGAAGAGATTCCACCTAGAGAGCTCTGATACCATGTAAGAGTTGGCTAGATAGGAGCCACCCAAGATCTAGAACTTCATGAAAGCACAAGAGAGACAATATGAGAGAATAATAATGTATTCTATCAATGAATACAAAATTGTGTATGTTACAATGCTTACAATGCTTGTAGAGCCTTGCTTATAAAGACAAGGTGAGAGCTAAAAAGGTGGAGAGTGTCCTACAACATGTGACAATTAAATGATGCCAACTAATTGCACATGCGGAGGATAAGACACCTCACTCCAACTATCAACAACTCAACACACAACTAGACTCCTAGAAAACTCACTAAGTCAACTTAAAATGTGAATTATGTGGGAGAATATTATTTAATTAATTAATAGTTAAATAATATGAATTACTATCACCACATGGGAAACTAGATAGTAAATATCCCTATTCACACTAACAGTGTGCCATTTATCTTGCTAAGAATTTAGCTATGCATTCAAAAACTAAGCACATACAGCTCAGATACCACTTCATCCAGTCAGTTTTGGAGGATGGACAGTTGAAGTTGGAGAAAATTCACACAAGTGAGAATCCTGCAGATATGTTCACAAAGGCAGTTACACGGGAGAAACTTATTTCCTCATTAGTTTTGATTGGCCTTCATGATTGATAATGGTGGACATAAGAAACCAGCCAGGCCTGTAATCCAGTGGGAGCTACAAGTGCAGCAGTGTCATTTAGGATTATTCTTCAAGTGGGAGATTGTTTGTTGTGGATCCTGATCAGTCTCTAAGTACGAGATTTTTGGTATGTGGTGACTGATCATGTAAATATTATACACTAGTAACATATCCTTGCCAGGGTTTGGGGGCGTAGTCCTCAAATTTTTTTTTCCCTCTTTTTTGCATGTTCGGAGTTGGTTGTTAAATTTTGTTAACCAACAATAGAAAAATTACTTTGTAAAACCCTGATTCTAGAAGCTTCCAAAAAGATTGTTATAAGCAGTTGGGATGTATGTTGTGGGTATGGAATTCACGAGATTGTAATCTGTTTTGCACTAGATAATAAAATCATTGGATGGCTAAATTTTTGTGGATGTAGCCCATTTTGGGTGAACCATGTTAAATTTTTGTGTTGATCTCTTTTGTGTTATCCTTCATTGTTATATTTGGGTTATTTAATCTGCATATAATTGTTAGTGTTTATTGCTTAGATCTACTTGAACCCTAATAATGGGAGTGGATACTCTAATTGTATTATAACACTAGTATTTTTGGTGACTAAATAATACATTGAGACTCCTTTTGTTGTTGGGTTTTTTTGAAAGGGTTTTCCTGAGGTAAATCATTCTGTCATCTTTGTTCTATGTGGTTGTATGTTGCTACATGTATGCTTTATCTTTCTTAAAATGTAAAATCTTAGTTTCTATTGCATGTCTCTACTTTGAAGATTAGTGTAGGAAGTGTTCCATTTTATTTGGCTTTCTTTCATTTGGTATTAGAACCTGGCTAGCTCTTGGTTTCCTTGGTGTTAGGAAAAATATTTTTTTGTAACTAATTTCTATTTTAGTGGGAGTTGTGGATAGCGGTGATTGTATTTCAAGGAAAATATGGAAAGCACATCTTAGTTGGAGATGGATAAATTCAACAAAACAAATTTTGAGTCATGGAAGCTTAAAATTGAGGATTTGTTCATAGATTAATCTCTATGGATTGTCATTTTTGAAAACAAACCTTGACTTTGAAGGACAAAGGTGGGGTGTTGTTGGATCAAAAAGTTAAAAGATTGATCAGGCTTTATTTGGTATATTTAGTGCTCTTGAATGTAGAGGGAGAATCCACCATGGAGAACCTCTAGAATAAGTCGGATAACATATACCTAGCTAATTTCTCATAAATAATCTTTTTATATAGAAGAAGTTTTATTATTTGAGGATGGGTTACATGGACTCAATTATAGAGCACTTTAATGCTTTCAACATCATTAATACTTAGTTGTAGTTCATAGGTGTATAAATGTATGATGATGATTTGCATATCACTTTGTTGTGTTCTTTGCTAGACTCATGAGACAACTTGTTGATGGAAATTGGTAGTAATACCACTAAGATTATGCTTGAAGAAGTGGTGGGTGATCTACTCTGATAGGATTGGAGATGGAGAAATTTAGATTCTATTCAGGATACATTAGTGGTTCGAGGAAGATCAAAGAAGAAAGGCAAGGGAAGGAACAAGAAGAAAGATAAAGGAAAATCTAAGTGTAGAGGGAGATCTCAGTCTTATGGTAAATCCAAAGTTATACATTGGAACTATGGTAAGAAAGGCCATACATAGAAGGACTACAAGGAGAAGGACAATAATTAATAATTCTTAGGATGATGGTGGTGATGTGTTTGTTGAAACCTTGGCTATGCATGCATGGATAATCGACTTTGGAGCCTCTTTCCACATGACCCTCTATGAGGAGTGGGTTTTTTATTATGAGAGATTCAATGGTGGAAATATCTACCTTGGTGACTCCTCTTTTTTAGTATAGTTGGATGTAGATGAGTCAATATTAGATTCTTTAATGAGAGGATCAAATGTATCTTAGGATTTTTTACACGTCTTGGGTTTGGCACAAAACCTATTATCTATTAGAAAGATGAATGATGTAGGTACATAGGCAGTCTTCAACAAGGATGGGTATAAGATGATTTGTGGATGTATGGTTCTTGTAAAAGGAGTTCAAGTTAGAATTATATTTTGTCTTGATGGTAGCATCTACATTTAGTGTAATAGTTTGGTGATACCTACAACAAAAGGACTTACAACAACTATATCTACAACTTTGGTACATGCAACATCAGAATATGTAGCAACATATACATTTAAATTGTAGCAAAGTGACTTGCATCATTTGGACATTTAGTTGGGGTTTGTATGCATATTCTTACCTCATAGAGCAAGCTACCAACTAAGAAACTGCATATTCTTACCTCATAGAGCAAGCTACCAACTAAGAAACTATGTTGTGGAATGAACACATGGTCCACATCATGAGAAAGGATTTAGAGCTTTGAAAAATAAAATTATTATAGAGGGGTTAGTTGATTGTCCCTTAGGTTTTGACTTTTGTGAACATTGTTTATATGGAAAGAAAAATCGTGTTTAATTTTGTTGGAGCTCATCTAGATCTATGGGGATTTTGGGTTTAATTCATAGTGATGTTTTGGTCTAGTAGATGTACCTTCACTTGCAAAAGTGTAGTGTGGGCTAGGGTTTTGGATTTCAAACATGCAGAAAATGAAACTACAACAAACCCTAACTATAATGAAGAGCAACCTAACTTAGAAAATCAACAAACAGACATGAAAATAAACTAAAATATAAGCTAGCTATTGACTAATCTTCATTGCTCTCCTCCATCTTGCCTCATTGTTCTCAGATTTGTAGGTTTTGCATAATCCTGAGAAGCTCAAGTATGTGGGCAACAAGACATTGGAGATAGTATATGAGATGCAGAGCTAAAAAATGTCTTCTAAGGGGTGAAAATGGAGCCAAATGAGGTGTTTTATAGAGGAGGCTGATTTGAATGGATGGTTGAGATTTAAAGTTAACTTGGAGGACAAATCAAGGGTGGAGGTTGACTAGGGTTTCCTCACCACAAGAGGACAAAAGTGAATTTAAAATTCACAAATATGGTGAGGTGGGAAAAGATTAAATTAAATAAACTTGATTAGTTTATTTAATTCACTTGAGGAAGGGAACATGTGAAAGGGGATTTTTGATGGGATTTATTTATTTATTTGAATAAATCAAGTGAAGGGGACATTAGAAAAATGAATAATTAAATAATCAATTAAGATCAATTATTTAATTATAGAAGAAATATGGATTAAAAAAGGATGAAATTGAATTAGTTGAATTACGGAATGTAAAAGGGAAATTGTCCTATCGCATTTGCAACAAGAGGACATTTTTAAGTGTCTACATTTTGCCCCTCTTTGAGATGATGTTGCGACCAAGTAACATCATTTCAAAGAAGCCAAGGAAATGGATAGAGGAAAAGGATGATGATATCCCCTCGAGAGGATAGGCGGGTTGGACAAACATGGGTAGGCTCTCGAAATGAAAGGGATTGGTTGGGAAATGGATAGAGGAAATGAAAGATACGTTAAGCTACGATGAAGGTGGAGGGATGAAAGATTGGCTAGAAGAATGGAAATGAGATCTTGCTTTGATAGATTTTGAGCTTCTCATTTGTAATTTTTCTGCTTATCATCATAGAACTTATTATGTCAAAGGCCAAAGTGGAAAGTGTAGTCCCTTGTGAAACAGGCACATGACAAACAAGGAATGCCTTGACTCAGACTAGTAACTGTGACACCTTGTCGGAACATGTGATGAGATAATTGTGGGGTATGCAAGTCCTAGTGCAAGGAAGCATTTATTCTTTCCAATGCATAGGATGTCTTTGATTCACACCTAATGGAATCTTGATCACACACAAGGCTCCAAGTTGTCCTAGTCATTTTGCCAAGACAAACCACAAACAACAATCAAAGAAAAAGGTCTCACCCTATCCTCGCTTCTCTTTATCACTTAGGGACTGCCTCGAGAGGCATAAGAACGAGACTGCAAAACAATCCAAATGAAAGATAAGACAAACTAGACCAGCAACCATTTGGGTCTTTTGCCAAGTGATATGTGCTTGATTGATTGATGAGATGAAGAAGTCTTGGTTTCAGGAAATGAAATATGTCGTATAAGACACCTAGTCTGGTTTCGACAATGCAACATCCTGTATAAGGCAAGTGATTGATTGATTAAGAATGGAGAAGGAGCTTGGTTTCAGGAAAGAGACATGTCGTATAAGATGCCTGGTTTGGTTTTGACAATGCCCCTACCTGTCTAAGGCAAGTGATATGAATGATTTACACTAGTGTTGTTGGTCATACAAGCAACACCAGGGTTTTTTTGATGATGGATTGAAAAATGATGCATGTCGTATAAGGAACAAAATCCTGGTTTCAACGATGCCCCATTCTGTGTATGTGATAGTTGATATTGATAGTGACATGATTATCACAAGGCGATTGATTGATGTGACTGATTGGATAGATTGTCTAGTTGATTTTTGGGATTGGTTTTCTTGTGAAATATTGATTGTTTTGGTTTGATCAAAGTGTCCATTTCACAAAAGGATGACTTATTATGATGGTTGATAGGATGGGCCCTAAGGGACTGGCCTAATGCCTTAGGGGCACATCAAAGATGACCTTGCCTACGTGAAAGCTCAGAGGCAATGTAGTTTGACCATGCAGACTATGGATGAGTGGAAGAATTGATTTGACTGGTATGATGATGTGATTGATTTGCATTGATTTTATTGCTTGGATTTTGTAGGATATTTGATTTTTTTGAATTTCAGGGAATATTTGATTTTTTTTTGGATTTTTTGGAATATTTGAATGTCTTTGGTTTTTTGGAATATTTGATGTTTTTGGTTTTTTGGGAATATTTGTTTTTTTTGGTTTTTTGGAAATATTTGATTTTTTGTGTTTTTTTGGCATGTTTCAATTTTTTGGATTTTTGAGATGTTTTGATTTTTTTTTGTGTTTTTGGGGAATGTTGTGATTTTTTTTTTTTGGATTTTTGATAAGTTGTGATTTTTTTGTATTTTGACATGTTATGATTTTTTTGGATTTTTGGAAATGTTTTGATTTTTTTGTATTTTTGACATATTTGGATTTTTGGGAATATTTGATTTTTTAGTGTTTTTGAAAATATTTGGATTTTTTTGTATTTTTGCACTATTTTGGGGAATGGCATTGGATCACAATTTTTGTAGCCTTTATGCTAGTTACCAATGACAAGGGGAAACCAAGTCTAGGTGCAAGGATGTATGAATGGGATTGGATGAATGGATAAGAGGGGGACGATAGTGGATGGAAGGGACACATGCATAAGAGGGCAAGGATGTGACTTCCAAGGACTATGTCACATAGGAATAACATGCCCCATTATTGGTGACATGACAAAATCTTATGATAATAGGGTGATGATAAGATTGTTTGGAAATGATGAGGTATGCCAAGAGATACCCAAGACATGTTTCAACATTTTGCCCCCATTTCTTTATCAAGATCAAAAGAGGAAGGGAGAATGGATGGAATTGATAGGCTAAGTATATGTATGGCTAAAGATGGTAGGATAGGGTGTGGAAATGATAAGATGAAAGTGATATGCTGGATGAGACAAGGTGCCCCCAAGTGTAGGTGACATAGAAGATCAACTTACATATGACACTTGTTTGCCAGGTTTTCATCATGGTACTTATCCAAGGTGCCTGTTTTCCAGGTTTTCACCATTAGACGAAGGGATTTCTCTTTACTTTTTTTTTAAAAACTTTTGTGACTTCTTTGACTTTTTTGACTTTTGTGACTTTTTTGACTTTTTGACTTTTTAAATTATTTTTTGACTTTTTGACTTTTTGAATGGATAGGTGGATATGGACATGAGGGACTCAAGTGTCTAGTGTCATGAAAGGTGATAGTCCCATTGGAGAAAGATGTCGTCGCATGGACCATGTCAAGTGTGCTCATTGATGTTGGTAAAGAGAGTGCATGAAAGTGAGATGGAAAAGGTAGATAGTGAATTATGAAAGGAATGATAGTAGATTATGTATGGAAGGTAGTGGATTATGATGTGGATTATGTTGGACTTAAGAATGGATGGATGACAAGCTTATGCAAAAGCATGGACCATAGGGAAGTGATAAGGCAGATATGTAGGATAATGAATGAATGATGGGTGGTGAAGGTATGGAAAGGAATCATGACCAACAATTGTACTCACCTTGATAAACATGGAAGAGTTTGATTGGAAGGTGGTGTAGGAAGCAATGGAGGTGTTTGCTTAGGAGATGGATGATGGAGTGATTTAGGTACCCACATAGACTTACGATTTTTATGATTTTTGCTTTGCTTGTGGGACTTACATATGGAATTTGATATTTTTGAATGAAATGGATAGAAGAGGATGGTTGGGATTTTTGAGATGTGGATGCCTCATTTGACTTGCTTTTTTTTTAGGGACCCATACCATTTTAGTTTTTTACTTTTGTTGTGAAGGTATGGGCTTGGATAGTCTTTTGGATGGATTTTTTAACGTTCTTGACTTTGATTCTTTGCATTTGTACCCTAAGGCATTAAGACCTTTAGGATTTTTGGCTTTATGAGTGGAGGCATCCGAATGTTTATTTTTGAATCCCATATGGTGGGTGGAATGAATGGAAGCTTTAGGTTTACATGATGTGTACATTTGTCGGTTATGATTAGGAATATGGATGATAGGGATCTTAGGTGTTGGAAGAAATGGATGTAAAGTGGATGGTGGGACACACAGAGTTGGAAGTAGCGGAGGTAGATTTGATGGTGGTAGGTGTATGGTCACATGCTTTTCACATTTATAGGATGATGGAGGTGGAATGACAATGTGTGTTTTAGGAATGTGATGGGATGTGCAATAGAAAGTGGTAGACTCAGGAGGAATGGTGGAAGTACCAACATCATTTGATTGTTGACCTTGGGGTGTGTATGCAAGGCCATATGAGCGAGGGGTGACATTGACATGGATAGGCTCCAAAATACCTTGTTCATGAAGGCCTAAGACTTTGCCTTGGTAGTTCATTTTTTGGAGCATGCAATTGATGATAGGACTATGTGTGATATGGACACTAGACATGAGTTTATTATTTGATGGAGAAGGCAAAGCAGATAAAGGTTGTTGTGTTCCTAAGGAAGAACACTCGTGAATGAAACTGGATAGACCAAGTGGATATGATGGTGGATTTGAAATAGGAGTGATAGTGGATGTGGGTGAAGGACCATGAGGATCTTTATTGTGTTCATGTAGATCCAAGTTATTTGTTTGATCTTCTATGTTTATGTGTTCTTAAGAGACACAAGTCTCATCATGACAAGTGGTAGTGGTTGGACCATGAATGGGTGAGGTGGAGAGCTCTTGACCATGGAATGCATAGAGTTGGCTAAGTGGATCATCATGACCTTCTTGATCCTAAGTGGGATCATGATCATAAATGGGAGCTTGATCATCGAAAGGATAAAGTGAGTTATGGATAGGTTGAATGGAAGCAGTTTGATCTTGACTAGAATTAGGAGCTAATGGTTCTGCATGTTTTGGATTAGACCCTTGACATATCTCTTGACTTGGAATGGAAATGGAAGTGGAAGTGGATGACTCATGAATGGGCTTAATGGTTTGTGGACCACATGATGGGGTTGAAGGGATGAACATGGTATTTGAGGACTCTTTTGGTAGGTTCATGAATGGGTGTTTGACATGGGGGTGGTTTATTCCGTGCTAGTAGCCATTGGATCATATCCTTTGCAAGGGCATGTGTGGAAGGACAATATAGTGGATGGACAATAAGGGTAGATGATGTGGATGTACAATTAGGATTAGGTGGAGTGGTGATAGAATGTATTTATAGGATTGATGAAGTAGACTTATGTTTCCCTTGTCAAAGGTAGAATAAGAATTTAAAGGCTCTTTGCCTTGTTGCCAAGGTGGGCTTGGATAGGCTTGCGAATGGGCTTGGGGTGCTAGAACCTTGTTCTCTAGGATTGGCATGGAATGACACATGTCTTCACATTGTTGTATGTCTTCTTGTTGGATTAGGATCATGTTGACAAGTGCTTGACTAGGATGAATGATGGTGTGGAGTGACTATGAATGTGATGAGTGTGGGATTGGTTGGATGATTGGATGGGTGATTAGGGGTGATTAGGGTATGGTTAGGGTGACTTGGAAATGATTAGGATATGCTTAGATTTGATGTCAATTGGATGATGTGTTGGAAGGAATGTTGATGTGTTTGGAATGATGTGTGTATGAGGGATGACTAGCAGGATTTACTCCCTTGTCTCTTTGTTTTGCAACCGTGTCAACCAAATGAGACTTGTGAATTGTGGGAATTGTGTGATGCTATGGGATATCGTTGCAAGGTGATGTGGCCTGGACTATGATAGAGGTTGATGATATTACTCTTCAAAAAGTCTAACTCCAAGAGGGTACTCTCGTCTACTAATGACCTTGTCAAAGTATAAATTGGATTTATTGAGACCTTGAGGTGTCTAAGAAATGATTGATTAAAGTGAACCCATGAGTTTCAGACTTCACTTGGAATGATGGACTTAAACTAGCCGTGGAGTATTAAGCCCACGTTGTGATTGATTTGAAAAAGATGTCAAGGTCTCTTGGTCCACAAATTTGTACTGTGATATAGTCAAGCTTTGATAGTTTCTCCCTATGTTTCGACCTTAGGAAGACTAATATTTAGGGTCCTCTATAGATGTCAAGGGATTAATTCTACTAAAATGTCATGATGAAATTTGATCGTAAAGGAATGGAATGGAATATGTAGTAAGTGACTTTGGCACAGTTGCAATCGGATTCGATAGGGAGTGTAGATACTCAAAGTTTTCCTTATGGTTATGGTGCATTGTGATAGGAAATGATTTGGATGGAATTGATTGGATTGGAATGAATGGTTAGGATATGGAATATGATGCGTAATGATGAGACTGTATGGATTGGATTGATTAGGATGATGACTAGGATGAAGGTAATTTGGAACGATTAGGATGAAGTGGAATGATTAAGATATGATGAATAGGATACAATTAGATGATTTGGGTTGATTAGGATGAACATGGATTAGGATAATGAGTAGGATAAGATGAAATGATGAGATATGATGAATAGGATGTGATTGAGATAATGTGGAATGATTAGAAAGGATGAAGAGGATATGATTATGAAGAGGTAGAATGATTAGGAATGAGGAATATGATGGATTGGGGTGAGGTGGAATGATTAGAAAATGATAGGAATTTTATTAGGATATGGTATGATGTGGCTAAGGACATGAAGGTTGAATGATGAAGATACAAATAGGAATGTGATTAGGATATGATGAGTTGGAATGATGAATATGATATGATGTGAAATGGATGTGATGGTTAGGAATGATTAGGGTATAATTATGATGAGGTGACATGAAGAAGATATGACAAGAATGTGATTAGGAATGATTATGATTGATCTTGGTGGGATGAATATGCCGACGTGTAATGATTAGGATTGATGAATAGGATGTGATTAGGATATGGTTGAATGATGAAGACATGATGAATAGAATGTGGTGTGATTGGATGAGGATACTGATGTCTAATGATTAGGGATGATGACTTGGATGGATAGAATATGATGATTAGGAATGATAAGATGTGATTATGATATGATTAGGATGATGATTGGGATGGGGTGAAATGATTAGGAATGATGATTTGGGTAATGTAGAATGACAAGGATATGATTAGGATTGGATTGGGGTGACTTGGATATGATTAGGAATGACATGATTGTATGAATTGGATTGATTAGGATGAAGATGGATTAGGATAATGAGTAGGATAAGGTGAAATGATTAAGATCTGATGAATAGGATATGTGATTAGTATGAAATGGGTTAGCTTAGGAGGGTGAATAGGAATGATGAATATGATATGGTGACTTGGATGGATTAGGATAATGTGACTAGGATATGATGTGGAATGTTTAGGATGAAATTGATTGGCTTAGGGCAGTGATTAGGATATGATGACTTGGAATGTATGGGTTGGAATGAATGTCAAGGGTGATAATTAGGTAAGCACACACATCAATCATTGAAGACATTTGGCATTTTTTATGAGTTGTGAAAGCACTTAGAAAACAAGCACAACCCTAGGGCTAGGCAAGGACTATATTTGTTGAATCCCCTAGCCGCGCTTATTCAAAGCGAATAGATCTAGGATCTTGGTAGCACCGGCTCCCCTCCATGACACTCACTTCTCATGCATACCAAGTTTCAAGTTTCCCAAGGCTCGTCCCCCCACCAAACCTTAGGATTGTCCCTACTATCTTGGCTAAGAATCGCATGAATTAGGGTGGCTTCAAAGGTTACCCTTTTGTGTCAACAAATAGAGGGTTTTTGGCCACTAAACAAAAGAGTTCTAGTGAGTATCTGGGGGACTGGAACCCCACGAGCATCCAACAAGCCTCTTAAAGCTCTAACTAACCATACTAAGAGTTTAATATACACAAAGGTATGCCTCATTTTGAGCTAGCACTGTATGGTGAGCGCTTATACCGGTTAGACTTGGCTTTCGCCTTATCCTCAATTTATATAGCGAGCCAAATGAAAGTCCTGCTTGGGGTTGCAAATGAGTTCTCTTTGCGGATGTGTCTCAAGAGTAGGCCCACTCTAAGGATGACAAAAGCAAGATAATTTAACATGTTTTTCATCCCCAGGCTCGCACTAAGTCACAAGGGGAGAGCATACACATGTGAACTTGCTCACACTCGCATGGGGGTTCATTGACCTTAGAAAATAGATATGTGGTGTGATTATGAAAGTGTTGAGAGATGCTTTTGATTCCCAAGATCACATGACATACGAGGGAAGAACATACGTACCTCAAAACACAAACACGGTCACCAAACAAAGCAAACATTGGTTCATTTTAAGTCCCCAAGATATGTGTGAAAACAAGAAGTTATGTTCATTTTATTGCACCAAAACCAAATGTGCCTATGATAACCAACACACATGCACATGAAAGAAATTGAACCCTTGCATCAAATCTGTTAGTAGTTTCAGATTTGAATGTCTTTGATTAGTGAATGCCACATGCTAAAAATTAGATATTAGTAATAGCAAATTCCCAAGATAATACATAAAAAACATGACTTAACAAGTAAATGCATCGTTTTGCGAACCATAAGTCAAAGAGGTCAAAAAGGAGAATCTACAAAATATCTAAAAATTTTGATCAGTTGCAGCAAAAGTAAACAGCATAATCAGAAAATTGACGAAATTCTAAGCAATTTGAAAAAAAAATTCGCCAAAAAAGGAGCAAATTTGCATAAGTTATGAGCAGTCAAAATTTGTAAGTGAGTTTGACTTTGACCAAGAAAATAATTGATAAAACAATGTCATTACCTGAAATTGATGGTATGATCTTACCATCACAAAATTAGCTAAGTTTGCTCCACAACGCAACTCATTTAGTGAAAATCTGACATGTCTAGCCCAAGTTATGACCATTTGAAAAAAAATGCCTATTTCAGGATGTGAGGGCAAAAAGAGGTCAGTTTAGCAGTTAGTGCCAATTGCTAACTGTTAAGTTCAGCCTAGTCACATAGTGTGGTCAAGGGGCTCTGGCGGGTTACATTTATGGTTAAGGCTTTAGATCAGCCCTTGGTCGTCCATATGACCAGGGGCAAGATCAAAGCAAAAAATGAAAAAGGAAAATGAAAAAAGGGGCTTAGAAGCCCTTCTCTCCCACGGCTAAGATGATCTATGTGGCCCCCATGGGCAAACAAACCAATGCCCTAAACTATGTTTTAACAGTTGTGTCCTAACAACTACGTCCCCAAGCTGATAGCGACTATCTAGTGGCAATGAAATGGATGAAGTGAGGCAATCGAGGTATACCTACTAGGGTTTCTGACTATTGAGGTGGTTGAGGGTTTTATAGTCTCAAGCCTACGGTTAGGGATTTATCTAAAAATTCTAACTGTTGGCTTAAGGATTTCAATTGGTGATATTAGGGTTTTCATCAGATGCACCTACACAAGGTTAAGGATGTGACAAACATTTGGAGACGGTGGAGGACACTCTCAAGCGACGTTGACCTGGTTCGCAGAGGTGGTGCAGATGGCTTAAAATACAAGATGCCAGGGTTTTTGGAGTGGTCGAAAGGTAGAGATGATTATGGTTTTGGTTTCAGGGAGGTTGACACTAACTACTATGGATTTAGGGTTTGGGTGGCCGACGAAGTGGCAAGGACATGGAGAAATGGGTTTTGAACAGGCGGCCGACTAGGAAGAGGCAAAAGTTTGTCGAATGGTGGTGACATTGACTTCATTGAGTGGTGACCATGAAACCTACCAAATGGTGACCAATGAGGATTTTGATTGTTGGAGAGGTGGCCAAGGTTCTAAGTTAGTGAAATAATATGCAGCCTAAGGTTTTTGACAGGCGATGAGAGGCAAAGGGTGGTGGGGCCTAAGCCATAGGTAGTGACCTTTAGCATTTAAGGCACATGAATATGTAGGGCCATCGATACTAAAAGGGAGGCAGGTCACAGTCAAGATGATTATCAAGCATTCGTAGTCAAATCCATTAAAATCAACGAGCAAGCAGGGACATGAAAAATGACCCACTATTTAGGTTAGGGTTTTGGTGCACAGTTCAGGGTTTAGATAGGGATTAGAGTGTCGACAGTCCTAAGAGTGGGGGCAGGAGCTTAAGGCATCGACAAGGGTGAAGCTCTGGCAGAGGAAACCAAAGGAGCAATGACAGGGTGGAGAGTTAGGGTCGAAGGGAGTGAGCAGAGCAGCGGGAAATGAGGGTTTCAATAGTGAAGAATATGCACCTGCAAAATCAACACCATATATCAACCTGTAATAAAAAATAAACCCTGCAATACAAAAATTTAAGCCATAAACAAAAACTCAACCCATAATGAGGATTCAACCTGTGACCAAAGGAAGCATTAAGCCTAGCATCATAGAACACAAAGGCTATACATAACTAGTAAGATTTGTCCATATGGTACGGATCCGTACGGATCCATACAGTACAGACATAAACTAATTTTTTTTTCAAAAAATTACAAAAATTTTCTGTAACCAAAATATAGTGAATTTTATGTCATTTTTCGTGGAAATGGCCTCTCAGACTCAACGGTGAGGTCCGTTTGAGCTCGGGAGGTCACCTGCAAATTTTGATTTCCAAAAATCACCAAAAAAGGTAAGATTCCATACACATTCATGTCAGGTTCACCAATGTGGGCTTGGGTTTTAGATTTAAAACATGTAGAAAATGAAACTACAACAACCGCTAACTACAATGAAGTGCAATCAAACTTAGAAAATCAGCAAACAAGCATGAAAATAAACTAAAATCTAAGCTAGCTATTGACTAATCTTCATTTCTCTCCTCCATCTTGCCTCATTGTTCTCATATTTGTAGGTTTTGCATAATCATGAGAAGCTCAAGTATGTGGGCAGCAAGACATTGGAGATAGTATATGAGATACGGAGCTAAAAAATGATTCTAAGGGGTTAAAATGGAGCCAAATGGGGTGCTTTATAGAGGAGGCTGATTTGAATGGATGGTTGAGATTTAAAGCTGACTTGGAGGCCAAATCAAGGGTGGAGGTTGATTAGGGTTTCCTCACCACAAGAGGACAAAAGTGAATTTAAAATTCACAAATATGGTGAGGTGGCAAAAGATTAAATCAAATAAACTTGATTAGTTTATTTAATTCATTTGAGGAAGGGGACATGTGAAAGGGGATTTTTTATGGGATTGATTTATTTATTTGAATAAATCAAGTGAAGGGGACATTAGGAAAATGAATAATTAAATAATCAATTAAGATCTATTATTTAATTATAGAAGAAATATGGATTAAAAAGAGATGAAATTGAATTAGTTGAATTATGGAATGTAATTTAAGGGAAATTGTCCTTTCGTATTTGCAACAGGAGGACATTTTTAAGTGTCTACATGTAGTATTATGTATCTTTCATTGATGATTTATCTAGGAAGACACCGGTCTATTCTTCAAGCATAAATTTAAGGTCTTTAGTCAGTTCAAAGCCTTGGGGATTCATCTCTTAGATAATAACTTATTATGTGCATGCATATTGTGTTTCTAAATAACTAAAATGTGATGCAATATTTTATTTAGTATAAGGGGGAAGGGGATAATTTAATTAATGTGATATAGGTAGATATTGGGGTTGAAAAGAATGTATAAAAGGGGGTGGAGTGTTTATAAGTGGCATTCCAAATCCTCTACAATTCATTATGCACATGTTAATCAGAGGAAATTTCATTTTCTATGCTAGTCTTTTTAGAGTAGTGAAGTTTTCTTTCTTCTACACCACATAGTCTTGTATTGTGTTAAAGCCTCATAATCCCAGTTGTGCTTACTTAACCCCAACTCTAATGTACTTAACAAAGGAAACAATGGTCACACCAAAGTCATGTAGGCTTAGGAAAATCCTACTCAAGTTTCCTAAAACTAGTTATTGGACACATTTTTATAATACCATGACCCCACTTAGAAGAATCACTAGGTATCTCCAAAACCCTTTCGTTATAATTTAGATTAATATATACTGTAATTGAGATATATGTTATTAGGACATCTTACTATTAGATTTAGCATGGCAAGGATTTGGGGGTTGAGATGTATAAGTGCTTTTTAATCAAAATGTTTTGCATAATGACATATTTGTCATAAGCTCATCTAGGTTTTTGTGTCAAGGTTATAATGTATGGTATGCTAGTCAAAACTAGTTTTGAGTTAGACGTAAGCATGGGTAGTTCCCTTAGTTGATAGAGTAGAGATAATAAAAGGATATAAAAATGTAACTAAAAAAATAGGTACATAGTATACCTATTGAAAATAGGGAGATATTTTAACTATATTAGTTTGTGTATACATGGTACTATTAAAACATAAAGTTGAGGGGTAGAAATGAAATTAGGGGTGTTTATTAGTACCTACAAATGTACACACTATGGAATTGGTTTATTAAGTGAATCCCCCAGAGTTCAAAGAGTGTAAGGCTCTTATGAAGAAGTAGATAGAAACAAAGATCAAGGTATTGAGAACAAACAATAGTTGAGAATATTACTCAATAGAGTTTGATAAATTTTGTAAGGACAATGAAATTGTGTAGCATAAAACAACTCCATACACCCCTCATCAAAATGGAGTTGCAAAGAGGATGAATAGAACATTGATGGATGTTGGGATTAACTAATATCTACCTTGGAAATCCCTATGTCTAGTATATTTAATTTTATATGTAGATAGAAAATTAATGTGTTTTCTCCTTAGTACACGGAATGGATGATCTTAGATGCCCATGTGTGGTGGAGACAAAAATATTAATTATTATTCTTCAATTGGGGTGTAGAAAGTTGGGGGGCCAAAAAGTGTCTAAACTTTCATAAATTTTGAAAACACACTTGCATTTTGGATAACGTGCATGCATTATGGCTCATATGAATTTTTCATAATGTTTGTGCATTACAACATATACACATTATAGTTTTGACAAATCAAATGTCACCCTTAGGCTTGGAACAAGTTTGAATTTACCAATATTAAGGGTTGGGCATTTGATTTGGGTGTCAAAAGTATTTTTTACAAAAGACATACAAAAAATAAACAAATGTTAAGCATGCTCTCCATCAAGTTTGCATATTTTAGGATAAGATTCTAAAAAACACCACAATGACATAAAGCTCTACCTTATCTTTGTAACCATGTTTTTTTAAAATCTAAATATATTAAGGTCTTGATCTTTAATTAGCTTTAGTAGTGTCTTCATTTTTTGCCAAAAAATACATGTGTTATTTTTTCTATGAAATCTTTAATTGATTCATTCAAATTTGAAAATTTTAGATCTTCACATTCTACATTTCATTCTACACACATTGAAAAAAATAAATTTTGATTATTTTTCTCAAAATTAGGAGGGAGCACACGTAGTTTTCTATTTTTTAAGATGTGTCCACTTTGAAAATTATTAATAAATAATATATTCATTAAATAACTAGGAAAAAGTACATGAACTAACACATGATCTTAGCTAACATTCCACTGAATTGATTTTGAAAATAATTAGAAAAAATTAAAAAATGAGAACTTTTAACCCCCTTTTGGCCCCTCATTTCCATGCACTTGCCCAATTATTTGGGATTATTATTACAATAAGACATCGAAAGAGGAAAAGAAAGATGAATGGTCACTTTGGAATACAAAGAGTCATGCCTTGTAAATAGTTACTTAATGGGGCACTTGGGGTCACAATTTGTCTTTCTAGCATTATGGAGGCTACATACTTAGGAGTTATTTTCTATTCTTGAAATATGCTCTCCATAAATAGAGGGTAATGAGAATTCATACCATGGTATTTTGGAACCTTGTTTTGGCCCATGGTATTACTATTTGGTGGTTTTCTAAGCCTCCTTAAGTCTATATATTAGAGACATGAGATAGAGATATTATATGAGTTATTTGCAAGTAATGTTAGGCTACTAGAATGTTGCAAGACTAAAGAAGATAGACTGGATTGTATTGTTGTGATAATTTATTCTCGATTAATATAGGCTTGGCATCTCTTTGGTGGTGGGGGTTTTCCCAAAAGGGTTTCTCTATGTATATCCAGTGTCATATGTGTTTGTTGATTTTAATTTTATATTATAATTGTTTATCTATGTTACATTTCAAATTTTATGGTTAATCACATGTTTATTATTTTATAATAATTATATTTGTACACTTTATGTTATATTATCACCATAATTGCTCACCAATTTTTCTCAATATTTGGTATTAAATCTATGGTTGTGATCAAAGAGGGACACCCTTTTGGAAGTGTGGTGAGGTTTTTTATTTTGGTGGGGGTATTTAATTTAATGGGTTTTACACATCCACTTGTGGTTGTAGCCATGGCTATTAAGATAGTGTGATATTTAGTTGCAATCCTAATGTATATAATGTTGCATCTCTAACTTCTTTGAAATGAGTACTTTGATGCCCATGTAGTTGAGAGATTATTATTTTATTATATTCTCCTAGTTGACTTAAAATATTAATTGTAATGGTATTCAAATAGAAGGTGGAATATGATGGTGGCACTTACAAATTGATTAGAGCTCATCAACACCACTTTTTTATTCCTAGGTGCCGAGTGAGAGAGGAACATCTTCTTCAATATTAGGTAGGTCCCACATGCTTAGTAGTCTCATATTGGAACACCATTTTTGGGGGAGTGTGCCCATGGATTGGAATCACCAAAGATGCTTGGGAGTTACATTTTCTATCTATTTATGCATTGATTTGTCACATGGGGGCATTGGGTTTTTGCCATGCCATGGTTTTGAGTGGTCTAGTTTTCAAGAATCCACTTGTGGTTTCCTCTCAACTCTTTTCTAAATATTGTATATATTAGATAAAGGTTTTATGGGTTATTTACAAGTACATAGGTACTACTAGAATGTTGTCAGATTGAAGGGAGAAGTTGATTATGTATTGATTTAAATATTAATATAGACTTGTGCTTTCTTTGGTGGTGGAGTTTTTTGAAAGGATTTTTCCATGTACATCTAGTGTCAGGTGTTTAAATCTTATGGTTATTGGGAATTAAGGTGTCTCAACCTTGGTAATTCTCTACATTTGTAATGTTATATTTATTATTTAATTGCCTATGTTGTGAATATTTGGAAAATCCATATTGTCATGTTGTGGGATGTGGCATGGTGATGTGTCAATCCTACATGGATTATGACAACTTGTATTTTTGTCCTCACATGAGGAGATAGGAATCTCACTTAGTGGTAGGAATATTCTACCATGTGTCAGTATCTTCTATGTTGTGTAAGGAATGTTTGACCGAAACGGTTATGACAGATTCCTATGACAAATCTATGACATGTAAGAGTCAAGAATAGAAGGTTGTAAGACAGGTGATGACATGTGTCATGTAGCATCTTTGAATAAGACATATTTAGGCGCCCCAAGGTGGAATATGACATCTTGTACGAGAATATACTATTTATAGCATGTGTATGATAGATTCTCTTACAACTGTAAGTTGTAACCGCTATGACAGATTCTATGACGGTCGTAAGTGTCATAAGAGCATCTGTCATAGCCCATTTTGGAAATAGGCGACCTCTTTGGGATGGGAGCTATGGACAACTATCAGACACATTCTACAATGTTGACCAAGTGTCCCTAGGTGTGGGTTTTGGTCCAAGATGCCATGTTAGATGCCCATTCCAAGATAGGTCCAATATTGCCTTGTATTTCCTTTATATACATGTGCTTGGAGATGGAGTTTGTATCACAAGTTCACAGGTACTATTATGCTACTGGATTGATTCCAGACATGAGTGTCGAAGACCAATGAAGCTTGCATTGCAAGTGTATTGTAAACATTCTTTCAGATTTGTTAATACATTGTGCAGGTTTCTGAGTGTGGGGTTTTTCACCCGATAAGGGTTTTCCCCACCGTAAATCTTTGTCTCTCTTCTTCTGTCTACTTTCTGGTTCTTGTGTTTTTCTGCAATATCTCATGTTAATGGTTTAACATCACTTTAATAGTTAGGATAAATTTGAATTTGCATAGCCCTCTCCTCATTAGATTAGTGTAGGAAGCATTTTTTGCACACCTAGCTTTCTTTCAGTTGGTATCAGAGCTTGATCACCTTTGGTCCTAGTTGTTGGGTAGGGGTTTTTTGAGCTAATCTTAGGTTGAGTGGGAGTCTATGCAGAGAATTTTGTATCTTATTGCAGCAAGGAGATGGCAGGCACATCAGGAAGGTTTGAAGTAGAGAAGTTCAATGGCAGTAATTTTAAATTGTGAAAGCTCAAGATGGAAGACATGTTAGTTGACCGAGACCTTTGGGATAGTGTGAATGGAACTAAACTAGCTGCAATGTCACAAGATGACTGGGATCTCAAGGATCAGAAGGCTAAGGGTCTCATAAGACTTAGTTTTTCCAATTCTATGTTGTTAAATGTCCATGAAGAGACCACTGCAAAACTCCTTTGGAATAAGTTAGGGGATGTGTATCAAGCCAAATCCCTTGTTAATAAACTTTTTCTAAGAAAGAAGTTGTATTCTCTTCGAATGGAGGATGGAGGATCCGTTGCTAAACATATGAATGCCTTCAACATGATGGTTGCACAATTAACATCTATTGGTGTAAAGATGGAGGAGGAGGATCAGTGTATGACCTTGCTTTGTTCTCTACCAGACTCATGGGATCATCTTGTTATGGAAATTAGAAGCACCACATCCACATTCAAAATGGAAGAAGTGGTTTCTTCGCTATTGTCTGAAGAGATGCAGAGAAAGTCTTCTGAGGCAGCCAAAGAGGCCCTTGCAGTTCATGGAAGACCCAAAGAGAAAGGGAAGAAGAAGGACAAGAAAGCTGATAAGGGTAGATCCGAATCTCGTGGGAGATCCAAATCTCCTAGAAAGTCCAAGGCACTTTGTTGAAACTGTGGCAAGACCGGGCATTTCTAAAAGGAATGCAAAGAGGAGAAGAAGAAAAAGAAGAAAGCTCCTGATTTAGATTATGACAAGTCACAAGATGACGGTGATGCTTTCATCGCAGCCCTGGCAACCCATGCATTTGATTATGTGTGGCTAATCAACTCTGGTGCATCATTCCACATGACCTCGCATCGAGACTGGTTCACTAAGTATGAGGAGTTTGATGGTGGAAAGGTGTATCTGGGTGACGACTCTCATCTGAAGATCGTTGGTCATGGAAGAGTCTCTATCTGATTCCCTGATGGTCGAGTGAAGGGGATCTCTGGGGTTATGCACATCCCAGGTTTAGCACGGAACCTACTTTTTGTAAGTAGTTTGAATGATGTAGGTGTGCAGGTTGTCTTTTCGAAAGAAGGATGCAAGATGACTAGAGGATCTATGATGCTTGCTAAGGGTACTCAAAGAGGTACTTTGTTTCAACTAGAATCATGCATTGCACAATGCAATAGTTCTTCTAACTCAAAGAAGAGGGTAGCAGTCACTTCATCCCCACCATCTGAATGAGTAGTGAAGAAATTTGTTGTTTCTAATCTTGATGGTTGTAATTGTGCATTGGAAGTTAAACTTCCTGTAGAAAAGACAATGTTATGGCATAAGAGATTTGGCCACATTGGTGAGAAGGGTCTGCGTACCCTAAAAAATAAGAACTTCGTTGAGGGGTTACATGATTGTAATCTTGAGTTTAACTTTTGCAAACATTGCATTTATAGAAAACAAAATCGTGTTCAATTTTACTCGAATTCTGATAAGTCTTCTGGTGTGTTGGACCTTATTCATTCTGATGTGTTTGGTCTTGTTAATGTTCCTTCATTATCAAAATTTGTATACTTTGTATCTTTTATAGATAATTATAGTAGAAGGACATGGATTTATTTTCTCAAAAGCAAATCTAAAGTCTATAGCAAGGGTAAGGAGTTTAAAGCCTTTGCTGAAAATTAGATTGGTAAAAAGATTAAATGTTTGAGAACTGACAATAGTGGTGAGTTCTGTTCTACAGAATTTGATAAGTATTGCAAGGAACTTGGGATTGAAAGACATAAGACAACCCCATACACACCGTAGCAAAATGGAGTTGCAGAGAGGATGAACAGGACATTAATGGAGAAGGCTAGGAGAATGCTTAGTGGAGCTAGTCTAGAACAAAAGTTTTGGGCTGAAGCTGTTGCCATTGCTTGCTATCTAGTAAATAGATCTCCTACATCATCTCTTGTTGGAAAGACACCCATGGAGGTGTGGTTTGGTAGAAAACCTTCAGTAAGGCATCTTTGTGTTTTTGGTTGTGAGGCATATGCACATGTGCCTAGGGAGAAGCGATAAAAGTTGGAGATCAAAGCTGTTAAGTGTATCTTCATTAGCTATGGTGTTGGTGTGAAAGAATACAAGCTTTGGCACCCCATGCCTCAAAAAGTGTTGTATAGCAGAAGTGTCATCTTCAGACAACTTACACCTTCTTCCACTATTTTGCAGCCAGAAGAAAATGAAAAGAAAGAGGATGTTGTTAAGTTTCCTCTCACCCCTGAGAAGACTAAACAGAAAGACAATGTTGGACTTGATGATGAGGAGAGCTCTAGCAGCTCTAAAAGCTTAGGAGAAGAAGCTGTACCTCAACCTCAGCTCTTGAGGAGGTCTACATGGATAAGAAAGCAACCTGAAAGGTTTGGTTTTACATTGCTTGATTCTAGTTGTGCTGATGCTTTGATTACTAACAGTGATGAACCTAGAACTGTATCAAAGGCTTTGGATATGAAGGATGCAGGTTCCTGGAAGGAGGTCATGGAGGAAGAAATGACTTCTTTGGAAAAGAATCAAACTTGGGACTTGGTGCCTTTGCCTCCTAGACGGAAACCTGTTGGATGCAAATGGGTGTTCAAGAATAAAATTGGTGCAGATGGCAGTGTTGACAAGTATAAGGCCAGATTGGTTGCGAAGGGGTATTCACAGGTGGAGGGTATAGATTATGGTGAGATTTTCTCTCTCATTGCAAAGCTGACATCCATTTGATTCCTGTTGTCTCTCGCATCAACTTATGACTTGGAGGTAGAACAGATGGATGTGAAGACAACTTTCCTTCATGGTGACTTGGAGGAAGAGATCTACATGTCACAGCCAGAGCATTACATGGTGAAAGGTAAATAAAATTTGGTTTGCAAACTTAGGAAGTCTTTGTATGGTTTGAAGCAATCCCCTAGGAGATGGTACTTGAATTTTGATGCCTTTATGTTGTCAATTAGATTTGTGAGATCAAAATCATATCACTGTGTGTATTATAAATTTGATGGTGATCATATTCTCATTGTTGCACTGTATGTTGATGATATGTTGCTCATTGGGAAGGGTAAGAATATGATTTCTGATTTTAAATCTCAGTTGTCAGCTCAGTTTGAAATGAAAGATTTAGGAGCAGCTAGGTACATTCTAGGAATGGAAATCAGAAGAGATAGAACCAACATAAAAATTTGGTTAAGCTAGAGTAAGTATGTGAAGACCGTGTTGGACAGATTCAGCATGGCAGATTGTAGACCATTGTGTGTTCCCATTTCTTTAGGGACAAAGTTGTCTATTGAGGATTGTCCAAAATCTCCTAGTGAGGTGGAGGACATGAGTAGAGTACCTTATGCTAGTATTGTTGGTAGTTTGATGTATGCTATGGTCTACACAAGACCAGACATTGCCCAAGTAGTGGGAGTTCTTATTCAATTTATGGCTATGCCTGGATGGGTTCATTGGGATGCAGTTAAACGAGTGTTTAGATATTTGAGGGGTACTTTCGAGTATTCCATTTGCTATCATGGTAATGTTTCAGGACCTCCACATTCTATTGATATTCATGGATTTGTGGATTCAGATTGGATAGGTGACATTGATAGCAGGAGATCCACTGGTGCTTATGTTTTTACACTGTTTGGTGGTGCTATTAGTTGGATGAGTAAGCGACAACCTGTTGTTGCTTTGTCCATGATAGAAGCTGAGTATATGGAAGCAACTCATGCTTATAAGGAATCCATTTGGCTTAAGAGATTATGTTCTGATATTGGTGTTGATGCAGGTTAGATCATAATCAGTTGTGACAGTCAGAGTGCAATTTGCCTTGCAAAGAATCTAACTTTCCATGCTAGAACCAAGCACATTGATGTTCAATTTCACTTTGTGAGGGACATGGTTGAGGATGGAAAGGTAAATTTGAAGAAGGTAGATACTTTGAAGAATGTTGCAGATGCATTGATGAAACCAATGAGCACAGAGAAGTTCAGATGGTGTTCGAAGTCTATGGGCCTCTCGGCCTATAGCAGTTAAATCCTATTTTTCTATTGGCTCTTACAAGGTGTTCGACAATTGGGAGAATGTTGGGAATTAAGGTGTCTCAACCTTGGTAATTCTCTGCATTTGTAATGTTTATATTTATTATTTAATTACCTATGTTGTAAATATTTGGAAAATCCATATTGTCATGTTGTGGGATGTGGCACAGTGATGTGTCAATCCTACATGGATTATGACAACTTGTATTTTTGTCCTCACATGAGGAGATAGGCATCCCACTTAGTGGTAGGAATATTCTGCCATGTTTTAGCACCTTCTATGTTGTGTAAGGAATGTTTGACTGAAATTGTTATGACGGATTCCTATGACAAATCTATGACATGTAAGAGTCGAGAATAGAAGGTTGTAAGACAGGTGATGACATGTGTCATGTAGCATCTTTGAATAAGGCATATTTGGGTGCCCCAAGGTGGAATATGACATGTTGTAAGAGAATATACTATTTATAGCATGTGTATGATAGATTCTCTTACAGTTGTAAGTTGTAACTACTATGACAGATTCTATGACGGTTGTAAGTGTCGTAAGAGCATTTGTCATAGCCCATTTTGGAAATAGGTGACCTCTTTGGGATGGGAGCTGTAGACAAGTGTCAGACACAATCTACAATGTTGACCAAGTGTCCCTAGGCATGGGTTTTGGTCCAAGATGCCATGTTGGACTCCCATTCCAAGATAGGTCCAATATTGCCTTGTATTTCCTTTATATACAGGTGCTTGGAGATGGAGTTTGTTTCACAGGTTCATAGGTATTGTTATGCTGCCAGATTGATTCTAGAAATGAGTGTCAAAGACCATTGAAGCTTACATTGCAAGTGTATTGTAAACATTCTTTCAGATTTGTTAATACATTGTGCAGGTTTCTGAGTGTGGGGTTTTTCACCCAATAAGGGTTTTCCCCACCATAAATCTTTGTCTGTCTTCTTCTGTCTACTTTTTGGTTCTTGTGTTTTTCTACAATATCTCATGTTAATGGTTTAACATCACTGTAATAGTTAGGATAAATTTGAATTTGCATAGCCCTCTCCTCATTAGATTAGTGTAGGAAGTGTTTTCTGCACACCTAGCTTCCTTTCAATGGTTTGCTAATTTATATTTCCACATATCTACTTTATAGTTAATAAAATGATTGTATAATCATTATTTCAAAATTTGATACTTTGTTGAAAAGATTCCATTTGTAGTAGTTTATCTTGTTTTACAAAATTTGGTATTAGAACTTTGGTTCTATTATGAAGGGGATACCTTTCTTGAAGTGTTGTGAATTTTTTTTATAGTAACACCTTTTGACTTGAATGGTTTTGTAGTTTTGTAAGTGATTGAAACCATGGCCTCTACCTCTCATTCAAATATTGATAGGCTTAATGGAACTAGGTACAAGTTGTGGAAGAACTGATGGAGGATCTCTTAGAAGAAAGGGATTAGTAGAAAGTTATTTCAAAGGAAGGAAAGCCTACTAGAATGTCTAATGAATTAGAAAAGGTTGGACAAGAAGGCATGAGGAACCAATCATTTATCTTTCATATCCCATCCTCTTGAATGTCTAAGATGAGACCATTGCATTTACACTATAGAAGAGGATATGTGATATTTACTAAACCAAAAGTCTAACAAATAATTGTACCTCAAAAGACATTTGTATTCTTTAAAACTTAAGGGTGACGATTCTATTATAGAACATTTAAATGCTTTTAACTTGATTTTGAGTCAATTAGCTTCAATAGATTTTAAGCTTGAGGAAGAAGATAAATGCATCTTACTACTTTGTTCTTTACCTAAATTTTGAAAAAAATTAATTGTTACCATTAGTGGTAGTGGTGTAGAGCCAAAAATGAACTCCCTTAATTCTACCTTTGTTTTAAAGTAAATGATGAGAAAATCCATGAATGAGGGCTTGAAAGATGCCTTGCATGTTTAGAGAAGACCCAATAACAAAGATGGGTCTAAAGGAGATTACAAGAAATTAAAATATAGGTCCAAATCAAAATGATGGTCTAAAAACCCTAGAGAGAGATGAGTAAGGTGTTGGAATTATGTGAAGAAGGAATGTAGATTTTTTTTTACGATGATTCCTCAACAGAAAAATATTCTAATGATAGTGATAATAATGCATTACTTGTTTATGCTAATACTATTAGTGATCATGCTTGTCTCATTGACTTAGGTTTCTCCTACCATCTGAATCCCCATAAGGAGTGGTTTTCGTCATACTAGCTTAAAATGGAGAAGTTTTCTTTGGAGACAACTAAACATATTAAATTGTTGATTGGTGAGAGGAAATTTGGTTGTAGCTAAATGCTCACAATGTGGGACTTTGTTTAGGCTTGATGCCTCCACATTTTGTAACTTTGCCAATTTGGGTGATGATTCTAAAAATTAATGTTGTGGCACCAATGTTTGGGCCGCATTGGTGAAAAGTATCTTTAGGTCCCTATTAATTAAAAAATTCTTGATGATTTTTTGTTTACCTTGACGAGCATTTTGATTTATGTGAACATGATGTGTTTGATAAATAGAATAGAGCATTTTTTCCCTCCAAAATTATAAAGCTAAGATATTATTAGATATCATTCATCCATATGTGTTTGGTCTAGTGGATGTGGGTTCTATGGGTAAATCTTAGTACTATGTCACTTTTATTGATGATTGTTCTAAATACACCTGGGTTTATTTTATTCATTCTAAATTTAAAGTTTTCTCCAAGTTTAAGGAATTTAAGACATTTCTAGAGAAGTAGATATATAAGAAAATAAAGGTGTTGGGATTTGACAATGGTCATGAATACTGTTCTAGGGAATTTAATGATTTATATAACAGATGTAGGTATTGTTTGACAAAAGACTACCCCCTACACACCACAACAAAATGAGGTTGCAGAGAAAATGAATTAAAAGTTAATGGAAAGAGCTAGAAGTATGTTAAGTGGTACATAGTTAGGTCAATATTTTTGGGTAGAGGCTATGAGTACTACTTGTTACTTGATAAATTAAGCCCTTTGATTGGTTGTTGTTGACAAAATTCTTTATGAAATGTAGATAGGTAGGAAACCTTTTGTCTCACATTTAAGAGTATTTGGTTATGAGACCTATGTTCATGTGCTTAAAGAAAAGTGATCCAAACTAGATCCAAAAGCACAAAAATACATCTTTGTTAGTCATGGTAAGAATGTAAAAGGTTATAAGCTTTGGAATCCACTAGCCCAAAAATAGTTTATTCTAGAGATGTAATTTTTAGGGACTTTAAAGCATTTTTAGGTCCTTTACAACCACATTAGAAGAAGGAAAATAGTGCATTCTAAGAAGGAAGAAGAAAGAAGATGCACATTTTGAAAAACAAAATGATGGATTAAAGGATGGAGAGGAAGAAGAGGATTTAGGTGAGGGTGAGTATACATAGGAATAGGGAAGAAGCCCTTACACCACTCTTGATACTATCTACAAGACAACAAAATCTAGTTGAAGGTATAGCCTGCCATATTTTTATTGTGTATTTGCTTTGTTATGTATTGATGATGAATTGAGATCTTGTAGGGAGGCTCTCTCTTTATAGGAAATTGAGTCTTGAATGTAGGGTATGCAAGAGGAGATGATGGCCATATTTTTGACTCTTACGATCTTGTTAGTTTTCCTGAGGGAAAATGCTCATTGGTTGCAAGTGGGTGCACAAAAATAAATTCAAAGTAGATAGTTGGTTAGAGAGGTACATGTTGGCAATATATATTGTCATTGATGTCAACACAATATATATACATTAGTGACAACATAGTAGATGGAAATGTATAGACAGACTTGTACAGAGGAAGAGTTAGTATGGTCAAGGCAAACTAGTCCAAGAGAAGAGAAAACAGTCTAAGCATGGGGAGATGAATAGTTTTGGGTTTGAGCATGATGTGGAGGTAAACACTCATGTCTTTGCATGTTCCCTGTATCCACACATATATATCTCATCAGTTGGGAGTACTGCACTCAATGGTAAGAAGCAGAAATTTGACTAAGGCATTCACTGTGCACATCCTAACGCAGAGTCATCTTGAGTTGGTCCGTATTTCTCTATACAACAATATTTTATCTTGCAATTATGAAGACATCGTCACTATGGTATTGACATGATAAATCTAAGTTTCAAGTCCACATATCATATGTATGAAAAGTTACAAGGGACATAGTATCGACCATCACTTAGACAGAGGCAATGCAGTCTATTCCGGAGCTTGAATACACAAGGTTGAGATTTACAGAGAATGAAACATATATAGATCAGTCATTAGAGGTTGTGCAGAGACACTACTTATTCCAAGGGATATCAAGTATGATCTGCATGTAGACAAATTTCATTTTTTAGTACCACATCAAGTTTTTATAACTACAAGTAAAGTGTTGAGCATAACGGTCCTCCGAACTCCTGGTTATCCATGCCAAACTTTTTAATTCCTCCAAAATCATTAGATAAACATGTGTGGATCTAAAAAGAAGCATATAATGATGTTTAAGCTCATTTCCAAAATATTTCAGGTCTTACATTTCACTGCAACATCATATTTTGAGATGTGAAGTATCACATGTGATCCAGGATGCTCTATTTTCTACAGATAGTCATGCTTCCTATCTTTTGGATGCATAGATTGAGTTGATACTTTAGAAATAAGGAGTATGAAGGTTTTTGAGTTCATGTGTGATTAAATTCTTTGTCTGCATAGAGTTTTTGGCTTCTCCCCAACTTTACGAAGATGAACAATTAGTAGTATTGAGCAGTTCAAGCTAATTGGTTAAGTATATCACATGTGCAAAGAATCTTGATTAGTTTCCTTATCTTTGAAAGTATGGAGAGATATGCATTGATACCCCTAATGTAATCCTGAGGTTTGTAACAAGTTTTTCTTATCATATTATATGTTTTGAGGCCGAATTGTGAAGAGGTACACGTTTCATCTAATGATGTTTTGATGCCAACCTAATCAGTGTTTTGAAGTGATACAGATGATATTTATAGAAGATAAATTTCATTTGTAAAGAAACAAGGTGAGTGTGAAAAGCAGAGAAGAGGGCAAGATATGAAGTGTGTAAAATTAGTTTGAAGATGTGTATTGAGTAGAAAAAGGAGACTGTATTATCAACATAAGATAGATGTGTTCTTTATAGAAATCCATACATTTGTAAAATCTATTGCAATGAGTAGATACTTAGGGAGTAGTATCTTCCTTGGGTGGTAGCCCTAAATCAAAGTTGTAATACAAGGAGTAGTTGCTTCCTTGGGTTGAAGCCCTAAAATAAAGTTGTAACATTTTTGTAGTGAGCATATTATATTGTGAGCTAACACTCACCATGGTTTTTCCCTATCTTAGGGTTTTCCACGTAAAAATACTAGTGTCATGTGTTGATTCTTGTGTTGCATGATTTCCTTTCTGTTCTATATGTTATTTAGTTTTATTTTTTGATATCTAGTTAAGTTTTAGTATGTGCTAATTCACCCCCCTCTCATCACTTCATTGTGTTCAACAATTGGTATTAGAGCCAAGTGCCTTTGAAAAGCCTAATAGCTAAGGCAAATCCTACACTTGAATACATGGAACTAGATCTTGAAGCAATGGAACCTGAAGGTTGGGATCTTGATGGGTGTGAAGTAGACCTTGAGGAAGAACTCAAGTCAGCCCTTAATGAACTAGATGAAGTTAGAGGATTGAATGTAGAATATGAAGACGTGCTTGAAATAGCAAAAGAGACAATTGAAAAATTGAAGACAAAGGCCAAAGAGTCAAAAGAAGAAATTGGCAAGTTGACAACTCTATTAGAAGAAGACAAAGGGGGTGACACAAAGATCAAAGAGGTTGAAGATATGATCTCAAATCTAAAAGTCATGGTTGAAGAAGAGGAGAGGATTGAAGACTATTTAAACATCAAATTCAATGAGGAATCAACTAAATGTTCAAAACTTGAAGAAGAAGTTGTCATTCTAAGGACAGAACTAGAAAAGGAAAAAGCGCAGATTGATAAAGGACTAAAACTAAAAGGAGGAACCGAAATTCTTGATGAGATAATTGGCTCTCAAAAGTCAGCAAAAGAAAAATTAGGTCTTGGTTTTGAAAAGGGAGAGTCTTATGATCAATGCCTTTGCAAATTTATATGATAACTTTCATTCAAGAGGAAAGTTTGAAACTAAGAAGGAAGAGACCCACACTGAAGATCCTAAGAAGACAACCTACAGAGTTACAAAAGAAGATGAATTCACTCCTATCCAAAGACAAAGGAATAATGTGAAGAAGAATTTCAAAAATCCTCAACCCACAAGGCAACTAGCTAACATCAGGTACTCTTAAGGTTTCAATGGAAATTGTTTTACTTGCAATAAATTTGGTCACAAAGATGTGGATTGTAGGAGAAAGATAAATCAAAATGCTCTAATATGTTACACTTGCAATAAAGTTGGTCATAAAGCTACTGATTGTAGAAGTAAGACAAATTAGAACTCAATTAGGTGTTATGCCTACAATAGGATGGGACATAAGCTAATGAGTGTAGAAGTAAAATGCCAAGGTATAACAGGGATAATGCTCAATCCTTCTATGGATATTGTTATACTTGTAATAAATTTGGCCACAAAGCATCTAATTGTAGATCAAAGGTAAGAAGAAATAGAAATGCTCAATAAACAAAGTGCACCTATCATGAGTGCAATCAAACAAGGCACTCTAGAAAGAATGTGAGGCATGTTTTCAAAAAGGAAGTTGATATTGCTCAGCAAAGGATAGAAATGAACAAAGTATAGAACAAGAAGGAAGTATGTGATGTTTTTGGACCTCTACCTAGTGCAGGTGGATCCTTCAGTAATTAAAAGATGAAGTACTGGTTTAGGGGGATTTACAACTACAAAAGTCTTCAAAGCCTTGAATATGCAAGATGTTGAATTCTCAACATTTTGGCTAGTGTTGCATTGTGCATGTTAAGATAAGGTTTTAAAGAAGGTTGCTCCGAAGAAAAATTTTCAAATGTGGTAGATTGTAGAATTTTTTAGGGTTCACAGTTATAAGGGCATCTATCAAAAGGATAAATGCACTCAAGGGGAGTTGTTACTGTAAATCCTTCACCTCTCCTTCATGATTCCAAAAAAATTCAACACACAGATGTGATTGATCAAATTTCTGAAGCAATTGGTTGACTTGCAGAGGGTTGTTGAAGGTTCATAAGGTTCTTCATATGAAAAGGGGAAATTAGGTTATATCAGAGAATGTAATTAATGCAGAATAAACTTGTTGGTGAAATGACTATATAGGTGATGCCTGTCCATTTCTAATCTCATTTGATCGAAGTGAAGTGAGTTGAAGACGTAAAGGAGAGCTAAAGACATCCAACATTTTGACCAAGCAAAACCTATCAACGCATTCTTAGGTATTCTTTCAGTTTCTCTAGTTAAAACCCTTGTTCTTGAAGCTATTAAGATGGTTGCATCCTTTACCCCTCAATTGATCAACATTGTTGATGAACCCTGACCAAAATTTAAGAAACACCCTTATAAGGCAATAGAAGTTGACAATAGCAGAGCATTATCTAATGTTCTTGCATTTGTAGTATACACAGAAGATGTTAAGATATACATTCATGCAAAAATGAAGGAAATTGATCATGTCAAATTTGAAATCCTAAGGCATGAACTGTTAGATGATGATAATATACATTACAAACTTGAATATGCCAACATTGAAGCAAAATGTTTGGATGTTTGGAAAGATTTTGTGGATTTCTGTAATGAGCATGACTAGCTTAGGTATATCCTTAGTAGAATTCATAATGAATTCATCTACCTTGACAAACCTCATCAAATAATGAAAGAAGCTATTAGGGTTGTAACAAGACTATGCTCCTCTAGAACCATACCGCAATTAAAATCAATCAAGAATGAAAAGGTCACTAAATTGATTGGTGCCAAATTTAACAAAAGAGCTTTAATAATGATGACATTATTGATCCTAGTGTAAGATATGTAGCAATGGGAATTGCATACAGAGTGTACTACTCCAAAAGAAAGGGAATTACAACTGCTACAACCATATACACTGCCTATCAGATTACTAAAGAGGGTAAGGATTTTGATTTGTGTGAAGTAATGAAGGATCAATTGTTAGAAAATCTGAGAAGAACAAAGGAGATAGGATACAACTTCAAGTATGGCTCATTAATCATTTGTCTAGCATTCTACTTCATGAATGAGTTATCAGGATTTAAAGGAAAGATATGGCAACAAGATAGGCTAGTAGTAGCAAAAATCAAAGAATACATAAGAAACTTTGACTCACGAAGCTATATGAATGTCTTCTAGGGTTTCTTCAAAAATTTCCAAACTAAAATGCATAAAAGGGATAGAATCTCTTCTAATTTGGTCAGGAAATACAAGGATGACATAACATTTCTTGTGGACAAATATTGTTGCTATATGGTAGCAGTTGTTTCAAAGACTTCATGAATTCCCAAGCTTCCATATGAAGTACCTGATGAGAAAGTTAAAGCCTATGTTGAGATTTTGTTAAGTCTGCCTAAAGACCCTAAAGGTGAGAAATTTGGAACTAGTGAAGAAATTTAGGATAAAATATGCAAGAAAAGTGTTGAAGAAGAGGTAGAGAAAAATAAAGGAAATTTATTCCAAAAGGTTGGTATCCCACCTAGAGGTTTCACTACTTAAAACACTACCAAATATGCTATGCCTCTCACTTCTGAGCATCCCACACCAAGAAGATCAGGTAGATTTACTTCTTAATCTACTACTAGTATACCACAACCCACTTTCTCTACTAGATAGACCCAAGTCTCTGAAGGTCAAACACCAATGAAATCCAAGGGAAAACAATCAAAAAAGAAGGAAATTGTTATAGAAGAGATTGAGAGTGATAAAGAAGAAGAGGCGATTTCAAAGAAACAGGAAGAGGAAAAGAAGAAAAAGGAACCAAGGGTCAAGGTGAAGGCCAAAAGAAATAAGAAACAAGGTACATAAGCAAGTGAAGAAAAAGAGCCAACTCCTCCTCCCAAGAAGAAAAAGAAAAATGAATCCCATGTACCAATATCTTCTTCTAGACGACCTATGTCTCTAGATGATGTCTATAAAACTATTGTTCATCACAATTTATTTGATGAAACTATGGTACTCTTCCCAGAATCTACTCCTGAAGATCAAGTCATCATTGAAAAGGTTGTTGTTATGTACATGATGAGATATAATAAGTCTCTAGAGGAGATCTTGTCTAGAGTGCTAGAAATCCTACAAAAAGCCTTAAGAAGGGATAGAGAAGAAGCTATAGTCCTAGATAAAAAACTCAAACATAATGCCTTGGATAAAGCTAGGGCTTCCCTTTTAGAAGAAGAAAAAGAGAAATTAGTTCAAAGGCAAGCACAAGATCTTAGAACAAAACACAAAGTAGACACTCTCATGTAGAACAAAAGGGAAAACATTGAAAAAATCACAATAGAAGCTACAAAAATTACTCTTAAAGTGCTTGGCGAAGTAAGAGAAACAAAGGATGTGAAACAATCACATGTTTCACCACCACAATCACCTCATTATGCTGCTACATCCTCTCCAGAGAAAGAAGAACATATTGAAAAGGAGAAGATTGATGAAAATATGCAAGATACTGATTTTATTCCTTAGGACAATTAGAAAGATGGACAATGTGTTCCGAAGAACATTAAACAAGTGGATGATTAGACAAGTGTGCAAGATCAATAGAATATTCCAGTGAATATAGAGCAACATGAAAAACTTGCCAAAGATGTGGTTGTTGATGATAAAGGAAAGACCCCAGAGAAAAGTCAAGATGGAGCAGAAGAGATTGGTCAAGGATCAACTGATTCTTTCATAGATTTATTAAACTTACAAATACAATTTCAACTAGTTGTCACTCCTCAGCTATTGCAGGTTCCAACCTATGAAGGACATATTGAATTAACAAGCATCTCTCTTTTACACAAATTGCAGCTTGGTGATATACTACATGCATCAACAAGAAAAGAGCTTTTACAAGAAAATCTGAAGAAATCTAGTGCAATAAAGGATGATGTGAAGTTGATACAAGAAGGGTTACTAGAGGTAACCGTTGACTCCTCTCTGCCTTTGGAGAAAAAGCTCAAGTTGTTAATGGATTCCTTTAAGGATCACTCCTCCCACATTGAGAAAAAAATAGAACAAGAGGCAACAAGAAGAATAAATGACAAAAGAATGGCTGAGAAATGTGCTAATGCACATGACAAGCTTAAAGAAAACTTGAATAAATTCAAAGATTGAATTGATGAGGCCACAACATTATATTTGTTTTGCCTGAAATGGCCAAACTCTACAAAGCAGATCAAAGCTCAGATGGACTCTATTGAGTCAAAAATCTCAAAACTGGCCGAGGTTTATGATTTTTCGAAGGACAAGATTGGTGCAACAAGGGCACAGGTGGAAAACCTACATGCACAATTATTTCAATTACAGGATCAAAGAGAAATGTCATACCCACATTTCACGTGCATACATAACATGCTATATATATATATACACCATCATTAAATATTAATGAAAATTTGAAATAGCAATGAAAAAATGAAATAGAGGAGATCGCGGGTTTTACATAGTCCAAAGGTATTGAAGGAAATGGTGGTGGGGGGGTTGAATCCCCCACCGCCATACATAGTTTACAATAGGGTGTGGGGAGGGGCGGAGCCCCACCCACACCCCCACTATGTGGGATGTGGGTGGGGCTCTGCCCCTCCCCACATCCCCCACCCCTCTATACTCCACAGCTGATACACAGGCCGACCCCCACCGAGTCCACCGTGCCATCTCTGCCGCTGAATGCGGCCATCAAACGTTGCCCCTGCATACTCTCAAACCCCATGCCCCTCCATGAGCTCGGCCCTGTGCTGAGAGCTTCGCCACCGCCATGCTATCCCACCTACAAATAACACTTGGTTTCAATAAGAGTTTTCTTTAGGGTTTTTAACCCTCAATGTTATGAGTTGTTGTTATTAATAAAAAGATTTAAATGTTTAGTGGGAATCCCACTATTAATACACAAATAGCATTGATATATATAAATGTATATATATATATAACCCTATATATATATATATATTTATATATGTATCAAATGCAAATACATGTGCTTGCACTCTAGGAATTTTTAAATATATGAAATGAACATATATATATATATGTTCTTATAAATAAATAAATTTGGGTGGAGATCCCATTAACAAGGTAAAAATATACAATGATAAGTATATTATTAAATCGAATTAAATAAATTATTTATATATATATAAGATCTCGAGAAATAAATAAGTTTGTACAAAACATGTTATAGCGGATATATGTGTATATAAAGATATTTATATATATATAATTATATTTATATATATATATATAATTATATATATATATATATAATTTATTATTGAATGATATTTAAGAGGTAATTAAAAGTCATATTATAGTACTGTCACATTTGCTCGTTTGTAAGAAAATTGTAACTACGGGATTTATCTTTTCCAAATGAATTACCAAGAAGTGAAAATAGATTAACGTCTTGGATTTAATTGTAATAAAAGAAATTATATAATAGAAAATAGAGAAAAGCGTAACCAAGCAAACAAGAAACTAATAATACTTATAAATGCCAATCATCTACTGGAGAAAACCTAAAATGTTGCAGATTTAACCGACACAATGATAGATATTGAAATCCACTCACACACGTATGTAGAACATTCTGGTAGCAATAGTAACTCGTCAACCTATACAAACACAACCAAGCACGCTTACGCGTGCGAGGTGAAGAAATCAAGTAGTTAAGGAAAATTTTTTGATAGTTCAAATCATGCCTACATGGCATGTGTAGACATAACATGCGTGTTTTGCGTGATATGGACGCACGTGAAATGTGGGCATGACAAGAAAACATAAGGAAACAATTTGGTCAGTTGAAAGAGGTAGTAAATCTGAGACTTGCCTCAATTTCTGGTTTACTAGGGGAAGCAGAAAAGGTAGAGAAAAAGATGAAGACCCCAAGCAACCTAGAGGAAGCCGAGGAGATATGCATGGAGTGTGAATGTCATAACCATATGCTAACCTTAGAGTGTATTGTTTAGACTGCAACTATTCAACAACTCAAGGTAATCTACAAGGCCATCATACCATCCAAGTGAGTTGTTAAAACAATGTAAATAAGACAATTCTTGTTAATTGTATTGTGGATGTATTGAGTAGAATGGCAGTACCATTTTGGTTTTCAAAGGTACAATTTAGAAGTATCAAAAGGTCCCAATTCATCCACTACACTTATTATTCTGAGGATGCGATAAGACACTGTCAGAATGAGAAAGAAATAAATGAAAGGAAGGTTAAGTGGATAGCATTTCCGAAAAGAGAAGATAATAAAAGAAAGAGGGATGCCTCCTATCAAGGAGCATATGAAAATATTAAGCACCCAATTATAAGAATCCAAACAATTCTAGAGAATATTGATAAGATAATTGGCGAGGCCATCTCCAAAGAGGAGAAGGTGAAGGGTAAGGCTCCATTTGTAGAAGAGAGGCCCTCATACCAGCCTCCAAGTGTTGGGTCACTTAAGTATACATTCAGAAGAAGGCCCAAAGGAGTGGTAATTAGGGGGAAAGCTCAACAGTCTCCTCCACATGCCCAACTTCCCCCATCTCCTCCACCAATGCAACAAGTGATTCCTCCCTTTGCACAAGAAGTAGGACTGGACTCATCTCCAAGGGAGTCATCTCCAAAGAGGAGAAAGGTTGATAAGTCTCCTCTGGTGGATTATCCAATTGTTTCTGATGAGGAGGAAGAATTTGAAATAATAGGGGATGATGTAATCAAAGAAATGCCTTCTCCTAAGAGGGATACGAATGTGTAGCCACCCTCAGATAGACTGACCAAGATCATCATTGAGGGAAAGGATAATATAGATGATATGAGGGCATTGGCTTGTCAGAAATTCTTAAATGATGAACAATTCATCAAGTCTCATGAATTTGTTGATTTCATCTGGAGGTGTAAGAAGGATGAATATGCCAGAAGGTTAGAAGAAGAAATGGATAAGTCTCCATAGGAGACACAAGAGCAAGTATCCCTTAGGATACTAACACAAATGAAAGTAGAGACTAAGGACATTAATCTTGAGGAGGGAAGATGTATGGTCAGAGAGAGTGGGATTTTGTTGCTCCCTGAGTGGGATATATCTTCTGTCATTGCCCTAGACACCATTAGGAGATAGGATCATGAGGATTTTACTTTAGAGGAAGAAGCTATAGTGGCTCTATCTAGTGTATGTTTTAATCCAAAATAGGAGAGTTTAGCTATATGGGCTTTGGCCCCTAACACCAACAAACCCCTTGTTAAACCTAATAAAGACTTAAGGGGAAGTTTGATTATCAAGAGAGTGTCTAATACTCCTACAGTTGAAGTAGCGGCAATGGCAGTTGATGTTGCCAAGTTCAATAAGGCAACTACAGATGCACTACAGAATAAATATGACAAATTGTTAGAGGATCACATGTAGGTGTTGAATGAGTACAATAAATTGAAAGAATTAGAATCTCAATGGCAATAACAACAAAAATAGTAGCAGGCATCAATATCTCCACCCCCATCAATGGCATTAGTGGTAAGAAATGTAGGAACCATGGTTGCTAGTTCTTCTTCATCTCCACCACCAAAATCTGAACTTGAAAAGGAGAATGAAGAATTAAAGGAACAACTCAATGCCTTTGGGGAGATTTTTATGGACTTTGGGAGATCAACAAGAAGATAATATGCACATTGTTTCAAATGTACTAGGACATTTAATGAATAAAGTCTTAAAGAGGGTGGAAAATGTCCATAGGGACTACTACAAATTAATGATGGTAGTCAAGAAAATTCTTGAAGACAAAGAAAAGGCTACACCCCTATTGAATAAATGGATTCCAAGGACTAGTTCTCTACAGGAGATGTATAAGGGATCAACTCATAAACTCAACCCACCAAAGGAGATAAGGCCCACCTATAGAGTAGTCAAGGCAACAGGGGAGTTGTAAGAATTTGTGAGCCAACTTGAAGAGAAGGCACAGGCCAAAATTCAAGAGTTTGATAGTGATGATGCAAAATTGATGCTTGAGAATAAAAAGGAAAATGGAGAACTTAAGCGTTACCAGATATGGCTATCTCATTTTTAAGCTATCATTCCAACTCTCTCTCTTCTAATATGCAGAGAGGATAAAATTGATATTGATCTCCTCAGGAGTAGCATAGGAAAATTGTGGGATACAAATCAGCATGTGGAGGATTTTCTAAGATAAGCTGAATCAATTTTTACAAAATATGACAAGTATATGCCAGGTGTGATTAAATTATTGGCATTCTAGTGGCCTATGGAAGAATAGTATAATTCCTGGAATGACGAATATAATAATCTGTTAGAATAAAGGCCCTTTGCTGACCTGTATCTTTTATTATTTCATTCTCTATTCAAAAGGGGATATTCTTTTGGCTTTGCTTGCCCTCTCAACATCAACATACATCCTTCAAGTCTCAACTAGTTGTTTTGTCTTCTTGTGGACCTATCTTTTGTCCTTATCCATGTAATCAATATTTTCTAGGATTTTGGGACTTAAAGAAGGTTGTTAAAGAGATGCTAAATATATTGCAACTATTGATATGCGTCAGCAACTAAGAGGGGGGGTGAATCAATTGTCTCAAAAAATAAAACACTTTCTGCAATTAAACATTCATCACTTTATCCACAATTATTATGATTTAACAATGAGTGCATGAAATCAGAAACTTAACCACAAATACAACATCAAACACAAGAGACACTAGATTTTATGTGGAAAACCCCAAGGTGGGGAAAAACCATGAAGAGGATTAGCTCTCAATATATCTTGCAATTTTGAAATAATGATGTTCAAGCTTGGTCACTCCACTGGCCTAAACATATTGGCTCACTACCATGAAGAACAACTAGGTCCAGTAGGCTCACTGCCTCAACCCTAAACCAAGAAAGATTAAATTAAGGGCTGTTAAACCCTACTGGTGGCTCACTTCCACGATCAACAACTTTCTATATTTATTACTGAAGTACAATAATTCCTCTACTCTTCTCTTCCTCTACTCTGTTCTTCCTCTTCTTTCCTCTACCTCTTCTCTGCTCTGCCTTTTGGACCTTTCTTAATATCTTATCATTTCCGCTCAAGGACACCTTTTCCATGACTCAACTATAAGTATTTATACACTTCAACAACCTTGGAATGATCATCAAGGTCGGCATTACAATCATCAACCATTGGAACAATCTCCAAGGTCGGTATTACAAACATTTACAAAATAGGTCTTGACCTATCACAACATTTTGCAAAGGGGATGAAGTAGAATCATACATGAACCATGCCATGCCTTAGCTAGGACTCAAACATGATCTTCCACTCTTCAACATGCTTCCACAATCTTCAAGAAATCTCCGCAATCACTGGGATTAACCAAGTCGACTAAGACTGGTTACACACTACAATATTTGGAAACAATCTTCAAACACAATCTCAATTTCTTAATGCGGACCCAAGTCTAGATAGGAACATGATCAAGAGACATCCACAAGCATGTTATAATCATTAGGAGTAACTGCACAAACTTTAACCACTTTATCCATAAGAATCTTCACACCGAAACACATGAACTTCACTGTCTTCAATTGTAATGAAGGAAGGATATCTTACAGACCACCAAACCATGAACCATTGCAACTCTAGGCACTTATCATCATCCCAGACTTCCCTCTAGATATGCAGAGAAAAATACTTTATTGCAGAGGAATGCAAAGTGGAATACTTTCTTCCTATCCCAATTGAACTTATAGAAAAAACAAGTTTTACTTTGGTGAATGCAACTCTCTCGATTCTTCACACCAAAGGTTCAAACTCAGGATTTAGCATCTTCAGACATTCCTTAAAGTAACTTCCAATCCATAGACTAAGATCTTCATCCAGTGAGAAATGTAAAGAAATCTACCAGATTGTTCTTTCAACATACAACTCATTGTCTGTAATGCACTTCTCTGTAACTCACTTGTTTCCTCTGGAGAGGCTAATTTTCTCAATATCCTCAACATACAAGTCTTCTAAACAAGTAATAGAATGAGTTACAATTGACACCAATGACAACAAGGATATGTTGACATCAATGACAACACTGATTAGGCACATACTTGCAACAATCTCCCCCTTTGTCATTGATGGCAACATATGATGTGAAAAACTGTAACAACCTTCAAGAACAGATTCTCCCCCTTTCTCTTTACATGCCTGAACTCTTTTCTTTTTCCAAAAATTCTCCCCCTTTCTCTTACACATTTGCACTCTAAGTTTTTCACATGACTTCTCTCCCCCTTTGACATCAATGGCAAAGGGTACATACATGCACTCTTCTGCTCTAATCTAATCTCTGTTATGAACTCTCTAACTACTCCCCCTAACAAGTAGCCCTAAAAAGCATCAAGTTGAACCTCTGAGCACCTCCAAACTGATACACTATTGTGCATCTTAGTTTAGAGTAGGAGGGGTGATAACCCCTAACTTTTCTCTAGGATACTCAAAAGTATCCTTAGGCAGAGGCTTGGTAAAAATGTCTACAATCTAATCCTTGGTAGAAACATACTCCAAATTGACTTCATTCTCTGTCACCTTTTCTCTCAAAAAATGATACCTAATGGATATGTGCTTTGTCCTTGAATGCATTACTAGATTCTTTGATATGTTTATGGTACTTGTGTTGTCACAAAACATTACAATGGGATCTTCATACACAATTTTGATGTCCTTCAACGTCTGCTTCATCCATAACACTTGAGTGCAATTGCATGCTGCTACAATGTATTCTGCTTCTGCAGTAGACAAGGATATTGAATCGTGTTTCTTGCTCAACCAAGCTACTAATCTTTTTGCCAAGAAGAATGCACCTCCACTTGTCCTCTTTCTATCATCCGCGTCTCTGACCCACTCTGCATCAGTATATGCACTAAGAGTAAAGTCACAGTCTTTAGGGTACCACAAACCATAATTCATTATACCTTTTAAATATCTTAGAATTCTCTTGACTACCATCACATGTGATTCCTTTGGTTCTACCTGAAATCTTGCCACAAGACATACTGCATGCATTATGTCAGGTCTGGTTTGAGTTAGATAAAGTAACCCTCCAATCATAGATCTATACCTTTTCTGGTCTGCCAAGGGTGAGTTATTATCTTTACTCAACTTACAACCAGTTGTCATAGGTGTACAAACTAGTTTAGCTTCTTCCATCCCAAATTTCTTTAGCAACTCTTTCACATATTTAGACTGAGAAATGAAGATACCTTTATCTGATTAACTTATTTGTAGACCTAAAAAGTTTATCTCTCCAAACATGGACATTTCAAATTCACTTTGCATTTCTCCAGCAAAAACTAAGCACATACCTTCATTACCTCCAAAAATATTATCATCAACACAAAATGCAACAATCAGGGTTTGTTCATCATTGATCTTGAAGTAAAGATTACTGTCTGTAGTACCTTTACTAAACCCTATCTACATCAGATACCTATCCAACAGTGCATACCATGCCCTAGGAGCTTGTTTTAATCCATACAAATCTTTCTTTAATCTTCACACCATGTCACCCTGATCTGATGACTGAAACCCTTCTGGTTGTTCGATATAGACTTCCTCTTCCAATTCTCCATTTAAGAAGGTAGACTTCACATCCATTTGATAAACCTTGAAATCTTTGTATGCTACAAAAACCAAAAACATCCTTATTGCTTCAATCCTTGCCATTGGAGCAAAAGTTTCTTTAAAGTTTATTCCTTCAACTTGAGTATATCCTTTGCATACCAACCTTGCTTTGTTTCTTACCACTTCAACATTCTCATTCATATTATTTCTGAAGACCCACTTTGTACCAATTACATTCTTGTCTTTTGGTCTGGGAACAAGATCCCAAGTCTGATTCTTCTCTATCTGCATCAATTCCTCTTCCTTTGTCCAATACTCATCTTTTCAAGCCTCGTCCATAGTTTTGGGTTCAATCTTGGAAATTAGACAGAAATTAACTTGTTCCTCTGCAACTTTTCTTTTGGTTAGGATCCCTTTGCTCTTATCTCCTATGATTTGATCTTTAGAATGACTGATTCTTACATATCTTGTAGTTTTGGTAGAACTTACCAAATCTTGTTCTTCTTCATCTAGGTTGTCTTCATGTTGCACCACTTCTAAAACATCTGGATCATTTGACTCATATTCACTTGATTCTGAAGACCTTTCCTTACATTCATCAACTTTAACATTTGCATTTTCAATGATCTTATTCAGCCTCTTATTATAGCACCGATAGGCCTTGCTCTTGGTGGAGTAACCAAGGAAGATTCCTTCATCACATCTAGCATCAAACTTGCCTAAATATTCTTCTCTTTTGATATAACATTTGCTACCAAAAACTTTGAAATATTTCATAGTAGGAACTGTACCATGCCACAATTCATAAGGAGTCTTTGAACTGTTACCTTTTACTTGAACTCTGTTTAGGAAATATACATCAGTGTGAATTGCCTCTCTCTAATATGCTTCTAGAAGATGAGCTTCCTTCATCATGGTTCTAGCAGCTTCTTGAACTATTTTGTTTTTCCTTTCAACAACTCCATTTTGTTGTGGAGTTCTGGGCACAGATAGTTGTCTCTTTATTCCATGTTCTTCACAAAAGAAATTGAATTCATTTGATGTGAACTATCCTCCTCTATCAGACCTCAAGCATTTGATTTTCAAATCCATTTCATTTTCAACCATTGCCTTAAATGCCTTGAATTTATCTAGAGCTTCAGCTTTCTCTTTCAAAAAGGTGACCCAGGTTATTCTAGAATAATCATCAATAAGCAATATGAAATACCTGTCTCCTTGCAAGCTTCTTACTCTAGTAGGTCCACACAAATCTGTATGCACTAGCTCAAGTAGTCCTCCAACTGATTGGTCCTTTCTTTTGAAAATTGTTCTTGTCTATTTCCCAAATTGACACTCCTTACAAATAGGATTAGTAGGCTTTACAAGTTTAGGCAAATCTCTAACAACATGTATAGTACTTATCTTCATAATATTATCAAAATTTCTGACACAACCTCTTATGCCATAACCAACTCTCATTAGTGTGAGTCAACAAGCAATAGTTATCAATTCCTTTCAAGTGATAGATATTACCTTTGGTATTCTTACTAGCTGCAATGGTTGTTTCGGAGTTTTCCCTGATCATGCATCCATTGTCCTTGAAGCTTAAATCATAGCCCTTGTCACACATTTGAGCCACACTCAAAATATTGTGCTTTAATCCTTTCACATACAAGACATCTTCAGTATTATGCTTTCTATCAAAAGAAATAGATCCTTTCCTACAAATTTTACCATTTGTATCATCTCCAAACCTAACTAGTCCACCATCATATCTTTCCAAACTCACAAACTTACTTTTGTCACTAGTCATGTGGTGAGAGTAGCCACTATCAATAATCCATTCATCCTTGTCCTTAATGACTTGGACACCCAAAGCACTTTCCACTAGTTTTTCTTCCTTCACACAACTAGTAGAATTAGTAGATACGTGATCTTCCTTAATAGTAATAAACAAGCATTCATTTCCAAAGGAACTAGCATTATCTAGTTCACCATTATCTGATACTCCATCATCATCAAAATCTTCAACATAATAACACTTTTTTTGGGTCCTAGGCCTGTTCTCATATCTTCTATTGGAAACAAGGTAGATAACTGAGAGGGGGGGTGAATCAGTTATCTTAAATATTTTAATTTTTTATTCTTCTTTAACAATTAGTGCAACATCAAAACATATAAGCATACATAATCATGAGAGTAGAATAAAATCAACACACATAACACAATGATTTTGATGTGGAAAACCCTGTTAAGGGAAAAACTACGGGGTGACCAACCCAAGATTGTATTCTTTGTTAAAAGAATAAGAATTACAAAATGGCACTTACCAATTAGGGCTTACTACCTGAGCACACTGCCTACAAGGGACTCACTGTCTACAAGGATATAGAAGGTAACCAGATGTTTGAACTGAAGAGAAGCATCCACATATGCTAATGTTTAGTTCTGGTTAGGCTCAATATATTGATCTATTGCACTTCATACTTCCTTTGTTTTAGTGCTGTTGTTCTGTCACATACCGGACTTGTATTGCTGCTTTCACACTTCTCTCTGCCTTTTGTCACACACTATTCCATACACCACACAACTTCATACCAAAATCCATCTGGTATATATATCTGTACCAAGGATTTCAACATCTTTCTAGTCGGCAACTAGAATACTCAAGATATTTACTAAATACTGGTATGTCAGCTAAATCCATGCTTAACATGTGATGTGTATCAAAAATATAGACATAGAAGTCATCAATCATGTCGGCCAACCATGAATGATCCATCAAGAAGCTTGATCACCATCAATTTCTCATCCAGATTAAGGTCTGATGCTCTGTCGGTCGGTTCTTCCTCAGTCTACTCTGCCTGTCAGGCACCCAACACTTAAGTGCTCATATCTTTTCACTCTTTCATCACCGGAGGCTCAGTATCTGGAATATAGTAGACATGATACTCCTATTAACTTTCCCAAGTCCACACTTTGCCGAGTTACACCCTCTGAGAGATCCAGATCTGATTGTCAGACCTTGCTGCATGCTCTGTTCTTGCTCACCGGATCAAGACATTCTTCAATCTGACTTCCGGTATAGACATACTATGTGATGTGGATGTGTGAGATAAAATTTGTTACCATCAATGACAACAATAATGAAGCCACACAGTGTCTCTTGCCAACAATCTCCCTCTTTGGCATTGATGGCAACACTTAGTGAAAAATGACTAAGTGTCATAGCACACTCCCCCTTGGCTGATGGTCTGTCTTATGTACACTTTTACCAGAGCTCCCCCTTAGCTAGATTCCACATTTTTCACTACTCCTCACTCCCCCTTTGACATCAATGGCAAAGGGTGGAATCCGCACACCAAAATTTGCAAAAAGTAACCTATACATAGCTGTATAAGTATATATACAAGTTATACTTACATATACTTAAGTATATTCGTAAAAGTGGTTTTCAACTAGACAAATTTTGTTGCCCAACTCTACTTCATCCTGTCCAAAATTGAGATGTGACCACTTAACAAAAATGCAAAATCTTCTACCCTCTTTAAGTCTGTCAGATCATTGGTCTGGGTTGTAGTCTGAGCATCAGTTAGGGCCTCATGCATTGCCTCTAACTTAGGGATAATTATCCCTCTTAGTTCACTCATTCTGCTTATTCTATTCTTCTTTTCCTTCTCAAGCCTCTTTATCTCATTTATAGTGGTAATAGCCTGGTACCCTTGATTCATTATGGATGAGGTGAGAGGATCAAAATTCTGAGATAAACTTGACAGTTTACTCTCTTGTTCTTCCACCTTCTTTGCAATGTTTGCTGTCATTGTGGACCAAGATAAACAAAATTTGTATAATTCTTTACCATCTTTAAGAGCATTTTCTAGGTTCTTTATCCCAATATCTAGATTTCTCCTATCATTTGCTATGAGTCCCTGTACTTTGGAGAATCTCTTACCCAAAAACTCTTTCCAAACTTTCTCTTCTGCTCATTTCTCAAAAGAATCAAAATGTGTGCTAACAGAATTAACAATAGATTTCAAATTACCGGATGAAGAGGCTAAAAGATCCTTTTGGAAGGATGGCATGATTTTCTCTAGCACACTGAATGCAATCTCTATCAACTCATAGTCTTCCATGTGAGACTTCAGAAGCTTTTATTTTTCTTTAGCTTGAGAAAAAGATGCTACCTTCATTGTCTGGACTAGAGAGAGGGAGACAAAATTGAGTGGTCCTTGAAATAATTCCAATTCATCTATCTCTAACATTTCTTTGTTCAAGAAGCTCTTTACTGCCTTAGCAGTGTCTCTTGCCGAAGACAGAGACTTCTTCCTTTTCCCACTTCAGAGCTATGATTTGGGATCTTCTCTATTTGATCTTCTTCTCTTCCCTTTACCTCTTCTTGACTAATTTTCTCTTCTTTTCTTTCTTCTCCTTCAGTTCTAGAGTCTGCTGGGGGATCCGGAAGAGAAATGTTTACTTCTTCATGGACTTCCTCTTCTAGAACATAGGAATCCAAGTCCTTAGTCCTCTCCTCACATATCTCCTTTGGCTCTTCTAATTTTTTCTTAGTATATTCTTCTTTTGATGGACTTAGTCCTTCGTCATCCATGGCAGAAGGTTCATCATCTATGTCCTCTATAACAGGAAGATTAAATCTTTTAAATACATTCCATAGGATGTCTTCAATCTCTTTTGCCACCTGATTAGTCTCTCCAAGCATAAGTTTGTTCATTCTTGCTTTGCTCTGGAACTCATCCTTGCAGTCCTTGAAGATCATGGTCATTTGTTTTGAGGTAATGGAAGGATAGAGTTGAATTGTAATTTGTTCTCGGATCTCAAGGTCCTTTGCCTTAGCATTCTCCTTTCTTAGTTCAAGTTCCTTCTCTAGACTTTTGGGAATTAGAGAGATGATTTCAATGAATGCTTTATTATAGATGTTTAGATACATGACTGTAGCATCTTGCAAGATCTTCTGGTCAGCTTCACTATATTCATCATAGAATTCTATCATTGGTTGTAGATTTCCATCCATAGTGACTGCCTTGATGACATCATCAATGGAGAGAGTAGGCCTTTCAACAAATTCTTCTGCCTTTTCTTCTATATGTTTACTGGCAAAGGATACCATGGATGTTTTCTTTTTCTTCTTCATTTTCTTGACCTCCTCATCAGTCTCTGTCTCTTCATCATCCTTTTGACTTATGTATGACCTTTTGGCCTTTGTCTTTGTTCTCTTCTCTCCCTTACTGGATGTATTGGCTTCTAGTTTAGAGGATCTTGAGCTCTTAGAAGTTGCAGGTGTAGAGCTCTTGGAGGATCTAGTCCGGGAGGGGGCTTGCACTAGATCACTTTCTTTTTCTGCTTCTTATCTCTCTTTCTTTGCTCTTTCTACTTTCTCTCTATTTGCATCAACTGCCTCTTTCAAAATGCCATATCTTTTGGCAACTTCCTCTACTTCTCTTCTCACTTTTCTTTTCATCTCCAGTTGTCTTAGCTCAACATGAATTTTCACACTCAGTTCTTGAAAGGTTCCAAACCTTTCTGCCTCAGGGTCCTTAGGCTGATTCAACAGGTGTTGGACATGAAGTTCAAGGATTTTCTCATCTACCTCATAGCCCATTGGCATAATCCAAACTATTTTGGGTTCTACTACCTCCATTAGGCATTGATCAGTGCCTACCATGAAGCACATTGTATCCTTATATTTTTTAACTATTATCTAAGGAATTCTTTCTCTGGCCTACATCATACCTTGGAAGTTCTTGAAATACCCCCAGAATGCTATGCTTTGAGCCTTGGCATCACCAAGCCCATACATATAATCTTTGATTTGTATCGCAACCGGTCTGTCATTTTTCCATACCCAACCACTTGTTCCGACTAGCTCATTCATATAGTAAAAGAAGAGACATAGTATCAGCCCACCATACTTAAATGAGTTCTTCTTATCCTTCTTTATTTTCTACAAATTTTCTAACAGTTGGCTCAGAAGAAGTTCGCATAAATCATAGACTACATTTTCCCTTAGCATCTGATATGCAGTATAAATTACAGTTCTGGATACAGAGTTCTCCCTGCTGGAATGATATATTTTGTAGCCAATTATCATAGAGGCAAATTTGATATCTGGATATGTGATGTCATCTATTGTCATTGCTCTCTTGTCAAACTTTGATCTAGTAGCCTCACTTACAATTTGGTTCTTGATTGATTTGAGAGCAGGCAACCCACCGGATGAGTGAAAATTGGTTACTTCCCTAATGGCATCTTTTGTTATCTTGAATGGCCTCATCAACCACATGAAGTTGTCATGTATTCTGCTAAGAACATACCAAATCCATTCATCCTTTGCAAAATAGGGAAAGTGGATGCAATGTCCAAAATGCTTATCCCAGATGGCCTTGTATTGAGGTTTAAGTTCAAATGTTTCATCTATTAATTTCTTGTGATAGATATCCATCAATTTCGATTCCCCAAATTCCTGAATATTGGCATGTATGTATACCCTAACATCTTCTACATGTAGAACCCCATGTGGAATGCTAGAGAAGGCACCTAAGGGATCAACTTCTAGAGATTTCTAAGGATGTTTCTTAAACTTAGGGCGCAGCCTATCAGTGATCTTAACAACATTTGGAGTAGCCATCTTGCAAAAGATTCAAAGAGAGATATTCAAGAACAGAAATACCTTTTTACGCTTCTAGGGTTCACGATATGAGCCAGAAAAGATCACTGGTTGAATTGGATTCTGTGGTTGATCTTTGAGAGGGTTGAAGCAATCTTGTTTGCAGATCTCTTTCTTTATTCTTCTCAAATGCAAATGTGCAAGTGATGAATAAAGAATCCTTATATTTCTGCGTAAACCCTAATTTCATATTGCAATAAATGCACACCTTAAGTCATTCCAATTTCCTTGTTCTGACCTTGTTCTGAGAGAGATCCTTCTGAATCATTGAGATGCATTTAGAATTGTTCTTGGTGATAATTGACAATGTATCTCCCTTTCTCCAATCATTCCATTTATCCACAAATCAAGATATTTCAATTTTGAATCATACCGGATCTAATTGTGAAAATCCTGCTTTTACTAGATGACAGTCAAACCAGATCAATCTTGGATGATTAACCTCTTCAAACCCCTTGTGGATCTTTCATATTTTTATCGAGGGTTATTTAGATATTTCTCTAAGAACCCTTTAAACCGCAACTTTCCATGTGCCAATTTCAGGCACCAATTGACTGGTTGGGGGAATTTATTTTCCTTTGTGACTCCCCTTGAGCTAGACTTCATCTATTTAGTTTCTGGAAGGAATATCAGCACCAAATTCTAGTGTGGATCCATCCCCAACATTTTATATACTTCTCTTCACCCAAATCTTGTTCATCTCCCTTTGAACTTCATCCGTATTCACTTTTCCTTTTCCTTTGTCTTGATTTTTATTATGATTCACTGGACCCTTTTTATCCAGATTCTTACTTCTGTAGAATTTGGCGGTATGACCAGCTCTATTACAATTGTAGCAAACAACATTTCTTTGCAAATTTAACTGATATCCTCTTGATCTGCATTGATTAGCCATATGTTCCATTATATTGCATACAAATCATCTACCATTGAATGAATTGTTTGTTTGCATATTTCTACATTCATGAGATTTGTGACCATACCTTTTACAATTAAAACACTATCCAGAGAAGGATGAATTAGCCTGATTCATTCTTCTTCTGCATTGATTTGCTTTATGACTGAATTTATTGCAATTATAGTAGTATCCATTGAAGGATGGATATCTTTGAGCATTTGGTTTCCTTACCGGAGGTCTTCTAGGCTTGTTCTTTGGATTCCCTGATCTAGAGTTCTTCTGACTAGATTCAGAGCTTTCACCTTTCTCATACCCTAAGCCATGCTTGTCATCTACCCTCTTTTGGCTTTCAAGAAGAACTTCAAGTTGAGGAAAGCTTATCTTGAATTTCTCTTTGTATTCATTTGTTGTTTGAAGATCCCTTTTAAGAGTGTCTATCTGATTCTCAAGTTGTTCTTCATTATCTCTAGCTTCTTCAAGATCAGATTCTAGATGCCTGATTATTCTATCCATTTTGTGGCAGTCTTCTGACTTCTCTTTGAGAGATTGTTTTAGATTATCTTCAATTTTTCTTTTCTTTTCAATCTCTTGGGTGAATTTCATAACCCCTGATTCCATTTCATGTCTCACCATAATGATCTCTTTTGATAGCTTCTCACATAACTTGTTTTTCTCATTTAGATCCTCATTAGTATCATTGGCTTCACTTTGACTTGCTAATTATTGAAGTAGTTCCTTTCTCTTTTTCACAGAGATACTCAGTTTTTCTTTTAGTTTATTTATGAAATCATCAACTTGTTTGAGTCTTTCCCTCAAGTTATTGACTTCAAGGTGAGATTGCTCAAGATCATCTAGGGTAGATTGAAGTTGTTCCCTCATACCATACATATCCATTAGGATTCCCAGATCTTCCTCAAGCTGTTAGGCTCTGTTTGGAGGAACTTAGCTCTAATACCAATTGTTGGAAACAAGGTAGATAACTGAGAGGGTGGGGTGAATCAGTTATCTTAAATATTTTAACTTTCTGTTCTTCTTTAACGATTAGTGCAGCATCAAAACATATAAGCATACATAATCATGAGAGCAGAATAAAATCATCACACATAAAACAATGATTTTGACGTGGAAAACCCTGTTAAGGGAAAAACCACGGGGTGACTAACCCAAGATTGTATTCTTTGTTAAAAGAATAAGAAGTACAAAATGGCACTTGCCAATTAGGGCTTACTGCCCGAGCGCACTACTCACAAGAGGCACACTGCCTACAAGAGACTCACTGTCTACAAGGATATAGAAGGTAACCAGATGTTTGAACTAAAGAGAGGCATTCACATATGCTGAGGTTCAGTTCTGAAAAGGCTCAATACACTGATCTACTGCACTTCATACTTCCTCTATTTTAGTGTTGTTGTTCTATCACATACCAGACTTGTATTGCTGCTTTCACACTTCTCTCTGCCTTTTGTCACACACTATTCCATACACCACACAACTTCATACCAAAATCCATCTAGTATATATATCCACACCAAGAATTTTAACATCTTTCTAGTCGGCAACCATAATACTCAAGATATTTACTAAATACTGGTCTGTCGGCTGAATCCATGCTTAACATGTGATGTGTATCAAAAATATAGGCATAGAAGTCATCAATCATGTCGGCCAACCATGAATGATCCCTCAAGAAGCTTGATCGCCATCAATTTCTCATCTGGATTAAGGTCTGATGCTCTGCCGGTCAGTTCTTCCTCAGTCTACTCTGTCTGTCAGGCACCCAACACTTAGGTGCTCAAATCTTTTCACTCTTTCATCACAGGAGGCTAATTATCTAGAATATAGTAGACATGATACTCCTATTAACTTTCCCAAGTTCGCACTTTTCTGAGTTACACCCTTTGAGAAATCCAGACCTGATTGTTAGACCTTGCTGCATGCTCTATTCTTGCTCACCGGATCAAGACAGTCTTCAATCTGACTTCTGGTATAGACATACTATGTGCTGTGGATGTGTGGGATAAACTTTGTTTCCATCAATGACAACAATAATGAAGCCACACAGTGTCTCTTGGCAACATCTTCTATTTCTTTCAATTCTTTCAAGACATTTGGAAGCAAAATAACCTACTTTACCATAGGAAAAACATTTGAAAGGTAATTTGCCTTTATACTTACCGGATCCTCTTTGCAATTTGTCCACAAAGTTGGCTTCAACTTCATCAAACTCATCATCGGGTTCTACCTTGTACTTTTTTGATCTTGAAGTACTTCCAGGAGTACTGGCCTTGAAGACCATCTCTGTTGGATTTAGGACAGACAACTGAGAGGGGGGGTGAATTAGTTGTTACAAAATCTTGTTCCTTATTCACTTTAAACCTTCTTATATTTCAACAACATATCAAAGATTCAATCATGGAAGCATAATGCCATAATTCAAGAGCAAGAACAAATTCAACACATATAACACCAAGAATTTAACGTCGAAAACCTAGTTAAGGGAAAAACCATGGGGTGACTAACCCAAGATGGTATTCTCTGTTAAAAGATTAAGATGAATAAAATGGCACTTACTAGTTAGGGCTCACTGCCTAAGAACACTGCTCACAAGAGGTACACTGCCTACAAGAGACACACTGTCTATAGAAGAATATAAGTATTACATACTTGAACTAGAGATTAGCATCTTCACTATGCTTGAGTCAGTTCCATTTAAGCTCAACACCTCTGCTCTACTTTTCACTCCTCTTCACTACCACCTTCTCATTATGACCACAAGGATACATTTGAATGACTTTGCAACTCTTATTTATACATGACATCGACTTTGGAATGATCATCAAAGTTGGCACAATATACACATATTTTATTACAGAACAATTACAAAAATACAACTTGAATTATTACAAAAACTTCATGCACATTACTACATTGTCGGCCACACATAGCTGGGACTTCAATCTTCTTTGAGGAACACGCCATGCTTCCCAAAACATCTTCAAGATCATCCACAACATGTGCAAATCATCTGGTCGGCCAAGACTAGGAAAGACACCATCACCCAAAGGTAAATCTTCAATTACGAGCTCAATCTTCAATACGGACCACCAACATGAATTGGACACAATCTAGAGACCCCCACAAGCTTTCTTGAATCACCAAGAACATCCACACTACTTCTACTTACTGTAATCATTCGTATCTTCATCTAGAACCTCAAGAACATAGTCATTCATCACTGTCATATTAGAAGGATTGCTTGTGGACCTCCAAACCATGAACCAATTGAGTTGTCAATTCACATTAGCCTCCCAAACATGCCACGAGATCCATAGAACATGATATTGTATTTCCAGATCTCACTGGACCTATTTGTGTCACTCTGTCACCTCTGAACAGTTTCCAGAACTGGTTTTACTCTCATGGCCATAACTCCACATTTTCATGCGGACCTCTCAAATCTTGACTGGATCATCTTTAGACATAGATCTACAAATCCTTTGATGTGCATCCTCTGATCTTCATCTAGTTGGGATCTTCACTTCATAGAGCTTTACTGTCTTCACTGATCTTCTTCATTTCTGATAGGACTAATTTTCTCAATATCCTCAGCACACAACTCGTCCAATCGTTGACATCAATGCAACAGGAGTATGTTGACATCGATGACAACACCGGTTAGGCCCATACTTGCAACAGTCTCAAGTTTTGGTAGAGAATCACCAAAATTTCTCATTTCAAAAGTAGTAAGCTTACCAAGCAGCTGATCCCTATCAACCATTTTTACTTGCATGAATTCTGCAATTGTGGCTACCTTGTGACAATAGGATTTGGGCAGAGATCTGAGAATTTTCATGATAACTTCCTTCCCGTCGAGAGTTCTGCCTATGACTTTTATCCCTGTAACAAGTTCATCAACTCTTTGCATAAAGGTTGATATGTTTTCATCATCATTCATATTCAAACTTTCATATTTCACTTTCAGACTTTGTAACTTGGCTTCCTTCATAGAATCATCTCCTTCATATAGATTTTTCAACTTTTCCCATACCTTATTTGCAGTTTCAAGATTCACAACTTTCATTAATATTGAGTTGGTTAATGAGCTTAGTAGAGCATCCTTTGTCTTGACATCTATCTCATATTCTTTGATTTCATCTTCATTCATCAGACCATTTTGAGGTACGGTGTATTTTATTTCTATAGCTTTCCATACTTTCTAACCAAGACAAAGAAGATGGCTTTTCATCCGAGCCTTCCAGAGAACATAGTTCGTTCCATCAAAATGTGGGCTTTCCTTCTTATAAGACATTTTGGATCTTCCTCAAGTTGTTAAACTTTCTTCAGAGGAACCTTCTCTGATACCAATTATTGATATGCATTAGACAATTGAGAGGGGGGTGAATTAGTTGTCTCAAAAACTAAAACACTTTCTTCAATTAAACATTCATTGCTTTATCCACAATTACTATGATTCAACAATGAGTGCATGAAATCAAAAACTTAACCACAGATACAACATCAAACACAAGAGACACCAAATTTTATGTGGAAATCCCCAAGGTGGGGAAAAACCACGAAGAGGATTAGCTCTCAATATATGCAATCTTGAAATAATGATGTTCAGGCTTGGTCACTCCATGGGCCTAAACATACTGGCTCACTACCATGAAGAACAACTAGGTCTAGCAGGCTCACTGCCTCAACCCTAAACCTAGCAAGATTACAATAAGGGCAATTAAACCTTGAGGGATGTTAAACCCTACAGGTAGGTCACTGCCAGGTTTACTACCATGATCAACACCTTTCTATATTTGTGACTGAAGTACAATAATTCCTCTACTCTGCTCTATTCTTCTTTTTCTTTCCTCTGCCTCCTCTCTGCTCTACCTTTTGGATCTTTCTTAATATCTTATCATTTCTGCTCAAGGACACCTTTTCCATGACTCAATTTCAAGTATTTATACACTTCAACAACCTTGGAATGATCATCAAGGTCGACATTACAATCCTCAACCATTGGAACAATCTCCAAGGTCAGCATTACAAACATTTATAAAATAGGTCTTAACCAATTACAACATTTTGCAAAGGGGGGGAAGTAGAATTATATGCAGACCACACCATGCCTTATCTGGGACTCAAACATGATCTTCCATGCTTCAACGCACTTCCACAATCTTCAAGAGATCTCCGCAATCACTGGGATTAACCAAGTCATCTAAGACTGGTTACACACTATAATATTTGGGAACAATCTTCAAACACAATCTCAAAATGTGAACCAAAGTATAGATAGGAAAATGATCAAGAGACATCCACAATCATGTTATAATCATCAGGAGCAACCGCACAACCTTTAACCACTTTATCCATAAGAATGTTCACATCGGAGCACATGAACTTCACTATCTTAAACTGTAATGAAGGAAGGATAGCTTGCGGACCACCAAACCACAAACCATTGCAATTGTAGGCACTTATCATCATCCCATACTTCCCTCTAGATCCACAGAGCAAAATACTTTATTGCGGTGGAATGCGGAATGAAATACTTTCTTCCTGTCCCAACTGAACTTACAGAAAAAGTAGGTTTTACTCTGGTGAAGGCAACTCTCTCAATTCTTCACACCAGAGGTTCAAACTGAGGATTTAGTATCTTCAGAGATTCCTTTAAGTAACTTCCAATCCACAGACCAAGATCTTCATCCAGCAAGAAATGTGGAGCAATCTACCAAACTGTTCTTTCAACATACAACTCACTGTTTGTACTACACTTCTTTGTAACTCACTTGTTTCTTTCGGAGAGGCTATTTTTCTCAATATCCTCAACATACAAGTCTTCTAAACAAGTAATAGAATCAGATACATTTGACACCAATGACAACAAGGATATGTTGACATCAATGAAAACACTAATTAGGCACATACTTGCAACAACAACAACCTTATACAAATACCTTTTGGAGGCAAAAGATTTACAAATTGTACGTGTAACTATATTTGTCCTTTTGGAATATTCTCTCCATTGGTAGTTGTACCCATATCTTGTTATGAATGGGGTTGTCAAATGAAAATGTGACATGTGTCAAAAGGCCTGAAGCTTGTTCGTTCCCTTGTTTCTATAAAAGGGAATTTAGGGCCTTTTGTTAGGGATCTGGAAATTTTTTTGTATTGCATAACATACATTAATTGAGTTGGTTTTTTGTTCTAGGTTATTATTTGAGAATAGTATGTGATGTAAGTGTAGAATTCTATATGACAATACCAGTTCAACTTTGAAATATACTACCAAGTTCAAAGCTATATTATCTCCTTTGTTGAAATCTTCATTTCATTTATGAATAAAGTTTAATCAAGGATTTCTTTGCTCATCTTCCAGTCTATCCTATGCATGAATATCTTTCTTTATGGCTTTTGCTCAGGTAGCAAATTAAATGCTCTAAAGAAAATGTTGAATGTTGTGAAGGTTTGCAAGGATTTGTAAGTACAATCAGTTTTGAATTACTAAAGTGTAACAATGTAATGCATTGTTGTAATGCTTCATGGATTAGGGGAAAATACTATTATGTAGGGTTATATTTACATTCATCTTGACTCTATAACCTAGATTAAGGCACCGATCTCTTTGAAATTGTGTCTGATGCAACTTCTTGGTCATGCAAATTTGAAAATCAAAATGAATTTCCATTTTTACCTTAAGTTATTTGTTTAATGTTATTCCTATGTTCTCCTACAAGTGAATTGTGTTAAAACCCAAGGATCTAGCCCATTAATCTAGTATATCTGTAATTCTTTTGGCTTTTTAGAGAGAACATATCTGCTCTTAACAATATTTGAGATAAATGGCAAGGATATCTTAAATAATATTGTACATGATCACCCTCCTAGGTTTTGTAGAGCCTAAACTGCAGAGGAAAATGATTAATAATCTTTTCCTATTCGTTGGCCAACTCCTTGAGGCAATTGAACATTAGAACTAGCTATTCTTTAGATTGTCTCTAAGATCCAGTTGGGAATTTAAAACAACCAACAGATTGGTGAATCTACTGGGGAACTAACAAATTATGTCTTATCCTAAGACATAGATCAATTCTTTCGTTCCCTTATTTGCAAATCCCACAACACTTATAGATCATTCATCATTTGTCATTTCCTAGTGTCTTCCTGAGGGTTTCTAGTTATATTTGTATGTTTGTGTGAGGTACTTCTTCAAGGATCTTCCTGTTGCTTATGTCTTTGCAATCTTCTCTAAAGAATTTGGATATTCTAAATTTCCTTAATTGGGTGGCGAATCTAATTTCTCCTTGTGGTGCAAATTAAAAGAAAATTAAGCAGATTGATGAAGTGATGGAAGGCCAAAGATCTTAGTATAAGAAGGATCCTAAGAAGAAGCTTGAGGGTGAGTTACCTCACAATACTCGACAATCCTGGAGGAAAAGGGATACAAGTAAGTCTGTTCATACCCCTCCTAGCTCAAAACTTTCTCGTGGTAGTAATAATGAAGATTTTGTAAATCTTACTGATTTTGGCTCATCCCCTACAAATGAGGATAATGTAATAATTATACCTTCTATGAGTAAAGAGAAACACCATCCTGATGTCCTAGCTAAGCAACAAAGACAAAGGGAAAGGTATTTGTAATATGAATTTTATGCTAAAATGGTAGCCAATAGCCTAAATCCTAAAGCCTCAAGGCCCAATCATGGAGAGTATGTTCTTTTGAATAGCCCAAATCATAAATACTTTGCACATCCTAGTCCTACCTCTACCCAAGGCCTTGCAAATATTTCTACAAACTACCTTGAGACTTCAGAATCTGATATTGCTTTGCCAGCTGAGGAAAAATTGTTGCAAGAGGTTCTATAGCTCCAAAAGGAGATGGACAAATTGGAAGAAGTTAGGAGAAAAAAGATCAAGGAGGAAGAAAAAAAGATAAGAAATACTATGAACTTCAGGGAAAAACTAAAAAGAAGAGTTGAACATCTAAAAATGTCTTGTCAAGAAAATATTTCTTCTGGACTTAATCAATCAAGCAATGCCTAAAAGGAAGCTAGGTGTGCGGAAATCGCTTCCTACACTAATCTAATGAGGAGAGGGCTATGCAAATTCAAATTAATCCTTACAACTACAGCAACATAGAACATGTAAACGAGATATTGCAGCAATACACATGAACCAAAAAGAAGACAGAAGAAGAGAGACAAAGATTTACCGTGGGGAAGACCCTTATCGGGTGAAAAACCCCACTCAGAAACTTGCACAATGTATTAACAAATCTAAAAGTTGTTTACAATACACTTGCAATGCAAGCTTCAATGGTCTTCAACACTCATATCTGGAGTCAATCCAGTAGCATAACAGTATCTGTAAACTTGTGATCCAACTCCTTCTCTAAGCACCTGTTTATATAGAATATACAAGGCAATATTGGACCTATCTTGGGATGGGTGTCCAACTTGGCCTCATGGCCAAAAACCCAAGCCTAAGGACACTTGGTCAACATTGTAGAATGTGTCTGACACTTGTCCATAGTTCCCATCCCAAAGAGGTCACCTATTTCTAAAATGGGCTATGACAAATGCTCTTACGACACTTACGACCATCATAGAATCTGTCATAGTAGTTACAACTTACAACTATAAGAGAATCTATCATACACAGGCTATAAATAGCATATTCTCTTACAACATGTCATAGTCCACTTGGGGTGCCTAAATATGCCTTTTGTAAAGATGCTTCATGACACATGTCTTCACCTGTCTTACAAGCTTCTATTTTTAACTCTTACATGTCATAATTCTGTCATAGGAATCTGTCATAACTGTTTCGGTCAAACATTCCCTTATACAACATGAAAGATGCCCTGACACATGGAAAAATTCTCCTACCAAAAAGTGGGATGCCTATCTCCTCATGTGAGGAAAAAATTACAAGTTGTCATATTCCATGTAGGATGACACATCCCACAATATGACAATATGGAATTTACAATTATTTACAACATAGGTAATGAATTAATAAATACAAACATAAATAATGCAAGGAATTAACAAGGTTGAGGCACCTTAATTCCCAACATTCTCCCACTTGTCGAACACCTTGTAAGAGCCAATAGAAAAATAAGGATTTCACTACTATAGGCTGAGAGGCCCATAGACTCCAAACACCATCTAAACTTCTTTGTGCCCACTGGCTTTGTCAATGCATCTACAATATTCTTCAAAGTATCTACCTTCTCCAAATTTACCTTTCCATCCTCAACCATGTCTCGCACGAAATGAAATTGAACATCAATGTGCTTTGTTCTAGCATGGAAAGTTGGATTCTTTGCAAGGCAAATTGCACTTTGACTGTCACAACTGATCGTGATCTGACATGCATCAACACCAATATCTGAACACAATCTCTTAAGACAAATGGCTTCCTTACAAGCATGAGTTGCTTCCATATACTCAGCTTCTGTCATGGACAAAGCAACCACAGGTTGTCACTTACTCATCCAACTAATAACACCACCAAATAGTGTAAACACATAAGCACTCGTGGATCTCCTACTGTCAATGTCACCTACCCAATCTGAATCCACAAATCCACAAATATTAACAGAATGCAGAGGTCTTGTAACATTACCATGATAGCATATGGAATACTCTGAAGTACCCCTCAAATATCTGAACACTCACTTAACTGCATCCCAATGAACTTGTCTAGGATTATCCATAAATTAACTAAGGACTCCCACTGCTTGGGCAATGTCTGGTCTTGTGCAGACCATAGCATACATCAAACTACCAACACTACTAGAATAAGGTACTCTGCTCATGTCCTCCACCTCACTAGGAGATTTTGGACTATCCTGAATAGACAATGGTCTACAATCTGCCATGCTAAACCTATCCAACATGGTATTCACATACTTACTCTGGCTTAACCAAAGATTTCTGTTGGTTCTGTCTCTTCTAATTTCCATTCCTAGAATGTACCTAGCTGCCCCTAAATCTTTCATTTCAAATTGTGCTGACAATTGAGATTTAAAATCAAAAATCATATTCTTACCCTTCCTAATGAGCAACATATCATCAACATACAGTGCAACAATGAGAATACAATCACCATCAAACTTATAATACACACAATGATCTGATTTTGATCTCACAAATCCAATTGACAACACAAAGGCATCAAACTTCAAGTACCATCTCCTAGGGGATTGCTTCAAACCATACAAAGACTTCTTAAGTTTGCAAACCAAATTTTCTTTACCTTTCACCATGTAATGCTCTGGTTGTGACATGTAGATTTCTTCCTCCAAATCACCATGAAGGAAAGTTGTCTTCACATCCATTTGTTCTACCTCTAAGTCATAAGTTGTTACAAGAGACAACATGAATTGAATGGATGTTAGCTTTGCAATGGCAGAGAAGATCTCACCATAATCTATACCCTCCACTTATGAATACCCCTTCGTAACCAATCTGGCCTTATACTTCTCAACACTGCCATCTGCACCAAATTTCTTCTTGAACACCCATTTGTATCCAACGGGTTTCAATCCAGAAGGCAAAGGCACCAAGTCCCAAGTTTGATTCTTTTCCAAAGAAGCCATTTCATGCTCCATGGCCTCCTTCCAGGAACCTACATCTTTCATGTCCATAGCCTTTGATGTAGTTCTAGGTACATTATTGTTAGTAAGCAAAGAAAAATCACAACTAGAATCAAGCAATGTAAAACCAAACCTTTCAAGTTGCTTTCTTATCTGTGTAGACCTCCTCAAGAGTTGAGGTTGAGGTTCAACTTCTTCATTTGAGTTTCTAGAGCTGCTAGAGCTCTGCTGATCATTAGGTCCAACATTGTCTTTCTACTCAGTCTTCTCAGGGGCAGGAGGAAACTAAACAACATCCTCTTTCTTTTCTTTTTCTTCTGGCTATAAAATAGTGGAAGAAGGTGTAAGCTCTCTGAAGATGATGCTTCTGCTATACAACACTTTTTCAACCACAGGGTTCCAAATCTTGTATCCTTTCAAGCTGACACCATAGCCAATGAAGATACACTTAACACCCTTGTTCTCTAGTTTTGACCGCTGCTCCCTAGGCACATGTGCATATGCCTCACAACCAAAAACATGAAGATGCCTTATTGAAGACTTTCTACCAGACCACACCTCCATGGGTGTCTTTCCAACAAGAGCTAATGTAGGAGATCTATTAACAAGATAGCAAGTAGTGGCAATAGCTTCAACCCAAAACGTTTGTTCTAGGCTAGCTCCACTAAGCATACTCCTAGCCTTCTCCATCAGTGTCTTGTTCATTCTTTCTGCAACTCCATTTTTCTGCAAGGTGTATGGAGTTGTCTTATGTCCTTCAATCCCAAGTTCCTTGAAATATTTATCAAATTTTGTAGAACAAAACTCACCATCGTTGTTAGTTCTCAAACACTTAATCTTTTACAAGTTTGATTTTCAACAAAGGCCTTAAACTCCTTAAACTTACTATAGACTTCAGATTTGCTTCTGATAAAATAAATCCATGTCCTTCTACTGTAGTCATCTATGAAAGATACAAAATATATAGATTTTGATAATGAAGGAACATTAACAGGACCAAATACATCATAATGAACAAGGTCCAGCACACCAGAAGACTTGTGAGAACTTAAATAAAATTGAACACAGTTTTGCTTTCCATAAATGCAATGTTTGCAAAAGTCAAACTCAAGATTACAATCATTTAACCCCTCAACGAGGTTTTTATTTTTTAGGGTACACAGACCCTTCTCACCAATGTGGCCAAATCTCTTATGCCATAACATTGTCTTTTCAGCAAGAAGTTTAACTTCCAAGGCACGATTACAAACATCAGAACTAGAAACAACAGATCTCTTAATTGCTCATTTTGATGGTGGGGATGAAGTGACTATTGCCCTCTTCCTTGAATCAAAAGAACTATTGCATTGTGAAATGCATGCCTCCAGCTGAAACAGAGTACCTCTCCTAGTACCTTTAGCAAACACCATAGCTCCTTTAGTCATCTTGCATCCTTATTTCAAAAAGACAACCTGCACACCTACTTCATTCAAACTACTTACATACATTAGGTTTCGTGCTAAGCTTGGGATATGCATAACCCCAGAGATCCCCTTCACTCGACCATCAGGGAATCAGATAGAGACTCTTTTGTGGCCAACAATCTTTAGATGAGAGTCGTCACCCAAGTACACCTTTCCACCATCGAACTCCTCGTACTTAGTAAACTAGTCGCGATGTGAGGTCATGTGGAATGATGTACCAGAGTCAATCAGCCACACATCATTAGATGCATGGGTTGCTAGGGATACAATGAAAGCATCACCATCATCTTGTGATTTGTCAAAATCTGAATTAGGAGCTTTCTTCTTCTTTTTCTTCTCCTCTTTGCATTCCTTTCGAAAATGCCTGATTTTACCACAGTTCCAACAAAGAGACTTGGACTTTCCAGAAGATTTGGATCTACCCTTTTCACTTTTCTTGTCCTTCTTCTTCCCTTTCTCTTTGGGTCTTTCATGAACCTTAAGAGCCTCTTTGGCTACATCAAAAGACTTTCTCCACATCTCTTCAGATAACAACACAGATACCACATCTTCCATCTTGAAGGTGGTAGTGGTGCTTCTGATAGCCATGACAAGATGATCCCACGAATCTGGCAAAGAACAAAGTAGGGTCATGCATCAATCCTCCTCCATTTTCACACTCATAGATGTCAAATGTGCAACCAGTATGTTAAAAGAATTCATATGTTCAACAATGGATCCTCTGTCCTCCATTCAAAGAGAATACAACTTCTTTCTCAAAAAAAGTTTATTAACCAGGGATTTGGCTTGATACACATCTCCCAACTTCTTCCAAAGCACGGTTGTAGTTTTCTCCTCATGGACATTTAACAACACAGAATCCGCAAGACTAAGTCTTATTAGACCCTTAGCCTTCCAATGCTTGAGATCCCAATCATCTTGTTGCATTGCAACTGGTTTAGTTCCAGTAATAATTTGTCAAAGGTCTCGGTCAACAAGCATGTCTTCCATCTTGAGCTTCCACAGCTTGAAATTAGTGCCATTGAATTTCTCCACTTCCATTCTTTTGAATTTGCTTGCCATCTCCTTGTTGTAATAGAAATCAAAATACTCTACACAGACTCCCACTCAACTTAAGATCAACTCAAAAAACCCCTACACAACAACTAAGACCAAAACTGGCCATGCTGTGATACCAACTGAAAGGAAGCTAGGTGTGCGGAAATCACTTCCTACACTAATCTAATGAGGAGAGGGCTATGCAAAATTCAAATTAATCCTTACAACTACAAAAACATAGAACATGTAAATGAGATATTGTAGCAATACACATGAACTAGAAAGAAGATAGAAGAAGAGAGACAAAGATTTACGGTGGGGAAAACCCTTATCAGGTGAAAAACCCCACACTCAGAAACCTGCGCAATGTATTAACAAATCTGAAAGTTGTTTACAATACACTTACAATGCAATCTTCAATGGTCTTCGACACTTGTATCTACAGTCAATCCGGTAGCATAATAGTACCTATAAACCTATGATCCAACTCCCTCTCCAAGCACATGTTTATATAGAATATACAAGGCAATATTAGACCTATCTTGGGATGGGTGTCCAACTTGGCCTCATGGCCCAAAACCCATGCCTAAGGACACTTGGTCAACATTGTAGAATGTGATTAACACTTGTCCATAGGTCCCATCCCAAAAAGGTCCTCTATTTCCAAAATGGGCTATGATAGATGCTCTTATGACACTTACGACCATCATAGAATCTGTCATAGTGGTTACAACTTATAGCTATAAGAGAATCTATCATACACAGGCTATAAATAGAATATTCTCTTACAACATGTCATAGTCCACCTTGGGGCACCCAAATATGCATTTTTCAAAGATGCTTCATGACACATGTCTTCACCTGTCTTACAAGCTTCTATTTCTGACTCTTACATGTCATAATTCCATCATAGGAATCCGTCATAACCGTTTCGGTCAAACATTCCCTTACACAACATGAAAGATGCCGACACATGGTAAAATGCTCCTACCACAAAGTGGGATGCCTATCTCCTCATGTGAGGACAAAATTACAAGTTGTCATATTCCATGTAGGATGACACATCACCGTGCCACATCCCACAATATGACAATATGGAATTTACAATTATTTACAACATAGGCAATGAATTAATAAATATAAACATAAATAATGCAAGGAATTACCAAGGTTGAGACACCTTAATTCCCAACAATGCCAAGGCTAACCCTGCAATAAGTATCAACACCAAAAATATTCCTTTAGGAAACATGCATACCAATACATGGAGTGATCCCCCTATTGTTAGTTTAGTCTTAGTGACTTCTACTACTAGTATTGTTTCTCATGGCTTGGATAGAGGAAAGAAACCCTTAATCATAGATCTCACAAGGGGTACAAGCTCTTGTATAGATCTCACATCCTAGAAGCTTACTGCATTTGAAGCACAAGAACAAAAGGACATGCAATTGCAAAGGGAGGTTGAGAATTAAAAAAGGAATTAGAAAGAATGGAGCAGTTGGTTGCTAAAGAAGAAATGTAGAGGAATATCAATTTCTTAAAATCTAATTATAAATCTAGAAGTTTGACAACTTCTAGTTCCAAAAATCCTCCCACAACCTCAACTTGTCCTGATTCATTAGTGGGACCTCCAACATCAACACACCTAGGTCAGTTTGCCCCCCTTTCTAAACCACATAGCATGGGTGGTTATGGACAACACCCATCTTATGATACAAATATAAACACTCAACCTAGAGGAGACAATGTAGGCTAGCAAGGAAAACAAGGTGGGGAAGGTGAGAGTACTGCAAGACAATAGTAGAATAATCAATTTACCAGAAGACCTTTACAATCGAGAAGATATAGACAGTTGGACTTTACTAGAATTCCTAGTTATCCTAATGATTTCCCTAATGAAACTAGATATGCACTTGTAAAATTTCATGGAAATAATGCACTGTCAGGTGAAATTCATTTGAAGACATTTTTGAATTTGATAGATGATTTCAAAGTTGAGAATGAAGATGTAATCATGAAGTTATTCATGCAATCTCTGACTGAGGATGTCATGGATTGGTATAGAGGTTTACTTGATGCAAGTATAGGATCATGGGAAGAATTCAAGAGGGTATTCAGAGAACTGTATGGTGACAAAATAGGTCCTAGATTTGTGATTAATGAATTTACTAGTATTTCCAAAGGTCAAAATGAAATGGTTTTAGATTTTAACATAAGATTTGTTAAACTCATGCACAAAATTCTTGCAGACATGAGACCGAGTGAACCCATGTGTTTGGTACTATATGGTAATGCTTTTGATCCTAAAGTAGGATATGAATTGAGAGATAAAGAGACTCAGTCTTTGAGAAATGCTTTCTGAATAGCTATGCATATTGAGAGTATTAGGAGAGCGTCTGGAAAATTTAGTAAAAGAGATGATATCAAGATATTAAAAAACCCCAAAGGACATCAGGACAAATCATCATCTTCTAAAGATAAATTGGATAAAGTCATGAGTGCTCTTAAGGACTTGAGTTACAAGGTGGATAAAAATGAGAAGGGGTTATTCAATGACAAGCCTAATTATCAGAAGCATGAGAGAATGCCCAAGTTGTCTAATCAACCTTACGATACCACATGGCAAAATGAAAAGCCAATTTACAACAATCAAAAAAATGCACCTAATAGAGAAACCCCTGATCCATTGAAAAGACATAGTGCAAATATGGTTGAGGACAATCTCTAGTGTATAGCATACAAGATTCCTCAATGCCCAACTTAGTGTGTCATGGCCCAATCACTTCAGGAATCTAGTATGCCTGATGAGTAGTATGATGAAGAAAATTTTAACCAAGATGTTACAATTAACATGTTCTCCTCTAAACCATATCTCATGAAAGAGGAATATGCTTCTACTAAAGAAGGGTACACTAAGATTGATGTGGATAAATGAAGGTATTGTGGAGGAATTTACCATCAGTAGGTTTTTTTTTATCGTGAAGACAATGATACAAAAATGCTAATGTGTATGTTGCAGATGCCAGTATGAGAGGGATTAGTTTGAGAAGACCTTCAAAGGAAGAAATCAAATCCTTGACTATAGTTGTTGTTGCTCAAGCTAGGAGTGGTTAAAATTTGAGAAACATAATAGTAAATGTTGATAAGGGCAAACTTGGTAGTCTCTTTATCAAAGAAACACCTACTGCTATCAAGAGTTATGAGGCCATGAAAGAATTAGATGAGAAAGGTAGACTGCCAAAAAATTAGAAGGTATAGTTTGATGTGCCAAATAACTGTTAGAAGGAAGCAAAAGAAAAAAAAGAGTCAAGTAAACATGGTGTTCCTAAAATTCTTGCTTCCACTGAAAAAGAAAAGGTCAAGAAAATAGAGGTAAGTAAAGTTATCTCAGATTCATCTATAGTTGCCATGTTTGATATGACCCAAATTTTGTCCCAAATGAAAGTTTTAGTTCCTTTATTAGAAATGATAAGAATAGATGAACATAGGAACAATGATTTGAAAATGATTTCAAATATGTTTGAGGTACCACCTAGGGGTCTAGAGAGTCACATGTTTCCCAGAAGGTAAATCAACAGGTCAGTGAAGCCAAGGGTAGAGAAATGAAAACCCCTGAGGTGTATGTAGGAGAAGCATTAACTAAATCCCCATCTTAGATTGATCCCTTCTATGTTACCTTGCTTATAAGTAAAAAGATAATTAGAAACCATATGATAGAATCAGGGGCTGCCATAAACATTATGCCTCTGGATGTTATGAGAGAACTGGGGCTTTGGTTTGATACATGCTATGGCAAATGTTATGCCATGGATAATAGAGTTGCTCTAGTTATTGGGATAATGAAGAATATTGGTCTAAGGTTTGTTGCATTTCTTGATAAAGTATACAAAATGGACATAACTATTGTAGATATCCCACCTCAATATGGGATGCTCTTGTCAAGACAATGGATTGTAGCATTTGGGGGAAACATACAGTTGGATATGTCTTATGCCACTATACCAATGAATGAAAAGGAAGTTAGATTGGATAGAGAACCTAGGTTCCATACAGTGGTAGAGCACATTGGCAAGCCCAATAACTTTGATCAACAAGTTAATTTCTATAACAGTGATATGGATAACTTCATAATTGAGCCAAATCATGAGGATTCAAAATGCAATAATATGCTAGAAGTTGAAGTATAGACAAATCAAGAAGGATTATGGTAAATGTACTTTGATGGTGCATGCTCTAAAGTAGGAGCAGGAGTAAGTGTAATTTTCATTGCACCAAATGGCATAACTTCCAAACATTCATTTCTACTAGATTTTTCTTGCACAAACAACACTAAAGAATACGAGGCATTATTGCTTAGCCTAGACATAGTAGTCAAACATGGCAAAAAAATGTTAAGAGTTTTTGGAGATTCTGAGTTGGTCATATCACAGGTGAGAGATAAATATTTGATGAATCTTAGAAGGCTTAAGCAATACAAGTATGTTGTATGGGACATTGTAGAACCTTTGGATGCTTTATCCATTAACTGGATAGAAAGAAACAAGAATGCGATGGCCGATTTCTTGGCCAATATAGCTCTAAGGAGTGATGACATTACTTTGTCAAGAATCTCTAAGGTCAAGGTTAGAACTAGGCCATATGTACCTGATAATATATGCAATTGGCATATTTTTAATGATGATATTTATATCATGAAGTTTCTATTGTGTGTTGATGAGTACCACATCGAGGGGATTGATTTTAGAGCTTTTGTTGAGGTTGTTGATGGGAAATAAACTATTTTTGGGAATGAATCCATTAAGTTGAAGACAAACAAGATCTCAAGGGGACTGGTGGCACTAGAAAGAGTGTTTGATAATCCAGACAAGTGTAATGTCAAGTAAAATTCAACCCACAAACAAGACTTGCAGGAAATAAATCCAGGAACTAACTGTGCACCCAAGAAAGTATACATTTAGAAGAAGATGAGCCCTAAAATTAGAGAAATGCTCATTGCTCTATTGAGAAAATATAAACATGTCTTTTCCTAGTCTTATGAAGATTTGAAGGCTTAAAGGGAAGATTTGTTCCAACATGAGATCCCATTAAAACCTGATGCTAAGCCTTTCAAACAAAATCAAAGACCTATCAATCCAACTTTGGCACCAAAGATGTGGGAAGAATTAATCAAACTCAAAGATGGCGGTATTATAAAGCCTATTAGACAGTCTACTTGGGTTTCTAATCTGGTGCCAGTAAGAAAGAAAAATGGAGATATAAGGCTACGTGTTGATTTTAGGAATTTGAATATATCTTAATTGAAGGAAAAATACTCATTGCCTAACATGGAGGCAATGTTACAAAAAGTTATTGGTTGTGAATTATTATCTATGATGGATGGCTTTTTAGGATAGAACTAAATGAAAGTAAAAGAATCTGAACAATACAAGACTGCATTTACAACTCCCTAGGGCACATATTTGTTAATACAGATGCCATTTGGCCTGACAAATGTAGGTGCTACTTTTCAAAGGGCTATGGATGTCGCCTTTTCTAATTTTATTGATATTTTTATGGTTGTATATCAGGATGATTTGATAACATTTTCAAAGAAGGAAGATGAGTATTGCATGCATTTGGAGAAAATCTTCATAAGAGCACTAGAATATGGAGTTTCATTAAATCCTAAGAAATGTATCTTCGGTGTAACAGAAAGAAAAATACTAGGGCACATAGTTTCAAAGGAAGGTGTTAGAATAGATCCTGAAAGAGTGGCATCCATAGATATGATACCTCAACCCAAAACTCTCAAAGGGATCCATTCATTCTTTGGTCAAGTGAATTTTTTGAGGGGATTTGTCACAAATTTTGAAGAAACCACCTGGCCAATCTCTAAGATGCTAAAGAAAGGAGATGTTACATGGAATGAAGAACTAGTTGAAGCTTTTAGGAGCATTAAGGAGGCGATGAAAGAGGCCCTTGTGCTAAAATCCCTAGATTTCTCTAATCCTTTCCAATTATTTTCCTTTGCTCCATTTCACACTATAACTGTCATTTTATTATAAAAAATGAAGAATGTTATGAACAACCTATTTCTTTCTTTAGTAATTCTCTCCAAGCTGCAGAACTGAAGTATGATATAACAAAAAAACAAGCTTATGCATTGGTAAAGGCTGTAAAGAATTTTAGATCATATCTAGTAGGAACCACTATCATTGCATATGTTCCTGCAACTACTGTCAAAGACATCGTCACTCAATGAGAGGTAACTAGGAGGAGATGCAGATGGATCAATAGGATCTAGGAATTCAATATTGATATTCAAATCACTAAGTTAGTGAGAGGACAAGGGTTAGCTAGGCTTATGGAAGAAGCAAATTTATAGGCTAATTAGATAAATAGTGTTGAAGAAAGCCTAGTAGTACCTACATTTGATATGGAATCATGAAAATGGTATATATATATTGTTTAGGGTGAAAAATACATAAGCGAGATAGAAGACTTCAAGTCCCACACTTTCACAACCTAAAGCATTAGGGAAGCAAGGGATAAATTTAGGGATAAACTATTGGTTTCCAATGTTCCCTTTTCCTACTAATTCAGTTTGTGTGATTGTTTTGATCAAGTTTTTACAAGATAGTTTCTCTCACTAACCACAAAACCTCGAATTGTCAATCAAACTGTAATAACTTAATTTCTAACACATGTGAATGAAATGATTACAGAAATGTAGAGGAAACAGTTCAGAGATAGTGTACCCAGAAATAAAGGACCTATTGGACTAGGGTGCCAATGTGAGTATCCTAGAAGTTTCTAAATGATGGGATTTTATACAACAAATGTCTTTTAACCTCTAGAGGCTTCCAGATGCTGAAGAAATCACCCAGTTGGACTAGGGTGTTAGTGCTAGTGTCCTAAAAGTCTTGGAATCTTGAAATCTAAATTCTGTGATGACTGTGTCTGCAATATCTATCTTCATGTCACTCCTTTCCATTGGACCTTGACAAATTCAACTTGTACATGCAAAATGAGGATAAAAATGGTTGCAGCTATATAGGAGCTTGCCTCAGTCAAGCCCCATTTTTGGTATTCCTATCTCAACAATATCCCAAGATAAAGATATGAAAATGTGTGTGTTCATCTAACAAATGTGCATGCATAAACATAAAACCCCTAGATGACTCAAGCATCAAGGAAAGATCAACACTTTGCTTCACTCAATGAACAAACATAACTTCACCTCAAGGAGATGAAAGCAATGAAGACTTGCATGATCAAGAAGGCGGTGCAGCCGCATACATGAAGGATTCCAAAATCAATGTTGGAAGCTTCAACCCTTCTCCTGATCATGCAAAAGGTGTAAAAACCCTAGGAAGAGAAAGATGGTCTCAAGATCTTGATTCCTAATCTCCATCCATTGTCTCCATGATACCAAATTCAAATAAATTCAAAGAGCTTCAAAAAATCATTGGTCTTCAATGGTAATTTTGGCAAAGTTTTGGCATTAAGTTTGCATATATCTTGTGTCTAATAAGATGATTTTAAAATATCTTTAAATATATAACCTTAGGAATTTCAAATTTTGAAATAAGATGTTAACATCGCGTGAAAAATGAAAATTTGAAAACAGAATCCCAGAATGCACAGCGGGGGCTGACATCCCTCCAAAATTTAGGACCCTGGGAAATAGGGTAGGACAAGGACGCTAGCACCCAAGTCCAAGCATTGATATCCCGATCATGTTTGCCTCAAGGAGGTTACGGGATCCCAAATCCAAGCTTTCTTTTCACCTTTAGTCTTTAGTTATTCCAAAATATGACATTCTTCCAATTAGACATAGGTCAATCATAGTTTAGGAAGGCCTAAAATAAACTAGGTGGAAAGGTCACCAAAGGAGAGGAGCTAAACTATGAGAAATTGTACCATTCCATGCAGGATGACAATTTTTGACATAACATTTAGGCCCCACTTTAGTGGCCGTATGACACTATGTGCATATGCAACTAAAGGAAAGTAAATACATCAATCATGAAAAGGATATTGATACTATAAAGGATGCCAAAGTGTTGTTGTGAAAGAGGAAGAAGCCCCCAAGTTTGTAATCCTGCAAGATCACAATGTTAGGAACTGCAACCTCAAAGGGAAAACTTGTCAAAAAATCAAAATTGAATCAACCTACAACCACCACCAACCAATAAGTCAACTCATAAACACTAAGGGGGTTGATTGATGAGATGTGATGAGGGAGGAAGTCGAGGGAGATATATGCCCCCCCTTGTTTTTTCTTGCTTAGTCTGAAAAGTAGAAACAAGGAGATATCTACATGTGTCAATTTTAAGGGATCTTGATCAGAAATGTGTTGTGAGGGTTGTTTAGACAAACTATGCCCAAGAACAACACATTAGGTAGGATAGAGAGTGGAACCAAGATTCTAATGCAACAGACGACATAAAAATCTAAGAAATTGACAGCTCAAGATAGAGGCTTAAGAGTAAAACTATTCAATTTTGCACCTAGATAGTGATAGGGATTCTCATTCACTTACTATATGTAAAGCGACTTATCACTTTTCACTATTAATTTTTACTTGTCATTTTGTAGAGGAGAGAAGGAGGGAGAGATCAACGATGCCAACCCGACATCTGTACCAGCTTCCATGACTGGAGATGCTCCAAGGCTGAGTGGTAGAGAGACGTTTTGAGGTCGGGGTAGAGTCCTAATCCTTGCTTGTGCTCTCATTCTTTCTATATTCTTTAAGTTTTGTCATTTTCCATGCCTTTTAGGACATTATGGACAAGGGTCCCCAACACGGGCACCCAAGTCCACTCAGGGGACCCTAGTCCACCTGGGGCACCCAAGTCTGACTTAGGTGCCTAGGTCCTCTTGGGGCACCCAAGTCTAGAGAGGACAAGGGCCCCAGGGATAGGGCACTGATTGCTATTGTATATACTAGTTGATGATTTGATGCTTGTAAACTAATCTGACTTCTCATTGTTTATATCGCGCAGGTTATTCCCGTGATGCAAGAGCATACAGGTGGTCGCCTGATGTTGCTTCTTTGAGATCACATTGATACCATGACCAACCTAGAGAGAGGCCACTTACAGTCAGTAGGGCTCTGGTGGGTGTTTGATATCCCCACAATTAGATTTCATTATAGTATGCTGATGGCACTAATGGAGAGGTAGAATACAGATACTTCTACATTCCATCTACCCACAAGAGAGATGACTATCACCTTAGAGGATGTCTACCAGATCCTATGCCTACCTATACATGGGGAGATAGTGAGGATTGTAGAGTGTCGCTCGACAGAGTACACACGAGAGAGTCGAATGTACTACTTAGACTACACAGTCGCTCATGCAGAGTGTGGGCACATTTAGCTTCAGTTATTAGAGCAGGGATATGCTGACATCCCTCTAATTTGGAGGATTATGATTGCGACAATGGAATTAGCAGTCACACTGGATGGGCAAGGCACTCACCTTCATGGGAGCCTTGTTCACACTATCAAGGTAATGGAGGAGTAGGGGATAGTCTATGCGTGGGGGCACAGTGTGCTTGTAGACCTATATCGCGAGTTGGGATAGTATGTTCATTATGAGGCACATGGCTTGATGTGTTGCACATTACTATAGGTCTGGGCCTTTGAGCATATCATATGCACATGGCCTATAGGTTTTCCCATAGAGGCAACATTTACCTATCCATGAGTTCATGCCTATCCTCTTGTCAGATTTTGGAGACATAGTGACCTATTGTACTCAAGAGTTGTATTTGATAGACTATAGCCTAGCGATATCATATGGAGACCATATCATGGTTATATAGTATGGCTAGGTCAATCGAGACAGTTAGTGAGGATGCAGAGGGATCAGTTGATGACCAATCACCTGAGTCAAATTATTGTCTGGTCTTACTTTGATAGGGTAGCATGGCAGTTCGGATGCTGACAAGATGTACTTATGATGTGTTTGAGCTATGCGTGCTCTGTGTGTAGCACAGTTAGCACGAACAGTGCCTGACAACTGATAGTAGCAGATGTAGCGGTTAGTGATGATGATGGTATAGAGGATATAGAGCCAATACCTAATGGATATGATGTTGGAGTTACCCGAGTGTATCAGATCTGGTGGTAGACAATGGGACCCACTCCTATCTATCCTCCTGGTCACCCTATAGGTGATCCTCGACCTTGGTTTGGTCACGCGAGTGACACAGGGGTAGAGGATGACATTAGTGACTTTACCAGTTATTATGATTTAGATGATGATGAGGATGATGATGATGATGAAGAGGAGGTCCCATCATGGTACATCTTTAGGGTGAGATCAATAGGAGGTAGATAGCGACGAGGAGGCTAAGTCTTAATCATAGTCGAGAGCTCATGGTCCAAATCCTGCAAATGTGAGGAGATCGAGTCGGCATGAGCGAGGTGAGACCAGTAGTCATATGCTCCTAGCAATAGAGTTGGCTATAGAGATAGTCACACCATCAGCTATCTGAGATCCATCTCAGCAAGATGAAGATCCAGATAGAATGATTTTTTATATATAGATGTAGTTATTTGTGATTATGTATTTATGTTGTCTATAAGAGATATTGATATCTATTTTGTTTACTTTTTACAGTTAGGACAGATGCATGGCATGACCTATTGATTCATGTCATAGCAGAGATAGTTCCAGCTAATGTGACTGAGCAACAGGTGCAGACGGGATACTCGCCACAGCCATCTGCAAGGCAGCATAGAAGATTTTTATGCCTTTTGTGAGATACAAGTTATCGGTGGAGTTTGTTCTAGATCAGGCTATCCAGAAAGCCAAGCGTATAGAAATGGAGCTTTAGACACTACGAGGTCAAGCTACTACAGTACTCGCACCTAAGGGAGATCCTATCACGAGTGAGATCTTACTTCCTGAGTTACATCAGGTGAGAGTTGTTAGGGATATGCTCCAGGTATAGTTAGAGAGAGCCACATTTGAGAGGGATCAATATTAACAGATGTACTGAGAGTCACATGACAAGGTGCTAGGACTAAGAGGAGAGATCAAGGGGTTACAATTGCAGAGTGTCTCTAAGAGTCATTCTCAATCCGTAGCCACACATGGTTAGGCCTCCATCACATGTACACCATGAGGTCCAGAGGGCACAGGTGACTAAGGTTCAAATATGTGATGTATATTATGCACTACAACGTCCCATTTTGATGTATGGGATAATCGAATCTGATGTATATGTAAATTGATGATATATATATAATGTTTTCTTATTGTTGTTTTTAATGTCTAATCTATCACATGTGATTTTTGTAAAATGTGACTAGTGATAAATGTGAAATGCTCATGTGGAAATGTGATTAATGCTAGTGTGATGCTTAAACAATTCTTTGTAAAATATAAAGTAAGAACCACAATGATTAATGACTTTCATGCATAACCGCTATTTTATGCTTAGCTCAGTTAATACAAGGGTGATCTCCAATCAAACATGTTTAAATAAGATACAACAATGATTAACTGAAGAAGATGCTATGTTAAATTAATTAAGACAAAATAATCATATCTTATTCTTGAGTGCTTCAGGATTTAACTATGTATGAGGTTTTTCATCAACATTTCAGATCACACTCCGTGATCCATAATTAGGAAAAATAGAGCCAAAGAAGAGAATAGAGAGTGATCAATTTGTAGACCTCAAAGGATAAATAGAAAGAAGGGGAGGGGGGAAAGCTAAGATCCCAAGACAATTCAAAGAATAAATAAATACTTAAATTAAGGAAAGAATGGAAAAATGCAATTAAAATTAATAAGGAAAGACAAAATCACAAACTCAATAACCAAGAGATGAAAAAGAAAAATTAACATAAATACAAAAAGTAAAGAAAAAGTAACAAAGAACTAAGCAACAAGAGGCACATACCAAAGTATTAAGAAGTTTAAAAACAACCAAAAAATAACAATTAATGATATAAAGAAAAGAGAAAGAAAAAATGGAAAAAATGAAAAGACCAAGGGAATATGGTAACACCATAAAAAGCAACAAGAAATAAATAAAATAAAAAATAAAAAAAGTAAAAGAAAAAGATAAAATACACATTGTAAAGTAGTTAGGCTGAAAGAAACTAAAATAAAGTAGAAGAGAAAAAATAAAGGATCAACAAAAATAACAAAGGAACCAAGGCCCTAAAAGCCTACAAGAGAAAGCGGAAGATGAAAGAACTTGGAATTAAACGGAGAATAATGACACAAGCCAAAAGAGACTAAAAAGAGGAATTGAAAAAGGATATAAAATCAGAGGAACCAAAAATATAAGAAAGGGTGAGAATGGACAAGAAATTAAGGAAAATGAGTCCGAGATAAACAAATTACTTTAATTAAATATTAATAAATGCAAGTGCCTAAAAATGAAAATATAAAATTAACAAAAGTAACAAAAACAGGTGTAAGAATAAATTAAAAGGGGAATAAATTATAAATATAAAATTGGGAAAAATGAACAATTACAAGTATATATATATATATATATATATATATATATATATATATATATATATATATATATATGAGAATGAAGATGTAAAAAATAAGGAATAAGAAGAGATATCCATAAAAATGAATAAAACGAAGAATAAATAAAATGGTAAATGAAGAAGAAAAGTCTAAAATAGCAAAATAAATAACTGACATATATAGCTATCCTTCACGATCTCTCTCTCTCAATATATATATAGATGAGACAGAGGAAGGATAAAAATATGGGACTAAGTATATAATAGAATAAAATATATAAGAAGATGAATATATGTATATTCGTATAGGAATAAGTAAAGGTTTAAATAAAACTAAAAATAAAAACCAAATTATTTAAAACTAGCCTTCTATCTATTTCTCTCTTACTCATTCGCTATATATATATATCTATGTGTGTGTGTGCATGTGCATGTGTGAGTGTGAGTGTAAGAGAGAGGAAAAAGAAGAAGAAGAAACAAATGGATTAAAAAACAAAGAACCATGAGAAAAGAAACAAGAACTCGTGCAACAACGAAAAGAACTAGGTAAAGGGGGGAAGGTAAAACATCAGCAGAGGGTCGGAGAAAAGAAAAGAGGGTAAAATAATACCAAAAATAAGAGGAAAACAAAACAAGCACAAGATAAGCCAACAAACTACAATAAAGGAAAAAGAAGAGCCTCTCCTAGAAAAAAGGAAAAAACAAGAAAGAGCAAAAAAGGAAAGGGGGAAAGGGAACAAATTTAGAAGAAAGAAACGAAAGAAAGACGAGGAAAGAAGAAGAAGTTGGGGGCTCAGGGGAACTAGACACAAGAGGCATGACAAGGTAGGGAAAAAAAGGGAAAGAGAGGAGGGGGAGAGAAACACAAGAGGAGGAAAGAGGAATAAGAAAGAGGAAGAGGAAACAACCATAAAGGGAACGAGCAAGAGGGAAGGAGGGAGGAGGACTATAAAGAGGAAAAAAGAAATAGGAGACACAAGGCATGGCGTCAAGCAAGGGGGAGAGAGAAGCTTTTTAGGGGAGTTAAAAGGGGGTTCCAAGAAAAAATCAGATTCCAACCATCGTCATGATTGAGATTAGAAGGGTGTTTGCTAATCTCACTGGCCTCTTTGAGTTTCCTTTTATAGTAGTTTTCTTCATTAACTAAGATTTGGGTGTCTTCTAAGAAGGTGTGATGCTTGGTGATGGTGGAGTGCTCTGCAAGGGCAGATTTGTGGACTTATTCATGTCTAATGTCAGTGCTATGTTCTTTAATCTTGGTGACAAAAGACTACCCAGTCTCACCTATGTAGGGGGTGCTGCAAGAACAAACAATCTTGTAGACTCCAGAGTTGAGAAAAAGGTCTCTAGGGTCTTTAGGAGAGGGGCTACGATTCCTCAAGGCGGAAACTAGTTTGAAAGTACATTGGATGCCCTTTTTAAGGAGAATCTTAGAGATATTGTTAGAAAGGCCTTCAATGTAGGGGAGGGTGGCAATGGGGAGGTTGGAAGGGTTGACATCTTTGGGCTTGGAGATTAGGCGAGACTTGGCTTGTTTGAAAGCTCTAAGGACAAAAACTTTAGAAAGGTGGGCAAGTGCTTGGTCTAAGTTGTTAGAATCACAAATTCAAAGAGCCCTAGTTGTTAAAGCCTTAGGGATGCCAGCTTTTTGGGCCGGGTGGTGGTGAGAGGAAGAGTGGAGGTAAAGGTCAGTGTGGGTGGCTTTGCGGAAAATGAGATGGCCTAAGGAACCATTGGTTTTTTTGATGAGCAAAATGTCAAGGAAAGGGAGCATTACCCTTTTCAAGCTCTTTGGTAAAGGAGATACAAGAGGCTATGTTGTTAAGGTGAAGGTGGAATTCTTCTAACTTTTTGGGGCCATGTGGCCAACAGATGTTGGTATCATCAACATAGCATTTCCACCATTTTGGTTTGGGGGGAAAGGAGTTAAGGGAAATCTCTTCAAAATGTTCCATGCAAAGGTTGGCAACAATCAGGGAGAGGGGGGATCCCATGGCCACTCCATCTAACTGTTCATAGACAACACCTTGGAAAGTGAAAAAAGTAGATCTTAGGCAAAGTTCAACTAAGGAGGCAATCTCTTCATTGGTCTTATGTCTAATAATTTTGATGGAGTCAGGGATAGGGACTTTGGTGAAAAGAGAAATCACATCAAAGATTACCAAGAGGTTATTTTCTTCCATCTTTTTATCCTTAATGATTATGAAAGAGCTAGACTTACCTACCAGAGGAGCTAATATTTTAGCTAGCTAGGTAGCTAGCTTGTAAGAGGGTGACCATGGTGTCAATGATTGGGTGAAGAGGAATGTTGGACTTGTGGATTTTAGGAACACCATAGATGCAAGGGGTAAGCTCTTTGGAGGGTAAGAGACACTTTTTGGTGGCCTCATCAAAGGAAGAGTGAGAAATGGCAGTTTAAACATTTTTCAAAATTTTGATGATGGGATTATGCAGAAGGATCCTATAACTACCTCCATCAGAGAGGAGACTAAGCATCTTGGAACATTTTGAAGAGATTGCCCTTACCTCCTTTCCCCTCAAACCAAAATGGTGGAAACACTTTGTTGATGATACCAACATCTGTTGGCCACATGGCCCTGAAAAGTTAGAAGAATTCCACCTTCACCTTAACAGCATAGCCTCTTGTATCTCCTTTACCAAAGAGATTGAAAAGGATAATAAGCTCCCTTTCCTTAACATTTTACTCATCAAAAAACCTAATGGTCCCTTAGGCTGTCGTGTTTTCCGCAAAGCCACCCACATTGACCTTTACCTCCACTCTTCCTCTCACCATCACCCGACCCAAAAAGTTGGCATCCTTAAGACTTTAACCACTGGGGCTCTTTGAATTTGTGATTCTAACAACTTAGACCAAGAACTTGCTCACCTTTCTAAAGTTTTTGAACTTAATGGTTACAATAGGAATCACATCCTTAGATCTTTCGAAAAAGCTAAGTCTCACCTAATCTCCAAGCCCAAAGATGTTAACCCTTCCAACCTCCCCATTGCCACCCTCCCCTACATTGAAGGCCTTTCTAACAAAATCTCTAAAATTCTCCTTAAAAAGGGCCTCTAATGTACTTTCAAACCAGTTTCACCCTTGAGGAATCGTATCCCCTCTCCTAAAGACCCTAGAGACCTTTTGCTCAACTCTGGAGTCTACAAGATTGTTTGTTCTTGTGGCACCCCCTACATAGGTGAGACTGGGTAGTCTTTTGTCACAAGGATCAAAGAACATAGCGCTAACATTAGACATGAACGATTCCACAAATCTTCCCTTGTAGAGCACTCCACCATCACCAAGCATCACATCTACTTAGAAGATACCCAAATCTTAGTCAATGAAGAAAACTACTACAAAAGGAAACTCAAAGAGGCCATTGAGATTGGCAAACACCCTTCTAATCTCAATCATGACTGTGGTTGGAGTTTGAGTTTTTCTTGGAACCCCCTTTTAACTCACCTAAAAAAAAGAATTCTTTCCCCCTTTCTTGATGATGTGCCTTGTGTCTCCTATTTCTTTTTTCCTCTTTGTAGTTCTCCTCCCTCCTTCCCTCTTGCTCATTCCCTTTACAGTTGTTTCCTCTTCCTCTTTCTTATTCCTGTTTCCTCTTGTGTTTCTCTCCCCCTCCTCTCTTTCCCTTTTTTTCCCCACCTTGTCATACCTCTTGTGTCTAGTTCCCCTAAGCCCCCACCTTCTTCTTCTTTCCTCATCTTTCTTTCATTTCTTCCTTCTAAACTTGTTCCCTTTCCCCCTTTCCTTTTTTGCTCTTTCTCGTTTTTGCCTTTTTTCTAGGAGAGGCTTGTTGGCAAGAGACACAGCAAGGCATTTCATGTGTTTTCATTGATGGCAACTATGTCAATTCCACACATCCACTATGCAATATCAGATCATACCGGAAGTCAGTTCAAAGATTTGTCCAGTCCGGATAGACAGGAACAGGGTATGTGGCAGAGTTTAGTATTTTGGTCAGTGGATCTCTCCAGTTAATTATTGCATGTTGTGAATCTAAGGGAGTGTAGAGGAATGTTAGGAAAATCTAAATTCAATATTTTAGCCTCTGATGACAAAGGGATTAAAAGTTATGAGCATCTGAGTATTGGGTCCTAATATGACAAGAATAGTTCAGTGAAGAACATGACGACTTGTGTTAGATCCTTGTGCGATCTAGTAGAAGTGTTTTGGTGAGTTGCATATGGGATATAATATCAATGGCTGACATGTAGGTGATCTTCAAGTGTTATCTTTGGTACACATCAATATTGATGTATGGATTCAGCTGACAGAACATAGTACTTGTATTGTTTGTTAAGTTCTTCATGAGGCCAATAGAAAAGTGATTCAATTTCTTAAGGCAAATATATATAATCGATGGATTTGAGTGTATTGGTATGTATGTGATGTACAAATATGGATTAAATGCAAAAAAGGTAGATAGAAGTGTGAAAGAGAAGAGATTTGAGGTCCAAATTATGGCAGAGTAGTAAACAGGGTAGAATAAAGATGAAGTGTGTAAAATCAGTATCTTGTGCTTAACCAGAACTGAATTCTTGCATTAGCAAATGCTACTTATCAGTTCAAACAATCTATAATCCTTTTGTAATCATTCTTGTAGGTAATGAGCCTCTCTTGAGTAGTGAGCTCTGGGAAGTGAGCTTGAAGGCATGTGCCTTGCCCTTTGTAATACTTTTAACAGAGTATAATCTTTGTGGGTTAACCCCCATCGTGGTTTTTCCCTTAAGCAGGTTTCCACGTCAAAATCTTGGTGTCAAGTGTGTTGTTCATGTTTCTACTCATATTAATAATTCTTGCTTTTCATGATTATGTCATTAATTTGTTAAGTAGTAAAGAAGATTTAACTGCAGCAATCTTTAAAAGTTTTGAGACAACTGATTCACCCCCCCTCTCAGTTGTCAGCCCTAATTGTAACAATTGGTATCAGAGCAAGGTTCCTTTGAAAAAGTTTAACAGCTTGAGGAAGATCTGGGAAGCCAGTAAAATGGATGAATACAATCTCCAAGGACAACTTAAACTTGCTTTAGAAGATCTTGATTAGTCCAGAGCAAAAGTCAAAGAGCTACAAGAGAACCTTAAAAATGCGGAAGACTTCATTGAGAATTTAAAAGAAAATTTGAGCAAATCCAATGAAAAGAGGAAGGAGCAACCTCTTAAATTGGGAAATCATTATGAAGACAACAACAAGGATAAGGTCCTAAAAGAGAAGACAAAGGAATGTGAGAAGCTAGCTAAAGAAGTTGTCCTAAAACATGAGATGGAATCGGGGGTGATGAGGCTAACCAAGGAAATTGAAGATAGAAAGAAAATTGAAGAAATCAAAATCTAAAAGAAAGAACTGAAGAATGCTGTAGATTGGATGGAATAGCTGCCCTCCTAGAGTCTAATCTACAAGAAAATAGAGACAATGAGAGAGAACTTGAGAGGCAAATTGTCATTCTTAGACATGACCTAGAAATTGCAAATGAGTATAAGGAGAAGTTCAAGATAAGATTAGCTAAACTTGAAACACTGCTTGAAAGTCAGAAAAAAGATGATGACAAGCATGGTCTTGGATATGAGAAAGGTGAAAGCTCTGGATCCGGACAAAGAATTTTTCAACCAAGGAATGGGAGAAACAGACCTAGAAGATCTCCGGTAAGACAGCCTAATGCTCAAAGATATCCATCCTTCAATGGCAATTGTTTCAATTGCAATAAATCTGGTCACAGAGCTACTCAGTGTAGAAGAAAAGTAAATCAAAATGGTCTATCCTTCTCCGGTCAATGCTTCAAGTGTAAGAGGTATGGTCATAAATCAAATGAATGCAAAAGTATGATAATGAATAACTCTATTAATAGAGGAAATGGAAACTCTTTCAATGGTTATTGCTTTACTTGCAATGGATTTGGACACATGGCTAATTAGTGCAGATCAAGAGGAAATCAAGTATATAAGAAAATAAATGTTGTGTGCTTTAATTGTAATAGATCTGGTCATATTGTAAGATTATGCAAAAGTAGGAATAATGAAAGAAGAGGTTCGGTAAACAAAAAATTGGATGAGCAGAGACAAGACAAAGACAAGGGCAAATTTGATGTGAATGAGATCCAGAATGAAATGAGCAAGACATGGGTCAAGAAAAGTGTTGTGAATAATAGTAATGGGTTCCCACTAGAATCTGGTACTGATAATTCCTTCGAGAATTGAATTAGGAGCTCTGGCCTAGGGGGAGCTGCAATAAAATCTAAATTCCCCCAGCCAGTAAGTGGGTGCCTAAATTTGGCACAATGAGAGAAGATAATTTGGATTATTATACATCATTTGAAAGGATTTCTAGAAGATAAAAAGTGGATATGACGATTTACAAAGTAATTGAAGATTGATTGTATGCAGAAATAGTGTAACCAGATGTGTTATGGTAGAGCATTTATTACAAAGGAAAATTAGGTTTTGCGGAGCATAGAAATCTATTCACTCCTCATTTAAATCACTTTATACTCGAAGAAAGAAAGAAGAATAGTGTCTGAGTTGAGATTACAAAGAATTGAAGTGCGACCAATGAATTTATCCGTCAACCCTAATTTCATGCAAAAGGTATTTATCTGCGAAGCTTTGAACTTGTAATCTTTTTGCAATGGCTACACCTTTGGTTGTTGATATTACTGAAAGGCCTCAACCAAAATTTAAAAAGAATCTACACAAATCAATAGAAGTCGATCCATTAGGTGCATTTTCAAGTGTTCCATATGGTGTACTGCATACTGAAGATATTAGGATTTATATTCATGCGAACATAGATGAATTTGGGGACTCAAGGTATGTGGATTTGTTTGAGAGTCATTTGAGTGATGAAAATCATGATCTTAAACCCAAATATAAGGCACTGCATGATAAACATTTCATTCAAATTATGGGGTTTCCAACATTCAGTGAAGATGAATGGGTCTGGTATGTTTTAAGCCGAATGCATGATGAGTTTTTGTAGCTGATGAAACCATTCAAAATTACAAAGGATGCTATCAGGATTGTGACTGGGTTGAATTCAACTAGTGGATTACCCATGCTGAAAGCTGTGAAAAACTAGATAGTGACCGATGCTACCAGTGCCAAGTTTGACAAAAGGGCAATGACCATCAATGATATTATAGAACCAGATGTTAAGTTTGCCTCTATGGTGATTGGCTACAAGATTTACCACTCCAACAGGGAAAACTCTATCTCTGGAATGACCATATATGTTGCATACAAAATGCTAAAGGAAAATGCAGATTATGATTTGTGTGAATTATTGCAGAACCAACTAATTGAGAACTTAAACAAAATCAAGAACGACAAGAAAAACATCTTTGAATATGGTACATTGGTTCTATGTTTATTTTTCTACTTTATGAATGAGGTACTTGGAGTAAAAGGTGTACACTAGAATAATGACGATCCAGTAGCTATTTAGATCAGAGATCATCTACACAGCATTGGTGACTATAAAGCACATAAAACTTCTATTTGGGGATACATCAAGAATTTTTAGAATATGATGCATTCTAGAGAAAGAATCCCCAAATCAGTTGTTGAGAAGTACAATAATGAAATTTGCTTTATGGTTGACATTGATCAATGCTTAATGGAAGTAGTAGAACCCATAATTGTTTGGATCATGCCCATGGGGTATGAGGTAGATGGAAAAATCTTGAATATGTATGCTCAATGCCTTTTGAGCAAGCCAAAAGACACAATAGTTGAAAGATTTGGGACATATGAGGATGTAAGTGTAAAACTGCATGAAGAGCTCAAAAAACTTGAAACCAAAAGGAAAGTAAGAAAAGAAGTTGAGCAGTTGGTTGAGAATCTAGGCCTCATAAAGCAAGCTATGAGACAATTCAGGGAAAGAATTGAAAAGGTAGAAAAGGAGAAACATGATTAGAAATAAGGAAGTGCTCCAGTAGAATCCTCCTCCACTCTAAGGACTACTCGGAGCTCTGGTGCTATCTCTGTTCCCCCAAGGTCTACCAATCTTGAGAAACTAGAAGACATATCATCCTGTAAAGGAATAAAAAGAAAGAAAACAAAGGCCACAAAAATGTATATGATCACAAAAGATGATGGGGAGATGGAGATAGATGAAGAAGTTAAAGAAATAAGATCTAAGAAAGCTAAGATTTCAAAGGCTTCTGAAGACCAGCCTTCCGAAAGCAAAAAGGCAAGTAAAAAGTAAGAAACTGGTAAGGTTGCTATGACAGTTGATGAAATTGTAAAAACAATTACTGTTCATGGAAATCTAAGGCCTATCAGAGAATATTATGATAATTTTGATAAAGCAAATAAGAAAATCTTGGAGGATGCCACCATCCTATACTTGAACAAATTCAATAGAGCTCTACTAGAAATTTTGCAAGAAATTCCTAAAAGTTTAAGGAATATACTGGAGATGAGGAAGGAAGCCGCTAATGCTAAAGACCTAGAACTCAGAGAACATGTCCTCTCCACCTTGTGTCTAATAATGACTAGAAGGGAAGCAAATAAAATCCTCAAGGAAGTAAAGGAGGAATTCAGAAGTAAGATCCGGATGAACAAGATAATGCTTGGTAAAACTGAGGAAGTTGTAAAAGAAATAGAGGAAATTTTGAGGAAGGCTCTAGACAAAGATAAATATTATATTGTTTCAGAGGAACAAGTTGAGGAAGACAATCCTTTAGTTCTAGAACAAGGAACTTCAGAAGAAGAGACTAAAAAGGGAAATGATCCTCCGGAACAAACCTACATGGAGACACTAAGTCCTATTCAAGATGACTCTGAGAAGAACAAGGATCAGAAGTTAGAAGAGGTTGAAGGAAAAAAGGATACCCAAGATCAAATAGATGGAGTTAACATAGAAGTAAACATGGAAATAAAAATTCCCTCTGAAGTTGGCTCACAAAAAAAGAAAGAAGAGGAAGTCAAGGGTAAGGAAGATAAAGCAGAAGAAGATGGTGCAAATATTGATGCACCCAAAACAAAATAGTCTTGATACTGAAACTGAGAAAACTGAAGGAAAGGAAGATGGCCCTGAAATTGTGGCAAGAAACACTGCAGATGCAATGAAGAGTTTCCTAAGTAAAGAAATGCTAGAGTTTGATGAACAAGAATTGATTCAAGGACCAATCAACTTGGATACTCTCTCTCTGGTCCAAATGATGAAGATAGCATATTTCACACAAGCTAAGGCAAGTGAAAAGATATTGAAATCCCACATAAAGGATAGTGAGCTATTAGGCCTTGCATCTGGTATATTGGAGAAGATAATGCCAACTTTCTAGAAGAATCCATCTAATTCTCCTTCTAAAAATCTAAAGAGCCTTGTAAATTCTATAAGTACACATTTTGAGTCCTTTGAGAAGTCTACAGAGATTAAAATTCAGAATGAATTTTTGGATAAGAGATTTAGTGAGCTAAATGGTCTAATAGGGAATGATAAAAGGATACTTGATATCAGTATAAAGAGTATTCAAAATGCTCTCAATGCTGGAGGTGATGTATACAAATTTTTCCTATCTTGGCCTAAAGTTATTGAGGTTATTGAGAAGAAGATAAAGGAGCAAGAACAAAGATTGCTAAATCTATCTCAAAATTTTGACCCTCTAACAGTTTCTCTGGTAAGTCAAGAGTGTCAAGCAATCAGCTTGACTGATGAAATAAAGAAGCTTATTAAATAAAAGAGCAATATTGTTGAGAGAATGAGTGAGCTCTGGGGATTGATTTCCCCCAAGTTAGAAACAATGTTTACTGCTTTATCAGAAGCTCAAGTTGCAGTCCGGACAAGTGATCCTTCAGATCTGAAGAAAGTAGAAACATAGGAATTCCTACTAAGAGAACATAGCTCAATTTTGGATGGCATGAAAAGTAGTTGGGCCTCTGAACTTGTGCAGTTGAAAAATAGTTTTGCAAATATCCTCAAGTTCATGTAAATAAAATGCATGGGTTATTTGTATATATGCGACCTTATAGATGTCTTGTGAAAATTTTGATTTGTGGATCCCACCCTTTGCCATTGATGTCAAAGGGGGGTGAGAGATAGTAAAAAATGAAATAAAATGAAGAATCCATCAAAGGGGGAGCAGTGGAAGAATATATAAGTGTACACAGTAGGGGGAGCCAGTCATGACACTTAGTCATTTTTCACTAAGTGTTACGATCAATGCCAAAGGGGGAGATTGTTGGCAAGAATGTCATGTGTTGTCATTGATGGCAACTGAGTCCATTCCACACATCTGTAGTGCAGTATCAGATCATACTAAAAGGCAGTTCCAAGATTTGTCTAGTTTTAATAGACAGGAACAGGGTATATGGTAGAGTTTAATATTTTGGTCAGCAGATCTCTCCATTTAATTATTGCATGTTGTGAATCTAAGGGAGTGTAGAGGAATGTCAAAAAAATCTAAATCCAAGATTTCAGCCTCTGGTGACAAAGGGATTAAAAGTTATGAGCATCTGAGTACCGGGTCCTAATATGACAAGAACAGTTCAGTGATGAATAGGGTGACTTGTGTTAGATCCTTGTGTGGATCTAGTATAAGTGTTTTGGTGAGTTGTGTATGGGATATAATATTAGTGGCTGACATGTATGGTGATATGCAAGTGTTATCTTTGGTACGCATCAATATTGATGTATGGATTCAACCGACAGAATAGAGTACTTGTATTGTTTGTTAAGTTCTTCATGAGGCTGATACAAAAGTGATTCAATTTCTTGAGGTGGATATATATAAATGATGGATTTGAATGTATTGGTATGTATGTGATGTACGAATATGGAGTAAATGTGAAAAAGGTAGATAGAACTGTGAAAGAGAAGAGATCCGAGGTCTGAATTATGGCAGAGCAGTAAACAGGATAGAATAAAGATGAAGTGTGTAAAATCAATATTTTGTGCTTAACCGGAATTGAATTCTTGCATTGACTATTAGATTCAGGGCAGACAACTGAGAGGGGGGTGAATCAGTTGTTTGAAACTTTCTTCCAATTAAACACTTAAGTCCACTTAAAAATTCAGCAACATAATGATAAATCAATCATGGAAACATATTGCATGAAATGAAGAGTAGAAACACATTAACACATAGGACACCAGGAGTTTGACGTGGAAAACCCAATTAAGGGAAAAACCACGAGGAGATTAACCCAAGATTGCATTCTCTGTTAGAAGAATAGAAAGAACAAAATGGCACGTGCCAATTAGGGCTCACTACCTGAGCACATTGCTCACAAGAGGTTCACTACCTACAAGAGACAGACTGTCTACAAAATAGTATCACATACATGAACTGGAGTATAGCATCTTCACCATTCTTGAATCAGTTCCATTTAAGCCCAAAAATTCTACTTTGCCTTTCACTTTCCTCCTCACTACCACACTCTCATGTCCACAAGGACACCTTTGAAATGACTTCACAACCCCTTATTTATACAAGACATCAACTTAGGAATAATCATCTAAGTTGGCAAACATCTACAAGAACATCTGCAAGATGTGTAACTCATCCGGTCGGCCAGTCTCAGGAAGAACACCATCATTCTGAAGTTATTCTTCAATTGCGAGTTCCAACTCTAATGTGGACCACCAACATGAATTGGACATGATCAAAAGATCTCCACAAGCTTTCCTGAATCACCAAGAACATCCACACTTCATCTTCTTACTGAAATCCTTCTCTCCTTCATCTGGAACCTCAAGAACACAGTCTGTCATCACTATCACAAGAGAATAGATGCTTGTGGACCTTCAAACCATGAACCAATCAAGTTGACACTTCACAAAGACTTCCTCAACACTCCCTCAAATCTGTAGAACAGGATAATGCATTTTCAGATCTCACCGGACCTTTCTGTATCACTCTATCACCTTTGAACACCTACCAGAACCAGTTTTACTTAAGCGGCCACAACATCTTCAGATCTTCATGCGAGCCTCTGAAATCTCTACTAGATCACCTTAAGACACATATATACAAACCCTTTAAACCGCATCCTTTGATCCTCATCTTATCTTAGACTTTTACCTTACTGTCTTTGTTGTTCTTCTATGTTCCTGATATGACCAATTTTCTCAATATACTCAGCAAACAATTCATCCAATCCTTATCATTAATGCAACAAGAGTATGTTGACATCAATGACAACACCGGCTAGGCCCATATTTGTAACAATCTCCCCCTTTGTCATTGATGGCAACATATGATGTTAAAAACTGTTTTGACCATCAAGACAAGAACTTCTCCTTACTGTCACAACTCCCCCTATCAACAACAACCATTCATATGTCTTCTCTCCCTTTACTGCTCCCCCTTTGATCAGCAATTACTTGTTTTTCACATGTCTTCTCTCCCCCTTTGACATCAATGGCAAAGGGCACATACTTGCAATTCCACCACTTCAGACTTATACCAGCTACTCCCCCTTAGTAGTAGCTCCCCATCATCAATCTAGACCACAAGATATGACTATGATATCCACCAGACTGATGCACATCAGTGCACCTTAGTTCATCACCGGAGGAGCAATAACCCCTAACTTCTCCCTGAGATACTCAAAAGGGTCCTTAGGTAGAGGTTTAGTAAAGATATCTGCAATCTGATCCTTGGAAGGCACAAATTCCAATCTGACTTCATTCTTGTTTACTTGCTCTCTCAAAAAGTGAAACTTGATGGATATATGTTTAGTCTTTGAATGCAACACCGGATTCTTAGATATGTTTATTGCACTTGAATTATTATAGAAGATTGTGATAGGCTCATCATACTCCACTCTAATGTCTCTTAGCATCTGCTTCATCCACAAAACTTGAGTGCAACTTCCTTCTGCTACAATATATTCTACTTTTGCAGTGGACATAGATATTGCCTCTTGTTTCTTACTCATCCAAAAAACCAATCTCTTCCCCAAAAAGAATGCTCCACCACTGGTACTCTTCCTGTCATCCACATCTCCTGCCCAATCAACATCTGTATATGCATGAAGAGAGAAATCATTATCTTTAGGATACCATAGACCATACTCAACTATCCCTTTTAGATATCTAAAAATCTTCTTGATTGCCATGACATGAGATTCTCTAGGAACAGCCTAGAATCTAGCAACAAGACCAATAGCCTGCATAATGTCTGGTCTAGTTTGAGTAAGATACAATAGTCCTCCAATCATTGACCTATACTTTTTCTGATCAAACTTGGGAGAGCCATCATCCTTGCTCAACTTACATCTGGTTGCCATGGGAGTACTTATTGGCTTTGAGTCTTCCATCCCAAATTTCTTCAACAATTCTTTCACATATTTGGTCTGATAAATGAAGATTCCTTTCTTTGTTTGAGTGATTTGTAGACCCAAGAAGAAATTCATTTCCCCAAGCATGGACATCTCAAATTCACTTTTCATTTGATTTGCAAAGGTTTTACACATACTATCTCTTCCTCCAAAAATGATATCATCAACAAACAATTCAACAATCAAGATATTTTCATGGTCAATTTTGAAATACAAATTACTATCAGCAGTACCTTTGTTGAAACCAATCTTCAAAAGATGTTTATCCAATATTTCATACCAGGCTCTTGGGGCTTGCTTTAGTCCATACAGTGCCTTCTTCAACTTGCAGACCATATCACCATGATCAGATAATTGAAATCCATCCAGTTGCTCAATGTACACTTCTTCTTCCAAGTCACCATTCAGGAAGGCAGACTTGACATCCATCTGATACACTTTGAAATCTTTGAAGGCAGCAAATGCAAGAAATAATCTGACTGCTTCAATTCTTGCCACTGGAGCAAAGGTTTCTTCAAAATCAACTCCTATTTGAGAATAGCCCTTGCAGACCAATTTGGCTTTATTTTTTATTACTTCACCAACTTCATTCAGTTTGTTCCAGAAGACCCATTTGGTTCCAATCATATTCTTATTTCTAGGTCTGGGAACAAGATCCCAAGTGTGATTTTTCTCAATTTGCATCAGCTCTTCTTCCATTGCTTTAGTCCAGTTTTCATCATTGCAAGCTTCATTCACTATCTTACGTTCAATCTTTGAAATCAGACAATATTTATCTGAATCTTGAGCAATTCTCCTTCTAGTTTGTACACCTTTGCTTTTATCATCTATGATCTGATCTTCAGAGTGGTTCAATCTTACATACCTTGGAACTTTGGAAATTTCTTGCACTTTTTTATTCTTGATCAGGCTCATTAAAAGTCATCTCTTCTTCCTGATTTACCGGATCAGTTTGAATCTGACTTTCAGAAGAGGCTTGGGCTGCTTGAGTCAGAACACCATTCTGATTATCTTCATCATATTCATAAAATCTTGAGGGTTTTTCAATTCCTTCATCAACCTTCACATTTGTACTTTCTATCATCTTTCTCAGTCTCTTGTTATAACACCGGTATGCTTTGCTTTGAGTAGAGTAACCCAAGAATATTCCTTCATCACTTCTAGCATCAAACTTTCCTAGATCTTCATCTCTTTAATGTAACATTTTCTACTAAAAACTCTAAAATACCTCACAGTAGGAGTGATGCCAAACCAAATTTCATAAGGAGTCTTACCGGTATTGCTTCTGATTTGAACTTGATTGATAGTATAGATTGCAGTGCTAACAGCTTCTCTCCAATAGATCTAAGGAACATTTGCTTCTATCATCATTGTCCTAGATGCTTTCTGGATGGTCCGGTTCTTTCTCTCAACTACTCGATTCTGCTGTGGAGTCCTAGGAGCAGATAATTGTCTCTTAATTCCATGTTTCTCACAGAAATCTATGAACTCACCGGATGTGAATTCTCCACATCTATCAGACCTCAAACATTTCAATTTTAATCTAGTTTCATTCTCTACCATAGCCTTGAATATTTTGAATTTCTCAATAGCTTCTGATTTCTCTTTCAGAAAGGTTACCCACATCATCCGGGAATAGTCATCAATTAGTAACATGAAGTATCTATCACCTTGCACACTCCTGATTCTCGTAGGACCACAAATATTAGTCTGAACTAAGTCCAATAATCCGATAGAAGATTGTTCCTTGCTTTTAAATGAGACTCTACTTTGTTTTCCCAACTGACATTCTTTGCACAAACTATTTGTAGGTTTCACCAATTTTAGAAGATCTCTTACAGCCTGATTATTGCTTATCTTGATGATATTATCAAAATTCACATGACACATTCTCCTATGCCATAACCAACTCTGATCAACTTGAACAAATAAACAACTTTTACCAGTGCCAACCAAGTGGAAGATATTACCTTTAGTTTGAGTACCAGATGCAATCTATGTTCTGGAACTTTCAAAGATCTTGCATTTTCCATTCTTGAATCAGAGATCATAGCCTTTGTCCACCAACTGACCAACACTGAGAAGATTGTGCTTCAATCCTTAAACATACAGTACATTACCGGTTTTGTTCCTTCCATCAAAAGAAATAGTTCCTCTTCCTTTGATTCTACCAACAGAATTATCACCAAACTTTACCACTCCTCCTTCATACCTTTCCAAATCCATGAACTTATTTTTGTCACCTGTCATATGATGAGAGCATCCATTGTCAATGACCCAATCATCCTTTTCTTCAACTTGGGTAGCCAGAGCTCTTTCTACAACTTTATGATTGACAGATTCAAAGGACAATGGTTCTTCTTCCTTGATGGAAATAAACACCCAATCACTTCTAGATTTGTTTCCTATCTCTGATTCATCATCTGTTACCCCTTCATTATCATCTTCCTCATGAACATAGTAACAGTTCTTTTGGAACCTTGATCTGTTAGGATTTGGCCTTGAAAATCTTTCCAGACACTTTGAGGTAAAATGACCAATCTTATTGCAGTTAAAACACTTAAAAGGCAATTTTCCTTCATACTTATCGGATCCTCTTGGCAGTCTTTTTGCAATGAGAGCTTCAAGTTTAGCAGTTTCAGCTTCTTCTTCTTCCAGGTCTTTTCTTGCTTTTTCATACAATGATAGTTTCCTTGAAGAGTTCTCTCCCGGATCAAATCTTTGTTTACCTTTTACAGAGGCACTGGCTTTGAATACTGATTCAGTCTTTGGGGGGCATCTCCAAACTCGGTCATTTCAAATGCAGCCAATTTACCAGCCAATTGATCTCTTGTGATAGTTCTATGGGCTCTAAATTCTTCAATGGCAGCAACCTTGATTTTATAAGAAGTGGGAAGGGATCTGAGAATTTTGCCAACAATCTCATCTTCATCCAAGACTCCACCAGCATTTCTAATTCCACAAACAATCTCATTTACTCTTGGCATAAAAGTAGTAATATTTTCATCATCTCTCATCTTCAGATTTTCAAATTTCCCTTTCAGACTCTGTAACCTTGCACATTTAACATACTTGTCTCCTTCATGCAGAAGTTCCAATTTTTGCCAAATCTCAAAAGTAGTTGGTAGGTCAACAACATTTGAAAGATCTGAATCAGATAGTGCACTTAGAAGAGCTTTTATAGTTCACATATTGTTTTCAGCATCTGTGATTTCACTTGGGGATTTCAGACCACCCTAAGGAGTATACTTTGTTGAAGCCATGTTCCAGTACTGCATTCCCATACATTGCAAGTGACATTTCATGCGACTTTTCCAGAGATTAAAAATGGTTCCATCAAACTTCGGACTATCCTTCTTGTAGGATGACATCTTGGATCTCCTCAAGCGGTTAAGCTCCTTTTAGAGGAATTTGGCTCTGATTCCAATTGTTAGATTCAAGGTAGACAACTGAGAGGGGGGGTGAATCAGTTGTTCAAAACTTTCTTCCAATTAAACACTTAAGTCCACTTAGCAATTTAGCAGCATAATGATAAATCAATCATGGAAACATAATGCATGAAATCAAGAGCAGAAACACATTAACACATAGGACACCAAGATTTTGACGTGGAAAACCTAGTTAAGGGAAAAACTACAAGCTAATTAACCCAAGATTGTATTCTCTGTTAGAAGAATAGAAAGAACAAAATGGCACATGCCAATTAGGGCTCACTACCCGAGCACACTACTCACAAGAGGCTCACTGCCTACAAGAGACACACTGTCTACAAAATAGTATCACATACATGAACCAGAGTATAGCATCTTCACCATGCTTGAATCAGTTCCATTTAAGCCCAAAACTTTTTATCTGCCTTCTGCTTTCCTCCTCGCTACCACACTCTCATCTCCACAAGGACACCTTTGAAATGACTTCGCAACCCCTTATTTATACAAGACATCAACTTAGGAATAATCATCTAAGTCAGCAAACATCTACAAGAACATCTGCAATATGTGTAACTCATCTGGTCAGCTAGTCTCGGGAAGAACACCATCATTCAGAAGTTATTCTTCAATTGTGAGATCTAACTCTAGTGCAGACCACAAACACAAACTAGACATGATCCAAAGATCTCCACAAGCTTGCCTGAATCACCAAGAACATCCACACTTCATCTTCTTATTGAAATCCTTCTCTCCTTCATCTAGAACCTCAAGAACACAGTCTGTCATCACTGTCACAAGGGAATAGATGATTGCGGACCTTCAAACCATGAACCAATTGAGTTGACACTTCACAAAGACTTCCTCAACACTCCCTCAAATCCGCAGAATAGGATAATGCATTTCCAGATCTCACCAGACCTTTCTGTATCGCTCTGTCACCTCTAAACACCTACCAGACCAGTTTTACTTGAGCAGCCACAACTTCTTCAGATCTTCATGCGAACCTCTAAAATCTCTACTAGACCACCTTAAGACACATATATACAAACCCTTTAAACCGTATCCTCTGATCCTCATCTTATCTTGGACTTTTACCTTAGTGTCTTCACTGTTCTTCTCTGTTCCTGATATGACCAATTTTCTCAATATCCTCAACAAACAGTTCATCCAATCCTTATCATTAATGCAACAGGAGTATGTTGACATCAATGATAACATTGGTTAGGCCCATACTTGCAACATTGACAAATGCTACTTATTAGTTCAATATGTAATCCTTTTGTAATCATTCTTGTAGGCAATGTGCTTCTCTTAAGCAGTGAGCTCTGGGAAATGAGCTTGAAGGCATATGCCTTCCCCTTTGTAATACTCTTAACAAAGTATAATCTTTGTGCATTAACCCCCACTGTGGTTTTTCCCTTAACCAGGTTTCCACGTCAAAATCTTGGTGTCAAGTGTGTTGTTCATGTTTCTGCTCATGTATTATTAATTCTTGCTTTTCATGATTATGTCATTAATCTATTAAGAAGTGGTAAAGAAGATTTAACTATAGCAAGCTTTAAAAGTTTTAAGACAACTGATTCACCCCCCATTTCAGTTGTGTTTGTACTCATTTATGTTTAGGGTTTTAAGCTTGAACGTTTGCAAGTTTTCTCATTCAAACCCTGAACTTTCTGAGTCATGGGATCTTGCATTGTTTTGTCAATTTTGATGTTGCCCTTCTGTGGTTGGTTCCTAGTTATTAAGCCTCATCCTCATGCTTTAGTGTTCGAAGGTTGACCAGCCCCCACGCAATGTTTCACTGCTTTTTCCTATCACCTTGGGAAAGATGCTAAGTCCTGTATATGCAAAGGTGAATTGTATGTTATCGGGCTTGTGAAATCCCAGTCAGCCTCCAAAAAATGATAAGGAATTGAGTCATATGCATTTTAGATGCATATCGAGTTGCATATACAAAGGGGGAATCTATCGTAGATTCCTAGGTATATTCTACAGTTGTATGCATTTCCAAATGCATATCAAGCTTACAAGGAAAAATATACAAGGGTGGAATATACATCGCAGATCCTTGGAACATTCGCTGCTTGTATATCGGGTCTACAGGTATATTTGGTTTGTATGCTCAGACATACAATGATTAGATACAATAGCAACATGCAAGGAAAAGATACATTGTGGGCATATTCTAGGAAAGATTCCTTGTTTATATGTGAAAGGGTGAATGTATGTTCAGACATACAAAGGTCATATGCAAGGAACAATATACAAGGCAGCAGGATATACAATTGGTGGGGCCCGTGGACATACAATGGTGAATGCATGTGAAATATACATTCGCAGGATGCAAAGAGGAGAATGCATTCCAAATATGCAAGGGCCAGACCCGAAGGGCTTTGCAGTTTAGTAAATTCAAGGTTTGAAGTCCGCTACATGTATATTGGGCACTTGTATGTGCCGATATACATTGTGATATGCAAGGAACGTGATATACAACCCAGACGCGATGGAGTTTTCAAGCTATTTCATAAATATTTGAGATCCGTGGGTTGTATAAAGCACTTGTATATGCCGATGTGCAATAAAAGGATACAAGCCAAACTTCAAAAGGAGGTACATTTTGATGCATAATGATTTGAATTTCGCAGCTTGTATGTATGTGTGTGTTGTATATCACAGATATACAAAGGAATGAGGTGCAAGCCAGACCCAAGTAGTTTTTCAATTCATTCTAAACTGGCGTGGGGTCTACCTTGTATATTAAGTTGTTTCTTGTATATGCATTTTGTGTATACAGGGGATTTTGAAAGGCGAACAGTGGCGGTTGTATAAGCATCCGTTCTTGCATATACAAGGGTCAAAATGGCAAAATGGAGAAGGCAAAAAGTCAATGATAGGAACATGGAGTGCCTACGTCCCATGTAATCATTGGCTCTTGGCTTTTTTGCAGGTTTTTGGGCTGTTAGATCTCAGCGATGGAGTCAGGATCAACGGTCATGTTTTAAACCTTCAATGTGAGTTTTTCCTGTGTGTGCAGCGGTTTTTGAGCAAGAAAACTTCAGATGTGTTCGTTGCTGCATCCTGCGGGTAGCTAAATCATTAATGGCGGAATGCAGAGGCATTGATGGATGAAATGATAGATGAACTACCGGGTTTGTGAAAGAAGATCTTTAGGCGGCGGTGCAGATTCTAAACTTACCTGCTCCTTCCTCTTTGTCCCTCTACTACATTGATTATTTTGAGTGCCATTTCTCACGATGCATTGTATCTGGCAATTTTTGAGTTGACCGTTGTAATTTTGGCTAAGTACACAGTTTTGCTATAAAAGGCAAACTGTGTCACTCATATTGGTTGTTGAAAACTGGACAAGTTCTGGTGCTGTAATGAAATACAACTTCATTGGTGGCTCTATTCTGGGTATTTTATATGTTTATGAGTTGTATGTTGAATGTTTTATGCATAGAATTCATCGGTTTCATGTTGATTCAAATGAGTAATGCTTTATAGCATGTATTTTGTTATTTGTCTCCAAACTGAATGTGCTCTTCTTTTGAATCTAAACAGCTAAGGGGTGTTTGGGATTCTAGAACATGGGTTTACTATATTGAATGCTTAATCTTTTACTTATGCTCAAGGAGTAGATTAAATATTTCAGGTTAAGTGTTGGGAAGAATACATTGTAGTAAGGATATTTGTAAGTAGAAATAACTAAATACTTTATCTTGGGTATTGTCTGTAAGGCAGACATTGCATAATCCCCTTGAAATCTAATTGTTGTTTCAGGTTTGTGATAAACATTCACATATATATGTCTACTGACTCTGAGCCCTAGATAGGCACTAATCTGGTCTTGTATTTAAACTACAACCAAGGTCCTAGTTTTGCTTCCAAATAGAAATCAAACTCAAACTTTTAATACAAACCTTTAGGACATTAGGAGTAATTTAGGACCAAAATCCTCTGTCTCACAACTGAACATAGGCCCAAAGCTAGCCCCTTTGCACTTATCTCACAGTTTTGGTCTGCATAAGAGAGGATTTATCTACTTTGTGTCAACATCCCAGCTAATTTGTAGATGCATTTCATAGATGTTGAATAGGGAATACCTCCCTTGGTTCTGCAGAGCCTAAAGAAGAAGAGGAGATATTTATAGAGTCTATCTCCTGTACTGTTGGCCCCTGGCCCAAGAATCATGTTGATCAATGATGGCTACTTTGTAGGGATAACTGGGAACAAGCATCTAGTTTGGGAAAAATACCAACAGATTTGGCGACTCCACTGGGGAATGCTTTGAGAAAGAACCCTGATTTTAAAAGAAAACAATTCTGAGTTGTAGGTGGCAACTCCGAACAAATCTCCCAACTGGTAAAGTAAAAATTTGTATGCAAGAGAGGAGATCCCTGCATAATCCTTTGTTTGAAGAGTTATCCATAAAAATGATGTACAAAAGAAAAGGGACTATTCAAGCCAGTCGAGAGGGTTCTCCCAGAAGTAATGATAACATTCAGGACAATCTAGGATCTTTAGAGCAGACAATACCTTATTTTTCAAACACTGAGGCTAAAATCCATAATGTATATGAAAGACAATAGGGTAGCAGATTGAGAATGAGATCGGAGGTGTTTCAAGAATGCCCTTTCCATGATTCCCCTGATAGATTTGAAGAAGCCGAATCCCCAAGAGATGATAATGATGATCAGAATATAATGAAACCATCCTCTTCTATGCCTAGAGAGGAGGAATTAGCTGAAGAAATCAAGAGCCTGAGGCCAGAATTGGAGTATTTACAGGCAGTAAAAATTAGAGATGACATGAGATAGAAAGTGCAGGCTCTTAGAACTACTCAAAATGATTTAGTTCTCACCCTTGAAAATGTAAATGTGTGGAGGAACCAGCACAGAAATGAAGTTCAGGATCAGCGTAATGATCAAAGGCAGAATGCAAACAACGCTAGAGTACCATTAAATAATGTAGGAAATTAGAATGCAAATAGAAATATAAATGTTAATCAGTTTGGTAGACAGCCGATGTAGCTGGACAGATTCAAACAGCTAGTTTTTGATGGCATTCATGGTTACCCCAATCCAATTGACAAACATGTGAGGCCGCAAGTGCCTAAATTTTTAGGAAATAATACTGTGTCAGGAGAAGACCATTTAAAAGCTTTTCAGAATATCATGGACAACGTTGAGGTTGAGCATGAGGATGTTTTTATGAAATTGTTTATGCAATCCTTAGTTGATGAGGCTAGAGAATGGTACAAGGGTTTGCCTGACAGGAGTATTTCATCATGGGATGACTTCAGAAGAATTTTCAAAGAACAATATGGTGACAAAACTGATCCTAGTTTTTTCATTAATGAATTCACTGGTATCACCAAAGGATCGAATGAATAGGTTGTTGATTTCAACACTAGATTCACTAAGGTGTTGAAAAAATTGCCACATCACCTGAGGCCTAATGAACCTATGTGCATAGTGTTGTACATAAATGCTTTTGATGCCAAAACAGCTTATGGTTTAAGGGATAAAGGTCCTTCTAGCCTCAAAGATGCTTTCAAAATTGTAACAAATATTGAAAATAATAGAAAAGCATCTGGTAAGACAAATAGAAGAGATGATGTCAAAATTCTGCAAAATCCAAATACTAAATCTTGAAGTGTTCAAGGCAGTGCATCTACTTCTGAGGATAAATTAGATAAAATGACAACTATTGTCAAAGACCTAAGCTATAGAATGGCTAAAAATGACAAAGGGGTAGGTCCTGACAGGCAAGTTTACAAGAGGCAAGAAAGAAAACCATCATTACATGATATGCCATATAATACCAATTGGCATAATGGTAAACCCATTCTCCCAAATGGTAACCCAAATCCAAGGAATCAAAATGTTAAGGAAACACCTGACCCTTTGAAGAAGGTTGTTAATATTGTTAATGACACCCCATGGTGTCTAATATGCCAGATGCCTCACTCACGGTCACAATGTATGATTGCTTAGTCTCTATATAATAATGTTGTTGCCTATGATTAATGCAATGAACCACATTGCATGGAGGATGACAATGTCAATATGCTATCTACAAACGGGGAGTATCTGTTTCATGATGTTGATGCAAACACAAATAATGAGATTCAGGTCTGCCAGTAGTTTCCTTGTGATGAAGATGATGAAGATAATTATGTTTATGCTCAGGACTCACACAATTTTTTGAACAACTTGAGGAGACCATCTGATGAAGAGATTAGAGCATTAACAGCTGCAGGGGTTGCTCAAGTCAAAAGCAATTACAATCTCAAGGGTAAAGCCCAAGTAAGTAACTCACACCAACCAAAGAATACTCTTGTGAACCAACCGGTGCACAGCCATAAAGAGACTAAACCACAAAAGAAGCAATGGAGCAATAATAAGCAAAATTTTAAGCAAAAAATAGGTCATGATTCTCAAGGGTCAGAAAATAGAATTCCCCAGGTTGAGGATCAAAATAAAAATTTTCAGATCAAAGATGATAGTCAGGGAGCCACAAAAATTAAAGCTAGATCATACCAAGATAAAAATAAAACTGTAGATCAGGCTACAACTGTTATACAAAATTATGCTCTGTTTGACATAACTCAGGTCTTGTCCCAGGTAAAGGTCTCTGTTCCATTGATGGAGCTGATGAAAGTTGAGGAGTTCAGAAATAAAACTTTGTCCCTGATTTCAGGAGTACCCTGTCAAGCTAATCAGAGTATTGAGACTCAGGGTAAGAAACAAGTTATGTGTATTGATGAGGATGAGGTCCCTGAAGTTTATTTGGGGATGACCATGACAAAATGTCCCTCACAGGTTGAACCATTTTATGTCTCTCTTGTCATAAATGGAAAAGTGATTAAGAATTGTATGCTTGACTTAGGAGCATCAACGAATATCATGTCCTTGGCCATTATGCAGCAAGCTGGGTTAAAGATAGATAAGGCATGTGGAAAATTCTATGCCATGGATGCTAGAGAGGTACCAGTCATTGGAATCATGAAAGATGTGGATTTCAGACTGGCAGCATATCCTAAAAAGACCTATAAAATGAACATAACAATTGTTGATATCAAACCACAATATGGCATGTTGTTGTCAAGAAGATGGGCAGCATTGATTGGTGGGAGTATGCAATTAGACCTGTTATATGCTATGATTCCAAAGAATGGCAAGGATGTCAAATTGATTAGAGAAGAAAGGTCACTAGACATAGTTGAGGATCAAGAATCAGAGGAGCATATATGTTTTGTGGACACTGACTGTGAAAATTTTAGAGTTGTCTCAAATGAAAGAGGAGGTGAAGGGAGAGACATGTGCATTCAGGAGCTTGACCAACAGGGTCTATTGACCATGTATTTTGATGGAGCTTGTTCAAAGGAAGACTCTGGTGCTGGAATTATTTTTCTGTCTCCAGCTGGTAAGCTTCTAAAATTCTTTTTCTTGCTGAAGTTTTCTTGTACGAATAATATTACAGAGTATGAAGCTCTGTTATTAGGATTGAATGTTGCTTTGAAGCATGGGATCAAGATGCTCAAAATATTTGGGGATTCAGAGTTAGTTGTTTCCCAAGTTAGAGATAAGTATGCATCAAAGAATAAGAGGTTAAAATAGTATAAGCATGCTGTTTGGGATACAATTGAATTGTTTGATGCTTTTTCAATAAACTGGATTGAGAGATCAAAAAATGTCAGGGCAGATTTTCTAGCTAATGTAGCCATAAGGCCAGATGATGTTACTCTATCAGATGTTACAAATGTTGAGGTTAAACTTAGACCTGCAGTACCAGATAATGTATATAGCTGGCAAGTATTTGATGATGACAGAAATTTGTTGAGATTTCTACATTGCATTGATGAATATGTGAACCAAGAAGTGGATTTTCAGAACTTTGTAGAGGTTGTAGATGGAAAAGAAACTCTCTTAGGGAAGGAGGTAATTCAACTCAAGACAAATAAAATCCCTAGAGGATTGGTTGCTTTAGAGAGAACATTTGACAATAGGGACCAATTTGTCACAAAGGCATCTCCAACAAACAAGAATGATTTAGAAGAAATAAACTTGGGGACATCTCATGCCCCCAAGAGGGTATACATTGGCAAACAGCTCAAGCCACACATCAGAACTATGTTGATTGCACTACTGAGAAGATATAAGCATATCTTTGCCTGGTCATATGAGGACCTGAAAGCTTATAGAGAGGATTTATTCCAGCATGAAATCCCTTTGAAGCCTGGAGCTAAACCATTTAGACAAAAACAAAGACCTATCAACCCAACTTTAGCTCCAAAAATGCAAGAAGAACTTATGAAGCTTAGGGAGGCTGGAATAATTATGCCCATCAGACACTCAACTTGGGTGTCCAACCTTGTCCCAGTTAGAAATAAAAATGGTGACATAAGGTTTTGTATGGACTTTAGAAATCTCAATGTATCTTCTTTGAAGGACAATTATCCATTGCCTAACATGGAAGCCATGTTGCAGAAGGTGACTGGCTGTGAACTTTTATCCATGATGGATGGATTTTTAGGGTACAATCAAGTGAAAGTAAAGGAATCTGAACAATTCAAGACTTCTTTCACCACTCCATGGGGAACCTATGTATATGTGAGAATGCCATTTGGACTGACAAATGCAGGTGCTACATTTCAGAGGGCTATGGATGTTGCTTTCACAGGATTGATTGACTCAATCCTGGCTATATATCAAGATGACTTGACAGCGTATTCAAAAAAAGAGGAGCAACATTACATGCACTTAGAGAAGATCTTTATTAGAGCATTGGAATATGGCATCTCACTCAACCCAAAGAAATGTGTTTTTGGGGTAGTGGAAGGAAAATTGCTTGGACACATTGTTTCCAAGGATGGAGTCAGGATTGATCCTGAAAGGGTGGCTGCAATTGACAAAATTTAGATCCCTAGAACAGTGAAAGGTATTTAGTCCTTCTTTGGAAAAATTAATTTTGTTAGAAGATTTGTTCCTAACTTTGCAAAGACCACCAAGGATATTTCTAAAATGTTGAAGAAAGGTGCAACTGTCAATTGGGAAGATGAGACAACTAAATCATTTCAGAACATAAAAGAGGCTATAAAGATGGCTCCTATGCTAAAATCTCCTGATTTTTCTAAGCCATTCTAGTTGTTCTCATTTGCTTCTTTCCATACTATTGCTGCATGCTTATTGCAGAAAAATCCAGAAGGTTTTGAACAACCTATAGCTTTCTTTAGCAGGTCATTGCACGCTACTGAGTTGAAGTATGACATCATGGAGAAGCATGCATTGGTTAGAGTAGTCAAAAGCTTTAGGCCATATTTGGTAGGCTCTCGGATAATTGCATATGTGCCTCATGCAATAGTCAAAGATATTTTTACTCAACAGGAGGTAACTGGAAGAAGATGCAAATGGATAAATAAATTGCAAGAGTTCAACATTGAAATACAGATCACAAAATTGGTAAGAGGGCAAGGTTTGGCAAAATTAATGACACGGTCAAATCTAGAGGCATGCCAAGTGAATGTAGTGCATAATGAAGATATAAATATGTCAAAATCTGAATGGTATAGGGACATAGTACATTATTTGCAGAATTTGAATTGTTCTTCCCATCTTAGTGATAATCAGAAGAGGACTTTGAAGCTACATGCCATTAAATACATCATTGCTCAAAGAGAGTGGTATTGGAAAAATTTTGATGGCGTATTACTCAGGTGTGTAGATGAAAATCAGGCCAAAGATATTCTAAGTGAGATGCACAATGGAGTGTGTGGTGGACACTATGCTGCCCAGACAACAACCCACAAAATTCTCAGAGCTGGCTACTGGTGGCCAACTCTCTTCTCAGATGCACAAAGAATGGTAAGAAAATGTGATTCTTGCCAAAGGTTCTCAGGAAAGCTAAAATATGAAGGTGCATTGCCCCTTGAGACTATAACTATAGAAGCTACTTTCCAACAATGGGGAATTAATTTTATAGGGGAAATATCAGAAAAATCAAGTGGAGGACATAGTTGGATTTTAGTGTCTACTGACTACTTCACTAAATGGATTGAAGCCATTCCAACGAAAAAGGCTACAAGCAAAGTGGTGATGGATTTTATTCTAGAAAATATTATTATCAGATTTGGAGTACCAGCCAAATTGGTCATAGATAATGCTTATCAGATTTTTGCAATACTTATGGAATTGATTTGTCTCATACATCACCATACCATCCACAAGGAAATGGTCAAGCCGAGTCAAGCAATAGAAGTCTCATGAAAATCATCAAGAGGGTGATAGAAAATAGGAGGGCTTGGGATTCGAAGCTGAAATTAGCATTATGGGCTGACAGGGTCACAATGAAAAGAGCAATTAGAAGGTCACCTTTTGAATTAGTATATGGTGCAGTAGCTAAATTGCCTGTGAACAATCTCCTGCTAGTTTATAAATTCATACAAGAAAATGAGGAGGATGTTGAGGACCCAATGACTGAAAGAATAAATCAGCTGGTTGTATTAGATGAAATCAGATGGGAGGCACAGAGAATAAACATTAAGAAACAACAAAAGGTGAAATATCTGTTTGATAAAAGGGCTATAGAAAGAAAGTTTCAGATAGGTGATATGGTCCTTGTATGGAATGCAAGAAACCAAGATAAGGGCAAACATGGTAAATTTGAGCCTTTATGGACAGGCCCATATCAAATTGGCAATATCCATGAAGATGATTCATATTTTATCCAGGCCCTCAATGGTGAACCACTGGAATTGCCAGTGCACGATAAATTCCTTAAAGCTTTTTTCTCATAAATGAGTACCTTATGTGCACACTGTAAATTAGGTGTAAGTATTTTGTACATGCCTTGTATAGTCGGTCATGTTTTGAGTTTTGTGTTTTGTCTGGTCCTCGCTACAGTCTTGCGCCTGCATGTCCCCAATTGGAGCCTATGTTGGTACTCATTTATGTTTAGGGTTTTAAGCTTGAACGTTTGCAGGTTTTCTCATTCAAACCCTGAATTTTCTGAGTCATGGGATCTTGCATTGTTTTGTCAATTCTGATGTTAGCCTTCTGTGGTTGGTTCCTGGTTATTAAGTCTCATCCTCATGCTTTAATGTTTGAAGGTTGACCAGCCCCCACGCAATGTTTCACTACTTTTTCTTGTCACCTTGAGAAAGATGCTAAGTCCTGTATATGCAAAGGTGAATTGTATGTTATCAAGCTTGTGAAATCCTAGTCAGCGTCCAAAAAATGATAAGGAATTGAGTCATATGCATTTTAGATGCATATCGAGTTGCATATGCAAAGGGGAATCTATCACAGATTCCCAGGTATATTCTACAATTGTATGCATTTCCAAATGCATATCAGGCTTACAAGGAAAAATATACAAGGGTGGAATATACATCGCAGATCCCCGGAACATTTGTTGCTTGTATATCAGGTCTGCAAGTATATTTGGTTTGTATGTTCAAACATACAATGATTAGATACAATGGCAACATGCAAGGAAAAGATACATTGCGGGCATAGTCCAGGAAAGATTCCATGTTTGTATGTGAAAGAGTGAATGTATGTTCAGACATACAAAGATATATGCAAGGAACAATAATCAAGGCAGCAGGATATACAATTGGTGGGGCCCGCGGACATACAATGGCAAATGCATGTGAAATATACATTCGCAGGATGCAAAGAGGAGCATGCATTCCAAATATGCAAGGGCTGGACCCGAAGGGCTTTGCAGTTTAGTAAATTCAAGGTTTGAAGTCTGCAGCATGTATATTGGGCACTTGTATGTGCCGATATACATTGTAATATGCAAGGAACGTGATATACAACCTGGACGCGATAGAGTTTTCAAGCTGCTTCATAAATATTTGAGATCCGTGGGTTGTATAAAGCGCTTGTATATGCTGATGTGCAATGAAAGGATACAAGCTAGACTTCAAAAGGAGGTACATTCTGATGCATAATGATTTGAAGTCTACGGCTTGTATGTATGTGTGTTGTATATCACAGATATACAAAGAAATGAGGTGCAAGTTGGACCTGAGTAGTTTTTCAATTCATTCTAAACTGACATGGGGTCTACCTTGTATATTAAGTTGTTGCTTGTATATGCATTTTGCCTATACAGGGGATTTTGAAAGGCGAACAGTGGCGATTGTATAAGCATCCGTTCTTGCATATACAAGGGGTAAAATGGCAAAATGGAGATGACAAAAAGTTAGTGATAGGAACATGGAGTGCCTACGTGGCATGTAATCATTGGCTCTTGGCTTTTTGCAAGTTTTTGGGCCGTTAGATCTCAGCGATGGAGTCAAGATCGACGATCATGTTTTAAACCTTCAGTGTGAGTTTTTCCTGTGTGTGCAGCAGTTTTTGAGTGGGAAAACTTTAGATGTGTTCGTTGCTACATCCCGCGGGTAGCTGAATCATTAATGGAAGAATGCAGAGGCATCGATGGATGAAATGACAGATGAACTACTAGGTTTGTGAAAGAAGATCTTTAGGCGGCAGTGCAGATCCAGAACTTACCTGCTCCTTCCTCTTTGTTCCTCTGCTGCATTAATTGTTTTGAGTGCCATTTCTCACGATGCATTGTATCTAGCAATTTTTGAGTTGACCATTGTAATTTTGGCTAAGTACACAATTTTTCTATAAAAGGCAAAATATGTCACTCATATTGGTTGTTGAAAACTGGACAAGTTTTGGTGATGTAATGAAATACAACTTCGTTGGTGGCTCTATTCTAGGTATTTTGTAAGTTTATGAGTTGTATGTTGAATTTCTTATGCATAGAATTTGTCAATTTCATGTTGATTCAAATGAGTAATACTTTATAGCATGTATTTTTTTATTTGTCTCCAAACTGAATGTGTTCTTCTTCTGAATCTAAACATCTAAGGGGTGTTTGGGATTCTAGAATATGGGTTTACTATATTGAATGCTTAATCTTTTACTTATGTTCAAGGAGTAGATTAAATATTTCAGGTTAAGTGTTGGGAAGAATACATTGCAATAAGGATATTTGTAAGTAGAAATAACTAAATACTTTATCTTGGGTATTGTCTATAAGGTATACATTGCATAATCCCCTTGAAATCTGATTGTTGTTTCAAGTCTGTGATAAACATTCACATATATACGTCTACTGACTCTGAGCCCTGGATAGGCACCAATCTGGTCTTGTATTTAAACTACAACCAAGGTCCTAGTTTTGCTTCCAAATATAAATCAAACTCAAACTTTTAATACAAACCTTTAGGACATTAGGAGTAATTTAGGACCGAAATCCTCTGTCTCACAACTGAACATAGGCCCAAAGCTAGCCCCTTTGCACTTATCTCACAGTTTGGTCTGCATAAGAGAGGATTTATCTACTTTGTGTCAACATCCCAGCTAATTTGTAGATGCATTTCATAGATGTTGAATAGGGAATACCCCCCTTGGTTCTGCAGAACCTAAAGAAGAAGAGGAGATATTTATAGAGTCTATCTCTTGTACTGTTAGCCCCTGGCCCAGGAATCATGTTGATCAATGATGGCTACTTTGTAGGGATAACTAGGAACAAGCATCCAGTCTAGGAAAAATACCAACAAGTTGTCAGCCCTAATTCCAACAAGGCTCTTCTTTTTCCTTTATTGTAGTTTGTTGGCTCATCTTGTGCTTGTTTTGTTTTCCTCTTATTTTTGGTATTGTTTTTACCCTCTTTTGTTTTCTGTAGCCCTCTGTTGATGTTTTACCTTCCCCCCTTTACCTAGTTCTTTTCCTTGTCGCACGAGTTCTTGTTTCTTTACTCATGGTTCTTTGTTTTTTAATCCATTTGTTCTCTCTCTCTCTCTCTCTCTCTCTCTCTCTCTCTCTCTCTCTCTCTCTCTCTCTCTCTCTCTCTCTCTCTCTCTCTCTCTCTCTCTCTCTCTCTCTCTCTCTCTCTCTCTCTCTCTCTCTCTCTCACACACACACACACACACACACATTTATATATATAGCAAACGAGTAAGAGAGAAATAGATAGAAGGTTAGTTTTAAATAATTTGGTTTTTATTTTTGTTTTATTTAAACCTTTACTTATTCCTATATGGATATGCATATATTCATCTTCTTATATATTTTATTCTATTATATACTTATTCCCATATTTTTATCCTTCCTCTGTCTCATATATATATGTTACTAAATTATGTTCACACCTAATTTAGCAAGGCCTAAACATCAATTGTTTAGAGGGGATATAAGAAATTTTGCTTATACGTGAATCATCTAGTCGATGTCTGATGTCTTGATAGAAGATGAGTGCAAAATCACTTATAAAAATCATGTAATAGCTCAAGTTGAGTTGTTACATCATTCTGGTAAGGGAAATCATCTAAGGACAAGAAAATAGACAATCCAAGAATGAAGAGAATTGATGGAGTTCATGTTTCAGTTGCTGATTATTCATTATGTTTCAGTGCAAGCAAAAGAGGTATTTATAACTGTCAATTATACATCATGTTTTATACATATGTTCCAAAGAAAGATCAGTTGTTTTATGCTATGTATTTGATTCAAAAAGTGAAATATACATAAATCATTGCATAGAATGAGATAGTTGATTGTATTCAATAGAATGTATAAAAGTGTCCCATACAAGCCATGGGAGTAACTGAAATAGGCAACATAAAAGTAAATTTTACTTTTGAAAGAAAAGAAATGCATAGGAAAAGAAGATGGACCCGTCATTGCCTGTGAATGATGAATCCCATGGTTGAGCTGGTTGTTATCTTCCTCCATCCGTTTGAGCTCCAATATACTTGGAAAATAGATTTTGTTAACACTTAGGGTACCAAGTCTTTTCATACACAATCAGAACTTCAAAAGTACCATTCACTTTTATGTAGCAGCAATATCAGTAATCAGATATCAGCATAAGAGAGGTCAGAATGAGCAGACATAAGTGTTATATCAGAAAGAGATAGATCCATAGAAGTAACTCCACATCATGAATCAAAGATATGTTTCATATGCTAACATGTTTGCTTCTTGTGTAGGTATATGAGAAATTAGTTTGTTGATTCATCTTTTATTAAATGGCATGTGTGGAAAATGGGCTCCCATAAGGGTTGAGCCCAGCATGCTTGAAGTAATCACATTAATGCAGAGATATTCGATAGACCGAGCATCATGATGTTTTCATCACTTATAGGTTGCTACTATATCATATGTATCGAGTACAAGAGAGAAGGTACAATCAAGTTAGAACAAATGCCATGTGGGATAGCCAAGTCAAATGCCATGTGTTACTGTCATTAAGAGCCCAAGATGCCATCAAAGAAACATAGGTTTCAGTCATAGTAGAACAACCTATACAAGTGCAGTCAACATGATCATACACAGTCATAAAGGACAAAGGATGAAAAGGCACAATGAAGCAAGTATTTTCCTTTTGTTGTTATGAAGTATCAAATTATTGATCATATGTGCAAGTGAACAGTCCTATATCATACAAGTTCAGCCATAAGATACATAGTCAATACATCAAATGAAATGACAAGTCTTATCAATGAAGTTATCATAAAAGGAACAAGTTACAGGAACCATATGTGTGAAATAGAAAAGTATCCAACAGTCAAAAGCTCAGCATGTGCTTTAAAAATAGAACAAATATTTACCACTTTTGTTGTTAATGAGGTGTGAAATTGCCAGTGAGTTTTGACTATTGACAAGGATGATATGTAAGAAATATGTATGGTTGTGATAGCATGTACCATAAATGACAGCAACATTGATAATGGGAGTAGTAATGCCACGAAAAGAGGCAATCATAAAGGTCTAGAACAATCAAAAGAGGATTGCCTCCTATTATAGATCATTTTGGTTTGATATCGTGTTAGTTATCTCTATACTAGTTATTGCCTACCCATGTGCTTTAAATCCAGCATAAAATGCTATATGATGGCCCAATAATATGCAGATTCAGTAATAACTATATAGTATAGAAAACAATAGCTAGCTCTGCCTGAAACGGTTATAAGATGCTACAACAGTCTCAAAAGTGAAAGGTACAGCCATATCAATGTTATGCTACAACTACAGGAGGTATCTTATCCAACATTTTCCATAAGTCATCAAAGGTACCAGTGGACTATAGAAAGTCATGTTAGATTTATCTACATGAAGTGCAAAAGGAGATCACATGGATATCATCACTACAAAGTGCAATTGGAATAGCAAAATGAATCATAATCTCCCTCTAATGATGCCATATTCCATATTATCTTGCAATCAGAAGGATAAATGAACTGTAGACAGCAGAGGTGCTTTATTTCTACAATGAAATCAAATGGACTATGAAAGGTGTTATTTTGGATTAGTAGGATAAGAGGATGCAATAGATGCAGCAAGGTGTATATGTTTTTATTTATGCATGATGTGTGTTCATATAATTAACTGTCAAAGGATCAATATGGGGGCAGTCATGTCATAATCAACTACAGGGGCTTCACATTCAAAGGATTGAAGTAATGTATCCTAGAGCATTACAAGTTTACACATCAATTGTTACAGAAATGTATGGCATCATGTAAGTGTGGTTTCATATACAAAGGATATAGCTATATGATATACAAATGGAGCACACAAGTGACATCAAATGTTTTTTTCCATTATAAAAGAGATTAGAAGAGCAGGATAGCTTTGTTGTCTTCTATACAGAGAATGAAAAACATGTTTATATTATCAAGATCTACCTGGGAGTTGTATTGTTACAGAATCATTATTATATTGCAGAGGGAAAAGCATCTACAAAGTCAAATACATCAAGAACCACAACTCAGTATGCCAAAAGGAGGAGCTTTGTTTTTGCATTTTCAGGGGACAGAGAGCAGTGTATTTTGGTATAGAAAATGACTGAAGAAGCCATTTTTGCCATCAAAATCAAAGTCGCGACCGGTAGAAGAGAGTTCTTTTCTTTCTCACAAGTTAAACCCACTTGGGGTTTCAACTAAAATCTAGATAAAGAAGGAAAGTAAAGCTTGCAAGCTCATATAAAATGATAAAAATACTCATAAGATGTCAGATAGAGTTCATGGTCTATAGGGCTAGATTGCATGGAAAATGATGAAGAAATGTTAGATTCAAGTTTTATAATGCTTTACCTTGTTTTTCTATTAGAAATCTTCATGGAAATGCAGAAATACAGTGAGAAGACTAGTATTTTCAAGCTCCAAAACCCTAAATCATGGTGGCCTCGAATGCACAAAAGGAGAAAACAATAGTAGAACAAAACAAATACATCATAAACTTGTCATAGCCACAGCCAGAGGGTTGAAAAAACTAGTGATAAGCGAAGAAAATGGTCCAATCTGTGACACAAGAGGTTACCTTTCATTTCTCTACAGAGAATCGTGGAGATTCTGCCAAAAATTTGAGCTCATGGACACAAGAGAATGGAAGATTTTGTGCTCCAAACCCTAGTCATGGTGGCAGCAGCAGAGTGTTTTCTCAAAAAATGCAAAGTGAAATTGGGTCAAACATCTTAGGGCCTCCATTGTTTTGTTTTAGGGTTAAATATTGCCCTAAGTCAAGTGGCATTTTTGTCACATTGAATTCATATATTTTTGCTCCACCTAATACCCATCATGGTGTAGATGACCTTGCATTTGTGAAGTCCTCATTACTTAGATATTATAAGCCTTAGGTCCCTTTTTTCATATAATGCTTAGGCATTATGCCTTTGAAACTAATTTGGTTACCTTGGAGATGAACACATATGGTAAGTATACCTTGTAATGCATAGGAGAGATCTTGTTTGTGCATGGAGATATAAGGTGGTATTAAGATATAAAGAAAAATGCATATTTTGCAAGGCATGAGTAGTATGTTAAATGATGCATGGGGGATATAAGAGGTTTTATTTTCTTTTTACATGATCTAGAAATGAATTAAACATTCTAAACAAATGATAAAGTAATGGATTATAAATTACTTTATTACTTTTCATAAAAATGTGAAAAGCAAAGATAGTCAAATCCACAACAAGTAGTAAAGTAAGTCTCATCGACTATTTTACCATTTTTTCACACTATTTTATTTATCTCCAAACCATGCAAAACTAGGAGATTGAATAATTATGTCCAAGTGCCTTCTTTTCTGCATAGGTTTGTAACAAATTTGAAATGTAAAACATTAAGCTAAGTGGTGTGGCTATAAACCACTTAGTTAATGTTAATTAAATGCAGAAATAAATGTATTTGTGTCATTTATTGTGCAAGGGCAAGTTGAGGATACTTTCAAGATGTGGTCAAAGAGATGTGGTTGGGTATTTATGTGTAAATATCAAACATTTATGGATGCTAAGGAGAGGTTGGTAAGCAGATGGAGGAGTTATTGAGATAGTTTGACTTGTTTTCAGTAGCATTTAAGGGCATTAAGAGGTAGTTCTTGGAGCTTTTATGATGGGTGATGACATGCCTTGACTTTTTCTTCATTGGGAACCCACTTTGGAGGGTTTTGGACAGATATTTTGAGGGCTTTTATGATATGCACGACCAAGGAGGTTTCTTATCCTTATCCTATGACAGCTGCTTGGAGAAGTATTTAGTCTTCTCTCTTGTTCATTATTCAAGAGTTCTAGCTTTTCACTTGTGCCATATTGTAATTTTCTGAGTTCTTTTGCAGAAGTGAACAGTTTCGTAACTTATTTTGAGAGTAACACAGCATTGTAACACCTTTTTAGCCGTAATAAGCAGTTTATACCTTCCCATTTCTTATGATATTATGTGTCCTTAGTGTTAGTGCAGATCTTTGTGATGTTCTTTGTCCTTGGAGCTATATTTCATGTTGGTGCCTTTATGTAGGAATACATACATTTTTGCAGGTTGTGAGATGTGCTAGTAATAACAATCAGTCTTAAGTGGTGAGAAAACATCTTTCTCCTTTAAAATTTAGCCTTCTTACAAATTGATGATGCAAAGATTATAATTTATTGGGTTGTGTATGAGAGCCTTGATATTACTAGTTCTATAGTGTGTCAATTTTGTGTAGTCTCAGACAATCTTTTGATGCATCACCTTAGATAGTAGGTTTTATTTTCATGCAATCCTTCTTACTCTTTTCTCTGCAAAGACATTAGTACAAGCAGTTATAGGTGTATCAATAGGAAGCCGGCTTTCTTCGAAGGTTCTTTCCATCATAGGTAACCCATAGGCCTGGAAAGATCCCATGTTTCTCTAGAATGCCAAGTTATGCAACTTAGCAAGGGTGCAATTTTGAGAGACAACAATATATATATATGTAGAGAGAGAGAGTTATATATATCGTCATTTATTTTTCTATTTTAGACTTTTCTTCATTTATCGTTATATATATTCTTCTTTTATTCATTTTTATGCAGATATTTTCTTATTCCTTATTTTTTACATCTTCATTCTCATATATATATATATATATATATATATATATATATATATATATATATATATATATATATATATATATATATATATTTGCTTGTAATTGTTTATTTTTCCCAATTTTATATTTATAATTTCTTCCCCTTTTAATTTATTCTTACACCTATTTTTGTTACTTTTATATTTTCATTTTTAGGCACTTGCATTTATTAATATTTAATTAAAGTAATTTGTTTATCTCGTACTCATTTTCCTTAATTTCTTGTCCATTCTCACCCTTTCTTATATTTTTGGCTCCTCCGTTTTTATATCATTTTTATCCTTTTTTCAATTCCTCTTTTTAGTCTTTTTTGGCTTGTGTCATTATTCTTTGTTTGATTCCAAGTTCTTTCATCTTCCCCTTTCTCTTGTAGGCTTTTAGGGCCTTAGTTCCTTTGTTATTTTTGTTGATCCTTTATTTTTTCCCTTCTACTTTATTTTGGTTTCTTTTAGCCTAGCTACTTTGCAATGTGTATTTTATTTTTTTCTTTTACTTTTTTTATTTTTGTTTTTATTTGTTTCTTGTTGCTTTTTATGGTGTTACAATATTCCCTTGGTCTTTTCATTTTTTGCATTTTTTCTTTCTCTTTTCTTTATATCGTTAATTGTTAATTTTTGGTTGCTTTTAAACTTCTTACTACTTTGGTTTGTGCCTCTTGTTGCTTAGTTCTTTGTTACTTTTTCTTTACTTTTTGTATTTATGTTATTTTTTCTTTTTCATCTCTTGTTTATTGAGTTTGTGATTTTGTCTTTCCTTATTGATTTTAATTGCATTTTTCCATTCTTTTCTTAATTTAAGTATTTATTTTTTCCTTGAATTGTCTTGGGATCTTAGCCTTTCCCCCCTTCTTTCTATTTATCCTTTGAGGTCTGCAAATTGATCACTCTCTATTCTCTTCTTTGGCTCTATTTTTCTTGATGATGGATCACGGAGTGTGATTCGAAATGTTGATAAAAAAACTCATACATAGTTAAATCCTGAAGCACTCAAGAATAACATTATGGACTATGAAAATTTGATGGCTATTATAATCATATCTTGTCGAAATTGAAGCTAAACTAACTGAATAAGTTTTTCTTTTTAAAGTAACATCTAACATATAATCTTAAGCATACAATTTCTTGAGGTGTGCAGCATTAATAGGTTCTTTAAGTGGCGTACCTTGTTTTTTGGCTAGCTTATATGCTCTTGATCCAAAAGCTTCAATAACAATGTACGGTCTGAGCCAATTAGGGATGAACTTTCCTTTTTGTCCAAGAGGTGTGTTCACATTGTGTTGATTCTCATAAAGTACCAAGTCTCCAACGTCGAATGAATGGTGGATGAAACATTCATTGTACGATCATTGTATGCTCTTTTGATGGGCCTTAAGATGCTCAAAAGTGTTAATAAGTTGTTCATCCAGCATCTCAAGTTGTTGTAATCTCTTTTCTCTTCCATGTCATCATCAATAAAATCTCTCAAGGAGACTCTTAATGAAGGAATTTTGAGTTCCAAGGGCATTACCGCGTCAACACCATAAACAAGATTATATGTGGTAGTTCTAGTAGCCGTACGAATGCTTTTTCTATAATCACATAATGCATAGGATAATTGAGTATGTCAATCTTTCTAATGTTTGTTAACAGTTTTTCATAAAATTTGTCATATAACCTTGTTTGAAGGTTCTGCTTGGCCATTCGATTGAGGATAATAAGGCGTAGAGAAGCAATGTTGAATGTGATACTTTTCTAGAAATTTCTTCACATCCTTGTTCTTGAATGGCATACCATTGTCAGAGACCAAAGAGGAAGGGATACCAACTCAAGATATTATGTTATCTTGTATAAATCAGTAAATTACTTCAGCAATCATGGATCATAAAGGGATAGCTTCAACCCACTTCGTGAAGTAATTAGTAGCAGTAATTATAAAGGTATGTCCTTGAGAAGAAGGTGGAGAAATTTTACCAATTAAATCCAAGCCCCAAACAAAAAATAGCCAAGGTGACACTTGGGCACGAATTTATTGGGTAGGTGCTTAGATTAAATGTTGATGTTCTTGACATTGCAGGCACTTCTTGATATAAGAGAAAGAATCTTGTTCCATACGTTGCCAATAATACCCCATACATATTAATTTTTCCAATGATTTTCCTCTGAAATGTCCTCCACAAGCATTGGAGTGGGTTTCTTCTAGAGCTATCGAAATCTTTGAATTACTAAGACATTGGAGAAGAATGCCATTATAGCTTCATCTATATAAGACATTAGATAGAATGATATAGTATGCTGTAATTTTACGTATGTGAACTCAAGTGTTTTTAGACATTGAATTAGGGATGGTTCCATCATGCAGATAGTTGAATATATGGGAGAACCATTCATCAAAGCTTATATCACAACAAAGACCACAACCTGCAACTGCATTATCTTCTATGACTGGTGTTTTAATATTATGAATAATAAAGGTAAATTCGTCAGGAGAATCTATAGGGGATATGAGGGAAGTTGCGCTTGCCATTGCATCTGCATGTCAATTGTCTTTCCTTAGAATAGTATCAATTGAAAAGAATGTAAATCACTTTAATAGGGACAAAGCGAAGTCACGATATTGAGATAATTTGTCTTGTTTAGCTTGATATGATCCTTTTACTTGTCTTACAATTAGTTGTGAATCACCATATATAGTGAGGTTTTTTATGTTTAGAGCCAAAGTGGTACGAAGTCCTACAATAAGAGCTTTGCACTTAGCAATGTTGTTTGTGCATGAGAAGTTTGGGTGATAAGACATAGGAATCGGCTTACCTATAGGGGTACGAGTATAACACTAGCACCAAAACTAGTTCGAAATCTTGATTCATCACATACAACTCCCATTTATCTTCCTTATCAATAGCAAAGATTTGATTATTAGGGAATGTCTCCTGATTTTGTATAGCAAATAGAGAAGGTACTTCAGCTAAATGGTCGGTTAATGCTTGTCCTTTATTTGCTTTTTGAGAATAAATTTGAGATCGAATTCAATTAACAACATAACCCACTTGCAAGGTGACCGGAAAGATCTGTTTTAGAAAATAGATGTTTCAAAGGATCAAATTTTACCATTACATGTATCTCAGCATTTAGGAGATAATGCCTAGCTTTTATGTTGTGAGGACAAGAGCTAAGCATTGTTTCTCAATGACAGTATATCACACTTCATAATCAAGTAATGTTTGGTTGATGTAATATACAACACGTTCTTTGCCTTTAGTATCATGTTGTGCTAATAAGGCTGCAAGAGAATTATTAGATGCTAAGGCGTAAAGGATAAAAGGTTTATCAGAAACAATAGGTTGTAAAATAGGAGGTTTAGCAAGATAACCTTTTAAGTCCTCAAAAGCCTTTTGACATTCTGAATTGCATTGAAATTTTGAATCCTTCTTCAGTAGCTGAGTAAAAGGGTGAGTCCTATCTGTGAGTTGTGAGACAAATCGACAAATGGCCTATATCTTCCCTTGTAAACTACAAAGTTGAGATATGTTTTTAGGTGCTGGCATGTTAACAATTGCATCAATAATTTTTGTATCTACTTCAATACCACGAATTGAAACTATGAATCTTAGCAGTTTCCCACTGTCTACACCAAATACACACTTATAGGGATGTAATCGCATGTATTTCTTTATTCATTCAAAGATCTGTTGGAGAGTCTTCGTATGATCTTGGCGATTAATAGACTTCGCCAAGATGTTGTCAACATAGTCTTTTAAAATACTATACATGTAATCATGAAATATAAGAGTCATAGCATGTTGGTAAGTTGCTCTATCATTCTTAAGTCCAAACGGCATGACTACCCAACAAAATGTTTCCCATGGTGTTATAAAAGTTTTATATTGATCATGAGGGTTTATGAAAATTTGATTATATCCTAAAAATCCATCCATGAAGGAAAGTAGTTCATGGATGGCTATTGAATCAACAATCATATCAATGTTTGGAAGTGGGAAATCATCTTTTAAAGATGCAAGATTCAAATCTCTAAAATTGGTACACATTCGAATATGACCATTAAGCTTAGCAACAACTACTATATTCAAAATCCAAGATGAATAGTCAATAGGGTAGATAAAGCTATCTTGTAAAAGCTTTTCTATCTCAGCCTTAGCAAATAACGCAATCTTGGGATTAATCTTATGAATCTTTTGTTTAAATGGCTTAGCATCTAGTTTCAATACAATATTATGTGTTACAATTTGAGGATCAATACCAGGCATATTTGAATAGTTCCAAGCAAACAATTCAAAAAATTCAAGTAACAATTTTGTCATGTCTTCTTTTTCTTATGCATTTAAGCAATCACCTATAAGGATAACTTTTTCAGTGTTATCTTTCTCCATAAAAACATCAATAGTCTTTCCATTAAGTAGAGTATTATGGTCTAGGAGATCGGGTGATTGTGGTAACTCTTCAGATCCTTCTTCAGGTTTCAAAGTAGTATTTATCATGCTAGTGGACTTTCCAAAATATGCATCATTGTTCAAATAATAAGGCAATCCATGTTTATGATGGTAATGCAGAATATTGTCATAAGCACCCAAGAATTCAATTATCACTTCGTCTGTTGAAAAGACATCCAAGGGAATCTCTCCTTAGAGAGGACAATTAGTGTTAATCGTCTCAAGAAAGATCAAGTTAAGCGTAGATATTGTATTCACATTAAGAGTAGGACATCTACGGGATTTAGATTCCTTAAAAGGGTTATATCTAATGCCACTTGAGTAATGTCGTGAAGCAGATTCTATAGGTACATGAATCCCTTGTTGATTAATACTGCAACTATTACCTACATAATCTCAATTCTTATAAAGGATCTAAAATCCTCGACCATAGAGAGAAGCCATTTCTTTGGAAGAAGGTGAAGCTTCATAAGTCTCATAATCTATAGTGTAAGTAAAAGTATTATCTATATTTGTTAGCAAGGAGACTTTAGTATATGAGAATTTTGATGAGATCGATGCAACACTTGATGTTTTAGGAGTGAAGTTGTTAATTTTATATTCACCTGTAGAGGGGAATGTAAAATCTAACGAATCCCAATCATCACCAAGAAATGCATTTGATTGTTTGGACTCTTGCACAACATTATCTGTGGCAAGAGGAGTTGATGAATCAATTTTCATATTGTTAAGATCTTATGATGAACAACTTGCTTTTGTGATTCAATTTGTAAACAAATATCTGGTTTAGGATCAGCATGAATAGTATGAGGTTTATCTTTATGAACAAACTTGATTGGATGATGAAGGGTACAAGGAACTGCTCCCATTGCATGAATCCATGGTCTACCAAGAATAATATTGGAGGATAAAGAACAAGGCATGACATGAATCAGGGTAGGTAAAGTTATAGGCCCAACTTGTACAAGTAAAATTATAGTGCCTACGGATTGTCTTCCAACATTATCAAAGCCACAGATACTTATCTTATCTGGCTTAATCAATGATGTATCAACTTTAATCTTAAGAAATAAATTGATGCCACAAACATTAAGAGCTAATCCATTATCAATCATAACTCGTTTAATCAATTTCTTGTTTATTGTAATGAAAATAATCAAAGGATCATACTAATTTTGAACTTCGAGAGATGGCAACTCATGTTGTTAAAACAAAATGTATGTTTTTGTCACATGCATGCAATCTAAAAGAGTTGCTACATCATTAGGTTTGACAATAGGTGGTACAATCACCATTTGTAAAGCTTCTTGGAACATTCCATGGTATGTAGGTGAAGTTTGTATAAGTTCCAAAAGAGATATCTTAGGAGTAGCACGAAGCTGCTCAACAAGATCATAATCTTGACCAACTTTTTGTGTTAAACGAGGTGCTTGAGGAAGCATCAGTTGAGAAGCTGGTAAAGATATCAGAATGCTTGATTGTTGTTTACCTTGTTTGTTATTCTGAGTATTGTATGTATGAGCAACCACAATATGACTGGGTTGTTGTGAATTTTGATGTGTTATTTGTTTAGCATAGTTATAAATGTAATTAGGAGGTTGGGAAGAGGGTGAAAGACCTCTAATAGTGAGAACTAGTTTAGAAGGAGATTGAACCACATCTAAACACAAAGTGACCACTATTTTTGGTTTCACAGGTTCTTCTTGAGTTTTTAGAACATAAATTGCATTTACAAATCTTTGAAACAATGACGGTTTAGGAGTCATAGTGGAATGTTCAATCGAGATAAAGTCCTCAAGGGCTTCGTCTAACATATTGAAGTCATTGCAACTAAATGGCTCATCATACACATGAAATTCTTGCAAAAAGTAATCCGACAGTATAACATGCTGAAGACTTAAATGTAAAATGATTAAGCATAAACTTTGTGAAAATATAATAGAATAACACTATGCTACACACAAAGTTATAATTTCAAACTCTTTTAATGAAAGGATAAAGAAAATCACTCTGGTGCAGGAGCACCTACCTGACAGCTGGTCTGGATAAGGTAGTTAGTAGTTTAGGTCCAGTTTATGTTTCCAAGAAGGTTTGTTAGACCAAATGGGTCCAGTTTATGTTTCCAAGAAGGTCTGTTAGACCAAATGCATGTAATAAGGTCATGCTGATCGTGATAAGATCATGCTGACTGGGCTTTTTCTATTTTTAGCTAGTTAGTTATAACAGCTGTCATGATGTATGTTCGGTGGGATCTCCCAGCCGCTTGGAGAGTTCCCAGCTGCTTGGAGTCGGGTCAGTAGTACTCGTAGGAAAGTCTTTATAAGCATGAGATCAGTTGATTGTAGAGCATCGATCAGCAGTATAGTCTTGCATCAAGCAGAGGAGTTCGAGTGTGCTGTGTGAGCAGCAGTATATTGTATTTACATCTTTTGAAATCGAATAAAGAGATCCTGTTATTGTTCATCCTCTGGTGAATTCCATTTCTTGTTCGATTCGCTGGTTTGGTGGCCATATGGATTTGCTGATCCATTCCACCGGTTGATCCGTCTGATCGGTGGAATGGCAATGTACAGTAGGTTAGTAGTTAGTTTGTTTTCCGTTTGCATGCAGGTGTGCAGGATCGCGGTCGACAGATGTTGAGAAACCTAGCATCCTCATGTGCTAGGTCAAGTTGAGAAGTTTGAGTTGGAAGGTCACCTTGAGACTGGATCGGGTCATCCCAGGAGGATCGGCGAAGTGGAATTTCGCTGAGTGAAGAAGTTCGCTAAAACGGCATCATCAGGATATCTTGGTGAATATCCTGCAGTCGGGTTAGGCATCGTCATCCGGATAAGTGAAGATGAACATGATGCAGTTGAGCGCATGAAGTGCGGGTTCGTCAGGGTGATCATCATCTGGAGTTGCCGAGGAGGAGTGCATCGGCATCAGGTAGAAGATCGGGTCAGGAACCTGTTGGAGTTTGCATGTTGCGAGAGCATCAGGATGTTTTGAGTCGGACATAGACTAAGTGCATGTATCGGCATCAGGATCATCATATCGGGAGTGCCAAACATCCGCGTATCGCGAGTAGATGCGGAAGGGAAAGTTTGTTTTTTTTGACTAAGTGTTGAAGAGGTCATCAGGATATCGGGTGACGTCATCGTCATCAGGATATGACGTCATCGTCATCAGGATATTGAGATATCCCCTTATGCGAGTTTATCCTGCCGTTGTTAAGTGGTTAAGTATCGGCATCGGCAGAAAGTGTATTAGCGTCATCAGGAGGTTTCGAAGAGAACCGGATAAGTTATATCATGATGCTGTTGTTTGTATCATCGGCTAGCGGAGCATCGGAGGTAAGCTGCTGAAGGTGATCGTCATCAGGATATTTGAACAACCGGATATTTGGATATCCTGCTGACGAAGGTAGTGTTGAAGGTCATGATGATGCCGATGGAGTTCGGAGCCCGATGAACAGTGCAACAGGAGGATGTGTGCGCCCGCTGAGCATCATGATGATGATGTTAGAAGGAAGGCGGAGGAGGTGAACAGTAGTCGGCAGGAGGACAATTGCGAGTGTCCGAATATGATGATGCTGTTGGTTTTAGGAAACATGATGATGATGCTGACAGTATAAAGCGGAATATGATGATGATGGCGAAGATGATGATGATGAAGTTGGTCTGCAGACATTCATGCTATATGCGAAGGTTATAGTGTGGATGTCTCTGCATCACACTCAAGTTTCAATATATGTACATTCACAAAAGAGGATTTGTAATCTAAATATGTTTTAGGACAGCAAACTAACTCAGATCTGATGTTTAAAAGGATGCTAGTTCATTAGAGCATGGCTTCACCAAAATGTTTAGGGTAAAAAATGGGGAAGCAAGATAGAACACTTCAAGTCCCACACTTTCAAAAGCTAAAGCATTAGGGAAGCAAGGGGTAAGTTTAGGGATAAACTATTGGTTTCCAATGTTCCCTTTTTTCTACTAATTAGGTTTGTGTGACTATTTTATCAGGTTTTTACAAGCTAGTTTCTCTCACTAAGCACAAAACCTTGAATTTCTAATCAAAATATAATAACTTAATTTCTGACATAGATGTGAATGAAATGATTACAAAAATGCAAAGGAAATAGTTTAGAGATAGTGTACCCAGAAACAAAGGACCTGTTGGACTAGGGCGCCAATGCCAGTGTCCTAAAAGTTTTCGAATGACAGGATTTTCTGCAACAAATGTCTTTTAACTTCTAGAGGCTTCCAGATCCTAAATAAATCACCTAGTTGGACTAGGGTGTTAGTGCCAGTGTCCCGAAAGTCTTAGAATCTCAAAATCCAAATTTTGTGATGATTGTGTCTGTAATATCCGTCTTCCTATTGCTCCTTTCTACCAGATCTTAACAAATTCAACTTGTACATGCAAAAGGAGGAGAAAGATGGTTGTGTCTATATAGGAGCTTGCCTTAGTCAAGCCCTATTTTTAGTATTCCTACCTCAACAATAGCCCAAGATAAAGACCTGCAAATGTGTGTGTTCATCTAACAAATGTGCATGCATAAACATAAAACCCTAAATGACTCAAGCATTAAGGAAAGATCAATAATTTGCTTCACTCAATGAACAAACACAACTTCACCTCAAGGAGATGAAAGAAATGAAGACTTGCATGTACAAGAAGGCAATGCAACCGCATCCATAGAGGATTCCAAACTCGATGTTGGAAGCTTCAACCCTTCTCCCAATCATACAAAAGGTGTACAAACCCTAGGAAGAGAAAGATAGTCTCAATATTTTGATTCCTAATCTCCATCGATAGCAAATTCAAATAACTTCAAAGAGCTTCAATAAATCACTGATTTTCAACATGAATTTTGGAAGAGTTTTGGCATAAAGTTTGCATATATCTTGTGTCTAATAAAATGATTTTCAAATGTCTTTAAATATCTAACCTTAGGAATTTTAAATTTTGAAATAAGATGTCGACATCGCATGAAAAAAAAAAATTTGAAAATGAAATCTCAAAATGCACGATAGGGGCTGACATCCCTCCAAAATTTAGGACCCTAGGAAATAGGGCAGGACAAGGGTGCTAGTGCCCAAGTCCAAGCCCTAATTTCCTGATCAGTGTAATGTCCCCCATCTAGCCCATTGGTTCAGTGGATAGGGATTACCCTATGACCAAACTCTTGTAGGCTAATGGAGATGTTTAGGAGGTCATTTCAGGGGACTTACTATTTATAGTAAGTCAGGAGCCAAGCACTTGCTATTTATGGTAAGGCAGTGTGGATGGTCATGGCATAGGAATTCATGTTATTTAAGGGCCCAAGGTATTAAAAGTTGATATATAAGTTAAATTAAATATTTAACTTATACTATTCAAAAAATAAGTTACTTTAAGTTATAAAGTAATATTGCCTTATAAAGTTAAGTTATAACTTAAAGTTGGGCTACTAGGAGGTGGGCACCCCTCATAGAGAGACAACGAGGTGTTTATAAATTAAAAAACAAATAAAAATTCCTCATCTTGGGCATTGGGCTTGAGAGAGCAACAAAAGGGAAAAAGAAGATTCATTTTTACATATGCAAAGATTATTGATTTTGCTCGCTTTGTGAGTTTATTATGCTTTGGCTTTAGAGCTTGGCTCTAGGATTTTAGTTGGCTATGTTGAGATGAAAACCCCGGCATTGATCCCTTTCCTTATGCGTGAGAGATCGTATCAAGAGAGGATTTGAGGAGGCTTCACCCAAAGGTCTCATTTCTGCATTCAGTGGTCACATTTTGGAGATGATTCAAGCAAGAAATGTCTATATTTTTGGGAGTTTATGATCTGTAGAGGAGAACAGATATTTATTGAGAAGATTTAAGTATTTTTGAGGTGTTTTGTAGCTGCCATAGCAATTTTCTAGTAGGTCGTACCTTCTTGTTACAAGTCGTACTGTTTAGAGGTTTGTACTCCTTGAGAGCTGATTTGGTGATTGTTTATGGTCGATTTGGGCTAGAATTTGGTCGCCATTAGATAGAAGATCTTGTTGATATAATATAGTGGCATTTAAGGCAGATTATAGTGAGCTGGTTGCTAATATTTGCTACTATAGGGGTCGTACCAGCTGGAGCAGTTTGTGAGTCTTCAAGAAATTCATTGAGCTTCCTTTGGGACTGTTTTACTAATCCAAGTGGGTGATTAGGACAAGGCTTTGAACTGCCATTTATTGTATAAGCAAACTGTTGCATTCCTAGAAGTTGTGAGCACTTTCCTATGTCTTGTATGGCTGGCTCTCCGTTAGCATCTATATGAAGTTAAAGATCTCCATCTGGGTATGTTACAGTAATTCATATTTTGGCCAAATATAATCTCAGTCTTCATTAGTTTATTTTAATCTCTTTTAATTTTTCTAGGTTTTCAATATATTGTTCATTTCATGTGTATTTCATGCAAAAATGCACATGCAAGAAAACCTCATAAAACCCTAAACAATAAAACATCAAAAAAACACAAAAAATACATAGAGCCAAACATATACCAAGGGTGTATGTTATAGTGGTATCAGAGTAGAAGATCTTGCCATCCTATGATACATATTTAGCATGCAGTGAGGGTTGAGTTATGTACCCTATGCAGTCATTGGCACACCACTACAATACTAGGAGAAACAAGTTGCAACAGGAAACACAGGTACCACAATTAGAAGAACCTAAGCATCCAGTACCCATAGAAGATTCATTTTCAGATGAATTACCACCAGTTACATAACCTATGACAGGAGAGATGAGTGGTAGGGAGAATGAGGAGCCTAGTATGTATGAGATTTTAAACACATTAACTAGGAGTCAGTTAGCTATGGAGAGAGAGAGTAGGGAGTCATGGGAGGAGTTGAGAGAATCACAGGCTGAGATAACACATATCCTTGAGCAGTTGGCACCTCAGGGTGAAAGAAATAATAGGGATAATAATTACAATCACCGTGACAGGAACATGAAAAATGGTGGTGACAGGAACAAGAACAATGGCGGTGACAGAAATAGGGATAATGGAGGTGATAGAAATAGGAATAATGGGGTTGATAGGCACAATGGTGACAGGACCCAGGGAGATAGAAACAATGGGGATAAAAACTAGGATGATAGACACAGGTCCTGATGAGGGTGAGGCTTCAGTCACCCACCAGAGGGCTTCACAATTTACAGCAGGTGATAGACCTGGCATACTAACTTTTGTACCTAGGAACCAAGTCCCCGAATAGGACCCTACATAGGCTGAGTTTTAGGACGAGATCTTGACGGATTGGAGAGCATCTAGTGTGTAGTTTAGGGCCGAGATGACATTTTCTAAGTACTCTAACATCAAGATGAGGAATAGACCTTGCAGGGGGAGGCAGACCATAGAACCAAGAGTTGCAGAAGAAAGTTAGTAAAATGACACTTCCATATTTTGATGGTTCGAGTAAGACCACTGCAAGAGCTTGGGTCCAGAAATTGGATAGTTACTTGCAGATCAATCCCATGCTAGAGGAGGATGCCATAACCTATGCATCTTTACACTTGAAGGGGATTGTGCATAAGTGGTTAAGTAATGAGAAGGTTACATTGGGTCATGATCAGATCACTTCATATGTGGATTTCACTGCTAGACTAATCAACGGGTTTGACAAAAAGGACTGAGAATTGCAATTTAAGGAGTTGGCACAACTGAGGAAGAGTGGATCAGTAGACTCCTATATATCAGAGTTCCAGGACCTATCTGATATGGTCCTGGACATCTCAGAGAGTAGACTAGCCATTTTATTCATTGATGGATTATCAGACCCACTACGTGGTTGGGTTAAGGGATTTGACCCTGCATCACTCTAGGAGGCCATGAAAAAGGCCCGAGACATGGAGTCATCAGTGTGGTGGAATAAATTTCAGTTCAAGGGCTTCCCACACAGGAGGGATAAGAAGGATAGAAGACCCTTCCAGAGAGATGTTGAGAAACCTAGAGATAAATCAAATAGGTTGACAGATGACATGCCCAATAAGAGTCCCTTTGCTTCTGCAGTGGTCTTAGTGAAAAAGAAGGATGGTACGATTAGAATGTGCATTGATTATAGGGCATTGAATAAGAAAACCATCAAGAACAAGTGTCCTATTCCAAGGATTGATGAGCTGATAGACGAGATGCATGGTGCCTGTTATTTTTCAAAAATTGATTTGAGGTCAGGATACCACCAGATATGTGTGAGGACAGAGGATATAGAGAAGATAGCCTTCATGTGTCATTACAGCCATTTTGAATTTCTAGTGATGCCTTTCAGTTTGACTAATGCACCTGCTACCTTCTAGAGTTGCATGAATCAAATATTTAAACAACAGGTTAGGAAGTTTGTATTGATATTCTTTGATGATATACTACTTTTTAGCAGGACTTGGGAGGATCGCATGAGATGTCTAGAGGAGGTATTGAGAATATTGGAGAGTGAGTCCCTCTATGCCAAAGAATCAAAATGTGACTTTGGCATGACAGAGTTACTTTATCTAGGCCACATTATTAGTGTTGATGGTGTCAGGGTAGATCCAAAGAAGATAAAAGCAATTGTTGATTGGCCCCCACCCACAAACCTCACACAACTTAAGGACTTATTTGGACCTTACGAATTTTACATGAGGTTTGTAAAGGGCTTCTCTTAGACAGCTGCACCATTGATAGACTTGATGAAGATGGGAGACTTTGAGTGGAATGACAGAGCTCATTAGTGCTTTAATCATTTCAAGTGCTTGATGTCTACTTGCCCTGTGTTGGCAATCCCTAACTTTTCGAAGCCATTTGAGCTAGAGTGTGATGCGTCAAGAGAGGGGATAGGGGCAGTTCTTATGTAGGAGAATCACCTGATAGCATTCAAGAGTAGGAACTTCGGGGTGTTGAGAGGAGTTACTCGGTGTATGACCAAGAGATGTTGGCCATAATACATGCATTGGCCAAATTTAGACCTTATCTGGTAGGAGGGAAGTTCATCATAAAGACAGATCATAATAGCATAAAATATTTCATGAACTAGAAGGATCTAAATGATAGACAACAGAAGTGGGTTAGTAGGCTCCAGGCTTACGACTTTGACATTGAGTATGTCAAAGGGAAGAGGAATGTAGTTGTAGATGCATTATTGAGGAGACATCACTTGTGCTTAGTTGGAGAGATATCTGCTGATTGGAGGGAGTTGATCGCAATAGAGTATGCCAAAGACTCTTGGGCAGGAGGAGTCATTGAGGTCACTATCAAGGATGATAGATATTCTATGGTGAATGATTTGATCATATACAAAGATAGGATATTTTTGGTTCCCAGTTCTTTGTTGAAGTATAAGGTGATAAGAACTTTCCATGATACTCCAATGTCTGGCCATCCTAGATTCTTCAAAACTTATAGACAGATTCGGGAGAGGTTTACATGGAAAGGGCTCAAGGAGGAAGTGTTGAAGTATGTTCATGAGTGTCCCATTTGCCAGCAGAATAAGCATGAGCATACTTACCCAACAGGTTTATTACAGCCATTGCTTATTCCCAACCAAAAATGGGAATGTATCTCCATGGATTTTATCACAGGGTTGCCAAAGGTGTAGGGGAAGGACTGTATTTATGTGGTATTCGATAGACTTATGAAATTTTCACACTTCTTCACCATTTTAGCAACTTATACAGTTGCTCAGGTGGCTAATGTATTCTTCAAGGAGATATTCAGGCTTCACGGGATACCCAAGAGTATAGTCAGTGACAAGGATAGAAAGTTCCTGAGTTTATTTTGGAAGGAGCTATTCAGACTCTGTGGTACTTAGTTGACTCCTAGTACCAGTTGCCACTTGTAGACAGATGTCCAAATAGAGGTAGTGAACAAGTGGTTGGAGGGGTATCTTCCTAATTATGTTTCGGAGCAACAGAAGGCATGGATCAGATGGTTGTACTTGGGGGAGTATTGTTATAACACTACATACCACATTTCTATCTAGATGACTCCTTTCAGGGCACTATATGGTTATGATGCCCCATGCTTCACAGATCTCTTACTTGGTGATAGTCAAGTGCCTAACCTTAGCAAAAGATCTTTTACAAGAGAGCCAGGACATATTGAAGGAGCTTAGAGAGAATATACAGTAGGCACAGAATCAACAGAAGCTTTATGTTGATCACCACCAAGTGGAGAGGAGTTTCAAGGTTGGAGATATGGTGTATTTAAGGCTCCAACCCTACAAGTAGTCCACTCTCAAGAAGAGTGGAGCAGAAAAATTAAAACCTAGGTTTTATGGCCCATTCAAGATTACCAAAAAAGTGGGTGAAGTGGCATATGAGCTCAAATTGCTAGTAGATAGCAAAGTGCATAATGTGTTTCATGTTTCCAGGTTGAAGAAAACTCTTGGCCAAAATGTGATTCCTTCAGCTGAGCTTCCACCATTAGATGAGGAGGGGAAGCTAATTTTGGTACCAGAGGCTATTATTGACACCTGGGAGAGAAATTTGAGGAAATGGGTCATCAGAGAGTACCTGGTTAAGTGGAAGAATTTACCAGTTGAGGATGCCACTTGGGAGAGTGAACAGATATTACAGCATCCTGAGCTGAGGTTGCTTGAGGAAAAGCAATCTTGGGGAGGGCGGACTGTAATATCTCCCATCTAGCCCATTGGTTCAGTGGACAAGGATTAGCCTATGACCAGACTCTCATACGAAAATGGAGATGTTTAGGGGATCATTTTAGGGGACTTACTATTTATAGTAAGTTAGGAGCTAGGCACTTGCTATTTATGGTAGGGTAGTGTGGATGGTCATGGCACAGGAATTCATGTTATTTAAGGGTCCAAGGTATTAAAAGTTGATATATAAGTTAAATTAAATATTTAACTTATACTATTCAAAAAATAAGTTACTTTAAGTTATAAAGTAATATTGCCTTAAAAAGTTAAGTTATAACTTAAAGTTGGGCTACTAGGAGGTGGGCGCCCCTCATAGAGAGATAAGGGGATGTTTATAAATTAAAAAACAAATAAAAATTCCTCATCTTGGGTGTTGGGCTTGAGAGAGCAACAAAAGGGAAAAAGAAGGTTCATTTTTACATATGCGAAGATTATTGATTTTGCTCTCTTTGTGAGTTTATTGTGCTTTGGCTTTGGAGCTTGGCTCTAGGGTTTCAGTTGGCTGTGTTGGGATGAAAACCCCAGCATTGGTCTCTTTCCTCATGTGTGAGAGATCGTATCAGGAAATGATTTGAGGAGGCTTCACCCAGAGGTCTCATTTGTGCATTCAGTGGTCACATTTTGGAGATGATTCAAGTAAGAAATATCTATACTTTAGAAGTTTATGATCTGTAGAGGAGAACAAAGATTTATTAAGTAGATTTAAGTATTTTCGAGGTGTTTTGTAGCTACCATAGCAATTTCCTAGCAGGTCATACCTTCTTGCTGCATGTCGTACTGTCTAGAGGGTCTTACTCCTTGAGAGTTAATTTGGTGATTGTTTATGGTTGATTTGGATTAGAAGTTGGTCACCATTAGATAGAAGGTCTTACTGATATAATACAGTGGCATTTAAGGCAGATTACAATGAACTAGTTGCTAATATTTATTATTATAGGGGTCGTACCAGTTGGAGCAGTTTGTGAGTCTTCAAGAAATTCATTGAGCTGCCTTTGGGACTATTTTACTCATCCAAGTGGGTGATTAGGACAAGGCTTTGAACTACCATTTATTGTATAAAAAAATTGTTGCATTCCCAGAAGTTGTGAGCACTTTCCTATGTCTTGTATGGCTGGCTCTCTGTCAGCATCTATATGAAGTTGAAGATCTCCATCTGGGTATGTTACTGTAATTCATATTTTGGCCAAATATAATATGGGTCTTCATTAGTTTATTGTTATCTCTTTTAGTTTTTCTGGGTTTTAAATATATTGTTCATTTCATATGTATTTCATGCAAAAATGCACATGCAAGAAAACCCCATAAAACCCTAAACAGCAAAATATAAAAAAATACAGAGAGTTGAACATATACCAGGGGTGTATCATACAATCAAGTCTGCCTCAAGGAGCTTAGGGCATCCCAAATCCAAGCTTGCTTTTCACCTTCAATCTTTAGTTATTCCAAAATATGGCATTCTTACAATTAGACATAGGTCAATTGAGGTTTAGGAAGGTCTGAAATAAACTAGGTGGAAAGGTCACCAAAGGAGAGGAGCTAAACTATGAGAAATTGTACCATTCCATGCAAGAGGACAATTTTTGACATAATAGATATCATGTACTACCTACAAAACTTGTCATGTCCTAAGAATATAACAGATAATCAGAAACAAACATTGAAGTTATAGGCGATCAAATATGTGATTATTGATGGCGTTCTCTGGTGGAGGAATCTGGAGGGCATCCTGCTCAAATGTGTAAATGAAGGTCAGACATCAGAAATTTTGAAGGAAATGCACCATGGTGTATGTGGAAGCCACTACACAGCAAAGACAGTAGCTCATAAAGTATTGAGAGCTAGATATTGGCGGATAACAGTTTTCAAAGATGCCCACAACTTAGTCAAAAGTTGTGATGCTTTCCAAAGATTTTCAGGTAGAAATTTTTTGGAAATTTACCTCTCATACCCATGACCATAGAGGATGCTTTCCAACAATAGGGAATTGATTTTATTGGTGAAATAAATGAGAAGTCAAGTGGGAGGCACAGTTGGATCTTGGTTGCAACTGATTATTTCACCAAGTGGATTGAGGATATCCCAACTTGAAGAGCAACAAGCAAAGTTGTGATTGATTTTTTAATGAACAATATCCTAAATAGATTTGGGGTGCCTAAAAAGGTGATTTTAGATAATGCAATGTGCTTCAGGTCAGAAGAGTTCAAGCTTTTTGTAATCAGTATGGAATCTAAATTTCTTACTCTTCTCCCTACCATCCTCAAGGGAATGGACAAGCTAAATCTAGTAACAAAAGCTTAATGAAGATCTTTAAAAGGATGATTGAAAAGAACAAAAGGCCTGGGATTCTAAGTTGAGGCCTTCCTTATGGGCAGATAGGGTGACAGTGAAAAAGGCTAATGTGTTGTCACCGTTTGACTTAGTGTATGGTTTGAAAGCAAGGATGCCAATAAATAACCTGTTGCAAGTATATAAATTCATCTAGGAATATGATGTAGACATATCTGATGTAATGCAAGACATGATAAATCAAGTAATCCAGCTAGATGAGATGAGAAGGTTAGCAAAACAAAATAATATTAAAATGTAGTAGTAAGTGAAGCATTTGCATGACAAGAAGGCCATTGAGAGGAAATTTCAAGTTGGCGGTATGGTTTTGCTATGGAATTCAAGGGCTCAATATAAGGGAAAATATGGCAAGTTTTATGTCCTTTGGTTAGGACCATACTTAATCAATAATACACATGGAGAGGATTCTTATTTTTTACAAAACCTAACTAGAGAACTTTTTGAACTACTAGTATGGACAGTTCCTAAAGCTATACTTTTCTCAAGGTATATTCTTTTCCATGCACATTGTATTTTATGTATATTTTGTACATACTTTTTCCTACTTTGGTTCAATTCTAGTCTTGTTTTGTTGTGTTTTGCGGTTTGCTTCTCTAGAGATTTTACGTGCTCTTGCTTTGTTCTATTGAACAAATGTCCCCAACTAGAGTCACTGTTAGGACTTTGAAAATTTTCCTTGGCTTCTTGTTGCATCCTTGCTCCATATTCCAATATGATTGTTTTGTACTAGGGTTTTAGTTATGAAAATGTTTAGAATCATGTCCTTAGGTACAAGACCCTAAACCCTAAGTCTTATGCAAGCATCAAAATGCCTTTTGTTCTAATTTTGTGTTGACTTCTGTTGGCAAGAGACACTATATGGATTCATGGTTGTTGTCATTGATGGCAACAAAGGTCATCCCACATATCCGCAAGTCATGATGTATCTCTACCGGAAGTCAGAATAAAGAATGTTGTGGTCCGGTGAACAAGAACAGAGCATGTGGCAAGGTCCGACAGATTGGTCCGGATCTCTCAGAGGAAGTGTCTTGGGGCAGTGCGGATTTGGGGAAGTCAAGAGGACTACCTTGAGTGGTATATTCCAAGGATTTAGCCTCCGGTGATGAACAAGGAAAAAGATATGAATAGTTGAGTACCGGATTCCTGAGAGACAGTGAAAACAGAGGAAGAACTGACTGACAGAGTATCAGACTACTTTCCGGATGTGTTACTATTGATGATAGAGGTTGTGAAGGCATGAATCATGTTTGGCCAACATAATTAATGATATATACAAGTATATGCTTGATCCGCATTGCTTGGTGAGGAAGGATTCAGCCGACAGAACAAGAGTTTGTAAGAAACTAGACTGTTCCGGATGCCGACTAGAAAGGTGATGAAATCACTTGTGCGGATATATATAGAGGATGGATTTAGTTGTGAAGAGTGTGATGGTGTGAAGATATATGCGAATAAGTCCAGAACAGAGCAGAAGTAGCAAAAAGGATCCGGTATGTGAAAGATAGCAGAATAAAGAACAGAGGAAAGATGAAGTGCAGCAGATCAGTGTACTGAGCCTAACCGGAACTGAACTCCAGCATATGTAGATGCTTCCAATTAGTTCAAGACTGTGATTCTTATCACTTTGTAGACAGTGTGTCTTCTTGTAGGCAGTGGGCCTCTTGTGAGCAGTGTGCTCGGGCTGTGAGCCCTAATTGGCAAGTGCCATTTTGTAATTTCCTATTCTTCTAACAGAGAATAATTTTGGGTTAATCACCCCGTGGTTTTCTCCCTTAACAGGGTTTCCACGTCAAAAATACTGTGTCATGTGTTTCTTATTTCATGATTAATGTTTTTGTGTTTGATTCAATGTTGCATCAATTAAAAAGAAAGTTCAATAAGGGAAATAATTAGGATAACTGATTCACCCCCCCTCTCAGTTATCAACAATTGGTATCAGAGCTAAGTTCCTCCTAATAGAGCCTAACAGCTTGAGGAAGATCTGGGAGTTCAAATGGATGCATATGGTTTAAGGGAGCAACTCAAGACTGCTCTTGAGGATCTTGAACAGTCAAATTCTGAAGTCAGTGAATTAAAGGAAAGACTCAAACAGGCTGATGAATTCATGAGAGAATTAAAAGACAAATTAAGTCTCTCTATGAAAAAGAGAAAGGAGCTGCTCCAACAGTTGGCAAGACAAAGTGAAGAAAGCAATACAAATGAAGAATTGACTGAGCAAACCAAGTTATGTGAAAAGTTATCAAAAGAAGTCATTATGTTAAGACATGAAATGGAATCAGGAACTATAAAGTTTACTCAAGAGATTGAAGAAAAAAGAAAGGCTGAAGACAATCTAAGACAATCTCTTAAAGAAAAATCAGAAGAATGCCACCAGATGGACAGGATTATCAGACATCTTGAATCTGATCTTGAAGATGCCAAAGATAATGAAGAAAAACTTGAGGATCAAATTGCCTCTCTCAAAAGAGACCTTCAAACAGCAAATGAATATAAAGAGAAATTCAAGATAAGTTCTGCTCAACTTGAAGTTCTTCTTGGAAGTCAAAAGAGGACAGATGACAAGTATGGTTTGGGATATGAGAAAGGAGAAAGCTCCGGATCCGGTCAGAAGAATCTTGGATCAGAAAATCCAAGGAGCAGGCCTAGAAGACCTCCGGTAAGACAGCCAAATGCTCAAAGATATCCATCCTTCAATGGATACTGCCACAGCTACAACCACTTCGGTCACAAAGCTAATCAGTGCAGAATGAGAATGAATCAGATTAATTCATCCTTCTCCGGACAGTGCTTCAACTGCAAAAGGTATGGACACAAATCCCATGAATGCAGAATTATGCAAGTAAACAAATCATTCAAAGGTAGATGCTTTACATGCAATAGAGTAGGTCATATGGCTAATCAATGCAGATCAAGAGGATATCAGTCAAATATGCAAAGAAATGTTATTTGCCAAATCTGCAATAGGTCCGGTCATAATGCTAAAGTCTGCAGAAATAAGTATTAGGACAAAAGAGGTCCGATGTATAATCAGAATCAAGACAAGGGTAAACAAAAGATGAATGCGGATGAAGTTAGGAATCAGATGAGCAAGATTTGGGTGAAGAAAAGTTCAGAGAATGTAGAGGTTGGATCCGCACCAGACTCTGGTGCTGATATTTCTTCCAGAAATTAAAAAGTGAGCTCAGGCTCAGGGGGAGACTCAAAGAAAATCCTGTTCCCCCAGCCAAACAAGTGATGCCGGATGTGGCACAAGATGAGGATTAAAGGGTTTGCAGATATGAGTCTTGAGATGCTTCAGTCAAGTTTTCAGAGGTCCGCATGGAGTTATGGAGAAGCTGTGATCGATCAAATAAGACCTGTTCAGGGAGATGCTCCAGTATGACAAAGGATTACAAAAAGGTCCGGAGAGATCCGGAAGTGCACTATCTTGTTCTGCGGATTGGACAGAATGTTTGGGATGTTCTTGTAATATGTTACCTCGATTTATTCATGATTGAAAAATCTGGATGATATTCACAGATCAGGACTAATCCGGGATACTCCAAGCTATCCAGACAAGGCAAACCGGATTAATGTAGGTGAAGCATTTATTGCAGACAGATATTAGGGTTCGCGGAGCAATATAAGGGATTTCTCAAAAGTCATTTGCTCATTCTGCACTCAAGAAGAAGCGAATAGTGGAGCTCTGCAACAAGATTCATCAAGCACACCAAGGATCTCCTGCCGAAGTCATTGCATAAAGAAATCAATCCAATCACTCCGTGCAAGTCGAAGGCGCATAAGGTATTCTCCATTTTTCATTACCTCACTGCAAATCTTTGAAGAATGGCTACTCCAAACATAGTTAAGATCTCTGATAGACCTCGCCCCTCATTCAAGAAACATCCTTATAAATCATTGGAGGTAGATCCACTAGGAGCCTTCTCTAGTGTTCCTCATGGTGTATTGCATACGGAAGATATTAGGGTTTACATCCATGCGAATCTTGAAGACTTTGGAGAATCAAAACTAATGGATATCTATCACAAACAATTGATAGATGACTCCTTTGAGATCAAACCTCAGTATAAAGCCATCCAGGACAAACACTTTGCACAGTGCATTCATTTCCCCTGTTTTGAAGAAGATGAATGGGTCCGGTATGTACTAAGTAGAGTACATGACAACTTCCTATGGTTGAACAAGCCCTTCAAGATCACCAAGGACGTAATTAGGGCTGTAACCGGTCTGCACTCATCCGGTGGATTACCTGTTCTCAAATCTGTCAAAAATCAGACAGTCAGTGATGCAACCGGATCCAAGTTTGACAAGAGAGCTATGACAGTTGATGATATCATTGAACCGGATGTCAAATTTGCAGCTATAATAATTGGTTACAAAATCTATCACTCCAGTAGGGAAAATTCAGTACCGGGAACTGCAATCTACACAGCCTATCAGATGTTAAAGGAGAATGCAGACTATGACTTGTGCGAGCTTCTAGTAAACCAACTCTTTGAAAATCTGCAGAAGATTAAGAAGGACAAGAAAAACTCCTTCAAATATGGCAATCTGATCCTGTGTCTCTTCTTTTACTACATGAATGAGCTTCCCGGATCCAGTGGATGGATATGGCAGAATGACAGACCGGTTGCCATTCAAATCAGAGACTATTTGCATGGACTTGGGGATGCAAAAGCAAGAAATACAGCTCTATGGGGTTACTTCAAGAACTTCCAAAGCATGATGCATGCAAGGGAAAGAATACCCCAATCCCTTGTTGAAAAATACAAAGACACAGTATGCTTCATGGTAGAAACAGATCAGTGTCTGATGGAGGCAGTGGAGCCAAGGACTGTCTGGATCATGCCTATGGGGTATGAAGTGGATGAACAGATAGTAGAGCTGCATGTTCAACACATGCTAAGCCAGCCCAAAGATCCCAAGGCAGAAAGGTTCGGAACCTTTGAGGAACTGAGTGTAAAGTTACATGTAGAACTCAGGGAACCAGAGATAAAGAGGAAGGTAAGAAAAGAAGTTGAGCATATTGCTCAAGGCCTAGGCATCTCAAAAGAGGCACTTGATGCCAATCGGGAAAAGAGGAGGAAGGCTGAGGAAGAAGAGAAAAGTAAAGAAAGTGTTCCGGTTGAAACTCCCACCCGGACCAGATCATCAAAAAGATCTGCACCTCCCTCAACCAAAAGTTCAAAACCGGAAGTCCAGGCATCCGGTAAGAGATCCAAGACAAAAGCCACAAGGGCTTATGGAAGCCAAAAGGATGAAGAGGAAACAGAGTCAGATGAGGGAGTAAAAGAAATAAAGAAACAGAAGAAGAAAGGATCCGGTAAACCCTCCACAGGCCAAGACAAGGATGAAATGGCGGAGGTATCTGTTGAAAAGCCCACTCTGTCTCTAGAGAATGTAATCAAGTCGGTCACGGTGGATGGAAACCTTCAACCAATGACTGAATCTTATGATGACTTCAGTGAGGCTGACCAAAAGACTCTTCAGGAAGCCACAGTCAAATATCTGAACATATACAATAAGGCTTTCATTGAGATCATATCTCTTATTCCTAAAAGCCTAGAAAAGGAATTAGAAGTAAGAAAGAACAATGCTCATGCCAAAGATCTTGAGATCCGGGAGCAGATAGCTATTCAGCTATATCCTCAAATTGATCCCAAGACAATGAACATAATCTTCAAGGACTGCAAAGATGAGTTCAGAAGTAAAGCCAGGATGAATCAACTCATGCTTGGTGAGACTGACAAAGTGGCCCAAGAGACAGAAGAGATCCTCCGGAAGGCCTTCAAAAGGTTCAATCTTCCTGTTGTAGAGGACTTAGGTGCAGAAACAGCTGCGGATTTGGAATCATCTGTTCCGGAAGAAGTGGGCCCTGAACATACAAGCATCTCTCCTCCGGTTTCCCCTACAGTCTCTGGATCCAAAGAAGAAGAGCAATTACAGGAGAAGGAAGCAGTGGTGAAAGACAAAGAGGTTGACAGTTCCAAGACTGCAGAAGAAAAGAAACATTTGTCTCCGGCAAGAGACACTGCACAAACTGTTCAACAATTTTTGAGCAAAGAAACTTTAGAGATTGATGAACCGGAGCTTCTAAAAGGCCCATTCGACTTTGACTCTCTCTCTCCAGTACAAACAATGAAGATAGCTTCATTTGCAAATGCCAAGGCAAATGAAAAACTCCTGAAGTCTCATATGGAAGACTGTGAGTTGATAGAGGCTGCTTCCAGAGTACTTGTAAAGATTATGCCATCAATCCAGATAGATCCGACAGCCTCCTCTTCCGGTAATCTAAAAACCTTAGTCAGCAGTGTTGATACACATTTTGATTCTCTAGAAAAATCAGCTGAAGAAAAGGTCCGGAAGGAATTTTTGGATAAAAGATTTTCAGAAATATTAGAATTAATCTCTAAAGATAGGAAGATTATGAGCATTAGAATAAAGAGCTTAGAGAATGCTCTCAAGGATGGCGGTGACATCTACAAATTTTGTATATCCTGGTCAAAGGCAACAGCAGCAATTGATAAGAAAATAAAAGAGGAACAGGATAAGCTACAAAGCTTATCTCAAAGTTTTGATCCTCTCTCTTCCTCCATAATAAATCAAGAATGTCAGACTATTGCAGTCTTGAATCAAATAAAGAATCTTGAGAAGGAAAGGAAGAATATCACTAACCGGATGGGAGAACTTAGAAGGATTATAATCCCTAAGTTGGAAACTATGCATGAGGCCATCAGTGATGCTCAGACCACCGCCCAAACAAAAGATCTGACAGATCTCAAGCGGGCAGAAGCTTTTGCATTTTTGTTGAGTGGTCACATTTCAATTTTGGATAGAATGAAGCAAAGTTGGGCTACAGAAATGATCCAATTGCAGACATCCTTTGCAGACATTCTTCAGTATATGTGAGTATGTAAATATGCGGCTATGTATAGAAAATTTTTGAAAATTTTGGTGTGCGGACCCTACCCTTTGCCATTGATGTCAAAGGGGGAGTGAGGAGCAGTGAAAAATGAGGAATCCAACTAAGGGGGAGTTCCAGAAATTGTATATAAAGACAGAGCATCAGCAAAGGGGGAACATAGTGAAAACACTTAGTCATTTTTCACTAAGTGTTGCCATCAATGCCAAAGGGGGAGATTGTTGGCAAGAGACACTATATGGATTCATGGTTGTTGTCATTGATGGCAACAAAGGTCATCCCACATATCTACAAGTCATGATGTATCTCTACCGGAAGTCAGAATAAAGAATGTTGTGGTCCGGTGAACAAGAACAGAGCATGTGGCAAGGTCCGACAGATTGGTCCGGATCTCTCAGAGGAAGTGTCTTGGGGCAGTGCAGATTTGGGGAAGTCAAGAGGACTACCTTGAGTGGTATATTCCAAGGATTTAGCCTCCGGTGATGAACAAGGAAAAAGATATGAATAGTTGAGTACCGGATTCCTGAGAGACAGTGAAAACAGAGGAAGAACTGACTGACAGAGTATCAGACTACTTTCCGGATGTGTTACTATTGATGATAGAGGTTGTGAAGGCATGAATCATGTTTGGCCGACATAATTAATGATATCTACAAGTATATGCTTGATCCGCATTGCTTGGTGAGGAAGGATTCAGCCGACAGAACAAGAGTTTGTAAGAAACTAGACTGTTCCGGATGCCGACTAGAAAGGTGATGAAATCACTTGTGCGGATATATATAGAGGATGGATTTAGTTGTGAAGAGTGTGATGGTGTGAAGATATATGCGAATAAGTCCAGAACAGAGCAGAAGTAGCAAAAAGGATCCGGTATGTGAAAGATAGCAGAATAAAGAACAGAGGAAAGATGAAGTGCAGCAGATCAGTGTACTGAGCCTAACCGGAACTGAACTCCAGCATATGTAGATGCTTCCAATCAGTTCAAGACTGTGATTCTTATCACTTTGTAGACAGTGTGTCTTCTTGTAGGCAGTGGGCCTCTTGTGAGCAGTGTGCTCGGGCAGTGAGCCCTAATTGGCAAGTGCCATTTTGTAATTTCCTATTCTTCTAACAGAGAATAATTTTGGGTTAATCACCCCGTGGTTTTCTCCCTTAACAGGGTTTCCACGTCAAAAATACTGTGTCATGTGTTTCTTATTTCATGATTAATGTTTTTGTGTTTGATTCAATGCTGCATCAATTAAAAAGAAAGTTCAATAAGGGAAATAATTAGGATAACTGATTCACCCCCCCCTCTCAGTTATCAACAACTTCTTGCCACTTATTTCTAGTCTCCTAGTTACAACGTCATGTCTAGGGCATCATTCGTCTACCGGCCCCTTGGTCCCACAGTTACCGGACCAACCTGTGCATTGAATTATTTTAGTTATATTCCTAATATTTAGCCCACACCCCTTCATAAAAAAATTTCCCCTCTTTACCTAGTCAAGAAATCTTGTTTTAAACCCACGTGGTCAATTCGACCCTTTAAGTTGTCTATCAGTGAAATCATGTGTCGACACATGGCATAATCCTGGTTGGTTTCCATTGTTCCATGATGAAGATTATACTAAGGCAAATTCTACCTACAAAACTGTGGAAGGAATGACAAGTGGCGGGCTCTTTTACCAAGTTTTGCCATGGGATTTATGGTAGGTCCCGATTGGGTACACACGGCAAGCTTTCAAGCTTTCCGCCGTTCTACTAAACCTTTGTGGTGGACCCTCAAAAGGTTTGCAGAAGAGTGGGATAGGGACACATGGCAGTTCCAAATGACATGTCTTCAAGGTCACTATGTAAGTGTCACATGGCACAATCTAAAGGATATTATGTCATTCCATGGGCCTCCATCTACTAATTTATTTTATGCATGTGAAAGTGCGAGGAAATGCCACATGGACATTGCTAACTCTTCTATTGGATGACAAGCCCTCTGCATAGATGTAAAGGTTGTCCATGTGGATTGATTCTATTTGTCTAAGATCTTTCCCACATATTTCAAAATATGTTCAAAATGGTTGAACAAATCTGCATCGTCTAAGCAAGATTTTTGACCGGGGATCTACAATTCACATTCAAATAGTGGAAACAACCAGTTGCATGCTTAGACTTGTGTGAGTTAGCAGTAATGGAGGAAAATATGGCTTTCATACCTATGATACATGTATTCTTCTGCATAAAGGCCACTGATAGGGTGGGATTTATTCTGCCATTGGTACAACAAGAGAAATGCATCTTACCTACTCTCAAATGTATGGAATATTGATTTAGGCAAGTTGGTGGTCCCAAATGTTTTCATGGACATTGACTTGCTAAAGTTCATGGCTTACAAATATGATGAAACTGTTAAGGCAATAAGGAATGCAGATGACAATATTATGGTGTAGATTGATAAGGCATCAATATCTAAAATCTTTAGAGTTAACCTAGCTGTTAACAAACCCATTGACCCTGATTACTTCAAGAAGAAGTGTCAACAAGATAAGAGTAGCTACAAAGTTATACACTTACCTCAGCATAGGGAAAAGGATCTTAGAGGAAGGTGTATGAAGATTCCCCCCAATGAGATGGAGCCTTTCAAACTTGAGAGTTTTGAGGGCTACTTTGCCAAAACATACTATGCACTATGCCAAGTTTTGGGGGCAGATAAGCAAGAAAGAATCTCCATCCCTTTCACTTACATGGCTGTTGACATTCAACATGTAATGGTGAATGATGAATTTGACTATGCCACTTACCTTTCCACTCACATACACGATGGGCTGGTGGGTATCAAAAAGAGGAAAGAAACGGTAAAATTTTGGTGGCACTCCCTGTTATACCACATGTTTTTATATGAAGGAAGAACAAAATGGGACCCAAGCTTACAAGTTTATTAGGTTGATGGTAATGGACACCAACTTCTAATCCAATGTTGGACACATATTTGGGATAGACATTCTAAGGGAGCTAGTTATGTTACATTCAGAGATCATTTTGCTAGTAGAATATTGTATTTCTTATGGGGATCAGAGGCTAGGATACCCAAGCAGATATTGGAATTCTTAAGGCCTGTGGTGAGGAGACCTAATCTTGGTATCCAACATAATTGGGGAGATTTCAATCTCCATCCTAACTGCACAGTTCTGAGAGTCTATGGATGGCCACTCAGCCACCATATATTACCAAAATTTGTACCCCTAAGGATTGGTTTCTTTGAGGTTATTTGGAAAATGGTTGAGTCGGATAAAACCCATTTAGAAAATTAGAGGAAGGGCTCCTTCTTTCCCTTCTTAACAATTTTCTCTAACTTTAGAATGAACAGAGAAGGTTTTGAGAAGTTGTATGACAAACTTAAGATATTTAGGATGGCCCATGAATGTGCGAGAAACTTTGATCCTGAAGTCTTCATCAATAACCTTAGAAGAAGTACCAAAAGGTACCAATTCGTCCACTACACATATGATTCTAAGGATGTGATAAGAAACTGTCAGAATGAGAAAGAAATAAATGAAAGGAAGGTTAAGTGGACAACATTTCTGAAAAGAGAAGATAATAAAAGAAAGAGGGATGCCTCCTATTAGGGAGCATATGCAAATATTAAGCACCTGATTATAAGAATCTAAAGAATTCTGGAGAATGTTGATAAGATAATTGGGGAGGCCATCTCCAAAGAGGAGAAGGTGGAGGGTAAAGCTCCAGTTGTAGAAGAGAGGCCTCATACTAGCCTCCAAGTGTTAGATCACTTAAGTATACATTCAGAAGAAGGCCCAAAGGAGTGGTAATTAGTGAGCAAGCTCAATAGTCTCCTTCACATGCCCAAATTCCCCCATCTCCTCCACCAATGCAACAAGTGATTCCTCCCTCTGCACAATAAGTAGGACTGGACTCATCTCCAAGGGAGTCATCTCCAAAGAGGAGAAAGGTTGATAAGTCTCCTCTAGTGGATTATCCAATTGTTTCTAACAAGGAGGAAGAATTTGAAATAACATGGGATGATATAATTAGAGAAATGCCTTCTCCTAAGAGGGATAAGAATGTGTACCCACCCTCAGACAAACTGACCACGATCATCATTGAGGGAAAGGATAATACAAATGGCATGAGGCATTGGCTTGTCAGAAATTTGTAAATGATGAACTTCATCAAGTTTCTGGAATTTTTTTGATTTCATCTGGAGGTGTAAGAAGGATGAATATGCCAGAAGGTTAGAAGAAGAAATGGCTAAGTCTCCAGAGGAGACACAGGAGCAAGTATCCCTTAGGATATTAACACAAATGAAAGTAGAGACTAAGGACATTACTTCTAAGGAGGGCAGACATATGGTCAGAGAGAGTGGAATTTTGTTGCTCCCTGAGTGGGATATAGCTTTTGTCATTTCCCTAGACACCACTAGGAGATAGGATCATGAGGTTTTTACTTCAGAGGATGAAGCTGTAGTGGCTACGCCTGGTGTAGGTTTTAATCCAAAATGGGAGACTTTAGCTATATGGGCTTTGGTCCCTAACACCAACAAACCCATTGTTGTTGAACCTAATCAAGACTTAAGGGGAAGTCTGATTATCAAGAGAGTATCTAATACTCTTGTAGTTGAAGCAGTGGCAATGGTAGTTGATGTTACCAAGTTCAATAAGGCAACTACAGATGTACTACAAAATAAATATGACAAATTGTTGGAGGAACATATGCAAGTGTTGCATGAGTACAATAAATTGAAAGAATTAGAAGCTCAATGGTAGCAACAACAACAACAACATGAATCAACATCTCCACCCCCATCATTGGCATTAGTGGTAAGAAATGTAGGAACCATGGTTACTAGTTCTTCTTTAGCTCCACCACCAAAATCTAAACTTGAAAAGGATAATAAAGAATGAAAGGAACAACTCAATGCCTTTGGGGAGATTTTTATGGACTTTAAGGATGTGCTTGTACATTTAATGAATAAAGTCCTAAAGACGGTGGAAAATGTCCATAGGGACTACTACAGATTAATGATGATAGTCAAAAAAATTATTGAAGACAAAGGGAAGGTTGCACCCCTATTGAATAAATTGATTCCAAGGACTAGTTCCCTGCTGGGGATGTATAAGGGATTAGCTCATGAACCTAACCCACCAAAGGAGATCAATCCCACCTATAGAGTAGTCAAGGCAGTAGGGGAGTTGCAAGCATTTGTGAGCCAACTTGAAGAGAAGACATAGGCCAAAATTCAAGAGTTTGATAGCGATGATGCAAAACTAATGCTTGGGATTAAAAAAGAAAATGGAGGGGTTAAGCCTTACTAGATATGGCTCTCATTTTGAAGCTATCATTCCAACTCTCTCTTTTCTAATATGCAGAGAGGATAAAATTGATAGTGATCTCCTCAAGAGCAGCACAGGAAAATTGTGGGTGTAGACACCTAAATTTGACCATATCTTACGGCATTACCTTGTGACATATTTTGTCCTAGGTCCTCTTCCATGACCCCTTCAATCACTCCCATTAGTTAAATAAATTATATTTATTCAACTAATTCCTTTCATCCATTTATCTTCCTCTTACACCAAATTAATTAAATCTTATTTATATAATTCCATCTGTCCTCCATTTGCACCCAAATTAAACAAATTTTATTTATTTAATCTTATTTTCCCCATCATCCAATTTAAATAAATTAAATATTTATTTAAATGCCACATGTCTCTCATAATTTAAATAATTTTATTATTTAAATTATTTATCCTCACTCACATCCCTATTTTTAACATCATTAATTGTGCATCACAAGCACTTTCTCTCCAAAATAAAATAAAAATCCCATTTATTCCCACTCCCATCCTTATTTTAGTCACTTGTCATCCTCATTTATGGTGCATCATGAGCACTAAATGTGACTTTGAATCCTATCTATCCACCTCATCCCTCACCCTTATAATCTTGGCCATCCATTTGATTCCCTCTCTATCTATAAACTGAAAGTCTTATTTCAATTTCAAACCCTCACACACCCTCACACACTCTCATCAAATTTCTATACACATACATATCTATCAATTTTCATTATCTCATATCATTTTCTATCATGGTTATGCTGGTTGTGTGAGCAACCCACAAATTAACAAGGACAAATCAATGGAGCTTGGGTGTACTTCATTTCGTCCTATCCAAAGTCTGATTTTGTGCAAGGTTTGAAGGTATTTACATTGCTTATATTTATGTTATTTCCTTTCATGATTTTATGGGTTTCATTTTTTGTCAACAACATAGTGATTTGATTCATGCACTTGCACAAGAGTTACAAACAATCACTACACCATGGCCTTTTTCACAGTGGGGGCTCGATCTCATTGGTAAAATCCATCCATCTTCATCCAATGGCCATTCATTCATTATCATCACCACTGAGTATTTCACAAAGTGGGTCGAATCTATTCCTCTTACCTATATAATTGGCAAACAAATTTCCAAGTTCATCCTTCATTATACCATTTACCGGTATGGTATACCCTAAGTAATAGTTACAGACAATGGCAAGCCATTCAAAAACTAAGAAGTCTACCACCTTTGCAATCAATTCCATATCCAACATTGCTTTTCCACTTGTAACATACACCCTTGGTATATGTTTTTTCTCTGTAGGTTTTTTTTGTTTTTGTTTGTTTTGTTGTTTAGGGTTTTATGGGTTTTTCTTGCATGTTTGAGTTTGCATGAAATACATAGAATATGAACAATATACTAAAAACTCAGACAAACTAAAAGAGATATTAACAAACTAATGAAGACCTAGATTGTATTTTGCCAAAATATGAATTACAGTAACATACCCACATCAAGATTTACAACTTCGTCTGGATGTTGTAGCTGGACCAGCAATAAAGGCCACAAAAAATCACTTTAAACACCTTCACCAAGTGTGAGAATGCAAAGAAACTAGAGAGAATATGTTTGCAGATCCTAGGTGACCCCTTTGGAGTGATATTGAGTCACTAATACAGATTTAAAACCTTCTTGATAGCCCCATGACTAGCCTACACATGTACGGCCTCATTAGCAAGATATGGGAGCACAAAATACACTGGAATCCCCTCTTAAACCCTTAACTAAGGACTGACATAATTTGTTGATGTTGGGCAACTTGAATAAGATGAATCCTCAAATGCAGTCCCTCGAAACTCCCAATAACCTTAGCAATAAGTACGACCTGTACTTGCAAATGTATGACCAACAATAACAATGAAAAAGCAACCCAAAACAATTCCAAAATAACATGAATCTACTGGTAATCTGATTACCATTAGTTGCATATGAAATCTCTGACAAGAATGATCATTTTCTTCTCAAATCTTCATCAAACTATTTCTGGTGAATGCACAAATGAGACCTCTAGATGAAGCCTCCACAGATCCTCTTCTGATATGGTCTTTCACGCATGAGGAAAGGGACCAATGCCAGGGTTTTCTTCCCAACACAGCCAACCGAAACCCTAGAGCCAAGCTCCAAAGACAAAGCACAATAAACTCATAAAGAGAGAGCAAAAATCAATAATCTTCGCATGAGCAAATGAGAGCACTTTTTGCCTTTTTGTTTCTCTCCCTCCCCAATGCCTAAGAGGAGAGTTTTTTATTATTTTTTATCTATAAATCAACCACCTTATTACTCCATGAGGGGCATCCACTCCTAGGCATGCCACTTTTAAGTTACAACTTTAATTTATAAAGTGACATTATAATATAACTTAAAGTTATATTATGTCTAATAAAATATCATAAGTTAAATCTTTAATTTAACTTATATTGTCTCCAATAATGCTCCAGACATGTCGAAACCATGAGTCATGTGCAAAGGTCCTCCACAACTGCCCTACTAAAAATAGCAAGTATCTGGCTCCCGACTTACTATAAATAGTAAGTCCCCTAAAATGACCCCCAAAACACCTCCATTAGCCTATGGGAGTCTGATCATAGACTAATCCATGTCCATTGATCCAATGGGCTAGATGGGGGACATTACAGTCTGCCCTTCCCAAGATTGTTTGTCATCAAGCAACCTCAGCTCAAGATGCTGCAATATCTATTCACTTTCCCAAGTGGCATCCTCAACTGGTAAATTCTTCCACTTTACCAGGTACTCTCTGATGACCCATTTCCTCAAATTCCTCTCTCAAGTGTCAATAATAGCCTCTAGTACCAGAATTAGCTTCCCCTCCTCATCCAATGGTGGAAGATCAACTGAAAGAATCATGTTGTGGCCAAGAGCTTTCTTCAACCTGGAAACATGAAACACTTTGTGCACCTTGCTACCTGTTGGTAGCTCAAGCTCATATGCCACTTCACCCACTCTTCTGATAATCCTAAATGGACCATAAAACCTGGGTTTCAATTTTTTTGGTCCACTCTTCTTGAGAGTGGATTGCATGTAGAGTTGGAGCCTCAAATACACCATGTCTCCAACCTCAAAACTCCTCTCCACTCGATGTTGATCAACCTAAAGCTTCTACTAATTCTGTGTCTGATTATATTCTCCTTGAGCTCCTTCACTTTGTCCTAGCTCTCCTATAAAATCTCCTCTGCCTTAGGTACCCGATTGTCACCAAGTAAGAGATGTGTGAAGCATGGGGCATCATAACCATATAGTGCCCTGAAAGGAGTAATCTAGATAGACATGTGGTATGTTGTGTTATAGCAATACCCCCCCAAGTGCAACCATCTGATCCAAGCCTTCTGCTACCCCAAAACATAATTACGAAGATGCCCCTCCACCCATTTGTTCACCACCTCTGTTTGGCCATCTGTATGTGGGTGGTAACTAGTACTAGGAGTCAACGCAATGCCACACAATCTAAATAGCTCCTGCCAGAATAAACTTGGGAAATTGTTGTTCCTGTCACTGACTATACTCCTGGGTATCCCATGAAGCCTGAATATCTCCCTAAAAAATAAATCAGCCACCTGAGCAGCTGTATAGGTTGTTGAAATGGCAAAGAAATGTGTAAATTTGGTGAGTCTATCGACTACCACATAAATACAGTCCTTCTCCTAAACTTTTGGCAACCCTATGATGAAGTTCATGGAGATACATTCCCATTTCTAATTGGGAATAGGAAATGGCTATAATAAACCTGTTGGGTAAGTATGCTCATGCTTATTCTGTTGGCAAATGAGACACTCGTGAACATACTTAAGTACCTCCTCCTTGAGTCCTTTCCATGTGAACCTCTCCCGAATCTGCTTGTAAGTCTTGAAGAATCCAGGATGGCCAGCCATTGGAGTATCATGGAAATTTCTTATCACCTTATGCTTGAACTGAGAACTAGGCATCAAAAATATTATATCTTTGTATATGATCAGATCATTCACCATAGAATATCTATCATCCCTGATAGTGCCCTCGATGACTTCTGCTGCCCAAGAGTCATTAGCATAATCTGTTACAATCAACTCCCTCTAATCAGCAGATATCTCTCCAACTAAGCACAAGTGAGGTCTCCTCAACAAAGCATCTGCAACTATATTCCTCTTCCCCTTAACATACTCGATGTCAAAATCATAGGCCTAGATCGTACTGACCCACTTTTGGTGTCTATCATTCAGATCCTTCTGATTCATTAAATATTTTATGCAATTATGATATGTTTTTATGATGAAATTTCCCCCAACCATATAAGGTCTAAATTTGGCTAGTGCATGCATTATGGCCAACATCTCTCAGTCATACACCAAGTAACTCCTCTCAACACCCCAAAGTTTCCTGCTCTTGAATGCTATCGGGTGCTTCTCCTACATTAGCACTGCCCCTATCCCCTCTCCTGATGCATCACACTCTAGCTCAAATGGCATAGAGAAGTCAGGGATTTCCAACATAGGGCAAGTAGACATCAAGTGCTTGAAATGATCAAAGCATTGTTGAGCTCTCTTATTCCACTCAAAGGCTCCTTTCTTCGTCAAGTCTATCAATGGTGTAGCTATCTGAGAGAAGCCCTTTACAAACCTCTTGTAAAAACCAAAAAGTTTAAAGAAGCCCTTAAGCTATGTGAGGTTTGTGGGTGGGGGCCAATCAACAATTGCCTTTATCTTCTCTAGATCTACCCAACACCACCAGCACTGATAATGTGGCCCAAGTAGAGCAACTCTGTCATGCCAAAGTCACATTTGAACTCCTTGTCATAGAGGGACTCACTCTCCAAAATTCTCAACACCTCCTCCAGATGTCTCATGTGATCCTCCCAAGTCCTGCTAAAAATCAGTATATCATCAAAGAATATCAATAAAAACCTCCTAAGTTGTTGTCTAAATATCTGATTCATGCAACTCTGGAAGGTAGCAGGTGCATTAATCAAACTGAATGGCATCACTAGAAACTCAAAGTGGCTATAACGACACCTGAAAGAAGTCTTTTCTATGTCCTCTATCCTCATACGAATCTGGTGGTATCCTGACCTCAAATCATTCTTTGAAAAATAACAAGCACCATGCAGCTCATCAATCCTAGGAATATGATACTTGTTCTTGATGGTTTTCTTATTCAGTGCCTGATAGTCAATGCACATCCTAATCGTCACATCCTTCTTTTTAACCAAAACCACTGCAGAAGCAAAGGGACTCTTACTGGGCCAAATGTGACCCATCTCGAGCAACTCCTTAATGGTCTTCTCTATCTCATCCTTAAGTCTCTTAGGATGTCGATAGGAGGTAGTCATGATGGGCTTAGTCTCATCCTCTAACTCAATGACATGCTCTATGCCTCTATCTGGAGGCACTCCTGGTGGTATATCCCCAAACACCTTGTTGTGCTTGGTCAAGAGCTTTTGAATGTCTGGATGATAACTGCTCTTTGGATGTGGTGGGGACTTTGGCATAATAAGGCACTCTACTGCCCACTCTACCTGGTTATGTTGTAATAGTCTTTCCATTCTCTTCAGTGACCCTTCCCGTGGTCTACCATCTGACAAGCCTCTGAGACATATTTTCTTCCCTTTAAATTCAAATTTCATCTCCATTTTGTTCACATTCATGGTGAACTCCCCTAGCTAGCTCATCTAATGCATGCCTAATACAACATCTATATCCCTAATACCAACAACATAGAAATCATCAGCCAACTCATAATCACCCATGATAATATTTAGTCCAAAGATTTTCCTGTTATACTGCATTTTGAACCAGTCGACTACCATTACTTTGAATCCTTCAAATTCCTCTACCTTCATTCCACATCTAGCTACCAACTGACAAGGTCTCATTGTACCTAATCATTTAATCATATTTCAAATGTCAAAATCCAGGGGCCGTGTCCTCGGCTGTCTGCAATTAGGGATTCTACAGTTACTAGTTTTCCTAGCTAATCTTAACAGCTTCTACTAATTTGAAGAGATTAATCCGTCTACTTACTGAATGAATTTAAGGAATGCTGAAAATAGAATTAAACAGGAAGTTACTTAAAGAAATTTAAAAATAGTAACATGCATCTATATATCAAAATCAGTAAATACTTCTCACAGCAAAATCTGAAGTGATAAAACAGTGGTACTAGCCTTCTGCCTTGGTGGTGAGAGTGGGCCCTTGCTCCACACCCTTGGGGCTGAAGGCTATAGTAGAGAATTAGCACAAAAGAAGATCTCAACTAAATTCAATCCAACTCCATTCACTTTGCATTCATGAAAAATATTGATATCACAGAATTGAGATTACTAAGAATTAGAATAATCAATCATTGTATTCTTTTCTATTGTTTCTATCAGTCTATATAAAAATGAGTGATGACATATCACTTATCTTATCTACCAATTCTTCTATGAGATGACATCCATCTCTTTATTACACTAGTTGTCTAACTATGGAAAATAATCATGCAATAAAAGTAGACTGAGTGGAACAGAAGTCCACTCATAATTCTAAGTTTGAGTCTTAATACATTTGGACAGTGAGGCCCTGAAAATATGGATATTGAATCAGTTCTATCCGTAACTCATGCAAAAACTTTAAAAAGATAAAAACTCCAGCAGTTAACTAAAGATGACCCTTCACCACTCAGGTGATGATTTGAGTGAAATGAGAGGTATTATGATCACTGCTGAGAGTTCCTGATCACCAGCTTATGCTAGAAATATGCCCTACTCTCAGGAGGTGTCGAAGATATATGTCCCTATCTGCAGCTCCAAAGATATGTCTATAGCTCCAGAGATGTCTGTAGCTCTGGAGATACCATTGTGGCCTTCTTTGTTTAGTTCTGGAGAGGCTTTCTCTTTCCTTCAAAACTTCTGGTGTCGTGGTATTCTGGTATTGTCTCCAGAGATCAGTGAAGACTATCTCCGGAGATGCACAAAATTGTTGTTCCTGGCATCTACACCTGTTGATTCAAAAAGAGAGAAGTTTCTGCATTTTTCCATCAATTCCATGCACATTAGTTTCTCAATCAGAAATTATGATCTTAAGTAATCTATCTCAATTAATCATTATCTAGAATGATCTTGCTATCTTATTTGGGTGCAGACATTAAGAAAGATGGGATCAGGAAGGAGAAAAAGAGAGGTAAAAAGATGTATTTCATGGGTGCTACTTGGCACTCATCACCAACCCCTCATCGATAAAATTATGTGTAGCTCATGTATCAATGAGAGTGATGATATGTTAACCTCTAAATACACCACGCACCCTAAAAGAACCAACCTTCTAAAAACTAGAAAGCTAGGCAAGAGTCCCACCACTACCAACACTATGCTGTGATGCTCTCATCCCCACTATCCTCATGGTCTGAAGGTTGATATGAAGGTGAATCTGATGCCTCTGATTGTGTCTCCTCAGCTAAATAATATTCTATCATCTTAGCCTTAGCCTTCTGTGGGCACTTATGTGAGGGATCCCATGGCTCTTTGTAGTGAAAGCAAATATTTTTCCTCCTATATTCATTGAGTTGATCATCTGTCAACCTGTTTGATTTATCTTTAGGTTGCTCAACATCCCTCTGGAAGGGTCTCCTATCCTTCTCCTTATCCGTCCTATGTGGGAATCCCTTAGACTAAAATTTGTTTCGCCACATCGATGACTCCATATCCCAGGCCTTTTTCATGGCCTCCTGAAGTGAATCAGGGTCAAAACCCTTAACCCAACCACATAGTGGGTCTGATAATCCATCAATGAATAAAATAACCAGTCTATGCTCTGAGATATCTGGGACCATAACAAATAGGTCCTAAAACTCTGATATGTAGGAGTCTACCGATCCACTCTACCTCAGCTATGTCAACTCCTTGAATTGCAATTCTAGGTCCTTTTTGTCAAACTTGTCAATTAGTCTAGTAGTAAACTCCACATATGAAGTGATCGGATCGTAACCTAGTGTAACCTTCCCGTTACTCCACCACTTATGCGTAGTCTCCTCCAAGTGTAAAGTTGCATAGGTTATAGCATCCTCCTCTAGCATGGGACTGATCTGTAAGTAACTGTCCAATTTCTGGACCCAAGCTCTCGCGGTGGTCTTACCAGAACCATCAAAATATAGAAGAGTCATTTTACTAACTTTTTTTGCAACTCCTGGTTCTGTGGTCTATTCCCCGTATGAGGTATATGCTTCATCCAGAGATCAGAGTACTCCCCAAATGTCATCTCCACTCTGAATTTGGCACTAGATGCCCACCAGTCTCTCAGGATCTCATCCTGAAATGCTAACTGAGTGGGATCCTGTGCAGGAACTTGGTTCCTAGGTACAAAAACTGGTATGCTAGGTCTATCACCTACTGTAAACTGTGAAGCTCTCTGGTTGGTGACCGATGCCTCACCCTCATCATCCCTATACCTGTGTCTATTATCCTAGTTTCTGTCCCCATTATTTTTATCTCCATTGTTCCTGTCACCATTGTGCCTATCACCTCCTAGGTTATTCCTATTCCTATCACCACCATTGTTCATGTTTCTGTCACCTCCATTGTTTCTATTTATGTCACGGTGATTGTTATTACTGTCCCTGTTGTTTCTTCCATCCCGAGGTGCCAACTACTCAAGGATATGAAATATCTCTTCCTATGATTCTCTTAACTCCTCCCGTGACTCCCTCATTTCCCTCTCCATAGCCAACTACGTCCTAGTGAGTGCATTTAGAATCTCACGCATGTTGGGTTACTCATTTTCTCTATCACCCATCTCACTTGGTGTAGGATCTAGTGGTAATTCACTTGAAAAGGGATCTACTAAGGGAACTTCTCCTTCATGTACTACCTATGGTATTTTTATTTCTAATTGTGACCTGTTTCTCCTCAAATTATAATGGTGTGTCAATGATTGCATAGGAAACATTACTCAAATCTCACTGCATGTTTGTATCTGTATCACAGGATGGCAAGATCTTCTGCTCTGATACCACTGTAACATTCACCCCTGGTATATGTTTTTTCTCTATAGGTTTTTTTTGTTTTTATTTGTTTTATTGTTTAGGGTTTAATGGGTTTTTCTTGCATGTTTGAGTTTGCATGAAATACATAGAATATCAACAATATACTGAAAACCCAGAAAAACTAAAAGAGATATTGACAAACTAATGAAGACCCAAATTGTATTTTGCCAAAATATGAATTACAATAACATACCCAGATCAAGATTTACAACTTTGTCTAGATGTTGTAGCTAGACCAGCAATAAAGGCCACAAAAAATCACTATAAACACCTTCACCAAGTGTGAGAATACAAAGCAAGTACATAGAATAGGTCTATAGACCTTAGGCAACCCCTTTAGAGTGATATTGAGTCACTAATGCAAATTTAAACCTTCCTGAGAGCCCCACGACCAACCTGCACATGTACAGCCTCATTGGCAAGATTTGGCAACACAAAATACACTAGAATCTCCTCTTAAACCCTTGACTAAGGACTGATATAATATGTTGATGCCGGGCAACCTGAATAAGATGAAGAATCCTCAAATGTAGCCCCTCGAAACTCCCAATAGCCTCAGCAATAGGTGCAGCATGTACTTGCAGATGTACGACCAACAATAACAATGAAAAAGCAACCCAAAACAATGCCAAAATAACATGAATCTACTAGTATTCTAATTTCTATTAGCTGCACATGAAATCTCTGACAAGAATGATCATTTTCTTCTCAAATCTTCATCAAACTATTTCCGGTGAATGCACAAATAAGACCTCTGGATGAAGCCTCCACAAATCCTCTCCTAATATGGTCTTTCACACATGAGGAAAGGGACCAATGCCGGGGTTTTCTTCCCAACATAGCCAACTGAAACCCTAGAGCCAAGCTCCAAAGACAAAGCACAATAAACTCATAAAGAGAGAGCCAAAATCAATAATCTTCGCATAAGCAAATGAGAGCACTTTTTGCCTTTTTGTTTCTCTCCTTCCCCAACGCCCAAGAGGAGAGTTTTTTTATTATTATTTATTTATAAATCAACCACCTTATTGCCCCATGAGGGGTGTCCACTCCTAGGCATGTCACTTTTAAGTTACAACTTTAATTTATAAAGTGACATTATAATATAACTTAAAGTTATATTATGTCTAATAAAATATCATAAGTTAAATCTTTAATTTAACTTATATTGTTTCCAATAATGCTCCAGAAATGTCAAAACCATGAGTCATATGCAAAGGTCCTCCACAACTGCCCTGCTAAAAATAGAAAGTGCTCAGCTCCTGACTTACTATAAATAATAAGTCCCCTAAAATGACCCCCTAAACACCTCCATTAGCCTGCAGGAGTCTGATCATAGGCTAATCCCTGTCCATTGATCCAATGGTATAGATGGGGGACATTACACCACTCCATACTATCCCCAAAGCAATGGTCAAGCTGAAGCTTCGAATAAAACTATTCTTAAAATATTAAAGAAAACCATCAATGAAGCTAGTCGAGATTGGCACTTACAACTCAATCCTACTTTGTGGGCATATCGAACTAGCATTCGCACACCTATTGGAGCCACACCCTATTCCCTTGGCTTTGGATCCAAAGCTATCCTACTAATTGAGGTTGAGCTCCCCTTCTTAAGAGTGTCATTTCAACATCTTATTGATGAGGAAGACTAAAGAGTTGCTCGCTTGCAACAATTGGAAACACTAGATGAAAGATGCCTCAATGCTCTTAACCATCTCAAGGCCTATCAAAATCGTCTTCGTTGTAGCTACAACAAGAGACTCAAAGAGTGCAAATTTGTTGTTGGTGATCTTCTTCTTAAGGAAAGTCAAAGGAACTTCCAAGATCGGGACAAGAAAGGAAAATTTGAGCCTAATTGGTTGGGACCCTTCATCATTACTAGCAGTTATGGATCTGGTGCATATCAACTTTCTACACTTCAGAGTCATCCCCTTGATGAGCCTATCAACATAATTCACCTCAAAAGGTTCTATGCCTAACCCGTGGGGTATCCCAATTATTCAAAAAATACAAAAAAAAACAAATATCTAAAAAATCCAAATGCAATTCACCCTTAATCCATACCAATCTAGTCAAAGTAATCTACCCAAATCATCCAATCACATCCTTGGTCTTGATCCTAATCTTGTTGTTAACCAAATCAATCAATCATCAATGGGATATATCATTCCCGCATCCTTGTGTTGATCAAGGGATATATCATTCCCCACAATGACAACACTAAATCAATCAATCAATCAATTATCGGTTTGTAACTTGATAGGGGCAATGCCTTGTTTGTTTTTTAATCAAGCAAAAACACTCATACAACACATTGTACCTTAACCAAAATCACCTATCCAATCACTTTATCAATTTCCACATCATTCAATCTCAAACAAACAATCATCATCCAACCTCATCAAGGGATATATTGTTCCCATCATCAGGCACCTATCTAAACATCACTTAAACTCTTTGGCAAGAGATACAATGGTTGTGTGACTTGTGTCATCATTTGGTCTTTTTTTTTTAATTTTATCTTTTCTATCTCCTTCTTTTGCTTTATCAAAGCCACCTAGATCCATTTATAGCTTAGTGTGTTACAATTAGCAAAGAATGGGGCATAGTGTTTTGCGTGTCTGTTGGATATTCTTATCACTACAACTAATATTCATATCTCATGTCTAGACAAGGTTGTATTACATTGTGTATAAGGATACTCCGTTTGTTTGCAGTGTCAAGTCCATGCAAAGGATACAAACTCAACCTGGTCCCTTATACCTTGGTGCATAATATCCTCTTTCTATAACAAACTAGGGTTGCTCTACACATTATATCAGCATAACTATCTTTGTCCTTTTGGAATATTCTCTCCACGGCCAGTTGTACCCATATCTTCTTATGAATGGGGTTGTCAAATGAAAATGTGGCATGTATCAAAAGGCCTAAATCTTGTTTGCTCCCTTGTTTCTATAAAAGGGAATTTAGGGCCTTTTGTTAGGGATCTGGGAGAAATTTTGTATTGCATAACATAAATTAATTGAGTTGGTTTTTCTGGTCTAGGTTATTATTTGAGAATAGTATGTGATGTAAGTGTAGAATTCTGTATGACAGTACTAGTTCAACTTTGAAATATACTACCAAGTTCAGAGCCATATTATCTCCTTTGCTGAAATCTTCATTTCATTTATGAATAAAGTTTAATCAAGGATTGCTTTGTTCATCTTCCAGTCTTTCATGTGCATGAATATCTTTCTTTATGGATTTTGCACAAGTAGCAAATTAAATGTTCTAAAGAAAGTGTTGAATGTTGTGAAGGTTTGCAGGGATTTGTAAGTACAATTAGTTTTGAATTACTAAAGTGTAATAGTGTAATACATTGTTGCAATGCTTTATGGATTAGGGGAAAATACTGTTATGTAGGGTTATATTTACATTCATCTTGACTTTGTACCCTAAGTTAAGGTACCGATCTCTTTGAAATTGTGTCTAATGCAACTCCTTGGTCATGCAAATTTGAAAATCAAAATGAATTTCCATTTCTACCTTAAGTTATTTGTTTAATGTTATTCCTATGTTCTCTTGCAATTGAATTGTGTTAAAACCTAAGGATCTAGCCCATTAATCTAGTATATCTATAATTCTTTTGGCATTTTAGAGAGAACATATATGCTCTTAACAGTATTTGAGATAAATGGCAAGGATGTCTTAAATAATATTGTACATGATCACCCTCCTAGGTTTTGCAGAGCCTAAAGTGCAGAGGAAAAGGATTAATCATATTTTCCTGTTTGTTGGCCAACTCCTTGAGGCAATTGATCATTAGAACTGACTATTCTTTAGATTTTCTCTAAGATCCAGTTGGGAATTTAAAACAACCAACAAGTTACATGAGAGAGTTGAAACAAAAGAAGAAGAAAAGTTAGATAAAGAGTTAGAAAGGAAGAAAGACTAATAAGAAATTGTGACAGTAGAGCATGAGCCAAATAAATAAGAATGATCAAACTTGCAAGAATGTGAGAGGAAGCATATTATGTAAGAATCCACCATGCAAATCAAAGGTAAAGAGAGTTTATCCGAAAAATATATTTTAGTAATTTCTAATGAGTTCTCATGCTAGGACAATGTTTGTCTCAATGAAGTCACTGAGAAATTACCTTTGCATGTTTAAGATGAAGATTCAACAAGTGAAAAAATGTTCCAATAAATTCTAATGGTGTCCAAGAAACATTTATTAAAATTCTAAGCACTGACAAGAAGAAGCCAATGCCATGTGAGAATAGTCTATGAGTTATCCATATTGATGAGCATAAATTCATGAAGAATGCTTTAGTTGAAACTTATTCTATTAAGGGTTTCCATTCTAAGAATGACAATGTTCTTGCAAATCTCTCAAAAATTCCCAAATCTATGAAATGAGGTAAACATTTTGATTGTTTCTTTGATCACAACTAAATAAATAAGGATTATAGTAGAATGTCATTAGAATGTCTTTGTCATAATGAGAAGTATTCTAACAATGATGAAAAGATGAAGGGCACAAAATGGAAAGAGAATCCTTTCTCTCAACTTCAAAATTTCTCATGCATGATGGTGTGGGATCCTAGTGCTTTATCCAAAGAACCACAAAAAGAAGATATTGAGAAACACGTTAGGGCTGAAATTTTGATGGGTTTAATATCATAGTTGTAGAAGTGTTTTCTAGTTTAGAATCCTCAAGTTCCAATTGTATTAGAGTAGTACAATAGAAGCATGGTGGCGAATGCATTTTCTATTTGATGCAACCACTAGGGAAGTCAAAAATTGCAAGACCAAAGCATAAGGTATGTGATGAATTCTATGTTATGAAAACTGACATGGTTATGTGTGTACAATAGTTGCATTCCATGGATGACTTTCTACATAATGATCAATTTAGAAAGATAAAGCTTACATTTGAAGGAAAATATATGGTGCTTAGAGGTGTCTCTAATGAGACTTTTGGAGTAGTCACAAATAAGAGAACTTCTTACAAGGGACTGTTGCATATAGGTTGTCATTGATGTCAACAGTGGTATGAAGTGTTGCAGTATGAAAGAGTGGTACATGAGATGACAAGGAGGTTGCAATAGTATGATGATCAATGAAGATAGATGAATAAGCATTATGAGTCAGACATGTAAAGAGATGAATATGTGCAGAGGAACTCAAAGGAGAAGACTGAGAATGGTAATCAAAGAATTTTAAAATAAAGGAAATGGATCAACATCTGTACATTGTTATACCTTATCTGCTGAAGCACATAAGTTGACTTTCCTAACATTCTTATGTTTGAAGGCAATGATTAGATATAGTTGGGTTTTTGTCGCATGATGATAATATGAACACATGATGATTGAAACCTGATGGATAATGTTGCAAAAACTTGAAGAATAATTGGTTAAGTATAGTGTATGTCAAGAAAGATAGTACAATCTTGGAAGAATGTACCGTACTCTACCGCATCTGAAGATATGAGCCTGCAGATAGGAAGGATGGATCACTATCATTCTTAGGTATTAGTGTTTCAAAATTGAGATCACAATTCTTACCGCAAAGTGTTTGGGAGACAAAAGAATGAAGATAGTAAAGAAACATGGCAAGTATAGTCATAGAGTGGCAAGAGGATGCTTCTCGCTTCTCTGTGGATGAAGATATGAAGTTGCAACTTGAAGAACAGGTAGATATGAGTAACAAGGATGCATGTTTCAAGTTTCAAAAAATAATTTTTACCATAGATGCTTTTCTAGAGTTAGATGTATGAAGACATGTCTTGGTGCAGAGTGGTGCAAATAGAAGAAGAGAGTCAAATGTTACCACAGTACAACACATAATGACAATTGGTCTTGTTGATTGAATAACAATTCTTATGACTGGAAGGTATGTGGTAATCAAGTTTCAAGTGGTTGTGTTCACCACAAGCTTTGGTTTCATAGCCTTATCTTAAGACTGAGCAAGCAAAAGTCGCTAAGGATACCTGCATCAAAGACATAGTGTTTGTGCTAGCATGAAACATCTTAAGATAATAAGAGAAGTGTACATGAATGTTTCACAAGTCACATAATGATTCTAGCATGTGGTCTACATGATGTAATTTTATCTCCTCCAGTACCGCTTTAGGTCTACAGTCAAATACAATGATGGGTAGTTGCTGAGGTGCCGACTTGGTGCTTAATAAAGACTTTGATTTTTGTAATGGATGTGCAGTAGCCTAGAAGGGTGTATCAAAGCAGGATAGGACCTGATTATGCATTATTCCTATACTGCATTGGGATCTTATCTACCACACATGTTTGGGAGCTAACTGATATGGCCACTACATGTTTCTTTTTGGCTGACCAAAGAGAAAGACTTTGAAGCTTGTAGAGGATATATATATATATATATATATATATATAAAGAATCAAATTTGTTGAAAGGTTTTGTATTTTTTTGAAGCAAGAATCAATATTGTGCAAATATACTTACATCAGAAGTAGATATGATGATGAAAAATGCCAAGGATCAGTTCATGTAAAATAATATAGTTGCGGAAGATATTGTGATCTTTGCAAGGATGAAGAAGAATTCATGAATATGTTTTAATGTTGCGAAGATCTGTATTGTTATTGTGTGGAAGATAGATAGTAGTGCAGAGGCTAAAGTGATTAGAAATTTGTGTTACATGAAGAACATACTAATATACTTTGTAAATTTGTAAACTAATCAGGGAGTTGCAGCTTCCTTTGGGTTGTAGCCCATAAATAATATTGTAATCTAGTTTTATATTTATTTGTGAGGCTAGATTTGGATAGTAGATCCAAGCAACTTGCTCACCGTGGTTTTTCCCTTCTTGGATTTCCACGTAAATTTGGTGTTATAGTTGTGTGTTGTGTTCCTGCATCTCTCATGTTTTGAATGATCACATTAATTTGAATGCTATAGAAAATAAGGTAATTTGATTAAGAATTGATTCACCCCCTCTCTCAGTACTTTTGTGTGTTCAACAATTGGTATCAGAGCAAGGTTCCTTGGATACAGCCTAACAGCTAAGGTAGATCTTGGTGTGGAATGCATGGGAACAAAAGAAAGATTCATTGGGAAGAATCCTCTAGAAGGTGATATAAATATGATAACCTACAATCCTGAAGATTGTGTAGTTGATTATGAAGGAAAACTTATTCTACCCTAGACGATCTGGATGCTGCAAGAAGTGAAAATGAAGACTTCAAGATTAGGCTCACTAAATCAAAGGATACAATTGCAAAGTTGAAAGTTCAAATTGAAGAAAGTAAGAAGGTTGCAGATTGTCTAAATTTAAAATTGAATGACAAATCGGTTGAATGCTCCAAGATTGAAGAAGAAGTTGTCTCTCGAAAGAAAGAATTGGAAAAAGCAAAGGAACAAATAGACAGAGGTCTAAAACTTTAGAAAAGCACCAACATCCTTGATGAAATAATTAGTTGTCAAAGACCACTTGAGAACAAGGATGGCATTAAGAAAGGTCAGAGATCAAAGACAAATGTGCCTGAAGATTTCTTTGGAACTGAAAAGATCATGTTTGAAAGTGAGAAGGGAGAAGCCTATTCTAAAGAATCTAAAGAAGAGGTACATAAGATAAATAATGACTTCATAGGTGTCAAGGAAGCTTTCAAGAAGCCTCCTTTTAAACAAGCTACCAATTCCAGATTCTCTCAATTCTTTAATGGTTACTGTTATTCTTTCTATAAATTTGGTCATAAGGCTATTGATTGTAGGACCATGGAAAGAAGAAATAACCACATAAAGAAAAAATCATTTGTGCCCACAAGACATGATGTTGTGATCTCTCATTCCTTCTATGGGTATTGTTGTGCATGTAATAAGTTTGGTCATAAGGTTGTTAAGTGTAGAACCAAGGTAAGGTGAAATAGTATGACTCAAATATAATGTTGTTTGCTACAAGTGTAACAATGTTGGACATAAGGCAAGATTCTGTAAGACTAGTTCTGAGAAACCATCTATGTAGCACAAGAAGACAAAACAAATTGTAACTCAGCAGAAGAAGGAAATGGAAAAGATATGGAGAAGAAAGATAGAGCAAGGTAATAAAAAGGAGGAATGTGTGTCTCTGCCTAGTGCAGAGGACTCCATTACTAATTGAGATAAGACAAAGTCAGGGGACCTAATTAGGATATACTCTTTCTTTCCCCCTTTTTGGAAGTCATGGCATTTACAAAAGAAAGCCACTCACACAATCAAGATGAATGAAAATAATTGGAAAGGATGTTGATATGAAAAGATAATATCTTTTTCCCAATTGCCCGAAGTAGAACAACCTAATGCAGAGGTTTACAGATAATCCTTGAGTCTCTGTGAATTCACAAAGTAATCCTGCAGTAGTTTACCTACCAGATGAAGGAGCATTGATTATGGAAATTTAGGGCAAATGTAGGATACTTATACCTTTTTGGATAATCAAAATTCATTTGCGACCAAGTATTCACCCCCAGACCTAAGTTGAGAAGTTTATCAAAGAGTTTGGTAAATTTGAGTTGAAGACAAAATCCAAGGGTTTGCACAAAGAGGTATTTATCAAACTACTACCTTTTAAAACCCTAGTTGCTATATTTTGATAAATTGTGATGGTGACACCACAATTGGTCGATGTTTCTAAAAAAACTAGACCTAAATATAAGAAGTGCTCTTTCAAGGCAAGAGAGGTTGATATGAAAGGGCCATTTTTCCATATACCAGCTTATGTTGTTTATACAAAGGATGTCAAAATTTATGTTCACTCAAAGATAGATGAAATCAATCATGTGAAATTTGAGGAGGTCAGGAATCAACTTTTGGATGATGAAGTTATCTACAAACTTGAATATGCAAATGTAGGGACAAAACACCTGGATATCTGGAAAGACTACCCTGACTTCTGTGATGAGCATGAGTGGATCAAATTCATATTAAGAAGAATTCCTGGTTCATATGTCTAGACAAACCCTATCAGATAACCAAAGATACAATTAAGGCTGTCACTAGGTTATGTTCCATCGGATCTATATCGGTGATGAAGTTAGTCAAGAATGAAAAGGACATTGAGCTTATTGAAGAAAAATTTGATAAAAAGAACATTGACTGTGAATGACATCCCTGATCTAGGTGTTTGATATGCAGCCATGGGAATTGCCTATAAAGTTTACTTTACAAATAGAGAAGGTTCTGCAACTGGTACTGCTATTCATACTACATATCAGATGGTCAAAGAAGGGAAAGATCTTTACCTTTGTGAAGTCATGAGAGAACAACTTATGGAGAATATAAGAAGGACAGAGGAAACTGGATACATTTTTAGGTATGATACGTTGATTATTTGTCTTACATTCTATTTCTTAAATGAATCACCTGGTTTTAGTGGAAAAATATGGCAAGAGCACATTCCGATAGCAGCACAAATTAAGAGTCATGTAAGGGGATTTAGTGATCCAAATCACTACAAAGCAATGTACTAGGGTTTCTTCAAAACCCTTCAGATTAACATGCATGCCAGAGAAATAATTCCCTACCATTCTATACAATAATATAGGGAGAAGATTACATTTTTGGTTGACAAAGATTACACTTACATGGAGGCAGTTGAACCCAGAACTGCATGGATTCCTAGACTTCCATATGAAGTCTCTAAAGAATAAATAAAAGTTTATGCTGACATCCTGCTCAACAAACCCATAGATACCTCTGTTGAAAGGTTTGGAACTTGTTGACCTATTTTCCTCTTCCCAAAGTCAAATAGCCCAGCTTGAGGACCTTGTTGAAATCTAACCCTAAATTCCTAAAAACCTTCAAATTCCAATGAGTTTCCTTGCAAAAATCCCTAAAAAATTCCTAGAATGAATCCTTGCAAAAAACCCAGAAAATTCTAGGTTATTGCCTTAGTTTTTGGGCCCCTTTTGGCCTTTATCAGCAAAAGTTTAGGTTCCTGAACTACGACAGAAAAGTTACAAAATGGATAATTCAATAAAAACTCTTTCTCCCTTTGTCAAAAAATTCCATTTTTTACAGACACTTCAAGAGTTCACTTTTTTACAAGTTCGTCGATTCGGCGATTTGTTGACAATGGGTAGGAGAGTGGGATGCAAAACATAAAATTGGCTAAGGCATAAAGGAAGAAAGTAATGCCTTATCGGCAAAATTCTAAAAGTTTGAACTCTTCATGAGTTTGGAAATTCTTTGGTTTGCCAACAAGGTAGATCTTCGATAAAGCAAGGTAGGAGAAGCCAAGGTTCGAGAAAGTGGGACTTTCCCGACAAGGAAAGATTTGCAAGAAATGGAGAAGGGAGTGAAAGAATGTCTTTATCGACAAAGTGCAAAAAGTGCAAGCTCAAAGCAAAGTTCACGATTTCCTTAATTTTTCGATTGGGTGATTCTCTGATAGGGGAAAGTCAAAATTTAGCCAAGGCATAGTTGGTTCACCAAAGGTGAGTTTGGCCAACGTCAATTTTGCCGATAAGGCAAAATGGGAATGAAGACATCGGCAGATGAAATGGTTTGGCAAAGTAACATTTCACCAACAAGCAAGCTTGGTTTGTGGAAGTGGAATTTTGCCAATGGAGGCAAAAAGGCAGACACAAGAAAGTTTTGAAAAATGACATTTTGTCGATAAGGCAAAAGATAGGCCAAAATAGTTCCAAAAAGTGGCATTCTGCCAATGAAGTAGAAAAGAGGACCAAGTTCTGAAAACTTGGACTTTGTCGATAAGGCAAAAGATGGAGCTAGAAATAGATCTGGAAATTTAAAGATTGTCAATTGAGGGTAGAAGATGCTGAGAAGAGAGAGAAAAGTTCAAAAATCAGAGATTTTGTCGATGGGAAAAATAAAGGGAAAGTAATAAAAATGGATGATATATGAGAAAAAAATGGGGATTTAAAGTGTTGTAAAAGCTTGCAGACCCTTGAAATCATGCCATTTTCTCAGCAAGGAGGTACCCCAGCATTCAATTCCATAGGACAAAGTCAGTAATAGGTAGCTGAAATAGTGGAAATTTTCAATGTTGTTGTACAGATTGCTACCACAAGATAGATTTGTAGGGACAAAACAAACTTGCAAGCCCTTCCTCATAAATATGCCTAGCACTCATGCATGTAGGCAATCTTCTTCTACAGGCTGTAGGCATGTCAAAAGCATGGCCCATGTCCCATTCGTAGATTTTTTCAGTAGATCTTCTATGTCAGAAATTTAAGGAAGCATGGGCATGTCCTGGGTCAATTGACCAGCTTCCAGCGCCACTATTGTGGAAGTGCTTGAAAATGTTATATACATCAAATTGCAATGTATTTATGTTAGCTGTTCTTGTGGGCTATTATACAAGTTGGAGAATTCTTGTGACCAAGCCTCTGTAATGCAATTGCATGAACCAGTTGGATCTAATGCATTGTGCTCAACTTTGACCCTTTGGTGTTTCCAATTGATAGTTCAACTATGAATGTAATTGATTATTCTGGGTCTATTTCTTCTGCACAATTCTCCCTCTTTTGTAATGGCTATTTGGCCACTATAATCAATACAAAGTGATATTTTTGCCTCTCTCATTATTCTTGCACTGTGTCTATTTTTGATTAATGTGAGTTGTGTATTATGGACAAAATAGTCCCTTTCATACCTCCATTTTTCTGTTCTAGCCTCTGTTAGGATTAATATGAGTCTGTGTGAGTTCTTTCAATTTTGAGGTTATCATTGTGCTGAGTCAATTGCAGATGAACATCCCCAATCTGGAGCATCACCTTCTTTTATTTCAGCAATCCTTCTTATCCCTTTTCCCAACAAGTATTAGCACTAGATTTAATTCAATTCTCTGAGCCTTAAGCTCAAAAAGAGGAACCAACCTTCTCTAGAGGCCTGATCTCATTAACAAGGTCCCACACCTTGAGATCAGTCTCATTGTGTCATTGGAGTGTTTGAACAAGCTTCAAGCAAGGTGCAATTTCACATGACAATAGGTTCTAGCATGCTCAGTGGGACTCTCCACTCTGAGTAGAAGCTGAGCTAAGAAATTCAATGCTACTCTCAATTTATTCACTGATGTGGACGCATTCCAATACCTAACGACTTTGTTGATCTAGTACTCATATCAAGCCAACATTACATGCCTAGAGTGCAGACAAGATCTTCTTCTAGAGTTAATCCTCAATTTTTTGAACTTTCTTTTATAGAATCTAGAAGAAGTAGGTTGTCTAGATCCCCTATGAGGGAAAATAGGAGTGCACAACGATCTCCATCAAGAGCCCAGTCTGCTCCCCCTCTAGCTAGATTTTAGGTTAGGTTCGAGTATTCAAGAAGAACCTTGCACATACCTAGAATCAATTTAAACATCCAAAATATGGCTAGGAATCTTCCATTTGTTGCTTTCAATGGGGGTAGCCCACTGGATCTATCTCAATATGACGATATCCCCACTTCAGCCTTAAAGGTTATTCCATTCTTTACCGGTTAAAACTCCACCACCCCAGCTAAGCACATTCAAGATATAGCCAATGTTTGCTCTATCCACGATGTCACTGTTGCAATGTGGTAGTGAGGCTCTTGGCCTCTTCATTCAAGGGAAAACCCCTGCAATGGTATAGGGGTCTCCAAGCCAAGTTTGTTTATCATGGTCTTATGGATTGCATAGGCCTTAAGAGAAGTGTGTTTTCTCTAATATTTTGTTAGATCAAAAAGAAACGGAAGTCAACATTATAGGCTATTAGAATGATTGTGAGATTAACCTTGCATTGGAGAAAAGTAGGGAGATCATGAAGGATTGTCCTAACTAAATGACTTCATGAAGGTTGTCATGTCACCAATCCCTACTAGAAATGAAACTATCAAACCATCATTATGACTTTCCTAAAATTCACTACAATCAATTCCTTGATAACATCATGAATAGTCATAAAACTAAAATTTAATAATCCTATCATACCTAGAATAGCCACACATAGGAAGATTTACATGCAGTGGAAAGGTGCAAGGAGTGAAATTTTGCATCCTACACTTCGTGGGGCTGAATGGACTGTACCAACACATCAAGGTGGGTAGGTGAATGCTAGGATGGGTCTCATTTCGTGTCCCAAGTGGACGAATCATTCTGGGCTACATGCTATTGGCAATGTCTCCTAAGAGCCCTAAGAGGCAAAAACTACAAATCTTTGATGGGGCAGTTTTGGGATTCTGTGACACTTGGGAATGTTTTGTTTAGACCTACATATGCACATGGGTTCCATCCACAATAACCTCTCTTAGTTTCTACAAACTCAACATTGTTTAACAGTGAGAGTGGATGCATTCTTGCAAAATGCTTCAGTTTCATGCAGTGGAAAGATGCAACAAGTGAAATTTTACATCCTGCACGTCGTGGGGCCAAACGGACTACACCAATGTGTCAGGGTGGGTGGTTGAATGATAGGAGGGGTCTCGTTTCATGCCCCAAGTGGCCGAATTGTTTCAGGCTACACACTACTGGTAATGTCTCTTAAGAGCCCTGAGGGGCAAAAACTACCAATCTTTGATGGGGCAGTTCTGGGATTCCATGACACCTAGGAATGCTTCATTTAGACATACATATCCATGTGGGTTCCATCCAAAATAACCTCTCATTTTTTGTGAACTCAACATCATTTGACCGTGAGGAGAGTGGATGCATTCTTGCAAAATGCTTCAGTTTTGTGCAGTGGAAGGTGCAAGGAGTGAAATTTTACATCCTGCACCTTATGGGACTGAACGGACTATGCTAACACTTCAGGGTGGGTAGGTGAATGCTAGGAGGGATCTCCTTTCATGCCTCAAGTGGCCAAATCATTTTGGGCTACACGCTACCAGCAATGTCTCTTAAGAGCCTTGAGAGGCAAATACTATCAATCTTGACAGGGTAGTTTTGAGATTCAGTGACACTTGGGAATGTTTCATTTGGACCTACATATGCACGTTGGGTCCATCCACAATAACCTCTCTAAGTTTCTGTGAGCTCAACATTGTTTGACCATGAGGACAGTGGATGCATTCTTGCAAAATGCTTCAGTTTCATGCAGTGGAAAGGTGCAAGGAGACATATTTTTCATTCTATAGTTTGTGGGGCTAAATGGATAATGCCAACATGTCAGTGTGGGTGGGTAAACACTAGGATAGGTCTTGTTTCGTGCCCCAAGTGGACGAATCATTCTAGACTACATGCTATCGGCAAAGCAACTTTGTCGATAGCGTGTAGTTTGAGATGATTCGGCCACTTGGGGCATGAAAAGAGACCTCTCCTAACATTTACCCACCCAACCCGACATTTTGGTGTTGTCAGTTTAGCTCCATGAGGTGCAAAATGAAAAATATGGCTCCTTGCAACATTTAGCATAACCACGCAAGGAGTGAGTTTTTGCATTTTGCACCTCATGGGGCCGAATGAACAACACCAATGCATTGGGGTGAGTGGGTAAATGCTAGGAGAGGTCTCATTTTGTGCTCCAAGTGGCTAAATCATCCCAGACTACATGCTACCGGCAAAGGTGGCTTTACCGGTAGCATGTAGTCCAGGACGATTCAGCCACTTGGAGCACGAAACAAGACCTCTCCTAGCATTTACCCACCCACTCCAATGTGTTGGCGATGTCTGTTTAGTTTCACAAGGTTCAAAATTAAAAATATAGCTCCTTGCACCTTTCCACTACATGAAATTGATGCTTTTTGCAAGAATGCATCCACTATCCTCACAGTCAAACGATGTTGAGTTCATAGAAATCAAGAGAGGTTATTGTGAATGGACCCCACATGCATATGTAGGTCCAAACGAAACATTCTCAGGTGTCACAGAATCCCAGAACTAAAACGTCAAAGATTGACAATTTTTGCCTCTCAAGGTTCTTAAGAGACATTGCCAATAGCATGTAGTTCAGAACGATTCGACCACTTGGGACATGAAATGAGACCCCTCCTATCATTCACCCACCCACCCTAACACATTGGCATAGTTTGTTTGGCCCCATGAGGTGCATAATGAAAAATATGGCTCCTTGCAACATTTAGCATAACCATGCAAGTGATTTTTTGTATTTTGCACCACGTGAGGCCGAACAAATAGTGCCAATGTGTTGGGGTGGGCAGGTAAAATCTAAGAGAGGTCTCATTTCATGCCCCAAGTGGTTGAATCATCCTAGACTACACGCTATCGACAAAGCCTCTTTGACGGTAGTGTATAGTCCAAAATGATTCACCCACTTGGGGCACGAAACGAGACCTCTCCTAGCATTGACCCACACACCCCGATGTGTTAGTGCTATCTATTTAGCCCCATGAGGTGCAAAATGAAAATATAGCTCCTTGCACCTTTCCATTGCATGAAACTGACGCTTTTAGAAGAATGCATCCAATGTCTTCACAGTCAAACAATGTTGAGTTCACAGAAACTGAGAGAGTTTATAGTGGATGGACCCAACGTGCATATGTAGATCCAAATGAAACATTCCTAGGTGTCAGGGAATCCCAAAACTGCCCCATCAATGATTAGCAGTTTTTGCCTTTTAGGGCTCTTAAGAGACATTACTGGTAGCATGTAGCCTGGAATGATTTGGCCACTTGGGGCATGAAATGAACCTCTCCTAGCATTCACCCACCACCTCGACACGTTGGCGCAGTTCGTTTGGCCCCATGAGGTGCAGGATGCAAAATTTCACTCCTTGCACCTTTCCACTGCATGAAATTGAAGTATTTTGCAAGAATGCATCCACTCTCCTCAAGGTCAAATGATATTGAGTTCATAAAAACTGAGAGTGGTTATTGTGGATGGACCCCACATGCATATGTAGGTCCAAATGAAACATTCTTAGGTGTTATGGAATCCCAGAACTACCCCATCAAAGATTGATAGTTTTTGAATCTCAAGGCTCTTAAGAGACATTGTTGGTAGTGTATAGTCCAAAATGATTCGACCACTTAGGGCACAAAATGAGACTCCTAGCATTCACCCGCCCACCCCAACATGTTGGTGCAGTTTGTTCAGCCCCATGAGGTGCAGGATGCACAATTTTACTCCTTGCACCTTTCCACTACATGAGATTGAAGCATTTTGCAAGAATACATCCATTGTCCTCACAGTCAAATGATGTTGAGTGCATAGACACTGAGAGAATTTATTGTGGATGGACCCCACATGCATCTGGGAATCCAAATGGAACATTCCTATGTGCCATAGTTTGAGAGAACAATTAGTCTAAAGTATGGCACCTTTTTTGTCTTCAAGCTCTTAAGAGACTAACTCTGTCAGATGTAGCGAAGAACGATCAAGAGGCATGTACACTAAAAGGACATCTCCCCTAGCATTCAATCACCCACCTTGACATGTTGGTACTAGTAGTTTGGACTCATGAGGTGAAGAATGTAAAATATCACTATTGTAGACATATAGAAAGTGAAATGAGGGTGTAAAGCCAAATTCCACAATGATTGCCTACATCCTCTCTGCCTCTACCAAAATGGGATCTTTGGAACATGATACATGGGCATCCATCAAAGCATAAATGATATGGGAATTGCGATAGATGTTGTAGTTGCAACTACCCTAGAAGTCATGTATGGAAAATGTGGAAGCATAAACAAGGCAAGTGAACTATTTGACATGACACCTCAAAGAAATAAGACTTTAGAAACTAATTGTCTCTTTGTCTTCCTCTATACCTCATTCTACTCTTTCCATAACCCAATGCTAAGCATCAATGTCATAATTTAGCATTAACAACTATTGAACAAGTATGTACTAATTTAGCATAAATTAAAATGAAATGTTAAATATATATTTCATATGATTGCCATTATGCTTCTTTTTTATTAATTCTTACTAATTAGGGTATTCATATAGAAATATATAGTATCTCATGTATTCTTACAAAATGCATATGGGAATTATATCAAATGTTGTAGTTGGATGGAATGATGCCTCAAAGAAATGTGATCTCATGGAAGTTTGAAAAATGTTGTAGTTGCAACTACCCTAGAAGACATGTATGCAAAATGCGGAAGCATAAACAAGGTGAGTGAATTGTTTTACATGATGCCTCAAAGAAATGCAGTCTCATGGAATGACATGATTGTAGGATATGCACAAAATGGATTTGTCGATAAGGCTATAGAAACTTTCAAGCAAAAGAATTTGGCGAATGTAAAGCTAAAATCCACAACCTTTGACTGCATCCTCCTTACTAGTGCCAAATTGAGACCTTTGGAACATGGTACATTGACATCCATCAAAGCATAAAGGATATGGGAATTTTGTTAGATGTTGTAGTTGCAACTACCGTAGGAGACATGTATGCAAAATGTGGAAGCATAGACAAGGTGAGTGAACTATTTGACATGATGCCTCAAAGAAATGTGGTCTCATGGAATGCCATGAATGCAGGACATGCACCAAATGGATTTGTCGACAAGGCTTTAGAAACTTTCAAGCAAAGAAATTGGTGAGTGTAAGGATAAAATCCACAACCTTTGACTGCATCCTCTTTGCCAGTGCCGAATTGAGATATTTTTGAACATTGTACATGGACATCCATCAAAGCATAAAGGATATGAGAATTTTGTCAAATGTTGTACTCGCAACTACTGTAGGAGACATGTATGCAAAATGTGGAAGCATAGAGGAGGCAAGTGGATTATCTACCCTGATGCCTCAAAGAAATGCGGTTTCATGGAATGCCATGATTGCAGGATATGCACAAAATGGGTTTGTTGATAAGGCTTTAGAAACTTTCAAGCAAAAGCAATTGGCGGGTGTAAAGCTAAAATCCACAACCTTTGACTGCATCCTCTCTGCCAATGCCAAACTGAGATCTTTGGAACATGGTACATGGACATCCATCAAAGCATAGTTACAATTGTTGTAGGAGACATGTATACAAAATGTGGAGGCATAGAGAAGGCGAGTGAATTGTTTGACATGATGGCTCAAAGAAATGCGGTCTCATGGAATGCCATTATTGCAGGATATGCACAAAATGGATTTGTCGATAAGGCTTTAGAAACTTTTTAGAAAAAGCAATTGGCAAGTTTAAAGCTAAAATCCACAACCTTTGACTGCATTCTCTCTGCCGGTGCCAAACTGAGATCTTTGGAACACACTACATGGACATCCATCAAAGCATAAAGGATATGGGAATTTTGTTAGATGTTGTAGTTGCAACTGTCGTAGGAGACATGTATGCAAAATGTGGAAGCATAGAGAAGGCAAGTGGATTGTTTGACATGATGTTTCAAAGAAATGCAATCACATTGAATGCCATGATTGTAGGATATGCACAAAATGATTTTGTTGATAAGGCTTTAGAAACTTTCAAGAAAAAGCAATTAGCGGGTGTAAAGCCAAATTCCACAACCTTTGACTGCATCCTCCCTGTGTGTACCAAAGTGGGATCTTTGGAACACGGTACATGGACATCCGTCAAAGCATAAAGGATATGGGAATTTTGATAGATGTTGTAGTTGCAACTTCCCTAGAAGACACGTATGCAAAATGTGGAAGCATAGACAAGGCAAGTGAATTGTTTGACATGACACCTCATGGAATGCAATGATTGGAAGATATGCACAAAATGGGAATGTTGATAAGGCTTTAGAAACTAGGTGAAATGAGGGTATGCTAGAACTACAGACGGTGTAATGAGGATATGCTATTGAAACATGGAGTATATGATATTGAAACATACTTCCATTTAAGTTGTACACCTATTTAGATTTCCAAATGCAACATTAGGTGAATTTGGGTTGTGGATGACATTTTTTTTGCATAAACTAGATAACAAAATAGGTAAAAACACAAACATGTCTTTTCTCATTAACACAAAAATAACTATCTTTGATTTAATCAAAAACATCATAACTTTTGTCATTTTTAACATGTATCTTGCATGTTTAGTATGTAAGATGAGAAATTATCTATGATTATCATATCAAATCTAGTAGTTTCAATATCATGATTGTTATGAGATGTATACAAAAAGAATCTAGTACAACAAATATGTATGCAAACTATGGAAGCATATGGGAATTTTATCAAATGTTGTAGTTGCATGGAATGATGCCTCAAAGAAATGCGGTCTCATGGAATGCCATGATTGCAGGATATGCACAAAATGGATTTGTTGATAAGGCTCTAGAAAATTTCAAGCAAAAGCAATTGGCGGGTGTAAAGCGAAATTCCACAACCTTTGACTACATCCTCTTTGCTTGTGCCAAACTGAGATCTTTGTAACACGGTACATGGACATCCATCAAAGCATAAAGGATATGGGAATTTCAACAAATGTTGTAGTTGCAACTGTTGTAGAAGACATGTATGCAAAATGTTGAAGCATAGACAAGGCAAGTAAATTGTTTGACATGATGCCTCAATGAAAGGTGGTCTCATGGAATGCCATGATTGCAAGATATGCATAAAAGGGATTTGTTGATAAGGCTTTAGAAACTTTCAAGCAAAAGCAATTGGCTGGTGTAAATGCCAAAATGAGATCTTTGGAATAGGGTATGGACATCCATCAAAGCATAATGGATATGGGAATTTTGTCAAATGTTGTAGTTTCAAATTCCCAAGGAGACATGTATGCAAAATGTGGAAGCATAGACAAGGTGCGTGAGTTGTTTGACATGATGCCTCAAAGAAATGTAGTCTCATGGAATGCCATGATTGTAGGATATGCACAAAATGTATTTTCCAAGGATGCTCTCAAAAAAATGATATAATCAAACACCCTGAAACATATATTGAAACTAAATGAACATAATATCATTTCATGGAAACATTGAAGAACACATACACAATATCAAAACTTTTAAGCACGATACATTATCTATCTTGTAACCATAATTGATCAACATATATAATGTAAAATCTCATATACATGATGTCATGAAAATAACATATAGTGTATATATAAAGCCATATAGGCATGTACAAACAAAGCCATATAGGCATATATATATAGCAATATACATCAGAAAAATAGAAAAGTATGTTTACAACTCGCCATATAGGCATACAACAAAATGTCCCAAAATCAAATATGCTTTGGAGTGCTATGAAATAATTGACAGCCCTTGCTTAGCCGTGAAGAAGGAGAATCAGTCAACGTCTCATCCTCTCTCATTCGCTGACTAGACCTCCTGGATAGAGATTTTTGAAGCTCCACCTATTAATACAATCAAACAATACACACATTAATATAGAAAACATGAAATTATATACATGACATAAGTAATCAATCACTTACCGCAAGTTGGTGATCCCTCTCGATCATTTCTTGTCTCTCTTCATCGGTAGTTGCATGGATTGGAGTTCTAACCTCCTGTGAGAAGCATGAAGAAGTAAATTGAGTAAACATGAATATTATTTATGTACATTGAATGACGTGAGATAAAACAAGAAACACATAATGACATCTACATGTTACTTGCTCTTACCTTAGTCAAAGGATTTGTAGATGAAACAACTGCAACAATGCCCATTTCTGTTGACTGGCGAATATGAGGAGTCTTAAGCTCTGTCATCAATTGAAAATAGAGTTGAAGGTTATTTGACCAAAATCTACAAAACATTATTTAAATGCATAATGATTAGAGATGGTAAAATTTACCTTAGTGAAACTGCCTCTATATCTTGTCCAACTAACTCCTCTTGAGGATGAATCTCCGACATCCACCTGTTCATCATCAAATCGTTGCTAAATAAGATTACCATTGATATATGACAAAAAGTTTACATGTACTATATTTGCTATCTTGTTATGTAAATTGCATACCTGTCGACTTGACCTCCTCTCCTAACCTTGCAGTGGACGACTGACAGATGTAGGATGACTACTTTGACCCTAGAATTTCATAATGCATACAATTACCTACATTAATTTTGACTTATAATATCTATTAATATATTTAATTCTGAGATTCCAAATACAAATATAATAAATTGCAAAACCTTCTAAAAATTTACCTGTGAATCAATACCAAATGTACTATCCAACAAGTCATCTGTCAATACAATATCATCTAATATGGATGTGTCATGCGCCTGCTCCTGCCCCTGTGTGGCATAGTTCTGAAAGTTTGGATCATCCTCTCCAATCCTTGTATCATGAGCATCCTCCGATCCATAATCACATAATGCTCCACATGATCGGCAAAGGCAGGGATCGGTGATGCCTGTTACTCTCACCCTCACTAGCCTGGGAAAGAGTACTGCCATGTTGTGCTAAAGACTGAGTGAGGAAGCTCATAGACAATAGCATATCCACCTCAACACTCTCCTTCAAAGATGAAGGGAGTGAGATATGTTGTGGCCTCCCTAAGGGTCTAGCAGGACAGTTTTGATCACATTGTGCCCCCGCTCTATCCTATGCAGAGCCACTACCTTTTCCCTCGAAATCCCATATGTCAAAGTATTTGGAATCTTGTTGAGGACAAACTCACAATAGAGTTTCCTCAAAAAATATTGTGGGGCCTCAAGGTTGTTACATGGTAGCTCATCAAACACCATCTACCACTTATGCTAGAAGTTTTTGAATATTCCTTCGTGCACACACTAGTGAATGGGGAATCTCTTACAATTATCGTGTAATGGTTGATTTTTTCTAGGATTGACAAAATGTGCACATAGATCAGATTTCAAAATTTTAAGGTCTTTAACTTGTATGTATGATAGTTTATCTGCATAGAATTGTCGACAACTCTCCCTATAGTCTTCCCATAACTTGATTTGGTTTGTGACCGTATCAATGTGGGAAATAATGGACTCTAAGGAAGTGGCAAGGGATCTCTGATGACCATTGCTTCCATTTGGTTGTTTTAAATGTTGAACTAAGTTTTCAAGTTGTTTTTTATTGTTTTCAATTTCCCCTAAATAATATTGTTGTGTGTCATGAGGGTGACGAGGAAAAGAAGGTGGATTTTGAGGAGGGTTTTGAGCCTCCTCTTCAATTAGATTCTCATCTATTGGATTAAGCCTTTGGGGTGATTCATTGCCTAAAAATCTTAAAATAGAAATTCAATCAAAAAATGAAAAATAAATTCAATTCATTTTCAAATTTACAAAAAAGATTCAAATCCTACCTTCTTGAGTTTTTTGACTCTATTGAGCTCGTGCACGACAAGAACGACGAGGTGGCATTGTGTTTCGATGTGCTTTATTCTTCAAATAGCTCCAAACATGGTCACACAATAACCCTAGGCATGTTTTGGATCTCAAACTGAAAATGAGGTGAAAATATGACACTCAACTGCACTTTTTTTATATATTTAGCACTCCAAAATGCGATCGCGTTATAATTCTCTAGGACCAAAAAGTGGTTTGGCCACTTTTTGTTCCCCCATCTTTTTGCACTTACCCCATGCTAAACTAGAAATGAAAAATAACAATGGTAAAAAATAAAGCTTATGGAATCTAAATCACTGGAGCAAGCATGTGCTCCCAACTGTGAAAATTACGCATAAACTGAGAATAGAATTGTAGTTCGATATTTCTGGAATTAACTGTGTGCAAGAACTACAATCATTATGGACTGTGGAAATTTGATGTCACTTATGAGAATAGAATTATTAATAATATGCCCCCTTTAATTGTGTAGACTATGAATGAGTGCCCACAAATATAGGAGAGAAAGAAAAATGGAAGATGAAAAATTGAGCATGATATGAAACTAGTATAAAATGTGTACATTTTGTATACTTACCTATGTGTGTTATCAATGTGAATAAAATGTGTGGATAAAAAAATGCCCCTACTTTTTTGCCCCCAATGAGAAAGCATGAAGATAGAACCTGCAACAAGAAACAAAACCTTTCCCCTCAAGTGGCAAGATCAAGTGAAAAGCATGGAAAGAACATGAACATAGCATGTGTAATAATATGATGTGTAAGAAACACAAGTGATAAATATTATTAGAAAGAGATTAACCAATAATGTCAATGAAATCAAGTGGAAATGGGTCTATCTCAATGGGACCAAAAGATGCGTCCTTCACATCTATGCCCACGTGGAACTATCCTCTATAATGTCATGATGCACAAATGATGACAATGATGTATGATCATTAAATGTCTCTCAATGAACATAAGTAGTATAAAGACTCTATTTGAATAGCTATACTAGAATATGGTAAAGGGAACCCTCTTCTTAAGTAACCCCTCTTCTCTATTATATATAAGTCCTATCAGGGAATCCCTAGACATTGTTTCATTTACAATTGAAGCATTTGAAATAAAAATATTCAATCATCCTTATGTCCAAAAAACTTTAATCTTGATTCCCTATAGAAAATCCATGATAGTTATCAAATAAGTCACTTTCAACTAAGTTTAATACAATATATTGTTTTCAACTAAATTTACCAGTTAGTTGTAACAAACAATTGTATTATTGGGTGTTGCCTCCAAGGTGTAGTCCAAACAATCAAGAAACAAATAGAAACCACTTGGACTACACCCTGGGGGTGTCAACATCTTTAGCATTTGTTTTAAATATGGTATTTATGGTTGCTATTTGTTTCCACTCATATTAATCTCCTCTATTGGAACATATTACATCATCTTTAACTTGTTTCATTAATTCTATATTGTAATTACAAATTTTCGTCATTCTTCCTTGACTTGGCAATCTTGACATCCCTTTTGACAGTTTTTTCTACATTTCTATCTTGTTGTTCTTTCATTATTGTAACTATTTTTAGAGAGTTTCTTGATTGTTTCATCATTATTTTGCTATCTCAAGTGTTCTTGCATTCATTTACACTATCTTCTCATAAATCACATCAATTTTGGAGATAGTTTGAAGCATTTTAGTGATAAAAGTAGTTGCTTCTGTGTGTTTTTTTGTCTTTTTGACACATTGAGAGTGTTTCTTGTATATTCCCATTTGTTTTGGTGTGTTTGGGTCACTTTGTTCAATGTTTTCATACATTACAAAATTTCTAAATTGTCTATTGCATGTACCATTGTTAGTTCTCATTTTATGTTGTCATTTCTTGCTGCAATCTTCATTATGTGAGCTGTAATAGTTTAGTCACTATATACTTTCAGTGGCATTTCCTATAATATACATTCTTGGAATCTTTTATTCAGATTGTAAGGCTACTTTGAGAATTATAGAGATCCTTAGCTAACATGCACTGTCTTTGCAGTCAGATTTGTTATATAAATCTTTTTTACAAATAGTACACTGTCTTAATGCTTCTGTCATTTTTGCAAGTAGAATCAAGGTTTGTATGTGTTGCTTGAACAAACTTAACAGTAGTTTAATCTCACAAATTGCCTATTTACCTTTCATTATCTAGCCTAAAGGATAGAGATTTCATTTATTAGTTGATTTGATTGGTTGAGTGGTATTGTTTGTCTTATCTATTTGCATTAGCTTAGATTTACCTTTTCAAGTACTCAGATTATATTTTGAGAAGACAATGTTACTATGAGTATGACTTACTCTTCCCATATTTTTCTTGCTTCTCATAGCTTATCATTTATATCTTATCCTTTGATAGAATTTACCTACAGTGTTTTCTTATTTATCTTCTTCCTTTTTATTATCTATCACTTAATAACTATTCTTGATTGGTCAAGATCAACCCCTTAGACCTAGGGGTGCACCATGTGATGTAACTCGACATTGTGGCATCCAATCATAATAGCATTCACTAATAGTCCCATCAACTTGTTATTCAATGGATGCCATATCCCATATTATAATTCCTAAATTCTAAGCCCTCAACATTCCTACAAAGTAATTGAGGAATTTTGGAAATGAAGAGCTCATGAGAAAAGACAATTACTCTAGCAACAAGCTCAACGAGCCCTTCGACCCAATCAACCAAATCCCTAAAGCCTATATTTTGTGGTTTTCATGTCTCATCCCAAATCTTGGGGATCAAGTGTATGAAGATTACTTCTGTAGGCATACAACATCACATCTATGTTCCCTCTTGTTGTATTGCCTATGTGTTCCAACTAGGCTCTTTGTTGTTCTTTAAGTTTTTAAGTAATTATTATCAACCACAAATTTAAATCCTTTGTTTTGCATTACAAAATGTATGTCCTTGAGTGAGAGGAAAGAAAACACTTTTTTGCCATTTCATTTGCTTTCATAGATGGAAATACTTTTTTCATTGCCTAATTTCCATGTTATTTCTAAGGAAGTATCATATCTTTTTTTAATCTATTTTGCAATCACTAACGCTGAAGCTCTCACATGGCTTGGAGAGGTTCACTTATAAAAGAAAGTAGATATTTGTTTATGATTATTGTACTTCATAGGAAGTGATATGTCTATAAAAGTCCCCTGGCACCTACATTGCAAGAGCATTATTTAACAATTTTATATGACTAACATTTAAACCCCAGTAATGGGTACAATGAGTGGTAGTTGATCGAGTCATCAAAGGACTTTTAACTTTAAATTGGTCTTTGACCCATTTCAAAGAAAATTGCTCTAAATAGTGACCAAAATACTTTCTATGTGCCTTGGTATAGGCATTAGGGTGAATATATAAACATGGACAATGTGCAAGACAGATCTAACCAACTCAGTCCTTCCTGCAAAAGTGAGCCAGCAATTTGCCCATTGTGCAAGCTTGAGCTTCTTTGTGGTGACAATTGAATACCATACTGCATTAATGGGTTTCCAATGTAAAGAAAAGAAAAGATAATAAACATGGACAACTTGGAAGACATATCTAACCAACTTAATGCTTCCTCCAAAGTGAGCCAATAGTGTTAGAGTTTTTAGTGGTTGCTCAAAAGTTGTTCTAGGAACATGTGCAACAATTAGAAAATATAGAATTTAGATTCTATTTTTTGTAAGATTCTTTGGGTGTTGAAATACCTATTGATAGTCTTTGTTTTAGTCCTAATGATAAGTGTAAGACTAGTTTACCTTTAGGGGTTGGAGTTAGGGTATTTTCGGCACAGTTTTTGGATCTATTGTTAGGACTTTTTTGTTTTTATTTCAAGCAACTAAAGGATTATTTTAGGCAGATTTCCTTGGCATAAGGATATCTAAAATAAGATGTTTTTTAATTTATTTATTCTAGGGGGTTGGAATATTCTGGGATATTTTTTGAACAATTTTTTTGTGATTTAAAAAAATTAAAAATAAGACTTGTTTGGTACACCAAGTTTGTAGGTTATTTATTACCCTTGGCATCAATTTTTTTTGTACAGAATCATTTTCCAGAATATAGAATTGTTTTTAAGACTGCAAGCATATTCTAATTTCAAAGTTCATTTTGTGTTTTTTCATACTTTCAATTTTCTGTGTATGCAAGTTAAGGCACTCCAATTGTTGGTTTCATCAAAGTTTAAGTTAGACACTGTGTCAAACCCTATAGTGCAAAATCATTCAACAAATGGTATTAGAGCAGAAAATCTGAAACCTTCCAAGGTTTATGTGGATGGAAGCAATTACTACCTATGTGAGGGCATTGTCAAAAGGTTTCAACGGATGTGGTGCCTAAGTTTCAGTGATTAAAGTTGAACCGTGTCTGTGAGAGGCACAAGGGCTTGTGATAGGTTGTCGGGTGTGATGCTCAGGATCTTCCAATGATTGGAAGCTCAATTTCAGCCAAGATAGGTGGTTGATTTTTTCAATGGGTGTGATGCCCAAGAGTCTTCAATGATTGAAGAGATTAGTTCCTATGAAAGGTTGTAGGGTTTGATACCCTAGTTCTAATGATTGGAGTGTTGAAACTTGATCTACACCTATGATAGGTTGCTAGTCTAATTAAATTTCAATTGATTTGTTTAGTTTCAATACATTCCCATAATTGCAAACATGATACTCTTAGTCTCAAAGAGTGTGACCACCTAGATAAAACTTCAAAATTTACTCCTTAGAAGTGTAGGTTGCAGCTGTTGCTGAAAGAATTAGATCTTTGGGTTTTTGTGGAAACCATGTTGACACTTCCAATAAATCATGCTCAGTTGGTTGATCATAACAAGAAGATGGGCCAAAGCAAAGTGTATCATCTTGGATTTTGTGAAAGAATATTTGATTCTTCACATTGATGAAAAAAATCAACAAAAGAGATTTTAATGCCTTGACCACTCTTTATTAAAGTGTGAACATTGCCTGGAAGATGTTGAACAACAAACTTAGTGCCACACGAGTGACAAAGACATAGTAGCCACCTACCTGATGAAGATCACAAAACCTCATGGTTAGCTTGCAATGATTGAGAATAAGGTAGAGGAAGATAAGTTGGTACCCATGGCTTTAAATGGGTTCTCTTTATCCTAGGAACCATTTGTTCAAGGTGTTTGTTCTTATAAGAAGCTTCCCACCTTTGAAAAGCTTTGGGATGATTTGATCTAGGAGGATATTAGACTAGAGACTTTTTCAACTAGAGTAGAAGAGAGTCAAACTTAACCCTCATTGAGAAGATGATGAAAGGTGGTAAGAGAAGAGGACCTAAGAAGGGTCAAAAGGGCAAGGAGGAAGAGTTATATTCTTTGGACCAGAGGAAGAAACACTTGAGTCACATGAAGTGTTTCAAGTGCCACAAGATGGGCCACTATGCATCTGTCTCTTGAGAAAAAGAAAGCCGAGCAGCAACAAGAGTTTGTAGGGAGTGTAAAAATTGCAATTGAAGTGGATGAGTTAGCATATAGACTTGACACAACTTTCTCCATTGTGTTGTGTTTATCCATTAACACTATTTCTGGTGTAAGGTGGTACATGGACAATAAGGCATCAAGACACATGACCTTCAATAATAAGGCTTTCAATAGACTTCAAGAGCTGAAGATTGGTATACAAGTAGAACTTGGTGATGATGCCGCATCCTATTACTAGGACACAAATTGTCTCCTTTCACATTCCTTCAAGTGATGTTATTGAGCTAGATGATTTCTTGTATGTTCTTAGTTTGATGAAGAATCTTTTTTCAATTTCTTCCATGATAGATCTGCAGTGTATTGTTGAGCTTGATGGTCAGAAAGTGATTATTAGAAAACACAACTCTAAATCTAGTCAACTTTTGGCCACAAGAGTTCGAGATCATGGCCTATACACGCTACTTGTTGATCCAATCAATCAAGCATGGCAAGATGCCATAATGGAGGAGTGTCCTATCTTTATGGAGATAGTTTCTAAGCTCACTGTGGAATCATTGATTGATTCCATGCATGCAACTGACAAGATTGTTAAAGGGAACCGGAGCAAATTTATTGCCAAAGGATTCTCTCGGAAAGGAGGAGTTGACCTTGATGAGAATCTTACTTTAGTTGCCAAAGGATTCTCTAAGAAAGAGGGAGTCTATTTGTTGTGATTTTTGCTTCAGATGATCAGTTTGCAGACATTTTAACAAAGCCCCCATTAAAAGGGAAGTTTGAACTACTGTGAGAGAAGTTGGGGTTACTAGAGAACACCTTCCTTATGACGAGGGAGTGTTAGAATTTCTAATAGGCATAGTAGTTAGAAAATTAAAAAATTAAACTCTATTTTTGGCAAGTTTTTTTGGGTGCTTAAATACCTATTGATAGTCTTTGTTTTTGTCCTAATGACATGTGGAAGATCAATTTATCTTTAAGCATTGGTGTTAGGGTATCTTGGGCACAATTTTCAAATCTATTTTTAGGCCTTTTTTGTTTTTATTTCAAACGATTGAAGGTTTTATTTTAGGTAGATTTCCTTGGTATAAGAATGTCTAAAATAAAACGTTTTTTTAATTTATTTATTCAGGTGGTTGGGATATTTTGAGATACTTTGCGAACTTTTTTTTTTTGTAATAAGAAAAACTAAAAAAAGACCTTGTTTGGTACACCAAGTTTGTGGGTTATTTATTACCCTTGGCATCCATATTTTTGTACTCAATTATTTTCTAGAATAATAGAATTATTTTTTCAGATTGCTGTGATATTCTGATTTCAAACTTATTTCTTGTTTTTCCATACATTCAATTTTCTATGTATGCAAGTTAGGACACTCCAATTGCAGATTTGATTGAAGTTTAAGTTAGACAATTTGTATCAAATCCTAGAGTGTGAAATCTGCATACCATGTGCTGAATTTTAACAAACAGTTTGCCCATTGTGCAAGCTTCAGATTTGTATTGGTGACAATTGAATCCCATAATGCATTAATGGGTTTCCAATGCAAAGAAAAGCAAAGATATGTTATGGGGAGGTTTACCTTTTAGATATCGCAGGGTTCTAAGAAATCATTTTTATTTGTACAGGGATATTAATAAATATGCTAAGATTTGCTTGTTGTTCCGAGGCCTTTTTGTAAAGAATTGACAAATTTTTGAAATGTTGAATTTCTCTAATCAATAATTCTAAGAAAAGCAGAGTGCCATCAACTAACTGAAAATTCAATGAACTGATCCCTGTCATGTTCTGAATCATTTTGCATAAAAAGTTTAGATTCTTGCTTCTTGAGTGAGACTGTAAAATATGTTACTTCTTCTATGAGATTTATTAAAAAATGTGTCCCTCGGATCTAGCATTGGTTTACTTTTTTGTATCCATGAATGGCTAGTAGCCTAGTAAGATGATTCTAATCAGCAGCAGTCTTTGCACTTTGCTTTGATATTTTTCCCACAAGCTAAATATATAGAGGTATTAGCAGCATGTAAATTGGTTTGGTTTATTTTCTGTCCCCGTTGATATTTCCTGTAGTTTTGATTGGCTTGCTACTCTTTGGTTGTTATTTGTTACCATGGCCTTTGCATTGGATTCCCAACTACCCTGAACATCTTCCATTTCTTCCAACTGGGGGCCGGCAAAAGGCCCAAAAGGATTTGAGAAACTTAACCTCTTGGGCCAAGAGTGATGGTAATTTTTCTTCCTCAAATAAGCTTGCTGGAATTTATCTTCATTTTGATTTCCTTCCTGTTACTTCAACTTGTTCTGAGAATTTGAAGTGGCTGCTTCTTTCCTGAGGTACCTCTTCAATTGTTTCTTGATACATCTAGCTGTTGTTTGGCTCTTGTTTGTTACAAGTTCGTTGTTTCTGTCAGTGTTGAGAGTGTCATAACCAAGCCAGATGACCATGTTCATCACAGATTCTGCACATGAAAAGGAATTTTTTTCATATTCTATGGACATCTCCCATATACAGAGGTATCCTATCTAGCTATGGCTTCTCCAAATCTACACTGAAACAAATCCATGCATAGTAAAAGCCTACATGGTGTTTGGTTAACTCCAAGGCTGTAATATATTATCCTTTAACCCAACCTATCTTCCTAAGAAAAAATTTGTAAGTGTCTTCACTTGGGAGGGCTAGATGACAAAGCCTAACCCAAACAGAACAATGCTTGGCAGGTGGTTGAAAGCCAGAGACCATCATTTCATGAAATGACTAGATTTTTTCATAAACCATGCCATCTTAAAAGGCTTGGTATTTTCCTGCATTAAGGAGATGACCATGAAGTAGCACTTTCATGTCATCAGAATGTCAACAGATCCCATCAGTTTCCAATTCTCCTAGACCTAAGATCTGAAAGCTTTGGGCCAGGCAAGGGTTTTGTCCTTCAGCAGCCAGACCCTGAGTCTCATCTCATCCAAGGTGAATTCCAACATGGGGAAGGAGGGGATATGTATGATCATTCTCTAGGCATGATGCTGGATAAATTTGAGGCAAGCTTCCCCGCAGATATGGTTGCTCTTATTTAAGGCAGCAATTCTAAAAGTTGGACTGGATATTTGAGAGACTGGTGTTTGTGAGGTGGCCACGGACTCCTTAGAAGAAAGGAGATGAGTGCTTGCTCTCAGCCCAAGTATGGTTCCTCAAAAGGCTGGTTTGGTTGTGGGTGGATGCGATAGAGAAGCAGGGAGTTCAGGCTTTAGGGCATGGATCTTGTTGCATGTCTTTCTATTTTCCTATGGATGGGGTAATTTACTGGCGGGAAATGGGGGTTGAAAATTAGGCATTATGGACATACGATGTCAGTGTTGATTATGCCAAATTTATTTCCAGGTAAGCTTAAAGTGAACATCATGGTGAAAAACACAATTTACTCAATACATGATGTCTATAATACCAAACATAAATTGCTGTATTGATCAATTCCTAAGATCATAAGCAAATGCCATATTATATTAAAGTGGATTCCAGAAAAATGTCATTCAACTCCTAAGAACAAGGGTCTCTTGGTTTAAACACACATTCAAACAATGATCACTTTATGCTTCAAAAACTGCTACACGTAGAATAGTATTCTACATACAAAGACAGATGCCAAAAGACATGATTCTGACAATTGGGATGTTATAAGATGACAGTTAAACATACCATTTCAATATTACCTATGAGGAGATAGAACTTTATTCCCAACATAACTATAACTCCTGCTTTGTATGGCTGCCATTATACTCTGGAATCATCTCATGGAACTAGTACAGCAGCGCCCTCCAATCTACCCTCTCTGAGAGATGCAAGTGCTTCATTTGCTTCATCCAAGGAGAATACAACAGTTTCTGTTTTGACATGAGCCCTGGGTGCAAGCTCAAGAAACTCAACTGCATCCTGTCTGGTCAAATTGGCAACTGATACGACCTGTCTCTCACCCCATAAAATGGAATATGGAAATGCAGGAATCTGAGACATGTGAATTCCACCAGCAACAACAATGCCACCTTTCCTAATGGCTTTTAGAGCAGCTGGCACAAGAAGTCCCACAGGAGCAAACAAAATAGCTGCATCAAGCTCATTAGGTGGCATTGTATTAGAATCTCCAGCCCATATAGCCCCTAATCTTAGTGCAAAATCTTGTGCTTGTTTATCCCCAGCTCTCGTAAATGCATAAATTTGATGCCCTTCATAGATTGCAACCTGAGAAGATCCATGTAGATATAGCATTCTCTCATTACTTTATTGCATCAATCTTGTCAACAAAATAAGTATGTTTGGGTATATGAAAAAACAAAAAACTCGCTTACGAAACGAAAAAAAAAAAAAGTATGTTTGGGAATTCTACTTGAATCAGGAACTACAGAGTTATTTATTCCCATCATTTATCATGATGGCATAAAGCATATGCAAAAACAGATAAAGATGCAATACCTGTGTAATAATGTGTGCTGCTGCACCAAAGCCATAAATTCCAATTTGCTTTTTCTTTTCAAGACCCGGTTTAAAGCCTGTTTTTCTCAATGATCTATATCCAATAAGGCCAGCACATAAAAGTGGAGCAACCTCAATATCAGAATAAACTTCCGGTAAGGGAAAACAGTAAGCTGCATGTGCAACAGTATACTCTGCATATCCTCCATCAATCTGGTACCCTGCAAATTAGGAAAAGAGTCAGTATATCTTGTTTTTATTCTTTACTACAATCAGAACTAAAAACAAGGCAATCATATTTGAGGTCAAACTGAATAGCTATTATCCTTAACTGAGGAATCAAATTTGGTGACCTTTGAACAAAAAATCAAATGCCTTGTATAGTCATGTACCAAAGTTTTGAACTTTAAAGTTCTTCATGACAAAGTTTCAAAGCATTTATTCTATCCAACATAAATTAAGCTACCATACCTGTGAAACCTGGATCATCACACAGATTTTCTGCTCCCTCTAAGCAATACATGCATTTGCCACAAGTTCGACCAAGCCATGGAATGCCCACTCTTTTCCCAATGCTAAAGAGGTTACAATCCACACCTTCCCCAACCTTGTCAACTAGCCCCACAATTTCATGACCAGGAATGATTGGCAACTTGGGCTTATCCAAATCCCCATCAACCTGTCTTGTTCAAAGTTTGATATCAGACCATGGCATCCCTAGTTCACACCATTCTGTAGCTAGTTTAGAAAGGTCAAAAGTGAATACAGAAACAAACAGGAATTCTGCAGAATGAAATTTTGACAGGAATACTACCATTAAGTGTGTTCCAATTCTTATTATAGAAGAACACAATTTGCAGAGACTAACATCAACTTTTTAAATTCATTGAGATTAAAAAAGTCCACAGCTTAAGACATAGTTGTGGTTTCTTGTTTCTTAGCTTTAAATGGGTGAGATAAACGTTCAAATTCATCCAATGCCAATGCCTATTGCTCAAGTGTGGCTTTGATGACCACAACTGCTGGCTTTGATGACTACACCTGCTGTCTTTGCCTCTGGAATTGTTCTATACAAAAAAGAATTGGATGAGCTAATAGAATCTCCTATAAAACAAATGTACAAATTGAAACAATTTAGGCTCATGTGAAAGACTAAAAACCTCTGATCTATTGTTTGTGCCTTGAGAGAGGGCTTCCCCTAGCCTTTTCATGCAATTATCTTTGTGATATATCTCATACGAACACAATGATGTTCCAGAATTAAAGCACATACATCCTTAAAGATGATGGATAGAGATAGTCCAAAAAGGTAAACCACAATTAAAACTCTCAGTCTGAAGTAAATTCTAGATGGAATGACCTCGTGTTGTAGGCTTGGTGTGCAGAAGGGAAATAAAATGCCATTTTGCTTGAGAAATGATTTAAAATAAGAAGCCTGCAAGACAGATTAGGGATGAAGTTGATCTACATGTATTAAAAAGGTCCTTTCACTTTGATTCTACACGAAGTGTGATCTGAAACATTGATTTAAAAATATCTACACAGTTGCAGCCAGAAGCACTCTTAAGCACTATTATGGACTGTGGAAATATCATGTCTATTATTCAATCTACACAGTTCAGATTTTTCAGTTTCTTAAAGCCAATAATTTTTGCAATTGTTTGAACTATATAATGCTTAAAGCCAATACATTTTCCATCATTTGAGAAAATAGGAAACTTCCAAAAAGGTGTGCATAATTATAGACAAACTAAAATACTGTAGCTATATTTGAACCTTGTATATAAATTTCAATCAACTCTAGCCGCAGAAAAAACAATTTTGAAAATTTGAAGTCACTTGAGGACCAAGAATAAAGTCAGGTCCAGGCTTACCTGGATCAAGAAATAGATGCTTCAAGTTATTTTTTCCCAAGTATTAAGACAATCAGAATTGTACAGAAAATGTTGCACTCCAGGCAGGGGAAGTATCAAGTTAGTCTCTAACATGGAAGAGATCAATAAGTGTTTCTTCCAACATCACCAAAAGCTTTTTTTGAAGGAACTGTTCATAAATGAGATTGAAGCCCATATGAAGTAATGACACTGCTGAGAATTCCTACAAAAGTATTGTAATGTCCCCTTCTTTGGTCTAGGCGTCGAAGATGACCATTTAGCCTATTTTATACCTATAGGCTAATTCGGAGTTTCGGAGAGGGAATAAATCTTTTATTTAAATAAAATTGTCTTAAATTATGATATTACAGACAACTTGTATTTAATTAATAATGTTATTATAAAGTGACTTAAGCTGGAGCCAAAAGAAAAATATTATAGAGTTACTTTATATCATGCTCAGAGGTTTATCAAAAAGTAATTTTTAAATATATCTTTGTGAAAGTTCCAAGGGAAATATAAAAGGAGGTTTGGGGACTCATTTTACTTCTTCTTGACATCTTTTTATGAGCTATTGTGGAGTTGCGCTTTGTTCAACAAAAACCCTAGGACGAAAACCCTTGGGAATATTGATTTCGGAAGTGGAAGATTTTCCCTAGTCAATCTAGAGGTGAATCTACTCAGGTTTCATTGGTGCACAGATTGATCCAGTTTGCAGGTGTTTGAGTGAGGTTGCATATTTGAAGATTTACAAGCAAATAACAAATATATTTTTAAAGATTGAGGGTTTCAAATCCTACCTAGGATTAGACATCTCCAGCACTGAATAAAATGAGTTTTTAATATTGTTTGAGCATGAGAAATGATCTCTATGGAGTCACAACTCTAATCCTATTCCAGCCACAGCTCTTTATGTGAAGTTGCTATTATATTTATTGCATTTTGGTGACCATTCTCGGCAACTAAGGAGGAGAAGTTGTAACAACAATCAAAGGATTCTGAAATTTGGGACGATTTCCCTTGAAGTTCACTCTTTTGAGGTGTGTGAAGGTTTAGGGAATGAGGTACAGCCTCTAGTTGGAGTTTTGTGGTGTTTGGAGAGCTAGCTGCCCATTATTGAAGGTGTTTCTTGCTGTAGCAGCACATAGTGAAGTCATATCAGCTATTGCAAAGATTGAACATTCTCCATTCCTATGTATTTTTGGGCATCTTGGAGGTTAGAACTCTTGAGTATCAATATTTTTTTACTTCTGATTTATAGAAGCAGATTGCATTGTTTATGATACTTGTTTATCAGCTATAACAAAGACAGCAAATTGTTTGACAAAATGCTTCTTGATCATCTTTGTATTTTGTGATCAATTTGTGAATGATTTGTGACCTAAAATCTTAAACAAGCTGTTCCATATCATAGTATGCATAATAATCTGTGTGGTTGGCATTCTGCAAAGTGTTTGATGAAATGCCAGCTTAGCAAATATCAGAAATAATGCAAGTTTTGAGTTAAAATTTGGGGAAGAGATTTTACAAGTATCATTCTTTGAGAAACATCTTAAGCCTTTTCTTCAACCAGTAGAGCTAGAAGTTGCCCTTCTTTTGATGGCCAATGACAAATTCCCAGCGCAAATGGCCTGTTTTAGAAGTTTTTCAAAGTATTTTGGCTCATTGTGAAACTAATCTCGCCAAGCTCTATCCAGAAGCTGACACCATTGGCACCTTAGGGGAAGTTGCCAATTAAATTAATTCCTCAAGGTAACAGGAAAACCAGATATGAGGATGGCAGCATATAGCTTCTTAATCCATCCTACAAGACCACTGTTGAAACAGTTTCTTCTAGAATCAAGGCAAAAATGGCATGCATTATAAGGAAGGAATAAACTAGTTTTCTGATGTAAACCAAATTCACCTTTAAATCAGGGAGCTAACAGAATGTTCCTGCATTTCTAGGCTGTTGAGAATTTAGGGGAAATTGTGTATACTAATTTTAGCAGTTGTTTGTAACTGTTCAGACTTTTGTGGGATTAGAGAAACAACCGTTTAGTTACATGCTATTTTTAATGTTATGAGTAAATCTAGGAATTGTTTACTGACTGTAGCTTTTGGGGCTGTAGATAACAGTGGATGCTGTGTAAAGAGGGGAGTTTTTTGGACAGTTTGTAATGATTCCTTCTTCTCATATAAAGAGAAAGATATTGATGTTGCAAGGGGACTATTCTCCTAGTGTAAATTCTTATAGATGTTGTGTTCATTTTGTCCACCAACGAGGTCTGAGTTGAAGAGATTTAAAGGAGATTGTTGTGGATATTCGCTGGAAAACCCTGTTTTACTGTGAGTTTTCCCTTTGTGTCTGCTGCATTGTTGTAATTTAGCCTGCTACGAATCATCTTTTTAGTCTGCTGAGTGAGTTTGATACAGTCCTTAGGTAGTCTTAAATTGCAGGAATAGGGTATTCTTGTTTGAGAAATTTCACTTGCAGGCTTAAAGAAGTGTCTGCATCAATTTGGTGTCAGTGCATCTTAAGGGAATAGAGATTTTGTGAGAAGATTTTTGATAGTTCAAAGGGCAGCTGTGGTTATGGCTATGGATGCAAAGATGGAGTTGTTTCATAATGTAAAGAAGAGGATAACTAGGTTGGAAGAAAAAATAAGACAAAGGCAGAGGCAGAGGCAGAGGCAAATAAAAAACCAGCAAAAGGAGTTGCAAAAATTAGAGTTTGAGTTGGAGTTATGGTGAATGTTAGAGCAGTACGAGACATGCAATAATTGGAAAGAAAAGAAAAAGAAAATTGTAGCAAAGGCTTTGAAGGTTTGTGAGAAGGCAAAGAAGAATGGTGAGAATAAATAGTCACCTTGTGAGCAAGAGCTTTTTTCAGAAAGGGAAGACATAAAGTCTAGGATTAGCCAAGGAATAGAACTGTCAGAACAGGGAAAGATCAAATCCCTTGATGAGTTAGCAGAATTATTAGTGAATGGAAGACCCTTAAAAATGGCTTGCAAATATTTTGAGAGAGAGGAGATAGATGCATGGGATGAAGATAAAGAGGATAAGTAGGATGAAGATGTTGAGTTGTGCTAACTCGAAGAAGGGGAACATATTGAAGATTACAATGTGAGAGGAGAAGAGTTCGAAGATTGCAATGAAGAGGAATGTGACCTATCACAAGAGGAGGCCCAAGATGTTGTAGTGGTGGTAGCAGTCCACGTTACAGATGAAGCTATAAGAGAGATGGAGATCTTTGGGAGGCCCATATGTGATGAAGTCTTATTGGTTATAGAGAACATAGGCAACAAGGAGCAGCTAGAGGGTTGTCTTGAAAATCCCATAATCGATAAAAAGAGAGAAGAAGATCATCTCTTTCTTGGAGAAGAAATGAGAATGACCATAGTTGAAAAACTCGGACTCGGCAGATCCAAAAATTTTAAGAACTCGGGACTTGGCAAAAACTCAGGGAAAAACTCGGCAAATTTATCGAACATTTAAAAATGCATAATTTTTTTAAAATATTCTTAAAAAACACACATTTCTGAAATTGTAGAATGCAGTACTGATTTCCTTCATATATAAATCCAAATTAAGAGTTTAATACATATCATAGACCAAAAAAAGAGTTCTACCTTTGAATACATATGAAATTCTAGTTTGATAATACGTATCATAGACCAATAAAAGAGTTCAACCTTCGAATACATATGAATTTTCCAGTTTCATTATCACTAGAAAATATAAATCATAAATTTCTTCTACAACATATGAATGCAATCTCTTAAAGAAAAAAAGGCCCCTCCGCGCTCTTATAGCTCTGTAACTCATCGAGTATGAGGTCTCGAAGGTTATCATCAAAGACCAACCTCTCAATACACATGTTCAGGCCAAGTATAACCTCTGCATCTGCTCTGAATGAAGAGGAGAAGAAAAACTTGGGGTTCAAATAGTAACCAGCAACATGAATATGTTGGAGTTGTTGGTTCCACCTCCGATCAATAATGCGCCATATGGGTTCATATTTTGTTTTATTCGACCCATACAAATGTTGAACTGTCTCTACTCTTTTGTCCAGTGCTTTGTCTTATCTCTTTTTGTGCGCAACCAAAACCCTGAATTTGGTTGTCTGAAACCCTGAAACCCTGAAAAATTGGTTAAGTCTGAAATCTAATGGATCCTCCAAAGTCTAGAATCTACATGTTAAATCCTATGGATCCGGAACCTATCTCAAACATCCTAACAGTATATTTCAAAATATTTAAAGTATAAGAAATTATTTAAATGTATTTTGAAATATATTGTCACCGTGTTCCTGATTTTTGCATGGCACGCAAGTTTTGCCTTTTAACTTTAATTTTAAGTTTTATATTCCTAGCGATGGCGAGTTAATGGCGAGTCTGGAATTTCCGGCAATTTTTTCATGCAAAACTTGCCGCGATTTTTTATAAAAACTCGGGCCAACTTTTTGATGAAAAAACTCGCAGGCGCTTTGGACTCGCGAGTTTTGCGAGTTTTGGGCGATTTTTTCATCTATGAGAATGGCTAAGGGAAGAAGCAAAGGCATAAACATTTGTCGTATGAAGGAGGAAGCCCCTATGGGAATTTTTGATTCCCTTAACATGATTTTTGTTTCTAATGGTTTATGTGCAGGTGCAATAGAAGGTTGGGCAAGCAATGAGAGGAGTCATGATGGCTTTCGATGGAGAAGGACCACTAGAAGTGGATCTAAGCTCACAAGAAGCTGGGAAAAGAGAAAGGGAACAAATTGGCAGAGGAGGACGATTTATGGTCCAACAAATAGTTGGATGCAAAGGAAGAAAAGATGTGAAAAATTGTAGAGGTATCTAATCTAGTGGAAAAGCAAGACATGGTCTTAATTGGGTCAAAAGGATGGTTCTACCATCAAGCTCAAACTCTTACCTAGATGTTTGATGCAGTAGCATCCTTGAGTAAAAGTATCATCCTCAGGTAAAAGTGATCTTGCATCACCCAAAAGAAAAAAAAATAGTAATAGTTGAGTTCTTAAATTTCTTGGTATTTTAACTTTCTTAAAGTTTGTTTTCAACTAAATGAGCTTTGAACGAGGAGGTTCAAAATTTTAAAAAGAAAGGGAGAATGATGTAAACCAATTCACCTTTAAATCAAGGAGCTAATGGAATGTTCCTCTTGCATTTCTAGGCCATTGAAAATTTAGGTGAAATTGTAATATCCCAATGGGATCTGCCCTAAAAACTTCTGATTTCCAACTTCTGAATTCTGCCCTAAATTTCTGCACTTCAAAATTCTGCTTAAAACCCTAGTTCTGATCTGATTTTCTGCTCTTGATTAATCAGTTCCAACAGGCATAAAACATATCCAAAACACAGCAATATTGATGGCAAATGAAGTTATACAATAACAATCATAACAACAATGATTTACACCATGAAATACACAATTCAGGCCCACACATAAATCTGATTTAAATGAATAAAGTTTTTCTGCTACAAAACAGAATATGAAATCTCGGATTACATCAAGTTTAGGGCTCCAATATGCCCAGCATTGTTGTCCTTACAAAACTGTCCTAACAAGAGTACGATCACGCCAAAACAGTATCAAATTGATATTCCACAAACCTCCAAAGCTGGTGCTCAAGCTAGGGTTTGAGATCCTATGTCAATGATTCTCCAAAACACCCAAGGGGCTGATCCAAAGTGGCGCACAGGTATGAGATGTTCACTGCTCCAGAAAATGATGCCAATGATGCCAAATGGATGCAATGAACCTCCAATATCTCCTCCAAGTGTCGGCGTTCCAAAGTAGGGTTGAAACCTAAGCAAATGACAACAAATTGCCAAAAGAAACTCCTCCAACCATGGTGGATCAGGCCTGCACTTTCTGCTGTTCCAAGCATGCAATGTCTTCAAACCCTAATCAGCCAAATCACCTCTAACAATCCTCAATTATGATTCTCCAAAGTGGCGCTCACACATTCCCTCAAAAGATGATTTACCTCTGCTCAAAGATGATAATAAATTGCTGCTCCAATCTGCTCAATGAGATCTTCAAGGCTGCTCCAATATGGAGACAAATTTCTGCTATGAAAATAATTAGTTTTCTGCTCCAAAGAATATTAGAATTCTGCTCCAAATTGCAGATCCAAAATGGTTTGACTTGAATTCTTCGAATCCTTCAATGTGGTGCACCTTCCTAGGGCAAGGAACCCTAGCTTCAATGTCATACAATCACCACAAATTTGCTGCCCAAACTGATCTTGAAATCTGATTTGCAAACCTGCTCTTCTTCTCCATGAAAATCCAATGAAGTACAAATGTGAACTCTCTATGAATTCACCTCCAAGATGAAATTGGGTTTTCGTCCAATCCACCTTATTTTCACAAGGGTTTTCGTCCTTGGAAAAGTTGCAAATAAATTGCAAACCAAAAGGAATAAGATAACCAGCTGATTCATACCTTTGAAATGCCAAAATGATCTTATATTTATACATAATTTCTTTCCTTCCCACAAGCTGGCCGACCTAGGCAACTTACTCTTTTTATTTTATTATTTTTCCATTCAAAATGGCCGACCACTTCTTATCTTGGCCGACCTAACACAAGGGTTGGCCGACCTACCTTAAGGCAAATCTTGGTGCCCAAACAAGGTTATACTTCCCTAGGCCGACCTAGGTAAAAATAATATTATTTAATCATTTTTTCCTCCCTCTAGAGGGCGACCCTCTTTAGACAAACTTGGCACCCAAAAGTAAATATTTGAATTTAACTTTATTTTATTCTCCTCAAAGAGGCCGACCAAGGAAATAGAATATTTTATTATTTCTCCTCTCTTCAAGGGCGGAAGCATAAAACCAAAAGAAATGAAACATGCCTTACACCAAGCTGCCCCTTCAATGACCAATTTCCACACTCAACCATCCCTAGATGGTTTGCTCCACTAGGAGATAAATTATTTTATTCAAAGTGAATATATCACAATCATTAGAAAAATATGATTATTCAAATTCCATACTCAAATCGCCCACCAAAAATCTTGGAGTGTGGAAATCATCCGTTTAGGTCTCCTCCGGTGATCACTCCGAAAAAGGGGACATTACAGAAATTGTATATACTAATTTTAGCAGTTGTTGGTAATTGCTCATACTTTTGTGGAACTAGAGAAACAACCATTTAGTTACATGCTATTTTTAGAGTTATGAGTAAATCTAGGAATCATTTACTGATTAATGCTTTTGGGGCTGTATATAGCAGTGCATGCTTTGTAAAAGAGGGGAGTTTTTTGGACAGTTTGTAATGATTCCTTCTTCTCATATAAAGAGAAGGATATTGATGTTGCAAGGGGAGTATTCTCCTAGGGTAAATTTTTATAGATGCTGCATTCATTTTGTCCACTAATGAGGTTTGAGTTGAAGAGATTTAAAGGAGACTGTTGTGGATATTCTCCGGAAAACCCTGTTTCACTTTGAGTTTTTCATTTGTGCTCTGCTGCATTTTTTTTAAGACTAAACATAAATATGTATTGCTGTAATTTAGCCTACTAAAAATCATCTTTTTAGTCTACTGAATGAGTTTGACACAGTCCTTGAGTAGTCTTAAATTGTAGTAGGGTATTCTTGTTTGATAAATTTCACTTTCAGGCTTAGAGAAGTGTCTACATCATTTCCCCAAAGCGCACCATATCCTCAGTAATATTTTCTTCATGTGGAAAAGTGAGACTATCAAGAGGGCTAAGGAGTCATGACACACTGATTTGTTTCTCAAAATACACTTTGATAAAGCATATAATAGAATTTAGTGTGTAGTGTCCCTACCAAAATATTTTGAAACAAACTTGCAAATTTCTGATTTTTAATGCACAAACATTTCGTCAAACAGTTGGTGGACAGCTGATTTTATGCGTGTTTCAACCGGTGGTTTGATAATTACCAAGTCACATATGATATGTTGTCAATATTTGATAAAATGATAATACATCAACTGATATTTCATTCACAAATTCAATGTATGACAGCCATTCCTAATCTGCTATAGAAATCATATATCTAATTTACCATTGTAACAACTAGACATAATTCAGATTTATATAAATTGCATAAAACCACAAGAAACACATTTCTGACCTGAAAGTGGAATGACAACTGAACGAGTATAATGTCATTAGCTGATAATGGCTGAGAACAATTGCATACCAAACCAATCTAGATTATGTAACACACATATGACCAAAAATCATTTGCACACTACTATCCAAGGGTGGCGATTCCTTGAAATGACTTCAAATCATTTATAAATATGGAGCGACTCCCCTCAAAGGTTGGACGCTACTTTAAAAGATTTCCATGCCCCTCATAAGACCCCACGTATTCGCTTTGACTCCGCGTAACCACCTTGGACTGCTGGGATTCCTATTAAAGACCCCTTTAAGAGGTGTGGCTGGAATAAAAGGGTCCCACCTTAGTTTCTTATGCCTCTTTTAACTTGTTCACAACTTAATACCAAGCAACCAATTCTTCCATTCAATATGGCAGCTTTAATAATATAATCTTCAACAAAGGTACGGCAGGAATATTAATCAGGAGTCCTTGCTTTGTGACGCCATACTACAAGCTCCCAATCTGTACAAAGAACTTCCAATATCTCCATAAATTTATTATTGTTCACAAATCTTCAATAAATTTTACCTTGCAGCACTTCCAGAAAAACAAACACAATATCTAGAATTGATATAGACTCTTCTGCACAATCTCCTTCAATCTTCAATCATTTGCACACCTATGAATCCTGAATGAATCCACCAAGAATTGGCTAGGTGGGTTTTCATCCACAAAACCAATAAGCCTTAGAGTTTTTGTCCTAGGCTGAATAGTTGAACAAATGCTCAACCTCCCACTAGGGTTTTCAAGAAAATGGAAATGTCAAGAATGAATCACTTTTCCCTCAAACCTCCTTTTATAACTTTTTGAGGGAAATATTTTATTTTCCTGCTCAAATCATAAAGTGTCCTTTTCAAATAATTTCACTTTTGTACACCATGTCTAGAAACACTTTATAAAGTCACATTATAATCTCTTGTTCAGCTTTAATAATTAATTAAATATAAGTTGTCCTTAGAAATAACTTTAGACGACTTAATATTTAATTAATTAAATATTCCCTTTGTCCCATTCCCAATTAGCCTACAGGAATAAAAATAGGCTAAGGGTCTTCATTAAAGCCTCAAGTGGACAAAGGGGACATTACAAAGTGCTAACTGATCTGTATTCCTCTAGAAAGTTTTGTTGCCTAGAGTCCTAAACCCAAACTAGGTATGCATTGGGTCCCAATCCTGGGCTGGTTTGCAGACCCAGACAGCCCTAGTCCATTCCAAACAGGGTGACCATTGCCCTGATCATACCTAGGGCCCCACAGCCTTGATTTTTAATTAAAAAGTTATTTTGTAAAAACACAAAATAGAAACAAAAACTTATATAATAATTTGTCCTAACCCTAAAAACAACTACACTAACAACATTAAAAACATAAACACAAAACAAAACAACTCTTCTTACCTTTTATTCCTTAGTCAAAACTCAATTGCTACTCATTGCTCAGGATTGCAAATTTGATTAGCATCCAAATGCCATTATCTTGCTATTCCTACACCTCTACAAGTGCTAGATAGCTGCCATAAATCTAAACCACTTTGATTTATCATTGAACATTTGGTATTGAATTATCAATTATCAACTACCAATTGTGTTTTGTGGTTAATTTTGTTTATTTTGTACAAATTATGGCTATTTTTTAATATTTTTTGGATGGCCACACCCAAGCCATACCAAACCTAGGTTAAAACAAATTGGTGAACCACCATACCGAAGCCCAAACCAGTAACAAGGAATTTGATCCACAATGCATAAGAAGGAATAAGGTGTTCCCCATGTCCCAACCAAAATTGCAATGAATCCCAATCTTACTAAACCATCTGATTGTGCCACTGTATTCAAGCAGCTCACTGATTCAAATCCTAGTAAACATCTAATGTACAACACTCTAAATTACTAGAATTTGGATGTGTTATACACAGAAACAGATGATGAAGAAGAAATTAGAAACTATGCATCCATAAATCCAAAAGATGTATATATAACTGCAACTAAATTTAATTAATCTGGATGTTCTATACATAACATTCTCTCGAGGAAGATGAATGACCATCTCCCTTCTCTCAAACTCAATGCATGTATGTATATATGTAATTGGTGGTAAAAACATTAATAATTATACAAGATGAATGGTTCTTCCACATGTGAGGATTCATTTGCTTACAGTTATGGTGAGATAAGTCAAAAGTAACAATCATTGGACTTGTATTGGGGGCTCCACCCCACAAGTTGAGGGCAAAGTCAAGCTTGAGGACAACTAGGAGGGACAACTAGGATTTGTCATCATGTGCCAATGGAAATGTTGGTGCAGAAATCTATGTAAAGATTGCACAAACCTTGACTAAGTGGGAGGTTGGTTTTGATGTTGACACTGATGATAGGTTTAGAGATGCCACCTGGATCATTGTCAATCAGTAACAATTATGTATGTTGTAATAGAAGATTCTCTTGACTATATCATTAGTACAGCTAGATTAAATGGGTAGATACAAGGGATCTCTATTTTAGATGGATGCATTGTTATTATTTTACATTATGTTGATGATTCTACTCTGATGACTTGGCTAGAGAAGGACAGGGTTGAGGTTCTGTTCAATTGCTTGGACCATCTGAAATTCCAAGGTGAGAAAAAGACTAGCTTCATTTTTATTGGTAAACCAAAATTGTTGAATAAGAAATGAGGGAATATCAAGATGAGAGATTGATTGCTTTTTAGAAATCTCCCCCAAAGATAATGTGTAGATGAATTTTACATCCATATGTTCTCTTCATTTACTTCAACATAATGCTTAAGAGGATGGATCCAAAATATTTCCCACGCCAACCTGAGACTAAAGCCCTCTATGTTGAGCTACATGGGAGGACAATCTTAAAACTCCCTTTTATCTGTCTACAAATGCAGTGCAAGTCAATGGAGAGGAACTTGAGGATTGGTGCAGTTATGATTGGTTTATTTAATGATATTTATAGATATTAGTTGGTATTTTAACATGTTATAGCACCAGTCAACCTAGTCAGCATTTCAACTCCTTTCTTCTGAGAGTTTACAATAAAAAGTTTAGGAAATTCATGAGTTCTGAAGATGATGACATGAGTGATAATTGATGATGTCATCCTGTTTTTCTCAGCCAAGTTATTATTTCTTGTTGCCTCCCTTGTTTCATGTTGTCCTCTTGTGGGTGGAATGTCAAATGCCATTTCATGTGGTGAAAGCCTACTGTGGACAATAACATCCAATAGTGTAGACTGTAGAGTTTCTGGGTTGAGATTATCGTTATATTTGGGTACCCTTTTTACCAGATTTAGTATTTATCCAAAACTTCCAGTTGATGGAATTGGGCATTACGTGTTCCTCCTCTATTACTTAAGGCATCATTTCCAGCTACCCAAGGAATAGAGCTGCCTTGATTTTGTGGACTATTAGCTTTGACATTTTGCAAACTATCAAAAATTTGTCATAGATAATCAAGATTTTATCTTGCATTTCAATGAACTGACTGATTGTGTGGTAAAAAGTTAAAAACCTTCTATATTCTTGGGCTGCATCTTGCTTTCCTTTTTTTCCCTCTAAAAAGAAATCCCTGCAGAACTTGAATTTCATGTCTTCTCTATTTATACCCACTAAAGTTAGGACCTACTTTGATATAACTTAGAGGATCATGATTTAAACTTTTAAAGCTATTCCAAAATAGATTTTCATTTATCGGGAAAAATAAACTTATTTTCATCTACAACTATCTGTCTTTCAATTAACTCTCATATCTGACTGCCCCCTCAACAAGTACATTTGATTCCTTCAAAATAGCTTTCTCAAAAAGGAAAATGCAATGAATGCTACCTACAACTATGTGCAGTCATTTTATTTGTATAAATGACACAATGATAAATACTCTTCCAAACTGTTCACGAAGTATAATCGATGTGTTAGTAGGATTCTTCATCAAGTTGGTTCAAAAGCTTTCTCATATACCAGTCACAAAATATGTCCTGGCACATTCCCTATGACAAATATACAACCAGAACAATGGCAGTGTTCGAACTGTGCAACATTGTATGCAAGCTCAAAGCATTTTCGAAGGCCATGGATGAAGAGAGGACATGATTAACAGTCATTTCCCTATGTTGTGTCACATGTTGAGGCATTATATATGCCAATGTATCATGTTAGTGTAGATATAGAATGATGGTGATAAAACAGAAGAGAAGAGTATAAGGTGAAGAGTGTTCCACGGGGGCGTGTCCTCATCCCTGAAACCGGCATCCCTGTTCCACTCCATGTTTCTAGGATGACAGGATGGCAGGGGATGTCCCCTGGCTGTCCCCAACTATTTTCAAAATGGGGAAACATCCTCAAAATGCCACAAAACATTCCTGCTACAGCAAGGAATGTCTAGATGGTTGGGGACATCTGAGATGTCCCTCAATTGTCCTAGGGACGTCCAAGCATCCCCGATGGAAAAATACCTTTTGCCACATTTTAAAACAAAAAATACTGCAATTAAAGGAAACAAATCAGTTTAAAGGGGGCATGGGGATCCCACAAGCCCTCCCACGCTCCTCATTCAACCCTAAAATCATTTTAGTGTTTATTCTTTTCACTATTCTCATTCTATCTGCACTCTGCCACTGTGAGGTTTGGGTTTCTCTGTGACTAATTCTCTGCTATGATGCTATTAGCTCAGCAATTTGAACTTTGAAGGCATTCACTATTATAGTGCTACTTCAAAAGCTTGATGAAGGCAGTCTCATTCTGATTTCAGCAGTAGTTACACAATGTTTCAGTTTTAGAAGAGGAAGGATTCAAGGGACTATAAATTTTCCAGCCAATAAGGTAGGCTCTAAACTATGGTTGACACTTGTATATTTATTATTATGTAACATTTAACAGACAGTTTTTACTTTCTTTTTTTATAGAACTTAGGGAGTTTGTTTATGGTTTTTTCAATTTGCTCTCACACAACCATAGTTCTACAACACTAGCAGCCTGTGACAGTACAAGATTTCTTTGATCTTCCATATTTGAAAATAAAAATTAGCAATAGTGAGGACAATGAGATGTATAGTGAAGAAGTAAACCCAAGGGAAGTTGAAGGGAGTGTTGGGGGTTCCTATTCTGCTGAAAATTCAAACACAAGTGCTGTTGGAACACCAAAAAACTGTTTTGCATGCCCTTCATCCTCTCTTCAGAAGTTTACAAAAGGCCCTTTCAAATCCAAAAAGCCCTTGCTGCAATTTGCCACCATTTTGAGCAATAAAAATGTTAAAAATGGGGCAGCAAGCAATGGTTGTGTCACATTTGCAAAACTGATTTTTATTGGAGATAGAGTAGGGTTGGACACCATTTGTTAAGTGAGAGTGGACACAGGGTTAGAGTTTGTGTGGATATAACATTGGAGGAGTGGGTTGTGTTGGGTCCCAAAACCGCTACTCCATTTTCTAGATCCGAAATTCACTTTCAAGGCCAGGGTGTCATAATGAAAGTAAAACCTGCTCATCCATAGATCATGGAGGGTTGAAGGCCAACGAATAAGAGTGGGTTTTCGCTCCTGCACTTCAAGCTCAACTTAGACTTGGGAGGGGATTCCCTGAGGTCTGATAAACCAGATGAACAACTAAAATTGGTGGCTAAACCCAACTCACTGAATTGATTCCAAACACTATCACCAAACCAAGAACAACCAGCCACATAAACCTCAATATAGCTGATTTCACACCTTGCACATGCACCCGTAAATAACACCATTTACATCCCCATAAGATACATTCATTTTACATTTTACACAATTGCAAGATACAGACATGTACGTCATGAGTCACTCAAGATCTAAACAGTTTTGTATCACTTCATATGAATCCCTAGTTATAACATGAAATCATGGACAACATGCAAACCCTAACCTACTCTAATCCTACAGCTAACAAGATGGGGGTTCGATTAAATAAGAGTGATTGATCCATCCCCAAACTAGACCGGTGCCTACTCCAATGGCAACAGAGTCAAGAACAACAAAGAGGAAGGAAATACTCAACAACCGTCAACAGAAACATGAAATGTATTCTTATACAAATCCAAAAAATATATGCACATAGAATAGACATACTTAGTAATTGTTACGTCGTAAATTGTGTACACTAGTTGTGTAGGCACAATTTCACTATGTTTAGCTCCTCCCTTTAGTGATCCCAAGCCCAGTCCTTTTTTAGGTCCCCCTTAAGGTCCTGTTTTGGCCCCGTTTATAGAAAATGTCATGATTTCAATTAAAGTTTCATCATAACCCAGAAAATAAATTGAGATTTGGAGTTAGCCCCGCATTAAGTGTAGGATTGAGCCTTAAATTTCCCAAAGGGCCTAGGGTGCCCGAGCGCCCTGGTCCATCCCATGTTTTAGGGAGGCAATTTAGGTCTACAAGTTGGCTTTAGTGTTGGTTAGGCAGACCCTAAACTCAAATTTGTTTTTTGACGCGTGATGTCGGCTCTTTAATTCAAATTACTCTTTTCTATAGCCTTGTATAAAAGTAAGTGACTTATTTCATTTGAAACTAGATTGATTAGATGTGAAAAAGCTCTCTATTGTTATGCTCTCTATGCTATTGAATTATAGCAGGTTTCTATTTGATCAAGTGGAGTTCATCTTTGCTCTTGGAAAGGTTTGTATGAAGGCTAGGAGATGAGATCTTGAGTCTATCTCATTTGTTCCTAGGTTGAAGCACTTCACATGATTGGGAGAAGGGTTGGAACCACCAACTTGAGATTGGCTTGAGTACCCTCCAAGGGTATGGTTGCATCGCCTCCTTATTCAACAAACCTTCGATGAATTTTCATCCTTGAGGTGAAGTTGTGAGCTTCCTTGAGTGAAGCATCCTTTTGTATCATTCCTTCCTATTTGCTTGAGTCATATAGGATTTAGGGTTTGATATTATTTGAGTAGATCTTGCATGTTATTGCTCACACTTAGGGTTTCTGAGCACACACAACATCTAGTTCTAATCTTGGCTATCCATGAGGTAGAAATACTGAAACGAGGGCTTGACTAAGGCAAGCTCCTATATAGCCACAACAATTTTCCCTTCTTTCTTGTGTGCAGATTGAAGAAACAAGTTTCAAGAGATATTAGTTTGGGAGAAGAGAGGTATTGCAGGTACAGATCCGATGAAGGCTTCAATTTTTGCAAATCCTAAAAAGGCCTAGGGCGCCTGAGCGCCTTGGTTGACTCCAGGTTCATATTCTAAACTGCTTACTCATCTCTGCTATCTATTTAAATCCTTTGATTTCGCTTCCAGCAGTTGTTTGTAACTCAATCTCTCTCAATTAGGGTTTGATCATTTGCCCTAGCTAGATTGGTTGAATTTGGTTCGAACACTCATCTATACAACAAAGAGGCAGAACCCCTATAGTTTGGCTCTCCCTCAAGGGTAGAAGCCAAGCTCGGTTTGTCTCAATGTTTGTAGAAGAGAGTTTGACCTAGTTGAACTCCTAAGGCTAGATCACTGTTTTCCACTTAACAGTAATCTCGAGCAGAACTGCAACAACCCAAATGCAACAAAGCGGAGACCAACATAAAGCCTTTGTATTGAATTAAAATGTTGTTACACATTAATTTGAACTCTATTACAACATACCAGCAACTGTGGTATGAGAAAATGCATAACTAGGTTCATATATTCCCCTGAATCCTTACAATCTACCATGGAAACATACCATTGCATGAAAATAATCATTGAAGAGCTTTCCTAAGAATTGTTGGACGTCTTCCTTCATTTGCAGACATGACTGGCGTGATTTGATGCCCTAAATCTTCCTGAGGCATTTCCAAATCCAAGATGGCTCAAAGACCAACCCTTTGAATGAGTTCCATTCATGTATTTATAGTGTTTGCTTGCAATTTGGATTTGATGGAGTGGGCGGGAAAACCCTATAAAGTCCACCAACTACCATAAGTTCACCAACTTTAGCGACCCAATCCACGTTAATGGCAACATGCACGGGTTTCAAATCCATCTGGAAGTCATGGGCAATTATCGCTTTTCATTTGTAGGCCTCTTTTGAGAATTACGGAAATTCGAGGGGGTACTAGATGTCGAAGTTTGGGGGGGGGGGTCCCAAGCATTGCGGAAATTTAGGGGGGTGTATGAATCTCTACTAGAACTCCGCTAGGAAAGACACGAAGAGGGAAGCAGAGAAACCAGGGAGGAAGGGAAAAGCGGGGATCTGAGGGGGATGTGGAAATATCCACATTTAGGAGAAACCTATGCCATATCCAGTAGGGGGCAAAAGTTTCACTAATGAATAAAAATACCAAGGAAATTTAAGATTTTTTCAAGATTTTGACAAGGTTTTCACAGAGCTTTAACACCTTCCAAGACACACGAAACAAGGCAAACACATAGGGGCATCTTACGAAAAATTTGATGAATTTGGCATGATTTGCAATTACAAGGCATGGAAAATAGAGGTCCCAACAGGTTGAAATAACAAAGTTAGTTGGGGAGAGTAAGGAAGAAACTACTAATAGATGTGCATCCACTCCATTGCTCTCTATTGGCAAGTATTCCAATATATCAGTTGGAGACAAAGGAAAGAGGAAGGCCACTTCTATTGCAAGTGGGAAAAATATAGTGGTGGGGTTGATGAATTTGCAACAATGTGACAAGCCAATGATTTAGTGGTAAAAAAATTTTATGCCCATGCCATCCTATTTCATGTGGAAAGGCCTCCTTGTTTCAAAGAGATGTTGAGAGATACACCTACAATTGGACCCTCTTATGCAGCCCCTGGAGAACATAGATTGTGTACCTCCCTCCTCGACAAACAATATTCAAAGGTGAATATATTGATGTAGGAGATGAGACAAACATGGGTTAGGACTAGTTGTTCCATAGTCATGAATGGGTGGATTGATATTCGACATTGGCCACTCATTAATATTATTGTTACATCTCCTACAAGTTCATACTTTCTTAGAGCTATTGACTGCTTTGGGAAACGTAAGGATGTTGATTACTAGTTTGGGATTTTGAGAGATGCCATAGAGGAGGTTGGGCTTTGTAATGTCGTGCAAGTTGTGACAAATTCAGCTCATGTTTGTAAATTAGTTGGTTTGATGGTTGAGAGTGCCTACAAACATGTTTTTTGGACTCCATGTTGTACATGCTTTGAACAATGCTTTGAAAAGCATCAAAAAAATAGATTGGATGAAGGCAACGATGGCCGAAGCTAGAGACATACAAATGTTTGTATGTAACCATCACACATCATTTGCATTATTCTAATCTTATTTGATGAAAGAATTCTTCAAATTGGTTGAGATTAGATATGCTTGCTATTTTATTTTGTTAGAGAGGATATTGGAGGTGCATGATGCTCTACAATCTATGGTGGTTTGTGGAGAGGGTAAGAAGTGGGCTCAATCAAAGATAGAAAGGAAGAAGGTGAGAGAAAGGGTGCTTGATAACACTTGGTGGTCCAATATCAAGTAAAAAAAAATTATTTAATATGTTCATATTTTGTTTTTTTTTTAAATTAAATTTTTATTTAAAAATTAATATTGTTAATGTTTTTTTATTTTTTATTTTTTAAATGTTGCTTGCAGATATATTTGCTTTGTCATATCACCTATTGTGGTAATCAGGTATGTAGATACAAACTCTCCTAGAATTGGAGAGATTTATGAGACTTTTGATAGCATGCTTCATCAAATGAGGCAAGCCGTTCATGACAAGGATCCTAGATTACAATTCTATGAGGAGCATATCAGACCTATTGTCACAAAGAGGTGGAACACAATAAATACCCCACTTCATATGGTTGCCTATGCTATTAATCCCAAGTACTATGCAACTAGAGCTAGCTAAGTTTCTCCTAAGGAAGATGAGGTGTAGTAGCCACTGTCTTGGTAGGGTTTGATGGCAATGTTTTTTTTTTATTTTCCTCACTGCTGATGGTGTTTAGGGTTTTGTGATAGTTTTTTCATATGATGTTTGCAGTTTAACAATGAAATATAATGCATGCAAATAAATCTAGAAAATGTATAACAAATATGCATAAAATATCAAAGACTCAAATCATAATACTGCTAAAAATGAATTACAGTGACATACCCATTTGCATTTCTTCAACTTTGTATGTTTGTTGTACATGGACCAGCAATATAAGGACTATGAAACACCTCCAAAATGCATACAAATGAATGTCCTCACTCAAACAATTGTAGAGATGTGTTTTGCAACCCTAGGCGCCATTAATGAATGAGATAGAAGCCATGAATGAAGTGCAAATCAGCTCCAAAAAGACCCATGACTCCCTAGGCTACTGTACAACCCAGTTGGTGATAGATATAAGCGAATAACAAATGCAAACTCCTTCAAAATATCTCTGTTATGACCTGTGTGTTGCTGTTTGATGTTGGCGACCAAGAAGGATGGAAAATATGCAACAAAAACCACACTAAATTCACAACAAATGGTATGGCCCTGTCAAGCAAAGGTACAGCCAGCATCACAAGGAAGTGCAGTCCCAAATAACACCACAAAACTGCTCAAATCTGCCACTAATTTGTTCTCATCTGCTCATAAAATCAGAATAATATTATGGTGAAATCTCCTTCAAAACTCCATCAAAATGCATCAAACTAAGCTCATTGTGAAGCCCCTGGATGAGACTCCCAACAACTCTCCTGATGTTGTCTCTCAAACATGAAGAGAGCGATTCTACATAGGTTTTTGTCCCAGCAAAACCCTTGTTTCAAACCCCAAAGCAAAATGCTCCAAGTTCACGACAATGTATTTTTTCTCAAGAGTGAATGAATGCCAATGACTTCACCTTTTTTCCTTTTTACTCCTTCACCCTCAACGCCCAAGGAAGAATATTTTATTATTTTGTTTTATTTAATTTAAGTCCCATGTATCCTCATGAATGGGAGCCCACTCCTAGCACATAACTTTAAAACATAACTTATATCTCCCAAAGTTAAGTCACCTTTATGATATAAAATGACTTAGGCTATTACTAGTGTAAATTAAATATTTAATTTAATTTACATTTCGACAATTCATTCCTTAGCCAGCACGAAACCCCATGGTAATGTGCTAGGTACTCCAACCGGCAATTCTAAACATGGAAAGTCGGTCAACATCCATCGGTGATCCTCCAACCTGACTTACTATAAATAGTAAGTCCTAGAAAATGACCCCAAATAGACTCCCTAACCACTCCATTAGCCTACGGGAACCCTGGAATAGGCTAATCACTCCATCTGTCTGTCTAGGCTAAGAAGGGGACATTACAGTCCGCCCTTCCCAAAATTGCTTGTCCTCGAGCAATTTCAACTCAGGATACTGCAATATCTACTCACTCTCCCACGTTGCATTCTCAACTGGCAAGTTTTTCCATTTCACCAGGTACTCCTTGATGATCCTTTTCCTAAGATTCCTCTCTCGGGTGTCAATGATAGCTTCTGGAACCAGAATTAGCTTCCCCTCCTCATCCAATGGTGGAAGCTCAGATGAGGGAACAACATTATGTCTAAGTGCTTTCTTAAGCCTGGATACATGAAACACATTGTGCACTCGACTATCTATTGGTAGCTCTAACTCATAAGCTACTTCCCCCACTCTCCTGAATACTCTGAACGGACCATAGAACTTGGGTTTAAGTTTCTCTGCTCCACTCCTTTTGAGAGTGGACTGCCTATATGGTTGGACCCTTAAGTAGACCATATCTCCAACCTCGAAACTCCACTCAACTCAGTGCTAATCGACATATAGTTTCTGTTGATTCTGTGCTTGTTGCATATTCTCCTTGAACTCTTTCATGATGTCTTGGCTCTCTTACAATAAGTCCTTTTCTTTCCGCACTCTGTTGTCACCAAGCAGCAAATCTGTGAAACAAAGGGCATCATACCCATATTGGGCCCTAAATGGAGTCATCCTGATAGACATGTGATATGTTGTGTTGTAGCAGTACCCCCCCAAGTGCAACCACTTAATCCATACTTTCTGCTGCCCCGACATAATTCTTGAGATACCCTTCCACCCATTTATTCACTATCTTTGTCTGTCCATCGGTCTACAGGTGGTAACTGGTACTGGGAGTAAGTTCAGTACCACACAATCTGAACAACTCCTACCAAAACAAGCTTAGGAACTTGTTCCTATCGCTCACAATGCCTCTGGGTATCCCATGTAATCTGAAAATCTCCCTGAAGAAAAGATCAGCTACCTGTACTACTGCATGGGTCACTGATATGGCGAAGAAATGCGCAAACTTGGTCAACTTGTCGACCACTACAAAGATGCAGTCCTTCCCCTGTACTTTTGGTAGCCCAGTGATAAATTCCATGGAGATATATTCCCACTTCTGATTGGGAATCGGCAAAGGCTAAAGTAAGCCTGCTGGATAAGTATGTTCATATTTGTTTTGCTAACAAATAGGGCACTCCCGAACATACTTAAAGACTTCATTCTTAAGTCCTTTCCATGTAAAACGTTCTCGTACTTGCCTGTAAGTCTTGAAAAACCTGGGATGACTAGCCATAGGTGTGTCATGAAAAGTCCTCAGAATCTTGCCTTTGAACTGAGAGTTAGGCACCAGAAATATTCTATCGTTAAAAATGATCATATCATTAACAACTGAGTACCTATCATCATGTATTGTGCCCTCTATGATTCCTGCTGCCTAGGAATCCTTAGCATACTCTGTTGAAATTGACTCTCCAATCAGCAAATATCTCCCCTAGTAAACACAAGTGGGGTCTCCTGGACAATGCATCTGCAACTATATTCTTCTTACCTTTGACATATTCAATGTCAAAGTCATATGCCTGGAGCCGACTTACCACTTCTGTTGTCAATCATTCAAATCCTTCTGGTTCATGAAATATTTGATGTTGTTGTGATCTATTTTGATAACGAATTTGCCACCAACCAAATAGGGTCTGAATTTGGCCAATGCATGCATTATGGCCAACATCTCTCGGTCATACACCGAGTAACTCTTCTCCACACCCCTGAGCTTCCTGCTCTCAAATGCAATGGGGTGTTTCTCCTACATTAATACTACCCCTATCCCCTCTCCTGAGGCATCACACTCCAACTCGAATGGTTCGGAGAAATCAAAGATTGCTAACACTGGGAAAGTAGACATCAAATGTTTGAAGTGCTCAAAACACTTCTGTGCTGAATCTGTCCACACATGCTCCCTTCTTGGTTTGATCTGTAAGTGGAGCTGCTGTCTGGGAAAAGCCCTTCACGAATCTCCTGTAAAAGCCACATTGCCCAAAGAACCCCTTGAGCTGAGTGAGGTTCGTCAGTGTAGGCCATTACATGATAGCGCTAATCTTCTCTGGATCAACCCTCACACCATCTGCATTGATTATGTGACCCAGATAGAGCAACTCTGTCATGCCAAAGTCACATTTGGACTCCTTGGCATATAAGGACTCACTCTCTAAGATGTTCAAAACCTCCTCCAGATGCCTCATGTGTTCATCCCATATCCTACTAAAGATTAGGATGTCATCGAAGATCAAAACAAACTTCCTCAACTGTGTCCTGAAAATCTAGTTCATGCAGCTCTGGAAAGTCGCTAGTGCATTTGTCAACTCAAACGACATCACTAAAAACTCAAAGTGGTCGTAATGACATCTAAAAGTTGTTTTCTCAATGTCCTCTCTCATCCTGATCTGGTGGTATCTTGACCTCAGATCTATCTTCGAGAAGTAACATGCCCTGTGAAGCTCATCAATCAACTCATCAATGTGGGGAATAGGATATCTGTTTTTGATGGTTTTTCTTATTCAAAGCTCTGTAGTCTATGCACATCCGAATGGTCCCATCTTTCTTCTAGACAAGAACTACTGCAGAAGCAAATGGGCTCTTACTAGGCCTGATGTGCCCCATCTCCAACAGTTCCTTAATAGTCTTCTCTATCTCATCCTTGAGCCTCTTAGGATGACGATAGGGAGTAGTAATTACGAGCTTGGACCCGTCCTCAAGCTCTATGACATGCTCGATGCCTCTATCAGGTGGCACTCCTGGAGGTATACTCCCAAACACTTTGTTGTGCTTGGTCAACAACCTCTCTATATCTGGATGGTAACTGTTCTTTGGTTGTTGGGGAACCTCTGGCATAATTAAGCATTCAGCTACCCACTCAACCTGGTCATGTCTTAGCATTCTCTCCATCCTCTTGAGAGAAACTACTTGAGGCCCTCCATCTGATCAAGCTCTAAGTACTATCTTCTTCCCATTGGCTTCAAATTTCATTTCCATGTTCCTCAAGTTCATGATGAACTCTCCAATGGTCATCATCTAGTGCATGCCCAAAACTACATCTGTCTCACCTATGCCAACAACATAGAAGTCATTTTTGAGCTCATACTCTCCAAGCCGTATGCTCAACCCAGAAATCTTTCTGGTACACGTGAGTTTGAAGCCATCTGCTACCATTACCTTGAAGCCTTCAAACTCCTCTGTTTTAAGTCCTCGTTTGGCCACCAACCCCTCATCAATGAAATTATGTGTTGCACCTGTATTGATAAGGGTGATGATGCACTGTCCACCCAAGACTCCTCTAACTCTGAAGGAGCCAACTTTCTGCCATCGCTCCCTCATTGTCACTACTGCCTTGAGATGTATTCTCATCATCGCTGTCCTCCCTGTCCAAGGGCTGATCAAATTTCTCTGAATTTGATTTCTCAGCTGAAAAATACTCAATCTGCTTTGCTTTTGCCATGTTAAGGCACCTATGTGAAGGATCCCATGGTTCCCTATAGTGGAAGCAAAGCTTCTTCCTCCTGTACTCATTAAGCTGATCATTGTTCAACTAATTTGTCTTCTCTCTAGGCCGATTGGTATCTCTCTAAAAGGGCCTTTTGTCTATCTTTCTTAAATGGAAATCCCTTAGATTGGAATTTGCTTCAGGATGTTGAAGATTCCATATCTCTAGCCTTTTTCATAGCCTCGTGAAGAGATGGGTTGAGGCCCTTAATCCAATCCCGTAATGGATTGGTGAGTCCATCAATGAAAAGAACCAATAACCTACGTTCTAAAATGTCTGTCACCATCACCAACAACTTTTGAAACTCAAAGATATAACTCTCCACCGAACCCCACTGTTTGAGGTGAGGTCCTTCTTGTCGAACCTATCTATAAGACGTCCTATGAACTCTGCATAGGATGTGATCTGGTCATGACCCAAAGTAACCTTCCCATGGTGCCACCACTCATGGGCAATGCTGTCGAGATGCAGGGCAGCATATGTAATTGCCTCCTCCTCAGGCATAGGGCTAAGTTGTAGGAAGTTGTCAAGCTTCTCCACCCATGCTCTAGCAGTGGTCTTCCTTGACCCATCAAAGTAAGGTATATTGAGCTTGTTAACCTTCTTCTCCAGCTCTATATTCTACTGTCTACCACCACCCTTAGGTCTGTGTTTCATCCACAAGTATGAATACTCATGGAACGACATCTCTGCTCTAAACTCATCACTAGAAGCTCGCTAATCTCTGACAATAACATCCTGAAACTCCAACTGTGTAGGCTTAGGCTCTGGTGCATTGTTTCTGGGGTAAAGGTAGGTATTCTTGGTCTATCATATGATGTATACTGGCTGCCCCCTCTGTTATTCACCGATGTTTCCCCTTCATTTCTCCTATCCTCCTCATCTATGTGCCTATTCCTGTCACCATTGTGGCCCCCAATGTTATTTCGGTTCCTATTATTGTTATTATTATTATCGTTGTTATCCCCGGTATCTCCAATAACCTGGTATGCTATAAGATCACAAAGATGGTTAAAGTTATTCTGCAAGTCTCGTTGACCCCTGGCCAAATTATTCAGTATGTCCCTGGTGCTAGACTCCTCTCTGTCTCTGTCACCCATCTCAATCAATGGTACCACTACTATATCAACACCTGCAAAAGGGTCTATATGCTGAGATACTTCAAGATCTGGCTGTGACCTATTCCGTCTAAGGTAGTAATGGTGTGTTCCCGGCTGCATCACTCAATACCCACTTTGCATGTTCAAACTAACCTCACAAGATGGTATCTCTGAGTAGCCACTGTCCTGGTAGGGTTTGATGCCAATGTTTTTTTTTTTTGGTATTCCTCATTGCTGATGGTGTTTGGGGTTTTGTGTATAGTTTTTGCATATGATGTTTTCAGTTTAACAATGAAACATAATGCATGCAAATAAACCTAGAAAATGTATAACAGATATGCATAAAATATCGAAGACCAAGATCATAATATTGCTAAAAATAAATTATAATGACATACCCATTTGCATTTCTTCAACTTTGTATGTTCGTTGTACATGGACCAGCAATACAAGGACTATGAAACACCTCCAGAATGCATACAAATGAATAGCCTCACTCAAACAATTGTAGAGATGTGTTTTGCAACCCTAGGCGCCATTAATGAATGAGATAGAAGCCATGAATGAAGTGCAAATCAGCTCCATAAAGACCCACGACTCCCTAGGCTGTTGTACGGCCCAGCTGGTGATAGATATCAACGAATAGCAAATGCAAACCCCTTCAAAATATCTCTGTTATGACCTATGTGTTGCTGTTTGACGTTGGCGACCAAGAAGGATGGAAAATATGCAACAAAAACCACACTAGATTCACAACAAATGGTATGGCCATGTCAAGCAAAGGTACAACTAGCATCACAAGGAAGTGCAGTCCCAAATAACACCACAAAAGTGCTCAAACCTGCCACTATTTTGTTTGTTCTCATCTGCTCATAAAATCAGAATAATATTATGGTGAAATCTCCTTCAAAACTCCATCAAACTAAGCTCATTGCGAAGTCCCTGGATGAGATTCCTAGCAACTCTCCTAATGTTGTCTCTCAAACACAAAGAGAGCGATTCTACAGAGGTTTTCGTCCCTGCAAAACCCTTGTTTCAAACCCCAAAACAAAATGCTCCAAGTTCACGACGATGTATTTTTTTCTCAAGAGTGAATGAATGCCAATGACTTCACCTTTTTTTCCTTTTTACTCCTTCACCCTCAACGCCCAAGGAAGAATATTTTATTATTTTGTTTTATTTAATTTAAGTCCCATGTATCCTCATGAATGGGCGCCCACTCCTAGCACATAACTTTAAAACATAACTTATATCTCCCAAAGTTAAGTCACCTTTATGATATAAAATGACTTAGGCTATTACTAGTGTAAATTAAATATTTAATTTAATTTACATTTCGACAATTTATTCCTTAGCCATCACAAAACCCAATGGTAATGTGCTAGGTACTCCAACCGGCAATTCTAAACATGGAAAGTCGGTCAACATCCATCGGTGATCCTCCTGCCTAACTTACTATAAATAGTATGTCCTAGAAAATGACCCCAAATAGGGTCCCTAACCACTCCATTAGCCTACAGGAACCCTGGAATAGGCTAATCACTCCATCTGTCTATCTAGGCTAAAAAGGGGACATTACATGAGGTAATGGAGGGATGTATAGCATTGAAGACGCAACCATACTTGAGGAGAAATGGCTTAAGTTTTCTAATCTTTAGGGTCCTTAATTTAACAAAATAGAGGCTAGGATGGATAAGGCCACTACTGTGTAAAATAACCCTATTGGATGGTGGAGATTTTGTGGAAATGACACTTTGGAGCTAAAGCAACTTGCCATTCATCTCCTCTCACACATTGCTAGTTCCTCTGCTAAAGAGAGGAATTGGTCCACCTATGGCTTCATCCACTTGATTAAGAGGAATAGGTTACCTCTAGATGAGCAAAGAAGCTAGTTGTAGTTAATAGTGCCTTGAGACTTTAGGATTGATAGACTCTAGTTGCATGTTGGGATGTTAATCCTGAAGATGTTTGACAAATGGATGAGGAGGAGGTGCAACTAGGATTGGTTGGCCTTCCATGTGGAAGGGTCACAGCTTCAACCACAAAGTGACCCAAATTCAAAGAGCTCTTTTGGTATTGAGAGCTCAAGTGATGCATAGTTGTACTTAGTAGTAGTACTATATTTTTTATGTTGCTGTCTATCAAAAACTGTGAGTTTTAAGTTTGAACAATGAAATGAAAATAAGAAATTTCTGTCTTATTTTTTATTGCTGCTATAGTTATACTGCTGTCACTGTCAGTGATATAAACTTGCCTTATACATATGAATCTGAATCATGATATATTTTAATATTTATTTCTGCTATACTGCTGTCACAGTCTTAATTTTTCCATATTTATAATTTTATTGCTGTCACTGTCTTAATTATATATAGTACAAACTGCGGTCACTATCTTGATTTTGATGTCATGTATAACTATAATCAAATTTGTAGAAATCTGAGATATATATAAAATTATATAATTTTTATACTATTGTCCCCCCACCATCCCCCCAAAATGGACCTGGTCTACTGTCCTTGAAACACGTCCCCTGTTGTCCTACCATCCCTGTTTCTAAAATGCCATGGAACATATGACCACAGAGTGTAATAAATTAATATACTGAATAAAATCAAATTCAGATGTAATGTCCCCTTTTTGAGCTAAAGTGACTCCAAGCTTGGAGAAAGGAAAGTCGACTTCACTTAAGCCAATTTGAGGTTAAGTTGAGTACTTTATAAAGTAGCTTGGAGAATGGAAAGTTGGTAAAAATGACTTAAATCTTGGAAATTGGAAAATTGGTTGACTTAAAACTTGGAAAAGAGAAAGTTACTTTAAAGGGAAAAAGGAAGAACTTAAAGCTTGGAAAAGAGAAAGTCACTTTAAAGGGAAAAAGGAATAACTTAAAGCTTGGAAAAGAGAAAGTCACTTTAAAGGCAAAAGGAAAAAAAAAAAATTTAATAACAAGTTGAGTAAGGAAAAATAAAATATTATTTTATTATGGAGGTGGAATTGAAAGCAAAATAAAATACATTGGATTTGGGTGGCCAACTTGAGGATTATAAAAAAGATGTTTGGGAGTCATTTGGATCATATTGTGAATTTGTCCTTTGATACTTGGAGATTTTCTCTTTGGCTGTAACTTTGTTTCAGCAGGCTTCTAAGGACAAAAACCCTTAGAATTTGGTGGTTTGGATGAAAACCCACTCCACTTTGTGAGGTGGATCCATCTAGGGTTCATCATTGAATTTAATTGCAGGTTTTTGGTGCAGATTGAAGCTAGGGTTTGGAAGAAAAATTGATCATATCAGCTAGAGCTTCATATTGGCACTAGGGTTTTGAAGTTTTATGCAGATTTAAAGGACTTTCTATGACATATTTGTAGGTTACAGCTGCTAGGGCTTGTGTATGAAAGCAAGAATGGTACGCCTAGCTTGAAGAAGGTTTTGGCATTGGAATTTCATGATTTCATGGTGGAATTGATAGGGTTTTGAAGGCAGATCTGAATCTTACCTTTGCTGGCCACTAGGGTTTCTAGAGTCATTGCTATCATTGAAAGTAATTTGCAGATCTAGGTGGTTGTAGAGGCAGTTTGCAGAATTGTTTGAGGAAAAAATACTCCTAGACTCATCACCTAGGGTTTCTAACATTCATTGGAGGCTAGCGCTCATCATAGAGGAAGAATCTTGGCACTTGTATGAAGATTTCAGTCATTGTTTGCATCAGAAATTTATATCAGACCTAGGTGCATTTGTTTGGAGCAGATTTCCATTCTGTGGAGAGTTGAAGACTTAGGGTTTCATGCCCTAATTGGAGCAGCATTCATTGGAGATTATTTCCTATCATTTGAAGGTCCTTTTGCTATGTATTGTGGTATGTACAACCCTTAGGGTTAGGGCAGATTATTGCTGGGCATGTTTGTCATGTTTGCCCAAGACTTTGGATGTAATTGAAGACTTGTCAAATTCTGATTTTTATGACAGCAGACTTCTGATTTGAATTTCACATCATTTTGGCATCATTTTGGTATTGGATCCATGTGTATTTCATTGTGTAATTCATCTAGGGTTTTGGCACATATTTTGGCATGATGATTATGATGTATTTGACAAGTTATTGACTGTTATAAGTATTTTATCAGGTCTGAAACTAAAATCAGAAGTTCAAAAATTTAGGGTTTAGAGTTAAATTCAGAAAATCAGAAATCAAGATAAAAATCAGAATATTAGCAATTATCCTATTCAGGATATTACATCAGAGTAGGGAAAATATTTGTGTTCTTGTGTGTGGGGGGATGTGTGGAATATCGTAACCCATTCTTTCTTTCATCAAATACATACTTCTTAAGTTAATACCAAAATTGTGACCCTGTAAGTTGGTATAAACACACCCAGCAATGCCAACACTATGCTTACAAACTGACACAATGACTTTTTATTTCAAAATATTAAAATAAACCAAAAATATTTCATTTTCAGTTTGTTATTGATTATGGAGAACTTTATCACACATTTTTATGATCCTGTCTAAATTCAGATGTTTTGGCTTTTGGCTTTTGACCTTGTCTTAATAAATATATATAATCAAAATTGACTTAATGTATCAAAATTGATATTGATATCAAATTTGACATTAATATCAATTTTGATTGTAATGTCCCCATCGTCTACCTGAGATTTCAATGAAGACCCTTAGCCTATTTTAATTCCTGTAGGCTATTTGGGATTGGGATAAAGGGAATATTTAATTAATTAAGTATTAAATCATCTGAAGTTATTTCTAAGGACAACTTATTATTTAATTAATTATCAAAGCTAGACAAGAGATTATAATGTGACTTTATAAAGTGTTTCTAGGCATGGGGTACAAAAGTGAAATTTATTAAAACGGACACTTTATGGTTTGAGTGGACAAATAAAAGAAATAAAAGAAAATAAAGTATTTTCCCCCGAAAAGTTATAAAAGGGAGTTTTGAGGAAAAGTATTTGATTGTTGACATTCTCATTTTCTTTGAAACCTTATTGAGAGCTTGAGCATTTGTTCAGCTGCAACCCTAGGATGAAAACCCTAAGGCAATTATTGGTTTCGTGGACGAAAACCCACCTAGCCAATTCTTGTTGGATTCATTTAGGATTCACAAGTGTGTAGAACGATGGTAGATTCAAGAAGATTGTGCTGAAGAGATAATATCATTTCTAGGTTTGTATTTGCACTTCTAGAGTTTGTATTGTGCAAATTTATTGAGGATTTCTAAACGATTAACAAATAATAAATTTGTGGAGCTTTTTGAAGAGTCTTGTATATGTTGGAGTGAGGCGCCTTGAAACGAGGGTTTTATATCTCAGCCACCCCAATAATCAGTGCATTTAATTTATTACAAATGGGGTTAAACTGTTGGAGGAAGATTGTTGGTGTAATGTGAGGAGTCGCATCTTTGAATACAAGGGTTTAGATCTTATCCTGAGTGCCATAGCAGCAGGGATGTTTCTGTGTGTGCAGGCCACACCGTGTTGGCAGAGGGAAGTCATTATATGAGGTTTGAAGTAGGGCGTGACAATTTAAGAGGAAGCGCTGCCAGCAACAAGGGTTAGAGGAACCATAGGACCAAGCCGCACCATATTTACTCTAATATTCATTCATTCTGAAGTGTGCAACAGTTTCTGGGCAGTATTTGAGGCGCAATCAGACTGTAATAACAATATCAGCCTCATTTTAGAAGTCTGCAGCAGCTGTATTAAGGTTAGACTCGGATTTTATTGATCATTTATGCATGAAATTATTCCATCAGTTAGTATAGTACTGTTGTGAAATCATCCAAACATTCTTCCATTGATTTTATTGCAAACTCAGTTAACCAATCAGCATAGCAGCATTATGTTAGCCATGTAACGCATTTCCAATTAAATCATTGTATTGCTGTTTGCACTCACTATAAGTTGTTCAAAACAAGAGTTTCAGTTGTTGACATTTAGACATACATTTGTTAAATTTTTTTTACAAATCTAGCCCAGCACATTACATTCATATCAATTTAATTGATAATATTGATATCAAAAATTAATTTTTTTCCCTCTATACATCCTTTTGATGGATGGAAATGCATAACATTAGTGCTATGTGAGTATACTGTCTGAATTTAAACACAGAATTTTGATGTGACACAAATATGAAAGCTAATAATAAACAGAGAAAACAACAAGTGGAACTGTAAATCTTAACTTCTTTTGAAGACTAAGATCCGGAAAAAAAAATCTAGACTAGTTTAAAAGAAGAACAAGAGCAAAAAAGTTCAGAAAGTTCTATATCAAAGGTTTATTGTAATTAGAATGGTTATCAGTACATAAAGAAAAGATAACTCTCCTTAAGTCCAACACAGTCCTAGAGATGGCCAAAGGCTTAGGTCCTTTTATGGATATGATTTAATATAATTTCACGTTGCCAAAACTTAATTCTTTAAAAACTCTCCACATAACAATCCATATGATTTCATCAAAGGCTTAGGTCCTTTTATGGATACTTACCTACTTTGTGCCTTGTTTTTTTGCATATAGGATATAGGAAACTTCTTATGACACATGAGATTATTTTAAATCACTCATTATGTAATGTCCCCATTTCTGGAGTGATCACCTTGGAGATGGATATTAGCCTATTCACTATTCCCATAGGCTAATACATTTGGTAAGGGAGTGTCTTGGTTGAATTTGGTGGAAAAAACGAATGTTGTTGAGGTTTGGAAAAAGGAATATTAGCTCAACTAATAATATTTTTGGCTAAGCGGTATTTTTATATTCTTTTTATTTAGCCAAAAAAAATAAAATAGTCAACCAAGTATTTGAGCGGCCTAATTGGAGAAATGAAAAAGGACTTAAGATAGAAAATGGGAAAGTTGGAAGGTGAAGATGAAATATAATATTTTATTATTATATTTTTTATTATTTTCCCATGAAAATCGCCGCCCAAGAGAGAGGAAGAAAAAATTAAAAATAAAAATAATATAATATAATATTATTTTCTCTCTCCTAGCCGCCGCCAAAGGAGAAATAAGGGAAATTTATTAAATTAAAATCAATAAAAAATATTATATTATGGCGGTGGACTTGAAAATTAATAAAATGTTGGTTAATTGCATCGCCCAACTTGAGGAGGATAAAAGCACATGAATTGATATCATTTTTCATATCAGTGATCATTTGGCTTTGGCATTTTAGAGTATTTCTCTTGGCTGTAATGAAGTTTCAGCGGTGTTCAAGGACAAAAACCCTTAGATAAAAGTGATTTGGACGAAAGCCCAATTCATTATGGGAGATGGTTTCACTTAGAAGCCATTATTGATTGAGCTTATTTGCAGGTTAATTGATGGATTCAAGCTTCAATCAGCTAGGGTTTGATGAGGACAGCTAGGGTTTGAAGGTTGTAATTCAGATTTGGATATGTTTTTGGTGATATTTCATTCATAGGTTGATATTGGAGGATTTGGCATTGAAGCGCTTTGCATTGGAGGCTTTATTTGTGTTTGTTATCATCATTTAGCTAGCTGGAATTGTGTTTTAGACATCTACAAGTTCATATCAGATTCAGATTTGAGAGTTTGATGGCATATTTTGATGGCATTTGATGATATTTTGCATATTGGGTCAAATCGCTCCAACGCTAGACCTAGTGACTATCATTTGGATGTATATGTCATTTTTGGCACTTTACAGCTAGGGTTTTGACTTCAGATTTTACATCAGCAACTGCAAATCAGAAATCAAACTTTGTTTGGCCTCATTCATCATTGGTTTTCATCATCTATTGGTTGGCACATGTTGTGACTTCATTGGATAGCCATTGTACATGTTTTGGGTCATCTTTGGACTCCATTTGCATTAACATTGTAATCTGATTTTCATATCAGACTTCTTCATTTTGTAATCAGCCAACTATCATTCAATAAAGAAGCCAGATTCTTCATCCAGGTATGTTCACTTATGTTTTGCATTGATTTTGGATGTATATGTGAGCTGATATAATTACATTTCAGTAATCTTTTGGTAGTATTTGTGTGTCATATTGCAACCTTTCCATCTTTACATTGCAAACATATTGGTGAAAATGAAATTTGAAAACCCTAAGTGAATTGAAAGAAAAACAAATCAGAAAATTCAAAACAGCGAGCTTAATTTTCATATCAGAATTAGACAGGGTTCTTACAATGGTATCAGAGCTTGGATCCTGCCAAACTATTGGGTTATGCACATACCAGAAGTTGATCCACTCAAGTTTCATTATCATAGAAGGTTCGGACAGCGTACTATTGCAGGTACAAATCAAGATAATATGGGAGATCAAAGAGCAGGTATTCCGCCAAGGAATGACATGAACATTGGCGATATGATGAGAGATATGGTAGCTGGTCAAAGAATGATGGCAGCGGAATAGCATACTACAAATGAGAATATCACACAATTGATAGCAGCCCAACAATAGATATGTAGCTCATGACACAATCATTGGCTAATATGAGAGTCAATCCACCTAATCCAAGCCATACAGGGGATGGTAGTGTTGGTGGTTCACCTCGTGCTAGGAGAGCATGCACAGCTACTACTAATAGACCTATGCAGCCTACTTTTCTTCCTAGAGAAGAAGAGGTTGAGGATGAGATATAGGTTGAGGAGGAGGAGCCGCCATTTGATGAGGATTTGATTTCCATGGTTGATGATTATGATGCACTTCCTGATCATGTCAAGGATCGTCTAAACTTCAACAATTATATGGACCAAAGGAAGGATAGACGAAGGGCAAGGGTTGAGCAAAGACATAGAAGACAAACCAAGCAACCCAAAGAGTATAAGGATGCACTGAACAAAATACCTCTTCCTAATTTTGATGGCAGCGGCAAAATCAGTGCTAGAGCATGGGTACACAAGCTTGACACTTTTCTTACACTCAAGCCAATGAGTGAGGAAAAGGCTATTCACTTTGCTACTATGCATCTTGAGGGATTAGCATACGATTGGTGGTATCATGGACTTGTCTCACAACATCATGCTAGGATTTCTTCATATGATGAGTTCACACACAAACTCATTACTAGATTTGACAGGAAAGATGTGGAAGTCTACTACAGGGATTTGGCTCAACTGAAACAGGTTGGTAGAGTGGACTCTTATGTCAATGAGTTCCAAAGGATAGTAGTGATGGTTCCAGATATGTCGGATAGGAGAGTTACTATGCTATTTGTTGAGGGATTGAATGACAGGTTAAGAGGATTGGTCAAAGTCCATAAGCCAAGAACACTTGATGAGGCTATTGAACTTGCACTTTGTTACACCCTCTCTAATTTAAGAAAAATAGTAATTTGTCTAATAACAGAATTTCAGCACAAAGATTAACTAACCAATAAGAAATAACATCAAATGCAATAAAGTTTTGAATCACAACTAACTTTCTTTTCAGCTGAAATAAACTTTCCAACAGAATACTTGTAACTAAATAATTTAACTAACTTTCTTCAATGAAAATTCAAATATTTAAGAAAGAGAGGAGATTAAGAAAAGTACAACTTGAGTAGCTTCTTGTTGATTTGTTGGCAGATCCTCTTCTAGATTATTTTTGGGAAAAAGAGATATCAACAAGGGTTTTATCCACCCAACCAAGACCAACTGGTCTCCTGTGCTTCTTCATTTGAAGAAACCCAACCCTTCACGAGGGTAATAACAGGAATCCATTAACAACAATGTGCCTCTGAGCCTGGTGTCAAGACCTATACCTGCTGATCGATCTTTCCCTATAAGTACCTCCTAACTAGAAAGATCATTCTGACCAGTGGTATATCTGGTACTTGATCGCTGACCGATGCCTATCTGCATCGTAACCTTGGCCAAGGATTTTCTAGTATATTTATATATATATATATCTGACACTACTGTGTCGTCAGCCTTCACCTTTTCTCGACATTATTGTTAACTTAATACTTTCTTCTTTTCTTTTGGAATGCAGGTTTACACATAGCATCATGCATATCTTACTTGCCAACTTTTGTTTACATAAAAGAGACAAAACAATAACATATAGATGGAAGTATGCCCTCAGGAATACAATAGATTCTTATTTTCAGAATATAATGATACTTAGGCTGGTAGTAACAAGGAATTTCTTTAAACATATATATATGTGTATATATGTCTTTGATTGCATACCATACAAAGATCATATAATAAAAGTGTCTCAATGGAAGTAAACTCAGAAACAGAAATAAAGAAGACACGAATGTTGATCTCAATTGATTGAATTCGAAAGATCAGAATTCCTTTCCTTCAATAGATAATACCATTACTAAGATCAATGAGTTCTTATTGAACTGCTCTGAAGATTTAAGAACTTGCCTAATAATATTTTGTAAGCCGAAATGGCTGACTACGGCTGATATATTCAATGATGTTGGTATCACGGACTACTAGATGAAAGCACGACTCAATGACACTTTACAGAGAAAAACGCTGACAGTATACCCAAAGAAAATAATGGTGCCTTCCCCAAGAATTACAACTTGAACTTCTTCTCTTTTATCTGCCCTTTCTTTCAGAATGAAAAAAAAAAATATTTCATAGCATGCGAATGTTTCCTCTACTCTCCTATATGAAGGAAAAAGATGCATGCCAAGAAGGAATAATCGATCAAAAATAGGACCACTCCACGTAGTGGAAAGAAAGAGGAGTTACAAAACAAGACTCAACTCATACACATCAAGCGCTCCAAAGGTAAGACTCAAGTAATAATTTTTTTAAAACAAAAGAAATAAATCTTTTTCTTTATTTTAATATATCTATATATATAAATATATACTCATATGCCTTGGCCAAGGCTACGATAACTTTAGTTTTTTTTTGGCTAAATGATTGTTAATTGATTCCAGTATTTATCCTCTCTTTGTTGATATCCCTTTTTCTTAGTCACCTATTTTGTCTTGCAACCACTTAAGACAATTAGGAAAGTTAAATCATTTCTATGGTACAAATAATAATCAATATCTTTTCCATCAATCCATTTCATATAATAAAATATTTGCAATTAAAGAATAAATCATCGTGTACACTTTCAACAAACATTTTCACGTTCATATGAAAAATGGATGCTCTCAACTAACAACATAATTAATATTTAATTGTTTAAACAAAAAGGGATGTAACATATTCTTCCCCTTACGAATCATCGTCCTTGATGATTATTTATCAATAAGTAATAGAAAGTTTAACCACATAGTTTTCACATCAATTTCAATTATTTGGAAATAAATAAGGAAATCGCTGGTGAATTTCATCATAGTCTTCCCAGGGGGCATTCTCTTCTAAATACTGGTCCCACTGGACCTTACATTGCACCACCTCGCGATTACGTAAATGCAGCTTACGTATCTCGAGTACCCGGAGTGGCTCTATTGTGATCACCTCAGGGTCCCGTACCTGCAATGATTTCCAATCAATCATATGCTCAGAGTTTGCATAATATTTCTTAAGACATGAAACATGAAACACATTATGAATTCTAGCAAGAGTTGGGGGGTAGAGCAATTCTGTAAGCCACAGGATTGATGATTTCAAGAACTTCAAATGGTCCCACCTATCTCGGGGCTAACTTAGAGGCTTTTCCAAATTTTATAGAGCTCTTCTACTGTTTCACTCGCAAAAGAACTTTTTCTCCTATCACAAATTGTCTGGGAACATGTTTTGCATCAACATAACTCTTTTGCCTATCATTGGCTTCTTTCAGTCTTTGCCTGATTATTCTCACTTGTTCCATTTCTTGAAGCATCTCAGGTCCTAAAATAATCATGTCTTCCCACCTATTCCAGCTTATAGGGGTTCTACATTTCCTGCCATACAATGCCTCGAAAGGTGCCATTTTTATTGTTGACTGATATGAATTGTTATAGGCAAATTCTACCAAGGGTAAATATTCTTCCCATCTGTATTGTTGATCCATGCAGTACATTCTTAGTAAATCCTCTAGAATTTGATTTACCCTTTCTATCTGACCATCTGTCTCGGGGTGATATGTTGTACTAATATTTAACTGGGTTCCCAAGGCTGAAAATAAGGTTTGCCAAAATTTGGAGGTCATCCATGCATCCCTATCAAATATGATCTTTTCTAGTATCCCGTGAAGACGGAAAATTTCCTGTACAAATTTTCGAGCAATCACTGGTGATCCACTTGTTAAATTTTTTGGTATGAAATGTGCCACTTTTGTAAGTTTATCCACTACCACTAATATGGCATTATGCCTGTTCCTGGTCAAAGGTAACCCTTGCACAAAATCCATGCTGATAATCTGCCACTTCCAATCAGGTACACCATGGGGCTGAAGTAGTCCTACTGGATGCTAATGCTCTACTTTTAATTTTTGACATTCAAAGCATTCTGCCACAAATCTTGCTGCGTCCTTTTTTATTCCCCTCCAAAAACATAATGGTTTGACATCAGCCAACATCTTGGTTACTCCGGGGTGTCCTGAATATGGCGCGGTGTGAACTTCTTTCCATATCTTTTTTCTTAATTCAGAAGACTTCGGAATATACATTCTGCCTTTAAATCTTAGAAATCCATCTATCTCAATATGAAAACCTTCATATTTATGCTCCTGAGGATTTGATTGCAGAGCTTCCTTAACTTGTAAGTAATATTCATCTTCTTTCAATTTCTCAATCACCTGGTTTCTAAAATCGGTGTTAATAGATACCATTGCCGTTATATGCTTTTGTCGGCTCAATGCATCAGCTACCCTGTTTTCCTTGCCCTTAATATAACTGATCTCAAAATCATAATCGGCGATTAACTCCATCCATCTTCTCTGTCGAGCATTTAGATTAGGTTGAGTATAAATATATTTCAAACCTTGATGATCCGTCTTGAGTTCAAAAGTTTTTCCCAACAAATAATGTCTCCACATTTGCAAAGCATGGACAATAGCTGCCAATTCTAAATCATGAGGTGCATAATTTTGCTCATATTGCTTTAGTTTTCGGGATTCATAAGCTACTACCTTCCCTTCTTGCATTAATACACTGCCCAATCTTTCTCCAAATGCATCTGTTATAACAACAAAACGGCCATTGGGATCCGGTACTATCAATATGGGAGTGATTGTTAGTTTTTCCTTTAATAGATCAAATGCCTCTTGACATCTTTCAATCCATTCAAATCTTTTTCCTTTCTTTTGAAGAGAAGTAATAAAATGAGCAATCTTAGAAAAATCTCTGACAAATCTCCTATAGTACCCAGCCAACCCCATGAAACTCCTAACCTTAGAAACATTCTTTGGTACTGGCCAATCTACTATGGCTTTGATCTTAGTGGGATCCACTGCAATTCCTTTGGCTGATATAATGTCCCAAATATTGTATTTCTTTCTAAAAGAAAGTACATTTCGACAATTTTTCATAAAGTTTGTGTTCCCTTAACCGCTGAAGAACTATTTGAAGGTGTTGTAGATGCTCTTCCTCGTTTTTGGAGTAAATAAGAATGTCGTCTAAAAATACCAACACAAACTTATCCAGGCTATCTCTAAACACGTTGTTCATCAGATTCATGAATGCGGCTGGGGCATTTGTAAGCCCAAATGGTAGAACTGTGAACTCATAATGCCCATATCTAGTTCTAAAAGCCGTCTTATGAATGTCTTCTTCTTTCAACCTGAGTTGATGATATCCCAATCTCAAATCTATTTTTGAAAATACTGCAGCCCAAATGGTAGAACTGTGAACTCATAATGCCCATATCTAGTTCTAAAAGCCGTCTTATGAATGTCTTCTTCTTTCAACCTGAGTTGATGATATCCCGATCTCAAATCTATTTTTGAAAATACTGCAGCCCCTTTCATCTGATCAAAGAGATCATCTATTCGAGGTAAGGGATATTTGTTCTTGATGGTAAGTTTATTCAACATTCGGTAGTCTATACACAAACGAAGAGTCCCATCCTTTTTGACAAAGATAACTGGGGCACCCCATACTGAAACACTTGGCCGGATCAAGCCTTTATCCATTAATTCATATAATTGTGCTTTTAACTCAACCAGCTCTAGTGTCGTCATACGGTAAGGTACTTTTGAAACTGGTTCAGCCCTTGGCACAAGGTCAATGGCAAAATAAAAAACTCTTCTAGGTGGTAACCCAGGTAGTTCCTCGGGAAATACATCCTGATATTCCCAGAGATAAGGGTATTTTTCAGCGAAGATTTCTTTCTCCTCTTCAACTCCCAACTTTCTTTTTCTATTCTAGAAATGCTGTCCCTTCACTGACTGCTTCCATCTTAACTACAAACAATTTGCATCCCTTCCTTCTATTTCTTTTCATCTACATAGCTGAAATTTTCTGAACCTTGACTTCTCATGGTTTCCCCTGAATCTGTACTGGATTCCCCAAATCATCTAGGCATTCCACTACCTTATCATAACAGTCGACCTTAGCCCTATGTTCTTTCAACCAATTCATTCCTATGATCACATCGTAGGACCCTAAAGGTGCTATATAAAGGTTGACCTCTGTCGAGAAGTCTGGAAATTCAATCTTTGCTTCAAACAGACATTGCTCTACCCGAGCTATCGTCTGATTCGCATATTCTACCATCCATGATTTAGCCATAAACCCAATTCTTTTAGGGAATCTTCCCAGTAACTTAGGTGATATAAAACATTCAGTGGCTCCTGTATCTATTAAAATAGTTATTGGGTTTCTATAAAGCATACCTGGAGTATCTATAAGAGCAACTTGGTACTCTGCTTGCCTATTGTCAACAGCTGCATGAATTCTTTGCTGGAACACGGTTTGCTAAGGTGGTAAGGGTTTTCATTGCTGCTGTCCTTGTTGACTCTTAGAGGAGCACTGGTTCACATAGTGTTCTCCTCCACAATTAAAACATCCTCCTGGTGGTCCTCTCTTTTCAATGTTTTTATTGGTGAAATTTTCATCCTTCCGAGGATTATTATTGTTCTTTTTGAACTGATTATTCTTAAATCCTTTCTTCTTAAAGCTCTGCTAATTCTGGTCCCACTTATTCCTGTTATGCTTTCTATCTTTGAAAGAATCATCTTTCTTTAACCTTTGCTCCTGCCAAACAACTTTCTCATAAGCTTCATCCATAGTTCAGGGTGCCAAAACATCCACTGGACCCCCAATACAATTGTTTAACCCCATAATGAACTTTCGTACTCGAAAGTTTTCATCGTGTCGATACTATGGAACATATTTGAGTTGGGTATATTTTTCCCAATACTTGTTAACAGTTAAAGAGTCCTTGTCTGAGGTTTTCAAAATCCATCAATTTTTTATCATAAAATAATTGGGGCAGCCATCTTTGGCAGAATATCTTTACGAATTGCTCCCAAGACACATCAGCTACTGCTAATCCCATTTCAGCCCTCTTGTTTTCCCACCATGTGGCAGCTTCTCCTGCCAACTGGTATGCTGCCCATGCTGCTTTTGAGTTATCAAAATAATCTCGAAGTTCGAAATACTTCTCCATTTCAGTTAACCATGCCTCTGCGGCATCTCCCGAAGTAGAACCTTCGAATTTAGAAGGTTTAATCTTTTTCATGTCCTTAGCTAATTCATCATCCAATCTGCTCTTCTTGAGTCCTAGGCTTAGGGTTCTCGAATTATCTTCATGTTGGTCACTATGATTTTCAGACCCTTCTTTTGTCTTAGATTGCCCTTCCATCCTTCTTTCTAGATGGGTTAATCTGTCCTGAGTTGTTTTCATCATGTTTAAGAGTTGATCCAATTTATCCATGTGTCCATTGTTCTGTTCTTCCCTGAACTCATTTCTGGAATATTCCATTCCAATGAAGTTCCTAAAGAAATTTAAGAGTTTTAATTAGTTTTAGGGTTGTGAGTTATTGTTATTTAGTGGTTCTCCACTGTATTTAAGGATTCTTCCTTTGCATAAAGAAAACAATCATTTGAAACTCATAATAAGTGCAAATAGTACAAAATTTTCATGTATTAATAAGAAAGATTATCATTTCCTATGATAATTACAAAATTTCTATCACTTCCTGTGATAAATTTTATTGTAATAAAAAGATAATCATCACTTTCTGTGATCAGTTTTCTAAATCATCTTCACTATCAGTGACAAGTTCCTTTTGATCACTAAATTCTAAATAAGGTATAAGTTTATATCCAGGAGTCGGAACTCGATCTCCCTTAGATGTTTCCAGTTTAACTTGATTTTCAGTTTTGGTCTTATTTACTTCAGCAATTATGGCGGACTTTACTTTCTCTTTTCTCGAGGTTGTCCATTTCCTTCTTTCCCTCCGAAGTCTTTGCAAAGCTTCGGCTATTGTCTCTGAATCTGCTAGAGGTGAACAACTTGAGTAATCATACGATAGTCTGATCTTCCATAGTCGGTAGGATATAGGGTCTCGGACCTTTTTCCGGGGTGTTTGTCTTATCAAAACCATTCTAAAGAGACATTATTAACTGTTTACAATGTTCTAAGCATGATGAGCCCCAAGGTTTAGTGTAGAACCTGGTAGCTCTAATACCATATGTTACACCCTCTCTAATTTAAGAAAAATAGTAATTTGTCTAATAACAGAATTTCAGCACAAAGATTAACTAACCAATAAGAAATAACATCGAATGCAATAAAGTTATGAATCACAACTTTCTTTTCAGCTGAAATAAACTTTCCAACAGAATACTTGTAACTAAATAATTTAACTTTCTTCAATGAAAATTCAAATATTTAAGAAAGAGAGGAGATTAAGAAAAGTACAACTTGAGTAGCTTCTTGTTGATTTGTTGGCAGATCCTCTTCTGGATTATTTTTGGGAAAAAGAGATATCAACAAGGGTTTTATCCACCCAACTAAGACCAACTGGTCTCCCGTGCTTCTTCATCTGAAGAAACCCGACCTTTCACGAAAGTAATAACAGGAATCCATTAACAACAATGTGCCTCTGAGCCTAGTGTCAAGACCTATACCTCCTGATCGATCTTTCCCTATAGGTACCTCATAACTGGAAAGATCATTCTGACCAGTGGTATATCTGGTACTTGATCGCTGACCGATGCCTATCTGCATCGTAACCTTGGCCAAGGATTTTCTAGTATATTTATATATATACATATATTTGACACTACTTTGTCGTCAGCCTTCACCCTTGCTCGACATTATTGTTAACTTAATACTTTCTTATTTCCTTTTGGAATGCAGGTTTACACATAGCATCATGCATATCTTACTTGCCAACTTTTGTTTACATAAAAGAGACAAAACAGCAACACATAGATGGAAGTATGCCCTTAGGAATACAACAAATTCTTATTTTCAGAATATAATGATACTCAGGCTGGTAGTAACAAGGAATTTCTTTAAACATATTTATATATATATAAATATATATATATATGTGTGTGTATATATATATATGTCTTTGATTGCATACTATACAAAGATCATATAATAAAAGTGTCTCGATGGAAGTAAACTCAGAAACAGAAATAAAAAAGACACGAATGCTGATCTCAATTGATTGAATTCGAAAGTTCAGAATTCCTTTCATTCAATAGATAATACCATTACTAAGATCAATGAGTTCTTATTGAACTGCTCTGAAGATTTAAGAACTTGCCTAATAATATTTTGTAAGCCGAAAAGGCTGACTACAGCTGATATATTCAGTGATGTTGGTATCACAGATTACTAGATGAAAGCACGACTCAATGACACTTTACAGAGAAAAACGCTGACAGTATACCTGAGGAAAATAATGGTGCCTTCCCCAAGAATTACAACTTGAACTTCTCTTTTATCCGCCCTTTCTTTCAGAATGAAAAAAAAATGTTTCCTCTACTCTCCTATATGAAAGAAAAAGATGCACGCCAAGAAGGAATAATCGATTAAAAATAGGACCGCTCCACGTAGTGGAAAGAAAGAGGAGTTACAAAACAAGACTCAAATCATACACATCAAGCGCTCCAAAGGTAAGACTCAAGTAATAATTTTTTTAAAACAAAAGAGATAAATTTTTTTCTTTATTTTAATATATCTATATATATAAATATATACTCATATGCCTTGGCCAAGGCTACGATAACTTTAATTTTTTTTGGCTAAATTATTGTTAATTGATTCCGATATTTATCCTCTCCTTGTTGATATCCCTTTTTCTTAGTCACCTGTTTTGTCCTACAACCACTTAGACAATTAGGAAAGTTAAATCATTTCCATGGTACAAATAATAATCAATATCTTTTCCATCAATCCATTTCATATAATAAAATATTTGCAATTAAAGAATAAATCATCATATACACTTTCAACGAACATTTTCACATTCATATGAAAAACGGATGTTCTCAAATAACAATATAATTAATATTTAATTGTTTAAACAAAAAGGGATGTAACACACTTGATTTAGACACTACTCCTACATTCACATCACAAAAGAAAAGTTTTAGAGGCACAAGTTCAAATCAGAAAAAACCTAATCAGCCTCTTAGATTGGACAATGAGACGAAAAATGAATACAGGGGGAAAAAACTATGCTTTTCATGCAAAGAACCATGGGAACCAGGACATAGATGCCTTGGGAAAGGCAAGGCACATCTTGTTGAGGTCACTTTTGATGTGGAGGATGAGGTTATTGTTGATACTGGTTCAGATAGTGATGCTGATCACATGGAGCAGCAGCCTTCATTGGAGCTTGAGGCTAATGATAGAGGTGCTACAGGTCCAGTTACTATTGCATCTATTTCAGGAGTACCTAGGTATCATCCCTTTCATGTGAAAGAAGTCCTTAAGTGATGCAGGAGCATCCCTAGTTCAAGAGCAATCTTGCATCAACCAAAAACATTTGCATTTAAGTTTGTTTGCAGTTCAGTTTGTTTCTTTTCATTTTCCAGTTCAGTCAGAAGTAGTTTTAGCTTTTGGTCCAGTATTCTACCACAGTTGCATTTCACACCTTGCAGATCTGGACTTAACATCTAGACTCATTCATCTACATCATATCCATAATTCAGAGCATTTGGATTAGTTACCGGAAAGATATCGCTATTAGAAGATCAACTGTTTTCTCAGAGCAGAGCATCCTGACAGTTTCAGACAATTAGCTAAAGGAGATGGCTTGCGGAGCATTCCTCGACTTGCGGATCTTAATGACACATCATTCGATGATCTTCGGTTCATGGCCGACCTTCCTTGAGGGTCCGCACGTTATTCCATTCATTTGAGGAAGCATTCTATGCATTTAGGTCCGACCTATCTATATACACACGTTACAACTCTTCATTGGAGTTTGTGACCTTCCTTGGCCGACGCGGAGGAATCTATCGGTCCGGAAATGATATAAATTGTTGTAATAGATCCCTAGGAAAGTAGTTCATAACATAGTGATAGTTGATAGTTTGGATTTTGCGCGAAGGAGCTTCAAAGCTATATCTTGTGCATATTGCGATATTCTGAAATCAGGCCTTTGAGCCCTAATTGTAAGCCCACATGATGCCGGCCAGCTTGTATTTGAATTCTATGATATACTGAAAGACTGAATCTACATTTGCTTTATTTCTTTGAGTTGTTTCCACTGTGTTTATTCTTGCTGCATGGTCCAGACAGTTCACTCTGTGAACCCTCCTACCGTGACTGCACCAAGTGGTATCAAAGAGAAAGTTCGAATCTTTGGGAGCGAATTGAGCAAAGTTAGCGAGGAATTCCGCAAGATCTTGCTGTGTATAGATCGCCGAATTGAGGCAGGTTACTTGTGTCGCAGCCGATCGCCGATTAAGAGGCAGTTGTCACCTTGTAGCCCGATCGCTAAACTTGAGGCAGTTTGCACTTGATCCTAGGAAGAATGCCGCCACGAAGAGTTGCTATTGTTGGAACAATGGCTGGTAGAATGGATGAGATGATGGAAATGATGAAAACACTGCGAATTCGTTTGGATGTTGTTGAAGAAGATAGGCAAAGAGGATTGACACCAAGACCTAATGTTGAAAGCAATGATGAAGAAGAATTTCAATCTGTTGAACAAACTGGCGAAACCCTAGGAGGTGATGAAGAAGCAGAATCAGACCAAGTAAAGATGTTGCGAACTATTTCAAAGATTGGAAAGAGACCTAGAGTTGATGTGCCGAACTACACTGGTAACTTGAACCCTGAAGAATTGATTGACTGGATAAATGACATGGAAGAATACTTTGAATATGAAAAGATTGAAGATCTGGAGAAGGTGAAATTTGCAAAAACAAAGTTGAAGGGACATGTTGCTATATGGTGGAAAGAAGTTCAATTGGAAAGAAACAGAAGAGGAAAGGAAAAGATTACAAAGTGGGACCGGATGGTGACAAAATTGAAGAATCAATTCATACCTACTGAATATGAGTTGGAATTGTTGAAAAGATTGCAAAACCTGAGACAAAAGGAGAAATATGTGAAGGAATGCATTGAAGAATTTCATAAAATGATCATAAGGATAGGACATAGTGAAGCAAACAAGGAGAAAGTGGCTAGATATATCAATGGACTGAGATTGAACATCCAAGAGGAACTAAGCTTGGTAAGGATGACATCTTTGGAAGAAGCATATCAGTTTGCCCTGAAGGTCAAAGAGAAGCTGAATAAGAGACATGATCAGAAACAAAGAGGCAGAGGAGGTAAATTTCAGAGAGGTAGAACATTTTTCAGAGGAGATAGATCATACTCGGAGCAGAACAAGTTTGACAGCCCATTTAAGGAGGACACAGATAACAATGCTTACCGAAGAGATGACAACATTTTTTACCGGAGAGGAAACCCTAGTGCATACCGGAATGAAGGTTACAGAAGAGAAGGAAGAGGATTTGATAAGAGGACATTCAGAGGTACTTGTTTCAAGTGTGGAGGTGGACATAGAGCATTCGAGTGTAATCAGGGTAGAACAAGTAAGAGGATAGAAAATAGTGGAAGAGCAGCCTATGTGGAAAAAGAACCTGTTGGATCACCCTGTTCAATTGGCAAACCTAAGAAAGGAGAATCACTTGTGATGAGGAGAGCACTATTTCAAATAGAGACAAATGAGGAACCACCACAGAGGAAGAGTCTGTTCAAAACCAGATGCAAATCAGGAGGTAAGTGTGGTAAAGTTGTAATCGATAGTGGTAGCTCAAATAATCTAGTTTTAGAGGAGATGGTAACTAAAGCTGAAGTTGGAAAGATTGAAACACCCTAAGCCCTATCAGATAGCATGGATTCAGGATGATCATAAGATACTAGTGAGTGAACAATGTTTGGTGAAATTTCATATTGGATCTTATCATGAGGAAGTCTTGTGTGATATTATGCCTATGGATGTTTGTCATATCTCGTTGGGTAGACCTTGGTAGTATGATAGAAAAGCTATACATGATGGGAGAAAGAATACATATACTATAACATCAAATGGAAAAAGAATTACCTTGATTCCTTTGGAGGATGATCCTAAGAGTGAAGTATGTGGGAATGCTAGAATCTATTTGGTAGATGGAAGAAAATTTCTGGATGGTTTGAGACATGAGAATATGTGTTATGCCTTGATTCCTAAGAAGCCTAAAACATTGAAGAAGCAGACTGAAGAGACACAACCGGAGGAGATAAGAGAGTTCCTGACAGAGTATGAAGACATCATATCAGATAATGTACTGAAGGATTGCCACTTATAAGGAGTATCATTCATCACATGGATCTTATACCAGGAGCAAGTTTGCCTAACAAAGCAGCACATAGAATGACACCGGCAGAGAATGAAGAACTAAATAGACAAATACAAGAGTTGTTGAGAAAAGGCTTGATCAGAGAAAGCTTGAGTCCTTGTGCAGTACCTGTAGTGTTAGCACCGAAGAAAGATGGAGAATGGAGAATGTGTACTGATTCCAAAGCAATAAACAAGATCACAGTTAAGTATAGATTTCCTTTACCTAGGATGGATGATATTATGGATTGTTTGAGTGGAGCAAGATATTTCACAAAAATAGACTTGAAGAGTGGATACCATCAGATCAGAATCAGAGGTGATGAATGGAAGACTGCTTTTATGACAAATGAAAGATTGTATGAGTGTTTAGTGATGCCCTTTGGATTGACAAATGCACCAAGTACTTTCATGAGATTGATGAATGAAGTCCTGAAGAAATTCTTGGGTAAGTTTGTGATTGTATACTTGAATGATATTTTGATTTTCAATAAGACAAAAGAACATTTGTGGCATATTAGACAAGTTTTGTAGAGACAGAGAAGAAGTTGTTGATAAACATCAAGAAGTGTAGTTTCATGAAGGAAGAGTTGGTATATTTGGGATTTGTGATTTTTGCGGAAGGATTGAAGATGGACCCTGAGAAAGTGAAAGCAATTGTTGAATGGCCTACACCGGAGAGCATTGGAAGGGTTAGATCATTTCATGGATTGGCTAGTTTCTACCGGAAGTTCATCACAAATTTCAATTCAGTTTGTAACCCTATGACAGAGACAATGAGAGGTGACAGAAAAGATTTCAAGTGGACATCAGGAGCAGATAAAAGTTTAGAACTGTTGAAGCAGAAAGTGATAGAGCAACCTGTTTTGGCATTACCAAATTTCAATAAGGTATTTCAAGTTGATTGTGATGCAAGTGGAAACGCAATTGGAGCAGTATTAAGTCAAGAAGGTAGACCAATAGCATATTTCAGTGAAAAGTTGAATGATGCGAGGAGATATTCAGTTTATGATCAGGAGTTTTATGCCATAATTCAAGCCTTGAAGAAGCGGAGACATTATTTGTTGCCTAAGGAGTTTGTGTCATATACAGATCATCAAGCTTTGCAGTATTTGAACAGTCAAGGTAAGTTGAATCAGAGACATATGAGATGGGTAGAGTTTATGCAGAGTTATACATTTGTGTTGAAGAATAGGAGTGGAAAATCAAACAAAGTTGCTAATGCATTGAGTAGAAGAAGAAACTTGTTGACAGAAATGAGAGTTGAAGTGTTGGGTTTTGATGAATTGAAGAACATGTATGAGAGAGACACTGATTTTGCAGAACCTTGAAAAGCATGTAAGGCACCTGTTGTGACAGATAGGAGTAAGTGGTTGGACTATTTCATTCAAGAAGATATGTTGTTCAAAGGAAGTCAGTTATGTATACCTAGAAGTTCAATGAGAGATAATTTGATCAAGGAGAAGCATAGTGGTGGATTGGCAGGACATTTTGGCATTGATAAGATAGTGGCTTTGGTGAGTGAAAACTACTTTTGGCCTCAGATACATTAGGATGTTCAGAGATTTGTGCAGAGTTGTAGAGTTTGTCAAGTTGCAAAAGGGAGCAGTCAGAATACTAGATTGTATAAAACTTTGATATTACCGAAGAGACCTTGGGAAGACATAAGTATGGATTTTGTAATAGGATTGCCTAAGACACAGAGAGGACATGATTCAATATTTGTAGTGGTTGACAGATTTTCAAAGATGGCTCATTTCATACCTTGTAAGAAGACAACTAATGCAGTACATGTAGCAGACCTATTTTTTAAGGAGATTGTGAGATTGCATGGATTACCTAAGAGTATAGTTTCAGACAAAGATACAAAGTTTGTTGGATACTTTTGGAAGACACTTTGGAAGAAGATGAAGACAGATTTGAAGTTCAGTTTAACTTTTCATCCACAAATTGATGGATAGACAGAGGTAGTGAATAGGAGTTTGGGAAACTTGTTGAGATGTTTGGTTGGAGAGAAGACAAGAAGTTGGGATTTGATTCTTTCACAAGCAGAGTTTGCATACAATAATTCAGTGAATAGGAGTACCGGAAGAACACCTTTTGAGATTGTTACCGGAGTGCATCCTAGAGGAGTCGCAGAATTGAGAGATATCAGCATGGAAGAAAAGAGAAGTGCAGAAGTAGAAGAATTTGCAGAGCATATGAAGACAGTGCATAAACAAGTGAAGAAGCATTTGGAGGACATAAACAATCAGTACAAAGATAAGGCAGATGAGAAGAGAAGACATAAGGAATTTGAAGTGGGAGATGAAGTGATGGTGTACTTGAGAAAAGAAAGATTTTCAGTCGAGACATATAACAAGTTGAAGATGAAAAAGTTTGGACCTTGTAAGATACTCAGAAAATTTGATTTAGGAAATGCATATGAAGTGGAATTACCGGAGACATTGGGTATATCACCTATTTTCAACATTGCAGACTTATATCAATATCATGAAGCAGAGTTCAGTGACAGCATGGAGGAAGACTTGAAGAAGCAGTTACCACACAAAGCACCAGAGCAAATTGAAGTCATTTTGGACAGCAGAATTGGACGCAGCACTAGAGGAAGACAATACAGAGAATATCTTGTGAAGCGGAAAGGCAGACCGGAAGAAGATTCATCATGGATTTCTCAGGCTGAGGTGGACCGTCTTGGTTCTCCCTTAGCCCCAGCAAAGTGAGGGACTCAATGTTTCAATAACCCCGGATGTCTCATGCAGGAGCATCCCTGGTTCAAGAGCAATCTTGCATCAACCAAAAACATTTGCATTTCAGTTTATTTGTAGTTCGGTTTGTTTCTTTTCATTTTCGAGTTCAGTTCAGTCAGAAGCAGTTTTAGCTTTTGGTCCGGTATTCTACCGCAGTTGCATTTCACACCTTGCAAATCTGGACTTAGCATCTAGACTCATTCATCTACATCATATCCAGAATTCAAAGCATTTGGATCAATTACCGGAAAGATATCGCTATCAGAAGATCAACTGTTTTCTCAGAGCAGAGCATCCTGACAGTCTCAAACAATCAGCTGAAGGAGATGGCTTGCGGAGCATTCCTTGACTTGCGGATCTTAATGACACATCATTCGATGATCTTTGGTTTGTGGCTGACCTTCCTCGAGGGTCCGCATGTTATTCCATTCATTTGAGGAAGCGTTCTATGCATTTAGGTCCGACCTATCTATATACACAAGTTACAGCTCTTCATTGGAGTTTGTGGCCTTCCTTGGCTGACACGGAGGAATCTATCGGTCCGGAAATGATATAAATTGATGTAATAGATCCTTAGGAAAGTAGTTCATAACATAGTGATAGTTGATAGTTTGGATTTTGTGCAAAGGAGCTTCAAAGCTATATCTTGTGCATATTCTGATATTATGAAATCAGGCCTTTGAGCCCTAATTGTAAGCATGCATGATGCCGGCCAGCTTGTATTTGAATTCTATGATATACTGAAAGACTGAATCTGCATTTGCCTTATTTCTTTGAGTTGTTTCCGTTGTGTTTACTCTTGCTGCATGGTCTGGACAGTTCACTCTGTGAACCCTCCTACCGTGACTGCACCATTAAGGGACAGCGTGTCACCTGTTTGATTGATAGTGGAGCTACTCACAACTTTATTGATGAAGGATTGGTTGTGAAGAGAGGATTACAACCTGAGGACTTTACAGGTCTCTTAGTGACAATTGCAGATGGCTTTACCATGAGTTGCACTAAGAAGGCGCCTCAGCTCAGTATTCAGATGGGAGATTATACTTTGACAGATGATTTTTACATGGTTGGACTTGGAGAGATTGATATCGTTTTGAGAGTCCAGTGGTTACAGTCGCTTGGCCGCTACATTTAGAATTTCCAAAAGATGGAGTTGGAGTTTATACATGATGGGAAGAAGATTGTATTGAGAGCACTTTCTAATGGAGAACCCGGGGTTGTTTCAACTAGACGTATGGAGACTTTGTTTTGTCATGGAGATGTTGCTTGGGCAGCCCAGTGTTTTGTATCTTCTAAATCTTCTTCCAGTGAACCGCAATATCATGTAGATGTCTAATCCATGTTGGATAAGCATAGTTTGGTGTTTGGTGATATTCCTCAAGGTAGACCACTGGATCGTGGGTTTGAGCATGTGATTGAGTTAGAGGGCACCAAATCGGTGAACATTGCACCTTATTGTCATCCACGACACTTCAAGGAGGAGATAGAGAAGACAATAAAGGATTTGCTTGATATGGGACACATTTGACCTTCAACTAGTCCATTTGCTTCTTCGGTTGTTTTGGTGAAGCAGAAAGATGGTACTATGCGGATGTGTATTGATTATAGGGCACTGAACAAGAAGACAATAAAAAATAGGTATCCTATCCCCAAGATCGATGAGCTTCTTGATGAGTTACAAGGGGCCATATATTTCTCTAAGATTGATCTTCGTTCAGGCTACCATCAGATTTGTGTCCGTGAGGAGAATATACATAAGACAACATTCAGATGTCACTACAGCACTATGAGTTCTTGGTCATGCCATTCGGTCTTATTAATGCACCTACTACATTTCAATCTTGTATGAATCATGTATTCTACAAGCAATTGCGTAAGTTTCTATTGGTATTCTTTGATGATATCTTAATTTATAGTAAGACTTGGGAGGAGCATCTTCGGCATCTTGATGAGGTACTTGGTGTTATGGAGGCATAGTATACTAAGGCTTCCAAATGTGAGTTTGGGATGATGGAGATTCTTTACTTGGGGCATGTCATTAGCGCAGATGGAGTCAGAGTGCATCAGGAGAAGATTCAGGCTATTCAGGATTGGCCCATTCCTAGGAGTGTTTCAGATTTGAGAGGTTTCTTGGGATTATGCAGCTACTACAGGAGGTTTGTTAAAGGATTTTCACAGTTGGCAGCACCACTTACAAATCTCACTACGAAAGGGGCATTCAAATGGTCAGATGAGGCTAAGATGGTTTTTGACAGGCTTAAGGAGGTGATGACTACCACTCCAGTATTGGCATTACTAGATTATACACAGTCCTTTGTTCTTGAGTGTGATGCATCAAGAGAGGGTATTGGAGCTGTGTTGATGTAGAATCAACATCCTATTGCATATGAGAGCAAGAAATTGCAAGATGTCAAGAGATTGTATTCCACCTATGACAAGGAGATGCTTGCCATCATGCATGCATTGGCAAAGTTTCGTCAATACTTGGTAGGTGCGAAATTTGTGGTTAGGACCAACCACAACAGCTTGAGATTATTTATAGAGCAAAAGGATTTGAATGAACGGCAACAAAAATGGGTGAGTAAAATACAGGCATATGATTTTGACATTGAGTTTGTGATTGGTAAGAAAAACATTGTTGCCGATGCACTTTCTAGGAGACCTGCTATTTGCTCTGAGTGAGATTTCAGCTGAATGGAAATCTCACCTTTTAGTTGAGTATTCTAAGAATACATTTGCATGTGATCTCATGCATGGTTTGATTCAAGATGATAGATATAAGGTGGTAGATGATGTGATTTATTATAAGGACGAGTTATTCTTAGTACCTGAATCAAAATTGAAGCAGAAGATTTTGAGAGCTATCCATGACACACCTCTAGCAGGGCATCCAGGGTTTTTCAAGACCTATAGACAGATTAGAGAGAGATTCTCATGGCAAGGTCTCAAGGATGATGTATTGTATCATGTTAGAGAGTGTTTGACTTGTCAGCAAAACAAGTCAAAGCATACTTTCCCTACAGGTTTACTTCAGCCATTGCCTATTCCTGAGTAGAAGTGGGAGAGTATATCGATGGACTTTATTACAGGTCTATCGAAGGTTCAAGGCAGAGATTGCATATATGTGGTTGTTGACAGGTTAACCAAATATGCACACTTCTATGCTATTTGATCAGACTATTCAGCATTGCAAGTTGCAGAGTTGTTCTTTAGAGAGATGTTTTGTTTGCATGGCCTTCCAAAGACCATTGTCAGTGATCGGGACAACAGATTTCTCAGTGTGTTTTAGCAGGAGCTATTCCAATTAGCTGGTACAGATTTGACACCAAGCACTAGTTATCACCCTCAGACGGATGGACAGACTGAGATAGTGAATAAGTGGGTTGAGGGTTATCTTCGCAATTATGTTGCGAGGCAACAGCGTGCTTGGATTAGGTGGTTACATTTGGGTGAGTATTGTTATAATACCACCCATCACATGTCAATTAGCATGTCTCCATTCATGGATTTGTATGGATATGATGCATTATCTTTCATTGACTTAGCCTTTGATGATAGTAGAGCTCCTCGAGCCAAAGAGTTGATGTAGGATACATAGGACATCCTGAAGACACTTAACGATAGCATTCAGTAGGCACAGAATCAGCAGAAGATGTATGTTGATAGGCATCATGTTGAGAGGACATTTGTTGCAGCAGTTGATACACAAGTAGTTCTAACAACATTGGCATTTTGACCTCCATCCCATATACTAGCTCAAAAGGACTCTTGCCTGTAGCACATTTGTAGGTGATCCTATCAACCCAAACTACATACTTTAGCCTGTCATCCCACCTTTTCTTGTTCATATCTAGAGTCCTCTTCAGAATTTTCATGAGACTCTTATTGTTGGACTCAGCTTGTAAGGTGATGAATGAATCAAACTTATCCCATATTTGGAACACATACCTACAATGTCCTGAGACCTGAAGCACATAGCGTTGTTTGCAACAATTCTAGATGGCACACCAAATTTGCTTATCACATTGTTCAATAGGAACTCAATCACTACCCTGGATGTGGCGTTGTGAGTTGGAATAGCCTCAACCCACTTTGTAAAATAGTCAATTGCCACCAATATCCATCTGTACCAATTGCTTGATCTTTCTTGGATTTCTCCTATGAAATCAATGCCCCATTGCTGAAATGGTGCTTCAATGGTAACATTCATAAGGGGAAGGGCACCTTGAAACTTCAACTTACCTGCAAACCTTTGACAGGCATCACATTTTCTGATCTATTTTGCAACATCCTTGAAGAGGCTCGGCCACCAGAAACCTGCCCTAATGATTTTATGTGCTATGGTTTTAGCATGGAAGTGCTCGCCACATACTCCTTAGTGATATTCATCAATAACTTCCACAGATTGTTGTTGGTCCAAACACTTTAACAACAGCCCTTCATGATTTCTCCACATTAAAACACCTTGGATGAAGACATACCTTTGAGATTGGAGTCTAAGTATCCTTTGCTGAGCTACATTCATGCTTGGGGGACAATGCATGTTGACAAGATAAAAGATAATATCCTTATACCATTGATCATTTGTCAACATACACACATCAGCAGAATGAATAACATTTACCTTATTTATCTAAGTTGCCTCTAAATTGGAATTAGCCATCAACTTAGCTAAACCCTGGCCTCTAACCAGTTTAGTGACTTGCACCTCAATGTCATACTCTTGGATCCTGTTGATCCATCTACATCTTCTCCCAGAAGCTTCTTGTTGAGTGAAAATATCTTTCACAGCTGAATAGGGCACATGCAATTGTCTTTGCACCCATAAGATATGGTCTGAAGTTCTTTACTACCTTAACCAAAGCATATGCATGCTTTTCCATAATTGAATAGCTTAACTCAGCAACCTGCAAAGACTTACTAAAGAACCCTATTGGCTGCTCAAATCCATCACTATTCTTTTGCAACAATACAACAACAATAGTATAATATGAAGCAAAAGAGAAAAGCTAGAAAGGCTTTTGAATAATTTGGGCTTACCAGCACTGGTGCATTCTTTAGAGCCTCTTTGATATCTTTGAATGCTTCAGATGGCTCTGCATTCCATACAACTGACTGTCCTTTCTTGAGCATTTTAGAAATGGCCTTAGTCTTCTCCGCGAAGTTAAGAACAGACCTCCTAACAAAGTTTATCTACCCGAAGAAAGACTATATTCCTTTGACTGATTTGGGCTGAGGAATGAGGTCAATAGCCTTGACTCGTTCCAGATCTATTCTTACCCCATCCTTTGACACAATATGCCCGAGCAACTTGCCCTCTTCAACGACAAATATGCATTTCTTGGGATTAAGTGAAATCCTGTACTCTAGACATCTTTTGAAGATGACCTCAAGGTGCTTGCAATGCTCACCTCTTTCCTTCGAGAATGTTGTCAAGTCATCTTGATAGACCACCATAATCTCGTCAATAAGACCAACAAAAGCCACGTCTATGGCCCGCTAAAATGTTGACCCAGCATCCTTCAAACCAAATGGCATCCTCACATAGAAATAGGTACCCCAAGGAGTCATGAATGTTGTCTTGTATTGCTTTGACTCCTTAACCATCACTTGGTTGTACCCGAAGAATCCATCCATCATGGACATCAATTCTGACCCAGTCACTTTCTGCAGCAAGTGGTCCATGCTTGGTAGTGGATAGTTATTCTTAGGAGATTTGATATTCAAATTTCAGAAATCCACACACAACTTGATTTCCTCATTCTTCTTTCTTATCGAGACAAGGTTGGATACCCATTCAAAATGTCTGATGGGTTTAATAATACCTCCCTCTTTCATCTTTAACAATTCTTTTTGCATCTTGGGAGCTATGGTAGGATTTATAGGCCTTTGCTTTTGTCTAAATGGTTTTGCACTAAGTCGGAGGGGAATAGTATGCTAAAACAAGTCCTCCCTATAGGCCTTGAGGTCATCATAGGATCATGCAAAGCACTTCTTGAATTTTCTTAGCAGAGCAATCAACATCTTCTTTTCATGAGGCTTCAACTTCTTGCTTATGTAAACCATTTTAGGTGCCTCCTTAGTTCCAAGGTTAACACCTTCAACATTTTCTTCTTCAACCGGTTTACCCTTGCTTTTCCAACGGTCTGCATCGTCAAACATTCTCTCCAGTGCTACCAGTCCCTTTGGAATTGTATTTGTTTTTAGCTGCACAACCTCACTACCAAACAGAGTTTCCTTGCCATCAACAACTTCTACCATTGGTTGTCAGTCAATCAATTGACCGTCAAACTTATCCACGCAATTCAAAAAACTATAAATCTGATTGCTCTCATTGAAAACTTGCCAATTGTATATGTTATCAGGGATTTTTGGCCTTGTGAGTACTTCCACAGCATAATGGGAAAGAGCACTAGAATCAGGTCGCAGGTCAAATTTCGAACCAACTACCACCAAGGCATCTACCTTCTCATTTTTACTCTCAATCCATTCAATGCTAATGGCATCAAATAGCTCCATTGTGTCCCAAACGACATTCCTGTATGCCCTTAACTTGTTGTCCTTGGCAACAAAGGCGTTTCTTATCTGTTCCACAATCAATTCTGAGTCGCCATATACCTTCAGGCAGCTGACTCCATGTTTATGAGCGACATTCAGGCCCAACAATAGTGCTTCATACTCAACTATGTTGTTGGTGCATTGAAAATCAAGTCTAGAAGACTTGCCAAACTGTTCACCATTGAGCACTATTAATACAATACTAGCACCCAAGCCTTCTCTCAAATATGCACCGTCAAAGTACATTATCCACAAATCATCTATACCACAAGTAGGAGTAACAAGATTGGAAGGTAAAATATCCAGGCCAGGACCATCTTCACTGTTGTATCGCATGAAATGGTCAATATCAGTGTCAAAGAAGTTAGCATGATCATCCTGAGCCTTATATCTGTCCTCCACGTTTTCATCTTCTACCTTTTTCTCCCTATACAACTTCACTCCCACGCCCTGGACTGGAATGGTTGCATATGAAAGATCCGTCTGGATACTTCCACCCATAGAAGCTACCCATTTTCTTGACAACAGCATACCCCACTTGGCAGAGCAATCTACAACAATTATATCCATCAGGAAGGACTTATCTGGGTAAGCAGCAAGCTTAACCTCAACATCCTTAACCAGACCTATGACATTAACCTCCCTGGAATCCATGGCAAAGCATTTGCGAAAGGACCTAGACACTTTCAGTCCCAATTCATTCATGATCTCCAGGGGCATAACATTATTGGAAGGACCAGAATCAAGCATACAATTGTGTAACAACCAGCCATTTATGATTAGGGTTGTGTAAAAAGGGTCTACTCCCATCCTGCTGTTAACAACAGTTGATCCTAGATATACCTCTATGGTTTCCTTATGGCCTTTCTCCTCATCATCACTACTAGGAACGACAAGTTTTTGTGCATCTACAGCAGTGACAAATGATGCTGCCCTATCTCTATGTTAAGGGATTCTAAGGAGTTCCCCTATAGGTACTGAAATTCTGATATGGCTAAAGACTTGAGCCATGTCAATAGGGTTATAATTGGGCAAAGAAGCATCACATGAGACAATAACATCATTTGCACAAGGAATGTAAGGTATTACTTGATTGGATGAAATATCTTTACCTTTTTCCTTTGTCTTCTCCTTCTTTTCTAGTTCTTTTTGTGCCTGGGGCTGATCATGCTTGTTACTGCCTTTTGGATAATGAACCCCTAGAATGGGTACAACAACTGGCTACACAATTTGCGCTAGATTCTTCTACACATATTTCTTCATTGTTGTTGATCGCTGTGTTGGAACTTTCTTCTTTTCTAACACATTCTTCTTGGGAGCACTACTACTTTTCTGCTCTACATTCCACTTACGTTTGTCCTTATCCCCATTCAATCCTTGTCTTGATTCTACAGCAAGAGAGTTTTGTATAGGGACTGACCTATTTCTCAGCTGATAACCCCCTTGAACCTGCATAATGGCTGCATCAGTCAGAGCTTTCAAATCTTTCTTAGAAGGTCGGGCTGCTTGTACTTCTACATAAGATCCCTCAAATGCCCAAAATCATGAGTTGGCAACTAATATCTCTTTGGACCTTCATCATAATCATACTAAACAATAGCTGTCGTAACCAACATCTTGACCAATCTACTCATAATCCTCTGTCACTGATTTATTTCCTTTTCATAGTACTCAATTGCACCTTCTTCATTTGGAAATTCTTCATCTATGCTCATTGAATGAGCCACCGCTCAATTTGCTGGATCATGGGGAAGGTAGCAAGCCTGGCACAATAAAGACTCATCTTGAAAATTGGCTTGATCCTTCCTCAATGGATCAGGAGTGTCCCTTTCAGGCTGTTTGAAACTTACATGCCTAGGGGCAGCGTGCTTGTCATTCTGCTGTTGTGGCCTTTTAGACCAGTCGGTGTTGTAAGGTTTGTTATGCAATCTCTGACCTTCATTGAAATGTGTTGCAACACCATGAAGAGGCAACCCTTTATCATTTCGTACTATCTTATAGGACACGTCCTTCATGACTCCCATAAGTTTGTCTAGTTTGTCTTCTGTCGTGAGGGGTTTGCTCGAAGCTGCCCTATCTGGCTGAGAGATCTTCACATTAGACCTCTTAACATGTTTGTTGGAGGCTCTCATGTTACTTTCAATATTAATGGCTACAGTATAGGCTTTCCTCGGTGTTTGAGGACTCTTATCTCTCAAGCAATAACCAATTTTAGAATCGAATGTACCAACACTAAACACATTGATTCGTTAGGTTTGAGATTAGTGGGTACCTTTCTCATTGTCATGATGAATCTGTTGTTGAAGTCAACAACAGTCTCATTGATTCCTTTCTTGATTGTAGTGAGCTCGTGGATAGCAAACTTGGAGTCGATCCTATCTCCATACCACAGTCTGAACACTCTCATGAATTCTTCCCATGAGTCAATACTATTATCAGGAAGTGCCTTATACCATTCTTTAGCACTTTCCTCCAATGAGTGTACAAATAGCTTCATCATCACATCTTCGTCTTCAATCTCATACTCATCTGTGACGTTGATGAAGTGTCTCAAGTGTTCCTCACTGGTGACTGCATTGTTACCTTGAAACCTTGGAATTTTCCCCCTAATCTCATTTGGAATTGGATTGGGAAAGTTGGGTATGCCAAAGAAGTCAAGTTGTTTGTACCTCTCAGCTCCCAATGGTTGCCTCTGTGGAGGAAATCTCTGCACTTGTCTTCGCTGTGGAGGCCTAATGTTCTAAACATTGCCATGTTGATTAGCTTGATTCTGCAGGGGCTGAATGTTAACATTTTGGGCATGGGCATTATTTACACCTTGCTGTCCCATTTGTTGTTGCTGAGGTTTATGTTGCCTTTGCCGCTGATTGTGGCCCTGGTTAAACTGCTGGTTGTAGCCCTGCGGCTGTGCATTTTGATTTACCTGGGCTTGCTGGGCAAGTTGAGCTTGTTGTCGTTCAAGTGAGACCTGCACCTCTCTTTGTCTATTTATGATATGATCAAGCAAGTCTAATTCATCATAGAGAGTTCTTTCTCTTTCCTCAGCATTAGGTTGTTCCTATTGATCTTCCTCATTTGGAATGTTGTCATCTTGACCTCTAAGTGACCTTGTAGGCAAAATATTATGTTGATTATTCTGGCAAGCCTCTTCATTTACATTAGGCATGCCAAATGTTCTCATGTCAGCATTATGAGACCTGTCTCTTCTTCCCCTACCAATAATATTCTGATTTCTTTGGACCTCATACTCATCTCTGTTCATTCTCCTATTCGTCCTAAGTACATTATCGGCAGAGTCCTTAGAAGTATACTGATGCTGAGTTCTGCAGTCACCAATTGTGTCATCTCTACCAGAAGTACCTACTTGGCCCCGAGTATTCAATGGAGCACCACATTGGGGTATCCGATCCTCCCCCTATCCTGTTGGCTTCTTGAGTGGTCGGAAGAGCTTTCTTGTGTTGAAAAATCTTTTGATCTTCTCCTACGATCCATTTTAATTCCTTTCTTGTCTGAAAATTGACTTTCTGGGTTTGACTAACAGAGTCGCCACTTCCCTACTAGGAAGAACTAATACAAAATTTCACTATGTCAAAGGACAACGACAAATCAACCAGAAGTAAACTTTCCCCATCAACGGTGACAAAAATGTTGACTCCCAAAATAACTACAACCCAAAACCCTAAAACATTTTATAATCACCTAGGCCAGGGGCGTCATCAAGGTGATTAAAAGAGGTTTATCAACAGGTTATGGGCAATTTTGGACAACCTACAAGAGTGGGTAGACTCCCCTGCACTTTGAGCTCAGCTTAGACTCTGGAGGGATATTCCAAGGGGTATACCTAAGCAGGTATTGGCTTCAAAACCAGATGAACAACTAAAAAGTATTTGAACAACCAAACCCAAATCGCTTTCTTAGCCCCAAATTTGTCACTAAACTAAGAACAGTTGCTTGTTACAAAACCCCTATATAGCTAATAAAGCAATCCTACAGAATGAGGACACTGGCGGAACTACTATTGCAACTAAAACGTGATGTATTGTTTTGATTTTCAATAAAATGTGGGTGATCATAGGCCTCTCAGACCAGTGCCTATCGAATGGGCTACAGAGTCTCAAGTTCATCAAAGGAAAGCATTAAAAGGGGGTGTATGAATGCCTATATGGTTACTTAGATGCACCAAAAACCAATATCAAACCATGAAAATGGTTAGTAATCCAACGCCATACAATATTCTTCTATATGTAATACTGAAATGACCATTTACAAAGCTTGAAAATGGATTAAGAACTGTCACATTCATTCAAATCGGATTTTACAATCATATCACGAAGTGTGGCAAGAGAAAAGCCTAACTGCGATAGAGAATTCCTGAAAGAACACTTACAACAATGGATAAAACCAATGAATTGATATCAAGATTACAATATAGTTTGCATACACTTCTAATGAAAGCTTCCTGAAGAACTAAAAATAAACAACAAATGAAGCCCTAACTGCCTTGGACGCACAACACCTGTAGAGAGAAATTCTGCCTGGAATGACCAATCGTTGAAAAGAGTTACAATCCTCTATTTATAGCTTTCACACGCGGATCTGAGAAAGAAACGGATGCGAAAACTTCAACAACCCCACTAACTGCAGTTAAAACATTAATTTTAGCCACCCATTACGCATTAATGGCGATCCCAAAGGTTGTTGGCGCGTTCCCAGGTGGTGGGAGGAATATGGAAGGCAAAACAGTCAACCTCTGACAAATCAGACTTTAGAGGTCCAGCGTCTACCATGCACTGTTTATTCCTGAAGATAAGGAAAGGACCACCCGGCCCCAAAACACTTAGAAGAATGTGAGCCATCAGGGGGTCGGGCCTCAGGCCTTCCAAAAGAAAGAAGGAAGAAAAGGAACATGCCGCCTGCCGAAATACATAGAAGCTTTGAAGATCGCCGGGGGTCAGGCCTCGGGCCTTCCGCCCTCCCACAAGAAAGAAAGAAAACAAACTCCCCGGTCACCAAAATCCACAACACTTGAAAAAATGAAGGCACCTTGGCGAACTTCGGCGATTGGGCCTTCCGCTTTCCACTTCCAAAAGGAAGGATGAAAAGAAACCAGCCACCGCCCGCAAGACTTAGAAGAATTTTGGCTCCGTCGAACTTTGGCCTTCACCATTCCACCTGCTCGAAAGAAGAGAAAAAACCACCATTCTAACCTTCGAAGTCGGCGATACTTAGAAAATTTTTCAAAACCTCAATCGGACCTCAGCGATTGGGCCCCCTTGTTAACACATGCTCTGAGGAAAATAGAAGGCCACAAGCCCAACCTCCGATGCCCGAAACACTTAGACGATTTTTGAAGGACTGAACACTTAGACAAATTTTGGAGCCTTGGACTTCGGAGCCGACAGACAAGGCATGACGGAAGATAGAAAGCCGAAACTCCGAAAAAGATAGAAAATACAAGGAAAGACTTAGAATTTTGAGACAACCATTTTTTAGGATTCCTTCCTTGTACTTCAAAAGGCAAACACTTAGAAGGCTACTAAAAGAGAACAATGGGAAATATCTCTGATCGGGTATCAATGATAGGCTCTTCAACAAAGGCACAAAGTGGGATTTTGATGGATTTGGGGCAAAATAGAGTAAGTTGGGAACTAGTTTTTTCAGGTATCAACAAGAACAAAGTGAGTATGATATGTAAATGGTGTGAGCCCGGTGACCACAAAGATAATGACTGCTCGAAGCAAAAGGGTACTATCAACTTGATCAACATAGAAGAAGATGATGATGAAGTCTTTGTCGTCACCCGAGCACAAGCAAAGAAGGTAAGCTATCTGGATCCCCAAACTGAGGAGAGATTCTGTGATGCAAGAAAAGAAGTTGAATACGCCATGGAGACAGAACAAAGATACTCAAGTCAAAAGGCAAGCACAACCACTCAGTCGGAGTCCAATAAAAATATTGCAAGTCAAGTACTACAAACCACGATTCCAAAATAGATGGTCGATTTCCTGTAGAGTATACCACAATTGAGGATGGCAATATCTAATGTGGTGGAAGAAAAATCAACCGAGAAAATTGTTGACGAGGATGTTATAGTAGAACCACCACCGTGTGGTGAGCAAGTTGTCGACCCAAGGCTACTTGCAACTAGTGTAGGAAAGAAACCAGTCGTGGTACATATGGAAATTCTCGAAAGGAACCTGACAAACACCATAGTCGACGAGGCTTTGGGGTGAATGTGTTACCTGAGGAGACCTAGAAAAGTCTCAGGAAACCCACCTTGTGGCCACAGAGCTTCCAGTTAGTGGGATCCGATCAGCGCGGGATCAAAGCACTAGGAGTGCTAATGGCTCAAAAGGAAAAAATAGGTCTCAACAATTTTTGCTGAATTTTGTAGTCATTACAACACATAATGCAACATATGATGCACTAGTTGGCCGAGGGTGGCTGATAGCCGCCAAGGCCGACCACAACTAGAAGAGGAATACATTGTCAATAGAGAACAAGGGTAAAAAGTTTGTGATTGACTTGAGAACTTAGACTGTCAGTGAAGAAATGGCATCTAACTCTGACTCAAACGAAGGAGAGACATCTACTAGAGAGGGAAGAGGGCCTATGGAGCCCAATGATGAAGGGATATTGAAATTACAAGAGTGTTATGATGACAAGACAAGCTCATTTAGTGGACTTTTTCATTAGTAGATGGAAGAATACGAAGTTTTTCAGCTAGAGTATAATATGATTCAAATAAGAGAAATTGAAGAGAGTTCTCAGCTGACGAGTGAAGCACTCGGGAACCCTCAGTCGAGTGAAGCACTTGGGAACCCTCCAACAAGTGAAGCACTTAAGAACTCTCGATCAACGGGTGAAGCACTCCGAAACTCTCAGTCAACAAGTGGAGCACTCGACACTAGTCACACTTAGGAGGAAGATGATACTCAACCAAGAACAACTCATACCTTTCCGACAGCATATGAAGAATACAAGGAGGGAGATGCTACAATAGACAGTACACCGGCACACATATTTGAACCAAATAAGGTCATAATGTATGAAGAACCCTCCATGAGGAAGGTAAACCTCAGAGAGGAAAGCAACCCTCAAGTGATTTTGGTAGGAGATGACTGGGATCCAGTACTTAAGGCAGCTGCATTCAAGATCTTCATGGAGTATAAAGATGTGTTTGCTTGGACTTATAAGGACTTGAAAGGAATACCTCCAGAGTTGTGTTCATAGAATACCATTGGTAACAGGAGCAAGACCAGTGAGAGAGACCATACCGAATGAAAAAGGATTATGCAGTATTTCCGTCAAACTGTAATTTTATTGAAGTTACGGCGATCAGTGAAAAGCAATAGAGAAAAGATGATTTTAAAAAATCAGACAATTTATGTGTGTGGAACGTAGTACACGGTTCACAAAAGACAGTAGTTCCGGTTCCAATATAGGCACCCGACTTTAGCAGCGATTGCAAAATTAATAAAGGTATGTCTCTGAGTAATAAAATTTAAATATTTAATTTGGAGTGTATGAGTACTTGTCGTACAGTCAAATCAACCCCACAACAAAATTTCAGAAGAGGGAAAAATATCGTACAGGGACATTCCGGAGAAGGAAAAAATATTACGGAACAAGAAATTTCTATAGTCAGAGCCACAGATAACAGGTGGACCCTGCCGGAGAGAAATAGAAAAACTCGATTCAATTTGCTATGGATGGAAAATTGGAAAAAATGAAAAAATAAAAAAATAGAAAAGTCGAAAAAAAAATGTCAAAAAAATTGGAAAATTAAAAAAAAAAAAAAAATCGTACAGCTGAGTCGTATGACCTCAGCCGTACGACTGAGGGCGTACGACCCCAGTCATACGAATGGGAATCGTACGACCCCCACCCCTCATATAATCATACGCCTAGGCCTTACGGTGATGGCAGAAAACCTGGGCGATTAAAGGACAATCGACAAGAAATTTTGAAGAAAGTTTGATCGACAGGACACTTGGGTGACATAGAGGTTTGCAATTGACCAAAGGAGTAAAATTTCTAGCAATTAAAAGTTGTATGTCATTCACCGGCCATACGACTCAAAGCTGCAATCGACCCCCCCTCTCTCTTGCAATCGACAAGATCTACAATCGACAGGAGCAGGTGGAGATTCTTCAGTTGACACCCTTGCATTTTTGTTCTTGTCGTACAATTAGCATCTAAAGAGCCATACGATTGCATTTAGAAAACTGATGTGTACCATGAAAGGCTGTGTGGTTTTGAAGGTCTTAATTTGGGCTGCACCCAGACCCCGGCAAGGGCCACTGCCCCTCGACCTCGTTTGGGGCATTGCCCTTAGACCCCCACTGAATTCATTGTTGAGGTTGAGGATTCAAATGATTCAGCTCTTCCTAGTAGAAACAGAGAATCATTCTTGTTGGTTGGTGAATGTCCTTTTCATGATCAAAATGCTTATAAGATGCTTGTAGTAATGGGGCACAACATTCTCAGCATTCAATGTGCTATCAGATTGGGTCCTTTGGTTGGTTGGTCTTCACCATTCTCCGTCTACTAGTAAGTTTCTGAATGTGTTGGTTCTACTCTTACTCAGCTCATACTTCTAGGTTTTCCTCCAAGATCTTCAACTTTGTCATTAGTTTGACGGAGCTTACCTAATGTCACTTGATACTTTATGGTTTTCTGTCGTCTGGAAGATGACTAAATTTTGGGGGGGGGTGATGTAAGCATGATAATATGCTAATTGTATTTAGTTATGTTTTGGTTGTAATCGGTGAGGTTGTTACCCTCCCGACAATTATAGTCATTGAGGACGGTTGGCCATCCAAGCAACTATCGGCCTCCTTTGTTGTGCATTCGCAATGAATATATTGTTATGATGCTAGTTTACTTTCAGTTCATATACATTTTGTTTACTCTGTATGTTCAATTTAGACTCGATAGGCAGTAAACATAATTAAGGGCCCAAAATGGGGGCGCCTATAAAGGAGAGGCAAGCGCTCAAGGCAAGATCATCCCTTGCCATTGTTTTGAACTTAATATTTTCAGATTTGAGAATTTAAGGACAAAACACCTTGGTGTATGAATTTCGGAGAACAAAAAACCTTTTGGATTCAATTTGGATTTGGGGACAAAATCCCTCATATCCAATTGGGGCAATTCTACTCAAGGATCGCGATTTTGCTTATTGTTGGGATTATTCCGATTTAGATTTTCAAGCAAATTGTTCCTCATCATCAAATCAACATTATTGGTTGGGGTTCCAAGTGTACATGTTGCTATGCCACATTTATGCTAGGCGCCATATTTGATATCAGCAAGTATTGGCAGGGTTTTGATGCAAATTCCATCCAAATCAACCACTGTCGTACATTTCACTAGTTGTCGCACCTGTTCCAACCATTACTATTGCAGTGACATCATCATCGGTATCTTTAGGAGCATTTTCAGTTGGTTTCTAGGTTGCACCATATCCATTTTCAGTATTTTACGATGCGCCAGCAATTGTAATTTGATTCCAGCCCTCGCGCCACACTTCTAAGGGACTACTACACATCCATATAGTTGTACGACATGAGTAAGTGGTCTGCTACTGTGTAATTTGATTCAAATTAATTGTTGATCTATCATATGAATTTTGAGGGTTTAATTCGATAAACTGGAACTGATTTATTATTGTGGTTCAAAAAGTTATTATGCCATTCTATTCTGATTTAATCACTGCTGATTAATGGTTAATTAGCCGCTTGGATTTGATTAATTTATTTATTGTTCAAGGGTTCTAAATGATAATTTTCAACTGTCATTTCTAACAATATTATTAGCGACCAGATCTGAAAGCTTCTATAGTAATTTGGCATCATTCATCATTGGATCTAATCACTGTTATTTGTTTAAATATCACAGTTATTTGGTTAAATTAAATTCTGAAGTTTATTTACACATTTTGAATATTACTATTGCTGAAAGGTTTGATTGCGTTCGTTTTAAGTTTCTTTCATCATCATACTTAGGGTTTAGTTTTATATTTCAGCATTTATCTCCAATTTGCTATATTCAAAAACGTACATATTGTTGATCATTTTTAGTGTAGGGTTTTAGTTTCATAGTTTATGCATTTACTTTTAGTTTCCTATAATCTTAAAATACAAAAAAATTGCATATTTTCAAAAATAAAAAAGAGGACACTACAGTGGTATCAGAGTTTTGATCTTGCCAGCCTACAGGGTAGAAAGCTAATAATTTGATGCATATCTACACTTTCTTTTTGACACATGCCAGCTAGTGAAAGAGAACTTAGATATTATCAGAGGGAAAGAAGTGTCAAGCACTTGATTCGGACAAAGAAGTTACGGGGGACAGAGATGATAATATCTATAGATGACATGAATTCCTTGCACGAAGCATTCAGTCGAAGTCAAAGGGAAATGACCAGAGACATCCAAAGATCCTTGGTTGGGATAGAACAAGCATTGCAAAATCTAGATCAAGGCAGGACAAATTAGGGAGAAGGAAGCTCTTTGGGTCACAATTGAACTTCAATCAACCCACCTTCTAAGATCTTCCAAGCTAAATTCTTGCAAAGGGAAGAAGAATAGATAGAGGAAGAAGAACCCCCTCCGAATGACTTTCGTTATTTCATGATGGATACGAAGAGCTAGACCAGGAAATTCATAATGATTTGACTTGTTGGGACTTTTGTGATCCAAGGAGGAGGAATGGATCAAGGAGAGGGATGAGAACTCAACAAGATCAGCCACGTAGAGACATCTAGAACCAGTTGGATAAGATCACCATTCCTACATGTGATGGATCTAACAAATGTATTGCCAGATCTTGGTTATAGAAGTTGAACACCTATTTTTCATTGAATCCTATGCATGAAGAAGAAGCAATCAAGTTTGCTACCCTCCACTTGGAATGTGTGGCACATGAATGGTGGCACCATGGTATGATTACCCAAGGGCATAACTCCATTACCACACTAGAAGAATTCGGCCAAAGATTGACAGAGAAGTTTGATAGAATGGATCCAACGATTCATTTTAGGGAATTGGCACAACTTAAGCAATATGGGATAGTGGACAACTATGTTGCAAAATGAATTCAGCCAAAGATTGACAAAGAGGTTTGATAGAACGGATCCAGAGATTCATTTCAAGGAATTGGCACAACTTAAGCAATATGGGATAATGGACAGCTCTGTTGCAAAATTTTAGAGACTTTCAATTATGGTTTCCGATGTGTCAAAGAGGAGACTCATAGTAATATTTGTGGAAGGATTGACTAAACCTCTCAAAGGTTTGGTAAAGGCCTTCAATCCTCTATCTTTGTAGGAAGCCGTCAAAAGAGCTCTAATATTGGAAACTTCAGTATCCAAGAACAAAATTCCTTCGAAGGCACCACCTTCTGTGAAACCAAGAAACCATTTCAGAAGGAAGTCCCCCTTCCAAAAGACATGCCAAGAGGTATCAACAAAGAAGACACTAAAAATGAGCTTAGGAGGAAAAAATTGTGTTTTTCTTGTAAGGAGCCATGGGGGCTGAGTCATCGATGCCTTGGTCGTGGATAGGTACATTACATAGAGGTGCTACCGAAAGAAGAGTCAGAAAAAAGGATCCAAACCCAGAGGTTGCAAAGAAAGAACAAGAGGAAGAGGCTCAAGGTGGCACACTTGCTTCACTTTCAAGTGCTCCTAAGTATCATCCATTTAGAGTTCGTGAAATTTTGCATGGCAAAAGGTCACAGTATTGATAGATAGTGGAGCCACACACAACTTCTTAGATGAGGATTTGGTATTTAGAAGAGGTGTGAAAACAAAGGACTTTAAAGGATTCAATGTTGTGGTAGCAGATGGCTTCACCATTCCTTGCACCAAAAAGGTGCAACAGTTTGTCGTCACATTGGGAAGACACAAAGTGTGCAATGACTTCTATGTTGTGGGTCTAGGAGAGACCAACATAGTTTTGGGTGTGCAGTGGTTGCGTTCTATTGGGGAGTTCACTCTGAACTACCAAACTATGGAGCTGAAATTCAAATCAAAAGAGAAAGAGGTAGTGCTTTGAGGCATTGAAGATGGAACCCCAAGAGTCATCTTAACTAAGAGAATGGAACAAGTTGCTTGTACAACCCATCGATTGGTGACAACCACAGCTTCATCCATAGGCGAGACACTTTATAATCAATATATTTTGGATAAGCATAGTATGGTGTTCGAAGTTATACCTCCAAGATTGCCACCGAGTAAATGGGTTTCATCAAGAGACAGGGAAGAAACATGTTGGAGATATCTTTCCGATTGAAGAAATAGAAATGGGCACCACAAAAAGGATTCAAGAAGATGTTCATAGTAATATTAGAGTAGTGTAGCATAAGCTTGGTGGTGAGCTCCTTTGTCACATAAGGCAATCCGTGGCCTTGAGGGAGTTTGAGGGTGTCCTCAAGCATTGGGGACAAGGCATCATTTGTCATCAAATCAAGGAGGAGCATCTTGAGAGTCGGTTGCATTCCTTAGCTAATCCTACTTAGAAGTGGGAAGGTACAATCATGGATCTCATCATTGGCCTCCCTAAGGTTTGCATTCTTGTTGTTGTGAATAAACTAACTAATCATGCACACACTTCTTTGTCATTTCTCTTCAAGTGGCCAAATTGTTTTTCAAAGAAGTGATTAAATTACATGGATTGCATAAAAATTTTGTGGATGATGGAGATAGTAGATGTCGTAATACTTTTTAGCAGGAGTTATTTCAATTGACAGGTACATAACTCACTCCAAGCACAATCCACTACCCTCAAACCGATGGATGGGCAGAAATAGTGAACAAATGGGTTGAAAGGTATATGAGGGACTACGTATTAGATCAAAAAACATGGGTCAAATGGTTGCATTTCAAAGAATATTGCTACAATATTTCCTACCATATGTCTATAGGTATGTTTTTGTTTATGATTATGATGCTCTAACTTTGGTTAATTTGGTGTTTACATATAGAAGGGTACGAGTTGCTAGCAACTTGGTTGAGCATAGCCAAGACATGTTGAGGCCACCCAAGGATCATCTTAAGCAGAAGCTCTATGCCATCGTCATTGTTGGTTTCCAAAATGACTACAACCTAAAACCCTAAAACATTCCACAATCACCTAAGCTAGGTGTGTCATCAAGGTGATTGGAAAGAGGTTTGTCAACAAGTTTAGGGCGATTTTGGCCAACTTACAAGAGTGGGTGGGCTCCTCTACACTTTGAGTTCAGCTAGGCTTTAGAGGGATATTCCAAGGGGTATACCTTAACAAGTATTGAGTTCAAACAAGATGAACAACTAAAAGCCAATGAACAACAAAACCCATCCCGTTATCTTGATCCCAAAACTGTCACTGAACCAAGAACAAGTGGTTGTCTCAAAACCCCTATATAGCTGATACAAATTGTGCAAGTATACATGCACAGGAATGATGGTCCTTCCCCTAAACCACTGGTAAATGTTTTTGTTTGTTTAAAATGATGTGAGGCTGATAGGAATGGCTCCGGATTGGTGCCTAATCTATGGGCAACAAGGTCATAGTTCATTAAGAAAACAACAAACTAAAACCAAAAGGACAATGAGCTATGTATTTGCATACACCACAAAATATGAGATCTTGAAACAAGACATACATAGTAATCCAAAACATAACTGCATATACCCATATATAACATGAGAGAGATTATTACAAAGCTTGCAATATTTTCAAAATGTTGTCACATTCATCTGAACTAGTATTACATTCGTGCCATCAAACATGGCAAAGGAAAATACCCAACTATGACTGAGAAATCTTCCTGGATACATACCTAATGACCTAGAGACATTCTCCAACAAAAACCATATACAATATCAACTCCTTTGGCTCCACGAGTCTGCACTCCTCAATGAGTTGAACTGGCATTTCAAAGGCTGCCCTGTAACTTTCTGCACCTGTAAATGTCTTCTAGAGACCACACACAAAAAACCAACCTCTTTTGAAATGAGTTTCAAACTTGTATTTATAGCCTTTGCACCTCAAATATGATGGAAAAATGGGATGGAAAACCCCAACTACTCCACCTACTACCATAAAAACTTTAATTTCAACTACCCATTTCACATTAATGGCGGTTTGGTCACGTTTTTGGGCCTCTGCTAGGTGGCGGGACGGCAGGAGAACCTAGCACTCCAGAACTTGTGCCAAGGAAATTTGATCCAAAACCCCAAAAACTCCAAAAAATACTTAGCCATTTTCTCAAAAAATTATTTGAAATTTTGATTTTTTGCCCCTTCAAATTTGACTTGAAAATTCAAGGGGTCTAGAAGGATTTCGGACTTCGAAGATCTTCTGCTGGCAGGGAATGGGGTTGCGAAGGGATGAGGGACTTAGGGAAAAGCTCCAAGGTTCCAGCAGGTCTTGAGGACCCGCAAGAACCAAAGGGCCTAAAAAAAGAAAGAGGTCTCGAATAGTATATTACATAAAATATAAAATATAACTATAAGTGGTAGTATTTTAATTTCTTATACCTTATTTATATTTTATGGATATACTATCAGGATGTTTAAGAGTGGCTTCGGATCCATAGGAGTTAAAATGTAGAATTTAAAATTTGAAGAATCATTTAGATTTCAGACAGCCAAATTTTTAGGGTTTCAGGGTTTCAGACTTAACCAAATTCAAGGGTTCAACAACATGCATCAGGGTAAAGGCACAGGGACCCCTTAGGAAAACTTTGAGGAATTTGACAAGATTTTACAATTATGAGGCTTGAAAATCTGGGTGCCAACACTGGTTCTAGTTGGGGATGTGTGCCAAGCAATGGCACAACGAGAACCAACTATCTCCAGGAAGACCAAAAGGAAAAAAACCAACAGGGGGGACAACATATTTACAAGGCACCACAATGGAGATATATACAACAGGACGATACAACCATTGTTATGAAAAAACAAACACTGAAGGTATTGGCTGCAAAACAAAATTTTAACATGTTGCAAGTCAAACCTGCTCAAGATGATTGAAACTACTTGCCTTTGTTGAATACTAGCTAAATGAAGGAGCTTAACTCCCTCAAACCAAAACAATTTTCATCACCCGGCTAGAACAACTAAAGTCTTTCATCTACATGCACCAATCTGCAATTACTATTCATGGAGCAAAGGCCAATTCCACCATAGACATCACTGCATGGAAACCATAAGCAATAGGTACTCAACCCATTCCACTCGCTCTCACACTTGTTTTTAGCAACAAGGGGTGAAAAATATAGAACCAAGTTAGCACCAAAAGAGACGGATGGTAGGAAGCATCCATCATCAACTACCACATTGTCATACCTGCTAACCTCTTCATGCAAACTGAGGGAAAACGAGAACACCTCCAGCTCACATGGCAATAAAAATTGTGCCTAACACCATTGTTGATCCACAAGAGAAGACACTTCATCTTGCAGAGCAAACTAGAAAGACTCCAGCTCAGGTATATCTTCAAACTGAAATGCAACATGCTGATCTACAATTTGACATTTGTGTTACTGCTCTAAATCCTCTTCATCTATATGTTGGGCCCATGTAAATGATTCAAATTCACACACAACACTATCATCCACATCAGCAAAAACTTGTCCTTCATCACAAAGAAACATTTCATAATCATAATTGTCAAGTTCTTGGACAATGGGCAAACAACATACACAACTTTCACTAATGCTGATAAAATCTTCAATTATTGAATCATGAGCACAATTCAATCAAAAATTTAAAACATCAACACACAAATTAGAAACATGAGACACCTCACATGAAGAACCAAGTTCTTCCAATTGTCTCTTTGTTTCAAGTTCACCTTGGCAGCTCGTTGTGTCACACAAGCTACTACTAAAACATCTTCTTCTTCATTCATTCTATCACTTTCTTGTGGCTGACCTGAAGCACACTCTACATGAGGAAGACAACACACTTTGCACCAAAGAAACAGGTTCTCATATATGTCCACATGATCACCATCTTCACAATCCAGGCCAAACTCTTCACACTGAAACTCCATGGCTGCACCAACATCTATCTCTAATCGATTATCATCAAGTGCAGTCACCTCAACCTCATGCAAACAAATGCTAATTGTTGCCTCATCACAAACAAGAACAAAAGAAGGCAATACATCAAACAAGAAACAAGTTCCTTGCTCACAATCTATTTCATTTACTTGTGCACAATCTATATAATCATCTTCACAAGCTGATTCAATTTGCTACTCGCTCATGCACATGCCTTCCCCATTGTCCACCAAGCCACATACCTCAACATTAGGCTAGAAGTCATCATTGGTTTTGTCATTGTCAATTTGCTTGATGAGCCGTCCAACCAAAGGTAGGTGCATATGTTGTCCTTATCATCGACATCACTGTCATACAATGCACCACCTTCATATTCTACGTTTCTGACTACACAATCATCTTGATTTGGTGCCACACTCATCTAATTGGTTGTATCCACAAGACTGCTGCTCAGATCTTCATGTTTATTACTAGAAATACATGCACTTTTGGATAACAAACTTACTACTTAGTCATCTCTCATCTTATCCAAGTAGTCTAGGCACTCATATGCCTGCTGCAAACATGTTATTTTCAAATCTTCCCTCACATAACGCTATCCATTCTCATATGCTCCAAAAAGCATATCAATGCAAGCGGGAATGTTAGGTATGAAATCCTCAGGATTGTTGGAAAGGGCAACAACAAACCTATGGCTGAAGTTCATGCTAGACTTTGCCTCTTGTCTTTTGATTTCTTTCATCTTTATGACAAGATCAATTGGGTCTAGACCTTTAGCAAACTCTTCTTCAAATGCAACCATGAGTTCAATCCATGAGGAAAAGGATTGCTTGCAAAAACTCTGAAACCATTCTCTTGCCTTTCCACGCAAGGACCTAACAAAGAACCTGATCCACATGTCTTCATCCTCAAACTGATGTTCTTCCATGAAGTCTGAAAATGCAACATGTGTGTCCCCTTCCCAAATATTGTACCCATCAAACTTGGGCAACTAGTTGTAGACTTTGGTTGGCATTCCTCGTGTTTTGTAGTTAACCCAAGAAAAGTCTAACTAATTATACACTGGATCAAAGGGAGATGCAGGGGACTAAGCAATTTGATTTTTTGGGGTAGCAGGGCAAGCATTGAACTGCACCCTAGACTCTAGCAGCCTAACCTAATTTTCTGTTTCTTTCTATAATGTCCCCTTGTCACAAGTCAAATCGCTCAACCTTGTTCACAATTTTCAACTTGCAAAAAGAGAACATTAGTACACTCAACTCTTTATATATATGAAATATTCAAATTTCATAAGAACATTGTAATTATAATCTCTATGATCAACATCAATTATCATTTCATATCTTTATTTCATATTCTTATGTTCACTATCAATTATCATTTCATATCTTTATTTCATATTCCTATGTTCACTATCAATTCACATTCTTTAATACTATCTTATAGTCATTTTCATTATTTATTTCACATGTTCCCTCTTAAGTTCTCTATTCTCATATATTTCACTTTCTCTACCATGACATTTCACATGCTCTATTATTTAGTCATGACCTCTATCAATATATATTTCATACTTTCTAACTCTTTCTCATGTGTTACTCATTAGCATCATATAAGAGAGATGAAATGAATCTTGCCACTATCCATCATGGGGCTCTATCTCCTATCCTTAGACTCAAGTAGTACTTTTTGTACTCTTAGAGTCAAGGCCTCTATGAGATTCCTTGGTACTTATGATGCCTTTTGCACCATTGTAGCCAAGGCCACTATATTACCTATCCTTTGCACTATGGGTACCTTTTGTACCAGCATGTGACAAAGGCCTTTATGTGATTGCTAACCTTTGCACTATGGATACCTTTGGTATCAACATATGACAAAGGCCTTTATATACCCATGAATGGCCTCTTAGGCATTTCATTCTCACTCTTTCCCATATGAGGTTAATGTGTACAACATATTATTACACTGTTATGACTGATTGCATATAAGTTACAGTACTTTAATTATAACACATTTATGATCACATATTATAGAATTAAGTTCTAAGAATAATAACATGTAAAGGAAGTATCAAATATACAGCCATGCCTATGGAATCCGTATATTATAAGGCTGGTTAATGCTGGTTCGATCCAATGATATATTAAATATGGTAAGGAATGGAATCGGATTTGATACTTGCTTTGTTATTGACTGTTGATTGCTGCTGGTATAATCTCTGTATAACAAATGCTTAGAGTTCTTTATGGCAAATCAGATGCAGATCGAATTGCTTGCAATATACGCTTGAATGCTTGAGGATTATTAAAGCTTTTCTTGCAGATCGAATATCTGTAGATACTTTTCCTTGGTCGCTGAATGGTTAATTTTATTTCTGCCTTTTTTTCCTGACTTGATCAATGCCATTTTGGAGAGATGATGAGGGTCTTTTAATGCTTGTTGGAGCGCTGCCTTCTCCCAACAGCTGCGTCTTCTTGGTTTACCATATCCGCTGCCTCAGATTAGTTTTTGTTTATATTTTTGTCTCTTTTAATATGGTTCGGTGCTTCCAATAAGCCCGATAGGATTTATCATATGCATAGTATTTATAATCTTTAATTAATATACTCATAACTATGATATTTAAATATTAATACTATTAATATTTATATTTATTTTATATATATTGTATTTAGTTTATATTTATATTTAGATAATTATAATCATAATATTATCTCATGATAATTATGATTATTATTTACTATTATCAAAATATTCGTATAGTAATAATATTATTTTAATAATACACATTATTTCGAATTGATATTTTACGAATGTACTTTCGCCGTTTCTTTATCATGATGTTTAAATCCTAATATGGGGACATGACACTTTCTCTTGCTGCCATAGAGACTCTAGCAACTGTTTAGTCTTATCAATTTCACATTTCTGCATTGCTAATTCATTTAGATTTTGCATGGGTGCATATAGGTTTGGATTTGTATAACATGCAGATCCATGACTGGAATATGCATTGCCAGAATGGTCAAAACCTTGATAGTTTCTAAGGTCTGCAACATAAGAAGATGCATAGGAAGGAGCATCCCTAGGGTATCCATGTTCATACCAATTGGCCATGACTAAAGCATTCTACAATGCAGGGCAGAAAGCAAGAGGCATACAAATTTGTTCCTTCAACATGACAGGAACAACAATCCTCAAAGGTCAAAAAGAAAATCATGTTTACCTTTATTTCACCAGTTGTTGCACCTTGAAATGGAGTCTTTGATTCACCAACAGTAGACCACAGCAAATTTCATGTTCTTTGATAGAAGAGTCACCACCTCTTCCAAAAAAAAAAGAGGAATTCCTTGAAGCGTGGCAATCTTCAAGGATGCAAAATAATTATGGGCTCTCCAACCAGCAGATTCTTCAAATTCTTTCCAACCCAGCAATAATCTAGCCCCGACAGTGGCACCAAAATGTCGGTTCCCAAAATGACTACAACCCAAAACCCTAAAACATTCCATAATCACCTAAGCCAGGAGTGTCGTCAAGGTGATTGGAAAGAGGTTTGTCAACAAGTTTAGGGCGATTTCAGCGAACTTACAAGAGTGTGTAGGCTCCTCTACACTTCAAGCTTAGTTAGGCTCTAGAGGGATATTCCAAGGGGTATACCTTAACAAGTATTGATTCCAAACAAGATGAACAACTAAAAACCAATGAATAGCCAAATGCATCCCATTATTTTGATCCCAAAACTGTCACTAAACCAAGAACAACTGGTTGTCACAAAACCCCTATATAGCTGATACAAACTGTGCAAGTATACATGCACAGGAACAATGGTCCTTCCCCTAAACCACTGATAAATGTTTTTGTTTGTTTAAAATGATGTGAGGCTGATAGGAATGGCTCCAGACCAGTGCCTAATCTATGGCCCTCAGAGTCATAGTTCATTAAGAAAACAACAAACTGAAACCAAAAGGAAAATGAACTATGTATTTGCATACACCACAGAATATGAGATCTTGAAACAGAACATACTTAGTAATCCAAAACATAACTGCATATACCCATATATAACATGAGAGAGATTATTACAAAGCTTGCAGTATTTTCAGAATGCTGTCACATTCATCTGACCCAGTATTACATTCGTTCCATCAAACATGGCAAAGAAAAATACCCAACTGCGACTAAGAAATCTTCTTGGTTACATACCTAATGACCTGGAGACCTTCTACAACAAAAACCATATACAATATCAACTCCTTTGGCTCCACAGGTCTGCACTCCTCAATGCGCTGAACTAGCCTTCCAATGGCTGCCCTACAACTTTTTGCACCTATAAATGTCTTCTGAAGACCACACACAAAAAACCAACCTCTTTTGAAATGAGTTTCAAACTTGTATTTATAGCCTTTATAGCTCGGATCTTATCGAAAAATGGGAGGAAAAACCCCAACAACTCCACCTACTACCATAAAAACTTCAATTTCAACTACCCATTTCGCATTAATGGAGGTCTGGAGAGTTGGTAGCGCGTTTTCGCATGTTTCTAGGCGTTTCTAGGCCTCTGGCAGGTGGCGGGACGGCGGGACGGCAAGAGAGCATCATCATCAGAGAGGAGTTGAGGAACAGGAATGTTATGGAGTACCTAGTGTGTTTGAAGAATCTCCCCATGGAAGATGCGACATGGGAAGGCATAGAGATATTGGAGCATCCAAGTTTGCAATTGCTTTAAGGCAAGCAATTATGGGAAGGGTGGATTGTCATCTTCCATTCTTAGGAATGAAGGAATTAATTGAAGACCCATAGCCTATTTTATTTCCAGTAGGCTAAGGGCATACTTCGGGAAATAATTATTAATAGAATTGTAAGTTGGACCTAATCATCTGTCATAAGAGCAATTTAAATGTTATTTTAGAATGACCTTCTAAATGAGACATTATAAGGCCTGTGTAATATTTTATTTTAAAAAGTGTTTTTAAACACTTAGTGAGAAAAAAGTAAAAAAATAAAATTAATTAAGGGCCCAAAAAGGGGGTGCCTATAAAGGAGAGGCAAGCACTCAAGGCAATATCATCCGTTGTCATTGTTTTGAATTCAATTTTTAGATTTGAGCATTCAAGGACAAAATCCCTTGGTGTGTGAATTCCAAAGGACAAAAACCCTCTTGGATTCAATTTGGATTTGGGGACGAACATCCTCATATCCAATTGGGACAATTCTACACAACGATCACGATTGTGCTTATTGTTGCAATTATTTCGATTCAAATTTGCAGGCAAATTGTTCCTCATCATCAAATCAACATTATTGGTCGAGATTCCAAGTGTACATGTTGTTGTGCCACATGTATGCTAGGCACCATATTTGATATTAGCAAGTAGTGGCAGGGCTTTGATGCAAATTCCATCCAAATCAACCATTGTTGTACATTTCACTAGTTGTTGCGCCTGTTCCAGCCATTAATATTGCAGCACCATCATCATCAGTATCTTTAGGGGCATTTTTATTAGAATATTTATTTATTTACTTGTGCTATTTTTAGTTACTAGTCAATCCTTTATTTCAGCTATAAAATATTCTCTGCAGTTTCTATTTTAGAAACCTGCCCGTTTTGTAAATCATGTAATCTATTTATTGAGCTTTGCTCATTGTGAATAATATCAAATTTTTTTACCAATTACTCTTGTGATACGGTATCAAAGCCGAGTTGATCAAAGCGGGAAACATATTGTTCTTGTTTTTGAAAATTCGCGGCTTCATTTCTACTAAAAATCATGCTTATCTTTTCTCAGGAAAATCGCTCCAGTATACATGCGATTTTCAGTATTCTGGGCGCGCGATTTTGTGACCATGATTTTTGCCCCTAGTCATGCTCTTTCTACTTGTATTTTCCAGACAGATAGAGCCAGTGTTTCTCTTCTGGCCGTCGACGCGACTTCTTCTGGTCCTTTTGCTCATGATCACGACTCAGTTTGTTGCTCGCGTCCTGTAAGGGCATCCTCTACTATTGTTTGCTCTTGACGACTCCTCTCGGCTAGGGTTTCGTGACCTGTTGAGATCCTTCTCAGGCCGCGATCTGGAGTTTTTTCCTCTGTGTTCACAAATTCTTGACGCGTTATTTTTGTTTTTGCAGTTTCATCATTTCGGACCATTTTCAGTATTTCTCTTGTAGCCGACTAGGGTTTTGCAAATGAACCCTCTGTTTGAAGTCGAAAAATTATTTTGATCACAGATTATTTGTGGGTTTTTCGAGACAATATTTGGGTAGCTGTCGAATTTTTTTGGGTGTCTCGAAATCCGTGCCTTGAAATTTGTGCCGATAGATTTGTCTTGAATTTTATGCCTAGAAACTGCCTTAGCATCCTGTGCATTGGAATTTGTGTCTCGAGTTCCATGCATTCAGCATCTTCTCAGTACCTCGTTTTTTGTGCCTCAAAAAGTGTGCAAGATGGTGAGTTTGACCAACATCATGTTGGAAGGCAGTCAGCGATTTAATGGCAAAAACTATAATACCTGGAAGCAGCGAATGATGACCATCTTTGAATATCACTGCCTTGATCAAATGATTTTAGGCAACACTACTCGTCCAACAACGGCGGATAAAGACCAGGACAAGTTTGACGAGCAGAATCGTGAAGCAGTGATGCTCATTAAGCTTTTAGTCACAGATGATCAGCTACCTCAGATTCCGACCAGAAAATCAGCAAAGGAGATTTGGGATCATTTGAAGGGTATGCATGAGACCTCCGACAAGAGTCGTGCGTTCTTCTTGAAAAATATACTGTTTTCTATCATGATGGATGAGAAGACATCTTTGCAGGTGCACCTAAACAAGATCCAGGAGATCCGAGATCAGCTGGAGGCTATTGATCGGAAAATGGAGGAAGACATGGTCGTAATCACTCTGAAAAGTCTACCTAAGTCTTATGAACATTTTATAAAGACTCTAAACATTATGTCTACTAATGTTGATTTGAAGTTTTCGGAGCTCTGTACTATCCTCTTGCAGCAGGATCGTTGGAAACAACAGTTTGGTAGTAGTGCTTCTTCATCCTCTACAGAGCAAGCTTTTGCAACCAAGTCTCAGGCTCAGAATAAAGGGAAAGGTCAGCCTCCACAGCAGAAAGGCTCAAGTCAACCTCAGGACAGCAATAAGAAAAAGAACATTCAGTGTAATTACTGCCATAAATATGGTCATATGAAGAAGGATTGTTGTCTACGTTTGGCTTCTAAACAAAAGAAGCAGGGAGGGTCTCAGCCAAAAGCAAATGTTGCCGAGCACACTCAGCAGAAGGAATCTGGCTTTTACGCCTTTATGGCTAAAAGACCTGCAGATCATGTGAAGTCCTCTACCTGGTATATTGATTCAGGTGCCACGCGTCACTTCACCCATCGGCGTGATTGGTTCACATATTTCTCTCCCTTCAATGACTCAGTTATTTTTGGTGGAGGTGAAGAGTATACAGTTGTCGGTAAGGGCACTGTCCAAATTCAGTCTGGTGGGAGGAATCTCATGTTCCTCAATGTATACTATGTTCCTGGCATGAAACTAAATCTTCTCTCTGTCAGTCAAATTATGCGGTATTCTCCTCAGTTGGATGTGGTTTTTAGTACACACAAATGTTCCATTGTTGATCGGGAGACTCGCACCACTGTGGCTGTTGGTATTGAGGATCATGGTCTATACAAACTTGTGGATACAGGTGATTCTCCAGAGTTAGCCATGGCAGCCAGAAATTCTTCCATCACTAGTCTTTGGCATCAGCGTTATGGGTACTTAAATGTGCACTATCTCTCTCGGCTATCTCGGGAGAGACTTGTAGCCGGTTTACCTGAGATCCAGACTCAGCATCATGGTGTTTGTGGAGCTTGTCAGGCTGGGAAGCAGCATAGGACACCGTTCCCAAATGGTGACTCATGGCGAGCCTCCAAGGTACTACAGTTGGTTCACGCTAATGTATGTGGGCCAATGAATACACCTTTTGTTACTGGTTGTAGGTATTTCTTGCATTTTGTTGATGATTTTAGTCATAAAATGTGGGTGTACTTTCTCAAACAGAAATCAGATGTGATGTGTTTACTGTATTTCAGAAGTTTAAGGCCTTAGTAGAGAAAGAGTCTGGCTATTCCATAGTCAGTCTTAGGTCAGATAATGCGGGGGAATTTTGTTCTACTGATTTCTCCAACTTCTGTGATATACACGGCATCAAATGCCAATTAACCACACCCTATACTCTTCAGCAAAACAGTGTTGTAGAGCGGCGCAACCGCACAATCACTGAGATGGCCCGTTCCATGTTAGAACATAGGAGTGTTCCTAAGAAATATTGGGCAGAAGCAGTCTACACTATTGTCTATCTCCTTAATTGGTCTCCTACATATGCTGTTAAGGAGAAGACTCTTGAGGAAGCTTGGACTGGTCGCAAACCTCGGATCAATCATTTGAAAATATTTGGCTCTTTAGCTTATGTATGGATTCCAAATGCCAAGCGCTCCAAGTTGGATTCCAAGAGTCAAAAGCTTATGTTCACAGGGTACAGTGATAACCATAAGGCTTACCGGTTGATTGATATAGATACTAATCATCTTACCTTCAATTGGGATGTTGTCTTTGATGAAGAACGAGGACCTTTTCATCCTTCCTCGTCTGTGCAGCATTCTGAGGATCAGCCTTTGAAGGCTTCTGATTTGGGTGTTCTTCTTCCGTTAGGTCCACCTGATGGGAGGGATGATGATGCAGATTCTGATTTTGATGATGCTCAACCCGAATTTCCTCCGGATGATGTTGATCTTCCACCTGTTGCACCTATTCCAACTCCTCCTGTTGCATCCGATGTTGGCACTTCTACTCTCCGGCCTAAATGGTGGGCTAAGACTATTGGAGATCTTCATGACGATGAGCTCATTGAGGGTAGATCATCCAGAAACAAGAGCAAACAGCAGCATACAGTTAATTTTGTTCTCATGGCCAACATTCACAGTATCGATGAGCCTCAGACATATTCAGAGGCTAAAGGAATTCCTGAGTGGGAAAAGACTATGGAATCTAAATACCACAGTCTTCAGAAAAATCACACTTGGGTCCTTTCTGATCTTCCTCTAGGAAAGAAGCCCATTAGCTGCAAATGGGTGTATAAGGTGAAATACAAAGCTAACGGAACCCTTGACAAATACAAAGCTCGTCTCATTGCTAGGGGGTTCTCACAGAAGGAAGGTATTGACTACGAAGAGACTTTTGCTCCTACAGCCAAGATGAGTACAATTCGGCTCGTCCTTGCCTTAGCAACCCAGTTTGGTTGGAAAGTCCATCAGATGGACGTTAAGAGTGCTTTCCTCAACGGTGAGTTGAAGGAAGAAGTCTACATGACGCAACCTCTAGGGTTCAAGGTTGCCGGTCAAGAACACAAGGTGTGTAGATTGGTCAAAGCACTCTATGGTCTCAAACAGGCTCCTCAGGCTTGGTACATCAAGATTGATAAGTACCTCACAGATCATGGCTTTCAGAGGAGTCCATCCGACTCTAATTTGTATGTCAAACGCACTAGTAGTGATATTCTGATTCTTGTTGTCTATGTGGATGACCTGATCATTACTGGTAGCTCGGCACATTTGATCATTGAGATCAAATAGGATTTGTGCAGCACATTTGACATGACAGATCTGGGACTTTTGCATTACTGTTTAGGTGTTGAGGTTTGGCAAACCGAGAGCAGTATCTTCATCTCCCTGTCCAAATATGCTCGAAGTCTACTAAATAAGTTCCGTATGCAGGATTGAAAACTTGCCTCCACACCCATGGAAAAAGGGCTCAAGTTGTCAGCTAAGTCAGACTCACCTGTAGTGGATGAATCATTGTTTAGGCAACTAGTGGGCAACCTCATCTATCTCACTACCACTAGACCTGACCTCAGTTTTGCAGTGAGCTACATTTCACACTTCATGACAGCCCCCAAGGCTGATCATTGGATAGCAGCGAAGCGTGTGCTGCGTTATGTGAAGGGCACTTCTGATTATGGACTTCTTTACACTAGGAGTCATGATCCTAGACTTAGTCGTTTCACAGACTCAAATTGGGCAGGTTCGGTTGATGACAGAAAATCAACATCTAGGTATGTGTTTAGTTTGGGATCCGGTGTAGTCACATGGACTAGTAAGAAGCAACAGGCAGTGACTCTCTCCTCGACAGAAGCAGAGTATCAGGGAGTAGTTAAGGCAGCTTGTGAGGCAATTTGGCTTCGCCGGATGCTTGCTAATATGCAAATATCTCAAGCAGGTCCGACTCCCTTGTTCTGTGATAATCAAGGAGTTCTCAAACTTGCCAAAAATCTAGTCTTCCATGAAAGAACCAAGCATGTAGAAACTCATTGTCATTTCATCAGAAAGCTTGTTGAAGACGGATCAATTCAGTTGCTGTATGTTCCGACAGAGGATCAGACAGTAGATATCCTTACCAAGTGCCTTAGTCCAGATAAGTTTGTAAAATTCAGGAGGTCTCTTGGTGTAGTTGATAGATTGGCCATTAAGGGAGGGTATTAGAATATTTATTTATTTACTTGTGCTATTTTTAGTTACTGGTCAATCCTTTATTTCAGCTATAAAATATTCCCTGTAGTTTCTATTTTAGAAACCTACCCGTTTTGTAAATCATGTAATCTATTTATTGAGCTTTTCTCATTGTGAATAATATCAAATGTTTTTACCAATTACTCTTGTAATGATTTTTAGTTGGTTTCCAGGCTGCACCATAACCATTCAGTATTTTGGGATGCACCAGCATTTGCAATTTGATTCCAGCCCTTGAGCCACACTTCTAAGGGACTTCTACCCATCTGTACAGTTGTATGGTTTGAGTAAGTGGTTTGCTATTGTGTAATTTGATTCAACTTAATTTCTGATCTATCGTATGAATTTTGAGGGTTTAATTCAATAAATTGGAACTGATTTATTATTGTTGTTCAAGAAGTTATTCTGCCATTCTAATCTGATTTAATCACTATCGATTAAGGGTTAATTGGCTGCTTGGATCTGATTAATTTATTTATTGTTCAAGGGTTCTAAATGATCACTTTCATCTGTCGTTTCTAACAATATTATTAGCAACCAGATCTGAAAGCTTCTATAATAATTGGCATCATTCAACATTGAATATAATTGTTGTTATTTGTTTAAATTAAATTCTAAAATTTATTTACACATTCTAAATATTACTATTGCTGAAGGGTTTGATTGCATTCATTTTCAATTTCTTTCATCATCATACTTAGGGTTTAGTTTTATATTCAGCATTTATCTCTAGTTTGCTATAATCAAAAACTTACATATTGCTGTTCATTGTTAGTGTAGGGTTTTAGTTTCATAGTTTATGCATTTACTTTGTTTCCTATAATCTTAAAATACAAAAAAATTGCATATTTTCAAAAATAAAAAAGGGGACATTACAATTTGACACAATGTCACCTCTTTGGCGACATACAACCATGATTGAGAAACTTCCTGGTGGTTGGGGTTATCCTTGGCATTGTAACCAATGTGGGAATGAGTATAAGAGCTTGTATAGTCTAGTGAAAGCTCACCTATGTGCTATGACCGGCTTAGGAATAAGGGTTTGTCCAAGGCCGAGTAAAAAAGGGTTGCCAAAGGAACAAATAATGGGATATATCAAAGAACAAGAGGACGCTAACATGGTAAGTAACAAATCAAAGGAAAGAGTACATCCTCTTTCCAAGAAAGGATCATAGAAATCTCCTATTGGCTTAACACAACTGGTTGGCCCGCAACCTTTCATGTCACCATCATCTTCCTGAGAAGAAAATACCCCCTTTCTTTCTCATAAAAGAGGCCCATTGGAAAAGGCCTTCAAGAATGAGGTGAGGGAGGCTGCAGATGAGAGCATTGCTTGTTGCATTTATAGCAATGGGCTTCCTTTCAACCTTATCAAATTACCATATTGGCATGATATGGTGAAAACAATTGCCAATGCACCTACTGATTACATTAGTCCTAGGTATGAAAAGTTGTGCACCACCTTATTGGCCAAGGAAAAAGCTTCCATAGAGGCGCCATTAAGAGCAATCAAGAATACATGCCTGAAACAAGAGTGTCTATTTTTGATGGATGGAAGGATTGCAAAAATAGACCACTGATTAATGTCATTGTAGTGTCCCCTAAAAGGGTGATGTTTTTATAGGCACTTAATTGTGAGGGGCAAATGACGGATGCAACCTTCATTTCCAATATCCTCATACAATCCATTGACATGGTGAGCCCTAAAAATGTTGTCCAAGTCATAACAAATAATGCTAAAAATTGTAGGGAAACTAGTTCAATAGTGGAGGGTACGTATGGGCATATTTTTTGGACACCATATGTCATCCACTCTTTCAACTTGATATTGCAAAAGATTGGCATAGAGATCAAGTGGGTCAAAGAAATCTACATGGAGGCCAAGGAGATTAAATGTTTGTGACAAGTCTTCAAATATCACAAGCCATCTTCAGGACCTTCTCCAACTTGGAGTTGAAAACGTAATTTTATTTTTTAGTATATTTTTAATTTTTTTAATTTTTGATATGTCCACTTTTTAATTTTTAATTTTGTTTTATTTTTTACACCATGTTAGGTTGTTGAGACTTGGTTCGCATCACACACAATCGTCTTGAGACGACTTGTGAAGGCGCGAGAGGCATTGAGCACCATGATCATCAACACTCTTTGGAGTGTATGGAGGCAATTAAAAATAGAGAGAGCCCAAAAAGTCAAAGCATTGATCCTAGATGATGAGTGGTGGGCTCATGTGGAATATGTTTTGAGTTTCACTAAGCCCATCATGAGTATGATTAGGTATGTTGATAAGGATTGATCATGTTTGAGTGAAATTTATGATGGCATGGATCCTATGGTTGAAAAAATGACCATAATAGAAGCTAAGGAGCATGACCGCACAAAAGCATTTTTCAAAAGAGTGCAAAAGATCATTGTTGATCATTGGAACAAGATGACCATGCCCTTGCATCTCCTAACATTTTCTCTGTCCCCAAAATATTATATCATATAGATATTTTCCTTGCTGAGAAGGGTGGCACCATATAGAGATGAAGAGATTGATACTAGGTACAAGATTGCATTCAAAAGAATATTCCCAGATGTAGATATGCAGAGTGTTGTCTTGAGTGAGTTTGGCCACTTCATATCTTCAAGAAATCATGATGTTTGTGCTCTTCGAGACAAGTACAAGAAAGACGCTCATGAATGGTGGTACATATATGGCCAAGACTCTATTTACTTGTAGCCTCTTGCAATAAAAATTCTATCTCAAGTATGCATTTTTTTATTTTTTGACGTCCTCATTTTTCTTTTGCTACTATATATTATAATTTATGTTTTATAATTATAAATGTTGTATGCAAATTCAATAGGTTGTGAGTTCTTTTTCAGTTGAGCAGAATTGGAGTACATACTCCTTTATCTACTCAGTTAAGCACAATCGATTGGGTGCAAAAAAGTTGAGGATTTGGTCTTTGTGCACTCCAACTTGCATCTCTTGTCATAAGAAACCTGATTACAATGAGGGGATGAAGAGGAATTGGGATCTAACTCCTGAACATGCTGACTTAGACACTATTGTTGCACAACTTGCTAAAGTCTCTATAGATGAGGTAGCTTCTACATATGACATGGCTAGTGGGAGTGGCATTGCACTTGATTGTCATTCAAATGAAATTGAACCAAATGTTGACTTTGATGCTCTCGATGAAGAGCAATATGAAGATTATTAAATATTGATTGTAATTTTCATTTTATATTGACATTTGACAAATCACTGAATTATGAATTTAGGAGTATTTTCTTTATTGCAAATTATGAGGTATCTAAATATTATGTTTATTGGCAATTATGAGTGTTACTGTTTTTATAATTTTTAATATATATAAAATTATAAATTATATATATGTATGAACCTGTACCCATACTTGGGGAAAAAATGTCGTACTAGCATACCCGAACATGTCCCCATCCCTATACTAGGTTGTGCAACTTAGGTATAGCTTCAATTCCCAAATGGACAATTTCAAGAATATGCCCATTTGGGTCCAAATGTTGAATCTCCCCTACAAATTCTAGAAAGAAGAATACACTAAGCGATAGCAAGGGTGGAATGGTTGTTTGCTCAACAAAAAGTACTAAGGATAGATCTTTGGCTTCCTGTGCAAGGATCTATTTCAAGCTTGACCTGTCTGAACACTTTCCCACATCTGTTGACATCAAATCTTCCTTGATCTATTTCTTGCAAGAAATTGACTACAAGTCCCTCCCAATGAGTTGCCATCACAAAAAAAATAGCAGGTCACCCTGTTTGGGGATGTTTGGATCCTCCCAAGAAGCCAACAATAAGAAACATGCAATGAAGGCCAAGGGTTCAAAACTTCAAATTAAAACAATGATGAAGAAAAGGAAGCCTAATGCAAGTGACACCATGGTCAATCATTCAAGTGCAATAATGCCCCCTAGTCCATCCCAAGGCATGCTTGGACCCTTGTTTTCACTTCCCCTTTTAGATTGTTTGTTCTTGACTTGCACAACATTGCAACTCTTATATCTCCAGTGTCTACAAGAAAATACACCTCAAATACTTTGTAAATGCATGAAAAATTGAATTCTTAGTCATTTTAATTGCATTATCACCACCACAATGAGTCATTGTTGTTCCCACTTCAATCACCTACAAATTAGCAAGTAACCCCATCAACCAAAATGCTTCACAAGTTGTGAGAAGCAGAACAGCAGCTTTATACTCTGCTTCATTGGAGGAAGGAGCTACTATTTGTTGTCACTAGTTATCCCTTGAAAAAACTCCCATCCCTTAAGGGCAAAATCATATCTCGTAGTAGATTTCCTATCATCTGTTGAAGCTGCCCAGTTAGTATTAGTAAACCAACAAACTAAAAAAGATTACTCTGACCATACAAAATACCAGGCTCTTTGTACATATATGCATGTATCAATCCACCCACTAATTTTCAAAAAAAGCGAACTCACTAGCCTTCCATGAGTCACTATTGGCTAATAACTTTAAACCAGCCTCCGTTGAGAAGATACCTACTTACAATCATCCATACTTCATCATTAGCCTGCTAAAACTCTACTCCTAAGCAATAATGGAGAATGTTCACAAATTTGATTTGACATGTTGAATTATGTTGATCTTGTTTCCTATGACAATTGAATCATCTAAATAGATAAGGAGAATAACTATATCATCATCTAAACTCCTGAAATATAGACTTGAATCAGAAAGGATTCTTCTGAATCCAAACATAGTAAGATGGAGATTAATTTTGCTATATCAGCCTCATAGGGCCTACATCAAACCCTAAAAAAAATTAACCAGCTCACAGACAAGATGTTTTTTAACCTTTAACTCCAAAGCCATTCTTGTTTCCCCTTTTCCACATCATAAGAATTAGGCTCCCATGCAATGTTAGCCATCAAAGTAAAGTTACAGAATGTTAAATAATTCCATGTGGGCCTTACAGCGCATCATACACTATCTTATTTTGTCTCTTAGACCTTCCACCTAACTTGCCTCGAGAAAGCTCTCCTTCTTTGGCTCCTACAGTAAAATAGTTTCACTTGCATCTATTAGGAACAACCTAATGGTCAAACTTGTCAGCAACCTCAAATAAAGAGAATTCAGCCTAGCACTTATACATCTTGCACAGTACCATGAACCTCCTTGTTTGCTACTTCATTAGCATCAATCAAGTATGGAGAGTCTGAAACTAGTCTAAAAATAGGAAATGGACTGAAAAGCACTTATATTTTCATCTACAACAACACCCCTACTAAATGTCATCTTACTGGTACATGAATCAATCAGTGTATATGCCTTTGAATGATCTGAATGATCACTGTAACCAGCAAACATCATTTTCTTACACCAAGAATCTAACTTACTCTGTTTTCCTACAAAAACAAAAACATGAACACTTGAACCATAATTTCTAAAATGACTTACCATCTGTTTTTTGCTTGTCCATGCCTCTTCAAGTTAATGCCTTTCAAAATACCTTATAAGGCTTCTGTTGAGCAGATAGAAAGCAATAGGAACTGCTTCCACCCAATACTTATTCCGAACTTCCTTTCATTTCATCATGGTCCTACTCCTTATCATGTTCATAACCATTTGATTATGTCTTCCCACCACAAAATTTTATTGGGCTGTGAATTTCTGGTATACCCCTTGCAGTATGCAAAAATCAAAAAATTTCCAAGGGGCAAATTCACTTGCAATGTCAATTCAAAAAGTCTTCATCCTCCAAGAGGTTTCATTTTCAATGGAAGCCTTAAATTGTTTGTGTTGACGTTCAAATCTGCATCAACATGGAAAGTTTTGCAAACATGGGACGTAGCTTGCAAAACAACCTCCGGGATTTTAGAAGTCAGTTCTTCATAAAGTTTTTCAATGAATTCACTTCACACTTTTGCAAGAAAAAGAAAGAAGGAAACTGGTAATGAAACCTATCTAAAAGGCAAAACGCCAATTTAAACTCTCTTATCAGCATGACTTAATTGCACAAGATACCGTAATCATGAAACAAAATAAACATAAATGCAATAATGAAAGACAAAATTCACACAATCATTAATTTGCATGAGATTAATGTACTCAACGTACAATGCCTATTATTACATTTTGATAATATGGTTATCCGACTATGTATTAACTGGTTGTCAACTTTCGAGTAGTTCTAGGAGTCAATTGGTAGACGGTTGTGTTCTTTTTGGCAACTGTCAAGTTCTTAAAATAGACTTTGTATCATTAGGGAAAATAGCCTGATCCTTGGCTAGCCATCTCTAGTCTACTTCTATAATAAATTCATGTTTGAATAAAGATATAACTTTACTCCTCTAGCTGGTATGCATTGTTCTTTATGTCATTAATTCAAGTATTAGTTTTATTAGATAACCGAGTAAACATTGGCATCATTGCCTTAAAATAAATTGAATCTGATTTAAGATATCATACCCTTAGACCCCAATAAAGGCGGGAAGAGACCACAATGTGGTTATGATGAAGAGATCAGACGATCTCTAAGGTTGGTAGAGCAAAGAGAATGCACAAGAAGACTAAGAGAGATTGCCAAAGCCGAAGTCCATCCCGAAGTAGAAGTTAGAGTCGAAGCGTGAGTAGAAGTCATAGTCAAGAGAGACACCACAATTCCACTACAAATAATCACACAAAGGAAGAGTGGGATGAGATAGAAAGGAACCTTCCATTACTAGACGAAGCGTGGGTTGATCTTTCAAATCAAGTTGAAAAGTCAATACAACCTCCTCTAGATGAGGGAAGTTGGGAGATGGAGTCTAAAGATTCCTTCACAAATGGAGAAAGAGAAGCATACGAGAGAAACCTTTGAGGCATTTGAGGGTTGTCAATTGAAGGAGAAGAAGCCAAGCCAAGGGTGTATAAAAGAAAACCTGAAGGCGAAACAAGTTCGTGGAATGCTGAAGTTGCAAGAAGTGTGGAGGATTCTCACGTGGTTGAGAGTGTGAGAGGAGCACCAGAACGTGGCTGAGAATGCGAGAGGAACACCAGAACGTTCAAATCAAAACTCCTTAGTGAGTAGGTTCCAAGCACTAGGTTTGCATCAAAACAAAACCATGGTAAGCCCCAATGTAGAAAAACAAAAGTTGTCCAAGTTTACAAGCAATGGATCAGAGGATCTTTTGAGGCACTGTAAGACCTGTGAAACAATCTGGACAACAAATGGGCAAGATGATAGAGCATATTAGCTACAATCTATTCTAGCTACCCTGTGAGGTGTAGCCATTGACTAGTATATAGAGATTGAAATAGCCTCTTGAAACACATGGAAGAGATTAAAGAAGGCCTTCGAGGAAGAGTTCAAATTACTTTGAGGTGATAATGAAATAATAGAAAAATTTATAATACAAAACAAAGTAAACATGAGAATGTAAGAGTTTACAATCATAGGCTTAAAGAACTACAAGTAAAACTAGAAAAAGAACCGGCTAACAGTCTAAAGAAAAGATGGTTTATTAAAGGACTTATTCCTTTACTAAGGAAAAAAATGAAAGTGGTACCCACATCCTACGTAGAAGCCTATAATAGAGCAATGGATATAGAAAGCAAAGATAAAATGTCCTTTCGAGCTAAAAGAAAAATGGATGAAGATGATAGTTTGAATGGAAGCAGCGACAATGAATCCGAAACAGTACAAGCGCTCTAGATGGATATAATTTGGATGATGAAGGATTTGAAAGTAGAGAAAGAAACTAGCAAAGAATCCAAAGAACTTTGGTGCACGGACTACAAAAATGAAGGTCACATCAAAACCAATTGTCCCAAGAAATCGTTTTGTGACATTTGTTAGGTTTTGGGTCATTCAATAAAAGAGTACCCATATTATCTAAAAACCAAAAGCACACAAGTGCTTTTCACACAAGGAGAGCAATCCACTCCACCAAGCACTCCACTAAAGCCACAGAATAACATGAATGCATCTCCAGGTGGCTATTGAAATCAAAGAGGGGGAGGTCAGAGTTAGATACAGTACGAGCCCCAAAGGATGCCCTAACATACAATGCCAACAATGTAATGAATGGGGACACTTTGTGAGAGAATGCTAGAACAACCAAAACAAATTGGGATTATTGTGCAAATGGTGTGGACCTAGAGACCATGAAGACGTCAGATGTTCAAAGCAAAGGTCAACAACAACATGATTGATGTAGAAAGGCATAATGAAGTAATGGTTGTTACTCAAGCCCAAGCAAATAAGGTTGTGTATCTGGACCCACGTACACAAAAAGAAAGACTTCGTGAAGCAAGAGCCGAAGTGGAGCATGCTATAGATAATGAACGCTGCCACTCAAATGCAAATGCAAGTACAGTAACAAAACAATTACAATCCGATAAAAATATTGCAAGGCAAGTGTTGGGTCCAAAAAATGCAAGTCCAGAACCCTAGAGTGTTTCTTGACCTCCTAGGCTAGGGATGTCATCAAGGAGATAGGAAAAGGACTCATCAACAGGTTGAGGATGATTTTGGGCCAATCGCTAGGAGTGGGTAATCTCTTCACTTTTGGTTCAGCTAATCCAAGGAGGGTGTTCCTAGAGGTATCCCTAAAAAAGGGTTAATTACAACACGAAGTCTATGCTAAACGATAACAAGGCAGTAATACCCAAAGAGCAGTTTTAACCCCTAAGACTATCACTAGGTTAAAACTAGTTGACTGCATCATATGACCTCTCATTAAGTTGATGATGGCATCATTGCAACAGTGCAAGATGCAAGTATGCAAATATGGCTCAATAAGATATGAACTCGGTTGGTTTGTTGGAGATATTCATTGGTTAAAATATAGAGCCAAAAGGATGCATATAGACTAATACCTACTTATGTAATATTGATGAAATATTTGTTCGTTTTGAAAGAAGATGGGTGATCAACATTTATCGGACCAGTGCCTATCCATTGGGCTACAAAGTCACTAGCTCAACAAAGGAGAATAACAATCACAAAAAATATGATATCTTTGTTGAATACTTAGATGCATAAAACATGAAAATCAGTAATGAATATACTTAGTAATCCTTTGTCACAATGCATTCATCCACATATAACCCTGAAATGATCGTCACAAAGCTTGTAATGTTTTTAGAACTTGTCGCATTCATCAAATCAGTAGTTACATTCATACCACAAAACATGGCAAGAGGAAACCCTAGCTACGATTTAGGGATTTCCTTGAAAAATACACATGAAAAGAGGAGTTCATACACTGATATCAATTACAAATTTGAAATCTTCATACAAGCTTGATTGTTACCCTCCTGAAGAACTATACTTGCCATGTATTGAAGCCTTAAAAAGCTATGTGCCTTTGGTCTGAAGAGAAAATGCCAGAATGACCAACCCCTTTTTTACATCTTTTGATCATGTATATATAGCACTACTTTTCACTGTTGCGTTTTGGGCGGGAATCACCTTGCAACACAGGGAGTAGAATGATCACAAAATATCTCATCAAGAGGAAGAATTTTCCACGTGAAGAGTCTACCTGTTAAGATGAAGGATTTTTATTTAAGCACCCATAGCTAAACATTGAGGACAACACTTCTTTGAAGAGGAGGGCATGTTACACCCTTAACCCATTGGATGTATGGGGATATGTGATGGTTGAATAGGGCACACATTTTCCGAGATATATTAATTATAGGGTTAGTCAGCCTCATTGGGATTAAGACATCAATATTACTCAATGATGATATATATATAGGAGGTAGTGAGTAGTTGTTGAGCATGATATTGCGAATTTTTACTCACTGTAAGACTTTTGGAGCCCCCCTAGAAGTGGCCCTGCTTAATAATCATTTGTTCTTCTCTTATTTTAATATTTCTGTAAGGATTTAATCTATTATGTAATGTTTAAATGCTAAGTCTACTATTCTCTCATTGCTATCTTGTGGAGTTGTTATAAATACTGTTACATTTCTTCTTCTGCAATAAGTAAATTCATTCCATTAGAAGATTGGCCACCCAAAACCAACTCAATTGCATGATCCTTGGCCCAAACTGATGGAAAACCCTTGGGGTATTCTAGAATGCCTTCTCAATTTGCTTACATACATTCTACGAATTCTGAGGAATATGTTAAGACTCATGTACTTCCAAGTTGAACAACACAGCAACAACCATGCTGGATGGTCTCCTCCACCTAGCTGCCATCCTCCTCCTATGTCCTCTCAGCAACATGGTTGAGGTCAGCTAGATGGGCAAGATAAGTTTCCTTATCTTGCTTTGTCCATTTTGCATCACCGGTAGGGTGATTAGCAAACTGTGGATGCAAAGGAATAAATGAAGTAAACAATGCTCATTCACATAAGGATCTCATTCTTGTGGTGAGGACTTACCAAATGTTGGAAATGTTAGTATGTAAAGTCAGTTTCTTATTCTTGCATTGATTAAGTAGTTGACGACTAGTTCCACGCACTAGAGAAATTTTCATATGAAATGTGGAGGTGCATATGGAAGTGCCACTCGTGCTTCTTTGCATGGAAATCCTTCTTTGGAAAGGATTTGATTACTTGCATGTTTTTTGTGCTTTTTTAAGTCAATTGAGCTTGAATGTGAATGTATGATGTAATTCTGTAACAGTCAATTTCTTCTGAGAATAAAATTATTGAGAGACCTTTGCCCATGGTTTTTCCTAGTACATAACCAGGTTTTCCACGTAAATCTGTGCGTTGTCTATTCTATACGATTAATTGCTATTTCACTGTGTTTGTCATGTCCCCATTTCCGGCATGAATCAAGTGATTGAATATGGATTAGCCTAATCATCATTCCCGGAGGCTAATACCAATCTTGAGGGAATGAACTTGGTTTTTGACTAATTGAATGTGTTGTTTTGCAAGAAAAAAGTCAAAATCTATCAACTTGTGACAAAACTGGCAAAATTGGCTAAGTCTAGAAGCCAAGTAAGCAGGAACTTGATTCCTAAGGCCAGGGCGCATCTTCTATCTATCTGGTACCAAACGAGCGCCTAAGAATTTGGAGTCCTCTATCAAGGTTTGGAAGTGTAATATGATAAGCATACCATCATTAAAGCCTGTCAACACACTGAATCAAGGTTTTGAAGGCCAGAAGTTGCCTAAGTGAGGTTAGGCGCACTTTCTCTCTCCTCCAACCTCAAAATGGTGCCTAGCATAGAAACATCGTGTTATGAAGCACATCTTTCATACCAAACAAGGTGCCTTAGTAGGTAGAGTTGATTGGTTCCCAATCTGATTTTTACTAAGTGAATTGAGCAATTGTCTTAGGCGCCCTTGAGCCTCTGTGCAACCTCAAAAGAGCGCCTAACTTGTGAAGGCAGAGTTCAATGTTATTTGGATCTCCAATTGAGCATCTGGGAGTATCAAATTGAGTTTGGGATCATAAAATTGCCTAAGTTAACCTAGGCACTAGTTTACACTCCTGCCACATCAAATATGCGCCTAAATGATCAAGGCACCACCTCTTGATCAAACAATCTACAATGTGCGCCTAGGCACTAAAACACTCTGCAACTTTGAGATAGCGCCTTGATAATGAATTGATCTTGCAAGTTGAGGTTGTCTCCACAAGTTGAAAGAATGTCCAAAGAATACAAGGCGCCAATTATTGAACAAACAACCTAGAATGAGCGCCTTACTATTTGAGGCGCTAGTTCATGCTTCTAGAGCACCAAAAGTGCGCCTAGATGTTTAGGCACTAGCTCTTGCTCAAGCAACCTTGAAAGTGCGCTTTGACAAGGAGGTTAAAATGTATTATCAAAGGATTAAGTTGAATCAAGGAATCATCATTGAAGACAAGTAAAACATGATTGTGGATGAGGCGCACTTTTCATCATCTCCAACCTCACAATTGCACCTTCCCTTGGAAGCTCATATTGCGCCTAAAGGAATGGTACTGAGATATCATCCATATTGATACCTAAGTTGCATTTGGAGAAAGCTTAGAAACTCTTTGAAAGACTTGAAGGAAGTTAGAAATCACTTCAAGGAGGTTAGGCGCTATTTCATGACTCTAGGACCTTGAAAATGCGCCTAAGCTAGATAAGGCTATTGGAATCACAACTTGACCTTTCATTTTGTTGAAGAAGATCAAACTTGCTTAAGGGATCCTTCATCAAGCCAAGATATTGATCAAATGACAAAGAGAACATCAAATTGCCTAAGGCGCCTGTTCTAGTCTCTACTACCCTCAATTGGCGCCTAAGCAATAGTAAGGCGCAATTTCATGTAGTAACTATCTCAAGTTGGCACCTAGCCTTGAGAAACTTGTAACTGTGACATCATTTTGGCGCCCTGAGTCTTTGATCTCCTATTGGTCCAAGTGGTGGCGTTGGGATCCGTTCCAGCTCATTGGATAAGGTTGCCAACTCAGAGGGAGTCGTCAAATGGAATATACCATTGGAATATGCTCTTGGGAAACGTGCCTTGGTTCCTTCTTTACATTGAAAAGTGTGCCTTCATTGCCTTTGAGGAGGAGCACTATAAAAGGAGGGGAGCACCTTCATTTTGTTATCTTAGATCTTTGGCGAATTTTCTCTCTGCAAAGCTTAATGCTTGTGATCTTGAGGCCTTTGAGTTTCAAGTAGTTGGGGTGATGCTCCCTCAACAGTGATAAGGTGATGCTCCCTTGTCAAGTTGTGAGGTGTTGACATATAGTTGACATCGTTGTGATCAAGAGAAGTTGTTTATGTGTGAAGTCATTGTATACATCTAGGCTTCAAGGCCTTTCATTGTAATCAATTGAATAAGATTATATATTCATGTCATTGAGAGCATTATCTATTGTAATAAGACAATTGTATTGATTTGAATCAAGCAATAATACAATTGCCCAACATCAAGTTGATCCATGCAAGTTGTCATGGTTATCTTTCATGAATGATGTTAAGTAGATTGAGTAATTGAAGAGTTAAGTGCAAGTAAATTTGTCCAAGTAAGAAAAATTTTAGTTAAGTATAGTTGGGTATCTTACAGTGTTTATTTCAATTCTGCAATGCATATTTTTATAACAGTATGGAGGTCTGTGCTTGATGACCGGGATCGACCTCTTACTACTCATCTTTTTGCTCTTATTGCTTGACTTCAATATGATGTAATGTTTTGGATGGTCTTTTAAACTGCATGTAATATTGTCTTTGGACTGAACTCTTCTTTTAACAGGAAGAGCAATAGCCAAGCACGAGCGGACTGTCTCTATTGCACTTTCTCTCTAGCTAGCAGACGAGCACTCGATCGATAGATTGCCCACAAAGTTCAAATTTATATGGCGAGAAAGCTCAGCTTACAAAGAGCGCACCATGATTCAGAATTCCTCCTAGATACGGTTTGGACTGAGTTCGATCCTCAAATGACTTCAATCAAACCCCAAATGACTTTAATCAAACCTCCCAAGAAACGAAAATCTCTTTCCCAAAGTTAAAAACAAAATTGGTGTCTTCTATATGACACTTGAATTTCAAGTTCATCAGAATCTAAGATCAAATTGTTCATGATTTGAAAGTCCAAATTGAGATGTACGGAAAATAAAGGTGAACAGAAAGCAAGCGAAATGTAGAATTCAACAATTTCTGGATGAAATGAGTAAATCTTCTACTTGTTTAGAATGCTACGATCTTTTGGCAACACCAAAAAAAATAGTCTGGTAAAGAGCAGAGCCTAACCACATGTAAATCGGTGCGGCAAACAGCACAGGCTGTTACGCGAACGCGAAGATGACCGGGCGGAGGTTGTGGGATGGGCATTCGTACGCTCTTCAATTCTGTTCTAGCTGCTTCCAACACCATTGCGCGCATGCTTCCTTCGCCTTCCTTTTCCATCGTCTTCCAATTGTATCAGTTGACGAAAGACCAACTAAGAGTCTTTACCTGCAAGAGTTTAACTATTACGTAGGTTTATATTATATGTTCTAAGTATTGGGACATGTAATGTATTATATTATACCTAAGTTCTGAGTATTGAGACATGTAATGAATTATATTATACCCATGTTTCAGTATTGGGACATGTAATGTATTATATTCTATGTTCTGAGTATTGGGACATGAATTTGATTAATTTGGTATTTCTATTGATGTGAGATTCAGATTCCGAGAAAAAAAACTTAATTTATAATTCTCGTTTTTCATCTTTTAAATTTAAGTTTTATTTTAGGTACACTTAGTTTTAATTAGTTGTTATATGTTAATTTTTACGAAAAAACTTTTAATTTGTATGTCTAGGACATGTATAAAAGGATATCACTTTTAGGTTATTTGAATCAACAAGTATCAAATAATATTTTATCAAGTATTGAAGAACTACCATCATTATGACAACTTCAATGCATTCTTCTGTCACAAAAGTTCAAACCACAGTGATTATTTACTTTTGCATAGCAACCCTAGTTTCACATCAGGTCATTGCATCATCCTTTGTTTTTACCACCATCATTATGACAACTTCAATGCATTCTTATGTCACAAAAGTCTGCTCATACGAGCATCATTTACAAATATTCTGCTCATACGAGCATCAACATGAGACCAATACAATCTTTTTATGAGCAAACACATTAGAAATCACCTTTGGAAGACTAGGAGTCACTACTTAGAAATCCACTTTATTTAGAAACCACATCCACATTAGAAACCAATGATGGAAGACCAAGAGTCACAACTTAGAATTCCACATTAGATGTCCCTATGGTGATTTGAACTTGGGTCTCCACAATGAGAACCCAACATTTTAACCAATTAAGCTCAACCCCTTAACCATTGCATCATCCTTTGTTCAAGTTCCAAATTCTAAGATATCACACTACCACAACTGCATTATTATCATTTGTATTGTTACTTCTTGTCTACTTACTTTTATCAAAACTATTGAATCAAATCCATGAGCTTGTCATAAGGAGAAAATTCTCACTTAACAAGATCGCAATGATGTTTGTCAACACTCTCAGTCTTTTATTACAAGTCCAAATATTAAGATAAATCTCTATTTGCAGGTACAAAACAAGACCGTTTCCGCCATCAAAGGTAATCTACAAATCAAGTTTCATTTTGTAGATACAAAGATCATCTATATAGACATAGGTTCAACCCAAGGTTACAAACAATTCTAGAATCACAAGACACAATCATTTTGGTCCAATCATTCTAACTCTCATTTCAAATCTCAAATAGCAGTCACATGCCACAATCAAATTCATCTCCTCTTCTTCAATTTCAAGATACACATTTTATTTTTATTAGTTCCTCAAGTATAAATAACAGTCATCTGCCACAATCAAATTCAACTCCCCCTCTTCAACTTCAAGGTACACATTTTATTTTTATTATTTCATCTTATAAATACACAATTTATCCCAACTAAATTATCTAAGTAAAGTTATATATTGTTACTTCCTTACACTTTTTTTCCGATTTTTATTTGTTTTATGCCTATCATGAAAGTTAGATGTTGTGTGTGTTTGTACATTTTTAAAATTATAAATTACAATTTCTATGATTGTGTTCTCTCTTTAATTTTTTATGTATTTCAAAATTTTATAAATAGATGTGTCTTCATTGTAATTGATCTTATATTATAATTATTTTATTTTTATATTACTAACAATATAAATCTTTAGTAGTTCTTACTACAAGGTAAGGAAGTTTTTGTTCAACTTTTTCAACCACTTATTAAATTGTGTTATGTAGTTAATGACATGTTTTTAATTTATTTGGTTTTAATTAATTGTGTTTTGTTTTAGTGTGGAGATGTATGTCGTTTAATAGAAAATATGTGAAAAACTAATTATTTATATTTCTACTTAGACAAAAAGTTTGTCATCTTACTGGTGCCTTCATGTAAGATGTAGGAGCATCTTAAGTTTATGAGCAACCTTCCATCAATAAAAAATATTTCAGTTTAGTTTGTTTGTTTTATAGTTTAGTAGTTCCTTTTTAAGTCATTTTGGTATGATGCAATTGGATTTTATGATGTATTTATCAATTAAGCACTCAAAGCAACAAGATAAGAATCATCTATGTGGTACCACATTGGATTAGATTGCCATACAGTTTTGTCAAAAGCATCAATAGAGCATTGCCAACATATCCACATGTTTGATTTAGATTTGATTACCTTAAGTGGCATGTCAAATCAACTTAAGGAGGTCTGCATGTCATGAGCCAAGATTTAGGGCATTGTGTCAAAGCATAAGTGTTTGAGAGGCCTTATTAGTCCCACAAGGGATCATGTTTAGAACTGAATTGAATTTGGAAACATCATTCATATTCTAGGTCAACCATGAATCTTCTACATCAGTTATCTTCTATAAAAGGATGCCTAATTCACTTGGAAAAGAAGAACAGAGGGTAAGGAGATATTTGAGGACCAATAGTGTCCAAGTACCTTAGAACAAAGTGTATACACCTAAAATTGGCTCGTGTTGAACTAAATAAATATTTTAAATATTTATTTTAATTCTTATTCTTCTATCAATTAAATAAATATTCTAATTTATTTGATTGGTTCATTATCCCAAAATTAAATAAAAAATTTATTTATTTAATTAATATTCCCTAATTCCTCTAATGTATCATCTAATTAAATAATCCTAAATTATTTAATTAGTCACAAATTCATCTATCCTAAGTCTTAAATTCATAAATCCACATCACTTTCCACCTCACTTTACACCTCACCATGTTGCACACATAATTAAATATTTTAATATTTAATTAGCTAATTACCCTCACCCACATGTCCTATTTATCCTCTAGTCATCCCTATTTCTTATCCACATGTGTCCTATTATCTCTCAATCACCTTTATGCTCAAAGACACTTGTCTTTCTAATTATAGTTCATCTCTTAGATTCCAATAGATCAGGAGTCCTTCTTCCACAATCTGCTCAAAGTCTTCCACTTTTAATTCATAGGTCATTTGTGAGCACAATGACATGTGGCTCATGGATCCACTTGTTCCTCTACCTTGTAAACGTAGTAAGAACATTTCCCATGATTATCTCCCTCAACTCCATCTCAACCGTACACATCACAGATAATTCCTCCAGTCATGGATTTTTTGACACTTGGATCTTAGCCTCCTCAAGCCTATAAAAGCAAGGCTCTCACACTCATTTTCATCCACTCAAGCTTTAGTAATCTTACTCTGCAAAAATCCTACCAGCGTGCCTTTGGCAAAGTATCCTCATTGCACTTGCATAATCCCATTATCATCACAATCATTCAACCATGTCTCCATATCTCCATTATCCATCATTATAGAATTGCATTTGTAGTTTAACCTTCATTGCATTATCCATCTACAACCATTCTCCTATTATCATCTTCAACAGCAAAGAAGCACACACTTCTGAAAGCTCAACTCATTCATAAGATCAATACGAGATAGGCAACAATGGAAGCTACGAGGTGAATCGATCTACGAAGGTAATATCTTTATTTATTGTATTTGCATCAATTTCATTGAGTGATTGGATAGTTAGTTGTTTAAAATTATTATTCATATTTTCCTCTAACATTTATGGTGCCCACCGTATGGTAACTACCCCATTTTTAACTTTCTTTTTGAGTTTTTCTAATCCTGTGGCAGCCGTCTAAGTTCAGATTATATTTTGTGTCTCTAGCCCAATGACCTTGTTTGGCATTGTTTTTGCCAATCCTCAACCCAGTCGCATTTCTTTTATTCATTGATGGTCGAGGTATCAATCACCAGTCACTTCTTCAATGCATAGGCTACCAATAAGGATTTCTACATTGTTGCAGTGTCATTTTCTAATGCTCAAGCTTGGTCACCATATTTCTTCCATTGTCATTGTTTGGAGTCACAAAAATAAGCATGATTCACAAGATGAAAGCTAAGTAAGTCATAATGCTTCAAATTCAGTCGCCGGTCTTCTTAAAGATCTTCAAGCGTTGATTTTGCAAGCCATCCATTGTGGTTTCCGTCGATGTTTTGGTAGAGATATTTTCTATTTTCTAGCCTCCGTTTATTATTGTTGGTCGCTACCTTCATCTTCGTGATCAAAGATCTTCCTACATTGGCCGCTCCTGCAGTCCCGCTTAAGACTCCTTAGCACCTCATTGACCTCCACAAATTGCTCCAGACCCTGCACTGTTCATTGTGGATTTTGTACTATTCAACGTACATGTTTATTTCGTCATAATCCATTTGCCTGCTAAGTTTCAACACTTTAGATTTTTTGGATTCACCAGGTAGCAATTTGTTCATTGGAAGGCACAGTCTGCACATTCCTTGCAGGTAGATATTCATTTGTTGGTCATTGGTTTGGTCCAAATAATTCTTGTTTTGCATGAAAAGTAAGGTCAAAACCATCATATGTTGTCTTCAAGGCCTCTGCTCACAAGGGTCAGCTCTGTACAAATCATGAGATATCTCCATCTCAGATGCATGCACTTCAACTCCCTCTGTAAGTGAGTGGTGGAAGACACCTCAACTTTGCATAGATCGGGCAACTACGAAAGGTGACTATTTAGAGAGTGACAACCAAAACTTGGAGTGACCGCAAACTTCTAAAGGAGATCTATATTAGTCATCTATTAAAGGAGAAGTTGGAATTTGTTGTACTAACTTGTGTTGTAGCTCTTTATTAATCATCAATGGAGGCTTTTAGCACAATGTTTTTGTACGTTTAAGAGTTGGTTTAGTCATTGTTAGTTGCATCTTGCATATAGTCTTCATCTAGCTTTAATTAGGAGTAAATCGTTGTTCATGCAACTTGCATATAAATCTCCATCTAGTTTCTAATTAGGAGGATTAAATTGCATCCTTGCTCATACAAATTGCATACAAATTTCACATAGTCCCAAATTAGGTGGTTGCAATTGAACAAATCTTTCAAGCAAATATGACATTTTCAAATCCACATCTAGTATAAGTAGGGGAAAGTAACTTGATCAAATCTTCAACAACAATCTTCACATAGTTTGTTTAGGAGATTAAAATTAACCATCTTCTCTTTTTACGCTATCATGACAATCTCATGCTTGGTAGATTAAATCACACTTAGATTTAACTCTAGAAGGTTAATGAACTAGTGTCTTCTGTGTTTGAAAATGGTGATAGGACTATGTTCTCCCCTCTTTGGGTGATCAAAATGCCAAACTCATCATTTTATTTGTGTAAGCTTTAGAAGAGGCTCGCCCTTGGGATTGCATTTCTTCCAAGTGGGATGACCTCAAGCGATAACAGGCTAAAGTCAAGCCACTTCCTACTTGCTAGAAATAAATTGTGTTGTGATGAAAGTCACAAACAATGGGTGTTGTGTTATACCGACAAATGTTTCCCACAGTACCCTTGTGGTGCATTTAACTTTGTTGAGCCTAACCTCTTCAGATTGGGAAGCCTCCATAATGGAGCAAATTGCCACACGTACAACCACCTGAACAGATGCCCAAACTAAAAAGCCCATTATTTTAGAAAGCCAAAAACCCATATTTGTTGACACAGGAGGTCAGACCTCCGAAGTCGTCCAATGTAATACACTCATTTAGTGTAGAGATAGAAAATCCAACTCTTCAGAGGGATTGTAACTTGGTATGCATGAGAAGTGAATGCACTATAAGGGGGAGTCAGTGCTACCAAGTTACTAACTATCCACCTTTATGTAAGTGGCTGGAGTAAAATCCAAGTTGGAATTCAACGAATATTGTCCTTGCCATCCTTAGGATTGTACTTGTTTATTTTTATATTTTATCAAAAATTGTATCAAAAACAAAAAAAATCATGACAACTTCTTGTTTACTGTGTTTTCTGGCAATAACTTGAGTCAAAAACAATACCACAAACTTTAGAGCATCCTAGGAAAACTTGTGCAAACAAGCCAAAACTGACAAACTAAAACAAAAAGCAAAATTTCTGCAGTCCTATACATACACAACAGAGAGTTGTTTCGTACAATTTGAGACAAAAGTGAAACCATTTCTGGATACCCTTTTTGCTCTAGTATACACTTGGAAAATAACTTCAAACTTCCAGACTCACCTTCATACCATTTTCACATCACCTTTGCATACCACTATCTTGTTGTCTAAACCAAACCAAGATTTTCATCTAGGTTTTATTGAGACTCTACCAAATTCAAACAAAATCTAGTTAGTTTCATAACAGGATCAATCATCCTTCACCTTGAAACTGTGCGAGTGTAATCTTGATAAAAGAATAGTCTATATCAATAGTGATGGTCATCTATCCCTATTTTGACTACCTTTTATCTCAAGAGCACATTGTTTGGACAACATAGATCAATATAAAACCTTAGCAAAATCTTATCAAAAACATATCCAACCAAATTCACCAAGTCTTTTATCCAACTTCACCCACATCTCAAACTTGCATGGTTCAAACTAGGTCCCAAGTAAAATAAAAGCACAAAATGGGTTCCATTCACAATAGTGGGCACAATTCTGATGAAGTGGAAATTAACCAAGAGGAAATCCTTAAACACCTCCAAGATCCAAGATTTTAAAAGATAATGGAGAGGGTTGTTGCCACAGATCCTCATAAATATTTTCTTATGCTAGCTCAATAAGGAGCTAAGTTGCCCTCAAATTTTGATGTCTCAAATCTAAGAGAGAACAATTCCTCAAATGAAGTTGAGTCTTCAAAAGATGGCTCCAAAAATGACAAAGATGCCTCCAAAAGTGACAAAAATGCTTCTAAATCAGAAAAAGCTAAGGATACACTCAATCCCTTGGACACATTAGCAACACAAATCCAAGCCTTGCAAAAATAGTTGGTGGACATCCAAAGTGGGACCACCACAAAACACTACTCCCTTGAGGATATCTCACCTTATCCATTTGATAAATCTTTGCTCATGATACCTTTTCCTTCAAGGTTTGAGGTTCCAAAATTCAACAAATATAGAGGAAAAGGTGATCCAAGAGATCATATAAGGGAATTTAGTGCCGCATGTCTAGAAGTCGCACACAATGAAACATATCTTATGCGACTATTCCCAAGAAGCTTAGGAGGACAAGCTATGGAGTGGTTCTCTTGCCTACCTCTTGGCATCTGCACTTTTGATGAACTAGTGGATAAGTTTTTCACACATTTCTCATACAATATCGAACATGAAATCTCCATGTTGGACCTTTGTAATAACAAGCAAAAAGGGGGAGAATCCTTCGCCTCTTTCCTACAAAGATGGAGACAACTTGCAAGCAAGTGTCCCTACCACATACCAGAGAAGAAAATGATAGAAATGTTTGTTCACAATCTATCCACATAACTAAGCTATCAAATCCAAATACAATGTCCAACTACTTTTAGTAAGGTCATTGAAATGGGGCTACTCATCGAGAAAGCCTTGATAGCAAAGGGGCAAATTAAACTCTACAAAGACACCCTAGTTCAAGTAATAACACAAACAAGCCAAGGTTTTGGACCACAAACAAAAACATTGTGAATGATGGTGTTGTTGATGCTAAACATGTGGTGCAAAAACAACCAATCTTCAATCTATCAAATCCACCAAACAACACACCATCCACCAAGCCTCAAGGCAATGAGCAAAGACCAACCAACTTTCCTCCTAGAAGAAAGTTCACACAACTTGGGGAGTCACTCGAATCTTCCCTGAGGAAGTTAATATCAAACAACCTCATAACACTTCCAACAGTGCGAGATTATGAACCTAAATTTAAACCTTCTTGGTGGAAAGACTCCAACTTTTGTGAATTTCACAGAAGCAAGGGTCATAAAACAAATGACTATCAAAGACTAAAGAACACTATCCAAGACTTAATTGATCAAAAGGTGATATCAATTGGACATGTATCCAATGATGACCATTTGGCATTCAAGAATCTGCTCCCCAACTATGAGAAGGGAGGTTCCTCCAAGGAAAACAATAACAGTGGTAACAATGCCAACTACACCAATGTGTCATATGATTATGTTGTTAACCATATATCTAAAAGTGACTCACATGTAAATGTGATCACTATCAATAAAAATCCTGATTGTAATGTGACCACTCGTGGTGGAAAGGTTACTCTCCAAGGGGCTTCGTCCAAACCATCTTCCACATCCAACCAATACAATGTCCTTGACCAACTCCATAAAACACTGGCCCATATATCCATTTTGGAGCTCTTGCATCTATCTCCATCTCACAAAGCCATCCTCGAAAAGGCTCTCTTGGAAACTACTGCCCCAACCAATCTAACCGAAGAGCAATTTCAGGCCATGGTAGGTCATCTAACTACACCCCATTTCTTATCCTTCACAGAAAAAGATGATATGTCTATCAGCCAACCGCACAATGCATCCCTCTGTATTGAAACCTTCATCCATAAGCATAAAATAAAATGGGTCATAATAGATGGAGGGGCAGGTTTAAATATCTACACATTAAAACTAATCCTTGCATTGGGGTTTTTAGAGAATTCCATTGATCCTAAAAATAAAATAACCATCAAGGCTTATGATGAAGAAGAAAGGACATCAAAAGGAACCGTTGTTTTTCTAATTAGAGTGGGACTAGTAGTGAAAGATGTGGTGTGTCAAGTGCTTGACATGGAACTAGCATATAATATTCTCCTTGGAAGACCTTGGATACACACAATGAAGGCTGTGCCATCCACCTACCATCAGTATATCAAGTTTCCTCATAACGGCCAAGAAATTACTATCCAAGGTGATCCTAATCCATTCCAATATTGTAATTCCATCCAATCCAAGCCTGAAGTTGTAATTCCCACCAACCATGCATCTGCCTCATCTTCATCCAGTCTTGACCCTGCCTCACTACCTTCTACATCCAAGACATTTGAACTCAAATTCAAGATCAAAGATAAGGGTGTAGGAGAATATACCATCACACAATCCTTCTGCCTAGCACGGCTACCTATAATCTCCCAAGTCCTATGGAAAACCATCCATGAACAAACCCAAGTTGGTGGAGACTCCTAAAGGTCCTTTTGTTAAACGGGGATGCCTATCATAGAAGAGTGATGAGAAGGACATTCTATAATGGCTATATAAAGATGAAGACAGTGAATCCAAACCACCAGGCCCTCAATCCCAATTGTAAACCGAACAATATGGCCAAGGGTTCACAATCTTATAAAGAATGGGATATGACGGTCATGGACCCATAGGATTGCGGAAAGAAGGTATCATCGAACCTATCCAACCTCCCTCATTAATAGCCTAAGACACTACAAGGCTAGGTTATAAAGGCAAAGACAAGCACAAAGGAAAAGAAAAAGAAACAGCTATTACTAACTTAGTAGAGCAGATTCACTGACTATAGGAATGGAGTGAGATAGACTCAAATGAATATGAATGGGATAGTCTTTCTGAACTATCTTGTGATGAGAAAGATGTTGATGTGGTTCAACAATATAGCTCTATCCATACACCTCATGAGGGATGAAGCTTTAGGTCTAGACTTCTAGAGTTTGATCCGCAAAGTACCAAAAATGAGTTTACTGAGGAAGGAATGATGTCACACTTAACAGATCAACTTGAGGAGAGTAACATCATAGACTTTGTAAATAATTACACTAGCCTAAACAACTCCTCCATCTTAACCATTACTACCCTTGAACCTAATAAACCCGATGACACATTACCCTTAGTACATCCTGAACTCATAGACTGGGATTTACAAGATGAACTCCCTGAGCTCGATACTTTCCAAAATGACAATGCCATCATAGATTATCTGGAACTTAGAGACCATCTGCTCGCAGGGGACCACAAAATTGGCTATGTTATAGAAATCAACAACAAGGCTTATTTTGGAGAGAGTGCCAAGCCTTTTAGTCATAAAAATGTGAAAATAAAAGATAGATCTAATGGTGAAAACTGCTCTACGGTAGTGTTAGATCATGAAAATAGTAAAAAAAATAAAAGATGTATCCGATGGTGAAAACCTCTTTGAGGCACCGAAGGATGAAAGGCTTGACACTCTTCCCAATCTGACACATCAAGAGAGGTCCTCAATTTTGATAGAACTAGCAGAACCTATCAGCGTTGGAATAGAAGATAACCCTAGGATAATCCATATGGCACAATCTTCATCAGCACAAGAAAAGCTAGAATTTACCAAATTCTTCAAGCAAAAATAGATTAACTTTGCTTTGTGATTTGCAGATATGTTGGGACTGGATCCAAACCTTATAATGCATCATTTGTCACTAGCTCCAGGAGCTAAGCCAGTCAAACAAAAACTAAGGAAGATGCATCCGCATATCGCACTCTTAGTGAAGGAAGAATTGAAGAAACTGCTAGATGTTGGTTTCATCAGATTAATTGGTTATCCGGAGTGGATTTCAAATATAGTTCCTGTCTCTGAACCGAATGGAAGGGTTAGACTATGTAATGACTTTAGAGATCTAAACAAGGCTTGTCCCAAAGATGACTTCCCTTTGCCCAACATTGACATCATTGTAGATCTAACAATAGGGCACACTATGTTATCACTAATGGATGGATTTTCTAGCTATAATCAAATCAAAATCACGTCGGAAGATCAACACAAGACCTCATTCATATGCCCATGGGATACCTATTGTTGGTGCATCATGCCATTCAAACTAAAAAATGCGGAGGCAACATATCAAAGACCCATGACTACAATCTTTCATGACATGATGCACACCATCATGGAAGATTATGTAGATGACATTCTAGCCAAGTCAATTACTAGAGAAGGACACCTTCAAATCTTATATAAGATCTTCATGAGATTAGAGTAATTCAATGTAAGCTTAAATCCAAAAAAGTGTATTTTTGGAGTAACATCTAGTAAACTCCTTGGATATATAGTGTCAGCAAATGGAATTGAGGTGGACCCTGCTAAGGTAAAAACAATCATGGAAATGCTGCCACCTAAGAATCTCAGTCAATTACAGTCTCTACAAGGAAAGCTACAATCCATCGGAAGATTTATCTCTCAGCTGGCAGATAAGTGTCATCCATTCACACATCTCCTACACAAAAACATTCCTTTCAAATGGGATGACATGTGTGAGCAAGCTTTTCAGCATCTAAAGGAGTATCTAATGAACCCACCTGTCTTAATGCCACCAATCCAAGGCAAACCATTGCTACTCTACATCTCAACTACACCAATAGCTCTTGGAGATCTGCTAGCACAAAAAAAACCACGAAGGAGAGGAGAAAGAAAGCTACTACATTAGTAGGACACTAGTAGGTTATGAGCTGCAATATACACCAATTGAAAGAGCATGTCTTATTGTTGTCTTTGCTTCACAAAAATGGAGACATTACATGCTCTCACACTCCATCAAGCTAGTAATGAAGATCGATCCATTAAAATACTTGCTCAACAAAGCTACCCTAACAGGTAGAATATCAAAATGGGTCATGATACTTAGTGAATTTGACATCGAGTATGTAGATGGACAAGCAATAAGGGGGCAAGTGATTGCAGATCAGCTGGCAAATGCATCTTTGATAGATGACAACCCATTAAGCTTTGAATTTCGAGACAAGTATATCTTTAATATCACAACAACAACCTAGAAACTCTACTTTGATGGATCCTATACTCAACATGGGTCCGGAGCAGGTATCTTGTTGGTCACACCTAATGGAGACACAATTCCAAAGTCATACAGACTACTCTTTCCATGCACTAATAATGTGGCTAAATACGAAGCACTGGTCATTGGCATCAAGCTGGCAGTAGAATGGAAAGTCATGGAACTTCATGCGTATGGTGATTTGCAACTTGTCATCAACCAGGTGAATGATGACTATCAAACTAAAGATGAGAAGTTAATACCATACAAGCATATGGTAGATGACTTCAAAGAATACTTTATTGTGATTTCTTTTGAGCAGATACCCAGATTGGAGAACAGAGCAACCGACACCATGGCGACCATTTCATCTCTCCTTGATATACCTAAAAACTAGTCACGTTACGAGTTCTTGGTAGAGCCAATATCCCATCTTGCATACGACACCCCCAAATCCAACATCATATGCCATATCATAGGATCTGATTCTCCCTTGTACAGAAAAGTATATACCTATCTGAAAGAGAACATCTTACCACAGGTGACCTATCTAATAACCAAAAAAGAACCTTCATCCGCCAAGCCTCCCATTATACCATAATCGCTAACACCCTATATTGACGAGGACTAGATGGTACTCTCCTTAGGTGTCTCGACAGTGAGGAATATCAAACTACCCTAAGCAAAGTTCACGATGGCATATGCGGGACCCACTCTAGTGGTCCTACCCTGGTGAAGAAACTCATATGTATGGGATACTACTGGCCAACTATGGAAAAATACTCCTATCATTTTTTGAAGAGGTGCAAAAAATGCCAAATCCACAAGAACTTAATACATGTACCAGCACAAGAGCTGCAGTCGTTAATGACTCCTTGGCCTTTCTGTCGATGGGGACTTGACTTAGTGGGTGAGATACATCCCCCATCATCCAATGACCATAAATTCATAATCACCGTGACTGAATACTTCACGAAGTGGATTGAATCTGTGCCCCTAGCCAATGTCACAGGCAAACAAATTGCTTCTTTCATCCTGAACTATACCATTTGCCGCTATGGCAGTCCTGTATCCATTATCACTGATAATAGAACACCATTCAAAAACTAAGCTGTTACAGAGCTATGTGACAAATTCCACATCCAACACTACTCTTCCACCCCATATTATCCCCAAGGAAATGGCCAGACGGAGGCATCCAATAAAACCATCTTGAAAATCCTAAAGAAGACTATCAACGATGTTAATCGTGATTGGCACATGCAACTAAATCCCGCTCTATGGGCCTAAAGCACAAGCATTTGCACTCCCACAGGTGCAACACCATATTCACTAGTCTATGGCTATGAAGCCATCTTTCCCATTGAAGTCGAGTTACCCTCCTTGAGAGTATCATTAAAAGGCCTCATATTAGATGAAGAATACAGAGTTTCTAGACTTCAGGAATTAGAGCTGCTAGAGGAAAGAAGATAACATGCCTTCAATGATTTGAAAGCCTACCAGAAAAGAATGTCACGAAGTTACAACCACAGAGTCAAACCCCGTGTCTTTCAAGTTGGTGACCTAGTCCTCAAAGAGAATCCTAGAAATCAACAAGACAAGGAGAAGAAAGGCAAATTTGAACCCAACTGGCTTGGCCCCTTTGTCATCATTACTGCCTATAGATCACGAGCTTATCAACTAGCAATATCAGAAGGTGAACTGTTTGATGATCCCATCAACAACATGCATCTTCGCAAGTTCTACACCTAAACCCCAATGCAAGGGATCATATATCAAAAACAACAACAAAAAAATACAAAAAATAACAAAAAAATAAAAAAAATAGAAAAATAACAAAAAAAATCATCATCCTTTGGTGAAAACTTGGTAAACAGGCGCCTTGGATAGGTACCATGATGAAAACCTGGCAAACATGGGTCTTGTGTATTTTAACTATTGTGCAAATAAAAGCAAGTGGTGAAAACCTGGAAACATGCGCTATTTGCCATAAACTGATCCCTCCATCTCTTAGGACTTCAATCCTCATCTGGTCTTTTCTAACAACATCCATCAAGTCACATAAATATACCTATCATGGCTTGGGTTCTCTCAGCCTTATCACCTTATTCACCGTAGTCTATCCATCTAATCCTTTGTCCACCTTGCCCTCCGTTGTGATCCTATCATTGATACCATTGTCAAACTACGTTGCCTCTAAGCTATCACATAGGCAAGGCCATCATTAATGAGCCCCTGAGGCTTCCCTTCCATCTGTATTCCTAATCCTATCATAAACCTTGCATATCTTCCATTCATCTATTCACCAATGTCAACCTTCAAGGTCAAACTACGTCACTTCTAAGCTATCACATAGGCAAGGCCATCATTGATGAGCCCCTGAGGCTTTCCAACCCCTAGGTCTTAGGTCCACATAGTCCACCTAAAGTGAACTACATTGCCTCTGTGTCATCACATAGGCAATACCATTTATCAATGAGCCACCGAGGCACTAGGTCAGTCCCTTAGGGCCCGTCACATCAGTTTATCCCTGTGTTTTATCCATAATAACTAGAACCTTTACTTGACTGAGGGCATAATTCTCGACCTAGTTGGAGAATTAGATTCTTAAATGTTGCAATCTCAGAAGATAACAAATTGGATCATGGTTTTATCACTAGACATCAGGCAGCACAACAAGCAAGCTTTAAACATCATCTTGACAAAGAGACATTAAACTAAACCTGACAACACCAACCTGCCTAAAACTATCAAACATGACTCTATCAGTTATTGCATGAAAAATATATCTATGGCAAGAAGGTTTAATGGTTGTTTTAAGTCTTATATCATGATTTTTGTTATTATGTCTTTTTATGCTACTTAAGGATGTCAAAAACTAGAGGAGCTATGATGGGGGCATAATTATTTTATTTGCTTGTTGTTTGTGGGTTTATCTTTAGTAATGTGAAGCTTTGTTTAAAGACATGATCAACATAATGATCATCGAGGACATCAGAGGTCTAAACATGAAACAGGTGTAATCCTTGTATGTTGATACACAAGCAATACTTAAGTCATCTTGGTTCAAATATACTTAGATGCTTGTATTAACTTGCTAAATCAAAATCTATGTAAGTAATACTCAAGTCATCATGGTTTAATTATAGTTAGATGCTTGTATTTTCTTACAACATTTTAAAAGCTCAATGATGAAACAAAGTGTAGACACCCAAAATTGTCCCAAATTTGTCCATATCTTGCAACACCTAGTCAAAAACATCACTTAGACATCATGTAACATTTTGTCATAAACCCACTCTTAATCCCATTAATTAAATAAATTTTATTTATTTAATTAAAATCCCATCTTAATCCCATCCTTATCCCACTTAGCCAATTAATTAAATAAATTTTATTTATTTAATTAATTTCACATACATAATCCCACTTTCTAATTAATTAAATAAATTTTATTTATTTAATTAATTTCCACATCATATCCCAATCATATCATAATCCTACTATCCAATTAATTAAATAAATTTTATTTATTTAATTAATTTCCCAATCATATCCTAATCCCACTATCCAATTAATTAAATAAATTTTATTTATTTAATTAATAGCCAACTCATATCCCAACTAATTCAAATATTTTATTTAAATTAAGTTCTCACATTTCATTATAAGCCGACTTTCCAATTAATTAAATAAATTTTATTTATTTAATTAATTTATCTTATCATTTAGTCGACATGTGTGCCTCTTTCATTTAAAAAAGATAAGTGGTACTACAGCCTTTTATTTAATATCTTTCATATGTAGTACTTTTTATGTACTCAAGCACACATGAGCCCCATCCTCCCTCCACTTGTCAAATGACTACAACTCCCTTGAAGAGTGGGAATAACCGAATCAATCATAGCCATCCACATCAATCGATTAGTTATTTAATCTCAACCATCCATTCAAACCAAGCCTTTCCTATAAATCAACCCCCTCATAAGGCATTAGCATGCATTGATCCTCAAGTATCCACATGCTGTCAAAATATCATTAAAGCCTTTGCATCCTTCATCTATCATTCAGTCTATCATCTTCATCTTAATGTTATGCTGTAGAAGTGAGCACCCAACATTCCTCCAACAATAATCCTTCAAAATCTTGCATGCTCATGCGAGGTGGAGAAAAGCAATGGAGATAAATCAAGCATAGCATGGAGATCAGTTTGCATTTACATTTGTTATTTTGATTTTCATGTTGTCTTGTGCTTCATTGTGCATTGCTAGGGTTTTTATCATTGTTGTTTATTCATTTGCCCTGATTTGCAATTTTACCCTAACTGCATTTGGCACACCTAGTGGGACTAACCCTCACTTTGCAAGTTTATGCGCTTTGATTTATAGGTTGAAGATATTTTATATTGCTGATTTTTTTTTATTTTAGGACCAGATCTGTTGCAGAGGGTTTTCTGTTTTACACAGGGCCTAAAAAAAGGAGATCTTAGATTTGTTGGAAAGAGGACTTCGAGAGCTTTTTGAAAAGTGGTTACATTAAAGATTTGGCTTAGTATTCAAAGAGTTATGACGATTTGAAGTTGACCCTGCGATTCTAATTTTTTAGAAATTTTTTACGCACGACTTTTAGAAAAAAAATCATATTTTCCAATCTAGCTAACCAAATCACATTTTGTTTTTTGCAGATGGTTAGAAATATTTAAATCCATTTTTCTATATCATTATTTTTCAGATCTATGGTACAAATGGATTTTTTGTCAATTTTTTTTCAAACCCTAGTTTATGACATAACTTTTGCATATGGAGTCCAATTTGAGCCAAATTTTTTTTTGATATTAATTAAAAAATCATAAGGGATCTCATAGCCATATCTATTTTACTGTTGGATGACATTATTTGCTGATTTTTTGTAGGGTTTATTTTTCAATCTTAACACTCTTTCATTGAAAACTTCAAACGGGCATAACGTTTGCAATTTTGATCCTTTTTCAATGAATTTTTTTAAAAAAGTGCATGAAATTTTCTAAATTTTCTATTTATGCAATCCATTCTACTGTATCATGTCATCTTAATCAGAAATTTTTAGATTTCATCTTTTTCACATAGCATTCTTCTATGCAAGTTTACTTGTTTCTTTTTGGAATTGGTGACTTGTAGGTGAATCAAAGGAGCTAGACCAACGTTTGGATCAATCATAACATCAACTTGGAAAGCAATTATATCATGTGCACTCATTCTAATATTTCATCTCTTAATCTTGATTGATCACACATTTAGACTTTGGGATTAAAACGAACATTGTTTGCTATCACAACATTGAAAAAATAGGCTAAAATGAATCATTGTCTTCCTACACATTTGGATTTAGATCTAAAACGAACCAGTGCTTGAATTATCTTCCACACATCTCATTTTTAAAGGGTCAATTAACAAGTGTGAGTGTGAATCAAGTGACAACTCACTTGGTTTGCTTTTGTAAACCCTATCTAGGAGGCCTGCTTGGAGACACACCACTCCAAGGGACAACCTCAATCGAGGCTGAATCAAAAGACACCCTCATTGAGAGTTGGAATCTTGTTACTCTTGGCTAAGCCCCAAAGAACTTTATACCTTTGGGAAGTGAAGGTGAAGGGTGGGTTACCCCTTTCTCCCAGCTGTGTGGCAAGATTTTGCTTTCAATCCCTAGTCAACCTCGTGTAAACATAGCCCAAAACCTAATTGGCCATACCCACTTGACTAGACATTAGGCTTGTTGATGTGTCTTCCATGTGTGCTTGCATAGTCATCACATTTCATTTTCAAAGTCAACAATTGCTTATGTCTCTTGCATGAGTGATTCATGTGTGTATATGCATAATCATTTGTTTAAACATTGCTAAATCAAGCTATAAACACCAAACACAAACAATTCATCCTACATTTCATCCACATCACCCAATTTTGTCATTCCACATCATATCCTAATCATCCACCAAATCAATTTTATTCTGAACACATCCTAGTCATATCCATACTCATTCCAAATCACCCAATTTTGTCATTCCACATCATATCCTAATCATCCACCAAATCAATTTTATTCTGAACACATCCTAGTCATATCCATACTCATTCCAAATCATCTCCACATCATCATCAACCTAGTCCTAGTCAACACTTGTCAAGATGGTCGTAATCATTCAAGGGGGCTATCCCTCTAATCATGAGCCAAATCCCAAGCCTAAGGTGGCAATTCAAGGGGGTTATCCTTATAATCATGAGACAAGACCTAAGCCTATAATCACAATTCAAGGAGGCTACCCCTCTAATTCAAACAATGAAATAAAACTAAATCCCAAGGTCACAATTAGAGGAGCCCCCCTTCCTAATCCAAATCATGAAGATAAACCAAGACCTAAGGTCACAATTAGAGGAGCCCCTCTTCCTAATCCAAATCATGAGAGGAAACCAATCACAATTAAAGGTGGCTATCTTCCTAATCCAAATCATGAGAAGAAACCAATCACAATTAAAGGTGGCTATCCTCCTAATTCAAATCATGAGAATGAACCAAAGCCTAAGATCACAATTAAAGGAGCCTCTCCTCCTAAGACCAAGTTTATACTTCGAGGAGGCATCTTTTTATGGATGAGGATGAGACAAGTCCAAAATCCTTAGCCACTCCATACCAACCTAATCCACCTTATAGCCACATGTCATATCCATCCACTTCCTATCAACTTAATCCACCTATCCACCAAGTCAATGCCACGTCAACCTATGAACATCCACCTCAAGCTTGTCCAATCCCTCATGCCACCATTCCAACCCACTACCAAGCACCATTGATAGACCTAAGTCCACCTTTCCAACAAGAATCATATCCAAATTCAAGTGGCCCCTTATACATAAATCAAATCCCAAGTTATCCTATGCAAGATTTAATTACCTTTGACAAGGGAGATACCAATCTAGAGTGGCCACCACCATCCAATCACATGCCAACACATGAGCCAACAAGTCCTAGCCTAGCAACACCATGTGATCCCATTCCTAGTCCATTAATACCTTCCAAACCACCAAGCCCTTCATTACCTTCATCACCATGTCATTTTAATCCTTCACTAAAGGATGCGGCTAAGATAGTTTTACAAAGGATGCTTAAAGCAAAACTCATTGAACTTCCTGAAGTCAAACCATGTGAAGAGAGTCCATATGATGAACATGATTATTGTGCATACCATAGGACCAAAGGCCATAATACAAATAAATGCCCAATATTTGTCCCAATTGTTTACAAGGTGTACCCACCTACAATGAGAAATCATGCCGCATTATTCAAATCCCATGTGTCACCCCCCTTTAATCCTAACCCATCCAATCCAAATCTTAGCCTATCAAACTCCATTATCCTTCCATCCAATCAAAGTCCTAATCATAAGCCTACAACATCATCCACTATTATTGCTCATCCATTATATTTCCCATCCACACATACACTTGCAAAGGATGTGATCCATTGGCTACTAGCTAGGAATAAACTACCTCCATGTCAAACACCCATTCATGAGCCTACCAAAGAAATTCCAAAGGTCATGCCCAATCCTCTAATCCCATCATGTGGTCCACCTATCATTGAGCCTATCCAAGAGCCCTCAATTAACATTCTTAGCCCTTCAAGCCCATCATGTGACCCACAAGCCATCAAGCCTATTCAAGGACCTCCCATAAATCCAAGTTAAGAGTCATCATTTTCTCATGTTGTTGACCAAGAGTCTTCCACTTCCATTCAAGCAACCCAAGAGGTATGTCAAAGGTTTAATCCTAAGCATGTGGAAACATTAAGCCCTAGTCTAACTCAAGATCAAAACACTTTCGTGCAACCCATCCATAACATTTACCTTCTTTATGATCAAGATGATACCTATGAAAAAGCTATCCATGAGCACCTTGATCCTATCCATAATCCTATATTTATCCATGAGCAAGATATCCAAATTTCTCCTAGTCATATGCCATCTATCCCTATCCATAATGAGCAAACATCCACTTGTCATGATGAGACACTTGTCCCCCAAGTAAGCATAAAAGATCAAACAAATAACTTAGATATTAGTGAACATAATGTTAATCAAGATCCTAATGATCCTCCTTCCACATCCACCATTGATTCCACTTCAAGTCCACCATCATGTCCTATTGGTCTTACCACCCTTATAAATGAGTATTCTTCCTTAAGACAACAACGACCTTTATCCACTTCACCTTCTCCATCCAATAACAAACTCAAGTCTAGTTCCCTAAGCACACCTGGTCACATAGTCCATCGCATCCTCCAACACATGAACTACAAAGGCAAAGGTCTAGGCCTTTATGAACAAGGTCTTTTGGAGCCAAACCATGTCAAAGTTCCTCCACGCTCATATGGCCTTGGATACACACCCCAAGGTAAACAAGACCAAGATGTTGATAATCCCTTCATGCATCCTAAACCTACCACTTTCCATCGCAAACCTTATCATATACCCAAAATATATGTTGCCATTCCACCTCCATCATCCTATAAATGTCAAAAGCATGTGACCGTACACCTTCCACCATCCACTTTGCCTCCACTTTTACCAACTCCAAATATCCCTCCATCCACCTTACCACCATTGCTCCCAACACCTAACATACCTATCATTCATAAGTATCCTTACATCCCTAATCATGACCAACAAAAGCACACATCGTTTAAGCATAAAGCTTCCAATCATTCCATCCACTCCACCCATCCCATGGGATTCAAAAGCAAAAATTTTGATGCCTCTACTTATAAAGTTAAAAATCCTATGAAAAATCCTAAAGGTCTTCATACCTTAGGACATAAAGAATCAAAATCAAAGCCAAGTTCATCTAAGTAGCCATCCAAACCCTTACCTCCAAATGCAAAGCCCAAAAGCAAAATGGTTTGGGTTCCTAAGCAAATAGCTAGCAAAGTGAATGACGCATCCTTATCCACCTCTCAAGAATCCCAACCACCTATATCCATCCAAGAGCCTATTTCCATCCAAAACTTCCATTCCCTTCAAAAATTCCACAAGCAAAATAAAAGCACTAAAAATACTAAATCTATGTGGGTTCCTAAGTCACTCCATCACCCATCTCCTAAGCAAACAACCCCATTACTTCCTATGCCACCTTCCCATCAAAAGCTTCCATGTTTATCACGATGTGTGCAACCGTTGGTCATGGTTCCCTTCCACTCCGTAGCACTTCCACATACCTCCATCTCCCCAACTTTCATCCATTATCTTACATATCTCCCCAATCACCTTCCTATGGTCCATGCTTTTGCATAAAATTTTCATCCATCTTCATTCCATAAGCCTATGTAATCCACATCATAATCCACAATCCCTTATCCTTCCATGTATAAGCCTTTCATAATCCATTATCTACCTAATCCATCTCTCATCCACGCAATCCCTTATCAACATCTAGGAGCATAATGACATGGTCCATGTGAAGACATCATCCATCTCTAATAGGACACCATCACCTCTCATAGCACTAGCCACTTGAGTCCCTCCTATTCATTACCATGGTGAAAACCTGGCAAACAGGCACCATGTGTAATTGTCATCCCATCTAAAAAATAAAAAAAAAGAGAAAGAAAAAAAATAGTAAAGAGAAATCCCTTCGTCCAATGGTGAAAACCTAGTAAACAGGCATCTTGGATAAGTACCATGATGAAAACCTGGCAAACAAGCGTCATGTGTAGGTTGATCTTCTATGTCACTTATACTTGGGGGCACATTGTCTCATCCAAACTATCCATTCCATCCTACCATACTATCCTAGCCTACTATCCATAGCCATTACATCCATATACCTATCTTATTGAACCCATTCATCCATCCTTCCGCCTTTTGATTTTGATGAAGACATAGGGGAAAAATATTGAAACATGTTTGGATATTTCTTGACATACCTTCTTTCTAAACCAAGTCCTATCCGTTGACCATTTATCCATCATGTCATCCCATTGTCATGAACTTTGTCATATAAAATCCTAAGCATTACCACCTAGAATGGGGCAAGTTATTCTTCCTATGCAACATAGCCTTTGAAGATCACATCCTAACTCCCTTATGATCCATCCACTATGGCATATCCTTATCACAAGCTTTCCATATTATAGTTTATCCCCATCTGTTTATCATGAGCTTTCCACTATAGCCTACCTATCTGTTTATCATGGGGCATGCATACATCCATCCGTTATGGCCTATCCCTTTATCCACCCATATATCATGAGCCTTCCATCCCATTTACTATCATCCATCCTTTTATCCATCCTCCTACATCTTTGCATCTAGACTTGGTCTTCCCTTATCATTGGTATCAAGCACAAAGGCTACCCAAATTGTAAATTCGTTGACATTCAAAACATTTGAAAAACTCCAAAAAAATCAAAATATTCTCAAAAAATATAAAAAAAATTAAATATTCTCAAAAATCCAAAAAATCAAATATCCAACGAAAATCCAAGCAATAAAACCAATCATATCATTCAAAACAATCCACTCCATCAACATTCAATCAAAATCAAATCACCATCATCAATTCTTCTTATCAATAACATTCATTCATCCATTTCAATCAATCACTTTTTCTAATCATATCAATCAAATCGATCTAAGCAATGATCTTAAATCCAAGTCACACTAATCCATATCAAGCAAGCTAATCAATCAAGGAACATTATCCAATCAAATCAACAAGTTTTTGATCCTAATCTTGTCATGAGCTAAATCAATCATCAATCATCATCAATGGGTTATAGTGTTCCCACATCCTTGTGTTGATCTAGGGATATAGCTTTCCCCGCAATGACAACACTATCATCATCAATCAAACAATCAATTATTGGTTTATGACTTGACAAAGGCAATACCTTGTTTGTTTTATATCCTTTGAGCATACTGAGAACACTTGCTTATGCTTAGATTGAGTGGACACTCTAATTATCACATCATCACTATCATCATTCAAAACAATCCAATCATAAAAATAATCAACCCAACAATAGAAAACATCACAACTAAATCACATCAAACCAACCATCAAAACAAATCATCAGCATTAACACCAAAGTAAATCAACTCAAGCACATCAAGCCAACCATCAAAATAAATCCAATCACTCCAGCAAATCAAAAGTAGCTCAATCCATCACATATCATCTCATCATCAACATTTCATCAATCAACCCCAATCTTTGATCATCATCTCATCAATAAAAGATCAGAACTACATCTCATTTCCATCGTTAAGTGCCTTGATCTCGTGGATTCAGGATATGTAGGCAGTCTGGAGTACGAAGGAAGTGCCCAGATTCAGGCATAGGCAATTTTCTTCTTTCTCCTCATCAATAAACAACTTATTCTAATCAATCTATCATTCAATCAATCCATTTCCTTCAATCAAATCATCCTTCATCAAATCAAATCAATCCAAATAATCAAAACAATGATCCAAGTGCAAGCCCATCCTTAATCCATACCAATCAAGTTAATCAATCAAGCCAAGTTATCCAAGCACAATCAATGGTCTTGATCCTAGCCTTGTTGTAAGCCAAATCAATCAGCCAATCAGCCAATCAGCCAATCAACTTAGCAAACAACCTTGTGTTGATCTAGGGATATAGCTTTCCCCTAATGACAACACTCTCAACTATCAACAATCAAACAATTGATCATTGGTTTACAGCTTGACAGGGGCAATACCTTGTTTGTTTTTGTATCATTTGTGCATGCATGCTTGCTTGCTTGTGTGTGTTATCATTTTATCTTGCATTTACATCATATCGGTATCAATCCAGCTAATATTCATATCTTGTATCCAGACAAGGTTGTATTATGCTAGGGCACGAGACACATCGTCACCCTGGTCCTTATACCTTGGTGCATAATGTCTAGTGCTATATCAAACATTATGGTTGCTCACTTTCATTGCAGCATAACGCATCCTTCATTTCTTCTATCCAATTCCTCTATCTTTCATAGCCAAGCCATTTCTTTTCAAGAGCATACCCATGTTTTTCCAACCCACCTATCCTCTTGAGGGGGCATCATCATCTCTATCGATTACCCATACCTTAGCTTCTTTGAAATGATGTTACTCGACATAAAGCTTATCATCTCGAACATCATCTCAAATGGCAAAATGTAGACACCCAAAATTGTCCCAAATTTGTCCATATCTTGCAACACCTAGTCAAAAACATCACTTAGACATCATGTAGCATTTTGTCCTAAACCCACTCTTAATCCCATTAATTAAATAAATTTTATTTATTTAATTAAAATCTCATCTTAATCCTATCCTTATCTCCTTATCCCACTTAGCCAATTAATTAAATAAATTTTATTTATTTAATTAATTTCACATACATAATCCCACTTTCCAATTAATTAAATAAATTTTATTTATTTAATTAATTTCCACATCATATCCCAATCATATCCTAATCCCACTATCCAATTAATTAAATAAATTTTATTTATTTAATTAATTTCCCAATCATATCCTAATCCCACTATCTAATTAATTAAATAAATTTAATTTATTTAATTAATAGCCAACTCATATCCCAACTAATTCAAATATTTTATTTAAATTAAGTTCTCACATTTCAATATAAGCCGACTTTCCAATTAATTAAATAAATTTTATTTATTTAATTAATTTATCTTATCATTTAGCCGACATGTGTGCCTCTTTCATTTAAAAAAGATAAATGGTACTACATCCTTTTATTTAATATCTTTCATATGTAGTACTTTTTATGTACAAAAGCACACATGAGCCCTATCCTCCCTTGAAGAGTGGGAATAACTGAATCAATCATAGCCATCCACATCAATCAATTAGTTATTTAATCTCAACTATCCATTCAAACCAAGCCTTTCCTATAAATCAACCCCCTCATAAGCCATTAGCATGCATTGATCCTCAAGTATCCACATGCTGTCAAAATATCATTAGAGCCTTTGCATCCTTCATCTATCATTCAGTCTATCATCTTCATCTTAATGTTATGCTGTAGAAGTGAGCACCTAACATTCCTCCAACAATAATCCTTCAAAATCTTGCATGCTCATGCGAGGTGGAGAAGAGCAATTGAGATAAATCGAGCATAGCATGGAGATCGATTTGCATTTACATTTGTTATTTTAATTTTCATGTTGTCTTGTGCTTCATTGTGCATTGCTAGGGTTTTATCATTGTTGTTTATTCATTTGCCCTGATTTGTAATTTTACCCTAACTACATTTTATTATTGTTGTTTATTCATTTGCCCCGATTTGCAATTTTACCCTAACTACACAAAGTACTTCAAAAACTTGTACAAGAAGATGACAAAATCCACTATCATACGTACCAAATTGCATTTCATTTCATTTATAAGTATTTCATACATATCATTTTCCAAGTGGCTTCAGATCCAAGTCCTTTCTTTAGCTACATCTCTTTGTCTACTCACCCTTTTCTCTCTTTTCATTTTGAGAGCACACCAATTGTCCTCCCGAGGGGGTGTCATCATCATCATCATTCATCTTATTTGCTAACTTACCATTATCTTTCCTTGTCACCCTCACTCTTGAGTCATTGGCACCTCACCAATCATCAATCCAAGCGTCATTCATCTAATCATCAAATCAATTCAATCAAATCAAGCAATGATCTAAATGCAAGTCCATCCTTAATCCATACCAATCGAGTAAATCAATCTTGTCAAATTATCCAATCGCAATCAATGATCTTGATCCTAATCTTGTCGTAAACCAACTCAATTAATCAATCAATCATCATTAATGGGATATGTCTTTCTTGCGTCTTTGTGTTGATCTAGGGATATATCATTCCCCACAATGAAAAACACTATCATAAATCATTATCAATTAATCATTGGTTTACAGCTTGACAGGGGTAGTACCTTGTTTGTTCTTGTATTATTTGTGCATACTAGCTTGCTTGCTTGTGTGTTATCATTTTATCTTGCATAACATGTCATTCAACTCTTTCATCCATCTCTTATCTTGCTTCCTCCATTTTCTTAGCCATCCTTTATCATTCTTGTTCATCGTGAGATTGTTCGTCATCTTTTTGCCAAAAACCATCCAACCCAACCAATCTCCTGAGGGGGCATCCTATCATCATTTAACCTAAACCAGGGGCAAACTAAGGCATGCATCATAGTCAGAAAATTTTTATTCTTTGAAGCAACATGATAAAATACATTGCATCAAAGAGGGGCAAAATGTATACACCTAAAATTGGCTCGTGTTGAACTAAATAAATATTTTAAATATTTATTTTAATTCTTATTCTTCTATCAATTAAATAAATATTCTAATTTATTTGATTGGTTCATCATCCCAAAATTAAATAAAAAATCAATTTATTTAATTAATATTCCCTAATTCCTCTAATGTGTCATCTAATTAAATAATCCTAAATTATTTAATTAGTCACAAATTCATCTATCCTAAGTCTTAAATTCATAAATCCACATCACTTTCCACCTCACTTTACACCTCACCATGTTGCACACATAATTAAATATTTTACTATTTAATTAGCTAATTACCCTCACCCACATGTCCTATTTCTTCTCCACATGTGTCCTATTATCTCTCAATCACCTTTATGCTCAAAGACACTTGTCTTTCTAATTCTAGTTCATATCTCACATTCCAAGAGATCAGGAGTCCTACAATCTGCTCAAAGTCTTCCACTTTTAACTCACGGGTCATTTGTGAGCACAATGACATGTAGCTCATGGATCCACTTATTCCTATACCTTGTAAACGTAGTAGGAACATTTCCCATGATTATCTCCCTCAACTCCATCTCAACCGTACACATCACAGATAATTCCTCCAGTCATGGATCTATTGACCCTTGGATCTTAGCCTCCTCAAGCCTATAAAAGTAAGGATCTCACACTCATTTTTATCCACTCAAGCTTTAGTAATCTTACTCTGCAAAAATGCTACTAGCATACCTTTGGCAAAGTATCCTCATTGCACCTGCATAATCCCATTATCATCACAATCATCCAACCATGTCTCCATATCTCCATTATCCATCATTATAGAATTGCATTTGTAGTTTAACCTTCATTGCATTATCCATCTACAACCATTCTCCTATTGTCATCTTCAATAAGGAAGCACACACTTTTGAGAGCTCAACTCATTCTTAAGATCAATATGAGATAGACAACAATGGAAGCTATGAGGTGAATCGATCTACGAAGGTAATATCTTTGTTTATTGTATTTGCATTAATTTCATTGAGTTATTGGATAGTTAGTTGTTTAAAAATATTGTTCATATTTTCCTCTAACACAAATAAATAGAAGCGAGATCAACTCAAGGATGTTGATGTTAGTGGCCACACTCATGTGAAAGTGTTGAAGTTACAGTATAAGCCCAAACTAAGGTCTAGAGTGTTGAAATGGTATCAAAGCCAAGTGTGTGTTCTTAATTTGATATGTTCTAGATTGAGATCTATGTAAATGTTAATATTTTATAGTGAAAATCACCAAAGTAAATCTTGTGTTTAGGGAAGTCATCGTGTGAAGGGCAATTGTAATTCAAGAGAGTTCCTATAGAAACTTTTAGTTCACTCAACTCTTCTTAAATTCCTTTTGGCTTTGTTAAAAATGGATAGAAGACCATAATTGCTTCTAGTTCTTCCAATATTACAGGTTTGCATAGTTATAGTGAAGATGATGAAATAATGGTTTTACAAGATGGATCTTTTTAAGTTTCCAAATATTTTTATTTGTGATCTCTACCCTACAAGGGGACTAAAAGCAAAAATGTTGAAAGTAGTTAAATAGAGTGAAGTAAGTTTAATGGTTAAAGGATTAGGTATATGTCCAGACTACCTTCCTTGTATCATGTCTAAAGAAGTTTGTAGATGGAAGTCTAAGGGTTATCTTCATGTTCATTTTTTTATATCGATGTAATAGTTCACCCGTAGTTTTACTATGACATTGGAGTTCAATACTTTGCATCACTAATCAATAGATGTCTTACTTGGGAATAGATTGTTTCCAAATTTAGAGAAAAATTCACTACTCATGGTAAATGTGTAGTCTATCCAAATTTCACGTTAGCTTTAGATGATGAAAACATCTACTTAACCTTTTACCTTTGCTTAGATATTGAGGGAGTCAATCTTGCTCCATGTTCTTTATACATCACTATAAGAGGTAGATGCATATTCAAACTACTTAATATTATTTTTCCACCTTCAAACTTTCCTCATGGAATTAGCTACCCAAAAGGATCCAAAAATATTATTGACTATGATTGACATATCAATCATGATGGTTTTTAGGTAGGATTTCCCATTATTAAAAATCTTATCAATAGTAACTATCCTAAATTCCAAGAACTTGATGTTCCAAGTACACTCTTCTTTTTTCAAGTCATCCTCACCCTACAAGGATGAGAGTTTCTATAATTAACCTACTTATTTTACCTGACCAAACTTTCTTAGAAATTCCACAAGCCATAGAACTACAAAAATTGTCAATATCCAAAACTCAATTATATAGGTCCCAAAGACCTACAACAAGCATGAAAATTTATAAACAATTCATTGGTTTTGACCCTAATGAGCCAAGAAAAAGTAGCTGACCTTCTGTCAGTATAGATCTAGATATGAATACTAATAGAAGAAGTTATTTAGTTGATTCTTATCCTTCAACTTCTTCTATGGAAACCATTACAAATATAAGTAATAATCCCTAGAGGTAAAAGATATGCTAACCAAAAATGAAAAATGGGAAACCTATATGGCCAGTCATGAATCTATAGGCAGTAACATAGATATAAAAATGAGAGATGCCATATCTGAAAATTCCAGACCAGAACAGTTAAGAGCATATGCAACTTCTGGATATATCCTCAACATTTATAAAATAATGGATCCCTATGATACTATTTGCACCTGGTGTGATACTTTAGAAAATTTCTTTGATACCAAAAGTTCTGAATGGTTTGATTCTAACAAAGTACTATATGTTGTTAGATTGATATCTGGTAAACTTAGAAATTGGTGGAATAGCTTGCTAGATAATGGTTTGATTACTCAGGATCCAACCATAGGAGAAAGATATGCGAAAGAAACAGATATGGGTAGGAATGATATTTCTACTAAAGGATTTTCTCAACTAAAATTTTTGCTCATTATGAATTTTTGTGGTGAAAGAAAGAATGATATTCTTGAAGCTAAAAAAATCTTATATTCATTAAAGCTCAAGGATTTAAGAAAATTACACCAACATAATCTTGTTTTTGAGAAATACATGATTGCAGCACATAAACTTCATGATACTACCACAAATAAATACTATCTTAATTCATTACCTTGTGGATTGGGAGAAAGGGCGGAAGATTATATAGTTAAGAGAAAAAAGACTAAGGTTGAAAAATGCACTTTTGCTGAAATTAAAACTTTGGTAACGTATAAGCTGGATAAGCAATGTTTGTTACAGGCATTAAATAATAATAGAGAACAATATAATTCTTCTTGCAATTTGAAGGAGTACTGTAGTTTGCCTCCAATTAACCAGCTTAAAGATTTTCAACAAGTGAGAAGGTTCAAAAGAAAGTCTTGTGGAAAGTTCTATAGATGCAAGAAGTGTTCTAAACATCCTTATGATGATGACAATATGGAAAGATCTTTCAAGCATAGACATAAGGGCTTTAAGAAAAAGTAGAGGTTTGCTCCTGTAAATAATAGCTCTTTCAGAAATAAGAAACCTCCCAAATACCTGCTCAAGAAAAATAAACATCCAAGGAAAGGACTAGTAAAATGTTTCATATGCAAAGGTCCTCACTATGCCACAAATTGTCCCAGAAAGTTAAATCCTGGAACTAAAGTTTATGCTCTTTTCCAAGAATAGGATGTACATAATAATTGGGAGATTATAAATACTAATGAAGCTTTTGCTCAGTTTTCTTCTGAATAATTTTTTTAATTGGTTAAATTTTTTCCTGAACATTTTTCTATGGGAAAGGATAAGTCTAAGAGATGCGATCCTTCATCATCTGCCAAAGAAGAAGATTCATCATCCAATTTATCTAGTTCTCATAAATCTTCTTCTGTAGTCAAAATGGTGGTACAACACACCATTAAAGATCTCAATTTCAAAATTAACATGGCTAAAGCTAAAGATCCTTACAAAATGCCTAGCACAAAGGAAGAAAGGAGAACTACTATTAAGCAACAATAGAAGGAGATTAAAGCTTGGGAAGCTGAATGAGATTCCTTACAAAAACAACTCAAATATTATAGACCTTCCTCTTCTCATGGCTATAAACAGTCCAATTGGAAGAAAAAACATGTGTCTTCTCGAGAATCCTCTCCACTTCCTTCTTCTTGCAAGTGATCTTCCCATAAAACCAATGCCAACTAGCTTGATGTAGTTTTCTCAAAGCTTGATCATCTTACTGAAGAAATCCAAATCCTAACCCAACAAGTTTACCTTTAGAAAAAAGAACTCACTTCACTCACTTTTGCCGTGGGGGAAATTTGCACACTTTTATACAAAGTTGATAATGACTCTACAAGTAGTAGCTCTGACTTTGATCTCAAAGAACCAACAAATGCCTTGTATCTTGCAAAAAATTATACATATATTCTTATTAATTTATGTTTTCCTGGATATAAGAAGATTCCCACGGATACCTTTGTTGATTCTAGTTCTTCCAGAAGTTTTGCAAAGACAAATGCAATTCCTTCATAATTCTAGAAGCCAAGACTAGATCTCCCTAAAGGTATTGCAATCAATGGAGAACAAATCCAGATGGGAAGATATGCTCAAGATGTAACGATTAAGATTCAGGGAAAGAAATTTGTCACTGATTTCATTGAGTATAATGCTCTGCAAGATGATGTCTTATTAGGATTCCTATTCTTAACTAAGTATGAACCTTTTGCGTTAAAGACTCATGAAATTTCTCTCAGGCATGAAGAAGGGCAGACTAAGATCCCTGCACTCAAAATAGTGAATTATAAGTTTGAAAAGAATAAGGTGAACTTAGCTAGGAGAGAAGAAAAAACTAGTCTCCAAATTCAAAAGCCACCACTACTACTTGAGCCTATAAAAGCCAAATTTGAGCAAGACTCTTGTAGCATGAATACTTTACAATTTTGGTCTAAAGAACATGAAGAATGTGAAATCAAGTTAAAACCAGAATGCCAGTTTGTGATCCCTTTCGAGCCAAATTATTTTATGAACCCTACAGAGGTCAGAGAGATGGATGAACACCTAGAAGAATTGCTTGAAGGACATTTTATCAAAGAAAGTATGAGTCCTTTTAGTTGTCCAGCCTTCTTGGTAAATAAGCAGGCAGGAAAAGAGAGAGGTAAGAAAAGATTTTGCATCAAATACAAACCTCTTAATGACATAATTCTTCCATTCAATTATCCTATTCCATCTAGTACTGACTTAATCATGAGAGCAGCCTCGAAGAAAATCTTCTCAAAGTTTGACTGCAAATCTGGATTTTGGCAAGTAAAGGTTAAGGAAGAAGACAGGTATATAACTACCTTTTCTATTCCTTAGGGACTTTATGAATGGAATGTAATGTCATTTGGTTTAAAAACTGCTCCTGCTTATTTTCAGAGAAGAGTGGATAAAGCTCTCAGGGCATTGAAAGATTTTTGTGTTGTGTATATAGATGACATAATTATATTTTCTAAAGATTCTTCAGAACATTTAGAACATCTATAGGTTTTGTATGATGCAATAAGAGAACATGGGATATGTCTATCTACTAAGAAGATGGTAATTGGCCAAGAAGAAATTGACTTCCTTGGATTGATTCTTTATGAAGGGAAAGTTAAACTATAGCCCCACATTTTGAAACATATAAACAAATTTTTAGATGTGTTGATTGGGAAAAAATAGATTCAGAGGTTTTTGGGTTGTCTTAACTATGTTTCGCCCTTTTATAATGGCTTGGCTAAAGATAAGACAACAATTCAAGGAAAGTTAAAAGATGGAGCATAGGATGTTGCAAGTATGTGTCTAATCAGTGTTGTCATTGGTGTCAACTATGTCCTATTCTATTTTTTGTTTAGAAGCTTTGTATGTTGATGATATTGAGAAAATTGGCCCCTCCGGAAGAAACAAGTGAGTTACAATGAAGTGCAGTATAGACAGTGAGTTGTATGTTGAAGAATAGTCTGGTAGATTACTCTGCATTTCTCGTTGCTTGAAGATCTTGGTCTATGGATTGGAAGTTATTTAAAGGGATGTCTGAAGATGCTAAATCCTAAGTTTGAGCCTTCGGTGTGAAGAATTAAGAGAGTTGCATTCACTAGAGTAAAACCTGCTTTCTCTGATTATCTCTGGTGATAGGGAGAAAGTCATTTGCTCCGCATTCCTCCACATTAAAGTGTTTCACTCTACAGTTCTAAAGGGAAGTCTAGGATGATGATAAGTGCCTACAATTGCAATGGTTCATGTTTTGGTGGTCTGCAAGCAATCTTTCTTGTAGGACAGTTGAAGACAATGAAGTTCATGTGCTCCCGTGTGAAGAATCTCATGAATAAAGTGGTTTGTGTTTGTACGGTTGCTCCTAATGATTTCAACATGCTTGTGGATTCCTTCTGATCATGTTCCTACCTTTACATTGGTCCACGTTAAGGAAATGAGATCATGTTTGAAGATTATTCCTAGATAACGTAGCGTGCAACCAATCTTAGTTGACTTGGTTAATTCCATCAATTGCAGAGATTCCTTGAAGATTGTGGAAGTGTGTTGTTGCGTGGAAGATCATGTTTGAGTCCTAACTAAGGCGTGGTGTGATCTGCATACATCTATTCTACAATTCCTTAGCATATTTTTGTATTAGGTCAAGACCTATTTTGTAAATGTTTGTAATGCCAACCTTGGAGATTGATCCAATGGTTGATGTTGTAATGCCAACCTTGATGATCATTCCAAGGTTGATGAAGTGTATAAATACTTATAATTGAGTCGTGGAAAAGTAGTCCTTGAGCGAAAATGGGAAGATAAGGAAAATGGGTGAGGAGATAAGGCAAAGCAGGGCAGAGCAGAGTAGAGGAACTATTGTACTTCAATGTATTAATCTCAGACATGACGAAGATGATGATTGTGGCAGTGAGCCGCCAGTAGGGTTTAACAACCCTTATTGTAATCTTTCTAGGTTTAGGGTTGAGGCAGTGAGCCTGCTAGACCTAGCTATACTTCATGGTAATGAGCCAGTATGTTTTGGGTCTGTGGAGTGACCAAGCCTGAACATCATTTTTCAAGGATTGCAATATATTTTGAGAGCTAATCCTCTCTGTGGTTTTTCCCCACCTCGAGGTTTTCCACGTAAAAATCTGGTGTCTATTGTGTTTAATGTTGTATCTGTGTTTAAGCTTATGATTTCATGCATTCTTTATTTAATTATAATAAGTGCGGATAAGTGGTTAATGTTTAAGTGTAGAAGTGTTTGAGTTTTTGGGTCAATTGATTAACCCCTCTCTTAGTTGTCTGACACATTTCAACAATTGGTATCAAAGCAAGGTTCCTCTAAAGAAATTCTAATAGCTTGAGGAAGATCCAAAATGTCTTATAAGAAGGAAGCACCACATTTTGATGGGACAAACTATGCTCTTTGGAAGACACGAATGAAAAGTCATCTTCTTTGTCTTGGTTACAAAGTATGGAAAGTTGCAGAAACAAAATACACCTTGCCTCAAAATGGTTTGACGACTGAAGATGAAATCAAGGAATATGAAGTGGATGTTAAAGCAAAAGATGCTCTATTAAGTTCATTGAATGACTCAATACTGACAAAAGTTGTGGATCTTGAAACTGCAAATGAGGTATGGGAAAAACTGAAAAACCTGTATGAGGGAGATGATTCTATGAAGGAAGCCAAGCTACAAAGTCTGAAAGTGAAATATGAAAGTTTGAAGATGAAAACATAACAACCTTTATGCAAAGAGTTGATGAACTTGTCACCGGAATAAAAGAGTTGATGAACCTTTGTCTACTAATCCTGATAGCTGTGTGAAGAAAGAAAAACTAGTGGAAAGTGCTTTGGCTGCTCAGGTTGTTCAAGACAAAGATGAATGGGTTATTGATAGTGGTTGCTCTCACCACATGATTGGTGACAAAAGTAATTTTGTGAGTTTGGAAAGATATGATGGTGGACTGGTTAGGTTTGGAGATGATATAGCTGGTAAGATTTGTGGAAAAGGATCTATTTCTTTTGATGGCAAGCATGATACTAAAGATGTCTTGTATGTGAAAGGATTAAAGCACAATCTTTTGAGTGTGGGTCAGATGTGTGACAAAGGTTATGACCTAAGCTTTAAGGACAATGGATGCAAGATCAAGGAAAGCTTTGGAACAATCATTACAATTGGTAAAAAGATCAGAGGTAATATTTATCACTTGAAAGGAACTGATAATTATTGCTTGTTGGCTCAGACTGATGAAAGTTGGCTATGGCATAGAAGGTTGTGTCACATCAATTTTGATAGCATTGTGAAGATAAGTACTACACAAGCTATTAGAGATTTTCCCAAGCTTGTGAAGCATGCTAATCCTATTTGCAAGGAGTGTCAATTTGGGAAACAAACAAGAACAAGTTTCAAAAGCAAGGACGGATTAGTTGATGGACTATTGGAACTAGTGCATAAAGACTTGTGTGGACCTACCAGAGTAAGAAGTTTGTAAGGAGATAGGTATTTCATGTTGCTTATTGATGATTATTCTAGAATGACTTGGGTTACCTTTTTGAAAGAAAAATTAGAAGCTTTGGATAAGTTCAAGGCATTTAAGGCAATGGTTGAAAATGAGATGGATTTGAAGATCAAATGTTTAAGGTTTGATAGAGGAGGAGAGTTCACATCAAATGAATTCAATTTATTTTGTGAAGAGCATGGGATAAAGAGATAGTTGTCTGCACCTAGAACTCCACAACAAAATGGAGTCATTGAAAGAAAGAACACAATAGTTCAAGAAGCTGCTAGAACCATGATGAAGGAAGCTGATCTTCTAGAAGTATATTAGAGAGAGGCAATCCACACTACTGTATATACCCTAAATAGAGTCCAAGTCAAAGGTAATAGTTCTAAGACTCCTTATGAATTGTGGTATGGTAAAGTTCCTAATGTGAAATATCTTAAATTTTTTGGTAGCAAATGTTATATCAAAAGAGAAGAAGATCTAGGCAAGTTTGATGCTAGGTGTGATGAAGGAATATTCCTTGGTTACTCAACCAAGAGCAAGGCCTACCAGTATTATAATAAGAGGCTAAATAATATCATTGAGAGTGCAAATGTCAAAGTCGATGAAAGCAAGGAAAGGTCTCCAGAATCAAGTGGATATGAATCAGATAAACCAGATGTTTCAGAAGTGGTGCAGCATGAAGACAACTCAGATGAAGAGGATCAAGCTCTGGAAAGTGCTACCAAGACACCAAGGTATGTAAAACTTAATCATTCTAAAGATCAAATCATAGGAGATAAGAGTAAAGGAATCCTAACCAAAAGAAGAGTTGCAGAAGAACAAGTAAATTTTTGTCTGATCTCTAAGATTGAACCTAAGACTATGAATGAAGCTTGCAATGATGAGAATTGGGTAAAGGCTATGAAAGAAGAATTGATGCAGATAGAGAAGAATCAGACCTAGGATCTTGTTCCTAGACCAACAGATAAAAATGTAATTCGTACCAAGTGGGTTTTTTGAAACAAGATGAATGAGAATGGTGAAGTAGTAAGAAAAAAAGCAAGGTTGGTATGAAAAGGATACTCTCAAATTGAAGGAATAGATTTTGAGGAAACATTTACACCAGTAGAAAGGATTGAAGCTATAAGAATGTTTCTAGCATTTACAGCCTACAAATATTTTAAGGTATATCAGATGGATGTAAAGTCTGCATTCTTGAATTGAGAGTTGGAAGAAGAAGTCTATATTGAACAACCGGAAGGATTCTAGTCATCACATCAGGGTGACATGGTATGCAAATTGAAGAAGGAATTGTATGGGTTAAAACAAGCCCCCAGGGCCTGGTATTCTAGGTTAGATAAGTATATGATATAGTTATGACTCACAAAGGGTACCACCGACAACAATCTCTATTTCAAGATCAATAATGAACAAATCCTAATTGTTGCAGTCTTTGTTGATGACATTATCTTTGGAGGTAATGAAGGTATGTGCATAGTCTTTGCTAGAGAAATGCAAAGTGAATTTGAAATGTCCATGTTTGGTGAGATGAATTTCTTTTTAGGTCTGCAAATAAATCAATCAGATAAATGTATCTTCATTTCTCAGTCTAAGTATGTGAAAGAGTTGCTAAAGAAGTTTGGGATGGAAGACCCTAAACCGGTAAATACTCCCATGATAACTTTTCAAGCAGAGATCAAAGAGTCACCTGTGATGGTAGTCAAGAGAATTCTAAGATATTTGAAAGGTACAATAGATTATGGTTTATGGTATCAAAGGGACAATGACTTCACTCTCAATGCATACACTGATGCAGATTAGGCCAGAGATGTAGATGATAGAAAAAGTACAAGTGGAGGTGCATTCTTTTTGGGAAAAAGGCTAGTATCTTGGATAAGAAAAAAATAAGACTCAATATCTCTGTCCACTATAGAAGTAGAATATATTGCAGCAGCATGTAGTTGTACTCAAGTGTTGTGGATGAAATAGACATTGAAGGACATCAGAGTTGTGTATGAAGATCCAATTGCAATCTTTTGTGATAATACAAGTGCCATAAACATATCAAAGAATCTAGTAATGCATTCAAGGACAGAGCACATATACATAAGATATCACTTTCTGAGGGAAAAAGTGACAAAGAATGAAGTCAAGTTGGAATATGTATCTACAAAAGACCAGATTGCAGTCATTTTCATGAAACCTTTGCCTAAGGATACTTTTGAGTATCTCAGAGAAAAGTTAGGGGTTATTACCCCTCTTGCTCAAAACTAAGGTGCACAAGAGTGCATCAGTCTAGTGGTGCTTCTTCAGATCCAGATTGATGCTTTTAGGGATACTTCTTAGGAGGAGTAGTCAAGAGTTTAGAAGAGAAATTGAATTAGAGCAGAAGAGTGCAAGTATGTGCCCTTTGCCATTGATTTCAAAGGGGGAGAGAAGTCATGTGAAAAACTCAGAAAGAAAGAGTGCAAATGTGTAGAGAGATAGGGGGAAAATCTTGGTCAAAAAGAAAGAGTGTAGATGTGTAAAGAGATAGGGGGAGAATCCTATCTTGATGGTTGTTGTAGTTTTTCACATCATATGTTGCCATCAATGACAAAGGGGGAGATTATTGCAAGTATGTGCCTAATTGGTGTCGTCATTGATATCAACATGTCTTTGTTGTCATTGGTGTCAACTATGTCCTATTCTATTACTTGTTTAGAAGCTTTATATGTTGAGAATATTGAGAAAGCCCCTCCGGAAGAAACAAGTGAGTTACAGTGAAGTACAGTATAGACAGTGAGTTGTATGCTGAAGAACAATCTGGTAGATTACTCCGCATTTCTCACTGCTTAAAGATCTTGGTCTATAGATTGGAAGTTATTTAAAGGGATTTTTGAAGATGCTAAATCCTAAGTTTGAGCCTCCGGTGTGAAGAATTAAGAGAGTTGAATTCACCAAAGTAAAACCTGCTTTCTCTGATTATTCTTTGGTGACAGGGAGAAAGTATTTTGCTCCGCATTCCTCTGCATTAAAGTGTTTCACTCTGCAGTTCTAAAGGGAAGTCTAGGATGATTATAAGTGCCTACAATTGCAATGGTTCATGTTTTGGTGGTCTACAAGCTATCTTTCTTGTATGACAGTTGAAGATAGTGAAGTTCATGTGCTCTGGTGTGAAGAATCTCATGAATAAAGTGGTTTGTGTTTGTGTAGTTGCTCTTGATGATTTCAATGTGCTTGTGGATTCCTCCTAATCATGTTCCTACCTTTACATTGGTCCGCGTTAAGGAAATGAGAGCATTTTTGAAGATTATTCCCAGATAACGAAGCGTGCAACCAGTCTTAGCTGATTTGGTTAATTCCAACAATTGCGAAGATTCCTTGAAGATTGTGGAAGCATATTGTGGCATGGAAGATCGTGTTTGAGTCCCAGCTAAGGCATGCTATGATCTGCATACATCTATACTACAATTCCTTAGCATATTTTTGTATTAGGTCAAGGCCTATTTTGTAAATGTTTGTAATGCCAACCTTGGAAATTGTTCCAATGGTTGATGATTGTAATGCCGACCTTGATGATCATTCCAAGGTTGATGAAGTGTATAAATACTTGTAATTGAGTCATGGAAAAGTAGTCATGTTGTCTCTTAGATTTGCACCCTTGCTAAGTTGCAAAACTTAGCATTCTAGAGAAACATGGGATCTTTCCAGGCCTGTGGGTCACCTATGATGGAAAGAACCTCTAGAGAAGGTCAACTTCCTAGCTGGTTATCACCTAGAAACTACTGGATTTGTAGAGGAAAAGGGAAAAGAAATGCTTAAAAATGAAAAGTAAAACTGTAAAATGAGAACAAGGGTGATACACCAAGCTTGATATGATTTATGGAACTCAGATTTGCATACACTTGGCCATAGACATCATAAACTAAACTTGCACAACCTATTACTGTATGCTTTACAAAAACACTTCACAAAGAGGCCTAAATGCAATAACCTTTTAAAAGGAAGCTAACTTCACAGTTAAAAAAGCATATATAGTTTTAAGACATAGTTTGCAACCTGCACAAACACACTTTTTGCAAAAAGATATTTGAAACATGAGACAAAATCACAAGGAGACAAAACTAACCTCACAATTGACTTAATCAAATACTTGGTAATACATAGTACTACATAAATAAGAAGGCAAAACCTGACTATCAATGGTATCCAAGGTCTGTTCTGTATTTCATATCTCAAAGGGGTTACAAAAACATGCTCAAACTGAGTAAGGATTGCAGAAAAATCACTAACTCCAGAATTTACATGAAACAATCTCCTCTACAAAGAGTCAAATGAATGACTATATACTCTCTAAGCAGTTGTAATGAGATAAGGATGAGAAACCTCCATGGTCATGTATCTCATAAAATCCCTCAAAATATCTGTCTAAAGTCCTCCAAAATGAGTTCCTAATGAAGAAATAGTCAAGGCATGCCATCACCCACCATAAAAGCTCTAGATAATGCCCTTAAATGCTCTTTAAGGCCATAAAAATCAAGCCAAATATCTCAATAACTCCTCAACCTATTTGTCAACCTCTCCTACAGATGATAAATGTCTGATATTTACACAATAAATGATCAGCCACATCTCTTTGACCACATCTACAAGCATCCTCAACTTGCCCCTTTGCACAATAAATGACATAAATACAATTATTTCAGCATTTAATTAATATTGACTAAGTGGTTTATAATTACACCACTTAGTTTAATGTTTTACATTTCAAATTTATCACAAACCTATGCAGAAAATAATGGCACTTAGGACATAAACATTTAATCTCCTGATTTTGCATTAGTTTGGAAAGAAATGAAATATTGTGAAAAAATGACAAAGTAACCAACGAGACTTACTTTGCCATGTGTTATAAATTTGCCTATTATTGCCTTTTGCATTTTTATGACAAGTGATAAAGTAATTCATAATTCATTACTTTATCACTCGTTTACAATATTTAATCTATTTCTAGATTATGCAAAATCAACATAAAACACTTTGTAATCCCTAGGCAAAATATGACCTCCATACACTTGCATCACCTCTCGCATCTCATGGCTACATCAAATCACCTTATAACCCCTAGCCATTCATACATTCATTACATATGGGTCCTCTCCATGCATAGGTCAAGATACAAAAATCATGTCATATTACATTAGTCATATATCACATTGAATCCTTATGACTCCATGTGCAATATTACAATGTCTTATACATACCATCACACCCACCTTATGACTTCAAAAATGCACATACCTTAACCAAATAACGCATTCGACCTTATGTTTTCATAATGTTTTTTGACTTTGAAAAAGAACAAAAAGTAGAAGTGCATTATCATAGGCCCCTTGTACATTATTATTAGGTTTGAAAAGACTCTAAGGTCTTTACCATGGGCACAAAAGGATATCAATGATTTTTTAAACAAAAGTAAAAAAAAAAACCACAAACAATGTAAATTAGGTCGATCAATGAAAAGGAAGGAAAAAACCTAAAACTTTTCATTTTGCATTTCACCTTTCTGTTGCCCAAGCTTGACTGCCACCACAGGAAGGGTTTGAAGAGAAAACTAGACCTTTCTATTGCCCAAGCTTGACCGCCACCACAGGAAGGATTTGAAGAGAAAACTACATTTTTTTTGATCTCTAAGGGTTTTGATGCAGACTTTCTGAGTAAAATGCAAGGTAAGCCGCTTTTACTAAGATTTTGACCTTTTGTTTGTCAATTTTGGGTTGATTTTAGGCCTCCAAGGCCACAATTCTGACTGGTATTTGATGCATTTTTCTAGTTTTTTAATGGCCGACCACACCATATGCATTTGTCTTTGACTGTAATGGAGCCACCACGGAGGTCATTTTGAATGAAACTCTGTGGTTTTAACATAGCACTTGGCAGAAAGAAAAAGTAAGTCTTTCATCTGTCAAACTCTTCATTTTCTGAGTTTTCACTATGAATTTTGCTGCTAGAGGCCACAATTTTGAGGCATTTTTGAGTATTTTGTGTATTTGCATGAGCTCAAAGCTTCATTTTTTCTCTATATCTGCATTCTCTGGCTCAAAACAAGCTCGACCAATGATAAAAACTTGAAAAACTTGCAAAAAGAAAACATCCCTGCCCTCGGGTTACTATTTTCTAAGTATTATGAAATTGAAGGTTTTCACTATCTCTGAGTAATGAGCAACCTTATCAACTAGAAGATACCTTCCATTTGCTGATGGTACTTCAAAGACAAGAATATTTGCTTCAACATCATCTACAACACTCACGCATCCAAAAGCTAAATTTGGAAATATAGAAGAACCGTTCATCAATTGCAAAATTGTAGCTCAGCTTGTATTTAGGGTAGGCTACAAGAGAGGGCCAATCACCATTGCCGGATGTATTGTGACAATATCAATGCCCTTATCCTTTGCCATTTTCCATGTAGTTTCTTCTGCCAATGTCTTTGATAGTAGATACCAGGACTGTAGTTCCCTTGCATTCTGTAATAGCTATAACTTATCATTTTTTCCTTTACTTCTATGGATGGAAATGAACATTTGAAACTTGTGTATACATCTCTTCATACGAAACTTTATTCACTTGCATACTTACTCAGACTCTTCTTTTTGTAGCTTCATGAGGGTTTGATAAAAGTAGTGAGATGTTTTGTTTCTTTTAAAGACTATCATATATGCTCATATATTTTGTAAGAGAAAAAAATGGTAAATAGCTTTCACTTACTATATACCCTCTCAGGGTTTGTAAGAACTTCATTTTATTTTTTTCTCTCTGTCTGGTGATCTTCTTTATGCATTTTGTTGTGATCTTTGATATTTTAAGGGAAAAATATTGCTCCTGGTTGTGGCCTCTTCTTTGTAACAACATTTTTGTATCTCCTTCATGGCTGAGATAATGGGCTTGATGACCTACAAGATTCTATTGTGCCTTATAAAGTGATGAATATGGCCTATTTGAATCATGAACACTGTAATGTATAGAAGGCATGGGTATTTTAATGGGACAATCACACTGTTATTTATCTTTATGGCATATAGCTCATCCTTCTTGGCTTCTTCATTTTGTTGTTCCATTTTGCACATTATGACTGTCTTGCTTGATGATGTTAATGGTGCTATTGTCATAAATTTTGGCTTTTACCTATCTGCTTTCCTATAGAATATGAAGATCTTATCTACTTGCCACTGCTTCATCATGGTATTTGATTGCTCTATGGCTGTGTGAAGCATAGTGACACTTTGATCTTGATTTCTCTATACTGTTGCACTTGGCACTGGCACTCCTTTTCTTGCCTTATCAGCTGGTCATACTGTCTCCTTATTGTGACAATTCCTCTATGTATTGGACTGCACCCTATTGTTCCATGATCATGACTGTACCTCTTCTCTTGCTATGGTATGACAATTACAATGATACTCTTTTGATGGCTGTCCCTCTTGGCATTTGTTCCAACTTGACTTTGTTACTCCTTATGCTGCTCCACTGTGTTTGATTGCTTTTTTGCCTTATATCTTCATGGTGGTTGCTCCATTTAATAGCAATAGTTGTAGCATGATGAAATTTTTAAACCTCCTGTAGATGATGATGCTAAAACTTTCATTTGTTCTCCACTTATGCTTAGTAGCACATGTTCTATGCATGACTATGTCATTATGATGTAGATGAGCATGACCATGCTATAATGATGTCCTTGTTGACTGTGGCTAGGCCTTCATGTAGATCTCATTTGTATATTTCAGAATTGTTGATTTTCATGTAATATGAATTTATTATAAACCAACACCTTCTTTATGATATTCTTCTATGATGTATGCCTTAGCATCTATCGTGGTATGAACATATCTGATGCAGTTGACATTTATTAGTCACCTTATCTTGAATGGCTCTCTATATTAATACTCAACTCTGAGCATATATTAGCACCTTGATTTCATAATGTTGATGGTGGCTGATGATCATATACAACTGTGCACTTTATGATCATAGCATGCCTGTAACTCTTCATTGTTGTATGTTACTTGTATCCTTTGAAGAAATGCAAGAGCACCTAAACAATGTGTGTTGTAGATGTACCTTTGACAGCTATAGATGGATAACTAACATCTGCCTGTCATTTGCAACTTGCTTGGAATATATGAACTGCATACATCAATGGGGCATTATTGATACGATAGTTAATATTATGCATTCAAACTTGTTGAATTTCTTACACATGAGTGTCATGGAACACAATGGTTTTTTGGACAGTTAAAAAAGCATATACAATTTTTTAAGGCACAGCTATGATCTATCATGGTATCAATAATGATCTATTGGTTCATGCTCTTCATTCTATCATGTGCTCTCAAAGATTGGTAACTGAATATGTATGCTATAACATTTCATTTCACTAATGCACATATGCAATTATGATTGTTCTCATGTGTATGGATACTCAACTATAGATAGCTACTTGATATTTATCATGAGTAACAACATTTCATGACATGCTGGGCTCAACCCTTATGGGAGCCCATTTTCTCCACATGTTATTTCATAAAAGATGAATCAACAAACTAATTTCTCATACACCTACACAGGAAGTGAACATATTAGCATATGAAACATGCCTTTGATTCATGATGTGGGGTTACTTGTATGGAACTATCTCTTTCTGATATAGCACTTGTGTCTGCCCATTCTGACTTTTCTTATGCTGATATGATTACTGATATACTGCTGCTACATAAAAGTAGATGGTGCTTTTGAAGTTCTGATTGTGTATGAAAAGACTGGGTACCCTGAGCACTAACAAAAACTATTTTCCAGTTATGTTGGAGCTCAAACGATTGGAGGAAGATAGCAGCCGGGTTGACCACAGAATTTGTCATTCGCAGGCAATGATAGGTTCATCTTCTTTTCCTATGCATTTCTTTTCTTTCAAAAGTAAAATTTACTTTTATGTTGCGTATTTCAGTTACTCCCACGACTTGTGTGGGATACTTTTATACATTCTTTTGAATACAATCAGCGATCTCATTCTATGCAATGACTTATGTATATTTCACTTTCTGAATCAAATACATAGCATAAAACAACTGATCTTTCTTTGGAACATATGTATAAAACATAATGTATAATTTGATAGTCTATAAATACCTCTTTTACTTGCACTGAAACATAATGAATAATTAGCAATTGGAACATGAACTCCATCAATTCCCTTCATTCTTTGAATGCATGTTTCTTCTCCATAGATGATTTCACTTACCAGGATAATGTAACAGCTCAACTTGAGCTGTTACATGATTTTGATAAGTGAGTTTGCACTTGTCTTATGTCAAGACATCAGACATTGACTGGATGATCCTACATAAGAAAAAAATTGTACTCCCTCTAAACAACTGATGTTTAGGCCTTGCTAAATTAGGTGTGAACATAATTGAGTAATATCTTTGGCAACCTCTCAGGGGTGTTTACCTGCTAAACAAAACTAGAACAATAGCCTTCTGAAATCCATTGGGCAGATGAATCTTTTTCTGCCTGAAACCTTGGAAAAGCTTCTCACATACTTGTTGTAACTCCTCAGAACAGTGTAAAACACCTTCTAACCTTATTCCACCTACCAAAACAAGACTAGGAGCAACCTAACTAACTGTGCAAAAACTGCACTTAGAGGAAATGAAAACTAAACTGAAACTACTATGCAATGAGCACTTATTAGCTTGAGAACTACCCTACCCTACACTACCCAGTAGTAGTAGTGCTCATACATGACCATTTACCGGTTGTGAGAAATAGCTGCCCTTCCTTAACAATAGTGGATGCTTCAAATCCTTAAGATCAACCCAAAAGATGTATGGAAATAATAAACATTTGATTAACTGCTGCAAAAAAATTTGGAATATCATAAAAGGCACACCTTCCTCATTTGATTAACCACCAAAGATGTTATTTTGAGGCATATAGATGTGATTAGCCTGCTGCTCCGCAGTTGCAATCACATGTTTTGGCAGAATCATGACTTGTAATTCTGTGGACTCCTGTTTGGATAAATATCTAATTGGACACGCTTTTGTGAGGATAAAACTTGGCCTCTCACTATTGACTTCATGCTCATACACTGTTGTCTTTTCATATTACTGATTAGGCTGCTCCATTTGCAGTGTAAGATTTCCTTCCTCCAAAGATGTTGTTTCATCTTCTATCTCAATTTCAATCTGATGTGGAAAAGTTGGTTCACATGAATGACATGAAGGAATGCCTGTCTCCTTGATCTGAACAGGTTAATCGCATGCTGCTGGCTCATATGATACTAGCTTATCATTGATGTTAGAGCAAAAAACCTCTATGATCCCTGAAAACATGTCCTCATCTAACTCGTAACTTTGCATTAAATCTAGATGAGCTTTGTCATTCTGTTGCTCAAAGGTAGGCATTGATGTTAGTATGCATATGCTATCTTTATTCTCATCTACATATTCAGGTAATTCATCAAACAAAATAGCATAAATCTTGAGATTCAACCTCTATTTCCTTCTCCAAAACATGTTCAACCTGATCTTGTCTGCCATCTAATTTTGACAAAAAGGACTCAAGATCATTCCAAAAAGAATCCTCATTAGATCTTTCTTGGTCTTTTGATAAAAAAAGTTCTTTTTACCTCATGAACCCTCCTTTCCTCATGTTCATTTTCATCTTTTAGCTGCTCCAAGACTTGATTATTACATTGATTGTCTTCTATCAGTAACTCATCAGATTGTTTTGTTAGATCTAGGGCACACAACTGAGAGGGGGGGTGAATCAGTTGTACAAAAACTTGCTTCTACTTCAAACACTTGATACTTCTTTGTTAGTTAACAACATATCAATTAACCATTCATGAAAGCAGAAAGCATAAACACTAGAGCAGATAAGCATCAACACATTAGACACCAAGATTTTTGACGTGGAAAACCTGGTTAAGGGAAAAACCACGGGGTGATTAACCCAAGGATTATTCTCTGTTAGAAGAATAAGAAAAATAAATGGCACATGCCAGTCTCACTGCCTGAGCACACTGCTCACAAAGAGGCACACTGCCTACAAAAGAGACACACTATCTACAAGATCAAAAGTATCACAACCTTGAACTGGAGAATGACATCTTCACCATGTCTGGATTAGTTCCATTTAAACTCGAAACACACTTGCTCCGCCCTTTCACTCTTTCGCTATATCACACTCATCCTCTTCTCATCACACCTCAAAATGGATTCACAATCTTTCATTTATACAAGACATTGACTTAGGAATAAGCATCTAAGTCAGCACTCAACCATAAGAACATTCGCAAGATGAATAACACATCCGGTTGGCCACCACAAGAATATTTGTAGGATGAACAACTCATCCGGTTGGCTAGTCTGAACAAGAACTTCATCCGGAAGAATATCTTCAATTTCGGGCTCTACCACCAATGCAGATCAATAACACAACCTCAACACGATCCAAGATCCTTCAAAAGCTAGCCTGAATGACCAGGAACATCTGCACTTCCTCTGTTCACCGGAATCTCTTCTCTTCCTCATCCAGAACTTCAAGAACACAGTCTACCGCCACTGTCATACTGAAACATGTGCTTCCGGACCTCCACATCATGAACAAATTGAGATGACATATCACAAGGACATCCCAAACACTCCATCCAATCCGCAAGATAGGATAATGCACTTCCGAATCTCACCAGACCTCTTTGTAGCACTCTGTCACTCCGGAGCACCTCCCAGAACTGGTTCTACTTGATCAATCACAACTTCTTCAAATCTACATGTGGACCTCTAAAAACTTAACTGAATCATCTCAGGACTCATAGCTACAAACCCTTTAATCCGGATCCTTTAATCAACAAATTATTGAGTACTTTTGCCTTCTTCTCATCACTGTTCTTCACTGTTTCTGACTGAGACTAATTTTCTCAATATCCTCAGCACACAGCTCATCCAATCCTTCTTGTCAATGCAATATGAGTATGTTGACATCAATGACAACACTAATTAACCTCATACTTGCAACAATCTCCCCCTTTGTCATTGATGGCAACATATGATGTGAAACCATCAAGACAAGATCTTCTTTCTGTCACAGCTCCCCCTATCAGCAACAATTCTTCACATGTCTTCTCTTCCTTTACTGCTCCCCCTTTGATCATCAACCACTTGTTTTTCACATGTCTTCTCTCCCCCTTTTACATCAATGGCAAAGGGCTCGTACTTGCAACTTTAACACATCAGAATCATACCAGTTGCTCCCCCTTAGTAGCAGCTCCCCATCATCAATCCAGATCACAAGATATGACTGTGATATCCACCGGACTGATGCACATCAGTGCATCCTAGTTCATCACCGGAGGGGCCATGACCCCTAACTTCTCCCGAAGATACTCAAAAGAGTCCGTGGGAAGAGGTTTAGTGAAAATATCTGTAATTTGATCCTTGGAGGGTACATACTCCAATCTGACTTCTCCCTTGTTCACTTGCTCTCTTAGAAAGTGAAACTTGATAGGTATGTGTTTGGTCTTAGAATGCAACACCGGATTCTTAGAGATATTTATTGCACTTGAATTATCACAGAAAATTGTGATAGGCTCCTTATATTCTACTTTAATGTCTTTTAACATCTGCTTCATCCATAAGATCTGAGTGCAACTACTTGCTGCTGCAATGTATTTTGCTTCAGTTGTAGACAAGGATATTGCCTCTTGTTTCTTGCTTAGCCAAGAAACCAACCTTTTTCCCAAAAAGAATGCTCCTCCACTTGTACTCTTCCAGTCATCCACATCTCCTGCCCAATCTGCATCTGTGTATGCATGAAGAGAGAAATCCTGATCTCTAGGATACCATAGACCATACTCAGCTGTTCCTTTCAAGTACCTAAAAATTCTTTTGATTGCCATGACATGAGATTCTCTGGGATCAGCCTGAAATCTTGCTACACGACCAACAACCTGCATTATATCTGGTCTAGTCTGAGTGAGATATAATAGTCCTCCAATAATTGATCTGTACTTGGTCCGATCTGTCTTAGGAGAGTCATCATCTTTACTCAACTTACATCTGGTTGCCATAGGGGTGTTCATTGGCTTTGAATCTTCCATTCCGAATTTCCTCAACAATTCTTTTGCATATTTGGTTTGACAGATAAAGATGCCTTTCTTTGTCTGAGTAATTTGCAGACCCAAGAAGAAATTCATTTCACCAAGCATTGACATTTCAAACTCACTTTTCATTTGATTTGCAAAAGTTTTACACATGCTGTCCTTTCCTCCAAAGATGATATCATCAACAAATACTTTAATAATCAAGATGTTTTCCTTATCTATTTGGAAGTATAGGTTACTATCAGCAGTACCTTTGTTGAAGCCAATCTGTACAAGATGCTTATCCAACCTTTCATACCATGCTCTTGGGGCTTGCTTCAAACCATATAGTGCTTTCTTCAACTTGCAGACCATATCATCATGATCAGACAATTGAAATCCATCCGGTTGTTCAATGTACACTTCTTCTTCCAAGTCACCATTTAGGAAGGTAGACTTGACATCCATCTGATATACCTTGAAGTCTTTGAAGGCAGCAAATGTAAGAAATAATCTAACTGCTTCAATTCTTGCCACCGGAGTAAAAGTCTCTTCAAAATCAATTCCTTCTATTTGAGAGTAGCCTTTGCAGACCAATCTAGCTTTGTTTCTGATTACTTCACTAACTTCATTTAGTTTGTTCCGGAAGACCCATTTGGTTCCAATCACATTCTTGTTTCTAGGTCTAGGAACAAGATCCCAAGCATGATTTTTCTCAATTTGCATCAATTCTTCCTCCATTGCTTTGGTCCAGTTTTCATCATTGCAAGCTTCATTAACTGTCTTAGGTTCAATCTTTGAAATCAGACAGTATTCATTTGAGTCTTGAGCAATTCTTCTCCTTGTTTGTACCCCTTTACTTTTGTCACCTATGATCTGATCTTCAGAATGATTTAGAGTTACATACCTTAGAACTTTGGGAGTTTCTTGCACTACTAATTCTTGATCAGGCTCATTCAGACAAACTTCTTCTTCCTGATTTACCAGATCGGTCTGGATCTGAATTTCAGAGGAGGATGGAGCTCCTTGCACCAGAGAATCATTCTAATCATCTTCTTCACATTCATAGAATCTTGAGGGCTTCTCAACTCCTTCATCAACCTTCACATTTGTACTTTCTATCATCTTTCTCAATCTCTTATTGTAACACTGGTATGCTTTGCTTTGAGTGGAGTAACCCAAGAAAATTCTTTCATCACTTCTAGCATCAAACTTTCCTAAATCTTCATCTCTTTTGATGTAACACTTGCTACCAAATACTTTGAAATATCTCACAGTGGGAGTTATGCCAAACCAAAGTTCATAAAGAGTCTTACCGGTATTGCTTCTGATTTGAACTCGATTAAGGGTGTAGACTGTAGTGCTGACAGCTTCTTTCCAAAACATCTGAGGAACACTTGCTTCCATCATCATTGTCCTGGCTGCTTCTTGGATGGTCTGGTTCTTTCTCTCAACTAATCCATTCTGCTGTGGAGTCCTAGGAGCAGACAACTATCTCCTTATGCCATGCTTCTCACAAAAGTCTATGAATTCACCGAATGTGAATTCACCACCTCTATCAGACCTTAAACATTTCAGTTTCAATCCGGTTTGATTCTCTACCATAGCCTTGAAGATTTTGAACTTCTCAAAGGCTTCTGATTTCTCTTTTAGGAAGGTAACCCACATCATCCGGGAATGGTCATCAATTAGCAACATGAAATATCCGTCACCTTGCATACTCTTGATTCTTGTCGGACCACAGAGATCAGTATGAACTAATTCCAACAATTCGGTAGAGGACTGATCCTTGCTTTTGAAAGAGACTCTGCTCTGTTTACCTAGCTGACATTCTTTACACAAACTATTTGTAGGTTTCACCAATTTTGGAAGATCTCTTACAACCTGAGTATTGCTTATCTTGATGATGTTATCAAAATTCACATGACACATTCTTCTATGCCATAACCAACTCTGATCAACTTGAACAAACAGACAACTTTTATTTGAACCAACTAGATGGAAGATATTACCTTTTGTTTGAGTACCGGATGCAATCTTAGTTCCGGAGCTTTCAAAGATCCTGCATCTTCCATTCTTGAACTAGAGATCATAGCCTTTGTCCACCAACTGACCAACATTGAGAAGATTGTGCTTCAATCCTTCAACATATAGTACATTACCGGTTTTGATCTTTCCATCAAAAGAAATAGTTCCCCTACCTCTGATTCTGCCTGTAGAATTATCACCAAACTTTACCATTCCTCCTTCATACCTTTCCAAATCTAAGAACTTGTTCTTGTCACCTGTCATGTGGTGAGAACATCCACTGTCAATAACCCAATCATCCTTTTCTTCAATTTGGGCAGCCAAGGCTCTTTCTACAACCTTATGATTGATAGATTCAGAGGATATGGAATCTTCTTCCTTGATGGCAATAAACACCCATTCATTTCTGGATTTGCTTCCCATTTCTGATTCATCATCTGTTACTCCTTCATTATCATCTTCTTCATGAACATAATAATAGTTCTTTTGGAACCTTTGTCTGTTAGCATTTGACCTTGCAGATCTTTCCAGACATCTTGAAGCAAAATGACCAATCTTATTACAATTGAAGCACTTAAAGGGTAATTTTCCTTCATACTTACCGGATCCTCTTGGCAGTCTCTTTGCAATGAGGGCTTCAAGATGAGCTATTTCTGCTTCTTCCTCTTCCATGTCTTTTTGTGCTTGATCATACCATGACAGCTTCCTTGAAGAGTTTTCTCCCGGATCAAATCTTTGTTTCCCTATCAAATCTTTGTTTCCCTTTCACATATGCACTGGCTTTGAATGCAGATTCAGTCTTGGGGGGATCATCTCCAAACTCAGTCATTTCAAATGCAGCTAGTTTGCCAGCCAATTGCTCTCTTGTCACAGTTGCATGGGCTCTAAATTCATTAATGGCAGCAACCTTAATTTTGTAGGCAGTAGGAAGGGATCTGAGAATTTTGTAAACAATTTCATTTTCATCCAGAACTCCACCAACATTCCTGATTCCACATACCAACTCATTCACTCTTGGCATAAAGGTAGTGATGTTTTCATCATCTCTCATCTTCAATCTTTCAAATTTCCCTTTCAGACTTTACAACTTTGCACTCTTAACATACTCATCTCCTTCATGCAGAAGTTCCAGTTTGACCCAGATCTCATATGCAGTTGGTAGGTCAATAACATTTGAGAGCTCTGTATCATTCAATGTGCTTAGAAGAGCTTTGGTCCGTAAATTGTTTTCAGCATCTGTGATTTCATTCAGTGTTGTCGGACCACCCTGTGGAGGTACATAAGCCTTTATGATCATGGACAGATATGCTTTTCCCATACACTCCAAGTGACATCTCATGCGACCTTTCTAGAGCGAGAAATTGGTTCCATCAAAATTTAGACTATCCTTCTTATATGATGACATCCTGGATCTCCTCAAGCGGTTAAGCTCCTTTCAGAGGAACTTGGCTCTGATACCAATTGTTAGATCTAGGGCACACAATTGAGAGGGGGGTGAATCAGTTGTACAAAAACTTACTTCTACTTCAAACACTTGATACTTCTTTGTTAGTTAACAGCATATCAATTAACCATTCATGAAAGCAGAAAGCATAAACACCGGAGCAGATAAGCATCAACACATTAGACACCAAGATTTTTGATGTGGAAAACCTGATTAAGGGAAAAACCATGGGGTGATTAACCCAATGATTATTCTCTGTTAGAAGAATAAGAAAAATAAATGGCACATGCTAGTCAGGGCTCACTGCCCGAGCACACTGCTCACAAAGAGGTACACTGCCTACAAAAGAGACACACTGTCTACAAGATCAAAAGTATCACAACCTTGAACTAGAGAATGACATCTTCACCATGTCTGGATCAGTTCCATTTAAGCTCGAAACACACCTGCTCTGCCCTTTCACTCTTTCGCTATATCACACTCATCCTCTTCTCATCACACCTCAAAATGGATTCACAATCTTTCATTTATACAAGACATCAACTTAGGAATAAGCATCTAAGCTGGCACTCAACCATAAGAGCATTCACAAGATGAATAACACATCCGGTCGGCCACCACAAGAACATTTGTAGGATGAACAACTCATCCGGTTGGCTAGTCTGAACAAGAACTTCATCCAGAAGAATATCTTCAATTCCAGGCTCTACCACCAATGCGGATCAATAACACAACCTCAACATGATCCAAGATCCTTCACAAGCTAGCCTGAATGACCAGGAACATCCGCACTTCCTCTGTTCACTGGAATCTCTTCTCTTCCTCATCCAGAACTTCAAGAACACAGTCTACCACCACTGTCATACTGAAACATGTGCTTCCGGACCTCCACATCATGAACAAATTAAGATGACATATCACAAGGACATCCCAAACACTCCATCCAATCCGCAAGATAGGATAATGCACTTCCGGATCTCACCGGACCTCTTTGTAGCACTCTATCACTCTGGAGCACCTCCCAGAACCGGTTCTACTTGATCAATCACAACTTCTTCAAATCTACATGCAGACCTCTGAAAACTTAATTGAATCATCTCAGGACTCATAGCTACAAACCCTTTAATCCGCATCCTTTGATCAACAACTTATTGAGTACTTTTGCCTTCTTCTCATCATTGTTCTTCACTGTTCTTGACTGAGACTAATTTTCTCAATATCCTCAGCACACAGCTCATCCAATCCTTCTTGTCAATGCAATATGAGTATGTTGACATCAATGACAACACTGATTAACCTCATACTTGCAACATGTTTGACCTTTTCCTACTCATTCAGCTCAATAAAAGAAGGGAGTTCATCAAATAAAAACATGAAATCATTGCTTTTGATACCTTTTTCAAGCTTCTCAACCTGCTATCCTGACTAATCATGTTCATTTTCTTGTTGCAAGATGCCTAATTTTCTCTCTTTTTTATCACATATAGGTTCATGAACAACAAGTTCTTCTTTTATCTCAGGAAACTCATTCTTTTGTCCACTAAACCAGTTATCTTGATAGACAATAGGTCCACCTAGACAAAGACGGATTGTAAAAGGATAGGAAGGCTAATTTGACAAGGAAACTTGAGGAATTGGCTTGGTCTCTTGAAGACATATAGGTTGTTTTTGTTCAAGTATAGGTTCTTTCAATGGATGAGGCCCTCTAAAACTTGAAATATTCAATTTAGGATACTTAGGAGACTCACCTTGCTTGAAGCTTGGTACTCTGAACTTGGAGACCTCTTCTTTCAAAAATGGATTTGGAAAAGAAATAGCTGATTGAGTTTCCAACCTTTGAAATGGAGCCAACAAAAAGCTCTTTTTCTCCTCTTTCGCAAGATCTTCTTGTGCAAGCTTCTCCTCATATTGATTTTTTTGCATTTCCAACTCTTGTTGATGCTGGATAGCCTAGTAAGCCAACTCCTCCTGCTGCAACTTGAACTGTTGTTGCCACTTGATCTCACCCAGTTGCTGAGTCCAGTCCATCAATATGTTTTTGATATCACCAATCCCCAAATTGTCCAAATTTTGAGATTGACCATGGTGATAAGCGTGTTGGTTTTGTATGAAGTTATTTTCTTGAGGGTGATTTTGAGCATACATGGATTGAAATGAAGTCTGAGCAAGGGTGGGTGGGTGGTAAGCATGTTGGATCTATTGGTTACTTGCAATTACAGGGCTATTTTGGATAAAACCAGCAGTATGGTTACTTTGATATGGATCATAAGAAGAAGTATGAACAACATTCTCATGAAATGGAGGGTGATAAGGCATATTCCCATGAAACATAGACATGCCTATTCACTCATAAAGCTTGAAAATCAGAATAGAGTACATTTTCTTGATAAAACTTGAATCATACCAGAACTTGAACTTCTAAAACTAGTAGATAATCTCTCTAGAGTCGCCAGGTGTGTAAAGAAAATACCTCCAAAAGGCTAAAATTACTATTGTACACACCAAACAACAGTAACAAAATGTATAAAATGGACTGAGAATCAATTCACAGTCCCACCGGGCGTGCCAAAAATTGTTGTCTCTCAGATTTGAACCCTTGCTAAGTTGTAGAACTTAGCATTCTAGAGAAACATGGGATCTTTCCAGGCCTGTGGGTCACCTATGATGGAAAGAACCTCCGGAGAAGGCCGGTTTCCTAGCTGGTTATCACCTAGAAACTACTGGATTTGCAGAGGAAAAGGGAAAAGTAATGCTTAAAAAATGAAAAGTAAAACTGTAAAATGAGATCAAGGGTGATACACCAAGCTTGATATGATTTATGGAACTTAGATTTGCATACACTTGGCCATAGACATCAGAAACTAAACCTACACAACCTATTACTGTATGCTTTGCAAAAACACTTCACAAAGAGGCCTAAATGCATTAACCTTTTAAAAGGAAGCTAACTTCACAATTAAAAAATCATATATAGTTTTAAGACACAGTTTGCAACCTGCACAAACACACTTTTTGCAGAAAGGTATTTGAAACATGAGACAAAATCACAAGGACATAAAAGTAACCTCATAAATGACTTAATCAAATACTTGGTAATACATAGTACTGCATAAATAAGAAGGCAAAACCTGACTATCAATGGTATCCAAGGTCTGTTCTATATTTCATATCTTAAAGGGGTTAAAAAAACATGCTCAAACTGAGTAAGGATTGCAGAAAAATCACTAACTCTAGAATTTACATGAAAATACCTCCTCTACAAAGAGTCAAATGAATGACTATATACTCTCCAAGCAACTGTAATGAGATAAGGATGAGAAACCTCCATGGTTGTGCATCTCATAAAAGCCCTCAAAATATTTGTCTAAAGTCCTCCAAAATGAGTTCCTAATGAAGAAATAGTCAAGGCATGTCATCACCCACCATAAAAGCTCCAAAAAATTGCCCTTAAATGCTCTTTAAGGCCATAAAAATCAATTCAAATATCTCAATAACTCCTCAACTTGTTTGTTAGCCTCTCTTACAGATGATAAATGTCTGATATGTACACAATAAATGATTAGCCACATCTCTTTGACCACATCTACAAGCATCCTCAACTTGCCCCTTTGCACAATAAATGACATAAATACAATTATTTCTGCATTTAATTAATATTGACTAAGTGGTTTATAATAACACCACTTGGTTTAATGTTTTACATTCCAAATTTATCACAAACCTATGCAGAAAATAATGGCACTTAGCACATAAACATTTAATCTCCTGATTTTGCATAGTTTGAAGATAAATGAAATATTGTGAAAAAATGACAAAGTAACTGACGAGACTTACTTTGCCATGTGTTATAAATTTGCCTATTATTGCCTTTTGCATTTTTATGACAAGTGATAAAGTAATTCATAATTCATTACTTTATTACTCGTTTACAATATTTAATATATTTCTAGATTATGCAAAATCAACATAAAACACTTTGTAATCCATAGGCAAAATATGACCTCCATACACTTGCATCACCTCTCGCATCTCATGGCTACATCAAAGCACCTTATAACCCCTAGCCATTCATACATGCATTACATATGGGTCCTCTCCATGCATAGGTCAAGATACAAGCATCATGTCGTATTACATTAGTCATATATCACATTGCATCCTTATGACTCCATATGCAATATTACAATGTCTTATACATACCATCACATCCACCTTATGACTTAAAAAACCCACATACCTTAACAAAATAAGGCATTTGACCTTATGTTTTCATAATGTTTTTTGACTTTGAAAAAGAACAAAAGGCAAAAGTGCATTATCACGGGCCCCTTGTACATTATTATTAGGTTTGAAAAGATTCTAAGGTCTTTACCATGGGCACAAAAGGATATCAATGATTTTTTAAACAAAAGTAAAAAAAAAAAACCACAAACAATGTAAATTAGGTCAATCAATGAAAAGGAAGGAAAAAACCTAAAACTTTTCATTTTGCATTTCACCTTTCTGTTGCCCAAGCTTGACCACTGCCACAGGAAGGGTTTGAAGAGAAAACTACATCATTTTTGTCAATCTTTGAGGGTTTTGATGCAGACTTTATGAGTAAAATGCAAGGTAAGCCACTTTTACTTAAATTTTGACCTCCTGTTTGTTGATTTTGGGCCTCCAAGGCCACGATTCTGACTAGTATTTGATGCATTTTTCTAGTTTTTTCATGGCTGACCACACCATATGCATTCGTCTTTGATTGTAATGGAGCCACCATGAAGTTTGTTTTGAAGGAAAACTCTTTGGTTTTAACATAGCACTTGGCAAAAACAAAAAGTAAGTCTTTCATCTGTCAAACTCTTCATTTTCTAAGTTTTCACTATGAATTTCTCTACCAAAGGCCACGATTTTGAGGCATTTCTGAGTATTTTGTGTATTTTCATGAGCTCAAAGCTTTGTTTTCTCTCTGTATTTGCATTCTCTAGCTCAAAACAAGCTCGACCAATGATAAAAACTTGAAAAACTTGCAAAAAGAAAACGTCCCTGCCCTCAGGTTACTATTTTCTGAGTATTATGAAATCAAAGGTTTTCACTATCTCTGAGTAATGAGCAACCTTATCAACTAGAAGATACCTTCCATTTTCTGATGGCACTTCAAAGGAAAGAATATGTGCTTTTGTAACATCCACAACACTCAACCATCCAAAAGCTAAATTTGGAAATATGGAAGAACAGTTCATCAATTGCAAAGTTGCAGCACAGCTTATATTCAGGGTAGGCTGCAAGAGAGGGCCAATCACCATTGCCAGATGTATTGTGGCAATATCAATGCCCTTATCCTTTGCCATTTTCCATGTAGTTTCTTCTGCCAATGTCTTTGATAGTAGATACCAAGACTGTAGTTCCCTTGCATTTTGTAATAGCTGTAACTTATCATTTTTTTTCTTTACTTCTGTGGATGGAAATGAACATTTGAAACTTGTGTATACATCTCTTCATATGACACTTTATTCACCTACATACTTAGTCAGACTCTTCCTTCTGTAACTTCATGAGGATTTGATAAAAGCAGTGAGATGTTTTGTTTCCTTTGAATACTATCATATATGCTCATATATTTGACAAGAGAAAAAATGGTAAATGGATTTCACTTACTATATACCTTCTCAGGGTTTGTAAGAACTTTATTTTCTTTTTTCTCTCTATCTGGTGATCTTCTTTATGCATTTTGATGTGATCTTTGATATTTTATGGGAAAAATACTGCTCCTAGTTGCGGCCTCTTCTTTGTAACACCATTTTTGTATCTCCTTCATGGCTGAGATAATGGGCTTGATGACCTGCAAGATTCTAGTGTGCCTTATAAAGTGATGAATATGGCCTGTTTGAATCATGAACACTATAATGTATAGAAGGCATGTGTATTTTAATGAGGCAATCACATTGTTCTTTATCTTTATGGCAAATAGCTCATCCTTCTTGGTTTCTTCATTTTGTTGTTCCATTTTGTGTTGTTATATGGAGCCTAATCAAACTCGGAGGTTAAATTTTCTCCACTTTTATAGGGGCAGTTTCCCCCCAAATTATTTAATGGGGGAGTGTAGGGGGGGCAGAGCCCCTCCTGCGGGGCCCGAGGGGCTCATCCCCTCAAAGAAAAAATTGTTTAAAACTGAGAGGGGGGGTGAATCAGTTACCTTAATTATTTTGAATTTCAGTCGTTCTCTAATAATTAGTGCAGAATTAAATCATACAAGCAAACAAAACCATGAAAGCAGAAATAAGATCAATACACATGACACAATGATTTTGACGTGGAAAACCCGGTTAAGGGAAAAACCACAAGGTGAATAACCCAAGATTGTATTCTCTGTTAGAAGAATAGAAAGAACAAGATGGCACTTGCCAATTAGGGCTCACTGCCTGAGCACACTACTCACAAGAGGCTCCTTACCTACAAGAGACTCACTGTCTACAAGAAAAGAAGGTAACAAGATACTTGAACTGCTGAGAAGCATCCACACATGCTAAAGTTCAGTTCTGGTTAAGCCCAATATACTAATCTGTTGCACTTCATTCTTACTCTCCTTAGGTGCTACTGTCCAGTCACATTCCGGACCTGTCTTACTGCCTTTTCACTGCTCTTCTACTTTTTTTCACACAATTCCAATGCACAACCCACACCTTCACATCTAAATCTATCTGGATATATATATCCACACAAATGATTTCAACACCTTTCTAGTCGGCATTCGGAATAGTCAATATTTTCCTAAACTCTGATCTGTCCGCTGAATCCTTGCATACCAAGTGATGCGGATCAAGGAGATGCTTATAGAAGTCATCAATCATGTTGGCCAATCATGAATGATACCTCAAGAAACTTGATCACCATCAATATCTCATCTGGATTTAGGTCTGATACTATGCCGGTCAGTTCTTCCTCTGTCTACTCTGCCAGTCAGGAACCCAAAACTTAAGTGCTCATATCTCTTCACTCTTTCTTCACTGGAGGCTCAAACCCTGGAATATATTAGTCAAGATACTCCTCTTGACTACCCCAAATCCGTACTTTTCTGAGATACTTCTTCTGAGAGATCCGGACCTGACTGTCGGACCTTGCCACATGCTCTGTTCTTGCTCACCAGACCATACTATTCTTCAATTTGTCTTCCGGTATAGACATACCATATCCTGCGGATGTGTGGGATGAACTTTTTTGCCATCAATGACAACATTCATGAAGCCATATAGTGTCTATTTCCAACAATCTCCCCCTTTGGCGTTGATGGCAACACTTAGTGAAAAATAACTAAGTGTCACACTATACTTCCTCTTGGCTGATGCTCTGTCCTTATGTACATTTTTTGAAGCTCCCCCTTAGCTGGATTCCTCATTTTTCATTGCTCCTCAGTCCCACTTTGACATCAATGGCAAAGGGTGGGATCCACACACCAAAATTTTTAAAACTCAATCTATACTTAGTCGCATAAGTATATTATCCTGTATTATTTTACATATACTTTAGGATATCTACAAAAGTATTCTTCAATTGTACAACTTCTGTTGCCCAACTCAGCTTCATCCTATCCAAAATTGAGATGTGACCACTCAACAGGAATGCAAAAGCTTCTGCCCTCTTCAGATCTGTCGGACCACTGGTCCGGGCTATGGTTTGAGCATCATTTAGGGCCTCATGCATGGCCTCTAACTTAGGGATAACAATTCCTCTAACTTCACTCAACCTACTTATTCTATTTTTCTTCTCCTTCTCAAGCTTCTTAATTTCATTCAAGACTGCAATAGTTTGACATTATTGATTTATTATGGACATGGTAAGAGGATCAAAATTTTGAGATAGTTTTGTTAGTTTATCCTCTTGTTCTTTCACTTTCTTCTCAATCTCCACTGTTACTTTGGACCATGATAGACAAAATTTATACATTTCCCTGCCATCTTTAAGAGCATTTTCTAAGCTCTTTATCCCTATATTTATATTTCTCCTATCATTGGTTATTAGTCCTTGTACTTCGAAGAATCTCTTTTCCAAAAACTCCCTCTGGACTTTATGTTCTGCTGACTTCTCTAGGGAATCAAAATGTGTGCTAACACTATTAACTAGAGATTTGAGATTACCGGATGAAGAGGCTGAGGGATCCTTCTGAAAAGATGGCATGATCTTCTCTAATACACCAGATGCAACTTTTATAAGCTCTCAGTCTTCCATGTGAGACTTCAGGAGTTTTTCTTTTGCCTTTGCTTGAGTGAAGGATGCTAGTTTCATGGTTTGAACCGGGGAGAGGGAATCAAAATTGAATGGACCTTGATGCAGTTCTGGTTCATCAAATTCCATCATCTCTTTGGTCAAGAAATCTTTGACTTCTTCTGTTGTGTCTCTTGCCGGAGACAGAGTTTTCTCCCCTTCTGCAGCCTTACCACTATCATATGCGGCCTTCTCTGTTGGAGTTTTCTCTCCTTCTGCAGCCTTACTATTGTCATCTTCTTTTTCTTTCTCTTTTGCTTCTTGACTGATCTTCTCTTCTACTCTTCCTTCTTCTTTGGATCCGAAGTCTGCAGGGGAAACCGGAGGAGAGATGTTTGCTTATTCATGGATTTCCTCTTCTAGAGCAGAGGATTCTAAGTCCTTATCTTTTTCTTTACCTGTCTCCTTTACCTCTTCTACCACTATCTCAGTAGATTCTTTTTCAACATCTGTAGCCAAGGGATCGTCACCTAAGTCCTCTATAATAGGAATGTTGAATCTTTTGTATGCATTCTGGAGGATCTCTTCTGTCTCTTTTGCTACTTTGTCAGTTTCTTCGAGCATAAGCTGATTCATTTTGGCTTTGCTCTGGAACTCATCCTTGCAATCTTTGAAGATCATATTCATTTGCTTCTGAATGATTGAAGGATATAGCTGAATAACTATATGTTCTCGGATCTCAAGATCCTTTGCCATAGTATTATTCTTCCCTATTTCTAATTCCTTTTCTAGGCTTTTGGGAATGAGAGATATGATTTCAATAAAAGCCTTATTGTAGATATTCAGATACCTGACTGTGGCTTTTTGCAAGATCTTTTGGTCAGCTTCATTGTAATCATCATAGAATTCAATCATTGGTTTTAGGTTCCCATCCACAGTGACTGATTTGACTACATCATTAATGGACAGAGTGGGCCTTTCAACAAATTCCTCTGCCTTCTCTTCTTTGCTTTGACTGGTAGAGGGTTCACCGAATGTTTTCTTCTTCTTCTTCTTCATCTTCTTGACCTCTTCATCAGATTCAGTTTCTTCTTCATCCTTTTGGCTTGTATAAGACCTTGTTGCCTTTTTCTTGGTTCTCTTTTCTCCTTTACTGGATGATTTTACTTTTAGTTTTGATGCCTTTGAGCTCTTAGCAATGGCAGGTGCAGAGCTCTTAGAAGATCTGGTCCGGGAGGAGGATTCTACCAGAGCACTTTTCTTTTCTATCTCTTTCTCTGGCCTTTCCATTTTTCTCTTTGTTTGCATTAAGTGCCTCTTTTGAGATGCCATACCTTTTGGCAACATTCTCTACTTCTTTTCTCACTTTTCTCTTCATCTCCTGTTGCCTTAACTCCACATGAATCTTCACACTTAGCTCCTCAAAGGTTCCAAACCTTTCTGCCTTAGGATCTTTGGGTTGACTGAGCATGTGTCGAACATGTATCTATACTATTTTCTCATCTACTTCATACCCCATTGGCATGATCCAGACTACCCTTGCCTCCACTGCCTCCATTAGGCACTGATCAGTTTCTACCATAAAGCAAACTGTATCCTTATATTTTTCAACTAGAGATTGGGGAATTCTCTCTGTGGCTTGCATCATATTTTGAAAGTTCTTGAAGTAGCCACAGAGTGCTATGTTTTGTGCCTTGGCATCACCAAGTCCATACAAATAATCCCTGATTTGTATGGCAACCGGTCTATCATTTTGCCATATCCAGCCACTAGATCTGAGTACCTCATTCATATAATAGAAGAACAAAGAGAGTATCAAGCCACCGTATTTGAAGGAGTTCTTCTTGTCCTTCTTTATCTTCTACAGATTTTCAAAAGTTGATTCAAAAGGAGCTCACAGAGATCATAGTCAGTATTGTTCCTCAACATTTCAAAAGTAGTATATAGTAGTTCTGAATGCCGAATTCTCCCTGCTGGAGTGATATATCTTGTATCCAATTATCATTGATGCAAACTTGATATTCGGATCTGTGATATCCTTAATTGTCATTGCTCTTTTATCAAATTTTGATTCGGTAGCCTCACTTACAATTTGGTTTTTGACAGATTTTAGAATAGGCATCCCATCGATTAAGTGTAATCCGGTTACTGCCCTAATGGCATCCTTGGTGATCTTAAATGACTTGTTCAACCACATGAAGTTGTCATGTATTCTGCTTAGAACATACCGAACCCATTCATCTTTTGCAAAACAGTGAAAATGAATGTATTGTGCAAAATGCTTGTCCTGAATCGCTTTGTACTAAGGTTTTAGTTCAAATGATTCATCAATTAGCTGCTTGTGATATATATCCATCAACTTAGATTCCCTGAACTCCTCAATATTTGCATGAATGTTTTCCCTAATGTCTTCAACATGCAAAACCCCATGTGGAATGCTGGAAAATGCGCCTAAGGGATCCACTTCAAGAGATTTGTAGGGATGTTTCTTAAATTTAGGGTGTGGCCTATCAGTAATCTTCACAACATTTGGAGTAGTCATCTTTAAAGATTCAAAGAGAGATTTCAAGAGCAGAGAATACCTTTTAACGCTTTTAGGGTTTACAGAATGAGCTGAAGAGATCACCAGTTGATTTGAATTCTACGATTTATCCTTGAGAGAGATGAGGCAAACTTGTTTGCAAAGCTCTTCTTATCTATTTCACTAATGCAAATGTGCAAATGAAGAGCAAATGAACCCTTTTATCTCTGAGAAAACCCTAATTTCACATTGCAATAAATGTGCAACTTAAGTCATTCTGGTTGCCTTGTTCTCCTTGTTATGAGAAAGATCTTTTTGGGATCACTGAGATATGCTTCAAGCTATTCTTGGTGATTATTAACAATCTATCTTTCTTTCCTCAATCATTTCATCTATCCGCAAATCAAGATTCCTCAATTTTGAATCATACCAGATCTAACTATGAAAATCCTATTCTTACCAGATGACTATTGAACCGGATCAATCTTGGAAGAATAATCTTTTCAAAACTTCTTGTGGATCTTTCATATCTTTACCAAACTTGCTTTAGATGTTTCTCTAAGAACTTTTTAATCCGCAACTTCCCATGTGCCAATTTCAGGCACCAATTGACTGGCTGGGGGAATTGGTTTTTCTTAGTGACTCCCCCTGAGCCAGAGCTCATCTATTCAATTTCTGGAAGGATTATCAGCACCAGATTCTGGTGCGGATCCATTCCCAACATTCTCTATGCTTCTCTTCACCCAAATCTTATTCATCTCCCTTTGAATTTCATCCACATTTACTTTTCCCTTTCCTTTGTCTTGGTTATGATTAGGTTGTTCCGAGACCCTTTTGTCTTGATTCTTATTTCTACAGAATTTGGCAATATGACTGGATCTATTGCAATTGTAGCAAATAAAATTTCTTTGCATATTTGACTGATATCCTCTTGATCTACACTGATTAGCCATATGTCCCATTCTCTTGCATGCAAAGCATCTACCATTGAATGAATTATTTATTTGCATGTTTCTACACCCATGGGATTTGTGACCATACCTTTTGCAATTGAAGCACTGTCCGGAGAAGGATGTATTAGTCTGATTCATTCTTCTTTTGCACTGATTTGCTTTATGACCAAAGTTATTGCAGTTGTTGTAGTAACCATTGAAAGATGGATATCTTTGAGCATTTGGTTGCCTTACCGGAGGTCTTCTAGGCCCGTTTCTTGGATTTTCTAATATGGAGTTCTTCTGACCGGATCCGAAGCTTTCACCTTTTTCATACCCCAAGCCTTGTTTGTCATCTACCCTCTTTTGGCTTGCAAGAAGAACTTCAAGTTGAGCAGAGCTTATCTTGAATTTCTCTTTATATTCATTTGTTGTTTGAAGATCCCTTTTGAGAGTGTCAATCTAATTCTCAAGTTGTTCTTCATTATCTTTAGCTTCTTCAAGATCAGATTCTAGATGCCTAATTATTCTGTCCATATTGTGGCAGTCTTCTAACTTCTCCTTGAGAGATTGTCTTAGATTATCTTCAATTTTTCTTTTCTCTTCAATTTCTTGGGTGAATTTCATAACTCCTGATTCCATTTCATGTCTTACCATAATGACCTCTTTTGATAGCTTCTCGCATAACCTATTCTTCTCATTTAGTTCTTCATCAGTGTTATTGGCTTCACTTTGACTTGCTAATTGTTGAAGTAGTACCTTTCTCTTTTTCATAGAGATACTCAGTTTCTCTTTTAGTTCATTTATGAAATCATTATCTTGTTTGAGTCTTTCTTTTAGGTCATGGACTTCAGAATGAGACTGCTCAAGATCATCTAAGGGAGACTGAAGTTGTTCCCTCATACCATACATATCCATTGAGATTCCCAGATCTTCCTCAAGCTATTAGGCTCTATTTGGAGAAAATTGGCTCTGATACCAATTGTTGAAAACTGACAGGGGGGGTGAATCAGTTATCTTAATTATTTTGACTTTCAGTCCTTCTCTAACAATTAGTGCAGACTTAAATCATATAAGCAAACATAACCATGAAAGCAGAAATAAGATCAATACACATGACACAATGATTTTGACGTGGAAAATCTGGTTAAGGGAAAAACCACAGGGTGATTAACCCAAGATTGTATTCTCTATTAGAAGAATAGAAAGAATAAGATGGCACTTGCCAATTAGGGCTCACTGCCTGAGCACATTGATCACAAGAGGCTCATTTCCTATAAGAGACTCACTGTCTACAAGAAAAGAAGGTAACAAGATACTTGAACTACTGAGAAGCATCCACACATGCTAAAGTTTAGTTCTGGTTAAGCCCAATATACTGATTTGCTGCACTTCATTCTTACTCTCCTTAGGTGCTACTGTCCAGTCACATTCCAGACCTTTCTTACTACCTTTTCACTGCTCTTCTACTTTTCTTCACACAATTCCAATGCACAACCCTCACCTTCACATTTAAATTTATCTAGTATATATATCCACACAAATGATTTCAACACCTTTCTAGTCGGCATCCGGAATAGTCAATATTTTCCTAAACTCTGATCTGTCAGCTGAATCCTTGCATACCAAGTGATGCAGATCAAGGAGATGCTTATAGAAGTCATCAATCATGTCAGCCAATCATAAATGATACCTTAAGAATCTTAATCACCATCAATATCTCATCTGGATTTAGGTCTGATACTCTGTCGGTCAGTTCTTCCTCTGTCTACTCTACCAGTCAGGAACCCAAAACTTAAGTGCTCATATCTCTTCACTCTTTCTTCACTGGAGGCTCAAACCCTGGAATCTATCAGTCAAGATACTCCTCTTGACTACCCCAAGTCTGCACTTTACTGAGATACTTCTTTTGAGATATCTGGACCTGACTGTCGGACCTTGCCACATGCTCTGTTCTTGCTCACTGGACCATACTGTTCTTCAATCTGTCTTCCGGTATAGACATAGCATATCCTGTGGATGTGTGGGATGAACTTTGTTGCCATCAATGACAACATTCATGAAGCCATATAGTGTCTCTTGCAAACAAAAATTGCCTATTATTTTATAAAGGCGACGGGAGTTATTTTTCTATTAGCTGACATATACAAAAAACCTATTTTTGTAACCAACATAAGGCTTGATAAAAGTGGCTAAGGGTTAGGGTTTTTGTCAAGGTATTGTAGCATTTTTACAGCGGTATTAAGTTGCAAGGATTGTTGGTTGTAATCAGTTTGATTTACTGGATAATAATATTGGACTCTCTATTAGTGGATGTAGCCCGAATTTGGGTGAACCATGTTAAAACTTGTCTCTCGTTGCTATTATTTCTGTGTATTTTCATTCCTCTGTTTAATCTTTATTTACATTTAATTGATATCTTATGTTGGCTAACCCTAACATTTTGCACATTATGACTGTCTTCCTTGATGATGTCAATGGTGCTATTGTCATAAGTTTTAGTTTTTACCTATCTTCTTTCCTATAGAATATGAAGATCCTATCTACTTGCTGCTTCTTCATCATGGTATTTGATTGCTCTATGGCTGTGTGAAGCATAGTGACACTTTGATCTTGATTGCTCTATACCGTTGCACTTGGCACTGGCACTCCTTTTCTTTCCTTATCAGTTGGTTATATTGTCTTCTTATTATTCAATAGTTCCTCTATGTATTGGATTGCACCCTATTGTTCCATGACCATGACTATACCTCTTCTCTTTCTATGGTATGGCAATTTAGATGATACTCTTCTGATGGTTGTCCCTCTTGGCATTTGTTCCAACTTGACTTAGTTACTCCTTATGTTGCTCCATTGTGTTTGATTGCTTTTTTGCCTTATATCTTCATGGTGCCTACTCCATTTGATAGCAATAGTTATAGCATGATGAATCTTTTAAACCTTCTATAGATGATGATGCTAAAACTTTCATTTGTTTTCCACTTATGCTTAGTAACACATGTTCTATGCATGACTATGTCATTATGATTTATATGAGCATGACCATGCTGTAATGATGTCCTTGTTGACTCTAGCTAGGCCTTCATGCAGATTTGGTTTGTATATTTCAGAATTGTTGATTTTCATGTAATATGAATTTATCATAAACCAACACCTTCTTAATGACATTCTTCTATGATGTATGCCTTAGCACCTATCGTGGTATGAACATATCTGATGCAGCTGACATTTATTAGTCACCTTATCTTGAATGGCTCTCTATATTAATACTCAACTCTGAGCATATATTAGCACCTTGATTCCGTAATGTTGATGGTGGCTAATGATCATATACAACTGTACACTTTATGATCATATCATGCTTGTAACTCTTCATTGTCGTACCTTACTTGTATCCGTTGAACAAATGCAAGAACACCTAAACAATGTGTGTTGTACATCTTTGACAACTATAGATGAATAACTGACATCTGCCTATCATTTGCAACTTGCTTGGAATATATGAATTGCATACATCAATGGGGCGTTATTGATACCATCATTAATATTATGCATTCAAACTTGTTAATTTCTTACACATGAGTGTCATGGAACACAATGGCTATTTGGATAGTTAAAAAAACATATACAATTTTTTAAGGCACAGTTATGATCTATCATGGTATCAATGATGATCTATTGGTTCATGCTCTTCATTTTGTCATGTGCTCTCAAAGATTGGTAGCTGAATATGTATGCTGTAACATTTCATTTCACTAATGCACATATGCAATTATGATTGTTCTCATGTGTATGGATACTCAACTGTAGATAGCTACTTGATATTTATCATGAGTAACAACATTTCATGACATGCTGGGCTCAACCCTTGTGGGAGCCCATTTTCTCCACATGCTATTTCATAAAAGATGAATCAACAAACTAATTTCTCATACACCTGCATAGGAAGCAAACATGTTAGCATATGAAACATACATTTGATTCATGATGTGGGGTTACTTGTATGGAACTATCTCTTTCTAATATAGCACCTGTGTCTACCCATTCTGACTTTTCTTATGCTGATATGATTACTGATATACTACTGCTACATAAAAGTGGATGGTACTTTTGAAGTTCTGATTGTGTATGAAAAGACTTGGTACCCTGAGCATTAACAAAAACTATTTTTCAGGTATGTTGTAGCTCAAACGGTTGGAGGAAGATAGCAGCCAGGTCGACCACAGGATTCGTCATTCGTAGGCAATGACGGGTCCCCTTTCTTTTCCTATGCATTTCTTTTCTTTCAAAAGTAAAATTTACTTTTATGTTGCCTATTTCAGTTACTCCCACGGCTTGTGTGGGATACTTTTATACATTCTTTTGAATACAATCAGCTATCTCATTCTATGCAATGACTTATGTATATTTCACTTTCTGAATCAAATACATAGCATAAAACAACTGATCTTTCTTTGGAACATATGTATAAAACATGATGTATAATTTGATAGTCTATAAATACCTCTTTTACTTACACTGAAACATAATGAATAATCATCAACTAGAACATGAACTCCATCAATTCTCTTCATTCTTTGAATGCCTGTTTTCTTGTCCGTAGATGATTTCACTTAACAGAATGATGTAACAGCTCAGCTTGAGTTGTTACTTGATTTTGATAAGTGATTTTGCAGTTGTCTTTTGTCAAGACATCAGACATTGACTAGATGATCCTGCATAAGCATAAAAATTTGTACTCCCTCTAAACAACTAATGTTTAGGCCTTGCTAAATTAGGTGTGAACATAATTTAGTAACAAGTCCTTGAGCAAAAATAGGAAGACAAGGAAAAGGGGCAAGGAGATAAGGCAGAGCAGAGTAGAGGAACTATTGTACTTCAATGTATTAATCTCAGACATGAAGAATATGGTGATTATGGCAGTGAGCCGCTAGTAGGGTTTAATAACCCTTATTGTAATCTTTCTAGGTTTAGGGTTGAGGCAGTGAGCCTACTAGATCTAGCTATACTTCATGGTAGTGAGCCAGTATGTTATGGGCCTGTGGAGTGACCAAGCCTAAACATCATGTTTCAAGGATTGCAATATATTTTGAGAGCTAATCCTCTCCGTGGTTTTTACCCACCTCAGGGTTTTCGACGTAAAAATCTGGTGTCTCTTGTGTTTAATGTTGTATCTGTGTTTAAGCTTCTGATTTCATGCATTCTTTTTTTAATTATAATAAGTGTGGATAAGTGGTTAATGTTTAAGTGCATAAGTGTTTGAGTTTTTGGGATAACTAATTCACCCCCCCTCTTAGTTGTCTAACGCATTTCAACATAGGAATGGATTGAAGAACTGACTGAGATAGTCAGAAAAGTAAAAGAAAAATGTCAACACCTTCCCACTCTGCATATGCCTAAGGATGGTTATCCATTCATTTTATACACTGATGCTTCTGACAATGTGTGGAGTGTTGTTTTGTTTCAAGAAATCCCTTCAAAAGGGACACAAATTTGTGGTTACAGATCAGGAACCTTCACTGATATAGAATGCATGTACATGATTTATGAGAAAGAAATTCTAGCTGTCAAAAGAGGAATCTAAAAGTTTGAGATTTTCTTAAAACCTGTACATTTCTTGGTCTGCACAGACAGTCATCCAATGAGATCTCTTCTAAAGAAGAAATCAAATAAAGATCTAGCCCATGGAAGAATTCCAAGATGGTATTTAGATTTTATGAGCTATGATTTTGATATTTAATGGATATAGGGAGACAATAATTCACTAGCTGACAGTCTCACCAGAGAAATGTCAAAGTTGGTTGAAAGTGCATTTATGATGATTGAACCTGTTGAAACTTTCCTAAGAGAAGATGGTGTTGAAGTTTATGAAGTAATAGATGAAGAGGGTAATAGAATGATGGTTCCACAATTACCCCAAGAAATACTTGAACCTATCCTCCAAGTTCATTTCCTAAATAAATGGCTTCAAGAATTAAGAAATCATATTTCAGAACATTTTGAAAGAGGAATTCTTGAGCTAGCTACATAAGTTGCCTTTTTAGAAATTTTTGGGTTAGAGGAAGCTAATATAGCCTATTCAATCAGAAATGGATTTTCCTTTGACATTTGTATTACTTCTTTATTACCTATGCATTGGGAGGTAAGAATAAAGATAAATATGTTAAAATGTGCTATGGGTTCATTAACAACATTTCCATACTCCAAACCGAGTTTGAAAACTTTGCTGACATTTTTGCTAGATATCAAGGCTCTGTACTACCACCTGATATGCGAGAATTCTTTGATTATATCTAGGGAAATTTTTTGTGGGCAATTACAAAAGGAATGATTAGTTATTTAACTAATCCAAGTTGTTATCATTTACCCAGAGTTGAATATTATCCCATGATCCATAATTGGCTCTCTAAAGTTGTGATTGAGGATATGGAACTAGCTCTCTGCCCAACCTTGGTAGCAGTACGCATAGAATTAGACTTGGTGTATCCTGAATTAGACTTGGTGTATCCTGAAGAAATCACTCACATAGTTTATGCTTTCAGAATGAGAAATGATGATATGGAAAATACTTTTGCACCACTTCCTAGAAATTTACTTCCACCAAGTAATTGGATAGACTAGCACATGGGTTTGTTTGTGTCACGATGTCAGCCACATTATGATCTGACAACATGATGCAACCCTATCAGGAAAAGCAAGATCCCCATATCCTCTTTTGGGTGGAAAGTGGGTCATCCTTATTTACGATGTTTTCAAAGTGATTGTCTTTTCACTACCACTGTTAATTTTTACGGACAAGACTGCCTAACAACTGTCCACTTCTACAATAGTTGCTACGTGTCAATATTGTATGGTCAGATTTCTAGGATAGTTTAATAAGTTTTGAGGTCCACAAGCTATAAAAAGAAAGGCTCCACTTCCTTCTTGGGCATTTAGAGTCTCATTCATAGTTTAGATTGAGTCCTAGGATCACAAGAGTATGCTCTTTCTCTACGCTTATTGTGATCTGAGTAATCAAAAATTGTGTAGAGAGTTTTCTGTGTGATAATACTTATTGGTTATTACACTTGTTATGATATTGTAATCAATTGAGAATTATGCAATAAAACCTTTCGCTTAAAATTGTTAATCAATCAAGAATTATGCAATAAAATCTTTCGCTTAAAATTGGAAAAGGAGGCCTAATTCACTTGGAAAAGAAGAATAGAGGGTAAGGAGATATTTGAGGACCAATAGTGTCCAAGTAGCTTAGAGCAAAGAAATAGAAGCGAGATCAACTCAAGCATGTTTATGTTAGTGGCCACACTCATGTAAAAGTGTTGAAGTTACAGTATAAGCCCAAACTAAGGTCTAGAGTGTTGAAATGGTATCAAAGCCAAGTGTGTGTTCTTAATTTGATATGTTCTAGATTGAGATCTATGTAAATGTTAATATTTTATAGTGAAAATCACCAAATTAAATCTTGTGTTTAGGCAAGTCATCATGTGAAGGGCAATTGTAATTCAAGAGAGTTCCTATATAAACTTTTAGTTCACTCAACTCTTCTTAAGTTCCTTTTGGCTTTGTTAAAAATGGATAGAAGACCATCAATTGCTTCCATTTCTTTGAATATTACAAGTTTGCATAGTTATAGTGAAGATGATGAACTAATGGTTTTAGAAGATGGATCTTTTTAAGTTTCCAAATATTTTTATTAGTGATCTCTACCCTACAAAGAGACTACAAGCAAAAATGTTGAAAGTAGTTAAATAGAGTGAAGTAAGTTTAATGGTTAAAGGATTAGGTATATGTCCAGACTACCTTATATCATGTCTAAAGAAGTTTGTAGATGGAAGTCTAAGGGTTATCTTCATGTTCATTTTTTTATATTGATGTAATAGTTCACCCCTAGTTTTACTATGACATTGGAGTTGAATACTTTGCATCACTAATCAATAGATGTATTACTTGGGAATAGGTTGTTTCCAAATTTAGAGGAAAATTCACTACTCATGGTAACTGTGTAGTCTATCCAAATTTCACGTTAGCTTTAGATGATGAAAACATCTACTTAAGGGAGCCAATCTTGCTCCAAGTTATTTATACATCACTATAAGAGGTAGATGCATAATCAAACTACTTAATGTTATTTTTCCATCTTCAAACTTCCCTCATGGAGTTAGCTACCCAAAAGGATCGAAAAATATTATTGACTATGATTGACATATCAATCATGATGGTTTTTAGGTAGGATTTCCCATTATTAAAAATCTTATCAATAGTAATGATCCTAAATTCCAAGAACTTTATGTTCCAAGTACTCCTCTTTTTTCAAGTCATCCTCAACCTACAAGGATGAGAGTTTCTATAATTAACCTACTTATTTTACTTGACCAAACTTTGTTAGAAATTCCATGAGCCATAGAACTACAAAAATTGTTAATATCCAAAACTCAATTATATAGGTCCTAAAGACCTACAACAAGCATGAAAATTTATAAACAATTCATTGGTTTTGACCCTAATGAGGCAAGAACAAGTAGATGACCTTTTGTCAGTATAGATCTATATTTCTCAATGAATACTAATAGAAGAATTTATTTAGTCGATCCTTATCCTTCAACTTCTTCTATGGAAACCATTACAAATATATGTAATAATCCCTAGAGGTAGAAGATGCTAACCAAAAAGGTAAATTTAAAATTAGCACTCACCCCAAAAGATTAAGAAGAAGAAAAAGAAATCCAAATCAGACCAATGAGAGAAAAGTCTAGAATGATTAGAGAAAAACTTCCTATCTAAGAGATGTACAAAAGAAAGTTGAGTATGAAATACAAATAGATACAAGTACAAAAAAAATGGTTAGCTATGAACCAAGAAGATGGGAAACAATTAAGACTTTTATAGTCTTAAATACTAGTAAGAAATTCTAAGGGAGTTACAAGGCTAGTTTACACACACAGGTCTATTGGAAATACTCAAAGAATTTTGAAACTCAAAGGAATTGACTTTCTCAATGGAATGTGTTTGCACGAGAAAATATTGATAATATTGCTTGTGATGTTTCTTCTACTTTAGAAAATGTAGAAGACTTAATAATTAGGGTTAGATAAAATACCGAGGGAATTAATTCCATAAAAAACTAACAATATAATACATTGGAAAAGGTGTTGCAACTATCACATGATCAAAAGATTATCAATTCCACTATCAATAATATGCATGATCATTAGTTTCAATCTAATGAAATGATTCTATTAGTCATTAATAGAAAAAATATCATTATTTCTAACATTAATTATCATAAATCTCTTATTTCACATGTGACATCAAAGTTAGAAAAGGTAAAAGCTCAAGAAAATAAAAGTTAGAAAGGCCCAAAATGATAGCTTTGATGAGGAACTTGATTAGTCTTAACCACTGCAAAAATTCCTAAAATTGTAAAGACAAAAGAAAGGGCTAATAGTTCCCCTCATAGAGAATCAAATAGAAATAGAAAAAAGGTATGTTTGAAGATTTTCAGGTCAAAGTTATTTTTTATGACAAAGAAGACTTGCTCAAACAAATTGTAGTTGTTGAAGAACTCAAAGAGCTAATGTATGTAGAAATTGAAGGCTCAAAACTTGAAAGTGAATGGTTCATAATTCATGATCCTATGCATGAAGGACAACCCTTTGATGAATATATAGTAGAGGAAGAAATTGAAAATTGGGAAAACCTTGTTGATAAAATTGCTAAGATAGAAATAGGAGAAAGTATGGACATCAACATGGAAGATCCTATTAATGAAATTCCTAGTCCTAGACAATTTAGATCAACACCATCTAATGGATATTTGTTTAATATTGATAAAAGAGTTGATCCATATGATGTAACCATGACTTGGTTTGATGGCATCCAAAATAAGTAGATTCAAGATCTAATTGGTCTAATGAACAACAAGTTGCTTATGCAACAAGATTGCTTTTAGGAAAGCTTAAAGACTAGTGGGAAGGTCTATTTGAACATGGTCCCTAAAATCCTAACAATAACATCAATGAATATTGTTTGGGAAGAACATAAATTATAGAATATGGACTCAAACAATTCAAACTCGAAATCTTAGTTTTGTATTAACAAACAAGATAAAGCTTGAGAAGACAAACATATAATTTTATACACTATGAAACTTTGTAATCTTAAAAAATTTAATTAATATTGTCTAGTATATAAAAATATGATTACACATATTAGACTAGCACCAACCTAGCTTTAAAAGGCATTTTAATGTCTCTACCACAAAAATTATGAGAATGGGTAGAAAACTATGCCAAAACCTACGAACATAAAGAAATTTAAGATTATACAATTTGTAAATTAAAGGGTTTTGTTCACCAAAAGTTAAAGAAACAATGTTTGATGGAACTAATCAAGAACAACATGCATGAATATAATTCATCTCACAATTTGTGTGGTTTTTGCAAAACCACTCTAGTACATTCAAATTAGGGTTGTAATAAAGATGACCATTATTTGAGCGCTCATCCAAATAACACACCAAACCATCTAAACCTATTTCTAAGTTGAAGCCCCATAACTATGCCATAACAAAAACAACTTGAAAGCTAGCATGGTTTTAAATCCTATCATCCCCATTCCTGCAAATATAAAGCAACAATTCAAAAAACCTAGCTATGAGACTTCATCTCATGTAATTCAGAAATGAAGTATTTCTATTAAATTCCTTCTCATATTCATTGTTATATCTATAATATCCCACATTATGCCACAAATTGCCATGGAAGGAACCATAACTTTTTTTCTAAAGCCTTTTATGAATCCCCTCAAGTGTTTAAGTGTGGTGGGATGTTCTATTCTCACAAGATACACTAGAAAATACCAATCATCAATACTATGAATTGATTAAAATCCTAGGTGAAAGATATGGCATGATCAAATATAGATTGGCTAAAGAAACAATGCCCAAGCAAAAACCAAAATCTCCAAATGAAAAGGAGGATGAATATGAAGAAGAATTTATTTAGAAGATTTTAAAATACAAACTTAAATTTAAATCTAAACTAACTATAGTTGAAATAATGGGGTTGGGGGAGTGGAATCCCAGAAAAAAAGAAGGGAGACTAGATAGTCCCCACCACTAGAAGGATTGTCCAAATTGAATTTTGATGGAGCCTCAAGGGGAAATACAAGCAAGTTAGGGATAGGATGTCTAGTTTGAAATTGGAAAGGGGAGGTCATTGGTAAATGTTGTCACATAGATTTGCACCCAGTGTTGAAGGCTTTTAGGGCTCCAACAATCTAGTGAAACATTGAGACAACCTCCAGGTGTGGGACCCTATAGGGAGGCCAAATCTCCAGAGAGAGGCCGGTTCCTTTGTTGAATGAGAGATTCAGCTAACCTAAGACTAAACCTAATCTATCCACCGATTATGAAAAGAGGAAGAGGGAGTAAAATTGAAATTAAAAAAGAGGTGATGCACTAGGTTTGAATATAAGAACCCTCACAGAATTGAGAAGATGCACCAAATGACCAAATACAACTAATAAACATACACAGGTTAAACTGATTTTAATAGAGGCAAGGAGAAAGAAATGATTAGAAAGGAATTAAACATTCACAGAGACATCATTCTTAGATCACACAGAGTTAAAACTAGCATGAAGAGTTAAAATAACTAGCATATATTCAATCAGAAGGCACAATTACAGTATAGGAGTGCTTTGTTTGGAATACAGAAGCATAAGACTAACTATTTTCCAACCTTTTTTATGTGTTACATTCATGCATATATAACATCTGATTCCAAATGACCTAATTAGGTTACAATAAATTGCCCCATGGGCTCTGTCAGAAATATCTCCATCTGAAAGGATGTCTATCTACAAGAATTAATTGAGAAAATATCTGGAGACCTGGGTGGATGAAAGATATTTCCTTTCAATGCGAATAGCTTGTTTATCACCTACAACCATAAATGCTACAAATATATGATAAGGGGCAACTGAGAAGATTGGATTTGTTTTGATGGCAGATGAGACAAAATCCTTGAGCAAAGCTTTTACAACACTTTAATCTTCGACCCCCTTGATCTTGTACCCTATTGACTCTGAAAACCTTTGAAAATTTGACCTTTGAATTCCCCTATTGATTGAATCTGCATATTTCCCAAATGGTAATATTTCCTGCCTTTAGGAGTGCCTAAGAGTCTCCTTTGAATTTGAACCATTGATAAGAATGTCGTACTGTGAGATCTCTAGTTCAGAATCAACCACCAAATTTGAAAACTTAAACCTTCATGTGAAAAGCTACCAACCAATCATATTAATCCATCTTAAACGTGCCTTTCACTAATTTTTCCACTTACTTTATCTAACATGGCCACGTGGCAACATCGCACAACAGCACAGTAGAATGTGTGAAATCCTCCATGTGGATCTTCATTACTTAAGTCTTCCTCTTTCTACTGAAAACATCCATGTGGCAGCATCTTGCGGTCATGCGGTGAATCTTCCTTTCTACCAAGATTCCTTTGCGGGCACGCGCTACCATTAGATCTTCCATTTCCTATGGCTCACTTCTTTACCCAACACCTGGCAGCACTTCCTTCATTCATTCAGAATCCTCGATCCTATGGCTATAAGCCCAAGCTTCCTTGACATCTATTATCTTTTTGCAGCCCCGTGGTAGGAATATGATGTCACTTTAGATGATGTGCAGGCTTGCGATATCCTTTTTTTTGTCGAGGGTCCATCAGAGAATACGTCGATCTTTTGACAACTGGCATGAGCTGCTTCATCCGATAGAGTCAACAATCCTATGACCATAGGCCCCCTGACAACTTTACAGCTATCTGATTCTCGTAGCCGCGCAGAAGGAATGTGACATCAACGTGAGGCGGTCTGTGGGCTTGCAAGATTTTGCCATGTGGCACCTCCAGACCCTGCAAAGGCTTTAGACTCATTTAAAATATAAAACACGAGCTCTTGGCAGTGACTTGACAGATGGGGCTAGTAAAAGGACGATCTGCCTAGACTTAAAGTTATAACTTAAAGGAATTTACACATGCAATAGCGGTCAACTCAGATTTATAACAAAAGGCATCCAGGCCCTTGCAAAAGACTCTGGGGTTTAGGGTTTTAGTGCTTTAGGAACAAGATTTTCCATTTTTTAAACCCTAAGACTCTAGATACATAGAAACTTGAAGGTTTTGGGTCCATAGAAACAGGGTCCCTAATGGATTCAACAAGAATTTTTAAAGGGGGACCATTTGACTTTGATAAGAGGGAAATAGGTCAACATTTTGGCAACCTTTCAAGGATGTTTGTCTGCTAAACAAATAGATCAGTAGCCTTTAGCATCCATTAGGCATGGGGTCAAGTCTGGAACCTATTGGAAAAACTGAAACCTACCTCAAAACAAGACCATAAAAAGAAACCAGACCTGCATTCTCCTAATGACAATGCAACTTGTGCAAGGCACTTAGGGAAAAGGAAACCTAAAGCAAAAATAAGCTAAAACAATATGTACAAAATCTCAGACCAACCTTAATGGTAGGGTTTGAGATAGATCCCATTAACTGAAATGGGTAGAACTTCACCACAGAACCCAAAAAGAATGAAGGTATTTGATTTCTTGTAGCTAATGATGATATAAGGCCCACTCCAAAGTGTATCAAACTTGGTGTGGCCTCCTGGTTTGGCTCGGTCAGCATCCCATTTCAAAATGATATCACCTTTATTGAAGGTTTGGACCTTGGCCTTTTATCAAAATATCTCTTGATCTACAACTGATGTTCTTTTAGTGTGATCACGGCTTCCTATCTTTCCTCTTCTAATTCAATCAATTCAGCCATCCTGACAGACCTTGTATCTTCTCCTTCCAACTCCAATTGATGAGCCAGATCTAGCGCAGGGAGCTCTAAGGATTTATGCAATCTAGCCTCATTTCCATACATAAGAACAAAAGGATAATTCCCAATGGCTCTCTTGTATGTGATCCTATCAACCCAAATAGCTAATATGATCTTATTGTGCCATTATCTCTGGTTTGTCTCCATGGTCCTCTTCAGAATCCTGATCAGGTTCTTGTTAGTGGACTCAGCAAGCCCATTACCTTGAGGGTAATAATTGGATGAAGTCTTCAAGAACACATTATACTTAAGAGCCCAATCAATAATCCCGAAACCAATGAATGCTTTTACATTATCATAAATAATAGTATGAGGAGCTCCAAACCTTGTCATGATTTCTTCCAAGAAATCCATGATAGATGATTCATTGGCCTCCTTGACTGGGACAACTTCAACCCATCTGGTGAACTAGTCCATTGTAATCAAAACCCACATGTGACCAACACTGGAAATAGGGTTTATCATGCAAATGAAGTCTAATCCCCATTGTAGGTTGGAGTGGGAGTGATGCCAATCTTTTCTTTCCTGCAAAGAGAGCATACTATTTGCATCTTCTTACCCACATATGGGCATCATTAAATAATGTGGGCCAAAAATAACCTGCCCTCATTAATTTCATTGTTGTAGGTCTAGCAGAGAAATGGCCACTAGCTGGACCAACATGAAACTCACCAAGAAGTCTATCAACTTGATCTTCTTCTATGCATCTCAGTAAGACTCCATCCAAGTTTCTCTTGAAGAGAATACCATCTACTAAAGCATAAGGGATAGACTGTAGCCTAAAATGTCTTCTTTTGGTTCTATCCAGTCCATAGGGATACTTACTAGTGGATAGGAAACTAGTTATATCTGTTGTCCAAGAACTCACAACTGATGACTCAGCTGGAGGCTCCTCCTCATTCAAATGGTAAGATGAATTCACATCATCTACTGATGTCTAAGCTAGCTATTCACACAATCCTCTACCTCTAATCAACTTATTGGCCTTGATTCTCACATCATATTCCAGGATCTTTGTGACCCAATTGGCTCTCTTTTCACTAATCTCTATACCCATTATGTAATCTCTCACACTAGGATGAGAAACTAAAACTTTAATATGATTATTTGCCAGCATATATCTAAATTTCTTTAAATCTCTAATAATGGCAAATACCTGCTTATCTATGGGACTATATCTGACCTCATTGTCTTTCAAGGTTTGACTGAAGAAGGCGAAAGGTTGCTCCAATCCATGTTCATTTTGCTGCATCAGGACAACAACAATACTGTTCTCTCCTCCGTGTGCATAAAGGGCAAAGTCCTCATAATTTGGATTCATGAGAGTCGGTTCTTGGGTAATCTCTTCCTTGATCTTCTCAAAGCCATCCAATAATGAAAACATCTCTGCCCCTGCAACTATTTGCAAAATTTGATCCATAGAGGGCAGAGGGTAATGATCTTTTAGAGAAGTACGATTTAGGTCTTTGAAGTCTACATAGAGACTAATCTCTTCATTCTTCTTTCTCATAGGCACTAGATTAGCAACCCAAGTAGAATACTTGATAGGGAAGATAATCCTTGCTTGTATGAGCTTAGCAAGCTCTTTTCTCATGAGTGGCTCAATTTTTAGATTTATGGGTCGTTGTTTTTGGTGAATTGGCTTGCAGTTAGGATCTAGATCGATGGCATGTTGAGCCACATCTAGATTGAATCCTTTAAGATCTTCATATGTCCATGCTAGGACATCATTGTACTTTGCGCAAGTCTTATGAATTCTTGCTCCTCTGCATTATCACATACCTTTCCCAGCAGTAACTCTTTGTCCTCGGCGACGGTTACCTTCTGGTAATCTTCTTTCTTGAAGGTCATGTTATTTTATGTCCCCTGAACTCATCATCATGGATGAAGATGGCCTCCAGGGTGACTAGACCCTTGGGTAGCTTGTTTGATTTGAGCTCGATGTTTTGATCACCATAGCATTCCTGCAACCTAGGTTGTGCCCTGGAGGAGAATTTTACTTCATTCTGAATGAAGCTCACAATCTATTCATTGCTATCAAAGACCTACCAATGGATATCATTAGTTGGAATAGATGGTCTAACAACAATCCTTACATGTTGATCAAGACCTTGGAATAAGTCTGTAAGTGGAGAAAACTGAGCCCCCACCATTTCTAATTGATCAACATGAGCATTTAGTTTTCTTGGGACCACCTACACGTAGAGAGCATCAAAACTCTCAAACATGTCCCAAACTCTATGTCTATAAGCTCCTAGAAGCTGGTTTTTTGTTGCACATTTCTCCCTGACTTGGTTAACCACCAATTTAGTGTCACCAAAGATCTCCAAATTCTTGATTTTATTCTTTTTTTCTATCAACAAGCCATGGACCAATGCCTCATACTCTGCTACATTATTGTGCAAGAAAAGTGCAGCCTATGAGCAAAATGCAACTTCTTACCAGTTGGAGAGACTAGCAAAACACATGCACTAGCTCCATTTCTACTCTTTGCACCATCAAATATCTTCCATGTGTCCTTGGAGTCATCATCTGGCTTAAGTAGAGAAGGAGTTGAAGAATCCCCTTCATGGATCATGTAGTTGCCCAAGTCAGTTCCCTCAGTGGTATCATAAGGATCAAAATTTTCATGATCCCTTGCCCACTCATCTAAAAATAGGTCAGGGATAGAAATAGGTGAAGGTTGTGTCTCAATATGTTCTGAGTCGTGGACTTCCTCACCCTAAATCATCACACGTGGGTTCACCAGAATGTGGTCATAATGTTCCACATGATACTCTGAAATTGGTTCACCCTTGATGGTAAATCGTGTGTCATATCTAGTCCTTAATAACATATGAGACTAGTCAGAAGAAAGGTAGTCACCTACCTTTGTTGTGAAGTCTCTTGATAGACAGATAACAAAGAAAGGAGGAAGATTAATGACTGAAATGTCTTGTTTAAAAGTTAGGTTACGACATGCATGCAGAGTCAAGTCCAGTCCCTTGATCACTCCTATAGTGTTCACAGAAGTGCCATCTAGTTGCAATACTCCTGATGAAATAGGGGTATACTTGATACCTATTGCATCCGCTATCTTCTTGGGCACGACTAAAACACTAGCTTCAAAGTCTATCATGCAGTTATGCACTAAAAAATTACCAATGATTAAAGACAAGTAGAAAGGAGATGGTTTCTTGATTGTACTTACTTGTCCTTCACTTGGTTGCACAAGATTGGTAGGGGCTTTCTCTTTCTGCCTTGTTGATGAGTCTGATGCTGCTAACTTAACAGATGGGAAGTGCCTTAAGGCCTCTTGCAAAAGATCCCTCTGAGAAGGGATGGACATTACTTCCCACATGGAGACATTTATATTAATTTTCTTCATCTGTTCCACAATATTTAATGGAACAGTGGTTGCCTTATGCATAGAGGGAATCCATGTTCCCCTTTTTGGTTGTTCAGCAGGCTACTCAGGCACCTTTAAGCCTAATGGATTTTCTTTTGTAGTTGCAGATTTTCTACTCTTAATTGGAATTGTGGCACTAACCACTCTTGCCTTTGAAATAGGCTCTTTTTGTAACATAGTAGGCATGGGGCTAGCCTCCAACTGCCTCTTTTTTTATGTGATGTTATCTACAATGGGCATAACAACATTGTCCATAGGCTAATTAACAACACAAAAATCTTCTGCAGTCCATAGCTTCATTTGACACTTCAAGAATGCTATTTGCTGCCTCTGAGAGTGATGCCTGCTAAGTGTGGAAGTTCTGCACCATTAAAGATCTTTCTTGTGCTCCAAAAGCACAAGTGGACTGATTGTGAGGTTGGTTGTAGGGATAGCACCAATCTGCCTCTTGGGCCCAATTATTCTGAGTAGGGACTAAAGCCCTAACTGGATTTATAGCTGGTATTTGGTCTATAGGCCTAATAGTTTGTAAAGGTTGTGCAAGGTTAGGATTTTGGCATCTATTCCGCTCATAACCTTGGTTCTAGTTTTGATTCCTATTTTGATTATACCCTTGATTCTAATTCTGATTAGATGTCTGCCCCTGGTTATAGTTTTGATAGGGTTTGAGAGTAGTTTGAATAGCTATACTATTCACCTTGTTTGTCAAATTGGGCATTAGGGTCTTATGATCACTCTCTTCTTGAGAAAGAGAGGATGTTGAAGCCTTAGGCTCGGGGATAGAAGCAATAATGGATTGCTGAGATGAAGAAGGCAGCTCTGGAAAAAGTGTGATAGGAGGTCTAGGAGCAATTTTCCTAGCCTCTATTAAACAATTTTTGACTTTCAGAGCTGTCTCATAACCATCTGGTAGAGTCTCAACACCCATTGATTGCATCATCACAACAGTGTTAGAATTTAAATCTCTTAAAAAGTACAAGAAAGCAACTTGTGGAGATGGCATGAGAATAGCTGGAATTCTCTCCCACGTCCTTTGGAATCTGAAGTTGAAGTCTGCCACCATCTCACTTGGAGCTCTCTTGATAGTTGTCAACTGCTCAAGCAATGAAACATTGTCTGCCCTATCTCCAAACTGTTTGTAGAGGGATTCTCCCAGCTCATCCCAGGTATGTATTGAAGTAGGGGTCAAGCTACTGAACCATAGAAGAGTTCTCTCTTTAAAAGATGAGACCATGCACCAGACTGCAACATCTTCATGTTGTATATGATGGACCGAGCACACGTTGGATATATCTTTGATATGCTCAACAGGTGTTACAGAACCATCACCTGTGAAGGGTGAAACACTTTTCAGGGCTGTAGTAGGTATGTCATTATATGCAGCCAAATCTAATGGACTTCCTCCATTGAAGGTTACAAAAGGCAAATTCCTTGCCATCCTAGGAATGTTCAGATTCAATCTAAGGACATGCAAGCTTCTTCTATTATACTAAAACCTAATAGGAGGGGGTGTGGATTGATCTCTCAAAAGAGATAAAACAAAGGTGCTGCCCCTTCTCATAGGAGACCTAGATAACCTGGATCTTCTCCTTGAAGTAGCAGCAGATAATTCAGTGAAATGGAAATTACCTCTTGCAGATGCCCTGGTTTGCATAGGCATAAAAGATGGCACTGATCAAAACCAAACACATGTAGAGTCACCAGGTGCATGAAAATTCTACCAAAATGTAGAGTGATGAGAAGAACACTAGATTCTCATCTTGATCCTTTGATTACTTATGCTTAGTGTCCCACTGGGTGTGTTGGAAACTGTTGTCACATAGATTTGCACCTGGCAGTGTTGAAGGCTTTTAGGGCTTCAACAATCTAGTGAAACATTGAGATGACCTCCAGGTGTGGGACCCTACAAGGAGGTCAAATCTCTAGAGAGAGGCTGGTTCCTTTGCTAAATGAGAGATTTAGCTAACCTAAGACTAAACCTAATCTATCCATCGGTTATGAAAAGAGGAAGCAGGAGTTAAACTAAAATTAAAAAGAAGGTGATACACCAGGTTTGAATATAAGAACCCTCATAGAATTGAGAAGATGCACCAAATGACTAGATACAACTAATAAACATACATAGGTCAAACTCATTTTAACAAAGGCAAGGAGCAAGAAATGATTAGAAATGAATTAAACATTCACAGACACATCATTCTTATATCACATAGAGTTAAAACTAGCATGAAGAGGTAAAATACCTAGCATATATTCAATCAGAAGGCATGGTTACAGTAGAGGAGTGCTTTGTTTGGAATATAAAAGCATAAGACTAACTATTTTCCAACCTTTTTTACATCTTACATTCATGCATATATAGCATCTGATTCCAAATGACCTAACTAGGTTACAATAAGTTGCCCCATGGGCTCTGTCAGAAATATCTCCATTTGAAAGGATGTCTATCTGCAAGAATTAATTGCAAAAAATAACTGGAGAGCTGGGAAGATGAAATATATTTCCTTTCAATGTGAACAACTGATTTATCACCTATGACCATAAATCCTACAAATATCTGATAAGGGGCAGTTGAGAAGATCAGATCTATTTTGATGGCAAATGAGACAAAATCCCTAAGAAAAGCTTTTACAACACTTTAATCTTCGACCCCCTTGATCTTGTACCCTATCTACTCTGAAAACCTTTGAAAATTCAATCTCTAAATTCCCATGTTGATTGAATTTGCATATTTCCCAAATGACAAGATTTCCTGCCTTTAGGAGTGCTTGAGAGTCTCCTTTAAATTTGGACCATTGATGAGAATGTCGTACCATTAGATCTTCAGTTCAGAATTGACCGCCAGCTTTGAAAACTTAAACCTTCATGTGAAAAGACACCAACCAATAATATTACTCCATCTCAAATGTGCCTTCCATTAACTTTTTCACTTACTTTGTCCGACGTGGCCACATGGTAGCATCGTGCAGTAGTGCAGTAGAATGTGGGCAACCTCTTTTTGCCTCTACATGAGTGTGCAAAAGCCTCCATGTGGATCTTCATTACTTAAGCCTTCCTCTTTCTGCTGAAAACATGCCATGTGATAGCATCTCGCGACCACGCAGTGAATCTTCCTTTCTGCCAAGATTCCTCTGCAAGCACACGCTACCATTAGATCTTCCATTTCTTGTGGCTCACTTCTTTACCTGACACCTGGCAGCACTTCCTTCGTTGATTCAGAATCCTTGATCCTATGGCTATAAGCCCAAGCTTCCTTGACATCTGTCATCTTTTTGCTACCCTACGATAGGAATATGATGTCACTTTAGATTTTGTGTGGGACTGCAATAATCTTTGTTTTGTTGAGGGTCCACAAGAGAATACATCAATCTTTTGACACCTGGCACAAGCTGCTTCATCTAATAGAGTCAATGATCCTATGACCATAGGCCCCCTGACAACTAAATAGTTCAATTCTGGCAGCCGCGCAGAAGGAATGCGACATCAGTGTGAGGCAGTCTACGGGTTTACAAGATTTCACCATGTGGCACCTCCAGACCTTGCAAAGGCTTTAGACTCATTTAAAATATGAAACACAGGCTCTTGGCGGTGACTTGATAGATGGGGATGGTAAAAGAACAATCCACCTAGACTCGAAGTTATAACTTAAAGGAATTTACATGGGCAATAGGTGGTCAACTCAAATTTATAACAAAAGGCATCTAGGCCCTTGCAAAAGACTCTAGGGTTTAGGGTTTTCATACTTTAGGAACAAGATTTTCAATTTTTAAACCCTAAGACTCTAAATACATAGAAACTCGAAGGTTTTGGGTCCGCAGAAACAGGGTCCCTAATGGATTCAACAAGAATTTTTTAAGGGGGACCATTTGACTCTAATCAGATGGAAATAGGGCAATAGTAAAGCAACTAAGAAGTTGGGCCCAAGATCAAATAATGAAGAAAAGCTTTAGGCCCTTATTTTGGGACTTAAACTATGCCATCTTCTAAAGGTGTCCAAGGTGGAGATAGAAGGAGATTCTCTAATTATTGTTAATGCAATTAGGAAAAAAGATATGAAAAATTAGAAACTTAAATCTTTATTAGTAAAGGCTTTGAAATTATTAGAAAACATGGACAACTTGGTAGTTAACCACATATATAGGGAAGGGAATGAGGAGGCAAACATGTTAGCCAACTAGGCTATCAATTTGCAACAAGATTTTTTTTGGGAGGTGATGGAGAATGATGATTTTCACTCATATTTTTGACAAGCAATCAAATCCTCTTGATTGGATGGTGTTGTCGAAGCATGCAGAGGGTTTATTACTAAGAGTTGGCTTGACATTTTTAGAAGATGAAGATTATCCATGATGCACGTCTACCCTTTGGTTATTTACATTTGCAGTTAATGGAGACCCCCATTAGGCTGGTATGTGGGAAGAGGTAGATGTCTTTTTTAGGTAGAATTTCAGACAATTGAATGCAAAAGGTATTTAAGCCGAAAAGTGGCATCATTCTATTTACTATCTATTATGTTAGAAAATGTCCCCTTGGGGGCTTTTCCCTCTTAAGGTTTAGTTCCCAAGTCATGTTTATGCATTTAGAGCATTTTTCATGATAATCTGACTTCCTGATGAGAAAACCCTGAAGTTTCATGGCAATTTGGACTCAGGGGTGTACTTAACAATAACCTTGCCTAAAATAGGGGGGAGGACTTGGGTGCCCGCACCCTAGTCCTGCCCTATCTTAGGTTAGGCCTAATTTTTAAGTGTCAGTTTGTGACCGTTATTTAGGTCTTATGCTGACATGGTAAGTTTCAATTACGAAATTCTTGGTAGGAATGTTTGTAGTTGCATATATAAGCATGTTTAGGCATTCATTTGTAAACTTGATGGATATTGCGTACTTGTGGCTTATGTTAAGGTGATTCAAGGTATTCATTGTGTTGTAGATCAGACTTTGTGTTGTTATTGTGTTTGTATTTGCAGATTTGGCATCCATCTCCTCATGGCATGAAGAGATTCTTCCTTCCATGAGATCTTCACTACAAGGTGATATCAATTGTGTTTTCAATCATTTATCATTTGGATTTTGCCTCTATTCCGCAGGGATACGCACTCTTTATCTGAAAAACGGTGTTCGGAAGACTTGAATGTCTCTCCGGGGCTTAACTGAGGCAAGCCTCTAAACACCACAACCCCCAACCCATTTTTCGTGAATGCAGGAGTAGAAAAAGTGGAGTTGTAGGAGAGTAGTGTAGACTGTCAGAATTATAGATCTGAAGAGAAAACAGGGACCTGGACTCAGGCACCCGCTCATTAGTCCTCTAGATCCTGCAACTGAAGAATCTCTGGAATAGTAGGAATAGGTTGCAGACAAGGTTTCCACATCCTGACAAAAAGTATGGCACTGGACTAGGGCACCCACTCATTAGCCCCTAATTTTTCTACTTTCCTAACTTTGAAATCTTGTACACATTTGATTATCATTTAGTATCTCTGTGTGCAAGCATTTTTCGTGATTTGTCTGTTTGCTTCCAAATTTGCATAATTAGGGTTTTGAGTATAATTAGGCATAATTAAACAACAAATATACACAATTCTAATTTTCCCTACAATTCAAGAGACTGCAGGCCTGATAGTAGACTTCCTACTTGACCTAAAGTGCTTGAATGTTTAAGGCGAAAGGAGGATTCACATAAACCATCAAATAAAACCCTCTTACAAATTTTACCTTAAACATTTTGGTGAACCTATGTTTTTAATGAATTTGGCACATTTCTGAGTGTTTTGCTTCAAATTTACATTTATTTCATTCATTCATATCATTGTTCATCTTATTGCATTTGAAAAATTACAAAAAAAATTAAAAAAATTGGCATTTTTAGCTTGCATTTTCATGTAATTTGGATTAATTAGCATTTAATTTCAATAAATTTATGTCATTATCCTTATATTTGATTTAAAATATATAAATATTTCATTCATCATTCATTTAGATTGCATTTTCATGCTAAATTGTTGAAAATTGCTTGAAATTGTGCATTTTTTTTCGTATAACCTAGTTTTGCATTAGCTAGGGTTTGTAGTCAAAATCTTGTTTCAGATTTTACTACCCTTTTAAAACACTCATTAGGATTGATTTCTAATTGTAGTGTTGCATCATAGGGGTTGGCTTGCAAAATTTCATGCGTAGGGTTTCAAAACCTTGATTTTTCACTAGATTTGGCCTTATCGACTCTCTAGATTTGCACCATAGGCATGTTGTAAAGGATTTTTCTGCACTAATTATATTTTATTAGAGTTATTATCTTCCACCCCTCTAAAATTCTTTACAACACCTTTTCATTGGGCTCTTACAGTGGAAATTTGGTAAAAAATTGCATATTTTGGCTATATTTTCCCTAGGGTTTGACCTTGAGTTGCACTATAAGTGTGTTGTGACAGATTTTTTGGCATTAGGTGGCTGTTATTACTGTTATAATTTTCTGTCCATCATCATTTTCCTCACAACACCCTTTGTCATAATCTTTTGCATTGAAATTTGGTGAAAAATTACATATTTTGGCTATATTTGCCCTAGGATTTGACCTAGATTTGCATTCCAAACGTGTTGTGAAAGATTTTATGGATTAAGATGGCTGATATTACTGATATAATCTACTTTACATCCTAAAATTCTTTACAACACCCCCTTTTACTGGGTCTATGCATTGAAAAATTGCATATTTTAGTGTATTTTCACTAGGTTTTGATTTGTCATCACTCTAAGTTTGCATCAAAAGTGTGTTGTGAAGGATTTATGGAATTATTGGACTGATATCAGACATATTATTTTCTTCCCCTGATCAATTTCTTTACAACACCCTTTCTTTCACTTATTTGCATTGAAAAAAGTTGAAAAAATCAAACATTTTAGGTCATTTTCATACATAGTGTTGTACTTGTCTTTTGCATAACTTTTGAAAAACTGATTTTACATTGATCATGTATACTTCCTTGGGAGCTCTATTTGCATACATCATATACATTGATCATTTCTCTAAATTTACTCATGCATATCCTCAAGTCTTGAAACAAATAGCATACATACATGATGTTGATCTTTCTATGTCCACACTGGAAATCCTTTGTTATATATATCTGATTTTGATAGCTTCACAAATCTCATGGAAATATATCCTTTGATATTATATGATCTCACTAAATTCATGATCAATAATATATATATATACTAGTGATGACCTCAAGATGTTAGATGAAGCCTTAGATGACCTTATGGAACATTCCACTACAACACCTATTGCTAAAACATGTGATGATACCTTAGGTTTACCTTATGATCCCTCTCCCAAAGATGTTCTTCCTCATGAGAACACTTCAAGGCAATAGGATGATTTCATTGACACATCTCTTAACATCATACCTCCAAATATGCATTCTAATGCTCACTCTGGCCAAGATGAAGCATTAGTAAATGAAGACCCACCACTTATCCATTCCAATGCTCTCTCTGGCCAAGATGAAGCATTAGTGAATGAGGAGCTTCCTTTAACAAAGAATATTCCATGTATAGGTAATGAGCATCCATTCAATAATAATCAAAATCCTACCCTAGTGAATGAAACCTCTATAGATCATCCCACCAACCTTACTCCTTTAGTTGATTGTTCACAAACCTTGGATATCACTAAGGAAGAGAAGACCCTTAATCTCCCTCCTTTGATTGAATATTCAAGACATTTGGACATCACTAAGGATTCAAAAACATCAAATACCTCTCTTCACAACACCTTACCTTTCCCTCATTCCTATGCTCTTTCTTCAAAAGATGTAGCACTAGTAGATGAGGCAAGGTCTCCTAAATTAAAACTTTCTTGGATAGATACCGAGATCACTCAAACCAAATTCCTTCTTTCATCTCTCAAGAGCATAATGTATACAATTCAACAAGGAAACATTCAACCTAACCAAGAAGAGCTTAACACTGAACAACCTAAAAACAAGAACAAAAGTTGGGCTATGGTACCTTACACACCTCTCTCCTCTAGCATTCAGGATTGGGAAGAGGATGATATGATTCTTGATAAAACCTAGCAAGAGCCTCCCTACTAGGTAAGTATTTCTAACCCTTTATCTCTCGTGTTGTGTTTCCCCCATGATGTGTTATGTGTTGTTTAAGCCTCCTAGGATGACCCTTGATTCTCTTGTAAGGTCCAGGATACCAGGAGACCGCCTCTGTTGTGACCCTTCTATTTGTATCATCATTCTTCTATATTGCCTCTCCTCTGATTTCATTGTTGTGTTGTGTCTTACAGACATAGTGTTGCGGTTGGTGACTTGGGGGCACCCTCCTACGTGACTGTCCCTAAGACACTTGTTTCTCTCTCGATTTATTGTTTCCCTTCCTCTAGTGTTTCTATCTAGCGGGCGAATGACAAAAAACATATTATACTAATGCAGACCTAGCGTCCATTTAGTGAGAAATCAAAAATTAGACTTAGTTCCTATATGAGGATGGGGTTGATATATATTATCCGACGCTTGGCTAGTACAATCCCTCTCTGCACTTTGTCGTGTGATCTTAATGATGTATTATCTCTCTTACAAAACATAACAATATTGTTGCTACGTGCACTTTGTTTGTCTTTGGATCTCACCTTGGTGACACTCTGTTATGAGATTTTCATGATATAGCCCCACGGTTATCCTCGATCTCTAAATTCATAGTATAACTTTGGCTCTTTGTGTGAATGATCATATGCATTGATATCGTTGTTGATCATGATTATATGGACACTAACACTTTTCTTGTAGGGATGTGTTTGTGGGAACATTTGGCGATCGTAAAGTACATGTCACCTCTGGGGGGGCATGGGCTTTGAGAGAGCTCATGTTCCCTTGTGTGTTTTCTTCCTACGTTAACACTTGATATTGATACCTAATATCAACCACCTTAAGGTGGGGGCATATATAAGGCAAGCTGTTTGTTGTAGATGTTAGCAATGTGCTTGTTCTCAGGTGCAGTCTTAAAGGCTGGTGGTGATGAGTCCCTCCTGCACTCTGAGATTTATTTTCAATCACTTTAGCCCTTTGCGGAGGTGGGGATATCGCATCCCTTTTCTATCTTAATCCCTCTAAAGAGGTGGGGATTATGTATTTCTCATAGAGAGTGCACATCCTGTCATTTTTTAAAAGTCCTCAGTGCGAGGCAGGGAGCGGTTCTGTGACTAACTCAACCCTTAAGCATGTCTTCAGCGATTGTTGTGGTGAATCCCAATCATTAGTGTGTGCCTATAATGTGCTTGAGATGGTGTTGAACCTAGAAATAGGAACACTCCATTGCTTGTCTATCGTGTTTTCTCCGTGTCTTCCAAGTGTGTGTGTATTGCGTGTTTGTTCCCAAGCATAGTTTAAAGACCAGTAGCAATGAGTCCCTCCTATGTTTTGGGATTTGTATGGTGTGCTTTCTTTGTTTGGTGTGTATTGCACGTGTGTTGCCCCATATGCAGTTTAAAGACCAGTGGCGATGAGTCCCTCCTGCATTATGGGTGGTGTGTTTACTTTCCTGTACTTGCATCTACATTTCATATATATGAAAAAGAAAAAGAAAAGAAAATCATTACTGTCTTCTCTGCATTCATTGTCTTCAATACTATATTCTCTGTGTTTTTCCTGACTGTAACTATCTTCTTCGTGCATTGCATGTCTGTTACTGTCTTCTCCGTGCTTGGCATGTTTGTTGTGCTTGTTGACCATACTTTAATGCATGTATTGGCCTCGCATTTATTACATACATTAAAGTGGGAGCTAAATGTTATGTCAGAAAATGTCTCCTTGGGGGCTTTTCCCTCTTAAGGTTTAGCTCCCAAGTCCTGTTTATGTATTTAGAGCATTTTTCATGATAATCTAACTTCCCGATGAGAAAACCCTGAAGTTTCATGGCAGTTTGGACTCAGGGGTTGTACTTAACAATAACCCTACCTAATATAAGGGGGAGGACTTGGGCACCCACACCCTAATCCTACCCTATTTTAGGTTAGACCCAATTTTTAAGTGTCAGTTGTTTATCGTTATTTAGGTCCTATGCCGACACGGTAAGTTTCAATTATGAAATTCTTGGCGTGAATGTTTGTAGTTGCATATATAAGCATGTTTAGGCATTCATTTGTAAACTTGGTGGATATTGCATACTTGTGGCTTATGTTAAGGTGATTCAAGACATTTATTGTGTGTTGTAGAGTAGACTTTGTGTTGTTATTGTGTTTGTATTTGCAGATTTGGCATCCATCTCCTCATGGCATGAAGAGCTTCTTCCTTCCATAAGATCTTCACTACAAGGTGATATCAATTGTGTTTTCAATCATTTGTCATTTTGATTTTTCCTCTATCCCACAGGGATACACACTCTTTATCTAACAAACAATGTTTAGAAGACTTGAATGTCTCTCTGGGGCTTGACTGAGGCAAGCCTCTAAACACTACAATCCTTGACCCATTTTTTCGTGATTGTAGGTTATAGGTTGCAAGAGTAGAAAAAGTGGAGTTGCAGGAGAGTAGTACAGATTGTCAGAATTGCATATCTGAAGAGAAAATAGGGACCTGGACTCGAGCATCCACTCATTAGTCCTCCAGATCCCACAACTGAAGAATCTCTAGAGTAGCAGGAATAGGTTGCAGACAAGGTTTCCAGATCTTGACAAAAAGTATGGCACTAGACTAGGGTGCCTGCTCATTAGTCCCCAACTGTTCCACTTTTCAAACTTTGAAATCTAGTACACATTTGATTATCATTTAGTATCTTTGTGTGCGAGCATTTTCTGTGATTTGTCCGTTTGCTTCTGAATTTGCATAATTAGGGTTTTGATCATAATTGGGCATAATTAAACAATAAATCTACACAATTCTAATTTTCCCTACATTCTAAGTGACCACAAGCCTGATAGTAGACTTCCTACTCAACCTAAAGTCCTTAAATGTTTAAGGTGAAAGGAGGATTCACATAAACCATCAAATAAAACCCTCTTACAAATTTTACCTTAAGCACTATCGAATGGATACTGTGTGAGGATTTTATGGAGAATTCAAATAGATATCAGGTGAATTATGATCTCTCTTCAATGTTTCTATAGATCATGTTGGATTTGGATGAATAAAAGGAGGTTTTTCAGAAACTAATGAAAACCTATATGGAGTTAGGCTTCAGGGTGGATGGGAAGAGGTCTTGGGTGTCGCTCAAAGTAGAATAGGGATCCCTCTATTAGAGGACTTTCATAGAGTGAATGTAGTAGGGGATGCAGTGGACTGGAAACCATTTGTCACAAAGGCTAGGGTGGAGAAGTAGCATCTTGCAAGAAGAAGGTGACGCATGGGGTTACATTCTTCAAGAAGCTCTTAGGGCAGGATGTGGAGGATGCATGGATGCAGGGCTTCTTGGAGATGTATTACACTACTGATAGTAATGCTTGATGATAGTATGCTTTGAATTTTTTGCTTATGTTTATAGATAGTAATTACAGTGTAGGATAAACCCTGCACTATCAATGTATAAATTATGATTACAGATATATGCATGAACGAGGTAGTAGGAAGTATATAGTAGTTCAAGGATTTTGTTTAAACCTTGCATAGGAGAATTGGATAGATGGTTGAATGTATGGTTGAAAAAACTTTGTTATACTTTTTAATTAAGCTTTAATATATATGGGAGAAGACCCCAAGTCTATAGTTTATTCATCTTAAAAAATTATAATTGAAAACAAATATGTATAGAAAATGAAACAATCAAGGAAGAAACGAGAGTAGCATGAAGGAAATAGTAAAAAGAAATTGCAAAAATACAAGAAATAAAAAATTAGATTCAAAAAAAATTAAGGCAACATAAGAAAAGGTAATAGATAGATCATGGCTATAAAGAACTAGCTTGGGATAAAAAGAGAAAGAACCACATATTTGAGGATGATGCAAATGAAGATTATATCTTGCAAACAAAAGAAAGTTCAAATGAAAAGAAAAATAAGAAGTGTTGGAGTAAATGGGTTTTTACAATTTACTTTGCTTAAGTTTTACTTAGGCATCATAATGCATTATTAGATATTAGTTTATTAGTTGGTAGTTGTTGTCAGTTATCTCTTTACTAACTTTTTCCTTGCCTTTATAAGCAAGGCCAACCGCTAGTTTGATTGTGTACATAGGTAAGTATTTCTAACCCTTGTGGGCCACCTTTGTCGTAGCATATCTTTAATTGCTTACGTAGCCTCATCTTTGTTGTGTTCCCTGTGATGTGTTATGTGTTGTTTAGGTCTCCCTGGATGACCCTTGATACTCTTGTAAGGTCAAGGATACCGAGAGACCACCTCTATTGTGACCATTCTTCTATTTGTTTCATCATTCTTCTAAATCGCTTCTCCTCTATTTTATTGTTGTGTGTTGTGCCTTAGGGGCATAGCATTACAGAGGGTGTTTTGGGGACATCCTCCTACGCAGTGTTCCTAAGGCACTTGTTCTCCTCTCTCATTCTTATTGTTTACCTTATTCAATGATTCTACCTAGTTGACGAATGATGAAAACAAATAAATACTGATACAGACCATGTGTCCCTTCAATAAGAAAAGCAAAAATGGACCTAGTCCACATATGAAGACGGAGTTGATATATATATATATATATCTGATGCTTGACTAGTAGAATCACTCCGAGTGATATATCATCTTATGGCATTTCTTGTGACTAACATTTTACAATCCACTCAACATGCTCTTGCACACTTTGATTGGTATCTCACCTTGTTGCTACACTCGATTCTGAGGTACTTGCAGTATAGCCCAACTATTATATTTGGCTCTGAACCCATGAGTATAGCCTTGGTCCTTGATGTTATTGTTTTCATGCATAGCTTTAATGATTTTCTTTGGTTGTTATCTTAGACTAAGATTTCTAACCTCTCTTATAATCTTATCTTAGCATATTATATCAATGTATTTGTGGGAACATTCTATGGCAATCATAAGCACATGTCACCTTAGGGGCATGGGCTTTGTGAGAGCTCTTGTTCCCTTGTGTGTTTTCTCCCCACCTTAATGTGCTTGATATCAGTAAGCGACATCAACCACCTTAAGGTGGGGGCATATATAATGTTATCTATCTGATGATTTTGGTACTAATGAAGCGTGTTTGTAAGCCCTCTCTGCGAGGCGGGATGTTGTATCTCTTGAGCTAGTGCACATCCTTATTCAAATTGCAATAAAAAAGCCCTCTCCACGAGGTGGGATAATGTATCTCTTGAGCTAGTGCATATCCTTTTATACAAAGCCCTTCTATGGAAGGCGGGTATGGTGTATCTCTTGATCTAGTGCACATCCTTTTATACAGAGTCCTCATCAGGAGTCAGGCTATCCTCCCTTAATTGTGTCTTTGGTGGTTGTTGTAGCATAAGCTCAACCATTAGGTGTGTTTGGCAAGTTTTAGATGGTGGTACTTAGTAATAAGCTCCTTCCATCACTTGTGTTTTCTATGTATAAGACATATACTATGTCTATGGCATGCTATGTGATGCTTGTGTATTCCGTGTTCTTTATGTGTCTTCCCCTATGTGTTGTATCAAGGGTGTAGCGATGAGCTCTCCCCACACTTGGGTTTTATTTTGTGTGTCTTCCCCCTTATGTGGTATCAAGGGTGTATCGATGAGCTCCCCCCGCACTCAAGTTTTGTTTGGTGTGTCTTCCCCCTAGTGTAGTATCAAGGGTGTAGCGATGAGCTCCCCCTACATTTTGGGTTTTGTATTATGTGCTTTTGGTAGTTTCAAGGGCATAGCGATGAGCTCCCTTTGCCTCTTAGTTAGAATTTTATTTCATATATGAAAATGCCATATCAATGTCTTAATCATGTTTTGCGTGACTACTCTCATGTCTTCATCATGTTTTGTATGCTTCCACTATATTCTCCATGTTTTGCATGCTTCTTACTGTCTTCTTTGTGTCTTGCGTGTCTTCAATGTGTCTTATAGTGCTTACCTGAGAATGGGGGGCTAGAAATAGTTCTCCAATCTTTGTGTATGCCTTAGCTTCATGTGTCTGGTGTGTTTGATATGTTTTTGACCATACTTTAATGCATGTATGGATTGTAAGATCATACATACATTAAAATGGGGGCTAAATGTTATGTCGTAAAATGTCCCCCTAGGACTTTTTACCACCTAGTTTAGCTCCTAGGTCCCCTTAATATAATCATGCATGTTTAAAACTTATCCCAAAGAAAATTCCCCTAAAACCCATGTCAAATGGGGCTTAGGGGTCCACTTTAAATGATAACCATGACTCAAAATAGCCCTCTAGACTTGGGCACCCACGCCCTAGTCCAAACCTGTTTTACTAGGATCCAAATTTAAATGTGTTGGTTTATGACCGTTAAGAAGTTTCCCTTTGTCGGCCTTTTCAATTTGAAGTACGAATGTTAGCGGGAATGCATATATAAACATGTTTAGGACTTCATTTTACAACTAGATGGATAATGTGAACTTGTGATATTGAGCTAAAGATATTCAAGTCTTTCATTGTGTTGCAGAGTAGTATTGTGTGGTGTTTGTTGCAGATTTGGCTTCATCAATCCATCTCTTCATGATTTCAAGGCTCTTCATCTCAGTGAGGGTTTTCACCTCTAAGGCTTGAATGCCATTCTGGGGTTTGACTAAGGCAAGCTCCTAAACACCAGAACCCTCAACCCCTCTCTTGTGACTGCAGGTTATAGATGTGGGATCTTTTGAAGTGGAGTTATAGAAGATCAAAGCAGATCATATAGATTTGGGATGTGAGCAAAAAATATAGAAAATTAAACCTACTAGACTGGGGCACCCGCCCTAGTGTATTCTCGATTGTCATCTCCAGAAACTCTGAATCAGGTTTCTATCGTCATCACCTCATTGTTCCAAATCTATAGAAAAAGTGACCTATTGGACTAGGGCACCCGCCCCAATGTCCCTGAAGTTTCCACCTTTGAAAATCCAAATCCTGGTATGTTTCTAATATGTATTTATTTCCTTCCTATGCAATCATTTGTCATATCTTGTTCATCTGTATTTGGAATCATATAATTAGGGTTTAAAGCTTAATCAAATTAGGGTTTAACAAATTTATCAATACATCCTATCTTTCCTTATCATTTCATAGTGACACCAAACCTGTAGTTGAGTCGTCTTGCAACAGTAATGACTTGGCTTGGTTTATGTCCTTGAATGGTATATGTGAAAGGAGGGTTTGATTGAATCTATCTTAACAACATTATTAACCTTATCATCCCCTTTTTCATATATAACACATTGTAAATCTAGATAGTTCATCATTAGGTCACAAATATGACGGTGGAGATTTTGTTGGCTTGTCTTTCCCTAGAAGGCAACCCATTTTATAAGGATATTGCATTACGACTGTGTATGAGAGTATTACAGGTGCTGCTAGATTGAAGACTAGAGAGGAGATTAATAGTGTTGTATTGTGAACTCTATTTGAAGTTAATACAGAATGGTGCATCTCTTCTTGTGTGGATATTTTTTCTAAAAGGGTTTCTCCACGTAAACATTGTGTTATGTGTTTGATCTTTTGTTCTGCTATTTCTTTGTGTTGATTTCATACTATCTGCATTTTTGTTCTGCACTAGATTAATAGTTACAGTGGTAATTAGATTTCCATTCTATAGTTGTTCACCTTCATTTCTAGCAACCCTAATTCTAACTATAAACATAATTCTAACCCTAATTCTAACTATAAGCCTAGCCCTAACCCTAATTCTAACCCTAACCTAATTCTAATCTTACCGTAATTCCAACCCTAAACCTAAACATAATTTCAATGCTGACCCTAATTCTATCCCTAACCCTAATTATAATCCTAACCCTAACACTAACCATAATTATTATACTAACCCTAATTCTAACTCTAACCCTAACCCTAACCCTAATTCTAATCATAAACATAATTCTAACTGTAAACATAATTCTAACCCTAATTCTAACTCTAAGCCTGTCTGACCCTAACCGTAATTCTAACACTAACCCCAAAATTGACCCTAACACTATCCCTAACCCTAACCCTAATTATAACCTTAAACCTAACCCTAACTTTAACCTTAACCCTATTTCTAACCTTCTTTCTAACCCTAATTTTAATCATAACTCTAATTCTAACCTTAACCCTAACACTAATTCAATCCCTAACCCTAACTATAATTCTAACCCTGACACTATTCCTAATTCTAATTATAAATATAATTCTAACCTTAACCCTAATTCTAACTATAATTCTAACCCTAATTTTAATTGTAATTCTAGCCCTATTTCTAACCCTAACCCTAACCCTAACCCTAATTCTAATCTTAACCCTAACCCTAACTGTACCCTTAACTCTAACACTAATTCAATCCCTAACCCTAACTATAATTCTAACCCTGACACTATTCCTAATTCTAATTATAAATATAATTCTAACCCTAACCCTAATTCTAACTATAATTCTAACCCTAATTTTAATTGTAATTCTAGCCCTATTTCTAACCCTAACCCTAATTCTAATCCTAACCCTAATCCTAACTCTACCCTTAACCCTAACACTAACCTTATATTTCTAACCCTAACTCTAATTGTAACCCTAATCTAAGCCTCGTCCTAATTCTAACCCTAATCCTATTTCTGACCCTAATTTTAACCCTAACACTAACCCTAACTCTACCCCTAACCCTAAAACTAACCCAAACCCTAATTCTAAAACCTAACCCAAACCCTAATTCTAACCCTAACACTAAACCTAACCCAAACCCTAATTCTAACTCTTACACTAGCCATAACCATAACCATAACCATATTTCTAATTGTAAACATAATTCTAAGCCTAAACCTAATTCTAACCTAATCCTAATTTTAACCCTAAACCTAAACATAATTCTAACCCTAACCCTAATTTTAATCCTAACCCTAATTCTAATCCTAACCCTAATTCTAACCCTAATTGTAACCCTAACTCAAGTTCTAATTCTAACCCAAACCCTAATTCTAATTCTAACCCAAATACTAACCATAATTGTAATCCTAACCCTAAAATTTGTAACTCTAATCCTAACCTTAGCCCTAATTCTAACCCTAACCTTAATTCTAACTGTAAACATATTTCTAACCCCAATTCTAACTCTAAGCCTAATCCTAAACCTAAATCTAACACTAATTATAACACTAACCCTAATTTTAACCCTAACCCTAATTTTTTTAAATTTTGGATTAGATTAGTATTTGTGGAAGTGATTTAGATCACCTCCATAAGTATAAAAATGACTCTTTTTTCCCTTAAAATCAAATTTAAAATGGTTTTAATTGTTTTCTCTCCAAGTGAATACTATGAGCCAACTTAAAGTGCAAAATAATTGAATTGCACACTAAAATGTTGTGTGTGTGTGTATACATACATATATATACTAGAGTATAAATATTATATCATAATATGAATTATATATATGTAATTTTTTATATTTTTAGAGTGAGTATATATATAGAGAGAATATTTTATATATAGCTTATCCAACTTTGTATATGTGTGTATATGTATATATATATATGCATACATACATATAGAGAGAATATTTTATATATAGCTTATCCAACTTTGTATATGTGTGTATATGTATATATATATATATATATATATATATATATATATGCATACATACATAGATATGTATATATGTATGTATATACATACATACATGTATACATGTATATGTATGTATGTATATGCATATATATGTACATGTGTGTGTGTGTGTGTAATGATACAATTTTAATTTTTTGAAATTTCAAGAATTTAAAACAAATTGTATTAAACTCTTCAATTCTAAAATAATTATAATATATTAGAAAAACTTTAAATATTAAATACCATAATGTTTGAATTAAAATTTTGTATCATTGGAAATTTCAAAATAGAATTACAATGAAAAACCAAACGAAGTCCAATAAACATTTTGAAGGGAAAATAATGTTATATAAAATGTTTTAAGCCTCAGTTTCAAATTTATTATTAAATGATATTTAGGTTATAGTATGGAGCTAAGAGATATTGTCATGACATTCATCCCCACAATTCTATTGTACTTTACATAGAACTAACTCATGAAACTATTCAATTTCAAAAACTTGTATGCAAAGAAATTAAAAAAAATGACTCTTTGTATCGGCTTTGCATTCTTGAGTACTATTCGGACTAAACCTCTTGATATATCAAACTAGATAATTCCCTTGACAACACAAAAAACATATTTAATATAAAACCTTCCATCAAAAAACATATATAATCAATAAAAAAAGAACAAATGAGGGCAAATCTAAATGGTTGAATTGATATAAGTTCATAAAATAGGCTAACCAAGAAATTACATAGTTTCTTTTATTTATATTTATTTTTTTAGACTGCAGGAATCAGGTACCCCCCCTATAAACTGCAGTGTGCCTGGTAAACTTTTTTCATGTGACCAGTGACGTTGGCACGACACGCCCTCCAGTACCATGGGGACGGGAGGAGACTGGACCTCGTGACCTTTTTTACCGCAATGGAATTTTTTAGCCAATAGAGCCAGGGCCCCCGCCCCCATAGTTGCTTTTATTTTATAGTGAGTGCAATTTAAGAGATAATTAAGGGTATACTTCATTATTCATTTGAAATAACAATAAACTAATATGCTTCTCCATTTCTTTCTTTATTCGTAGAATCTCAATGTAGGGGAAAACTAATGCGTTGTAGACTTAAACAAAATTCAGGCGTAAACCTATCTGAATAGTCCACTCTATCATTGCATTCCTACATTGAATTATTGACCAAGGAGCGTAAGCTTATGATGATGTCCGCACTATATATGCCTTCAAGACTCATTTCTATCCTAAACTAACTCATACAGACTTATTTTGATTAACCTAGTCTGCTGAAGTTCACAAAAATGTAGGAACAACAAAAACAATTTAAAATCTAGTTGCTATGGGTACCTTCAGCATAAGCTAAAGATAACTATATTCAACAGGGAATTACAAAATTAACTCAAAATATTCATAATGATAAAAGAACTAACACTAACCTCTGGAGGACTTAAAATATGCACTTGTTCATGAATCATAACTACTAGAAATAGCAATCAAGATATTTCACTTGCCTCACAATGTAATTTATGAAATAACAGAAAAATAATTTTAACTAGGAATGCATAAATAAATAAGGAAATATACGAAGTGAGGGTTAGTACCTTGAGTGGCCAACTCAGGGAACTATCTCACGTAATCTAGAAACCAAAACTACTTCAGATTCTCATGCATTCTCATAACACAGAGTTGTATTCAATTCATATCATAAACAAAATCTTCTCATATTTTATTCAAATCAAAACATATCTGGATAGTTGATATTGAAGAACAGAGTAACGGCTAAGTAACTGGAAGGTAAAAGTAACTAACTTCACAACGAACTCATCCCTCTAACTTATATAAAAACGGGAGAGCTTTATGCAATTACTAACTAATCTCAATCAATCCAACCCTAGATACTAGGATATAGGTTTCATGATTGATTTATTAATCTAATTGATCATCAGAAGAAAAGTCATGTTCAAACAAGAACTCTCATGAAATGGTTTGTATGAAAAACCACTCATAGACTACGTTTAGAACAAGTCTTCTTTTCTGCATTTATTCCAATGCATGATGGTATAGATTCATCCTCCATCTGTCTTCACTTTTAGTGTTCAAACTGCATTTCACTTAATTCCCTTGTCCTACAACTCGCTGCAATTATTCTTTCCTTGATGCCACACCCTTGTTGCACAGGGTTAATTCTCCAAACATATGCACACAAAATAACTTTCATATTTAAACCATAGGATTCATCTATATTACATGCATACTTATATTTTAAGTCATCCACTTGATAATATCACCACCATATTCCATATTAACAATATAGGTTTAAAGTCTTTGAAAAGTATAGAGAAACAACATATAGTAATGGTGATGTTTGTAAAGTATCTGCAGGATCATATGAAAAGGTTTTAAAAACATATAAAAACAACATAAAAAGAAGTCAATAATTCAACCCATCATCTCCCCCAAACTACTCTTTTGCTTGTCCTCAAGAAAAATCAAGGAACTAAACATCTAGGGGAGAAGATTATAATGCAAAGTGATTCATCTAAGTTCCATCTCTTCTCTGACTCGTTGTCCTTGTTTGAGATGAAAACCATTGTAGTAGGCAAGCCTATTCATCCTGACCAATTCTGCATTCCTACATTTATCACTTTTTTCTCCTATCTAGTATGGTATTGGGTAAAGGAGAATAGGAGGGTGAAATGTGAGTGGCATCCATGCTACTCCTATTTGCTTTGAAATCCTGATATACCTGCGTAGCCTCTCAAACATGTTCATGAAATTGTGGAAGGAGTGGGGCTATTTCCTCTGCAACTCTGGAGTCAAACTATCCAATCTATTCTGCACATACCTCTGGCAGTTCTGGATGATAGACACTGCTAACTGTTGTATCCTTCTATAATCCCTGAGTCTTAAATCCATAATTACCTTACATGGACCCTTATGAGAAAGTAGTGTTAACCATTGGGTCAGGATCACATCGAGATTTAAGGATTCTTGCCTAATCTGCAGTGGCACCTTCTTTTATTGTTCCTCATACTTATCCATCAGCTCCCCTCTAAGCTGCTCATTTCTGAGGTAAGACATTAGTGCTCTAACTTGAAAATCACCAACATAGATCAAGGGGTTCCACTGTGTATCTTCTTCCATCAAATAATTGTGCAAACAATATTCACACAACTGATCTTGTTCTTCCAAACTGGCTTCTTGAAATAACTAGAAAAAATCATGCCTTGAATAGATAGAAATAGAGCGATCATTGATGAATCTATTAAATTGAAAACTGAGAAACTTTTCCTTGAGAAATAATGCATAGACTCTTGGTGGAGGTCTGCATTCAATGATTTGAATTGCTCTATCAATTACCTCTGTCATCTTTCCTTTCAACCTTTTGATTACCAAATCCTTTTCCTCAACTAATGCATTAAGACTTTGTTTCTCTTTTTCCCAGTTTTCCTTTTCCTGCTTGATTTTATGAGTCAGTTCCATTAATTCAAAGCCTAGAGATAGAGTGGTATGGTACCTTGGGGTTTTTGTCACAGGAAGTTGGAGAGGGAGTACTTCATCCTCTTCAATTTTTGTTTTACTTACAGCTAGTTGTGCTAATAAATCTAGATTGGAACCATGGCCATAAGTCTGAATTTTCTCTTCCAACTCTTGAATCCTTTTCTCTTTTTCTTTATCTTTCTCCTCATACCCCTTTACCTGCTCTTCTAGCTATCTTATTCTATCCAAAGCTTCTTGAAGTTCTTTTCTAATAGTTTTGCCCTCCAATAATTCTTTTTCTTTTTCAAAGTTTAAACTTTCATCATTACCTTCTCTAGAAATATAAAAAAATTCTGGAGCAGAATTATCAGGTACAAAATTCCCCATTTTCTTTGTAGTAAACAAATCCTCTAACTCAGAATTAGAAGAAGAAACATACCTTCTTTTCCTGGCATACATGTTGACATTATCACAGGTGTCAACAGAGACATCCTTAGGAGGAATTTCTCCCCTATCTAAATCTAAATTCAGTGGAATTGGATCACCATTCTGCTGGCCTTTATCTTTTTCCTCTAATTTTTTTTTCTCAACAACTTTTTCCTTGGCACTTTGCCTCTTTAGCCTACCTAAGTGTCTAGGAGTGATAGTTTCCTTCTTATCTTCCTTTTTCCTCCTCTTCTTGTCCCTCTTCTTCCTCTATTTCTCTATATTTTCTTCTTTCATTGTGCTCTTGTGCTTCCTCACACCCTTCCTATTCTTCTTTTCTTTACCAGATGCTGAAGGAGTGCTTCTTTTATCTTTAGGGGTGGATGATGAAGGTTCTTCTACTGCTATAGGCCTAAATTATGGAGGATTTTCATCTTGTGGCTCTTCATGCTCAGGTTCATATGGAGGCTCAGTTTCATATGGAGGCTCATCTTCTGGTTCTGGTGCATCTAATAGTGTTGAAATATCCACACATTGCTTAAAATCTTCCCACTCAACCTGTGGGTGCTGAATTCTCAAACTTCTCTTTATTAACAGGGCTATTGAACAATGATGTGATAGAGTGTGTCTCGCTATTGTTTCTGGTATTCAGAAGACATTCTTTTCAACATACTATACAGAAAATTTGGAACATTGATCAGTTTTTCATGCCGTAAATGATTGAGCAATTTGAAATGTATTGTATATAACATGTTATATCGACCATCATAGGTAATATATCTGATGATGTATGAAGCACATTTCCCCCAAAAGAAGGGAAGAGATAATCGCTTCGTACCTTGTGTGGTGGAGTCCAAGTGTTCACCTCTCTCACAAAATTCCTCCCTCGCCACGGCTACATCAACTCTACCTGGGTATTCAGACCTTGTTTGTTGCAACCATGTGACCTGAGCAATAGCTATTTTAGAAGCATCTATAGTTAATCCTTTCACCATTGCTTCATCATACTGTAATGTGAATGCAAATTCCTTTGCCATCTCATCATCATATTCTGTCAGTTTCAAAAAGTAATCTAACCACCCCACACTTATAAAGAGTGGAAGAACCATTACATCTTCCAGCATTTCATTATGTGCAGAGGGTTCTCTTCTGATTGTATCCCCTCCCATGATTTTTGTAAATTGCAATTGCAATCTCTACAATATTAGTTTCTGTTGAACAGTGCCAATTTCTACTACTTCAATTCACCACCCCAAAAAAGAACCAACTTACAATTTCTGCCTCTCCTTTCTTCTCCATTGTAACTTCCTTTGGGTAATAGGTTAACTCATTGGCAAAACAGGGTAAGTTCATGGCATAGGAGGTTTTATCTAGTTTTTATTGAAAGGTAAAAGATGGTGAATGGCAAGAAGCACCAAAAATGTAGAGGAAAACTAATGCGTTGTAGACTTAAACAAAATTCAGGGGTAAACCTATCTGAATAGTCCACTCTATCATTGCATTCCTACATTGAATTATTTAGCAAGGAGTGCAAGCTTATGATGTTGCCTACACTATATATGCCTTCAAGACTCATTTCTATCCTAAACTAACTCATACAGACTTATTCTGATCAACCCAGTTTGCTGAAGTTCACAAAAATGTAAGAACAACAAAAACAATTTAAAATCTAGTTGCTACGGGTACCTTCAGCATAAGCTGAAGATAACTATATTCAATGGGGAATTATAGAATTAACTCAAAATATTTAGAATGATAAAAGAACTAACACTAACCTCCGGAGGACTTAAAATACGCACTTGTTCATGAATCACAACTATTGGAAATAACAATCAAGATATTTCACTTGTCTCACAATGCAATTTATGAAATAATAGAAAAACAATTTTAACTAGGAATGCATAAATAAATAAGGAAATATACGAAGTGAGGGTTAGTACCTTGAGTGGCCAACTTAGGGAACTATCTCACTTAATCTAGAAACCAAATCTACTTCAGATTCTCATGCATTCTCATAACACAGACTTGTATTCAATTCATATCATAAACATAATCTTCTTAGATTTTATTCAAATCAAAACATGTTTGGATAATTGATATTGAAGAACAGAGTAAAGGCTAAGTAACTGGAAAGTAAAAGCAACTAACTTCACAGCAAACTCATCCCTCTATCTTATACAAAAATGGGAGAGTTTTATGCAATTACTAACTAATCTCAATCAATCCAACCCTAGATACTAGGATACAAGTTTCATGATTGATTTATTAATCTAACTGATCAATAGAAAAAAAGTCCTGTTCAAACAAGAACTCTCATGAAACAGTTTGTATGAAAAACCACTCATAGACTTCGTTTAGAACAAGTCTTCTTTTTTGCATTTATTCCAAACCATGATGGTACAGATTCATCCTCCATCTGTCTTCACTTTTGGCATTCAAACTGCACTTCACTTAATTCCCCTGTCCTACAACTCGTTGCGATTGTTCTTTCCTTGATGCCACATCCTTGCTGCACAGGGTTAATTCTCCAAACATATGCACACAAAATAACTTTCATATTTAAACCATAGGATTTTATCTATATTACATGCATACTTATATTTTAAGTCATCCACTTGATAATATCACCACCATATTCCATATTAACAATATAGGTTTAAAGTTTTTGAAAAGTATATGAGAAACAACATATAGTAATGGTGATGTTTGTAAAGTATCTGCAGGATCATATGAAAAGGTTTTAAAAACATATAAAAGCATCATAAAAAGAAGTCAATAATTCAACCCATCACTCAATATAAAAATATAAAAAAGGATGCACTATAACCTACCGAAATGAACATTTTTAAAAGTTTCAGATAGCAAATAATAGATGAGTAGCCATGCATATGGTTGATGTGATACGGCTACTCGATGTCCTCTAAAAACAACATGATAAATATTAGTAAAAGGAAATGTAAAAGGCATAATGAGAAATAAAAACACCAAATACACATATATGCCCTTTGCCATGTAAGCAACTGAAGATGTCCAAATGTAATGTATATTATGTGAGAAAAAGATTAAGTGATGGTACTACTTATAACTGGGTCACTACATCTAAATAGGTAATCTCCTCATAAACCACCTGGTCGACCACTCAACACATGCCACATGTTCTTTGTGCCTCTCCCCACTTATTCTCAAGGTATTCTTGTCCACCAAATCGATTTCAACTCCTCTAAGTTCCTTGGTCCTATAATCACAAAAATAATTAAAATCTAAAAACACCTTGATGCAAATTGTAATGGAAAGAAAAAATATAGAAAGAGGGTGGTGAATACACGAGGTTTAGGGGGTTTCTTCCAATTGAACCATGTGTTGGCCTTTGCCATAACATCCCTTGAAAACACAGAGGCCAAGGTGGATGCAGTGAGGTTGGCACATTCGACACCCAAGCAATGGGAAGCCATGGATCGAACAAGCTATGCTCCCATGGATTCCACACATTCCTACCCCTCCCCAAAAAAGATGGAAGACCTATTTTTCAATCTACTTATATATCATCCACTTCAATGGTCAAACAATCAATAGCAATTTTACACCTCATCCACAACAAAAAAAAATTGGTAAATATTTGTCGTCAAAATTGACATTTGACTATTAAAATGAATGATGTTTAAGAATAGCCTCTATTTTTTCTAAAATTTTAAAAATAACGTTAATAAAAAATAATTTACCTCTGCTATGAATCCTGCTGTTCAACTCTCGCCTATTGTTCTATTTCCCTATTATTGTCGACACGAAGATTGGGAAAGCTTTGGTTTCATATATGTCTCTTCTTCTGGTTTTTCCTCCACTAGAGATTTATCGAGGTGACGTCTCCTGTATATGCCATGTAAAGATCAAGCAAGCCAGGTTTCTTCAATACATTTTTCTGTTTATTAAGCCTGAGCAAAGGCAACGAGGAGAAAGATAAATATAATGGCAAGCTTCATCTCTGTTTATGTTTAGGTAAATCTGGAAGATTCTAGGCCCCTATTTCTAACGGATCTGTCATAGTAACTCCTTCCATTTAAATGTATATCCAATACAAAAGACAACTGGATGCTTGAAAGAGAGGAGGGGACAGGAAGTCGCTTTGGCCGAGTGGTTAAGGCGTGTGCCTGCTAAGTACATGGGGTTTCCCCGCGAGAGTTCGAATCTCTCAGGCGACGTAATGATTAATTAGCTCCTCCATCAAAATTTTCATCAAAAAAGATACACAAGGTTAAATCCAAAAAGCACTTTTAATATTTTTATTTGGTTTATTTTAGTTTTTGGTGTTTTATTTAGAATTGTCTCATGTTGTAAAAAAATTAGCCAGAAAATTTTCTAAAGTCTGGATTGTTCCTATCGGCGTATTCCTTGAACCTCCTATGGGTGCAAGTGCTAGTGTATTTACATAGAGAAAATGAGGGCTCACACCCCGCCCCTTCGGAATTGTCTCACGCCATAAAAAATTAGCCAGAAAATTTTCTAAAGTCTCGGTTGTTCCTATCGGCATATTCCTTGAACCTCCTATGGGTGCAAGTGCTAGTGTATTTACATAGAGAAAATGAAGGCTCACACCCCACCCCTTCGGAATTGTCTCACGCCGTAAAAAATTAGCTGGAAAATTTTCTAAAGTCTCGGTTATTCTTATCGGCGTATTCCTTGAACCTCCTATGGGTGCAAGTGCTAGTGTATTTACATAGAGAAAATGAGGGCTCACACCCCACCCCTTCAGAATTGTCTCACGTTGTAAAAAATTAGCCGAAAATTTTTCTAAAGTCTCGGTTGTTCCTATCGGCATATTCCTTGAACCTCCTATGGATGCAAGTGCTAGTGTATTTACATAGAGAAAATGAGGGCTCACACCCCACACCCTCCAACTTAGATGACTCTCGACAATCAAGATTATTTCTTAATTAGTTATTACTGTGTATATTTTTGAAGAAATTATATGATAGAATGTAGATGCCTCTCGACATAATTATTGCAATCAAGATTTCTTAACTAATTATTATTGTGTATATTTTTGAAGAAATTATATGGTAGAATGTAGATGCCTCTCGACGTAATTATTGCAATCTAGATTTCTTAACTAGTTATTATTGTGTATATTTATGAAGAAATTATATGGTAGAATTTTTTCTCCTCAAAGTAAATATTTATCTTTTGCAAAGTTAAGATGCAAAATTTTTAACTAAAAATATTTAAAATGAATTATTTCCAATCTGATTGGCTGTAAACTTTAGCTCTTATTGCTGCCTTCACATTATTCAAGGCATGCAATTATTAATTTTGTACAATTTAAACCTATTACTATATATGATTATACAAGAGTTATAAATTACAAAATATAATGTCCAACGTGTTTTGTTGCCTCCCTACATTTTAAATATATATGGACAATGAACACATGAAATATACTTGAAACCATGACTAAAGCAATGGCCAGATAATTTTTTGCACTACTTTGGATAGGTGAAGACATCATGGAGAAAAGAAAAGAAAAAAATAATCCATGCCAAGTAAAAAACAAATAATGTCATCTATGATTGAATGAATGAATGAATGAAGGTTTTTAATAACGTCCACAAGGCCAAATAGCCTATGGGACCATTGGGTATCGACCACATTGCTAAGCACAAAAGCCTCGGACAAGCAGGGCGCCCACATGGCGCCTACTTGACCTCTCTTTCCTTTAGGATCTTTGATCTTTTGCTGTGGATCTTAATCAAATAATTTGCAAGCTTTGTTATCCTTTTTTTTTTCAAATATATTAACTAAGGAGCCCACATTCAGGATATCAATGTAAATGTCTTGGATATATCTTTGTAGGTCAGACACTCCATGATATAGTGTCATTCCGTTTCCACAAGTCCCAAAGTACAAAAACAACATACTCTATTAGCCCACTCTTCTTTAGGCCTTGTCCACCTATTGGTTTCACATCTGAGTTGGTGCTAACTAGTCCTTAGCTGAGCCATTAACATTTTTAATTTCCATTTTATTTCTTCTCCTATATAGGTCTTTTGTGCATGGTCATATGAAGGATTAAAATATTTGATATAGTTGTCATGCCCACTTTCTTACTTTGACTTTTTCCCGCACATACTGTTTGATTGCCCCAATCATATTTGAGCACTCTTTCATGCTAATATCCCACTTATTCATCCACTAGTCATTTTGTTTCATCCACGTGCTCTTCCTTCTGCCTAATTTTTCTTCTACTGCCATTTTGGGCCAACGGAGAAGCTCCATGTTCTCTAGCCTCTTTTAATAACTTATCAACTTGATCAGAGTCGATGTCTCCAAAGGAAATGCATCGACCTCAGCTAAGACAATCTCGTAAGGAACTAACATTTTTTTGTTTTGAAACTACTTGTGATTAGGTGCTTTTGTAACCTCTCTATTTGTCTCCACTTCATCGCTGATGTGTTGCGACCCCACATCTCACACCCATATAACACCACCGACACCACTAACAACCCAAAAAGGGTTTTCTTAGTTTTCAAATACCATAATTCAGCTCTTCTGCATCTATTTTGCAATTAGCATAAAGCTTTCCACCCTCCTTGTATCCTTTTTTCTCTACACGTCTCCTAGTTGAGCTTATTGTGGAAATCAAGTTCAAGATATTTATATTCATTAACCACTTGCAAGGGGTTGCCTTCAAAGATAGTCTATCTGAGCCTTCTTTCTCTTCAATGTAAAGATCATGACCTTAGTTTTGCTAGTGTTCATCTACATCCCAACCTCTTGACAAAACAATTCTAGAGCCTTCAAGTGTTCTCTCAAATTGTGCATTGTTTTTTCCATTAGAATAAGATCATCTGCATATAGGAGTAGCTTTATAACATAGCTGGTCAAGTGAACACCCCCACCACCAAACTTGTCTATCCACTCCTCTAATTTGTTGATGTATAGCCCAAACAAGGTAGGAGATAATGAACATCCTTGTGTGAGCTCAATGTCACTCCTAAAACATTCTGAAAGTCCTTGCATGGTTCTAATTTTGGCCCAGACTTGATCATACGTCCTACGGACAGCAGCCCTATACATTTCCATAATTTCCAACTCTTCCATTCTACTACATAGTTTTCTTCTAGGGACAATGTCAAATGCTTTCTTGAAGTTGACGAAGCAACAAAAGAACTCTTCTCCTTGTTTATCCCAAACCTTCTCAATCGAGTGTTTGAGGGTAATGTTGTGGTCAATTGTAGAGTGTTTTGGCCTAAAAATATCTTTCCCTTTTGCCCTCTGTCCTTCCTTTTATGCCCAAATACTGATTTTACGCTCTATCATGCCCCAAAGAGTTTTTCAAAAAGGGGATTGATCATTATCGTGCGGTAGTTTGAAGGGTTGCTGACATCTCCACTTTTGAGCAAATGAATGACGACACTAGTTATCCAATTTGCCAGAAAACTAGTTTGAATGACCCCATTAAATATTCTTTTGATGTGTGGTGTGAGGAGTTCCACGCCCCATTTATGTATTCCTCTTGTAAGCCACCTACGCTTTACCTACAATAAGATTTTTAATTCCTTTCTTGATGTCTTCCATGGAGAAGAGTTTATCCATTGAATTGATTATTGGGGGGACATCTTTGTTTTGCTCTCTCATATAGTAGCTTTGCCTATTTTAGCCATTGGGAGTCCATGATATTGTTCTCTCTAGATGTGTTTTTTTGTTGCAATTATTTCCAGAAGCCTCTCGGATTGTGTTTCCCAATTAAAATCAAATCTTTCCTTCTTGTTTGCATGCAATCCTCTTTTATCGATCTCACTAGTTTTTCATACTCCTTATTATTTCCCTAGATTTTTAGCATTCTCTTTGTTTCTGTGCAATTTTCATCATACCATGGACTTGTTGGGAAGTTTTTGTTGCCTCTCTTAGGCCTAGAACTTTTGCACAAACTAAGAGCTTTATGGATTATCGCTACCAACTTATCGTTGCCTATTGTTCTCTTGTTTATATCGGCCATCTCAATATCTCTTATTGAACTTGTAATTATTTTTTGAGTGTTGTCCAAAAAATTTCTTGGTTTTCATGTGTCAAAAGGATTGTGCCTTGAGGAGCCACTTTCTTTTGATTTTGTTGTGACCTATCTTGCTGTTGAATGTCTTGCTGCATACTGATCTTTACATATAAAGGATTCTGTGATCATATCTCATTTCTATAGGACAGTCCTTCACCTCTACCTCTGTTAACCTTGACATATGTAATGTTTCTAGAACTCGGCCATGCTTTTATACCATTACATATAATCAAATCATACATGCTACATATCCCCAACAATTTTGCTCCATACTGCATGATACCTCCTTTTTTGTCTTGAGAGTCTCTTTCCCACTTCTGATTCTCTACATCTTCTAACCATAAAGGGCTGACTTTTACTCCCTCCTCATTTCTAAGGTAGAAAGCCTTGCCATTAATTGTTCTTGTGTTAAAGTCTCCTATTAAAATGCTTCTCCCATGGTGTTATATGTTGATATGTCCTTTTTCAAAGCTACATATGGGTCCTCTCTATCTACGTTCTTCTTCTTATAAGATTTTAAACAATGAGGTGCAACATAACATGCAACAAGATAGATTGTGGTTTCTCTATCCGTCATTCTCATCCATATGTACTGGCTACTTGGATCTATCTTTTCTACCTATATGATTCTTTCCTAGGACTTTCTCACTAGAACTGTCACGCCTCCATGTCCTTTGTCATTCTCGGTTATCTCATTCCAAATTGAAATCTTCTTGTAACCCTAAAAAATTGGGACCTTGCAACCCTCATGTTCATGTGTTTCACTAAGGATAATTATGTCTTTTCCCTCTGCTATGGGCCCTAACTAAGACCTCTTGTCCAAGGGTAACCTCTGCAATTCCAACTTACCATTGTGAGGTGCTCCTGGGGGGGGCGTCTTCCTATTTACTATGTGTTATTTTGTTGCTAATTTGGGCTTTCCCTCTATACAACCATGCATCGTTACCTACATTTTTGTCCAATATAACTTTCTCCCATTCCTTCTTTCTTATAATTGTGGAGTTAAATCTTCATCTATGTAGCATTATGTGTGCCTTTAAGAAACCTTTTATTTCTTAAAATTCTATTTTTGTGCTTTATGCTTTTCAGGGTTACTCTTACATTCCTATTTCTACCTTCTTGCATTGTTCTTCCAATTCTGCTTGCTTGGTGGATCTGCCCTATCCATTCCAACTTGTCTACAAGAAAGTCTTTTATTAGTTTATCTGCGTGCTCACATTCCCCATGGTCTTTCAATCATTTTATGATTATATTTGTTGCCCTATCATGTCAGTTTCGTTCGTCCCACATTTGTCACTTGAATTGCTTCTCTATGAGTTCTCTTTGGTTCTCTGCTAGCCCTTTTGCCACTTGTGCCCATGACTTTGCCTCTTCCAATTGTTCCTTTAGTTTAACTTCTTTGAGCTCCATGCTTACTATCACTGATTGAAATTCTTTTAAATCTGAGTTGTCTCTCTCCTCTGCTACCCTAGGAGTATTTTTGCTGTTGACTTGTTTTATCTCCTATTTTATGGTCAAGATTTCTTGCTGACATGTTTTCATATTGGCTTGTAGTTTGACTATTTCATCTTTGAGTAACTTGTTTTCATGGGTGAGTTTTTGATTGGTAGCCATGATCTCTTGCACTTTGTTATCTTCCATCTACCCTGACATCTCTATGACTTCGAGTCTCCTCTTTAGGCCCATTACTTAACCGACGTACAACTCTGAGGACCAAATTGATGGAGTTGAACTTGGATTGTATTGATCATGGTTGTCCCCATTCTCAACCTCTATTTCTACCTTGATTTCTCGTTGCTTCACACCCTCATTGTACTTGACATGATGGTTCTCTGAGTGCCCTCCTTTAGTATTCCCCTTTGGGCTATGTTTGTTGCTACCTCCTTCTTGCAGAACATAGCCAGTTTGGGGTTGAAGTTTCTCTGGTTGAGTTAGTTCAATGCCTTGTGTTACTACCTCAGATTAAATTTCTTGGTTTTCATGAATTTCTCATTCTTCTACAATTGACTTTACTTTATCTTGTGTCATCTCATAGTCAGTTGCTACTCGAATAAAGTTTGTTAGTTTTGGTAGGATTGTGACAAATCTATTATTCCCCGACCATTTTAACTTTCTTGCGATTTTGGCTTCTCTCTATTGTAAAATCCTCTTGTATTATTTGGCATTTACAAATGCCAGACTATCTCCTATGCCTGAATCTTTGACTTGTGTGTACCCATGTTTTTGTGAGTAAAAGTGTCTTTAAAACCCCTATTGTTATTGTTATCATTCAGGATTGCACCCGTTATGCAAAGCTATGAAGCTCAGCAATCCTCTGTAACATGGGATCAAACTCAAGTTCAGGGTGACCTATGGTGAGATTGAACCTCCAGGTTATGGGCTAGTTCCCTTATAATTTTTCTTATGGGTTAATGACTTGGCAGGAAAAAGGATAGAAAGAATGAATAATGAAAGGACAAAACTGAAAGTAAATGGGTGGTGGTGCACCTAATTGGTTGAAACATGCAACTCTAACTCACAATAACTTTCAGAGTATCTATCCACACAAACTACTTTGGCAATATGACCACAAAAATGATTCTAAGGAAGGCTTGAATAACTTTCATTTTTAGAAGAAAATTGGGTTCTCACAACATGAAATAAATGACTATTTCAATACACAACCTAAGACCTGTGATTTTTACTGCTTTTCAATGCATGCAAGTATAAATGAGACAATGATTTTATAGGCTTTGATTCTAAACACAATAAAATCCCATCAAATCATTCATAAAACAACACAAATGAGAAGGTAGATACTATATTCAGCTAAAAATAAAGGAACACTTGCATAAAAATGGCAAGAAATATAACCTGTAACCTGCTGTATTGTATTAATCTGCAAAAATTGAGTTACAAATACTCTTTCTCTCTGTAATGCATAAGAGAGCAAAAAGGAAAGAACTTGAAAAACATAAGTTTTTTCTCCCACTATATAATCTGCTCACAAAGAAGACCTAAAAGGTCAACTACAGTCAACTGCCTCTAAAAATAATACCTCCAAGACTAATTCATGAGCAAGCATAAAAATCCTTAAAAAGAAGGGCTATAACTAATCCAATTTGAGCTAAAATAGCTCCAAATTGCCCCTGTCTATCAGTTTGGCCAAGTGGTGGACCAAACTCTTCCAAATTTGACCAAAAATCATGCAAAAGATCCCAAAATAGTTCAGTTAAATTCATCTCCCGATTTTGCATGACTTTGGGATGAGAAAACAATGTGAGAAAGTAATAAAGTAATCAAAGTGACTTACTTTACTATGTGTTACAAATTTGTTCTATTTTTTTGACTTTACAACTTTGTGACAAATAATAAAGTAACTTATAATTGTATTACTTTATTATTTGTTTACATTTAGTTTATAAGTTGCAAAGTCATGTAAAAATGAGGGATTTTGTCTTCAAAAGGTTTTAAAACAAAAAACAACTCCTTATAGCTCCCCTTTGATTTGCATAATTACATCATGCATCATATGATGATCCCCAAAATACACATTCTCCATGCATGCAAAAAGTCATAAAATATCCTTATTTTAATCCCTTATGTCACCCATATCACTATGCATAATTAGGATCTCCTCCATGCAAAACATATTCATCATGCATTTATCATGAGACACATGCATTATTTCATCCTTATGACTCCCTGTGCAAATACATGCATCACATCCTACTTTTCATTATTTCCTTTGTTGACTTAAAGAAAATAAAAAAGAAATAATAAGAAAACTTCACAGGCCCCTTTGGCATCATTAGGATTTAAGATTCTAAAGTCTTCACCACAGGCAGCATTAGCTTGGAATTTGATTTTTGATAAGTATGTGGAAAAAATACCACAAGGGGATCGAACCACCATTGGAGTTTGTGCATGCATATCCAAAAAAGTAAAAGCTTTGCCCTAATTGGGCTCATTATGCATTTTTCATTGTGAGGATACTCTGTGGCACTGCCATGACTGGATATTGCTAGGGTTTGAGGGTGGTGCAGGAGCACCTACAAAATCATGTTTTCTTTTGTAATAAGGTCTATTTGACCAATGCATTTTCATTTTAGTTTGTATCTAGGTCTATTTTGTAAGTCCCAAGTGACTTAGGGCACATTTGTCAAATTGTAACCGCATAATGCCAAAATAGGGCAATACGCCAGTTGGAGGCTATTTTTTAGACAGTTGTCTCCCAACCGCTTGGATTGGTCTCCCAACCGCTTGGATTGGTCTCCCAGCCACTTGGAGTCAGTTTGGTACTACTCAGGGTGAGTTGATAAATTCCCAAAGGAATGAATCAAATGATAATCAAATGTAATCAGATCGAAGAAGGGTTTGAATGTGATTGTATTGTGCTCAGGAGAAATAAAGCAATTCTATTCTGTCCATTTGATTTTTGTTTCTTATAACTGTAAATTGTGTAACTGTAGATTTCCATTTTTTCTGTGTTTTCCATTTTGTTGCCGTATGTCATCGTGAAGCATTCCACTGGTGAGATTTCTGTCAAAATTAGTGGAATGGCTTCGATGTACCAGTATTCATTTTGTTCCTTGTTTTGTTTTGTGTCGACAGTGCAGACATTCCAGAGAGTGCGCTTCGCACAGTAGGTTGACCTAGCATCTCCATGTGCTAGGGTTCAGAGAAGGTAGACTATGCGACGACGGATCGGTGCATCAGCGTAGCAAACCCTAAGGTGGCCGATGGTAAATGTCTCATCGACGAGTAAAGATCAAAGGTGATATCAGGGTGATCGGGGTATTGGCAAACAGATGAAAGACTTGGCTGATCAAGGAGGTCTCACCGACGATGGAGAGTTGAACGACTCGATGTGACTCCTGTGTTATCTCGCCGAAGGTAAGGTGAAGTGGAGTTATCGGTGTCCGTTGTGCGCTCCTCATCATATTGGTATTAGAGCAGGGAAAAGATTTGGGTGGCAAGTCGAATTGAGGATTTGCAGGTGGGTGCTGTCTGTGAATGTTTATGTCAGACAAAGAAAGTGAGATAGAGGCGGAGAGGATGCCCCCCAAAAGTATGTCGCAGGATGCCATTAAGAAGTTGATTGAGGAGATGCTTGAATCCAAGATGGGAGAGTTCAAACAGTCCAAAAGCAAAGATAGGGAAGATGGAAGTGACAACAATGAAGGAGATATAGAAATTGATGAAACCAATAAGAAGACAGAGGAGATACCAGCAGACCAGAGGGCATTTTTAAATGCATTGAAGTCAGTCAATAGGGACACCCTAGATGGGTTACCTATGTATAGTGGAAGTATGGAAGCTGAAGAGGTGATTGACTGGATTGAGGCATTGAACAATCATTTCGAATACAAAGAAGTCCCTAATGATAAGAGGGTTAAGTTGGCAAAGGCAAGATTGAAGGGATCTGCTCTTGCATGGTGGAATTATGAGCAAGGAGAGAGAGTCAAGGAGGGGAAGAATATGATAACCTCTTGGGAAAGGATGAAGACCAAAATCAAGGCACAATTCTTACCCCTGGACTATAACGTACAGATGTATAAGAAATTGCAAAACCTCAGATAGAGAGAACTTGATGTGAATGCATACACACAAGAGTTTCATAAACTCAGTCTTAGATCAAAGAGACAAGAAGAAGCGTCAGAGAAGGTGGCCAGGTATTTGAATGGCCTAAGGATGAACATTCAAGATGAGATTAGCATCTTAGCACCAGAAATAGTGAACAAGTGTTTCCAAATGGCCTTAAGGGCTGAAGAGAAGATAAAGAGGAAGAGTGAGTAGAATAATAGAGGTAGAGGTGGAAGGAATTTCAGAGGTAGAGGTAGTTTTGGAGGAAGAAGTCCTAACCAGAGGCCTAGTGGTGAGTCTAGCCAAGAAGAGCAAGTTGGAGACTCAAGTAGCAGAGGAGGCTACTAGGGAAGAAGGCCTAATGGAAGAGGTGGGATAAATGGATCAGGTCAAGGATCCAAATTCTCCAATATGAGATGTTGTAACTGCAATCAGATAGGGCACCCGACATACAAGTGTCTAGAGAAGGCCTCAACTTCTCATGGTGGTGAGAAGAGAACCACTTTGATTCAAGAAGATGCAAGGAGTGTGACATCTCCTGAAGTGAATCTAGCATCAGAAACAAAAGAGAATCTAATGATCAAGAGGATGTTGCTCAAGGAACCAGTGCAGACTGAACCATCTCAAAGAAGGGCTTTGTTTAGAATCAACTGCAAGATCCAAGGTAAGGTTTGTAAAGTTATTATTGACTTTGCTTCTATGGATAACATTATATCTTTGGAAGTAGTGAATAAGTTGAAGTTAGAAAAGATACCCCATAGTAGTCCATATAAAGTCAGTTGGTTGAATAAGGGGCAGCACATACTCATCAATGAATAGGCATGGGTAGAATTCAATATTGGGGGGTATAGAGATAAAATCTTGTGTGACATCCTTTAAATGGATGCTTGCCATCTTTTGTTAGGTAGACCATGGCAGTTTGACAGAAAGGCTCATCATGATGGAGAAAAGAATTCTTACTCATTCCAAAAGGATGGTGTGACTTATGGGATATAGTCATTGGTAGAAGAGGATCCACAACATGTAGGGTCTAGTGTAATGATGGTAGGAGAGAAAGAATTCATGGACACATTAAAGGAAGGTGATGGAGTAGGTTTTGCTTTGATTGTGAAGCTTAAGGGGGAAAAGAAGAAAAGTGTGAGAGATGTAGGGCCTAAGGAGGTCAGAGATTTGCTTGAGAGTTACAAAGGAGTGATTGCAAAAGATATACCTAATTCCCTACCACCTATCAGAGACATTAGCCATTAGATAGATCTCATACCAGGAGCAGTACTTCCTAATAAGGAAGCATATAAGATGACACCTCAGCAGAATGAAGAGACAACAAATCAGGTTCAAGAAATCCTAAACAAAGGGCTGATAAGGAAGAGCCTTAGCCCATGTGTAGTACCTACTATTTTAGCCCCAAAGAAGGATGGGAAATGGAGACTGTGTACTCATTCTAGGGCAATAAATAGGATAACCATCAGGTATAGGTTTCCTATTCCTAGAATAGAAGATCTAATGGATTGTTTGGGAGGTGCTACCTATTTCTCTAAGATAGACTTGAAGAGTGGGTACCATCAAATAAGGATAAGAGAAGGGGATGAGTGGAAGACAACTTTCAAAACCGATGAAGGGTTGTATGACTGGCTTGTGATGCCTTTCGGTCTTTTAAATGCCCCTAGCACTTTTATGAGACTCATGAATGAGGTGTTGCAGGAATTCATAGGGAAATTCATGGTAATCTACCTTGACGATATTTTGGTGTTTAGTAAGAGCAAGGAAGAACACTTGGAACATTTGGAGATAGTCTTGAAGAGGTTGTAAGGTCAGAAATTATTGATAAACTTGGAAAAGTGTGACTTCATGAAACAAGAATTGGTGTACCTAGGTTTTGTCATCTCTAAGGGTGATTTGCAAATGGATCCTTCCAAGGTAGAGGCTATTTTGCATTGGCCTACACCTCAAACAGTAGGAAAGGTCAGAAGTTTCCATGGTTTGGCCACATTTTATAGGAAATTTATTAAGAACTACAGTGATATTTGTGCACCTATGTTAGAAAACATCAAGGGCGGAGGAAAGATGAAGTTTGTGTGGACAACAGAGGCAGATCAGAGTTTTGAAAGTCTGAAACAAAAAGTTGCCAAGTATCCTATTTTAGTACTTCCTGATTTCAATAAGGTTTTTACCATTGAATGTGATGCAAGTGGGTTGGACATAGGAGCAGTGTTGAGCCAAGAAGACAGACTAGTAGCCTTCTTCAGTGAAAAGTTAAATGAAGCCAAGAGGAAGTACTCCTCTTATGATTTAGAGTTGTATGCTATGGTACAAGCTCTGAAGAAATGGAGGCACTATTTGCTTCCTAAAGAATTTATTGTATACACTGACAATCATGCTCTCAGTTTTTTGAATAGACAAGAAAAGCTCAGTCATAGACACATGAAATGGGTGGAAAGTCTTCAAGCATACACCTTCATCATCAAGCATAAGAAAGGGATAACCAATAAGGTTGCTGATGCTTTAAGCAGAAGGGTGTTGACAGTACAAGAAGTGTAGCTACAAATTATGGGTGTTGAGTCACTCAAAGGATTGTGTGAAGAGGACCAAGATTTCAAGGAGATTTACAAGGTATGCTGTGAGTTTGCCAATGCTTTCCACAGTGAATTTTTAGATTATACATTGCAGGATGGACTTTTGTTTAAAGGAAGTCAACTATGTATTCCTAAGTATTCCATGAGGGATAATATAGTGAAGGAGAAACATTGTGGGGATTTAGGAGGACATTTTGGGCTCAATAAGACCTTAGATCTTGTAAGGTTTTACTTTTGGCCAAGGATGCAATCTGATATCAGAAGGTTTGTTGAGAGTTGTATGATTTGCCAGAGAGCAAAGGGAGTCTCAACCAATGCAGGACTGTACCAACCTTTGCCCATACCAAACAGACCTTGGGAAAGTCTGAGTATGGATTTTGTGATGGGATTGCCCAAGACAAGGATAGGTTATGACAGTGTGTTTGTTGTGGTAGATAGATTCAGCAAAATGGTGCACTTTATTCCTTGTAAGACCACCAATGATGCTAGTTACATTGCAGGTTTGTTCTTTAAAGAAATTGTCAGGATTCATGGGTTACCTTTGAGTATTGTATCTGACAGAGACAACAAATTTGTGGGACATTTTTGGAGAACCTTGTTGAAAAGATTGGGTACAAATTTGTCTTTTAGTTTAGCCTATCATCCTCAGACTGATGGCCAAACTGAGGTTGTGAATAGGTCATTAGGCAATCTACTGAGATGTTTGATAAGAGAACATGGCAGTAGTTGGGATGTGGTACTCCCACAAGCAGAGTATGCCTATAATGATTCTACAAATAGAAGTACAAGTCTAAGTCCTTTTGAAGTTGTTTATGGTAGTCATCCTAGAGAAATTTTTGAATTAAGAGATGTTCAAGGGTTGGACAAAAGGAGTGGACATGCTGATACATTTGTAGAGGCTATGAAAGAGATCCATCAACAAGTCAGAGATACTCTACACCAGAACAGTCAGAAGATCAAGGCTAGAGTGGATCAAAGAAGAAGGGATGTGTAGTACCAAATAGGAGATATGGTCAAGGTTCATCTCAAAAAGAGCAGACTACCCACAGGAAAACACAGCAAGTTGATGTTGTGGAAAATTTGATCTTGTTAGATTCTGGAGAAATATGGTCCTAATGCTTACAAAATTGAACTCCCTGATGATATTGTTGTTTCACCTATATTCAATGTTGCTGATCTAACATTATATAAGAGTCCTGATATAGGAGAAGGTGCAGACGATTCTGTCCATGACACTGCAGAGTGGGTGCAACACTTACCACCTAAGGAACCACCAAAGATGGAGTGCATCTTGGATAGCAGGACAACCAAGAAGACCAGAAATCAGACCTATTTTGAGCACTTAGTCAAATGGCAAGGACTTCTAGATTCTAAAGCGACATGGATACTGGAAGAAGACATAAAAAAGTAGGGTGGTGATTTGTAGCAGTTAGTCTCTAAGAGGACTTGAGACAACTTTCACCCGGGGAGTATGGTGCAGGAGCACCTACAAAATCATGTTTTCTTTTGTAATAAGGTCTATTTGACCAATGCATTTTCATTTCAGTTTGTATCTAGGTCTATTTTGTAAGTCCCATGTGACTTAGGGCACATTTGTCAAATTGTAACCGCATAATGCCAAAATAGGGCAGTAGGGCAGTTGGAGGCTATTTTTTAGACAGTTGTCTCCCAGCCGCTTGGATTGGTCTCCCAGTCGCTTGGAGTCAGTTTGGTACTACTCAGGGTGAGTTGAGAAATGCCCAGAGGAATGAACCAAATGATAATTGAATGTAATTAGATCGAAGAAGGGTTTGAATGTGATTGTATTGTGCTCAGGAGAAATAAAGCAATTCTGTTATGTCCATTCGATTTCCATTTCTTATAACTACAAATCGTGTAACTGTAGATTTCCATTTTTTCTGTGTTTTCCATTTTGTTGCCATATGTTGTCATGAAGCATTCCACTGGTGAGATTTCTGTCAAAATCAGTGGAATGGCTTCGATGTACCAGTATTCATTTTATTCCTTGTTTTGTTTTGTGTCAACAGTGCAGACGTTCTAGACAGTGCGCTTCGCATTAGTAGGCTGACCTAGCATCTCCATGTGCTAGGGTTCAAAGAAGGTAGACTGTGTGACAGCAGATCGATGCATCAGCATAGCAAACCCTAAGGTGGCTGATGGTAAATGTCTCATAGATGAGTAAAGGTCAAAGGTGATATCGGGCTGATCAGGGTATCGGCAGACGGACGAAAGACTTGGCCGATAAAGGAGGTCTCACCGATGATGGAGAGTTGAATGACTCGATGTGAGTCCTGTGTTATCTCGCCGAAGGCAAGGTGAAGTGGAGTTATTGGTGTCTGCTGTGTGCTCCTCATCAGAGGGTTTGGAGGTCTCAATGAAGGCAACTGAAGCTATTAAAGGCTTTCTTGCTGCTTCCATGAAGGACTTTATTGGTAAGCAAGGATCATATCTATTGTTCTCTTTGATTTCACAGTAAAGACTTGTTCATTTGCTACTTGCCCCATGTTCAATTATGGAGAAACCTTGTTCTTTGGCTCTTCTTGTGAATAAAAGAGAAAAGAAAGAGGTTTCTTCTTCTTTGGTATCCATATTATAGCATTATGTTTCTCTTATCAAGCTTCTTTAGTGAAAACCCTTCCTTTACCTTTTTGGATCAAGCTTGACCCCTTGTTTCCTTAGTGTATATAATGCAAAAACTACTTTTCTACATTTTATATATTTTACTCATGAAGAAAAGTTGGAAAAGATGATTTGTTTCTCATATCATTAGTGGGCTTATCTCCTTTTCTGCATTTCCTGTGTCTTTGATGATTTCTACATTCTCAGGCTTTTGTATGAGGTCTGTCATGATTCATTCTGTATTTTTTTTAATGATATTATGAAAAGAAACTGTGAGAAGAAGCTTGTAAGATCTTTAGTGAGCACAATATCTTAACTTTCTATGGCTCTGTCTTAAATGCAAGAACTGTTCCTTAAGTTCATGATTATTTTCTACATGCTAGGGTTCCACCTAAAGACTGTTCCATGATTGTCAAAGGTTCTGTGTACTGTCCTTAGACATTCTTTCTACTCTTCCTGCTTTTGACAGTCTTCTTTCTTGTGTACATGCTGCTTAATTTGTATTCAGTGATGATTGTTCCTTCAGATAGAACACTATCTTTACATAGTCTGCATACCCTTCCTTTCAACATGATTGTCTCTCTTAACATAACTGTCTCAACACTTTAGCATCTTTATTAGGGTATTTACTATCTATTGCATATTATTATTTCCACCTTTGAAACCAACAGGAATAGATGACTGTACTTATCCTTATAATGGTATGATATAATGCATGACTCTTATGACATGGTTTTATTTGACTCCATTATGACTGCTGTTCATTCCATCAAGACTGCACCTCATGATGAAATGACTATCCTCTGCAAAGGCTGTCCCTAAGACTGCACTTAACTACACTTTAGGTTTTCTTTTACTGTCACCTCTAGTTGCATGGCTATGTTTACCTTTTCTTTGATGCCATTAATGTGTCTCTACATGATGTCTTGATGACTATGCATATGATGCCTGTTGATCCTTGATGGCTATACCTTTGACTGTCCTGTTTTCTTTTATTGTATCCAATAGAAATCTTACACCTCATTCACAACAAAAGTGGTAAATATTTATCTTATTATCTCATGAATGTTCTTTGCCTCTGTTTCTGTCATCAATAATTACTCTTTCTCACTGTGTTATGTTAATCATTGCTTCTTCATGCCCTCAAACCCTTATGATATCACTGTCACCTTCTTGCATTTGTTCTGATTCATGACTGCCACTGTATTCCTCTTCATGGTATTTTAGTCTTGAAACTTTATTCTGATGATGTGATGGAAGAGGTTCTCTTTTGTTTGTATACAAACCCTACTAGGGTTTCATCTTGTCTTTAACCCTCCTAGTAACATTGCTCAGTGGTTTTTTGGTGACAGTTAGCTTCAAAAGGGATAGTACTCTTGTCTTCATTCTGCTGTTCCATCTTGTAGCTCATATACCTGTATGTGATCATACTTTGTGATGAAGGCAAAAATGAATAAGTTTATGAAATCTCCTGTTGTTCCCATTTGCCTCCTGTAGATGAATGAAAGTATATGTATCTTTGCTGCTCCATGATCTTGACTGTACCTTGACTATGTAGGATTACATGCTACCACTCTTAGTATCTTCATACTCTTGTGACAGTAACATGAGGCTTGGAGAGGGGCCACTATCCCTTGTTGACTTTCATGATAGTTTATTCAATACTATTACCAACTTCTTCATGGCATTTTGACTATTCTTGACTGTGTAGTGCATCTCACATGCTCATTACAGTGTCTAGACTGTCACTTCTCCTTGACTGCTATTAACTTTCAAAGTTAGAAGGAAGTGATGCCTGTAGTTGAAAAAGTTGCTCCTCTTTCTTTTTATCTTTACTACACTTGATTGTCTCTTGTAGTTGTAGCACTGTATCCTTGTGCATATTGTCTTCACATTTTGCATCCTTCAATAGGTACTGTGTGTGCATTCTACTCATGCTTCTTGATCAATGACGTTGATCATTTGTTAATACCAATAGAACTACTGTGTATCTCTTGTTGCTAGTATCTTATGGGTTGATTACTTTCATCTGTGGCAGCCATGCTACCTGTCTATTTATTACAAGGCTCACTATACTCTATTGGAATTTTAAGACTCTTAGCTGATGGTTGTTTCTCATTGATGACTACCCTTTATCTCTTATCTTTATGCAATGAAAACAACAAATTGTTGAGACTGTTGAAAGATTGCAAGACCTTGAGGCCTTTGATGTCCTCTCTATCACAGATGTGTGGTAGTTTCATGTATTCAATAGCAATTTTACACTTCATTCATAACAAAAAATGGAAAATACCTGTTCTTAAATGCTACTCCATGATGTAGCTGCACTCGTATCCTTCATTGCATGGTACTCAAATGTATACTTATTTCTTTATGATGACTGTCCTTGACTTGTACCTTACAAGGCTGTCCTATATGCTGCTCCATCATGGCTGTAATACTCTTGATATTGCCTTGAATGTTGTCTTCTTGGCACATGACTATGCCTTGTAGTTGAGGTCCTATCCTTAGTAAATGTTCACTACTTGATGACTGCAACTTCATGATGGCACATGTTCTTTGATTTGATTGATGATTGCTGTCCTAAACTAATGTTGATTACAATATGACAAAAGGTTGTTTATAAGCATGCTAGGCTCAACCCTTGTGGGAGCACATTTTCTCCACATGCTATTTCATAAAAAATGAGTTAGCAACATGATTTATCCTATACCTGCATAGTGAACAAACAGGTTAGCACATAAAAACATATCTTGGATTTACAGGTCATGATGCTTCTTGTGTGGATTTATCTTTCTCTCTAATATGGCACTTGAATCTGCTTGTTCAACTATTTCTTCTGCTTCTCTTTTTTGCATAATCTGATCATTAATGACTGCTACTCCATTAAAGTTGTACTTTTGTTGTTTGATTATGCATATGAAAAGTATTGGAACCCAGAGCTCTAACATAACTTCTTGCAAGTATTTTGGAGCTTAGCAAATGGAGGGAGCTGAAGATCAACTCAACAATCTCAGGATTCGTCATTCACAGGCAATGACGGGTCCCTCTCCTTTTCTAATGCATTATTATTCTTTCTAAAGTAGAATTTACTTTTAGGTAGCATGTTCTAGTTATCCCATGGCTTGTGTGGGACATATTTGAACACTCTTTTGAATACAATCAGTTATTTCACCTTATGCAATGATTTATGTATACTTTGCTTTCTAAATCAAATACATAGCATAAAACAACTAAAACTCTTTTAAACACATGTTTAAAATATGATGAAGAAATGAAAGTTTTTAAATACCTCTCTCGTGAAACTACACTAAAATGTACTAAATAATCAACAACATCATAACTAAAAATGAAGTCAATTTAAAAATTGTCATTCTTTGAATGTTTGTTTTCTTGTCTCTAGGGTATTTCACTTACCAGGATGGTTTGAAAGCTCAGCTTGAGCTATCATATGATCCTGATAAGTGATATTTTCTTGTTCTTTTGTCAAGACATTAGACATTTAACTAGATGATCATTGCACATAAAAATTTTCTTTACCCCCTTTCTAACAACTGCTGTCTAGGCCTCACTAAATTAGGTTGCAAACATAATTTAGTAACATTTTTGGTGACCTCTCAGGGGTGTTTGCCTGCTAAAAAAATAGAACTAGTAGCCTTCTGAATCCATTGGGCATATGAGTCTTTTCTTGCCTGAAATCTTGAAAACTTCTGCAACTCAACTAACAGAAAAATACAGTAGCCAAACAATACTGAAATTAAACTAATCTGACCTTGTTTAGGGCATGGCCAGGAAAATGTGCATGTGCACTTCTTGGAAAACAAAACAAAATTGAAATGAAATGTGCTAAAAGCACTTATTTGCAGCAAAGCTGCTCTTCTAGTAGCATTGTTTGAGGTGAATCCTATTGACAGGGATTGACAACACCTCTCCATCTAACTTTGCAAGATGAAATGCATTGTGTTGCTTGCATTCTGTAATGATATATGGGCCATCCCACATGGCATCAAACTTGGTATGTTTACCAGGTTTTCTTTTAAGCTCATCCCATTTGAATACTAGATTTCCTTCCTTGAAAACTCTTGGAACTGCCTTTCTGTCAAAGGTTCTTTTCATTTGAGCTTGATGTATCTCCAAATTTCTCAGTGCTTCTTTTCTAGATTCTTCCAGCTCCATTAGCTATGCAAGCCTAACTTTCATTGGTTGTTCTTCTAACAGTTCAAGCTCTTTGACATAACTTAGAGTTGGTAGCTCAACTGAAATTAGCAATTTGGCTTCTTTCCCATAAGTTAGAACATAAGGTGAATTACCTATAGCTTTCTTTGGAGTTATCCTATCATCCCAAAGGGCTAATTTCAACTTATCATGCCAAGATCTCTTATTACCATCAACTGTTTTCTTAATTATCTTAATCAAGTTCTTATTGGTTGATTCAGTTTGTCCATTACCCTGGAGGTAGTAGTTGGATGAAGTATTCAAAAAAATATTGTTCTTTACAGACCAATCAGAAACTTTTAAACCAATGAATGCTAAAGCATTATTAGAAATGATTGAATCAGGAGTGCCAAACTTGGAAACTAAGTCTTGGTAGAAGTTCAACACAGAAGTCTCATTTGCCTCCTTCAATGCAACTACTTCAGGCCACTTTGTAAAATAATCTATTGCAGTTAGTATCCATTTATGTCCTTGACTTGAAGGTGGGTTAATGGGACCAATAAAATCCAAACCCCACTTATTGAATGGTTGTTCTACCTGAATTGTATGTAGAGGCATGGCTGTAAGCTTTTGCTTTCCTGCAAACACTGAACATTTATTACACTTCTTCACCTAATCATGTGCATCTTTAAATAATTCTGACCAATAATAACCAGCTCTCATAATCTTTAGAGCTATTTTTCTTGGTGCAAAGTGGCCTCCAGAAGGCCCATCATGAAATTCTTCTAGAATTTTCAGAATCTGTTCTAGTTCTACACATCTGAGCAAAACACCATGAAAATCCCTTTTATACAAAATTCCATCAATTACAGCATAAGGTATGGCTTGTAGCCTGTAATACCTTCTTTTTGATCTATCTAATCCTCTAGGATAGTCTCCAGTATGTAAATAATGAATAATTTATTGAACCCAACTTGTAGATGGAACTGGGACAACAACTTGTTCTTGGTTTTATAGCACTGTCACAGATTCTTCTACAAGTTTTGTGTTGTTTTCTTCACCCCCTACAAACTACTCACACAAACCTTTATCTCGGACAAGCTTGGTGACCTTGATCTGAATGTCATACTCCATCACTTTTGTAATCCATCCTACCCTTTTATCACTTAGATCCTTGCTAAGAAAGAATTCTTTAATTGTTGGATGGGTAACCATCAGCTGTATTCTATTGTTAGAAAGCATGTGTTTAAAATTTTTAAAGCTTCTTATTATATCCAATACATGTTTCTCAACAAATGAATATCTTACCTCATAATCATGAAGAATTTGGCTAAAGAAAGCCACAGGCTACTCTAATCCTTCCTCATTTTGTTGACAGAGCATTGTTGAAATTGTATCAACACTACCAAATGCATACAAGATGAAATCTTTATCAAAGTTTGGATTGATGAGTGTTGGGGCAGCAGCAAGTGCCTCTTTGATTTCTTCAAAACTTTGCTTACCTTCCTTTGTCCAGCTGAAAGGGATATTCTTTTTTAGCATGGTTGTAAGGGGCTGTAATAATGCTGCTATGTTGGGTATGAACCTCCTTACAAAGTTGATTCTTTCAAGAAAGCTTTGTAAGCCTTTCTTATGAGCTGGAAGAGGTAATGTTAAGATTGCAGAAATCCTTTCTAGATCTATGGATATTCCATCCTTTGACACTATGTGTCCCAAAAGCTTTCCTTCATGAATAGAAAAAATGCTCTTTTTTGGGTTGAGTGAGACCCCAAATTCTTTGCACCTTTCAAAGATCTGCCTAAGATGATCAAAATGTTCATCAACTTGCTTTGAAAAAATAGTTACATCATCCAAATTTACAAGTACAAATTTATTTATGAGGCCTTGAAAAGCCATGTCCACGGCTCTTTGAAAAGTTGCCTCTGCATTGGACAATCCAAATGACATTTTTCTGTAGGCCATTGTGTCCCACTTGGTAGTGAAGGTAGTCTTGTACTGGTCTTCCTCTTTCACTAAAATCTGATTGTATCTAGAATAACCATCCAATAAAGAAAACCTTTCTGATCCTAAAACAAACTGTAGAATTTGCTCCATTGAGGACAACGGGTAGTGGTCTTTAAAAGAGGCTCTATTCAGATCACAGAAATCAACACAAAGCCTAATCTCACCATTTTTCTTTCTAACTGGAACCAAGTTAGAAACCCAAGATGTATGCTTAATTGGAAAGATAATGTTACCTTCAATCAACTTGTTTAATTCAGTCTTCATAAGAACCTCCAGCTTTGGGTTTAATGGTCTCTATTTTTGTCTAACTGGTTTGGCCTTGGGTTCGAGCTCAATAGTATATTGGGCTAACTCAAGGTTAAAACCCTTTAGATCTCCATACTCCCAAGAAAATACTGGTGGTTTTAGGACAAACAACTGAGGGGGGGTGAATCAGTTGTCACCAGAATTTTTGTTCTTTAAACGCTTAAGGCCTTCTTATATTTCTATAGCATAATAATGATTTAATCATGGAAGCACAATGCAATAATTAAAAGAAAAAACATGTTCAACACATATGACACTAGGATTTTAACGTGGAAAACCCGATTAAGGGAAAAACCATGGGGTGACTAACCCAAGATTGTATTCTCTGTTAAAAGAATAAGAAGAAAAGATGGCACTTACCAATTAGGGCTCACTGCCCGAGCACACTGCTCACAAGAGGGCCACTGCCTACATGAGACACACTGTCTACAGAATAATATAAATATTACATAATTGAATTGGAGATTAGCATCTTCACCATGCTTGAGATAGTTCCATTTAAGCTCAACACTTTGCTTTTTGCTCTTCTCCTCTCTACCACTTTCTCATCTTGACCAAGGATACTTTGAAATGAATTCACAAATCTTATTTATACAAGACATCAACTTTGGGATAATAATCAAAGTCGGCACATTACATACTTTATTGTATTACAGAGCAATTACACAAATACAACTTGATTTATTACAAAACTTTATGTGTATCACCACGTTGTCAGCCACACATATCTGGGACTTCAATCTTCTTTGAGGAACACGCCATGCTTCGCAGAACATCTTCACGATCATCTACAAGATGTGTAAAACATTCGGTCGGCCAAGATTAGGAAGAACACCATCACCCGAAAATAAATCTTCAATTACGAGCTCAATCTTCAATGCGGACTGCCAACATGAACTGGACACAATCTAGAGACCCCCACAAGCTTGCTTGAATCACCAGAAACATCCACACCACTTCTGCTTACTGAAATCATTCACATATTCATTTGAAACCTCAAGAACATAGTCTGTCATCACTGTCACATTAGAATAATTGCTTGCGGACCTCCAGACCACGAACCAATTGAGTTATCAATTCACATTGGCTTCCTAAACATGCCACCAAATCTGCAGAACAAGATATTGCATTTCTGGATCTGACCGGACCTATTTGTGTCACTCTGTCACCTCTGAATAGCTGCCAGAACCAATTTTACTCATATGGCCATAACTTCTCCAAATCTTCATGCAGACCTCTCAAATCTTGACTAGATCATCTTTAGACACTATCTACAAACCCTTTGATGCACATTCTCTGATCTTCATCTAGCTGGGATCTTCACTTCATAGAGCTCCACTGTCTTCACTATTCTCTATTTCTGATAGGACTAATTTTCTCAATATCCTTAGCACATAGCTCATCCAATCCTTGACATCAATGCAACAACAGTATGTTGACATCATTGACAACACTGGTTAGGCCCATGCCTACAACAATCTCCTCCTTTGTCATTGATGGAAACATATGATGTGAAAAACTGTTTTAACCATCAAGACAAGAAATTCTCCTCACTAAATGACATAGCTCCCCCTATCAACAACAATCATTCATATGTCTTCTCTTTCTTTACTTCTCCCCCTTTGATCAACAACCACTTTTGTTTTTCACATGTCTTCTCTCCCCCTTTGACATCAATGGCAAAGGGCACATACTTGATTCAATACTTCAGAATCATTCAGACTGCTCCCCCTGAGTAGCAGCTTCCTATCATCAATCTGGACCACAAGATGTGACTGTGAGATCCACCAGACTGATGCACATCAGTGCACCTTAATTCAGAACCGGAGGGGTAACCCCTAACTTCTCCTTGAGATACTCAAAAGAGTAATTAGGTAGAGGTTTAGTAAAAATGTCTGCAATCTGATCCTTTGAGGGCACAAAGTCCAATCTGACTTCATTCTTGTTCACCTGCTCTCTCAAAAAGTGAAACTTGATGGATATATCTTTTGTATTTGAATGCAACACCAGATTTTTTGATATATTTATTACACATGAGTTATCACAGAAGATTTTGATAAGTTCCTCATACTCCATTCTAATGTCTCTTAGCATTTGCTTCATCCACAATACTTAAGTGCAACTACCCGCTGTTGTAATATATTTTGCTTTTGCAGTGGACAGAGATATTGCCTCTTGTTTCTTGCTCAGCCAAGAAACCAATCTTTTCCCGAAAAAGAATGCACCACCACTGGTACTCTTCTGGTCATCCACATCTCCTGCCCAATCAACATTTGTATATGCATGAAGAGAGAAATCATGATCCCTAGGATACCATAAACCATACTCAATTGTTTCCTTTAGATATCTGAGAATTCTCTTGATTGCCATGACATGCAATTCTCTAGGATCAGCTTGGAATCTGGCAACAAGACCAACAACATTCATAATGTTAGGTCTAGTTTGAGTAAGATACAGTAGTCCTCTAATCATTGACCTGTACTTTTTCTGATCAGCCTTAGGAGATTCATCATCTTTGCTTAGTTTACATCCGGTTGCCATGGGAGTATTCATTGGCTTTGAATCTTCTATCCCAAATTTCTTCAACATTTCTTTCACATATTTGGTCTGTGATATGAAGATTCGTTTCTTTGTTTGAGTGATTTGCAGACCTAAGAAGAAATTCATTTCCCCAAACATAGACATCTCAAATTCACTTTTCATTTGATTTGCAAAAGTCTTGCACATACTATCTCCCTCCAAAAAATGATATCATTAACAAATACTTCAACAATCAAGATATTCTCATGATCAATCTTGAAGTACAAGTTACTGTCAGCAGTACCTTTGTTGAAACCAATCTTCAAAAGATGTTTATCCAATCTTTCATACCAAGCCCATGGGGCTTGTTTGAGTCCATACAATGCTTTCTTCAATTTGTAGACCATATCACCATGATCAGACAATTGAAATCCATCCGGTTGCTCAATGTATACCTCTTATTCCAAATCGCCATTCAGGAAGGCAGACTTGACATCCATCTAATATACTTTGAAATCCTTGAAGGCAACAAAAGTAAGAAATAATGTGACTGCTTCAATTCTTGCCACCGGAGCAAAAGTTTCTTCAAAGTCAACTCCTTCTACTTGAGAATAGCCCTTACAAACCAATCTGGCTTTGTTTCTGACTACTTCACCATCTTCATTTAGTTTATTCCGGAAGACCCACTTAGTCCCAATCACATTTTTGTCTTTAGTTCTGGGAACAAGATCCTAAGTGTGATTTTTCTTAATTTGCATCAACTCTTCCTCCATTGCTTTAGCCCAGCTTTCATCATTGCATGCTTCACTTACTATTTTTGGTTCAATATTTGAAATCAAACAATACTTTTCTGAATCTTGAGAAATCTTTCTTCTTGTTTGAACACCTTTGCTTCTATCACCTATGATCTGGTCTTCAGAATGATTTAGTCTTACATACCTAGGAGTTTTGGGAATTTCTTGTACTACTATTTCTTAGGCAGGTTCATTCAAAATTATCTCTTCTTTCGGTATTTCAGGATTCTCCGGATCAGTCTAGATTTGAACTTCAGAAGGGGCTTGAACTTCTTGGACCAAAACATCACTCTGATATCTGCTTCATACTCATAAAACCTTGAGGGATTTTTAGTGCCTTCACATTTGTACTTTCTACAATCTTTCTTAATCTCTTGTTATAACACCAGTAAGCTTTGCTTTGAGTGGAGTAACCCAAGAATATTCATTCATCACTTCTAGCATCAAATTTGCCAAGATATTCATCTCTTTTAATGTAACATTTACTACCAAAGACTCTGAAATACTTCACAGTAGGAGTGATGCCAAACCAGAGTTCATAAGGGGTCTTACTAGTATTGCTTCTATTTTGTACTTGATTAAGAGTATAGACAGCAGTGCTTACAGCTTCTCTCCAGTAGATCTGAGGGACATTTGCTTCCATCATCATGGTTCTAGATGCTTCTTGGATGGTCTGGTTCTTTCTCTCCACTACTCCATTCTGTTGTGGAGTCCTTGAGGTAGATAACTGTCTCTTTATCCCATGTTTCTCATAGAATTCTATGAACTCTCTAGATGTGAATTCACCACCTCTATCAGACCTAAGACATTTTATGTTTAACTCCGTTTCATTTTCTACCATAGCCTTGAATATTTTGAACTTCTCAAAAGCCTCATATTTCTCTTTCAGGAAAGTTACCCACATCATCCGGGAATGGTCATTAATCAGTAACATGAAATATCTATCACCTTGCAAACTCTTGATTCTTTCTAGTCCACATAGATCAGTGTGTACTAAGTCCAACAATCTGGTAGAAGATTGTTCCTTACTTTTGAATGTGACTCTGCTCTGCTTACCTAACTGACATTCCTTGCACAAACTGTTAGTAGGTTTCACCAATCTTGGAAGATCTCTTACAACTTGAGTGTTTCTTATCTTGACGATACTCTCAAAATTTACATGACACATTCTCCTATGCCACAACCAACTTTGATCAATTTGAACAAATAAACAACTTTTTCCAGTACCAACCAAGTGGAAGATGTTACCTTTTGTTTGAGTATCGAATGCAATCTCTGTTCCAGAGCTTTCAAAGATTTTACATTTTCCATTTTTGAATCAGAGATCATAGCCTTTGTCCACCAACTGCCCAACACTGAGGAGATTATGCTTCAGACCTTCAACATACAGTACATCACTGGTTTTGTTCTTTCCATAAAATGAAATAGTTCCTCTACCTCTGATTCTGCTAGCAGAATTATCACCAAATTTTACAACTCCTCCTTCATATCTTTCGAGATCTATGAAATTATTTTTGTCACCAGTCATATGGTGGGAGCATCCACTGTCAATGACCCATTCATCCTTTTCCTCAATTTGAGAAGCTAGAGCTCTTTCTATCTGTTTATGATTGATAGATTCAATGGGCATTGGATCTTCTTCCTTAATGGCAATAAACACCCAGTCACTTTCGGATTTGTTTCCTGTCTCCGATTCATCATCTGTTACTCCGTCATCATCATCTTCATGAACATAATAACATTTCTTTTAGAATCTTGATTTACTAGGATTTTTTCTTGAAAATCTTTCCGAACATCTTGAAGCAAAATGACCAATCTTGTTGTAGTTGAAACATTTGAAGGGCAATTTTCCTTCATACTTACCAGATCCTCTTGGTAGTCTTTTTGCAATAAGGGCTTCAAGTTGAGCAGCTTCTACCTCATCTTCTTCCAGATCTTTTCTTGCTTTTTCATACCATGATAGTTTCTTTGAGGAGTTTTCTCCTAGATCATACCTTTGTTTGCCTTTTATAGAGGCACTAGCTTTGAATACAGATTCAATCCTGGGGGGTGCATCTCCAAACTCAGCCAATTCAAATGCAGCTAATTTTCCAACCAATTGATCCCTTGTGATATTTGATAAAGATCTGAATTCCTCAATAGCAACAACCTTGTGTTTGTAAGCAGGAGGTAAGGATCTGAGAACTTTGGCAACAATCTCATCTTCATCTAAGGTTCCACCAGCACATCTAATGCCACAAACAAGCTCATTTACTTTTGGCATAAATGTAGTGATATTCTCATCTTCATTCATCTTTAGATTTTCAAATTTTCCTTTTAGACTTTGTAGCTTGGCACATTTAACATATTTGTCTCCTTCATGCAGAAGTGCCAGCTTTGACCAAATTTCATATGCAGTTTTTAAATCCATAACATTCATCAGCTCTGAATCATATAAGGCACTCGGTAAGGCTTCTTTAGCTTGAAGATTATCTTCAGCATCTCTGATTTCATCTGTAGTTGCCAGATCATTCTTTGGAGGGACATACTTCTTTGTAGTCATGGTCCAATATTGCATTCCCATACATTGCAAGTGACATTCCATGCGGATTTTCCAAAGAGTGTAATTTGTTCCATCAAACCTCAGACTGTCCTTCTTGTAGGAAGACATCCTAGGTCTCCTCAAGCAATTAAGCTCTTTTAGAGGAACTTAGCTCTGATACCAATTGATGGTTTTAGAACAAACAACTAAGAGGGGGGGTGAATCAGTTCTCCCCAGAATTTCTGTTCTTTAAACACTTAAGGCCTTCTTATATTTCTACAGCATAATAATGATTTAATCATGGAAGCACAATGCAATAATTAAAAGAAAAAACATGTTCAACACATATGACACCAGGATTTTAATGTGGAAAACCTAGTTAAGGGAAAAACCACGGGGTGACTAACCCAAGATTGTATTCTCTATTAAAAGAATAAGAAGAAAAGATGGCACTTGCCAATTAGGGCTCACTGCCTGAGCACACTACTCACAAGAGGCGCACTGCCTACAAGAGACAGATTGTCTACAGAATAATATAAATATTACATACTTGAACTGGAGATTAGCATCTTCACCATGCTTGAGATAGTTCCATTTAAGCTCAACACTTCTGCTCTGCTTTTCACTCTTCTCCTCTTTACCACTTTCTCATCTCGACCAAGGATACTTTGAAATGACTTCACAAATCTTATTTATACAAGACATCAACTTTGGGATAATCATCAAAGTCGACACAATACATACTTTATTTTATTACAGAGAAATTACACAAATACAACTTGACTTATTACAAAACTTTATGCATATCACCACGTTTTGGCCACACATATCTAGAACTTCAATCTTCTTTGAGGAACACACCATGCTTCGCAGGACATCTTCAAGATCATTCGCAAGATGTGTAAAACATCCAGTCGGCCAAGATTAGGAAGAACACCATCACCCGAAAGTAAATCTTCAATTACGAGCTCAATCTTCAATGCGGACTGCCAACACAAACTAGACACAATCTAGAGACCCCCACAAGCTTGCTTGAATCACCAAAAACATCCACACTACTTCTGCTTACTGAAATCATTTGCATCTTCATCTGGAACCTTAAGAACACAGTCTGTCATCACTGTCACATTAGAATAATTGCTTGCGGACCTCTAGACCACGAACCAATTGAGTTGTCAATTCACATTGGCTTCCTAAACATGCCACCAAATCCGCAGAACAAGATATTACATTTTCAGATCTCACCAGACCTATTTGTGTCACTCTATCACCTCTGAACAGCTGCCAGAACCAATTTTACTCATATGGACATAACTTCTCCAAATCTTCATGAGGACCTCTCAAATCTTGACTGGATCATCTTTAGACACGTATCTACAAACCCTTTGATGTGCATTCTCTGATCTTCATCTAGCTAGGATCTTCACTTCATAGAGCTCCACTGTCTTCACTGTTCTTCTCTGTTTTTGATAGGACTAATTTTCTCAATATCCTTAGCACACAGCTCATCCAATCCTTGACATCAATGCAACAGGAGTATGTTGACATCAATGACAACATCGGTTAGGCCCATGCTTGCAACAAATACATCACTGAATTCTTGACACAGCAAAATAAAAGCTTGTTGTTCCTCTTTTGTGCACACTTTTCCAAGCTTAAGCATCTTGTCTTTGAATATCTCAATAGGCTCATAATGCTCTTGTTTCACAGATAAGCTGGCTTTATCTCTTCTAACTTGATCATCAGTGTTAAATATTGACTCTAAGGTTGCCAAACCCTTAGGCAACTTACTTGACTTTAATTGTAATATCTGGTCATCATATTGTTGCAACCATTTCTGTTGATTTCCTGCAACAAACTTAGCTTCTTCCATTAGAAAATTAAAAAATTGTTCATCACTATTAAAGACTTACCAACTTGTATTATTGTCTGGCACTGATGGTCTAACAACAATTTTAACATAAAGAGGAGTATGAACATTCTTCATTTATACTAGAATATCATATTCAACACCAATAGCAGCCAATTTATCAGCCTGTTTATTATCAATCCTTGGTATAGACATCAAATTAAAATCATCAAATTCATCTATCATATCCCAAACTCTGTGTCTGTACAGTTTCAACAAATCATTTTTGGTGACAACAATATTCCTCACTTGTTTTACCACTAATTCACTATCTCCATACACTTTAAGGCATTTAATATTTCTTTTTCTAGCCCATTCTAATCCATGCACTAGTGCCTCATACTCAACTGAGTTATTTGAACAACTGAAAGCAAAACATAAAGATGAATAATACTTTTCACCTGTGGGAGAAACTAAAACAGCTCCTCCACCAGCACTAATTTTGCTTCTGGAACTATCAAAATACAACTGCCAGATATCATTATCAGATTGTTTACTTTTCTGATTTTCACCTTTTAATAGGTTTGGAATAGGAGCATCTTTCTCTTGAATCATATAAACACCAAGACCCATTTCATCCATTTGATCAAAAGGATCTATCTCATGATTATCTGCTGCCCATTGATCTAAATTTACATCAGGTATGCCTTCAATAGGTGTATTTGGTTCTTGGACAACAGGTATATCCTCTTGATCATATATGGCAAGATTTGCATTTATGGGACTGGGGATATATGGTTCAAGATGATCATTGGCTAATGGTTTTGATTTTATGGTAACCTTGGTTCCATATCTTGTTCTAAAAAATAGATGAGTCTAGTTGGAAGATAGATGCCTCCTAATTTTGCTATAAAATCTCTAGATAGACAAATGACAAAATGAGGTGGTAGGTCAATAACATGGATGTCTTGATGAATCACAAAGTTGGGGCATGCATTTAAGGTAAGACCAAGATTTTTTAACATTCCAACTATGTTAACCTCTGTACCATCTAGTTAACAACTCCCCTAGCAACAGGTTCATAATTCAAACCAAGTTTATTAGCCAACTGTTTTGGCATCACTGAGCTACTAGCTCCTGAGTCAATCATACAGTTATGGACCAAATAATTTCCAACAATGAGAGTTACATAGAATGGAGGTGGCTTAACAATTTGTTTTGGCTCTTCATTCTTGTTTTGAGCATAATTAGTTAGCACAACCTAGGGTTGACTTGTTTGAGGCTCATTAGACAAGGACAACTAAGCTAAGGCATCTTGCAATAAATCTTTCTACCCAGGGATGTGTAATGCATCCAACATTGACATGCTAACAATGGATTTCTTCATATGATCAAGAATGTTAAAAGAAGGACCACTAACCTTTTGCTGCACTTTAGGAATAGAAACATCTGAATGTACCTTTGTTGGCTGTGGTTGAACATCTGGTTGTCCTTTATTAGCATTTGGCTGTCCCCTTGGTAGAATATGAATATTTTTGAAGTAGAGGTCTCAGGTTGACTTTGTTGACCTGCAACAGCTTATTTTTTACCTTTATCAGGCTATTGTTTGCTAACATTAGCTTGTTGTTGTAACTCAACAACTCTTTTCTTTGATGTGGTATTGGCTGCAATATTGGTAAAAAATTGTTTCTGCCCTAGTAACTGGTTTACTCCACAAAAATCATTAAATTGCCAATTCATTAAAGCAACATTAGGATTATTATGCTGAGTTTGGGAATCTAGCTAATCACTACCATCATTTGCAGTATTTTTAGAAGCAGCATAATTATTATAAACCATAAGTGCTTGATTGACCACCCATTCATGCAAGTAGCCTGGTTATGAGGCTGATTACATGAGTAGCACCGTACATAATCTTGGGCCATATTATTTTGCATAGGTACAAGCTCTTTTGATGAGCTGACAGTATTGGGGTTATATTGTTGATTAGGCCTATTGTTATAATTATTTCTTCTTTGTCCTTGGTAATCTGCCTAATAAGGAGGCCTATTTACTTGGAATGGGGCTTGGTATGGCCTATTATTCAAATTTTGTTGTTTCTTAAGGCTCACTAAATCATTACTAATAGTCTGCAATAATTTTGCTATTTCTTGCTGATTACCCTTAAGTTCTTGTATTTCTGATTGCAATGGAACAAAATTATTTTGGGCAGCTGTTTGATAGTCGAAGGTTGGGATACTAGGTATTGATGCAATAGGAGGCACTGAAATTGGCATTAGTGGTTGAATATCAGGGAAAATAGGCATAGGAGGCCTTGGTGCAATTTTGCCAGCCTGAATAAGGCTATTCTCAGCTCTAATAGCTATATCAAATGCTCCTGGTAAAGTTACCCCACCCATTGACTGAATCATAACAACTATATCACTATTCAATGCTCTAAGATAATACAGAAATGCATGTTCATGTGTAGGTCTTACCGTTGCTGAAATTTTATTCATGGTCCTTTGGACCCAGAAATTGAAGTCTAACATATGTTCTTGGGGAGCCCTCTTGATGGTTGTCATCTGCTCAACAAGTGATAGATGATCTGATTTATCTTGAAACTACCTATTCAAGGCACTTCCTAACTCATCCCATGATGTAATAGAGTTAACAACTAGACCTCAAAACCACTGAAGAGCTTTACCTTTTAATGGTGCTGCTAGCAGCCTTATTGCTACATTCTCTTTTGTGACATGATGAACCCCACAAAGTGAAGCTACATCTCTAATGTGTTCTATTGGTGTAGTTCCATCTTCACCAGTGAAATTAGGCAGACTTTTGAGTGCAGCTACTGGTATATCATCATGCTGCTGCAAATTTAATGGGCTGCCCCCATTAAAGGTCACAAATGGTTGATTTCTAGGTGGTCTTGGAGCTGCCATTTGAACAACAAGTACTTGTACTATAGGTATTTGTACTACAGGTACTTGTATTGCCTAAAAAATAGGTACTGGTATCTCCTGGAGGATAGGTACTTGTTCTTCTTGTAAAACAGGTTCTTCTTGGAAAACTGGTACTTGTTCTCTTAGACTTATTGGTGGAGAATTATCAGGTACTGATGAAGAACTTGCAAATAAGGGATTTTGACAAGATGTAAATGCAGGGTGAGAATTTGGAAGAATTGTTACTACTGCACTTGATGGCCTTGCCACTCTATTTGCTGCCCTAACCCTCCTTTTTGGCAGTGAAAGTTGAATATGCTTCTCAGGATCTGCACTTGATCTTGTTTGAATCTTTCTCATAGGCTGAAAAAATCTCATCTATCAAACCAAAAACTTAGAGTCGCCAGGTACTTGAAATAAAACCTTTAAAAGGCTGTAATAACTACTGATCATACCAAAATAGCAGAAAAATAAGTTCTTTTTGAATTGAAAATCAGTTCAAATTGTCCCACCGGGCATGCCAAAAACTATTATCGTGTAGGATTGCACCCATTATGCAAAGCTATGAAGCTCAGCAATCCTATGTAACATTGGATCAAACTCAGGTTGTGGGTGACCTGTGGTGAGATTGAACCTCCAGGTTATGGGCTGGTTCCCTTATAATTTTTCTTATGGGTTAATGACTTGGGAGGAAAAAGGATAGAAAGAATGAATAATGAAAGGACAAAATTGAAAGTAAATGGGTGGTGATGCACCTAATTGGTTGAAACATGCAGCTCTAACTCACAATAACTTTCAGAGTATCTATCCACACAAACCACTTTGGCAATATGACCACAAAAATGATTCTAAGGAAGGCTTGAATAACTTTCTTTTTTGGAGGAAAATTGAGTTCTCACAGCAAGAAAGAAATGACTATTTCAATACACAACCTAAGACCTGTGATTTTTACTACTTTTCAATGCATGCAAGTATAAATGAGACAATGATTTTAAAGGCTTTGATTCTAAACACAATAAAATCCCATCAAATCATTCATAAAACAACACAAATGAGAAGGTAGCTACTAGATTCAACTGGAAATAAAGGAACACTTGCATAAAAATGGCAAGAAATATAACCTGTAACCTGCTGTAATGTATTAATTTCCAAAAATTAAGTTACAAACACTCTTTCTCTATGTAATGCATAAGAGAGCAAAAAGGCAAGAACTTGAAAAACATAAGTTTTTTCTCCCACTATATAATTTGCTCACAAAGAAGACCTAAAAGGTCAACTATAACCAACTGCCTCTAAAAATAATACCTCCAAGATTGATTCACGAGCAAGCATAAAAATCCCTAAAAAGAAGGGCTATAACTGATCCAGTTTGAGCTAAAATAGCTCCAAACTGCCCCTCTCTATTAGTTTGACCAAGTGGTGTACCAAATTTGACCAAAAATCATGCAAAAGATCCCAAAATAGTTCAGTTAATTTCATCTCCTAATTTTGCATGACTTTGGGATGAGAAAACAATGTGAGCAAGTAATAAAGTAATCAAAGTGACTTACTTTACTATGTGTTACAAATTTGTTCTATTTTTTTGACTTTACAACTTTGTGACAAATAATTTAAGAGACCTAATGTCTCAAGTTACTACTTGGAACCTCATTCATTCCTTGGTCATCGGCCACACTGGAGCATCGGCATACCTTGTTAATGTTACACCGATCTCTTTGCTCTCACTGATGGTAGTGAGTCATCGGGTAGACTTTCACTATTGGCGGGAGTGTGGAGTCTTTGAGCGATCTGCAAGGTCTCACCGATGGTGGTTTGTCCAGATGGTGTGCTGTGTTACTCCAATGGTTGGACATCAGCATGACAATCTTCATCGGCATGGTTTGCAAATGTCGCTCCGACAGTTTGGGTTACTCTGATGGGAGTTGGCATTGGCATGAGTCATTCTGATGAAGATCAATGTATCGGCGGGACTGACGCTATCAGTTTTTGGTGGAATTCTTACTCCGATGAGCTGGGTCTGTTTGATGGAGTTTGGCATCGGCGAAAGGAACTTATTGACGAAGAAGGATGAAATCACATCGAAGGTCTTGGTCACTCCGATGGTTTGATGATTGACCAGCTGGGGTCGTCGACAGCAAAAGCACCGACGTTAGTCTTACCGCTTGTGCGTGTATAGACACTGGGATATCAAACTTGAACTGGCGCATGTGGGACTAAAGGTCTCACATGAATACGAACAGTTATGCGACGGTTGGAAGACAGCGATGCTGAGTCAGTTGGAATGAAGAGTTAGGGCAGAAGTTCAAACGGTTTGGCTCTTGAAGACTATAGTATATACAGATTTGGTGAGGTCGTCAGTGGTTGATGATGAGATTCAATCAAATTGTTCATTCTATAGATGTACAGAGGAAGTGAACTGAGAGTATGATTTGAGAATCGATACCTGAGCAAGAAAGCCGGGATCTTTATTGTAACTTTTCTAAGTTTGCTGTAAATAAAGATTGTCTCTCTTGTGGTGGTGGGTTTTTTACTCGAAAGGGTTTTCCCATGTACATCTGGTGTTGTTCTCTATTATCTTGCATGTTTATTCTGTATTTTTTGGTGTGTTCATCTGTGTATTTGAATTAAATGTTACCTGTCTACATTATCCCTGTTGAATTGACATTAGGGAAGCTGTATTCCGCACCTGTGCTTTCCTTACAAGTGGTATTAGAGCCTGGCCAGTTGTGTTATCCTTGTTGGTAGGTTGGGTTTTTTGTGTTAGTTCTGTGAGTGGGAGTTCTGTAGAGGTCTATTTTGTTAAATAAGATGGCAAGTACATTATGAAAAATAGACATCGAAAAGTTCAATGGCACAAACTTTGAGTTGTGGAAGCTTAAGGTTGAAGATTTGCTGGTCGACAGAGATCTTTGGGTTGCTGTGTCTGGGACTAAACCTTCAGCCATGAAGCAAGAAGACTGGGACTTGGCAGATAGGAAAGCCAGAGGACTGATAAGGTTAAGTTTAGCAGATTCTGGTCAATTGAACGTCCATGAGGAGAAGACTGCAAATGCTCTGTGGAAGAAGTTGGGAGATATTTATCAGGGAAAGTCCTTGGTGAATAAACTTTTCCTCAGAAAGAAGTTGTACTCTCTGAAGATGGATGAAGGAGCATCTGTAGCAAACCATCTGAACTCGTTTAATATGGTTGTTGCACAGTTGACTTCTGTAGGTGTAAAAGTAGAAGAGGAGGACCGTTGTATGCTTCTGTTGTGTTCCTTACCTGACTCATGGGATTATCTTGTGATGGCTATTGGAAGTACAACAACCAAGTTTAAAACTAAAGAAGTTGTTGCCTCACTATTATCTGAAGAGATGCGGAGGAAATCTTCTAAGATGGCCAAAGAGGCCCTGTTCGTTCGAGGTAGATCAAAGGAAAGAGACAAGAAGAAAGACAAGAAGTCTAAGTCCAAATTAGAGGGGAGATCAAAATCTCCTGGCACAAAGTCCAAGGTGAAGTGCTGGAATTGTGGGCAGAAAGGACACATAAGAAAAGACTGCAAAGAGGAGAAAAAGAAGAAGAAGAACTTCTCTGACATTGATTCTTCTCAAAGTGATGCTGATGCCTTCATTGTTGCCTTGGCAACGCCTACATCTGAAGATGTATGGCTGGTGGATTTAGGAGCATCTTTTCATATGACATCTCACAGAGAATGGTTCACTAAGTATGAACCATATGCAGGTGGGAAGGTGTTCCTGGCAAGTGATTCGACACTGGAAATTGTTGGCCGAGGAAGAGTCAAAATCCAGTTCCCGGATGGCAGAATAAAGGGAATGAATGGAGTATTACACATACCAGGTCTGGATCAAAATTTACTTTCTGTTAGTAAGCTTAATGATGTTGGAGTGCAAGTTACTTTTGTGAATGGTGGTTGTAAGATGACTAGAGGTTCTATTGTACTGGAAAAGGGTGAATGCATTGGAACTTTGTATAGGTTAGATGCTAAACCAGTGTGCTGTAATAATGTCTCTGTAAAATCTGAAAATGCTACTATTGTAACACATGATGCAAACTCTATGGAAGTTAAACTTCCTGTAGAGAAAATAATGCTCTGGCATCATAGACTTGGTCACATAGGTGAAAAAGGTTTAAAAACCTTGAAAAACAAAACCCTGGTAGATGGGCTGATTGATTGTAATCTAGAGTTTGATTTCTGTGAACATTGCATATATGGAAAACAGAACCGTGTTTCTTTTTACTCTAGTTCTCATAAATCTTCTGGTGTTTTGGACTATGTACATTCTGATGTTTTTGGTCCAGTTGATGTTCCTTCTCTGTCTAGATCAAGGTACTATATATTTTTTGAAAAATAAATCAGAAGTGTTAAGTCGGTTTAAAGAATTTAAAACTCTTGTGGAAAATTAGATTGGTAGAAAAATAAAATGTTTGAGAAAGGATAACGGTGGTGAATATTGCAATGTAGATTTTGATAAATATTGTATTGATCATGGAATAAAAAGGCATAAGACTACACCTTATACTCCATAGCAAAATGGAGTTGTTGAAAGGTTGAATCGATCATTGATGGAGAAAGCCAGAAGTATGTTGAGTTATGCTGGTCTTGAACAAAGGTTCTCAGCTGAGGCAGTTGCTACAGCTTGTTACTTGCTGAATCGTTCTCCTACTTCAGCATTGGTTGATAAGATGCCTATGGAAGCATGGTTTGGAAATAAGTCCTCTCTAAGACATTTTCGTGTCTTTGGCTGTGAGGCATATGCTCATATTCCTGAGGTAAAAAGATCTAAGCTGGATTATAAGGCAGTCAAATCTATCTTTATTGGCTATGGAGTCGGTGTTAAAGGGTACAAGCTTTGGAATCCTGAAACTGAAAAAGTAATTTATAGTAGGAATGTAATTTTCAGAGAGCTGAAACCTTTGATTATTGATCCTTTGTCGGAGAAGACAAAAGAAAAGAGTATTGTTAATATTCCTCTGACCCCTGTAAAAGAGGAACAACAAGCACCAAGTGTAGATGATTCAGAAGTGAGTTTGAGTAGCTCCGAAGATTCAGATCCAGAGCAAGAACCTGAACCTGCACCTCAGCCATTGAGGAGGTCTATACGTGAAAGAAGACAACCAGATAGGTATGGATTTTCAGTACTTGATTCAAGTTGTGCCTATGCCTTGCTTACTGATACTGATGAACCTAGGACTGTGAAAGAAGCTATTAGTTTACCTGATTCAGATTCTTGGTTGGAAGCCATGGATAACGAAATGTCATCGTTGGAGAAAAATACAACCTGGGATCTGGTGCCCTTGCCTGAAGGTAGAAAACTTGTGGGCTGTAAGTGGGTATTTAAAAAGAAATATGGTCCAGATGGTAGTATTGATAAGTACAAGGCAAGACTGGTTGCTAAGGGGTATTCTCAAAAGGAAGGTATAGATTATGGAGAAATCTTTTCTCCTGTAGCTAAGTTGACATCCATTAGATTTCTATTGTCACTTGCAGCAGCATATGACTTTGAAATTGAGCAGATGGATGTGACGACATCATTTCTTCATGGGGACCTTGAAGAAGAAATTTATATGTCCCAGCCAGAGCATTTTGTGGTAAAAGGTAAAGAACATTTGGTATGTAAACTTAAAAAGTCTCTTTATGGTTTGAAGCAATCTCCCAGAATGTGGTATCAGAAATTCGATACGTATGTTTTATCTTTGGGATATATGAGATCTAAATCTGATCATTGTGTCTATTATAAAACTGATGGTGATCAAATTCTTATAATTGCACTGTATGTGGATGACATGTTATTCCTTGGCAATGGTAAGGGGATGATCTCAGATTTAAAATCTCAGTTGTCCTTGAAATTTGGGATGAAGAATCTGGGGGCAGTGAAGTACATTCTGGGAATGGAAATCAAAAGGGATAGATCTAATAGAAAGCTTTGGCTCAACCAGAGCAAGTATATTACCAATGTTCTTAATAAATTTAATATGTCTGATTGCAAACAGTTAGTTGTTCCAGTTTTGTAGGGAACGAAACTATCTGTTGAAGATTGTCCAGAATCTTTGAATGAAATTGACGACATGAAAAAAAGTGCCTTATGCAAGTGTTGTTGGCAGTTTAATGTATGCAATGGTCTATACCAGACTAGACATTTCCTAGGCGGTCGGAGTTTTGAGCCGATTTATGGCAAATCTTGGCAAATCACATTGGGATGTTGTGAAGAGAGTTATGAGGTATTTGAAGGGAACTTCTGACTATGCTATTTGCTATCATGGAAACTTAGTTGGATCTCAGAAATCTATCGGCATTCAAGGATATGTTGATTCTGATTGGGGAAGGGACATTGACAGTAGAAGATCCACCAGTGGATATGTATTCACGTTAAATGGTGGTGCTATTAGTTGGATGAGCAAGCGGCAGGTTGTAGTTGCTTTGTCTACAACAAAGGCAAAGTACATGGCAGCTACTCATGCATGCCAAGAAGCCGTTTGGTTGAAGAGGTTGTGTTCTGATGTCAGTTTTGATGCAGGGCAGATACAAATTCATTGTGACAGTCAAAGTGCTATCTGTTTGGCGAAAAATCCTACTTTTCACGCTAGGACAAAATATATTGATGTCTAATATCACTTTGTTCATGATATGGTGGAAGACAAAAAGGTAAATCTAGAAAAAGTTGATACTTTGGAAAATGTTGCAGATGCCTTGACTAAACCAATGAGCATGACCAAGTTCAAATGGTGTTTAGATGAAAAGGGTCTTCAGGCCCATAATTCTCAGTAATTGTATGAGGATTAAGAGGTGGCAGTAATCTCTTCGACAAGTGGGAGATTGAAGAGACCTAATGTCTCAAGTTACTGCTTGGAACCTCATTCATTCCTTGGTCATTGGCCACACTGGAGCATCGACAGACCTTGTTAATGTTACATCGATCGCTTTGCTCTCACCGATGGTAGTGAGTCATCGGGTAGACTTTCACTATCGGCGGGAGTGTGGAGTCTTTGAGCGATCTGCAAGGTCTCACCGATGGTGGTTTGTTTAGACGGTGTGCTGTGTTACTCTGATGGTTGGACATCAACATGACAATCTTCATCGACATGGTTTGCAAATGTCACTCCGACAGTTTGGGTTACTCCGATGGGAGTTAGCATCGGCATGAGTCATTTCGATGAAGATCAATGTATTGGCGGGACTGACACTATCGATTTTCGGTGGAATTCTTACTCCGATGAGCTCGGTCTGTTTGATGGAGTTTGGCATCGGCGAAAGGAACTTTGTCGGCGAAGAAGGATGAAATCACACCGAAGGTCTTGGTCACTCCGATGGTTCGTTGATGATTGATCGGCTGGGGTCGTCAGCGGCAAAAGCACTGACGTTAGACTTACTGCGTGTGCGTGTATATACACCAGGATATCAAACTCGAACTGGTGCATGTGGGACTAAAGGTCTCACATGAATACAAATAGTTATGCGACGGTTGGAAGATAGCGATGCTGAGTCAGTTGGAATGAAGAGTTAGGGCAGAAGTTCAAACAGTTTTGCTCTTAAAGACTGTGGTATATACAGATTTGGTGAGGTCGTCAGTGGTTGATGATGAGATTCGATCAAATGGTTCATTCTATAGATGTACAGAGGAAGTGAACTGAGAGTATGATTTGAGAATCAATACCTGAGTAAGAATGCTAGGATCTTTATTGTAACTTTTCTAAGTTTACTGTAAATAAAGATTGTCTCTTTTGTGGTGGTGGGTTTTTTACCCGAAAGGGTTTTCCCACATACATCTGGTGTTGTTCTTTGTTATCTTGCATGTTTATTCTATATTTTCTAGTGTGTTCATCTGTGTATTTGAATTAAACGTTACCTGTCTACATTATCCCCGTTGAATTGACATTAGGGAAGCTGTATTCCGCACTTGTGCTTTCCTTACAAGAATAAAGTAACTTATAATTGTATTACTTTATTATTTGTTTACTCTTAGGTTATAAGTTGCAAAGTCATGCAAAAATGAGGGATTTTATCTTCAAAAGGTTTTAAAACAAAAAACAACTCCTTATATCTCCCCTTTGATTTGCATAATTACATCATGCATCATCTGATGATCCCCAAAATACACATTCTCCATGCATGCAAAAGGTCATAAAATATCCTTATTTTAATCCCTTATGTCTCCCATATCACTATGCATAATTAGGATCTCCTCCATGAAAAACATATTCATCATGCATTTATCATGAGACAAATGCATTATTTCATCCTTATGACTCCCTGTGCAAATACATGCATCACATCCTACTTTTCATTATTTCCTTTGTTGACTTAAAGAAAATAAAAAAGAAATAATAACAAAACTTCACAGGCCCCTTTGGCATCATTAGGATTTAAGATTCTAAAGTCTTCACCATGGGTAGCATCATCTTGGAATTTGATTTTTGATAAGTATGTGGAAAAAATACCACAAGGGGATCGAACCACCATTGGAGTTTGTGCATGCATATCAAAAAAGAAAAATCTTTTCCCTAATCGAGCTCATTATGCAATTTTCATTGTGAGGATACTCTGTGGCGCTGCCATGCCTGGATATTGCTAGGGTTTAAGGGTTTGGAGGTCTCAATGAAGGCAATTGAAGCTATTGAAGGCTTTCCTGCTGCTTCCATGAAGGACTTTATTGGTAAGCAAGGATCATGTCTATTGTTCTCTTTGATTTCACAGTAAAGACTTGTTCATTTTATACTTGCCTCATGTTCAAATATGGAGAAACCTTGTTCTTTGGCTCCTCTTGTGAATAAAAGAGAAAAGAAAGAGGCTTCTTCTTCTTTAGTATCCATATTATAGCATTCTGTTTCTCTTATCAAGCTTCTTTAGTGAAAACCCTTCCTTTACCTTTCTGGATCAAGCTTGACCCCTTGTTTCCTCGGTGTACATAATGCAAAAATTGCTTTTCTGCATTTTATATATTTTACTCATGAAGAAAAGATGGAAAAGATGATTTGCTGCTCATATCATTGGTGGGCTTATCTCCTTTTCTGCATTTCCTGTGTCTTTGATGATTTCTGCATTCTCAGGCTTTTGTATGAGGTTTGTCATGATTCATTATGTATTTTTTCTAATGATATTATGAAAAGAAACTGTGAGGAGAAGCTTGTAAGATCTTTAGTGAGCACAATATCTTAACTTTCTATGGCTCTGCCTCAAATGCAAAAACTGTTCCTTAAGTTCATGATTGTTTTCTATAGGCTAGGGTTTCAACTAAAGATTGTTCCATGACTGTCAAAGGTTCTTTGTACTGTCCTTGGACATTCTTTCTACTCTTCCTACTTTTGACAGTCTTCTTTCTTGTGTACATGATGCTCAATTTGTATTAAGTGATGATTGTTCCTTCAGATAGAACACTATCTTTACATAGTCTGCATACCCTTCTTTTCAACATGATTGTCTCTCTTGACATAACTATCTCAACACTTTAGCATCTTTATTAGGGTATTTATTGTCTGTTGCATATTATTGTTTCCACCTTTGAAACCAACAGGGATAGAAGATTGCACTTATCCTTATGATGGTATTATACAATGCATGACTCTTATGGCATGGTTTTCTTTGACTCCATTATGACTTCTCTTCATTCCATCAAGACTGCACCTCATGATGAAATGACTGTCCTCTACAAAGACTGTCCCTAAGACTACACTTAACTACACTTCAGGTTTGCTTTTACTATCACCTGTAGTTGCATGGCTATGTTTACCTTTTCTTTGATGGCATTAGTGTGTCTCTGCATGATGTCTTGATGACTATGCATATGATGCCTATTGATCCTTGATGGTTGTACCTTTGACTGTCCTGTTTTCTTTTATTTTATCCAATAGCAATCTTACACCTCATTCACAAAAAAAGTGGTAAATATTTATCTTATTAGCTCATGAATGTTCTCTACCTCTGTTTCTGTCATCAATAATTGCTCTTTCTCACTGTGTTATGTTAATCATTGCTTCTTCATGCCCTCAAACCCTTATGATATCATTGTCACCTTCTTGCATTTGTTTTGATTCATGACTGCCACTGTATTCCTCTTCATGGTATTTTAGTCTTGAAACTTTATTTTGATGATGTGATGGAAGAGGTTCTCTTTTGTTTGTCTACAAACCCTACTAAGGTTTCATCTTATCTTTAACCCTCCTAGTAACATTGCTCAGTGTTTTTTTGGTGACAGTTAGCTTCAAAAGGGACAGTGCTCTTGTCTTCATTCTGTTGTTCCATCTTGTAGCTCATATACTTGTATGTGATCATGCTTTGTGATGAAGGCAAAAATGAATAAGTTTATGAAATCTCCTGTTGTTCCCATTTGCCTCCTGTAGATGAATGAAAGTATATGTGTATTTACTGCTCCATGATCTTGACTGTACCTTGACTATGTAGGATTACATGCTACCACTCTTAGTATCTTCATACTCTTGTGACAGTAACATGAGGCTTGGATAGGGGCCACTATCCCTTGTTGACTTTCATGATAGTTTATTCAATACTGTTACCAACTTCTTCATGGCATTTTGACTATTCTTGACTGTGTAGTGCATCTCACATGCTCAATACACCTTTGGAGGTGACAAGTTTCATATAGTTGTATCATTTTAGGCATATGACTTCATACAGTTGTCTTTTATGTTGCTCTTTATAGTGTCTAGACCGTCACTTCTCCTTGACTGCTGTTAACTTTGAAAGTTAGAAGGAAGTGATGCATGTAGTTGAAAAGTTGCTCCTCTTTCATTTTATCTTTACTACACTTGACTGTCTCTTGTAGTTGTAGCACTGTATCCTTATGCATATTGTCTTCACATTTTGCATCCTTCAATGGTTATTGTGTGTGCATGTTGCTCATGCTTCTTGATCAATGACGTTGGTCATTTGTTAATACCAATAGAACTACTATGTATCTCCTGTTGCTAGTATCTTATGGGTTGATTACTTTCATCTATGGCAGCCATGCTATCTGTCTATTCATTACAAGGCTCACTATACTCTATTGGAATTGTAAGACTCTTAGCTAATGGTTGTTTCTCATTGATGACTACCCTTTATCTCTTATCTTTATGCAATGAAAATAACATATTGTTGAGACTGTTGAAAGACTCCAAGACCTTGATGCCTTTGTTGTCCTCTCTATCATAGATGTGGGGCAGTTTCATGTATTCAATAGCAATTTTACATTTCATTCATAACAAAAAAATGGAAAATACATGTTCTTAAATGTTGCTCCATGATGTAGCTACACTTGTATCCTTCATTGCATGGTACTAAATGGTACTCTTCTTGATTCAAATGTATACTTATTTCTTTATGATGACTATCCTTGACTTGTACCTTACAAGGCTGTCCTATATACTTCTCCATCATGGTTGTAGTACTCTTGATATTACCTTAAATGCTGTCTTCTTGGCATATGACTATGCCCTGTAGTTGAGGTCCTGTCCTTAGTAAATGTTCACTACTTGATGACTGCAACTTTATGATGGCAAATGTTCTTTGATTTGAATGATGATTGCTGTCCTAAACTAAAGTTGATTGCAATATGACAAAAGGTTGTTTATAAGCATGCTGGGCTCAACCCTTGTGGGAACCCATTTTCTCCACATGCTATTTCATAAAAATGAATCAGCAACATGATTTCTCCTATACCTGCACAATGAACAAACAAGTTAGCACATAAAAACATATCTTAGATTTATAGGTCATAATGCTTCTTGCGTGGATTTATCTTTCTCTCTGATATGGCACTTGAATCTACTTGTTCAACTATTTCTTTTGCTTCTCTTTTTTGCATAATTTGATCTTTAATGACTGCTGCTCCATTAAAGTAAGTTGTACTTTTGTTGTTTGATTGTGCATATGAAAATTATTGGAACCCAGAGCTCTAACATAACTTTTTGTAGGTATTCTAGAGCTCAACAAATGGAGGGAGCTGAAGATCAACTCAACAACCTCAAGATTCGTCATTCACAGGCAATGATGGGTCCCTCTCCTTTTCTAAAGCATTATTATTCTTTCAAAAGTAGAATTTACTTTTAGGTAGCATGTTCCAATTACTCCCATGGCTTGTGTGGGACATATTTGAACACTCTTTTGAATACAATCATTTATTTCACCTTATGTAATGATTTATGTATACTTTGTTTTCTGAATCAAATAAATAGCATAAAACAACTAAAACTCTTTTAAAGCACATGTTTAAAATATGATGAAGAAATGACAGTTTATAAATACCTCTCTTGAAACTGCACTGAAATATACTGAATAATCAGCAACATCATAACTAAAAATGAAGTCAATTTAAAAATTGTCGTTCTTTGAATGTCTGTTTTCTTGTCTCTAGGGCATTTCACTTACCAGGATGGTTTGACAGCTCAACCTGAGCTGTCATATGATCTTGATAAGTGATCTTTTCTTGTTCTTTTGTCAAGACATTTGGTATTTAATTGGATGATCATTGCACATAAAATTTTTCTTTATCCCCTTTCCAACAATTGCTGTCTAGGCCTCACTAAATTAGGCTACAAACATAATTTAGTAACAGTTATGATTAAGTGTCTTGATTCTTTGTGGGGTATGGCCTAAAATATGGTACCAGCATGTTTGTCAGGGGTGTCTTTCCATACTCCTTTATGTTCCCTACCTCTCTCTTATCTCCATACTCCTCCAAAGAAACCCTACTTAAACCTTCTCTAGATTTTAAGTGGTTTGTTGTTGGAATATTGTTGTCATACTACCTGGCCTAGTTTGCACAGTCACTAGTGTTTTCTTTTGTAAATGAGCAAGAACCCACTCATATTACTTGAACTGGGTCTATACAGTTAATGGTGTTTTAAATGGATTTTTCTCTTTGTAAAAGAAACATAGACCCACACCCGCAATGGTCGCATAAAAGGACCCACCGCACTTTTAAAAAACATTAAATAGAAAACTGCATTAGGAAAGCGTTTGGTGAACTCACCTCTCTCTGTTTGCCCAAACACTTCCATGGAAGAAAGTGCATCCTTGGCCCTCCAAACACGTGATTACAACAAAACCTTGGCGGTCCCACGAAGTCTGTGACAAAACCCTCAAAAAAACTGGTGGTCCCACGAAGTCTATGATAGAACCATTGAAAGTTGGCCCCCCAAGCTTGGAACTATGACAAAACCTTCAGATTCACCTCCCTGCTCACCGCCTTCAGATTGGAATCTTTTAACAAATTCATTCATGCATGCGAACATCCTCAGTAATAAATGTTTGCCACTAAATATCAATTGTTTATGAACAATAAATGTTAAATTTAGTATTTCCACGAATCCTATTTTGAAAGCTAAAGACTTAGGTATGATTTTTTACATGTGTGGAACATCCATTGGTATGGATGGCATTTCAATACATATTCACTCTTATTAGTACTTATTTTTAGGCAAGTTTATTATTGTAATCAATTTTTTTAACTAGTTGTACTTGTCAACAAATTAGAAGTTAGATTTTTCTATGTAAAAGAAATATTTATCTTTTGCAAAGTTAAGATGCAAACTTTTAAACTAAAAGTATTTCAAAAATAAATTATTAGCAATCTTATTGACTAATATATTTTAACTCTTATTTTGATTGGCTAATATTTTGATTGGTTAATATTTTTAGTTGTTATTCTAACCTTCATATAAATGGCTAAAAAATGATAGTATGAATATATATCCCCATATACTAACACAAGCAAAGTTATTTAATGAGGCATTGTAAAAATTTTGTTATTAGCAAAGTTATTTAATGAGGCATTGTAAAATTTTGTTATTAGTTCCTGTCATTGGATGCAATTTTTCATTTAATTCAACAAATCATGAGACAAAATTAAAATTCTTGTAATTCTTGTAGAAAAATTCTATAGCTGAAATTTAATTTTTATTTTAACTAATTATATAAATGCTAATTTTCTTTCTTCCTATTGGTTTAAATTAGAAACAGTAAGGAGAAAAAACAATATATTTAAAAAAAAATAAAAATAATGTCATAAATATTTAATTCGCAGGGACTAATAAATGGTACTTAATATATGGTACTTAATATACTTAATAGCTATTTAATTTGGGTACAGATTTGTAGATTTCTGTATTGGTGTATTTGCGATAAAGTAGATTTCTGTATTGGCGTATCTGTGATAAAATCTTAGTGATCAATGTGTACCTGATGTGAAAGGATATATAGGATTCAATGCATATATCGAAGCTCTCATTATGTCAAAACACATTTCTGTATTGGCGTATCTGTGATAAAATCTTAGTGATCAATGTGTACCTGATGTGAAAGGATATATAGGATTCAATGCATATATCGAAGCTCTCATTATGTCAAAACACAGTTGAGTTTGAAATAGATTTGAGCATTCTGGATAGATAGCAACAGTCTAGAAAAATGGTATGTAAATCTTGTGTTTTAGAAAAGTGTGATGTTAGTTTTGTTGCTTCAAAACTATTCTCAAAGTACCTAATCTACAGGCCCTCCAATAATATTAGAAGTTGATAAATCTCATAGTCCATTGTCAAATAGCTCTAATTCTAAATAAGTTATTGTTTTTAATTCTAAATAATTAGGACTTCTTTGCCCTTGCTCTTTATAAACAGTAAGCAAAACCTAGCTGCTATGTCTCATATATTTGTGGAATTGATTGAGTAGAAAAGAAATTGAAAATTGAAATAGAAAAGAATTGACCCCTACAACACCACCTTGGAAATAGAGGAGTTGTTTAAGGCACTTTTACACAGCAAGACACAAACTAGTTTAGGAGGGTTAAATGAAAGAATATATTTTTAATATAGATAGTGCATAATTCATCATTATGAGGAAAAAAAAATAAAAAGAAAGAAAACTACTCTTATACCAGAGTTGTTATCAAGCTTAAAGAATATATTTTTAATAGAGATATTCTTCATCATCAAGAAACAAAATTATGAGGGAAAAAAACAAAAATCTAACTACTAGTTGGGATCCTGTAAAATTTTTTAAGACAAATGCTTCGACTAAAGTAGGTTCTAGTCTTCAATATCAATATGGGCCCTCTCTGGTTTTTCTTGTGCTTCTGCTTTTCATCTTCCTTTCTTCAACGCCACCTGGAAACGCATTTCTTTCAGCCTGTAAATGGAAAGGAAGCTTAACAAGGTTGTTGTATCCTTCACACAGCAATAGATTTAAAATAAAAAAAAAATTCAAACCCTACCTCATGTAAAAAGAAATGCACTCCTGCACACAACTGCAAATTCTGGACCAGCAACACTTTGAGAATCAATCCCACCAACAAAACAAGAATGACATTGAGAACCCACCAACATACCCACATACTTTTCCCTATCCCTGCCATGGAAACAAAACTCTTAGGTATCAAGAATTCTGATTGGTATTTAAGGGCACATACACACCAATTTATACAAAGGGGCAATGACTTGTAGGGCGATTATAAACTACATTAACTAAGATAACCTAAACCAATCCCAGGACCGCTCCAGCTCCAATGCAAGTATCTCATGAAATCTACTGTCATGCATATCCCATAGAATTTAAATAATTTTTACCCTTCCCATCTGTGAAAAATAAAACCTACCCCTACATTCACTTCCTCGCCTTCCACTCTGCCAATTTGTACATTGCGTGTATGCAGCCACCTGCCATTGGAAAGAAGCAAAGAACGTTTCCAGATCTAAACCTAGGAATGTGTTTGTAAAATACTTTTTAACCTCAAGTTTGATTTGAGATGGGATGGTGCTACGGCCTTTTTCCTTGTCTTTTTGTCTGTTTCCTATATTTAGAGTTTGTCTTGTCTTTTTGTCTGTTTCCTATTTTTGAATTGTTATAAATGAAATGGCTAAATTTTGTTCACCCATTCAAAAAGGGGAGTGTCACGAGTGTATCTTAGTTGTGAAAAGCTTGGCAAGCTATTAATTTAATAGATTATAATAATGCTGAGGGAAAACCTAGCCTCATATTTGATTGTGTTAAACCCTAGAGCTTATCATTATAATTTTACTGTACCAGAGTCACCTCGAGTCTTTAAATATAAGGCCAAAAAACAAACACACAATTATAATGCATAGTGTATTCAACTAATTACAAGTTCAAAGGCAAACAAGATTATGATTTATAGAAAATCAATGAGTTATTAATCATTTGGACCCATTCATTTCAAAAGGACACAACACAACCAAATCTATGGCACAAGGGATCCCCAGTTGCTATACTGAACTTACCAAAAAACATGCACTTTTACCAAAAAAACATGCACTTTAGAAGCATGTGAAAAGGTTCAACAAAACTATTACAACAAAAACCCACTAAATTTGTGACTGTAGCTAACCATGAATTATGATATAGTATTTCAAAGCAAGAGCTCTATTTATGAGCTTCACATAATTTAAATAAAGATGAGGGGTTCTGCTTAAGCCATTCATGGAAACCTGTAATTGATTCAATAAAAAGTGCCCATTAGCTAGGAAATATGGCAATTAATTGATGTTTTTGAATTTGTGCTCATAACTATTTAATAGAGACAACAACTATCTCATTTAATTTGTATTTTTGCTTTTCCTAGGAAACTTTTAGTTGGCATCATTGTATTTAGCTGGAATTAAGTATATTCAAGCTTTAATCCACAATCTTAGCATCTCTTTTTCATCTTGACGATGAAAAGCTTTGATTCAAAATCTTCTACATAGTACTGTGAAAATTTTATATGTTTAAGAGCACTGTTATTCCCAATGAGTTCTGTCTAACAACTACAATTTTCCAGGGCACGACATGATTGTGATATACAGAGGACAAAATAACAGTGAACTGCTCATTAATGCCCAACCTTTGAGACCCCAACACTTCAAATAATAAAACCCTTTATGCAATGCAACAAAGAAATCAAAGGAATCTCAGCCCTCAAGTCAAACACCTCTATTTCATATTTAACAGCAAATAAAAATGCTAGTAGTATTGACAATCCCTCTTTGAGAGATCTTTCTCATAATCAATTTTTACTACATGCATATGGTGCAGATGAAATCGTTCTCGCAACTATATCAAGCTTTAGCCTGAACAAAATTAAGGACCATGAAATTTGTTCCTCTCATCCTACTTTTCATGTATATAAATAACTAATAAGTAAAAAAGAATTCAAACAAAAATTTATGCTCTAGTACAAACTTGCCGTGAACTGACAAAATCCATGATAATCGAAAAAGGATTTGATAGATACAAACAAAGGAGCACTGTTAAATTTGATTTTCCATTTTGTACAAAGTCAAACTGAAACCCAGGTCAAAAAAATCCAACAAAAAATTAGAAAAATAAGATTGTGTGTAATAAAACAAGAATAGAAGGAATAAAAAATAAACTCGTGCCTTCTAATTTCATCCAATTTATTGTATTAAAGTGTGTCTTTTAATCATAGTCTTATCTATTGTTTTCATTAGGGTTCATGCTAAGATTTCACTCAGGTTCCTTGGATATTAAAAGGTTGTCCAACTCTTCTCAATGGATTACAAGGTTTAGTTTTCTGCCAGAAAAAATGGATTTAAACAGAAAGGAAATAATAGTTTTCTGCCAGAAAAAATGGATTTTTCATATTTATTGGAAAGCCCTCAGATTCTTGTTGTGTGATACATATTTTGATGTCTTTTGTCTTTTATGTAGAGTATATGGCATATGGCATAGCCTCCCTTGTAGCAAAACTCTTGGAAACAACTCTACAGGAGGTGCTGCAGTAGAGCATTTATGTAGTCAGAGTTAAGTTGCCATAAGTCCTAGGAAAACAACTTCATTGATCGTCATTGGATTTCATTGTGCTCGCCAAGACATCTTCTAGTTGAGATTGATCCCAACTTCAAAATTAGCTAAAGACATTTTTCTTGTAGGGTTGCATCCTTATCAGAACTCCCTACGTTATTGTTCCCCAAAACTCTTTTCTCATATGAGGAGGTGAATGCACAATGCCCATATGCCCTAAATTTAGATCCAAAAAAATCCTACGGACTCTTGATATTTCTTACTCTTATAGTACTTCATTCCCTTGGTGATAGGAGAATGATTAAGAAGTTTCTCCTACATTCTTTTTTTAGGGCTTTGAAATCTAGAAGGATCAACAACATCCTCCAAAAGTTTTTCTAGATCCTCCTTATAATTATAATCTTCTAGCATTTTTCAATTATTCATCACCATGCAAAGAAAATTGGGTTTTTCTTTACCACCTCATTAACTGGATTAGTTTGCATGTCCTCCATGGCCTTGGTGCCAATAGATCCTAGTTTCTTTTTTTGATTTTTTCATTGCTTCTTGCGTTTCATGAAACCCGTTGTATATGTATCCTATTCAACTTCATTTTCATCATTCTAGGTCTTCTTTTGAAAAGGAGGAATTCATGAATCGGATGTCTGTATTTGTGTCATCATCATAATCGAGGGCTTTAGACCATTCACAATCCTTGGCTTTCAGGGTTACACTTTCTTGAAGGCTAGAGGTTAGATCAAGTTCTACATAGATCCAAGGATAAATTGAGAGGCATTTTCCACTATGTTAACCCAAGTTTCTGGGATGAGGTCTGAAGGGGACGAGAGCATGTGGTTCAAGGATGGAAACAAAAAGGGGCCAATTTTTTAGGGGTCGATAGGGGAAAACTATTAAAAAATAGGGAATATTTAAAAATATAGCAAGTTTCAATAATTCATATGATATCATTGATAAGACAATCATCATGGAACCTTAATAGATAATATTAGAGTTCAATTGAGATTTTATACAATTGTTACACCAATCAAGTAATGATGACTCTAAAAGGATAAATACATTTTAACATTAAGATAAGCAATGTAACAAGGAACATGCCAATAATGAGTGCACAAAGATTTAATGTGGTTATTCGAACAAATCTAATGTGTAAAATTGCCATCATCCATTTATGTCATACTACCAAAGCATTGATTCTGAGCCAAGAACTGCTATTATTCTTTGACATATAATTGGAAAAGTATATCAAAGATATATCATTCTAGTTGCATTTCAAGCCGACCTCAGGTCTGATTTTCATCCTCAACATAAAGAGCCTCTACATAGAGAAAGTGATAAGGATTGTGTAGATGTCACTAGAATGTACCAGTTTACTATTTTTTTGAAAAGTCCACAAGAAATTTTTGGATTTTCTTTTCAAACCATTGCCATAAATAAGTATAATATTCTAGAGCTGTTCTTTTATGGTCCTCTAATTTTTTACAACAAGAGCTAAATTTGTTCATTTTGGTGCAGAAAACATTTCAAAGCACATTGTGACAGGTGATTGACGGATTGTACAAATTGAGCGGATGCGATCGTAGCAATTTTAAAATAGTCGTCCACATCACTGTTATTACAATTTATATAATTTTTTGGAAGATCAAAGAGATGGCTTCATCTGTTAATGATAATTTCATGTTAGAATCATTAGTCTTTCTGTTAATGATAATTCAAATGGTCATATTATCCTTGTTGTTGATATTTGTCAAAAACATTGTACACTTTTGCATGTACGTATTAGTCTTTCTGTACCTGTTTCGTACTAGTTAACTATCCTTGAATATGGATGCAAAGTCATACAACAAGACTAAGTTGTCAAAAGTACTTCTAGCAGTTTTCAATTTTTGTGTTAGGATTTCTAGAAGACCTGATAACAAGAAGACTAATATTGTAGTACTATTCAATGATAACTATGCGATTTGCAAGCTTTTGTTGGTTTTTTCCCAGACTGGATGTTTATTCCCAGATTTCCCTACAAGGTAGCCATCGGTGATCAACAGGATCTCTGGGCCAGGGGCCAATAGTATAGGAGATAGACTCTATTTTTATCTCCTCTTCTTCTTCAGGCTCTGCAAAACCGAGGGGGTATTCCCTATTCAAAATCCATGAGAATATGCATACAAAGACTAGGATGCTGACACAAAGCAGATAAGTCCTCCTGTAAGTAGACCAAAACTGTGAGATGAGAGCAAAGGGGCTACCTTTGGGCCTATGTTCAGTTGTAGACAGAGGACCTTGGATCCTAAAACTAATTCTAATGTCCTAATGGTTGTGGTTGAAGTTTGATTTTGATTGTTTTTGTATTTGGATGCAAACCTGGACCTGGTATATAACCTCAACACAGAGATAGACTAGTGCCTATCCAGGGCTTAGAGTTAGTAGACATACACCTGTGAATGATTAGCATGAACAACTAAAACTGGATTTCAAGGAGATGTTGTGGTATCTGCCTTACAAATACCTCCCAGAATAGAGTGTTAAGTTATTTCTACTTAAGGTATCCCTATTTGCAGTATATCTTTCCCAACACTTAATCTGAAAACAATTTAATCTACCCCTTGAGCAGAAGTTGAAAGATCAAGCATTCAATACAGGAATTCTATATTCTAGAATCTCAGACATTCCTTAAATATCTAGACTTAGAAGAAGGACACATGCAATACTGGAGACATAATTAACGAAACACATGCAAATACAACATTACTCATATAAAATCAATCATGAAATCAATAGATTCATGCATGAGACACACAACAAGAGATACATAAACTCACAAGACTTCCTACACAGAGCAACCAAAACCAGTCGTGTCTTATTACAGAGCCAAAATGTCCAACTTTCAACAACAACAGAAAAGTAACGCAGTCCCCTAAATACCACAGGGAAGCGTACTCAGCAATTAATTACATGGTCAGATTTCAAAAACTGCTAGATACAGAACATGAGAAAAGGCGCTCAAAAGTCATCAATGCAGTAGGCAAAAAGGGATGGCGAGGAGGCACTGGACTCGAGCTCTGCGCCGGCGTCCGGGGACAATCTCATAAAATTGGTAGGTGGCCGTTACCCAGTCCATCGCGCCTCTGCAATTAGCCAATAATGGCCCATCTACTCGCGGGATGTAGCAATGAACATATCTAAAATTTTCCTGCCCAAAACAAGTTTGAGGAAGCAAGGAAAACCAACTCTCCACCTTTAAAACCTGATTGTTGATCTCGATTCCAACACTGAGATCCACGGTGCCCAGAAGGTTCGAAAAGTCAATCGCCAATAAAACTGTGCCACGTAGGTACCCCGTGCGTCCAACTGCCAACCATTTCAAAAAATGTGAAATGAATAATCCCACATTCACCCTGCAGAGACCATTTTATCATTTTATAAGTGCGGCTGTTAGCATACTAAGTGTCGAGCGCTTTTGCCCCGCTCGACCAACGAACCCACCACTAGCGGTTACCATTCCATCTCCCATCTCTGTCGGTGTGACCTACACCATCAGAGCATCCAAAAATCCTCTTGTCGACAACCCAAGTCATACTGATACAACCCCATCGGCTAGAGTATCCCCATCGGCCTAGCCCTCCACGATCAGCTTGATACTCTGCATTACGCCGATGGCACCTGCTAATTACACCCTATCGGCAAGACCCCAAGCGTCGACGAAACCAAAAACTGCCTTGCCGACCACACTACTCCTGCTGATGGATACCCCCTGCTCGGTCCTCAGCGAGACTACTAACCATCGGCCAACACAGAAAATCTCTAACTGATCAACACTGTCTACCCGATGAACACCTCACACTCCTAGGTCGGCAAGACCTCAACCATCGGCCTAGCCAAAAATCCCTTCTCCGACATCAAAAGTTACACCAATGACATCCAAACCAATCCATCGGGCAGAGAAACTCCATCGGACCAACATTCTGCGATTTGCCTGACAAGCTAAGTCACTTCGACGACATCCTCCATTGGGGTGACCTCCTTCCATCGGCAGAAGCAAAAATAGCTTCGCCGATACACCAAACTATGCCGATAGCACTTCATCGGCCAGACTGAACACATCGGAGGGACCAAAAAATAGCTCGCCAATAGCGCTACCTTCCCCGATGCACACCTCCTTCCCTCGTCGGTGAGTCCTAGACCGTCGGCAGAACCTCCATCGGTTGGGTCGATACACAATCTCACTCCGATGACATTCTCCATCGGGGTGACCCCCCTGTCGGTGAATCCTAAAAAGGTAATGCCGATAACATGTGTTTCACCGATGGCATCCCATCGGCCAGATCAAATACGTTGGCGAACCACAATAAACTTTGGCCGATACACCAAATCTTTTCAATGAACACTTGAATTACCCTCATCGGCTTGACCATCTCCTTCGGTGGAACAATAATTTCCTTCGCCGATAGCACAAAGTCCTGGCAATATAAAGAACACACCATGCTATCGACACGATCGCCAAGGCATAAGCGACCTCAAGCCGATGGACAAGAAAACCTAGGGTTTAAATAAAGAATCTGCAAACACCAAAGCTCAACTCCAGACCAAAATGAGTACCAACATAGGCTCCGAATGGGGACGTGCAGGTGCAAAACTGCAGCGAGAACTAGATCTCCAAGCAGACTAGCCAAAACCCAAAACTCAAAACAGGAACGACTATACAAGGCATTTACAAACAATATACATATCTCTTACAATTGTGCACAGAGGCAGATCACTTATGCAAAATAAAACTTGAGGAATTGACCATGCACAGGCAATTCCAGCAGCTCACTGTTTAGGGCTTGGAGGATATAGGAATCCTCCCCGTGAGTATTGCAGACTTGATATGGGCCCATCCATAAGGGTTCAAACTTACCATGTTTGCCCTTGTCCTGACTTCTTGCATTCCAGATGAGCACCCAGTCATTTATTTGGAACTTCCTTTTTGTAGCTCTCCTGTCAAACAGATACTTCACATTTTGTTGTCTCTTGAGATTAACTTGGTGGGCCTCCCTTTTGCTTTCATCCAATGCAACTAGCTGGTTTATTCTTTTTGTCATGGAGTCTTCAATCTCCTCATCATTCTCTTGGATGAATTTGTACACTGGTAGGAGACTATTTATAGGCAGCTTGGCTGATGCACCATATACCAGTTCAAAAGGTGACCTTCCAATAGCTTTTTTCACTGTCACCCTGTCAGCCCATAATGCCAATTTTAACTTTGAATCCCAAGCTCTCTTGTTCTTATCCAGTATCCTCTTGATGATTTTCATGAGGCTTTTATTGCTTGACTCTGCCTGACCATTTCCTCGCGGGTGGTATGGTGATGCATATGATAAATTTATCCCATATTTGTTGCAAAAATCAACAAATTCACCTGATCTGAAGCACATTGCATTATCTGTGACTATCTTGAATGGTGCTCCAAACCTAATGATAATATTTTCCAGTATGAAATCCATCACCACCTTACTTGTAGCTCTCTTAGTTGGAATGGCCTCAATCCACTTAGTGAAGTAATCAGTTGCTACCAAAATCCAACTGTGCCCCCCACTTGATTTCTCTGCAATTTTCCCTATGAATTCAATTCCCCATTGCTGAAATGGAGCATCCACAGTTACAGTTCTAAGGGGCAGTGCACCCTCATACCTTAACTTTCCTGAGAACCTTTGGCAAGGATCACACTTCCTTATCAGCCTTTGTGCATCTGAAAAGAGAGTGGGCCACCAATATCCTGCTTTGAGAATCTTATGAGCTGTTGTTTGGGCAGTGTAATGTCCACCACATAATCCTTTATGCATGTCATTCAAAACATTATTGGCTTCATCTTCATCCACACACCTTAGCAGCACACCATCAGGGTTCTTCCAGTATAGCTCACCTTGAACAATAACATACCTGATTGCATGTAATTTTAAGGTCCTCTTTTGACTGTCACTGAAATGGGAAGGACAATTTAGATTTTGCAAGTAATATATGATGTCCTTATACCATTCAAATTTTGATACATTAACATTCTCATTCTGGACTGCATTGATATGGCATGCTTCCAAGTTCGACTGTGCCATCATCTTGGCTAATCCTTGTCCTCTTACCAACTTGGTAATTTGTATTTCTATGTTAAACTCTTGCAGTTTGTTTATCCATCTGCACCTTCTTCCAGTCACCTCCTGCTGAGTGAAGATGTCCTTGACTGCTACATGAGGCACATATGCAACTATTTGGGATCCTACAAGATATGGCCTGAAACTCTTGATTGCTCTGACTAGTGCATATGCCTACTTTTCCATGTTATCATATTTTAACTTAGAAGCCTGCAAGGACATACTGAAAAAAGCTATAGGCTGCTCAAATCCATCCTCATTTTTCTATAGTAAACATGCAGCAACAGTGTGGAAAGAAGAAAATGAAAATAATTGAAATGGCCTAGAGAAATCAGGGGATTTAAGAACAGGAGCCATCTTGATTGCTTCCTTGATGTCCTAAAAAGATCTGCTTGCTTCACCTTCCCAACTAACAATCTCACCTTTCTTGAGCATTCTAGAAATGTTCCTTGTGGTTTATGCAAAGTTGGGAACAAATCTCCTAACAAAATTTATTTGTCCAAAGAAGGAATGGATTCCTTTTACTGTTTTTGGCATCTGAATCCTATCAATTGTAGCCACTCTTTCAGGATCAATCCTAACTCCATCTTTGGAAACAATGTGCCCTAGGAGCTTTCCTTCAACCACCCCAAAAGCACACTTCTTTGGATTTAAAGAAATGCCATATTCTAGTGCTCTAATGAAAATCTGTTCTAAATGCATACAATGCTGCTCTTCCTTCTTTGAATAGGCAGTCAGATCATCCTGATAAACAGCCAAGATTGAATCAGTCAACCCTGCAAAAGCAACATCCATTGCTATTTGAAATGTAGCACCTGCATTTGTCAGTCCAAATGGCATTCTAACATACACATATGTTCCCCATGGAGTGGTGAAGGCAGTTTTATATTGTTCTGATTCTTTTACCTTCACCTGATTGTAACTGGAGAATCCATCCATCATGGATAAGAGTTCACAACCAGTCACTTTCTGCAACATAGCTTCCATATTAGGCAGTGGGTAATTATCCTTTAAGGAGGATACATTCAAATTTCTAAAGTCAACACAAAGCCTAATATCACCATTCTTTTTTCTGACTGGGACAAGGTTAGACACCCAAGTTGAATGTTTGATTGGCACAATTATTCTAGCCTCCCTAAGCTTTTTGAGTTCTTCTTGCATTTTTGGACTAAGGTAGGATTAATAGGCCTTTGCTTCTGTCTAAATGGCTTAGCTCCAGGCTTCAATGGGATCTCATGCTGGAATAGGTCTTCTCTATAAGCTTTAAGGTCTTCATATGACCAGGCAAAAACATGCTTATATCTTTTCAGTAATGCAATCAGCATGCTCCTGATGTGTGGTTTGAGCTGTTTACCAATGTATACCTTCTTGGGGCCTGAGATGTCCCCAAACTTATCTCCTCTAAGTCATCTTTGTTTGTGGGAGATGTCTTTGTAACCAACTGGTCTCTACTGTCAAAAGCTCTTTCTAAAGCTACTAACCCTCTAGGGATTTTGTTAGTCTTCAACTGAATTATTTCTTTCCCCATAAGAGTTTCTTTTCCATCTACAATTTCTACAAAAGCTTGAAAATCAATTTCTTGGTTCTCATATTCATCTATGCAGTGCAAAAATTTTAACAAGTCCTTGTCATCATCAAACACTTGCCAACTGCATAAGTTTTCTTGTACTACAGGTCTGACTTTAACTTCAACATTTGTAATATTTGATAGAGTGATATCATTTGGCCTTATTGCCACATTAGCTAAGAAATCAGCCATGACATTTTTTGATCTCTCTATCCAGCCTATTGAAAATGCATCAAATAATTCAACTGTATCCCAAACAGCATGCTTGTATTGTTTTAATCTTTTGTTTTTTGAAGCATATCTATCTCTAACTTGGGATACAATTAACTCAGAATCCCCAAATACCCTTAGCATCTTGATTCCATGTTTGAGAGCTATATTTAAGCCAAAGAGTAAGGCTTCATACTCTGCAATGTTGTTTGTACAAGCAAACCTTAGCAAGAAGGAGAATTTGAGGAGATTACCAGTTGGAGACAAGAAAACAACTCCAGCTCCAAAACCTTCCTTTGCACAAGCTCCATCAAAATACATGGTCCATAAACCTTGCTGGTCTAGCTCTTCAATGCAAACATTTTTCTCTTTATCCTCTTTATCATCCGAGACAACCTTGAAGTTATCACAGTCAGTTTTCACAAAGCATATCTATTCTTTTGAATCTTGATTCTCCACTGTCTCTGATGATCTTTCTTCTCTGATCAGTTTAACATCCCTACCATTCATTGGAATCATGGCATATGACAGGTCTAGCTGCATACTTCCACCAATCAGTGCTGCCCATCTTCTTGACAACAGCATACCATACTATGATGTCAACCAGTGTTATATTCATTTTGTATGTCTTTTCAGGAAATGCTGCCAGTCTGAAATCCACATCCTTCATGATTCCAATAACTGGTACCTCTCTGGCATCCATAGCATAACATTTTCCACATGCCTTGTCTATTTTCAATCTAGCTTGTTGCATGATGGCTAAAGGCATGATATTTGTAGATGCTCCAGAATCAAGCATACAATTTTTAATTACTTTTCCATTTATAACCAGGGATACATAAAATGGTTCCACTTGTGAAGGGCACTTTGTCATGGTCACCCCTAAATACACCTCAGGAGCTTCATCTTCTTCATTACATAAGACATGCTTCTCACCTTGGACCTGAACATTTTGCTTAGCTTGACAAGGTACTCCTGAAATTAGGGATATTGTCCTATTCCTGATTTCTTCAACCTTCATCAGCTCCATCAATGGGACAGAAACCTTTACCTAAGACAAGACTTGAGTGATATCAAATGGAGAAAAACTTTGTATGACAGTTGTAGCTTGCTCCATGGTTTTATTCTTATCCGGCCTTAGTCTTTATGGCTGCTTGACTATCATTCTTGTTTTGGGAGCCTCTGCCCTGATCCTCAACTTGGGGGATTCTATTTTCTGGTCCTTGAGATTCATGACTTGTTCTTTGCTTAAAATTTTGCTTGTTATTACCCCACTACCTTTTTTGTGGTTCAATCCCCTTATGACTATGCACTGGCTGACTTGCAGAAATGCCTTCTAGCTAATGTGAGCTGCTTATCTGAGCTTTACCTCTGAGATTGTAATTGCTTCTGACTTGGGCCACTGCTGCAGCTGTGAGGGCCCTAATTTCATCATCAGAAGGTCTTTGTAGGTTACTCAAAAAATTGTGTGAGCCCTGAGCATATACATAACTATCTTCATTATCCTCATCATAAAAAACCTGTTGATAGGCCTGAGTCCCATCATCTGTACTTTCATCAGCATCATGAGGAGGGTGTCCATTGCTTATGGACAACATATTAACATCATCATCCTGCACGTAATGTGGCTCATTGCATTCATTACAGGATACAACATTATCATACAAAGACTAAGCAATCATGCATTGTGACTGTGAATGCGGCATCTGACAGATTATGCACCATGGAGTATCATCAGCAATATTTATAGCTTTCTTCAAAGGATCAGGAGTTTCCTTGGTATGTTGAGCTCTTTGATTTGTGTTGTTATGTGGAAATACAGGCTTACCATTGTGCCAATTGGTATTATATGGCATATCATGCAATGATGGTCTCTTTTCCTGTCTTTGGTAAGCTTGCCTATCAGGACCTATCCCTTTTTCACTTCTAGCCAGTCTATAGCTTAGGTCCTTAACAACATTTGCCAATTTGTCTATTTTATCTTCAGGGGCAGATGTATTACCTTGAGTGTTTTGAGGCTTGTTTGGATTCTGTAGAATTTTCACATCATCCCTCCTATTTGTCTTGCCTGATGCTTTCCTATTATTCTCAATATTCATTGCAATTCTGAAAGCATCCCTAAGAGTAGCAGGACCTTTATCTCTTAACCCATATGCAGTTTTGGCATCAAAAGCATTGATAAACACTATTATGCACATTGGTTCATTTGGCCTCATGTGATGTGGCAATTTGTTCAACACTTTAGTAAATCTTTCGTTAAAATCTACAACCTGCTCATTTGACCCTTTGGTGATATTGGTGAACTCATTTACAAAAAAGCTAGGGTCAGTTTTGTCACCATACTTCTCCTTAAACATCCTTTTGAAATCATCCCATGATGAAATGCTCCGATCAGACAGATTTTTATACCATTCTCTAGCCTCATCTACTAAAGACTGCATGAATGACTTCATGAAAACATCCTCATGCTTAACCTCAAAGTTGTCCATGACATTTTGAAAAGCTTTCAGATGATCCTCCCCTGACACAGTGTTATTTCCTAAATTTTTTGGCACTTGCAGCCTTACATGCTTGTCAATGGGGTTTGGATACCCAGGAATATCGTCAAACACCAGTTGTCTGAATCTATCCAACTGCATGGATTGTCTATCAAACTAATTAGCATTAATATTTCCATTTGCATTCTGATTTCTTACATTGTTTAATGGTATTCTGGCATCATTTACATTCTGTCTTTGATCATTATGCTGATGTCTCTGCATATTTGCATTTTCAAGGGTAGGAACTGAATCATTCTGAGCAACTCTCAAAGCTTGCACTTTCTATCTCATGTCATCTCTGACTTTCATGGCTTGTAGATATTCTAATTCTGCTCTTAGGCTTTTGATTTCTTCAGCTAACTATTCTTCTTTAGGCATGGAGGTAGATGGTCTCATACCATTCTGGTCATCATCTTCATCATCTCTTAGAGATTCTGCCTCTTCAAATCTTTCACCAGGGTCTAAGAAAGGGCGTTCTTGGAACACCTCTGACCTCATTCTTAAACTACCACCATGTTGCCTCTCATACGCACCCTGAATATCAGCTTCTGCATTTGAAAAATAGGGCACATGCTGCCCTGATGGCCTAGGGTTATCCTGAATATCATCATTATTCCTGGGGGAACCCTCACAACTGGCTAAGACATCTCCCTTTCTTTTGTACATCATCCTTCTTTCTACTGGTAACTCTTCAAATAGAGGATTACATTGGGATCTTCTCCCCTGCATATAAATTTCACTTTGACCGGTTGGGAGATTACTTTGGAGTCGTCACCTATAACTAGGAACTGTTTTCTTTTAAAAATCAGGGTTCTTTCACAAATTCCCCAACAGAGTCACCAATTTCTGTTGGTTTTTTCCCAGACTGAATGCTTATTCTTAGATTTCCCTACAAGGTAGCCATCGGTGATCAACAGGATCTCTGGGCTAGGGGCAAACAGTATAGGAGATAGACTCTATTTTTATCTCCTCTTCTTCTTCAGGCTCTACAAAACCTAGGGGGGTATTCCCTATTCAACATCTATGAGAATATGCATACAAATACTGGGATGCTGACACAAAGTAGATAAGTCCTCCTGTAAGTAGACCAAAACTGTGAGATAAGAGCAAAGGGGCTACCTTTGGGCCTATGTTCAGTTGTAGACAGGGGACCTTGGATCCTAAAACTAATTCTAATGTCCTAATGGTTGTGGTAGAAGTTTGATTTTGATTGTTTTTGTATTTGGATGCAAACCTGGACCTGGTATATAACCTCAACACAGAGCTAGACTGGTGCCTATCTAGGGCTTGGAGTCAGTAGACATACACCTGTGAATGATCAACATGAACAACTAAAACTAGATTTCAAGGGGATGTTGTGGTATTTGCCTTACAAATACCTCCCAAAATAGAGTGTTAAGTTATCTCTTCTTAAGGTATCCCTATTTGCAGTATATCTTTCCCAACACTTAATCTGAAAACAATTTAATCTACCCCTTGAGCAGAAGTTGAAAGATCAAGCATTCAATACAGGAATTCTATATTCTAGAATCTCAGACATTCCTTAAATATCTAGACTCAGAAGAAGGACACATGCAATACTGGAGACAGAATTAATGAAACACATGCAAATACAACATTACTCATATAAAATCAATCATGAAATCAGTAGATTCATGCATGAGACACACAACAAGAGATACATAAACTCACAAGACTTCCTACACAGAGCAACCAAAACCAGTCATGTCTTATTACAGAGCTAAAATGTCCAGCTTTCAACAACAATAGAAAGAGTAACGCAGTCCCCTAAATACCACAGGGAAGCATACTCAACAATTAATTACATGGTCAGATTTCAAAAACTGCCAGATACAGAACATGAGAAAAGGCGCTCAAAAGTCATTAATGCAGCAGGCAAAAAGGGATGGCGAGGAGGAGCTGGACTCGAGCTCTGCGCTGCCATCCAAGGACAATCTCATAAAACTAGTAGGTGGCCGTTACCCAGTCCATCGTGCCTCTATAATCAGCCAATAATGGCCTATCTACCCGCGGGATGTAGTAATAAACAAATCTAAAATTTTCCCGCCCAAAACAAGTCTGAGGAAGCAAGGAAAACCAACTCTGCACCTTTAAAACCTGATCATTGATCTTGATTCCAACACTGAGATCCACAGTGCCCAGAAGGTCTGAAAAGTCAATCACCAATAAACTGTGCCACATAGGTACCCCGTGCGTCCAACTGCCAACCATTTCAAAAAATGCGAAATGAATAATCCCACATTTGCCCTGCAGAGACCATTCTATCATTTTATAAGTGCGGCCGTTAGCATACTAAGTGTCGAGCGCTTTTGCCCCGCTCGACCCATGAACCCACCACTAGTAGTTACCATTCCATCTCCCATCTCCGTCGGTGTGACCTACACCATCGGAGCATCCGAAAATCCTCTCGTCGACAACCCAAGTCATACCGATACAGCCCCATCAGCTAGAGTATCCCCATCGGCCTAGCCCTCCACGATCAGCTTGATACTCTGCATTACATCGATGGCACCTACTAATTACACCCTGTCGGCGAGACCCCAAGCGTCGGCGAAACCAAAAATTGCCTCACTGACCACACTACTCCTGCTGATGGATACACCCTGCTCGGTCCTCGGCGAGACTACTAACCATCATCCAACATAGAAATTCTCTAACCGATCAACACTGTCTACCCGATGAACACATCACACTCCTAGGTCGGCAAGACCTCAACCATCGACCTAGCCGAAAATCCCTTCTTCGACATCAAAAGTTACATCGATGACATCCAAACCAATCCATCGGGCATAGAAACTCCATCGGACCAACGTCCTGCGATCTGCCTGACAAGCCAAGTCACTCCAACGACATCCTCCATCGGGGTGACCTCCTTCCATCGGTGGAAGCAAAAATAGCTTCGCCGATACACCAAGCTACGCCGATAGCACTTCATCGGCCAGACTGAACACATCGGAGGGACCAAAAAATAGCTCACCGATAGCACTACCTTCCTCGATGCACACCTCCTTCCCCCGTCGGTGAGACCTAGACCATCGACAGAACCTCCATTGGCCGGGCCGATATGCAATCTCACTCTGATGACATTCTCCATCGGGGTGACCCCCCTGTCGGTGAATCCTAAAAAGGTAATGCCGATAACATGTGTTTCACCGATGGCATCCCATCAGCCAGATCAAATGCGTCGGCGAACCACAATACACTTCGGCCGATACATCAAATCTTGCCGATGAACACTTGAATTACCCTCATCGGCCTAACCATCTCCTTCGGTGAAACAATAATTTCCTTCGCCGATAGCACAAAGTCCTGGCGATATAAAGAACACACCATGCTATCGACACGATCGCCAAGGCACAAGCGACCTCAAGCCGATGGACAAGAAAACCTAGGGTTTAAATGAAGAATCTGCAAACACCAAAGCTCAACTCCAGACCAAAATGAGTACCAACAGCTTCAACGACTAATTATAATATCTTTTTTTGCCTGCAAGTGAATTTTAAAAAAATCTATATATTGCATCTTTAGTATTCTGGCTTTGGATCTTGTTATAGGTTACCAATGTTTAGTATATTTATTATTAATTGGTAATATAGTTAAATTCAATATCAGAATATAAATAAAGAACTCAATATAGAGGATGTAAATAGTAAAATTGTATTTATGACTATACAAGTCACAAAGCCACTTGGAAACACTAGCTATTTAACAATGTACAATGTATATGCTAACAAATGATGCTTCATCTTTTATTCGGCTTAGATACATAAACATCATAATTGAACTGAATTTTTAGATCACTGGACAAATGAACTATACTTAAGTATTTTTCTTTTCCACTCCATGAACATAATAATGCAATTCCATGAATATGATATTGGCATTGCAACTACTTTAGAATCATTCAGACTTTTGTTCATCTTTCTAATCCTACACCTGCTTATACAATCCAAACACAAACTTATTAGAAGGTGCTCAGATCTTAAGTGGAATATGGGAAGGACTCTAGTCTATGCACTACACTAGAGGTCTCTGATATCTGACATTTATAATTAAGTGGAATATGTGAACCCCATCAATTTTTGTTGTATGAATTCCATGCGTATCCTTGATTTGCCAAGTCATACTCGATTTCGAATAATGTTATTGTCATTTATACAATTTTCTTTGCTAATTCATATGTCTTGCTTGTTTGTTTCTTTCATTTTTTTCAATTTAACTGTTCAATATATTATTCATATATGCAAATTGCAAATTATTTGAGGCCTAAGGTTGGGAGATTATGGAATGTTTTTTACGTTGCTCAATCATGGTTCTTACTATTTAGATTTATATAACAATTATTTTTAGAATATTTAAACATTGTCTTGACTATTGAGTAGTTTAGGATTGAACTCATTTATTTTAAAATGCTTATTTGTGACTTGAAATAAGGAAAATGAAAACAAAGCACAAATTTTAAATTTGCATGTCAACATTGCTTTTAGGACATAAGTTACTTCTCATTTCAAATTTTTAATATACCTTTTGTAGTTGTGGATGTTTTGACCTGACTAACAAATGATTATGAACATATTATAGGTACACCATATTTTTGATATTTGAATATCGTTGACATTGTCGTCATTCGAAAAAAAATAAAAAGAACAAGAGTATCAATAGATGAAAAACAAAAACAGATCATAGATGTAGACAATTACAAATTAACAATACAAACTCATATTTCGAATATCGATTATGCACTGAGAAATCAAGGATTGCGTAGAACTCACACATTTGTAGGTGATTGCTTATTTGACTCGTTAGAGATTTTACTTCATTCTCAGTACACATTAATTCAATTACGTAGTGGAACTATAGATTATTTCTTGAGTTGCCTCGCACGAGGTGATGTAGAAGCAATAACCTCATATAATTATGAATTAGATAGTCACACATTATATGAATTACACAATATAGAAAATGTTGAAGAATACCTGCGTAGAATGCATATTTCTGCAACACCAACTACAAACAACAATGAAGTTAGATTATGGGAGACATTTTTTGCATTCGTTGGCTATCCAAGTGGCTAGACATACAAATATGTCTTTGGTCAATGATATTAGGCAAAAAATACCTACATTTCAATCAATTATCGCAAGGGCAACCATACTCTATCTTATTTCATGACGTAAATCCCCTTCATGGACATTTTGAGCCGCTCATACCTTATCAAATACAAGCCATTAATACCAAACCAGATTTCACATTTAGGAGAATAAAACAGTTTCTAAGGACTAATCAACAAATCATGTTGGTAATTTTACAAAAAAAAATATAGTGAATAGCAACACTACATCGCTTCAGAAAATCAGACAACAAATACGCACTAATCAAAAAATGAAAAATGTAACCAACAAAAGCAAATGGTCAGCATCACCAATATAGTTATTTCAAAGAAAAACTCAAGACACACAAAGACATATATGCATAATTTGTCAGACTTTGCATTTTAAAAAGGACATGATGACTTTCAAAGAGGAAGAAAAAAAAACATATTACAAACTAACAAATCAAAATCACAATTTATTGACAAATTCTATTTGTTGCATATGCCATAAAATATTGAAGCAATGCAAGCTTCCTAGGTATGCAACACCAAACATATTCAAATGAATAAACCTTTACAATATGTAAAGATGCTTACACAATTGGAAGAACGTCTTGTTTCACTAAGGATTGTATTTGCACAAATATGGGAATTAGGATACAAAAGATCTCAAATAGGATTGACCGGATCTATTATCAATGTACCAGTCAACATGAACATTATACAGAATGCATTACCACGATCTACCAATGAAACATCGATGATTACAGTTGCTCTTAAAAGATGACTACAATATAAAAATGCATATCAAAAGGGAATGGTATGATCAACTATTATAGTGAAATCTTTGAGCCAATTAAGCAAAACAAGACTATACAAATGGAAAATGTTTAATTAAATAGGAACTGGAAAGAATCTCTTGAAATCAATGATGAAAGTGACATAGTAAATGAACTTTGTATAGATGAAACTAACCCAGAGTCTGATACAGATCATCAAAATCCTTGTGAGACCTTAATACATGGATTCACATAATCTAAATGTATACATGAAATGCAAGACAAAGTTATAGAAGTTGCACTATCAGAAAACCATTACCCTATTGGAATCTTTAAAGACAACTATGCTAAAGAAATGAATTTCCCTATGCTATTTGGTGCAGAGGCACCTACCTAACAGCTAGCCTCCATGAGGCAGTTAGTTTGTTATAGGTCTTGTTTATGTTTTCAAGAAGGTCTGTTAAGACCAAATGCATGTAATAAGGTCACGCTGATCATGATAAGATCATGCTGACCAGGCTTTTACTATTTTTAGTTAGTTTGTTAGAACAGCTGTCATGCTGTAGGGTCCGGTTGGATCTCCCAGCCGCCTGGAGAGTTCCCAGCCGCTTGGAGTCGGGTCAGTAGTACTCGTAGGAAAATCTATTTAAGGATGAGGATCGGTTGATCTTGGAGATACAGTTAGAGATATCATCGATCATAGTATTGTATCGCATTGAGAAGTCAGATTGCAGAGAGAGATTGAGCATTGTAATTGCATCTTTGAAATCAATAAAGAGATCCTGTTTGTGTTCTTTCTCTGGTTGGATTCTATTGTTTAATCGATTTGCAGATCTGGTGGTCTCATGGACATGCTGATCCATTCCACCGGTTGATTCGTCGAATCGGTGGAATGGCTGTGTACAGTAGGTTAGGAGGTAGTTTGTGTTTTCTGTTTGTTCGCATGCAGGTGTGCAGGATCGCGGTCGAGAGGTGTTGAGAAGCCTAGCATCCTCATGTGCTAGGTCGAGCTGATAGAGTTTGGAAGATCACCCTGGAAGTGGATCGAGTCATCCCAGGAGGTTCGGCGGATCAGAACAGTGAAAATCCGCTAAGGTTGAAAGTTCGTCAAAACGGCATCATCAGGATATTTTGGTGAATATCCTGCAGTCGCTTCGGGTATCGTCATCCGGATAAGTGAAGATGAGCATGATGCAGTTGAGTGCATGAAGTGAATGTGCGTCGGGGTGATCATCATCAGGAGTTGCCGAAGAGGAGTGCATCGGCATAAGGTAGAAGATCGGGTCATGAAACTGTTGAAGTTTGCATATTTCAAGTGCATCAGGATGTTGTAAGTCAGACATATACTGTGTGTATATCGCCGTCAGGATCATCTTCTGTGAGTGCCCATCATCCGCATATCGCTAGTAGATGCGGGAGTGAAAGTTCGGTTTTTTTGGCTAAGTGTTGAAGAGGTCATCAGGATATTGTGTGACGTCATCGTCATCCGCATATGACGTCATCGTCATCAGGATATTGAGATATCCCCCTATGCATGTTGATCCTGTTGTCGCTAAGTGGTTAGGTGTCGGCGTAGGCAGAAAGTTGTGAAACATCATCAGGAGGTTTCGAGAGAACCGGATGAATCATATCATGATGCTGTTGCTTGTATCGTCGGCTATCGGAGCATCGAAGGGAAGGTGCTGAAGTGGTCGTCATCAGGATATTTGGAGCAACCGGATATTTGATATCCTGCTGACGAAAGTGGTGTCGCATATCATGATGATTCCGCTAGTGTTTGGCGCCCGATGAACAGTGCAACAGGAGGATGTTTGCGCCCGTTGAGTATCATGATGATGATGATAGGCGACAGGCGGAGGAGGTGAACAGTAGTCGGCAGGAGGATAATTGTGATCGTCCGAAATATGATGATGCTGTTGGTGTTTACAGGAAATATGATGATGATGCTGAGCCGATAGGGATTTTTATCATGCTGTTTGTATATTTGGCTCCTCCTTCCTGTTAGTTAGCTCCCGTTGCGTTTCACTCTGCATCATAGTGGTATCAGAGCAAAGGTTAGGATCTTCTGGAAAAGATAAGCAGGATGTCAGACGAAGAAGGAACATCTGAGGTTCCAGCAAGGATGACCAACGCTGAGTTGGCAGTTCTGGTGAAGAAACAGATTGCAGAAAGCAAGGCCGTGAAGGCTCAGAATCAGGAGTTAAAAGATGAGTTAGCAAAGTTGAGGAGCAGAGTAGGTTCTGGTAGAGAAGAAGATAGGGAAGAAGAAGAGATCCCTAATTGGAGCGAGGAGGTCGTTCCTGCAGACCAGAGACCACTGTTGAACGCCCTCAAGGCCATGGAGAGGAGAACCATGGATGTGAAACTGGATTTGCCAGTGTTTACAGGTAAGATGGACCCTGATTCAGTGATGGAGTGGATAGACTGTTTGAACAATTTCTTTGTAACAGAGGAGATACCAGAACAACAGAGAGTGAAGATAGCACAGTCAAAGATGAAAGAAGCTGCCTTGACATGGTGGAATTTTGTTCAAGATGATAGAGTACAGGAAGGAAAACGTAGAGTTGCCACATGGAAGAAGATGATGGCATTAGTAAAGGAAGCTTATATTCCATTGGATTACAGTATCCAGTTACACAAGAGGAAGCAAAACCTGAAGCAGAAGGAGCTAGATGTCAGCTCATATACAGAAGAATTCATGAAACTCTGTATGAAGACAAAGGTAAAGGAGAGTGAAGAAGAGAAGGTAGCCAGATACCTTAATGGATTGAAGTTCAATATTCAGGATGATTTGAGTCTGCATAATCCAGATACAGTCCAGAAATGTTTCCAGTTGGCATTAAAAGTGGAAGAGAAGTTGAAGAGGAAACAAGAACAAAACAATAGAGGAAGAGGATCAGCCCATAGAACAAGGCAAACCAATGAGAGTCAAGAAGACACTGGTAAAGGACAGGGACAGTCTGATTTCAGAGGTGGATGGAAAGGTAATAAAGGAAGATTTGGAGGTGGTAGAGGTTCTACTACATTTTCAGGGAAATGTTACACCTGTGGTGAGTTTGGTCATCCATCTTTCAAATGTCCAGAAAACAAAGGTTCATCATCCAGAAATGATAGAACGAGTGACAAGAGAGTACAACTTGTGCAAGAAGAGAAAGAAGAGAAAAGTGTGCAGAGTCCAAACACTTATCAAAAGGATAAGGAGGCTGATAATTGTGGATACCCAGAAAGTGGAGAGTCTCTACTGATGAGAAGAATAGTGATGGTACCTGACAAAGAATCCCCACACAGAAGAGCTCTTTTCAAAACCACATGCAAGAGCAAAGGTAAGGTATGTAAGGTTGTCATTGATACTGGTTCAACAGACAACATGGTATCTCAGGAGATGGTGGATAAACTGCATTTAGAAAGGATTCCACATCCACACCCTTACAAGTTATCTTGGGTGAGTGATAGTCAATCACTTTTTGTCTCTGAACAGGCATATGTTGATTTTCAGATTGGAGCATATCAGGATAGAATTTTGTGTGATATTTTGCCCATGGAATGTTGTCACCTACTGTTGGGTAGACCATGGCAATTTGATAGGAGGGTACTGTATGATGGGTATGCTAATACCTACACCATCCAGAAAGATGGAAAGACTATTAAGTTGATGCCATTACAGGAAGCAACTGCAGCACAGAAGGCAGCCAAAGTCATTTTAATGGGAAAAAAGGAATTTGTGCAGATGCCTAGAGGAGCAGGCATAAAGGCAGTTGAGAACACTGCAGGGAAAGGAGTTGTTAAAGACAACAAGCTGAAGAAAGTTTCAGTTGTGACTGACAGGGGTCAGCAGCAGGTTCAGAAACAGGTTTGCACACAGCAACCAGTTCAGAAGAATGACAAGGATGTTGTCATAGTTGGGACTATTACTTGTCCTATAAAGGTTGACAGGAAGACAGAATTGAACATTTCAGCAGTTCAAGAGGCAGTTCAGACAGAGGTTCTGGTCAGGCAACCTGACAAACACAGGGTATGTGAGAGAAAAGCCTACATTGACAGGCATGAGGATTTACTTGCCAGAAAGCAAGTTACAATTCAGAAGTCTTGGAGCAGCCAAGAGACAGCAGCAGACAAAGCTGGAACAGGGCAGAACATTGCACAGGCCAAGTGTAAAGGTGGAGGACTTCCATATCCTAACTCATGGGACATGAGTTATTTTCTGTTGGGGAGTATGGTGCAGAGGCACCTACCTAACAGCTGGCCTCCATGAGGCAGTTAGTTTGTTATAGGTCTTGTTTATGTTTTCAAGAAGGTCTGTTAAGACCAAATGCATGTAATAAGGTCACGCTGATCATGATAAGATCATGCTGACCAGGCTTTTACTATTTTTAGTTAGTTTGTTAGAACAGCTGTCATGCTGTAGGGTCCGGTTGGATCTCCCAGCCGCCTGGAGAGTTCCCAGCCGCTTGGAGTCGGGTCAGTAGTACTCGTAGGAAAATCTATTTAAGGATGAGGATCGGTTGATCTTGGAGATACAGTTAGAGATATCATCGATCATAGTATTGTATCGCATTGAGAAGTCAGATTGCAGAGAGAGATTGAGCATTGTAATTGCATCTTTGAAATCAATAAAGAGATCCTGTTTGTGTTCTTTCTCTGGTTGGATTCTATTGTTTAATCGATTTGCAGATCTGGTGGTCTCATGGACATGCTGATCCATTCCACCGGTTGATTCGTCGAATCGGTGGAATGGCTGTGTACAGTAGGTTAGGAGGTAGTTTGTGTTTTCTGTTTGTTCGCATGCAGGTGTGCAGGATCGCGGTCGAGAGGTGTTGAGAAGCCTAGCATCCTCATGTGCTAGGTCGAGCTGATAGAGTTTGGAAGATCACCCTGGAAGTGGATCGAGTCATCCCAGGAGGTTCGGCGGATCAGAACAGTGAAAATCCGCTAAGGTTGAAAGTTCGTCAAAACGGCATCATCAGGATATTTTGGTGAATATCCTGCAGTCGCTTCGGGTATCGTCATCCGGATAAGTGAAGATGAGCATGATGCAGTTGAGTGCATGAAGTGAATGTGCGTCGGGGTGATCATCATCAGGAGTTGCCGAAGAGGAGTGCATCGGCATAAGGTAGAAGATCGGGTCATGAAACTGTTGAAGTTTGCATATTTCAAGTGCATCAGGATGTTGTAAGTCAGACATATACTGTGTGTATATCGCCGTCAGGATCATCTTCTGTGAGTGCCCATCATCCGCATATCGCTAGTAGATGCGGGAGTGAAAGTTCGGTTTTTTTGGCTAAGTGTTGAAGAGGTCATCAGGATATTGTGTGACGTCATCGTCATCCGCATATGACGTCATCGTCATCAGGATATTGAGATATCCCCCTATGCATGTTGATCCTGTTGTCGCTAAGTGGTTAGGTGTCGGCGTAGGCAGAAAGTTGTGAAACATCATCAGGAGGTTTCGAGAGAACCGGATGAATCATATCATGATGCTGTTGCTTGTATCGTCGGCTATCGGAGCATCGAAGGGAAGGTGCTGAAGTGGTCGTCATCAGGATATTTGGAGCAACCGGATATTTGATATCCTGCTGACGAAAGTGGTGTCGCATATCATGATGATTCCGCTAGTGTTTGGCGCCCGATGAACAGTGCAACAGGAGGATGTTTGCGCCCGTTGAGTATCATGATGATGATGATAGGCGACAGGCGGAGGAGGTGAACAGTAGTCGGCAGGAGGATAATTGTGATCGTCCGAAATATGATGATGCTGTTGGTGTTTACAGGAAATATGATGATGATGCTGAGCCGATAGGGATTTTTATCATGCTGTTTGTATATTTGGCTCCTCCTTCCTGTTAGTTAGCTCCCGTTGCGTTTCACTCTGCATCATAGTGGTATCAGAGCAAAGGTTAGGATCTTCTGGAAAAGATAAGCAGGATGTCAGACGAAGAAGGAACATCTGAGGTTCCAGCAAGGATGACCAACGCTGAGTTGGCAGTTCTGGTGAAGAAACAGATTGCAGAAAGCAAGGCCGTGAAGGCTCAGAATCAGGAGTTAAAAGATGAGTTAGCAAAGTTGAGGAGCAGAGTAGGTTCTGGTAGAGAAGAAGATAGGGAAGAAGAAGAGATCCCTAATTGGAGCGAGGAGGTCGTTCCTGCAGACCAGAGACCACTGTTGAACGCCCTCAAGGCCATGGAGAGGAGAACCATGGATGTGAAACTGGATTTGCCAGTGTTTACAGGTAAGATGGACCCTGATTCAGTGATGGAGTGGATAGACTGTTTGAACAATTTCTTTGTAACAGAGGAGATACCAGAACAACAGAGAGTGAAGATAGCACAGTCAAAGATGAAAGAAGCTGCCTTGACATGGTGGAATTTTGTTCAAGATGATAGAGTACAGGAAGGAAAACGTAGAGTTGCCACATGGAAGAAGATGATGGCATTAGTAAAGGAAGCTTATATTCCATTGGATTACAGTATCCAGTTACACAAGAGGAAGCAAAACCTGAAGCAGAAGGAGCTAGATGTCAGCTCATATACAGAAGAATTCATGAAACTCTGTATGAAGACAAAGGTAAAGGAGAGTGAAGAAGAGAAGGTAGCCAGATACCTTAATGGATTGAAGTTCAATATTCAGGATGATTTGAGTCTGCATAATCCAGATACAGTCCAGAAATGTTTCCAGTTGGCATTAAAAGTGGAAGAGAAGTTGAAGAGGAAACAAGAACAAAACAATAGAGGAAGAGGATCAGCCCATAGAACAAGGCAAACCAATGAGAGTCAAGAAGACACTGGTAAAGGACAGGGACAGTCTGATTTCAGAGGTGGATGGAAAGGTAATAAAGGAAGATTTGGAGGTGGTAGAGGTTCTACTACATTTTCAGGGAAATGTTACACCTGTGGTGAGTTTGGTCATCCATCTTTCAAATGTCCAGAAAACAAAGGTTCATCATCCAGAAATGATAGAACGAGTGACAAGAGAGTACAACTTGTGCAAGAAGAGAAAGAAGAGAAAAGTGTGCAGAGTCCAAACACTTATCAAAAGGATAAGGAGGCTGATAATTGTGGATACCCAGAAAGTGGAGAGTCTCTACTGATGAGAAGAATAGTGATGGTACCTGACAAAGAATCCCCACACAGAAGAGCTCTTTTCAAAACCACATGCAAGAGCAAAGGTAAGGTATGTAAGGTTGTCATTGATACTGGTTCAACAGACAACATGGTATCTCAGGAGATGGTGGATAAACTGCATTTAGAAAGGATTCCACATCCACACCCTTACAAGTTATCTTGGGTGAGTGATAGTCAATCACTTTTTGTCTCTGAACAGGCATATGTTGATTTTCAGATTGGAGCATATCAGGATAGAATTTTGTGTGATATTTTGCCCATGGAATGTTGTCACCTACTGTTGGGTAGACCATGGCAATTTGATAGGAGGGTACTGTATGATGGGTATGCTAATACCTACACCATCCAGAAAGATGGAAAGACTATTAAGTTGATGCCATTACAGGAAGCAACTGCAGCACAGAAGGCAGCCAAAGTCATTTTAATGGGAAAAAAGGAATTTGTGCAGATGCCTAGAGGAGCAGGCATAAAGGCAGTTGAGAACACTGCAGGGAAAGGAGTTGTTAAAGACAACAAGCTGAAGAAAGTTTCAGTTGTGACTGACAGGGGTCAGCAGCAGGTTCAGAAACAGGTTTGCACACAGCAACCAGTTCAGAAGAATGACAAGGATGTTGTCATAGTTGGGACTATTACTTGTCCTATAAAGGTTGACAGGAAGACAGAATTGAACATTTCAGCAGTTCAAGAGGCAGTTCAGACAGAGGTTCTGGTCAGGCAACCTGACAAACACAGGGTATGTGAGAGAAAAGCCTACATTGACAGGCATGAGGATTTACTTGCCAGAAAGCAAGTTACAATTCAGAAGTCTTGGAGCAGCCAAGAGACAGCAGCAGACAAAGCTGGAACAGGGCAGAACATTGCACAGGCCAAGTGTAAAGGTGGAGGACTTCCATATCCTAACTCATGGGACATGAGTTATTTTCTGTTGGGGAGTATGGTGCAGAGGCACCTACCTAACAGCTGGCCTCCATGAGGCAGTTAGTTTGTTATAGGTCTTGTTTATGTTTTCAAGAAGGTCTGTTAAGACCAAATGCATGTAATAAGGTCACGCTGATCATGATAAGATCATGCTGACCAGGCTTTTACTATTTTTAGTTAGTTTGTTAGAACAGCTGCCATGCTGTAGGGTCCGGTTGGATCTCCCAGCCGCCTGGAGAGTTCCCAGCCGCTTGGAGTCGGGTCAGTAGTACTCGTAGGAAAATCTATTTAAGGATGAGGATCGGTTGATCTTGGAGATACAGTTAGAGATATCATCGATCATAGTATTGTATCGCATTGAGAAGTCAGATTGCAGAGAGAGATTGAGCATTGTAATTGCATCTTTGAAATCAATAAAGAGATCCTGTTTGTGTTCTTTCTCTGGTTGGATTCTATTGTTTAATCGATTTGCAGATCTGGTGGTCTCATGGACATGCTGATCCATTCCACCGGTTGATTCGTCGAATCGGTGGAATGGCTGTGTACAGTAGGTTAGGAGGTAGTTTGTGTTTTCTGTTTGTTCGCATGCAGGTGTGCAGGATCGCGGTCGAGAGGTGTTGAGAAGCCTAGCATCCTCATGTGCTAGGTCGAGCTGATAGAGTTTGGAAGATCACCCTGGAAGTGGATCGAGTCATCCCAGGAGGTTCGGCGGATCAGAACAGTGAAAATCCGCTAAGGTTGAAAGTTCGTCAAAACGGCATCATCAGGATATTTTGGTGAATATCCTGCAGTCGCTTCGGGTATCGTCATCCGGATAAGTGAAGATGAGCATGATGCAGTTGAGTGCATGAAGTGAATGTGCGTCGGGGTGATCATCATCAGGAGTTGCCGAAGAGGAGTGCATCGGCATAAGGTAGAAGATCGGGTCATGAAACTGTTGAAGTTTGCATATTTCAAGTGCATCAGGATGTTGTAAGTCAGACATATACTGTGTGTATATCGCCGTCAGGATCATCTTCTGTGAGTGCCCATCATCCGCATATCGCTAGTAGATGCGGGAGTGAAAGTTCGGTTTTTTTGGCTAAGTGTTGAAGAGGTCATCAGGATATTGTGTGACGTCATCGTCATCCGCATATGACGTCATCGTCATCAGGATATTGAGATATCCCCCTATGCATGTTGATCCTGTTGTCGCTAAGTGGTTAGGTGTCGGCGTAGGCAGAAAGTTGTGAAACATCATCAGGAGGTTTCGAGAGAACCGGATGAATCATATCATGATGCTGTTGCTTGTATCGTCGGCTATCGGAGCATCGAAGGGAAGGTGCTGAAGTGGTCGTCATCAGGATATTTGGAGCAACCGGATATTTGATATCCTACTGACGAAAGTGGTGTCGCATATCATGATGATTCCGCTAGTGTTTGGCGCCCGATGAACAGTGCAACAGGAGGATGTTTGCGCCCGTTGAGTATCATGATGATGATGATAGGCGACAGGCGGAGGAGGTGAACAGTAGTCGGCAGGAGGATAATTGTGATCGTCCGAAATATGATGATGCTGTTGGTGTTTACAGGAAATATGATGATGATGCTGAGCCGATAGGGATTTTTATCATGCTGTTTGTATATTTGGCTCCTCCTTCCTGTTAGTTAGCTCCCGTTGCGTTTCACTCTGCATCATAGTGGTATCAGAGCAAAGGTTAGGATCTTCTGGAAAAGATAAGCAGGATGTCAGACGAAGAAGGAACATCTGAGGTTCTAGCAAGGATGACCAACGCTGAGTTGGCAGTTCTGGTGAAGAAACAGATTGCAGAAAGCAAGGCCGTGAAGGCTCAGAATCAGGAGTTAAAAGATGAGTTAGCAAAGTTGAGGAGCAGAGTAGGTTCTGGTAGAGAAGAAGATAGGGAAGAAGAAGAGATCCCTAATTGGAGCGAGGAGGTCGTTCCTGCAGACCAGAGACCACTGTTGAACGCCCTCAAGGCCATGGAGAGGAGAACCATGGATGTGAAACTGGATTTTCCAGTGTTTACAGGTAAGATGGACCCTGATTCAGTGATGGAGTGGATAGACTGTTTGAACAATTTCTTTGTAACAGAGGAGATACCAGAACAACAGAGAGTGAAGATAGCACAGTCAAAGATGAAAGAAGCTGCCTTGACATGGTGGAATTTTGTTCAAGATGATAGAGTACAGGAAGGAAAACGTAGAGTTGCCACATGGAAGAAGATGATGGCATTAGTAAAGGAAGCTTATATTCCATTGGATTACAGTATCCAGTTACACAAGAGGAAGCAAAACCTGAAGCAGAAGGAGCTAGATGTCAGCTCATATACAGAAGAATTCATGAAACTCTGTATGAAGACAAAGGTAAAGGAGAGTGAAGAAGAGAAGGTAGCCAGATACCTTAATGGATTGAAGTTCAATATTCAGGATGATTTGAGTCTGCATAATCCAGATACAGTCCAGAAATGTTTCCAGTTGGCATTAAAAGTGGAAGAGAAGTTGAAGAGGAAACAAGAACAAAACAATAGAGGAAGAGGATCAGCCCATAGAACAAGGCAAACCAATGAGAGTCAAGAAGACACTGGTAAAGGACAGGGACAGTCTGATTTCAGAGGTGGATGGAAAGGTAATAAAGGAAGATTTGGAGGTGGTAGAGGTTCTACTACATTTTCAGGGAAATGTTACACCTGTGGTGAGTTTGGTCATCCATCTTTCAAATGTCCAGAAAACAAAGGTTCATCATCCAGAAATGATAGAACGAGTGACAAGAGAGTACAACTTGTGCAAGAAGAGAAAGAAGAGAAAAGTGTGCAGAGTCCAAACACTTATCAAAAGGATAAGGAGGCTGATAATTGTGGATACCCAGAAAGTGGAGAGTCTCTACTGATGAGAAGAATAGTGATGGTACCTGACAAAGAATCCCCACACAGAAGAGCTCTTTTCAAAACCACATGCAAGAGCAAAGGTAAGGTATGTAAGGTTGTCATTGATACTGGTTCAACAGACAACATGGTATCTCAGGAGATGGTGGATAAACTGCATTTAGAAAGGATTCCACATCCACACCCTTACAAGTTATCTTGGGTGAGTGATAGTCAATCACTTTTTGTCTCTGAACAGGCATATGTTGATTTTCAGATTGGAGCATATCAGGATAGAATTTTGTGTGATATTTTGCCCATGGAATGTTGTCACCTACTGTTGGGTAGACCATGGCAATTTGATAGGAGGGTACTGTATGATGGGTATGCTAATACCTACACCATCCAGAAAGATGGAAAGACTATTAAGTTGATGCCATTACAGGAAGCAACTGCAGCACAGAAGGCAGCCAAAGTCATTTTAATGGGAAAAAAGGAATTTGTGCAGATGCCTAGAGGAGCAGGCATAAAGGCAGTTGAGAACACTGCAGGGAAAGGAGTTGTTAAAGACAACAAGCTGAAGAAAGTTTCAGTTGTGACTGACAGGGGTCAGCAGCAGGTTCAGAAACAGGTTTGCACACAGCAACCAGTTCAGAAGAATGACAAGGATGTTGTCATAGTTGGGACTATTACTTGTCCTATAAAGGTTGACAGGAAGACAGAATTAAACATTTCAGCAGTTCAAGAGGCAGTTCAGACAGAGGTTCTGGTCAGGCAACCTGACAAACACAGGGTATGTGAGAGAAAAGCCTACATTGACAGGCATGAGGATTTACTTGCCAGAAAGCAAGTTACAATTCAGAAGTCTTGGAGCAGCCAAGAGACAGCAGCAGACAAAGCTGGAACAGGGCAGAACATTGCACAGGCCAAGTGTAAAGGTGGAGGACTTCCATATCCTAACTCATGGGACATGAGTTATTTTCTGTTGGGGAGTATGGTGCAGAGGCACCTACCTAACAGCTGGCCTCCATGAGGCAGTTAGTTTGTTATAGGTCTTGTTTATGTTTTCAAGAAGGTCTGTTAAGACCAAATGCATGTAATAAGGTCACGCTGATCATGATAAGATCATGCTGACCAGGCTTTTACTATTTTTAGTTAGTTTGTTAGAACAGCTGTCATGCTGTAGGGTCCGGTTGGATCTCCCAGCCGCCTGGAGAGTTCCCAGCCGCTTGGAGTCGGGTCAGTAGTACTCGTAGGAAAATCTATTTAAGGATGAGGATCGGTTGATCTTGGAGATACAGTTAGAGATATCATCGATCATAGTATTGTATCGCATTGAGAAGTCAGATTGCAGAGAGAGATTGAGCATTGTAATTGCATCTTTGAAATCAATAAAGAGATCCTGTTTGTGTTCTTTCTCTGGTTGGATTCTATTGTTTAATCGATTTGCAGATCTGGTGGTCTCATGGACATGCTGATCCATTCCACCGGTTGATTCGTCGAATCGGTGGAATGGCTGTGTACAGTAGGTTAGGAGGTAGTTTGTGTTTTCTGTTTGTTCGCATGCAGGTGTGCAGGATCGCGGTCGAGAGGTGTTGAGAAGCCTAGCATCCTCATGTGCTAGGTCGAGCTGATAGAGTTTGGAAGATCACCCTGGAAGTGGATCGAGTCATCCCAGGAGGTTCGGCGGATCAGAACAGTGAAAATCCGCTAAGGTTGAAAGTTCGTCAAAACGGCATCATCAGGATATTTTGGTGAATATCCTGCAGTCGCTTCGGGTATCGTCATCCGGATAAGTGAAGATGAGCATGATGCAGTTGAGTGCATGAAGTGAATGTGCGTCGGGGTGATCATCATCAGGAGTTGCCGAAGAGGAGTGCATCGGCATAAGGTAGAAGATCGGGTCATGAAACTGTTGAAGTTTGCATATTTCAAGTGCATCAGGATGTTGTAAGTCAGACATATACTGTGTGTATATCGCCGTCAGGATCATCTTCTGTGAGTGCCCATCATCCGCATATCGCTAGTAGATGCGGGAGTGAAAGTTCGGTTTTTTTGGCTAAGTGTTGAAGAGGTCATCAGGATATTGTGTGACGTCATCGTCATCCGCATATGACGTCATCGTCATCAGGATATTGAGATATCCCCCTATGCATGTTGATCCTGTTGTCGCTAAGTGGTTAGGTGTCGGCGTAGGCAGAAAGTTGTGAAACATCATCAGGAGGTTTCGAGAGAACCGGATGAATCATATCATGATGCTGTTGCTTGTATCGTCGGCTATCGGAGCATCGAAGGGAAGGTGCTGAAGTGGTCGTCATCAGGATATTTGGAGCAACCGGATATTTGATATCCTGCTGACGAAAGTGGTGTCGCATATCATGATGATTCCGCTAGTGTTTGGCGCCCGATGAACAGTGCAACAGGAGGATGTTTGCGCCCGTTGAGTATCATGATGATGATGATAGGCGACAGGCGGAGGAGGTGAACAGTAGTCGGCAGGAGGATAATTGTGATCGTCCGAAATATGATGATGCTGTTGGTGTTTACAGGAAATATGATGATGATGCTGAGCCGATAGGGATTTTTATCATGCTGTTTGTATATTTGGCTCCTCCTTCCTGTTAGTTAGCTCCCGTTGCGTTTCACTCTGCATCACTATTCTTTAGAAACCCGCATAATGATGACATTGTCAAGAATTTCTCATATCAAAAAATTGCACAATGGGAGCTACTTCATTCAAATAGGTAGTTTGCATACCATACAACAAATCTATTTTTTAAAACTATCAATAGACTCATACATCAAATTTTATCTACAATGTGGATAAGATTTCGTAAAGGGCAGTTAAAAGGTAGAAAGCTAATAGCAAAAGATGTCAAATGCAAACCTAACCTAGAGTGGATACCCAAATCAGACATTGGATATGTTGATTTTAAAAGAATAAGAATATCTCTAGACTATTTACATCAATTAAAAAAAAATGTATTTGCAATGATCCGACAACTTGGACCACCTACATGTTTCCTTACATTTACTAGTGTTGAGCGAAATTGGGAACACCTATCAAAAACACTTGAAGCCTTGCATAATACATATCATGTATCTTCACAACAAAAATATGACACAAAACATGAGAACAATATTTTCTATCTCATCAAGAAAGATCCTGTGACATGTGTACGTTATTATAGACATAGAATTAATGCACTAAAACAATTGATATTCACAGATAGCTCTTTCTTCAGAGAAGTCTTGGATTATTTCTCTGTAACTGAATTTCAAAATCGTGGCAATGAACATGACCACTTCCTTTTATGGATTAGAGATGCTCTAGTTTATGGTAAAGATAATATTGTGGATATTGAACAATTTGTTGACAAATAGATCACTTGTAATATTGATAATTTGGCTTCTGAGATAGCTATTCTACACAAGCACCACCATACAAAGCAATGTAGGAAATCAAAGTGCCATTAAATTGTAAATATAATTTCCCATTTCCACCAATGAAAAAAACTATGGTTCTCGAACCATTGAAGGAAAGTAATGAAGTTACAATTTCAATCGCAAAAAAAATCTTCTCCGTGTTAGAACAATCTAAATTTGAACAATCATTCTCCTTTCAAATGTTTCTAGAAGACATGAACTTGAATGAAAATGATTACATCACAGCTATAAAATCAACAATCCATAGATCTACAATTTTCTTGCAACGAAAGCCTTCAGAGATATGGAATAACAACTTTTCAAAAAAAAAATTACCTGAGATATGGAAAGCAAATACAGATGCGCAATTTGTACTTAATGCATATGCTACAACAATGTATTGTAGCTCGTACATGACAAAAGTGGACAAAACAATGACATATACATTTAAAAGAATTTGTAAGGACCATCAACAAAACAATATCGATGCTGTTAAAATGATAAGTCAACTTGGAAATGTATTACTCAACCTGCAACAAATGTCTTCACAGCAAGCTACTCACATTATTCTATCACTTCTGCTAAACTACAACTCAAGAAAATGTATATTCATTGATACAAGAGCTGATAGTGACCGGACTTTTGTTCTAAAGTCGGTAAAACAATTGAACAATGAACTAGATTAATTAGAAAATGTAACTAGTAAGTCTTTAATAGACTACTACATAGGACGACCTGAAATAATTATGCATATTTGTCTCACACAATTTGTGTCAGAATATAGGAAGGATGGCAAACCAATGCATCAAAAAGTGAAACCAAATATTATATGTTTTATCAATTTCAACAAACATCTTGACTTGGAAAGTTATTGTAGAGAACAATTGCTGCGTTATGTACCCTTTACAATAAATGAAAAAACACTTAAACATGGTTTTGATACATGGCATCATGCTTATTCATTTCATAAAAACACAATTAATGTAAATTGTATCAAATAAAATTACAACATCAACTCTAAATGGGGTGATATTGACAAAGATGTTGATGGGATCAATTCTGAAAATAATCACATTCACAACCAGTTAATCATTTCAAATGAAAACCCATACAAAGAACCATACAACATAGAACAAGATTTTGAGACACTAAAGCATAACAAATCAAAAAATCATTTTTCTAATGCATTTGAAATTGTAAAACAGCCACATATCATGGATAATGTCGAATATTTCAAGTTGAGATGAATGTTAAATAAAGAACAACAAGCAATTGTCAAAGACATTGTGTTGAAAAAAATAAAAAATAACAAAACTCCACTACACTTGTTCCTAATAGGGGGAGCAGGAACTGGAAAAACATTTACTACAAAAACAATATTTCAATCTTTTCTTCTCATATATAATAACTCCATTGATAGTGATCCAGACAAACCAAAAGGTCTAATAGTTGCTTATACAGGAAAGGCAGCATACAACATGGGTGGAGTAACATTACAATCAGCATTCCACATACCTTTGAACAAATCAGAATTTGTTCCTTTGAACATTGAAACACTAGATACAATGTCAAAGCATTATCAACAATTGTGTGTGCTCTTACTAGATGAAGTTTCATTAGTAGGTGCATCATTTTTGTGTTACATTGACAAATGATTAAGAGATATAATGCAAACGCCTACTACATACTTTAGAAATCTTGATACAATTTTTTGTGGTGATTTGTACCAAGCACAACCTGTACTTGATTCAGTTGTTTTAAAAAATACACCAACACTAACTGAACTAATGTCGTACAACTTTTGGAAAGACAACATAAAATGTTATGAACTGCAATCAACTATGCGACAAAAAGATGAAAAGTTTATTGCAATACTCAATAGAATACGTGTAGGTTCACATACAAGTAATGATATGGAATATTTGAATCAAATTTGCTTGCTCTCACCTGCTATGGACCCAACATTCCCTTTTCTATTTTATAGAAGGAAATATGTTGATGCACACAATCAAAAAATGTTATCAATGGTTGTTGGAGAGCTAACTATATTGAATGCAATTGATGAACATGATGAAAATTACAATGGAATCCGTCTCTATAGTCATACAACATCTTTACCATCTCAAATACTCTTGAAACCAAATATGCTTGTAGAAATGTATGCCAAAAATTACAATACAGAGGATGGTCTCATCAATGGATCAGATGGGACATTTAAAGCATACACCAAATCCAATGACCTTGACATTGTTTGGATCAAATTTGATGACCCAAACATTGGCCACCATCAACGTGCAAGGCTAGCACAATGCTATAGAAATAGTATTGACAAAGAATGGACACCTATACTTCGCATCTCTAGGCCAATTCAAAAAATATCAAACAACAAAAATATAACTATTAGGAAATAATTTCCAATTTAGCTAGCCTGTGCTAGAACCATTCACAGATCTTAGGGACTCACAATGCACGGTTTGACATTTGATCCTACTGGTGTAAGGCAAAATGGATTAACATATACAACACTTTCCTGAACAAAAACAATTCAGACATTGTTCTTGTTAAAGCCTCTTGTAAAACAAAATTTCAAAATAAAAAAGAAAATATTCCTTGAAATGTCTCGCCTAAAATCAATAGCACAATGGCAATTTGAAAATGAACATACCAAACACAAGACTAGTTCGCAATTGCTATTGTGTACATTGAATACTCGCAATCTACATCTACATATAGAAGACATGATCAGTGGCATTGATATAATGACATCTGATATTTTGTGTCTACAAGAAATACATATGCAACTCAACAATTCCAACAACATATTTCAACATTTCAATTGTTACTCAACATACAATATACATGGCATATCATTGTTAACTAGGAAAAACATAATTGTCTCTAAAACAATGCAACATACAACAAATGTGGAAGCCATGACAACAACAATATGTTTCATGAACAATGAGATTAACATATGTAATTTGTATGCAAGACCAAATGCTCCATTGACAAAAATCATAACCATCACCAACCAAGTGTTTTCATGTGTAGATACACAAAAGATCATGTTCATTGTAGGAGATTTCAACATTGACATGTCTACACAAAGCAACAAAAGAAAACAACTTTTGGAACATATACAAAACCGCAACATGCACTTTTTGTTAAACGAATCCCAATCACTATCCAAACCAATGATTGACCATGTATGGTTTAATGTACATCCAAAAACATTTTGTGTTTACAGGTTAGAAGCATATTGGACTAATCATTTGGCAACCTTCATAGAATTTGAACCCTTTAACAGGACCGAAACCACTTCAATATGTCATTAAACATATCAAAAATAGATTCACATACACATTTTAAAAATTAAATTCAAATGAAATGTAAAAACAAAAAAAATTCACTGTATACTACAAAGATTTTGTATTCCTTGTTAATGTCACTAGCATTTGATTTCATCTATTTTTTACAAATCTCTGTTACTCATTTATTATAGGATTCTAAAATCCCCTAGTATCTATATTTTTAAATATTGATTCATAATATATATATTACTTTTCATCTTCAACTTTGACCATCATATCATCTAATAATTACCATAATATAACTATACTTACGCTCATCTTTGCAAATGATTTATGGATCCAAATATGTAGCAAACAATGGACAATACTAAAAGCGTAGAAAAACAAGTGCAAACCAACGATGAACAAACATCAACGAGGTAAATAATATTCTTTATTTGTACCTAAGTTTTGCTACTTCAAATTTTTAAGCTTAAACTAATTTTATCTTCTCTCTTGCAGATCAAAGATTAGAAGTTCAAATCCAATTTCAATTGAAGATTTGAATTCTCGTAAGACAGGGAACACCTTTGAAGGTGATGTCATTGTAACATATAGAGCTACATTAGACAAAGCTAACAAGATACGTGAAGTTTTCCGCGCAGACCTCACATATGCTAAATCTGAAATCACCATCACCTTAAATATAACTAGTGATCTTGTCATCCAACATGAAAGAAAAATAATTCCAGGCTCAACAATATCCATATCTGGTTTTTAACTTGCTCCAAAAATAGACTATGATCAAGGTGACTGCGATTGCATCTTGGTGCTAAATAATACATCCACTGTTGAGATCATACCAAGGCTTTGTTAGGAGTATAATTTCATACCAAGCACCACTATTAAACAATGGTTGCAAGTACAGATGCATATGCTACTGGCACCATAGGCGCATTGGTCATTGGCACGAAAAAAACAACACTTCACTACCTTGTTGATATCAAGGATGGTGATTCTGAATTTGACAAAGTATAGGTAAAAATATATTATTATCTCCTTATTGCAAATTATTAACAATTTCTATTTTACCACATATTTCTTTCAATAAATCAAAACTGCTAACAATCTTGACAATACAAAAATCAGGTGCAGCTGCATACAAGTTTGGCCAGCCATTTCTTTGCAATCAAAGACAAAATGAGGCAAAATGAATTCCTGACAATGCTATTCAAAAACATTGTCAAAATAATGGATGCAAAGGACAAGATACTACGAACATGCCAAGCAACATATATTGGTAAATTAAATGATAGAAGAACCTTGGATCATCTAAACACTTTATTGCATTCAACATTTGAGGTAACTAATTCCAAACTCCTAAATTTATTTAGTTAATGAATTTATATAGTAAAAGATGTAATGCCCCTCGCATTTTGGCTTGTGATAGTTATTAGTTCATAGTTCTCTCTAACAGTTCTGAGATAGTTGCTACTCCTTCATTTCATTTATACAGTACTGAGACACTTGGATTAGTAGGTTATGGTTTATGTTTACTTTGATTTTGATGGACTATGTTTGACTGATGTAGTTAGACATGTGCTATGAGTTTATGATGACATTATGGTTACTTCAGTTATGATGTGTTGGACATGATTAGTAATGGATTAATATTTGCATGTTTTATTAGATCCGTTGACATCTATTTTCAAATGCAGTGGTTATAATCTTGTTCAAGAGCAGGGACGGTGTAGCATTACTCGCTTGAGTACCCTACTATGCTACGATTCTCTGACTCTCTATGTGTAGACATATATGTACTTGATTGTATACAACCAATTGTTTGAATGCAGGCTGCAGGTACCAAACCTCGATTCCACCTGATATAGCAGGTTTGAGCGGGTTCTTGCACCAATGGGTATTAGTGATGGGAGATAACACAAGGTCTATTCCAATAGGTCAGTCCTTGTCTTTTGGTTGTGGTCTCGAGTCATGTGGGACACTTGGTTTTTGCCTTGTTATGTTGGTAATCTTGTGTTGTGGTGTATAGTCAAGTTGTGTTTTATAATTCTTAATTATGTTCATGTGTGGTTGGAAAATACTTTAATCAATTATTATTTATTAATAATGCTTCTATTATGTTTATTAGATAATAATTGATTTAGCCTAAAACTTTGAATGACACCTTGGTTAAATTTTATAATAGTCTAGAATTAAATTATCTGCTATTCTAAAATATTTATGTCATAAATTGTAGTTACAGGTACTTAGTATATATTTGGTACAAAATAATTTGGATATGTGAAATTAATGCCTTGAGTTGTCAGTTTTGAAATTGGAAGATTTGGGATCTCTTTTATGACAAATTTTTGAAATTCTCGGAGGAGTGGGTTGTTGGGTAACGGATGCATGTCTGCATTCATTTTTTTTGGAGCTGAACCACTTTTATATGGGAAAAATTGTATTATGAGAGGAGTTGGAAGGAGGACAGAGATATTGGGGAGAAGAACAGGGAATTTAGTTGCAGGAGTTGGAGAAATTTGGAGGTGGGACTGGAATCCAGGTATGTGATTTGTCTCTCTCTATAAAATTTTGCAATTGCTGTAGTTTAAAATTTAAAATCTATTGCAGCTTGTTTCGTGTGTGTGTATTTGCATGTCCTGTAGATTGGAATCTATTTATCTCTATGGCTTGTTATGTCTTGTGCCTGTGTGGTCGAATGTTACTCCAATCTCTGTAGATTCCTCCAAGATGTATTCTTTTGGTTTAGCCTTTTCCTAAATTCCTCTTGAAATCATGTGCCATCATTTGTAACCCTGTATTGTGTTTTCAATCCTGTGAAAAGATGACTCAATGTTAAACTCTTACCAATCTCCTGTCCCTATCGTTCTTGCATTTTATCTCACATTTGTATTTCTCTGATAGAGGTGAAATGCTCAGAAAGAAGTGATTTGGATTTTTCCTGCAACCTGTTAGTGCTTACAACCTTGTAATTAGTCCTCATATTATTCATATTACCTTATTACCTAGGATTCCTTGCTTCTATCTGAGTAACCTTGACAAAGATTTTTTGACTCCAACACTACTTCCTCTAGAAATCTACCCTACAAGCATGTCTAGGAATCTGACTGAATCTTGTGAAGTTTTCTTCAAAATTTTCTTCATCTCTGCAATAGAAAATTCATTAATGCCTAAGAGACAATTGTTAATTCATCATTTGTATAAGAAATAAAACTCAACAAGATGTTATAGAAAGATATTTATATAGGTTATTCACTTAGGAGATCGCTTTGTTTTAGACTTTGGAACTTGAGCTCTTTTAGAAATCTCCATTTCTACCTTATAGACATCTTGTAGACAATTCTCCCTTCACTGCCACTTTTGATAGATTCTATTTTTAAACTTAGTGAATGAATAGTAAACTTTGAGTTTGAACCGTCGTTTGGGCAGTGGTGACTCTTGGCAACCTTGTTGTATTGCTAAGATAGAATTTGTATAAGGCTGTGTAACATTTGAACCTCTTTCTGTGTCATTTTAGAAGACTACAGGCTATGAGGGAAGTCGTGTTTTTAGAACCTGGTTTACATTATGTCTCTAGTCGCTTGTTTAAGTCTTTGTGGTTGAAATGGTACAGGAAGGTAGTCGGCCCTCATAGCAATGTGATATGTATCAAATGTCTGTGTTTGGGTTTTAAGTTAGTAGGGTCAGGAAGGGAAATCACTTTTGTTAAGTGCTTTATTTAGTATTTGTTGTCGCCTTTTAGTGGGTGGGTAGTCGTTGGAGGTAGTCGATATTCATAGCCTTGTTTATATATTTATGTCGAGTGGCTTTGTTAGGAAGCCTTAGTTGGTAGGTTCGATGAGATCCATGCTATTAGGTGAGTTCGTAGGTGTCGTTCAGGAATCAATATGTTAATAGGTTAGGAATTAATCAAGTTCCTAATATTTTGTGTTAGAACCATATCATAACAGCTTATAGTTGTTTAGTAGAGTGTCGGGATCGTGGAAAACTCATACGTGGTTATGGTGTTTGTTTAGAAATAGTAATGATTAAATATTAGATATATTTTCAAAAAATTGTTACGGAAAAGAAGTGTTATTGTAGCCATAGACATTTTTTTTTAATCTATGGTAATCCATGCGGAGAGGAGATCTTATTTAGGTGTATAGTGTTTTGAATTGATATTGTAGGATGGTGAAGTGTTATATATGAATAGATGTTGGTTAGAAAATTTTTGCGTTTTGTTGTTAAATGGATAATGTTAGATAGTAAGTAAGGTTATAGAAGACTATTTTGGTTTATAATGATTTGAAATTGGAATATGTTAGTTAGTAGGTTTACTTAAAGGAAATTATAGTGATAGATGTTATTTTTACATTTGATAGTTATTAGAATTGAAATAAGAAAATATATTTTCCTAATTGTGGTTAATAGGAATTAAATGTATGTGTAATTGTTTCATGAGGACTTAGTTGTTTTCTTTATTAACATTGTAGGTAGTAAACATGTTGATGTAAAGTAGGTTATTTATATTACAGTAGTTCTTGGAAATTATAGTTGGTTAAAATTAACAGAGTTTTATGCTATTGGTAACATTTGATTATATTTATAGTTTGTTTTAATGGTAGTCATTAATGGACAATTAGGAAAAGATTATATTTGGAGTTGTAAAGATTCGTTGCTTGTAAGCTAAAATTTCTTCGAAAGAAGTGACAACCTCATATGTATTTCAATGTTTTAAGTTATGAATTATTGAATCTCTTTCACTCATCTTTTTTTTTGTTCCGGTCATATCTGTATGCATGTATTGGATCATTGTGTTACCTTGGGGTGGAGTTTATGTCTTGTTTTGGTTAAGTGTGAAGTGGGGATTTTGTGTGATGTCATGACCAATTGGTGTCAAAAGCAGAAGTGTTGTTCTTGCCAGATAATGGTTACCTTATTCTTGGTGTGTACCTAACTCCAGAGGTGTGGTGTTTTGATTTTTGGTTCAAATAGTGGCATGTCAATGTAATGGGATAATTGGATTTTCGTGTCTTGTAATGAATGGGAAAATGGTCTCTTAGGTATAGTACCAGGTGCTTGTTTTGTATCATGATGGGATGTGATGTATTAAAATTTCTCGCTCATTCATGTCATATGTTTCTGGTGTTGGATAAGGGAAGCTAGTGTAGGATGGAGAGTGGCTTCCATGGTGGGGCCAGTGCCCGAAGTGGCTACCATTATAACCCCATGGAAGTGGTAATCAAGTGATAACTTAAAATATACCTAGGTGGGTTGGGTAGTCTTTCACATAACAAGATAAGCATGTTGCCTCACCCATGCCTTGAGTGCTCTTGAAGGCTAAGGATGGGATGAGAAGGCCTGGTCGGCAAGGTCAACCTCCTTGTCCACATGAAATGATGTGTCAGCTCCGCATGTGTCACCCTATGGGGCTGGTGCTAAACAGTCGCCAGGATAACCATAGATGGGGGCCAACTTCTAGTGAGAGATAGCCTGGATAACCCATGATTAGGACCATGCGATGACACTCTCATCGCTGTAGCTTAGCCACTTCCCTCTTATGTTTTCATTGTTACCTCTAGAGTGTTGTTTTGTCTTGTGCAGTCATGTTTTGTTGGTTGGTTGTTCAAGTCTGTTTCTTTTGATTCTCTTGGATGTTGTTACTTGGCTTAGTGGAATCCTCTTTGTTATCTCCTAGCTCGGAGGGGTGGACCTCAGGGTTTCACATGGTTGGGTGGCAGAGCTATCCATTGGTCTTTTTGGAGATGTGGTTCGAGTTCTTTGCGTTCCAGTTTTAGATTGTTATCCACATTCAAGGATGTTGTATACTTTCTTATGTATTCAGTTGTAAACTGACATGATCAGTCTTGTAATCTTGTACTGTAATCTCGTAAATCATCTATCTTGCAAATGTAAAAGTAGTTCTTATCTATTGTAGCACTATGATGTATATTATTTGTGTGGTATATACTTTATTTGCATTGATGTAGTTATGTCTCCCTAGAGGAGTTAGAAGTGCACTTTCCTTTATGCTGTGTATTTTGATATCTCGTATTAATAATGTTGCAATCTCTTGCTTTCAAAAAAAAAAAAATTTTGTAATTTTTGCACTTTTAGTCTTGCACTCTAGGGTTGCATGATGTGGCATCATATTTGGTATCAGAGCCAGGTTTAAACACTGGGTACTCTAGTTATATTTAAGCCCATTATGTGACCTAGTGCTTAAACTCTGTAGAATAACTTATATCACTGTTGTGACCCTTTCTGAATGTAATAATTTGTCTTTGGTGTTGTAGGTAGATGCGTAGAGGTAGGGGTCGAGGTCGTGGCAAAGGTAGGGGTCATGGGAGAGGTGGTAGCAGTACACCTCCTCAGAGTTCTCCTCATGACAGTGCCCATGAAGGCAGGGATCAGAGTATGGAGGGTCAGGGTCAGCCTGATGGAGCCCAGTTGAGATATATTCTTGAGGAGGCCCTTGCCCGTTTAGGCCTGAGACGGGAGGTTGAGCAGCCTAGAGGGGGTCAGGAGGTAGACCAGCCAGATCCTAGAGAGAGAGATCTCCTAGGCGGAGAGAGTTGACAACTAAGCAGGAGGCTGCTTTAGCCAACCATATGAGAGACTTACTGAGGGCACGCCCTCCCACCTTTGATGGAGCTAGTAGTGGTCTAGAGGTGGAGACGTGGTTATTGGATATAGGCAGATGTTTTGCTATGCACCCTTATGGCAGCAACACCAAATCTAGGTGCGCTATTTTGCATCTCTGTGGATTTGCTTCGACTTGGTGGCAGTTAGAGGAGCAGAAGCTACATTTAGACATTAACACCGTCTCTTGGGAGTTATTTTTAGAGAGGTTTAGAGCCTATTTCCTTTCGGATCATTGGAGGTAGCGCCAAGTAGATGAGTTTCACAACCTGAGGTAGATGGCCATGTCAGTTGAGTAGTACGAGCATATATTTTATGAGCTCAAACAATATGCAGGTATCGGGGATGATGAGTCTATGTTGGTACAACATTTTATCAGGGGATTGAATGCCCAGATTAGTGGAGGGGTTCATGTATTTGAACCTAAGTTGATGGAGGTTGCCATGGAGAAAGCCCGGTTAGTGGAGGAGAATTTGGCCATGGCACTCGGTGGGCATACAGGTGTGCACATTGGTAGTGCACCTTCTGTAGGATATAGTTCTCGTGGTGGTCATGCTCAGGCATCAGGTTCTCATGCACCCTCTAAGGGTGGACAACAGTAACAGTACTCTCAGTCCAAGCCAAAGAACTCTCAGCATCAACAAGGTAATAGATTTCAAAATAAGAAGAACCGGAATTGGCAGTGTGCTAGATAGGATCGTGTTAATCGACTCGCTTAGAGCACTTAGTCTACAGTTAGCAGAGGCAGTTTTCAGTAGTCTAGTGCTTTCTAGGGTGGTGGTGGTTTTGGTAGAGGCACATGGTGTTTTTCTTGTGGCCAGTAGGGCCATATTGCTAGACAGTGCCCACAGAATGGTGCTTCAGGATTTGGACATCGACCGACGGCTTCTAAGCCAATGGTTGGTGATGCAGATAGATCACACAGAGTCTTTGCAGCGGTGGATAACCGTTAGGTAGAGCATCAAGGCACCGTGGTGGAGACTTCTGGTTTCATGCGAGGTATTGGTTTTTCTATTCTTTTTGATTCTGGTGCATCTGATTCATTCATAATTCCTTCTCTTGTGGAGTGTTGTGGCTTAGTGGCAACAAAGCAAGATGATAGGTGGTAGGTTGAGTTAGCTTCCAGGGCTAAGATTGCAGTTGAGTCTCTAGTTCTCGGTTGTGAGTTGAGGATTTGCTCTCTATCTACTACTATAGACCTTCGTATCCTACCCCTTGGATCATATGATATAGTTTTGGAGATGGATTGGTTAGAGGCCCATCAAGCAGTGATAGATTGTTAGCATAAGTCTGTTAGATGTGTGGATGATTCTGGTGCAAAAGTTGAGGTTGTAGGAGTTCAGAGACCTATTTCCCTATGTATGATCTCTGCTATGCAACTCAAGAGATGCACGCGTCAGGGGATGTCAGCTTTTTGTAGTAACTGTTAGTGACTTGGAGATGGAGGAGAGTAGAGAGGCATCTCTTGACAATCACCCACTCTTGAGGGAGTATGCTGATGTTTTTCCATCTGATATTCTGGGGATGCCACCTAAGTGTGACATTGATTTTAGGATTGATCTGGTTCCCGGTGTAGAGCCTATCTCATGAGCTCCATATAGGATGACCACTCAGGAGCTCAAGGAGCTTCGACTGCAGTTGGAGGAGCTGTTAGCCAAACGGTTCATTCGACCTAGTGTTTCTCCTTGGGGAGCACCTGTGATCTTTGTGAAAAAGAAGGACAGATCTCTGCGGCTATGTATCGATTATCGACAGCTCAATAAGGTAACAATGAGGAATAGATACCCCTTGCCTTGGATTGATGATTTGTTTGATCAGATTAAAGGAGCAAAGGTATTCTCTAAAATTGACCTTAAGTCGAGATACCACCAGTTGTGGATATGTGAGGCAGATATTCACAAAACAACATTTCGCACCCGTTATGGACATTATGAGTTCACAGTGGTACCATTCGGGTTGACGAATGCACCTTTAGTTTTCATGAGTTTGATGAATGGTGTTTTCCGTACTTATCTTGACCAATTTGTCCTTGTATTTCTAGATGATATATTGATCTATTCGAGGACTATGGAGGAGCATGAGGAGCAACTGCGTCAGGTGTTGCAATGTCTGAGAGAAAATCAACTATATGCATTTGTCAAAATGTGAATTCATTCAGACAGAGGTAAAGTATTTGGTCATGTTATCTCTGGAGAGGGTATTGTGGTGGATCCTTCGAAGATCCAAGCTATTATGGACTGGCCTGCACCCACTAATGTTTCTGAGGTCCACAGTTTTATGGGTTTGGAAGGTTACTATCGTCGCTTTGTTATGGGGTTCTCAAGGATTGCCCATCCTATTACTTCTCTTCAGAGGAAAGGGAAGAAGTTTGTTTGGTCAGAGCAGTGTCAGGCAACTTTTCAGATCCTTAAGGAGTATTTACCAGTGCACCTATTTTAGCAGTTCTTGATCTTGTTAGGGACTTTGTTGTTTGTACTAATGCTTCTTTGAAGGGTTTGGGAGTAGTTCTAATGCATGATGGTCGCGTAATTGCCTATGAGTCTCACAAACTCAAGGATCATGAATTAAACTATCCCACTCATGATCTGGAGTTAGCAGCAATTGTGCATGCCTTGGTGAGATGGAGGCATTTTCTGTTAGGGCATCAATTTGAGTTGCACAGTGATCATTGTAGCTTGCAGTATATTTTCACGCAGCTAAACTTGAATGTGAGGCAGAGGCGTTGGATGGAGTTCTTGTGCGAGTATGACTTTGAGGTCAAATATATTCAGGGCAAAGAGAATGTGGTAGCGGATGCTCTTAGTCATCGGAGGCATGCGATCTCAACGGTCTCTCTCTCAGTTGATTTGAGAGGTCAGATCCTCGCAGCACTTCCTACCGACAGTTGGTGTTAGGAGGTGAGATCCGAGATTGAGTTTGGTAGACCTTTAGAGGGTAGATTCTCTGGTTACTCTCTTGAGACAGATGGTCTTTTGTGTCATATGGGTTGTATCTGTGTTCCTAGTATGGAGGGTCTTCGCACCCTAGTGTTGTCTGAGGCGCATCGGGCACCCTATTCTACTCATCTGGGTGTTAAGATGCATGCAGATCTACGCCAGCTATACTTTTGGAGTGGTATGAAGCAGGATATTGTTGATTTTGTGTCGAGATGTCTTGAGTGTCAGAGGGTGAAGGCGGAGCATCAGCACCCTGCAGGTCTTTTGTAGCCTCATTTGATTCCAGAGTGGAAGTGGGATATCATTTTGATAGACTTCATTGTTGGTTTTCTGGTATCGTCTCGTCAACATGATGCTATTATGGTCACTGTGGATAGGTTGATGAAGGTAGCTGACTTCTCTCCTGTCTGTGCTTCTTACAATGCATCTATGGTGGCCAGAGTGTTCATGGAGGACATCGTCAGACTTCATGGGATTCCTTGTAGGATCATCTCCGATAGGGATCCAGTGTTCACGTCTGCCCTTTGGACTTCTTTGTAGCATACCTTGGGGACACAGCTAAACTTTAGTTCAGCTTACCATCCTGAGACTGATGGTCAGACGGAGAGGGCTAATCAGGTTCTCGAGGATATGTTGAGGATGTATGTGATGGATCGGCAGAGCCATTGGGAGGACTACCTATACCTGGTGGAGTTTGCCTATAATAATGGATATCACAGTTCTATTGGCATGTCTCCATTTCAGGCCTTGTATGGTTGTCCTTGTAGGACTCCTTTGAGCTGGGATCGTCTAGAGGATAGAGTCCTTCTAGGTCCTGATATGCTTAGAGATATGGAGCAGTAGGTTGAGAGGATTAGAGAGCATTTGGTGGCAGCTCAGGACAGACAGAAGAAGTATGCAGATGCTCATAGGATCGATCGTCAATTTTCAGTTGGGGATCGGGTGTTCTTGCGTGTGCGACTGCGAAAGAGTCCAATCCATTACGGAAAGGGCTCTAAGCTAGCACCACGCTTTGTTGGACCTTTTGAGGTGTTGGAGAGGATTGGTCCAGCTACTTATCGTCTTACTTTGCCACCTAGCCTTTCACGCATCCATGATGTGTTTCATGTTTATGTACTTATACCTTACTATCCAGATATTACTCATGTTCTTGATTGGACTGCTCTACAGGTAGAGGACGGGCAACTGGCTTTGGAGCCCGTAGGTATTCTACAACATAGGAGACTTGCTCTCAGGGGCAGAGATGTGGAGCAGGTCAGGGTCCAGTGGGATCCTGTTACATCCCTCTTTTTGGAACTGATTATGCTATTTACTTTCTTGCAAATTTTAGTGTATAATGTGTTGTGGACGACATGGAAACTGATGATTTATTAGACAAAGTTAGTTCTATGAAATTTTAGAATCTATTGATTATGATCAATGTGATATTGTAGATTAAATGTCCTTTTTGTTAAGAGAAATGATGTTTGGATATATTATGCTTTGATTTTGGAACATAGGTGCTTTGACCACAAAATTGTATGTGAGACTGTCGTTGCAAGAATAGGTGGACCATGTTCGACATGAAGAGAAAGTATCTTTGAGAGAGAGTATAGACTCTGGAAATTAACCATGGGTGTTTGTTACTGAAAACGCCAAACAGGTAGATAAACCTTGAAGCCATCAATTTAGTCTTGTTTTTCAACTGGGATAGTTTAAGACTAGATGTCGACATCTGAAGATAAGGTGTAACGCCCTTTTCGTAAGTCGTCATATAGAATTTTGGAATCGACGTTGTTGTCGCAAGTCCACCAAAACGAGTCGTCTTATATAGATGATTATTATTTCGTTTGTAGGTAAATAGATGAACCTATTTGTGGCGGATTTGTGGATCATGTCTCGTAGTCGAAGGATGTGAGAAGTCATTTTGTGCATCAAATGATTTAGAAACCTTGTGATGCGTTACGACCAATCTGTCATGATTGCCGTCAAAACACATTAATCATGTGTTGTGAATTTGTTCCCTTTTGTAAATCGATGGAAGTTGAATGTGAAGTCGATTTATGCTATAACTATTTTTGTCGTCATTTGGAAGGATATTTCGAAATCGTTTTAGTCATAACTTGGCTAACAGGATGTAGTTTTCGTCAGTTTGCTTGATGTTGGTTTTCTCGTCGAGTCAAGTGGTTTTTGCCCAAGCTTTGTTGGTTGGGACGTCATCCTTTGCGAATACATCTTTTTCTCTTCGAGTTTACGACTTGAGTTGTCTTGGATCAAACCCATACTCTATTACTTTAGTTGGTTTTGATTCTTTACCTCTTTTTCGACCTTGGAGTCACCTTGTGCATTTATTAGTTATCACCTTGTGAGAGATTCACTCCTCTAGCGATGTTAGGTTGCATGTTTCGAAGGTTAGAAGGTTTGTTTGGACGGATGAATGTCAAAAGGCTTTTGACTTGTTAAAAGAAAAATTAACAACCGCTCCAATTCTGAAAGTTCCTGATCCTGAGGGAGAGTTTGAGGTTGTCACTGATGCCTCAGGAGAAGGGTTAGGAGGTGTGCTTATGCAAGATGGCAGGGTAGTAGCCTATGAGTCAAGGAAGTTGAAAAACTATGAGTAGAACTATGCTCCTCATGACTTAGAAATGGCAGCAGTGATTCACGCCCTTCAGATGTGGTGACATTATTTGTTGGGAAGGACTTTTATACTAAAATCCGATCATCAAAGTCTTCGCTACATATTTACACAACCTAATCTCAATGCAAGGCAAAGGAGATGGTTGGAATTAATATCAGATTATGACTTTGAAATTTCTTATATCAAAGGCAAGGAAAACCGAGTAGCTGATGCCTTAAGTAGAAGAAGGCACATAGCCTCTATAATCTCCATACATGCTAACTTTAAAGACTTAGTAATGCAAAACTTATCTGAAGATGAGTATTATGAGCAAGTGAAATAGGCTCTACACTTAAACCCTAAGGACCCAAGATATGACGGATTCAGTTTTGAATCCAATGGATTGATGAGATTCAAAGGAAGAATCTACATTCCTGATTCAGTAGAACTTAGAAACCTTGTGTGGAAGGAAGTTCACGGTGCTCCTTACTCTGGACACCCTGGTGTAACAAAACTGCTAGTGGATGTCAAGCCGCTATATTTCTGGAAGGGAATGAAAAGCAATGCTGCAAAATTTGTAGCTAGCTGTTTGGAGTGTCAGAGAGTTAAGGAGGAACACCAACATCCTGTTGGATTGTTATACCCGCATGATATTCCGGAATGGAAATGGCAAGTTGTTAGTATGGATTTTGTCCAAGGGTTACCAATGTCTAAGAATAGGCATGATGCAATATTGGTTGTTGTGGATAAACTAACCAAGGTCGCACATTTCATATCGAGAAATTTGACGGATGGAGCTCATCTTTTGGCTCAGAAATTTGTGCAAGAAATTTTTAGATTGCATGGGGTACCTGAAAAGATTATATTTGATAGAGATGCTCAGATAACTTCATGGTTTTGGCAAACCTTATTTTCTGCATTAGGGACTAAACTTAATGTGAGTACTGCTTATCACACCGAAACTAATGGACAAACAGAAAAGGTGAATCAGGTATTAGAAGACCTTTTGAGAATGTATTGCATGGATTAGCAATACAGATGGGAGGAATATCTACCTCTTGTCAAATTTGCCTATAACAACTCCTATCATTCTACCATTAAGATGGTGCCATTTGAAGCATTATATGGAAGGAAATGCAGAACTCCTATAAGCTGGGATAAGCTGGAAGATAGGATAAGCATTGGACCTGAAATGCTTGCTGATATGGAAGAAAAAGTAAAAATGATTAGGAAGAGGTTGGCAGAAGCCAATGATAGGCAAAAGAGTTATGCAGATCGCAAACGAGTGCCTAGACACTTCTCTGTTGGCGAGAAAGTGCTTTTGCGAGTGAAACCCCAAAAGAGTTCATTAAATTTGGTAAATCTTCAAAATTGGCTCCTCGTTATGTCGGACCTTTCGAAGTTCTTGAGATTATCAATCCAGTTGCCTACAAAATTGCTCTACCTCCAGCCTTGTCCAAGATGCATAATGTTTTTCATGTTTCATATTTAAAGAAATATTTTGTAGGTAATAACCACATCCTTAATTGGAATTCCTTACAGATGCAAGAACCCGGGGTGGTTGTGATCGAGCCACTCAAGGTGCTCAAAATGCGTAAACTTTGTTTACGTAATCGAGAAGTTTTGCAATGCAAAATTCAGTGGGACCAATATGGCGAGGATAGTGCCACTTGGGAAGACTATAAAGACATTTACCAAAGATTTCCTAAATTTTTCAAAGATATTAATGTTGAACTATAAAAAGTTTGTTTTAAGTTTAAATTTTTGCTTGATAAACTTAATCATTGGGGATGATGATTTTTAAAGGGGAAGGATATGTTACATCCCTCTTTTTGGAATTGATTATGCTATTTACTTTCTTGCAAATTTTAGTGTATAATGTGTTGTGGACGACATGGAAACTGATGATTTATTAGACAAAGTTAGTTCTATGAAATTTTAGAATCTATTGATTATGATCAATGTGATATTGTAGATTAAATGTCCTTTTTGTTAAGAGAAATGATGTTTGGATATATTATGCTTTGATTTTGGAACATAGGTGCTTTGACCACAAAATTGTATGTGAGACTGTCGTTGCAGGAACAGGTGGACCATGTTCGATAGGAAGAGAAAGTATCTTTGAGAGAGAGTATAGACTCTGAAAATTAACCATGGGTGTTTGTTACTGAAAACGCCAAACAGGTAGATAAACCTTGAAGCCATCAATTTAGTCTTATTTTTTGACTAGGATAGTTTAAGACTAGATGTTGACGTCTGAAGATATGGTGTAACACCCTTTTTGTAAGTCATCATATAGAATTTTGGAATCAACGTTGTTGTCGCAAGTCCACCAAAACGAGTCGTCTTATATAGATGATTATTATTTCATTTGTAGGTAAATAGATGAACCTATTTGTGGTGGATTTGTGGATCACGTCTTGTAGTCAAAGGATACGAGAAGTAGTTTTGTGCGTCAAATGATTTAGAAACCTTGTGATGCGTTATGACCAATCCGTCGTGATTGCCGTCAAAATGCGTTAATCATGTGTTGTGAATTTTTTCCCTTTTGTAAATTGACGGAAGTCGAATGTGAAGTCAATTTATGCTATAACTGTTTTTGTCATCATTTGGAAGGATATTCTGAAATCGTTTTAGTCATAACTTGGCTAACGGGATGTAGTTTTTGTCAGTTTGCTTGATGTTGGTTTTCTCATCGAGTCAAGTGGTTTTCGCCCAAGCTTTGTCAGTTGGGACGTCATCCTTTGTGAATACGTCTTTTTCTCTTCGAGTTTACGACTTGAGTTGTCTTGGATCAAACCCATACTCTATTACTTTAGTCGGTTTTGATTCTTTACCTCTTTTTTGACCTTGGAGTCACCTTGTGCATTTATTAGTTATCACCTTGTGACAGCTTCACTCCTCTAGCAATGTTAGGTTGCATGTTTCGAAGGTTAGAAGTCTCTTTGTGGAAGAATGACGAAGTTGTTATGCCACGTCGTCATTTAGAAACCTCCATCTTGTTGTGGCCGTTGCAAATGAGGAGTCAGGTAGCTGCAGTTATGTCGACTCCTTGTGTATAGGCATGTGCCGGCCGTGAGTTCAATGCTGAGTTGCTCCATCATCGTTGAGGGGGGGCTGTTGTTAAGAAACCAAAGAAACCGCAGTTAGTAGAGGAGTCTCCTTCTTCGCTGAGCTCGACTGGAGGTTATTCAGTTGAGAGTTTAGTGCAACTGTAGAGAGATACGATTTACTACATCATAGTGAGCCCGGGAGGAGTAATGCTATTGAAGTAAAAGTAAAAAGGTGAGTTCAAAGCATATTCACCTTCATCGTGGGGTGAAAGGCATGAATGCGGTGGTTTAGAATTTAAAACCGTAGAACTAACCATTGGAATCTCCTTCGCTGTGGTCGGGTAGGAGGTTATACAGTTGAGACTTATGTGTAACTGGGAGTTAAATGTCGGACACTCCATCTTAGTGGCGCGGAAGGTAGTAGTGGAGGAGTCACTGTTTAGAAACAAAAAAAATGGCAGAGGACCATTGATTGGAGTCTTTGGCATTCGTTGTGCTCGACTAGCAGACTAGGTAGTGTTTTGAAAACTTGAGGAGGCATGTCTTGTCAGAGGAGGATGTGGATAGGTGTGCAGAGAGTTGAGAGTCTGCGAAGATTGCCGGGAGCTTGTAACTATAGTCTATAAACCCCATCGATAGGTTTTTTCTATTCTCTTTCTTCACAGTCTAAGTTAGTTTTGTGCCTCATCTATGCAAAGATAATGTAATATGTTTACAACGAAAAGAATATCATGGCAATGTCTTCTTACTGCGATTTCTGTGTGAGGTTAATCAATATAATTGTATCATTGCTGTCTTTTGGTATTCAAAACCTCAGAAATAGTATCATTGTTGTCTTTTAGTATTCGAGAACTTAGAAACTAGATCATTATCTATCATGAATGACACCGTATGATGATAAAACACAGTTCTCAATGTACACACATCTATGAATGATCATTGCATGATGCAAAATGTAAACTACATTCTACCAACGGTTGGCAATGACGTATGTTTAAAGAGTTTCCTTTATGACTGTATTATCAACTTAAAACTGTCTTTGTGCACTTGAAATGATAGCTCCATAGCGAGAAACCACATTGCTCCACGTGCATGTTGTGTAGGAGTTTAAAACCTCAGATTTTAAGCATGTTTTGACGTAGACTTTAGTGTGTTTGACAGTCGGAGATGTAGTTGTAACTAGATAGTGTCTTATTCATCTTATATCTTTAGTTAGAGGTTGACCATGTGTTTGGTCATCTCTAATGTCGTAAGAAAGATTCCAAATCCTTTATTATCTTATTTTACGACTCTTACCTCAATGAACCATGTGAAACTATTTGACTTGGAAAGGGGAGTAGAGAGTTAAAGTTTTAGTATTGGTCGAAAACCGTCATGGTTTTGTAATGAACAAGTAGGGTGGGAAAACCCACATTTTGAGTCTAGATTACGTCGCATGCGATGGTTCTAGTGTCGTTTTTATTTTGTAGACCTTTATGAGTCTAAAACCCTTAAATTTTGGGATAACGGGAAATTGTTTTGTATACTTGAGTATGTTGTATAAACATGGGAACCGAATAGCCAAGTTTGAAACCACTTAGGAGTGGGTGTTATTAAACGATGTTTTATATGAATATGGGATTATGAAACTATAAACTCAGGATTAGAGTAAACGTTGTACCATGCGCTATTGCAAGAGAAAATCCTAATACCTTGAGGTCATTGAGGTCAACATTTGTTTAAACCTTACAAATAGGAAACTGTAGTATTTCGATCAGTTCAAGTCGAGTAGGGTGGGTGAACTAAGTTCATGCGTTCTTAGAATGCTATTTAAAAACAAATCCTTTGGCCAAGGTGGTGCACGATCCTCAAGTGCATCGAATGTTCACTGTGACTGGATGGCATTTCTTGTGGAGAGTCGTGCATGACTAGAGGGTATCTAGGGATTTGCATGATAACAAGACACGTAAGTTACAACACTAGAGCTTAGATGGCAAACACCGATGGTTATCCTAAGTCTATCCTCTTGAGTAGGGTAGGGCCACTTCCGGTTAGGAAGGAGTGTGGGAGATCGACGGTCTGTGGTTGGAGGTTAAGCTCCTTGAAGATACTTTGTCTTCCAAATACTGAGGATTGTCGAGTCTTGAATGTGATGGGTCGACAATCGAGATGCATGATAATGGTATGTTTCCAATATTTTATTTATTTCAAGAAAATTTCAAATTGTTAGAAAACAAAATGTTTATTGTATATCATTTCTTTCAGTTTTATGAAAAATGAAATCATGTTTATAATAAAGTTAAAAATGTTATACTTGGTAGTAGATAAGTTCTTTTGTATTTGATTACCTAGTAATTTTTTTTTTTTTACCTTTGTTAAACCTAGTTTTCTAGTTAAATCAGATATGGATGTTACAGATCCTAATGAGACTTCTGATACCTAGGAGGATGCTTCCATGATGAGAGAGTTATATCCTTACTTATTTGCAGGCTTCTACGACTAAGCCTTATTCTAGGGGGGAGGATGTAATGCCCCTCACATTTTGGCTTGTGATAGTTATTAGTTCATAGTTCTCTCTGACAGTTGCTAGTCCTTCATTTCATTTATACAGTACTGAGACACTTGGATTAGTAGGTTATGGTTTATGTTTACTTTGATTTTGATGGACTATGTTTGACTGATGTAGTTAGACATGTGCTATGAGTTTATGATGACATTATGGTTACTTCAGTTATGATGTGTTGGACATGATTAGTAATGGATTAATATTTGCATGTTTTATTAGATCCGTTGACATCTATTTTCAAATGCAGTGGTTATAATCTTGTTCAAGAGCAGGGACGGTGTAGCATTACTCGCTTGAGTACCCTACTATGCTACGATTCTCTGACTCTCTATGTGTAGACATATATGTACTTGATTGTATACAACCAATTGTTTGAATGCAGGCTGCAGGTACCGAACCTCGACTCCACCTGATATAGCAAGTTTGAGCAGGTTCTTGCACCAATGGGTATTAGTGATGGTAGATAACGCGAGGTCTATTCCACTAGGTTGGTCCTTGTCTTTTGGTTGTGGTCTCGAGTCGTGTGGGACACTTGGTCTTTGCCTTGCTATGTTGGTAATCTTGTGTTGTGGTGTATAGTCGAGTTATATTTTATAATGCTTAATTGGTAATCTTGTGTTGTGGTGTATAGTCGAGTTATGTTTTATAATGCTTAATTATGTTCATGTGTGGTTGGAAAATACTTTAATCAATTATTATTTATTAATAATGCTTCTATTATGTTTATTAGATAATAATTGATTAAGCCTAAAACTTTGAATGACAACTTGGTTAAATTTTATAATAGTCTAGAATTAAATTATCTACTATTCTAAAATATTTATGTCATAAATTGGAGTTACGGGTAATTAGTATATATTTGGTACAGAATAATTTGGATATGTGAAATTAATGCATTGAGTTGTCAGTTTTGAAATTGGAAGATTTGGGATCTCTTTTATGACAAATTTTTGAAATTCTCGGAGGAGTGGGTTGTTGGGTAACGGATGCATGTCTGCATTCATTTTTTTCTTTGGAGCTGAACCATTTTTATATGGGAAAAATTGTATCTTGAGAGGAGTTGGAAGGAGGACAGAGATATTGGGGAGAAGAATAGGGAATTTGGTTACAGGAGTTGGAGAAATTTGGAGGTGGGATTGGAATTCGGGTATGTGATTTGTCTATCTCTGTAAAAATTTGCAATTGCTGTAGTTTAAAATTTAAAATCTATTGCAGCTTGTTCCGTGTGTGTGTATTTGTATGTCCTGTAGATTGGAATCTATTTATCTCTGTGGCTTGTTATGTCTTGTGCCTGTGTGGTCTAATGTTGCTCTAATCTCTGTAGATTCCTCCAAAATGTATTCTTCTGGTTTAGCCTTTGCCTAAATTCCTATTGAAATCATGTGCCATCATCTGTAACACTGTATTGTGTTTTCAATCCTGTGAAAAGATGACTCAATGTTAAACTCTTACCAATCTCTTGTCCCTGTCGTTCTTGCATTTTATCTCACATTTGTATTTCTTTGATAGAGGTGAAATGCTCAGAAAGAAGTGATTTGGATTTTTCTTGCAACCTGTTAGTGCTTGCAACTTTGTAATTAGTCCTCATATTATTCATATTACCTTATTATCTAGGATTCCTTGCTTCTATCTGAGTAACCTTGACAAAGATTTTGTGACTCCAACACTACTTCCTCTAGAAAGCTACCCTGCAAGCATGTCTAGGAATCTGACCAAATCTTGTGAAGTTTTCTTCAAAATTTTCTTCATCTTTGCAATAGAAAATTCATTAATGGCTGAGAGACAATTGTTAATTCATCATTTGTATAAGAAATAAAACTCAGCAAGATGTTATAGAAAGATATTTATATAGGTTATTCACTTAGGAGATTGCTTTGTTTTAGACTTTGGAACTTGAGCTCTTTTAGAAATTTGCATTTCTACCTTATAGACAGCTTGTAGACAATTCTCCCTTCACTGCCACTTTTCATAGATTCTATTTTTAAACTTAGCGAATGAATAGTAAACTTTGAGTTTGAACCGTTGTTTGGGTAGTGGTGACTCTTAGCAGCCTTGTTGTATTGCTAAGATAAAATGTTTATAGGGCTGTGTAACGTTTGAACCTCTTTTTGTGTCATTTTAGAAGACTGCGGGCTATGAGGGAAGTCGTGTTTTTAGAATCTGGTTTACATTATGTCTCTAGTCGCTTGTTTAAGTCTTTGCAGTTGAAATGGTACAGGAAGGTAGTCGGCCCTCATAGCAATGTGATATGTATCAAATGTCTATGTTTGGGTTTTAAGTTAGTAGGGTCGAGAAGCGAAATCACTTTTGTTAAGTGTTTTATTTAGTATCTGTTGTCGCCTTTTAGTGGGCGGGTAGTTGTCAGAGGTAGTCGATATTCATAGCCTTGTTTATATATTTATGTCAAGTGGCTTTGTTAGGAAGCCTTAGTTGGTAGGTTTGATGAGATCCATGCTATTAGGTGAGTTCGTAGGTGTCGTTTGGGAATCGATATGTTAATAGGTTAGGAATTAATCAAGTTCCTAATATTTTGTGTTAGAACCGTATCATAACAGTTTATAGTTGTTTAGTAGAGTATCGGGATCATGGAAAACTCGTACATGGTTATGGTGTTTGTTTAGAAATAGTAATGATTAAATATTAGATATATTTTCAAAAAATTGTTACGGAAAAGAAGAGTTATTGTAGCCATAGACATTTTTTTTATATCTATGGTAATCCATGTGGAGAGGAGATCTATTTAGGTGTATAGTGTTTTGAATTGATATTGTAGGATGGTGAAGTGTTATATGTGAATAGATGTTGGTTAGAAAATTTTCGTGTTTTGTTATTAAATGGATAATGTTAGATAGTAAGGTTATAGAAGACTATTTTGGTTTATAATGATTTGAAATTGGAATATGTTAGTTAGTAGGTTTACTTAAAGGAAATTATAGTGATAGATGTTGTTTTACATTTGATAGTTATTAGAATTGAAATAAGAAAATATATTTTCCTAGTTGTGGTTAATAGGAATTAAATGTATGTGTAATTGTTTCATGAGGACTTAGTTAGTTGTTTTCTTTATTAACGTTGTAGGTAGTAAACATGTTGATGTAAAGTAGGTTATTTATATTACAGTAGTTCTTGGAAATTATAGTTGGTTAAAACTAACGGAGTTTTATGCTATTGGTAACATTTGATTATATTTATAGTTTGTTTTAATGGTAGTCATTAATGGACAGTTAGGAAAAGATTATATTTGGAGTTGTAAAGAGTCGTTGCTTGTAAGCTAAAATTTCTTCGAAAGAATTGACAACCTCATATGTATTTCCATGTTTTAAGTTATGAATTATTGAATCTCTTTCGCTCATGTTTTTTCTTCCGATCGTATCTGTATGCATGTATTGGATCATTGTGTTATCTTGGGGTGGAGTTTATGTCTTGTTTTGGTTAAGGTGAAGTGGGGATTTTGTGTGATGTCATGACCAATTGGTGTTAAAAGCGGAAGTGTTGTTCTTGCCAGATAATGGTTACCTTATTCTTGGTGTGTACCTAACTCCAGATATCTGGTGTTTTAATTTTTGGTTCAGATAGTGGCATGTCAATGTAATGGGATAATTGGGTTTTCGTGTCTTGTAATGAATTGGAAAATGGTCTCTTGGGTATAGTACTGGGTGTGTGTTTTTTTATCATGATGGGATGTGATGTATTAAAATTTCTCGCTCATTCATGTCATATGTTTCTGATGTTGGATAAGGGAAGCTAGTGTAGGATGGAGAGTGGCTTCCATGGTGGGGTCGGTGCCCGAAGTGGCTGCCAAATAACCCCATGGAAGTGGTAATCAAGTGATAACTTAAAATATACTTAGGTGGGTTGGGTAGTCTTTCACATAGCAAGATAAGCATGTTGCCTCACCCATGCCTTGAGTGCTCTCGAAGGCTAAGGATGGGATGAGAAGGCCTGGTCAGCAAGGTCAACCTCCTTGTCCACATGAAAGGATGTGTCAGCTCCGCATGTGTCACCCTATGGGGCCAGTGCCAAAGGGTCGCCAGGATAACCATAGATGGTGGCCGGCTTCTATTGAGAGATAGCTTGGATAACCCATGATTAGGACCATGCGATGACACTCTCCTCACTGCATCTTAGCCGCTTCCCTCTTATGTTTTCATTGTTACCTCTGGAGTGTTGTTTTGTCTTGTGCAGTCATGTTTTGTTGGTTGGCTGTGTCAAGTCTGTTTCTTTTGATTCTCTTGGATGTTATTACTTGGCTTAGTGGAATCCTCATCATTATCTCCTAGCTCGGAGGGGTGGACCTTAGGGTTCCACATGGTTGGGTGGGAAAGCTATCCATTTGTCTTTTTGGAGATGCGGTTCGAGTTCTGTGCAGAGGTGTTCTAGTTTCAGATTGTTATCCACATTTAGGGATGTTGTATACTTTCTTATGTATTCAGTTGTAAACCAACATGATCGGTCTTGTAATCCTGTACTGTAATCTTTTAAATCATCTATCTTACAAATGTAAAAGTTGTTCTTATCTATTGTAGCAGTATGATGTATATTATTTGTGTGGTATAAACTTTATTTTCACTGATGCTGTTATGTTTCCCTAGAGGAGTTAGAAGTGTACTTTCCTTTATGTTGTGTATTTTGATATCTCATGTTAATAATGTTGCAATCTCTTGCTTTCAAAAAAAAAATTATTTCCATAATTTTTGCACTTTTAGTCTTGCACTCTAGGGTTGCATGATGGGGCATCACAAAAGATACATCCCAAAGCCAATGAAAATTGAACATGTCTTGCAGGTCCACAGAACCTTAAAATTAGCTAATGCTTTTTCCACTCCTTTCCATGCATTCTATCCACAATGCAATTATAAGTTTGATAACTATGGAGCCCTGCAGGACCAAACAACTCACTGTATCAAATGTGATGAATATGTCATGTATATATACTCTCTTTACCTAAAAACTACTGTGACAACTGACAACAATCAAACAATTCAATGTTTTTGTGACAATTCTATCATCCAAGCTCTTCTTCCATCCCTCCAAAATGTCACATATGACAAGTATATTGCAGATAAATCGACAATTGTCTTCATGTTACGAGACTTCTCTAAGAAGGGCCAATTCACATTAAATCGAAACAACCTCATCATCAATGCAACTTGCCTTCAAGAATAATCAACACTGTAAGGCCCTGCTTAGGAACCTTAGAGAATAACACAACTATGCTATACAAATAGGACAATTTTTTTTAAATGCTAGAAATAACAAGTAATGTTAAATATATCTATACATATTGTTAAACTGAGCATTATCCTCTAGGGTTCCACGACTGCTTTACTTAACAACTATTAACAGGATCTGACCAACCTTATGAATTAATTAACAACCATAGTTCATTCTAAATCTAATTACATCAAATGAATGAACACATACATTTCCATATTATAACATCAGATAAATAATCATCAAGATCATATAAATAGAACTATAAGTACACATACAATTTCCCTTACATGAGGGTACATCATTTCATTATTCACACTATATCACTTTCCTAATTACATTGGAATACATACATTATGATTTAACTAATACACAGGGCTAGTGCATGAGCATAAATAATTGTCTCCTCAAACTGGTACAAGATCTGGAATCTGTCACACGAGATACATCCTTCTTGCACATGAACAATGGCAAGGGAAAACCAATGGAGATAAAGCACATCCACCCGACCATGTGGAACCCTAAGGTGCACCCCTTGTGCTAGGAGATAACATAAGGTCCCACTTCAGCAAACAATCAGAAAGAGAGTAGACTAATAGGTACAAGGACTACACATGACTCCAATATAACATGGGTTAATATGAACATCACAAGCCACTCAAACATCACTTCCAAGGGCAATCACACAATGAATGGGGAAAACACAATTAGGGAATGCTAGACTATAGTATGGATGAGTGTCATCGCATAGTGCTGACATGGGTTACCCTGACAATCTCTCACTAGATGCCAGCCCCCATCTATGGGTTACCCTGACAGTCTCTCACCAAACACCGACCCCCATCTATGGTTACCCTGATAGTCTCTCACTAGATGCCGTCCCCATAGAGTGACACATGTGGAACGAACATTCCTTTCATGAGGATAAGGAAGCTGGTCTTGCCAACCAAGCCTTCTCATCCCATCCTTAGTCTAAATGAGCACTACAGGCATGGATGAGGAATCCAATTATCTTAATTAATGTGAAAACTACCCAACCCCTAGATTTATTATTAGGTTATCACTTGATTACAAACTCCCAATGGGTTACCCTAGCTAGCCACTTTGGGCCTTGACCCCACATTGGAAGCCACTCCCCCTTCACTGCATCTAGATTCTCAAAGCCCATAACATAAACCAAGCATGAACTATCACATTTCTCATCATGATACATTTAAAACACAAAATATACATCTTTTCATATCACATAGAGAAAGACATTACCCATCTTGCATAATTGTCATAACCACATGAATAGGTACACTGAGCAAGACATTATCCATCTTGCATAATTATCATAACCACATGAATCCATAAACAGAGGGGAATCAACATTGCATATAACCGATACATATTCAACCATTAGCAAGATTACATAATCACAAGAGTCATACACACGACTACCCCTCTTGGCCTCTGGAATCAACTTTTCCAATGACACAGACACTTGACACCACTATAACACAATAGTCTCACATCGACATTCACTCTCAAATGCACATCATCATCTAATAGACCAAACTAAGACCCTTCATCAATAATTCAATTACAACACCACAATTGCAACATATGATATAATACACTAATTATGAGTCTTGAAGAATGTAACATTAATCCAATCATGATCAATCATCTAAGAATTATAAAGTGAATCTTCCTCAACAATATAGAACTGTCATATTCCAACCACTAGTAGTAGTTACTAATATGATCATAAAATGTAAGTGTCCACAAGCACAATATTTTAACCCATAGATCCTGAGACTTGTATTAATTTCATCTAATTAAAGTGATTGCGAACAGCATACAAATAACCCTAAAGACATGCTTACTATAACATAACAATTTATAAAAATAATGCAATCCTTATCACAATAAGGGACCATCACCAAAATTACAATCATACAATAGAGTAATAATAACCATATCACATGAATGATATGACTAACAAATACAAGGTTCACCACCATTAAACTAACCTACTTCCATCTTATCTTGACTAACTAATCTTTACCCAATTAGGTTAAGAAAGTGATAAAGATTATCATTAGAGAAATATTATATATAAGATTTGTACAAGGACATATGTGTCATTTGAACAATACACAATTATCTCTATAAGTAAATAATTCAATTATTCCATGCAAAATTAGTTAACAATCAAGCATAGATGCGATAGTTCACACTTACACATATTTTATGATTAGACATTAGTAACTCTAACCTTTTACTTAAATAATAATTAAATATTAAGTATACTTTCATCCAATTATCAAAATGGCTTTCATATAAAAAGACCTATAATATTGATAATTTAGGAGAGAATAAATATGAGATAATCTTCTCAATATATTCTCCTTAAAAGAAACAAAACTATATCTCTAACTTGACAAAATAGAATGACCATCCAATACAAAACAATGACATAGTTTATAATTCATTACATCGAACTCCAAATCATTTTACATCTAAAGACAATAAATAGTACTATCTTAGACTAATTCTATCATTGTAGAATTTAGGCAATCATATCACAAACCTTTATTAAACTAACTACATGGTTTACAATTAGTAATAAACCCCATGGTCTCCTAAAAGTAATTCATTATTCTTGTTACAATGAAAAGAGTAGCTTAGAAGCACTGAGACATAACCTCACAGATCTGTAGAGTTAGAGGTGGAACTGTCTAGGATTTATTGTTGATCTTACATGCAAGCCCTTTGAAGATCCTTAACTTGAGGGAGCATTCAATCTTCATCAGATCGTCTAAATAAATCTTGTCTGGAACAATATTTTGACTCTCAAAGCTTACAAGGTTCCTCTGCAGAATTATATTCAATAATAAGAATGCAAGAAGAAGTCATCTAAGCCTTGTCATCTGTGATGTCCTCAAGGTCTTAAGGTTTCACATAAGAAAGTATGATCAGTCTATAACACTTACTTCGTAACCTCTCGATGGGCTTCAAGAGAATAAGAACTTTAAGATTATGATCCTTAATTTATCATATTCTTTCTTTCTATATTGGTTGCAAGATACACATAGAATGGATTTGTTGAGAAGGATTTAGAAACTTTCTAGCAGAAACAATCCATCTTTAATGTCAACTTTAGCCATGCATGCCATAGTATATTCAATCTTTTTAAGTTGCACATGTCATTGTTCATCAAACAAGCAAATTATAAGGAAGGCCGTTTGATAAGTTCTCAAATAAAATTGTTAAAACAGCTTATAATACTTCAATTATAAACATTTCTACTACAACTATAAACATCGAGGCCTGATATGTAATGGTAACTAAGAACAAATATTAGATAAAAAGACTATGGGTGAGAGCAACTTTGACAACTTTTACAGTAGGTTGGTTAAATGATTGTGTAATGCAGGTTTTTTTTCATGATCTTAGTGGTGTTGGTAGTTGTATGTATGATGACACATCTTTAAAAAAAATTCGTTTCTCTCTCCAGTTTTTGTGAGATCCAATTCTATATATGCAAGTGTGCAAACGCTATAAAGCATTGATTCTATTTAAGTGACAACTATTTAGTGGTGAAGAAGAATCCATTTAGGTGTCAAGTAAGGCTGTTCTAAATTACGGAAGAGAATGAAAGAGTATTAATATTTAATTAAAAAATCAACTGCAGACATTATGGACACGGAACAGGAAGGAACCAGTGTTTCTACCCACAAGTCTGCACACAAAATTGACAATGGTAGGTGAAGGTAAAATGACCACAATCAATCTACTAGAATGAAGGGAGTACAGATAGACCATCGTCTTCCATCAGTGCCAAGTGGGTTATATAAAGAAGACGAGATGAAAGGATAAAAGGTGTTAACCCTTGAATGGCACATAATAACTCCCAACTCAAAGATTTCTTTCTATAGGTGCAAACTGCCTACATTTTTTTTTAAGAAAGAATAGAAGTTACTTCAGCTCAAGAATTAGCTTGGAAATTAGGATAATATCATCTTTTAAGCATAATGTTATTGCATTTATGATCTTTGATTACTCTTGTAATGATGTAGTATGGATTAATTGATATGTGAATCTAAGTTATATGTGCATTCATCATTTTATATTTGCTTTCAGTGATAGATTTGTTTCCATTCATTTGGTTATCCAATTTGTCAAATGAAAGATATACTTAATTACAACTAGACAAGATTCATAATACAGAAACGAAGTTAAGATGTCCATCTATTTTCTTGAACAATAGATTAAGAACTTTAATACTTAATTTCAAGGTTGCATATGCATGAGCTTAGTCTATCAACATAGTTGGAAAGGATTTAGAACTTTAATATAAATGCAATTGGCAGGCATAATATTGAATTCCATAACCTTTTCTAGCTTGCACTGGTAGACATGTATGCCAAATGTGCAAGCATAGTCACGACACACAAACTATTTGACAAAATGCTTCTAAGAGATGGCATCCCAAAGAATGTGTTGATTGCAGGATATTCACTAATGGATTTGTTGAAAAAGGCTTTAGAAACTTTAGGGAAAACAAAACCAACTGGCATATTGCCACATTTGGCTACGGTTGACCTGTATGCAAGATCTGGTAGCATAGACATGGCACATGAGTAGTTCGACAGAATGCATGTCATCTAATGGAATGCAATGATCGCCATGATTATAGGATACGTCCAAAATGATTTTGTTGAAAAGTCTTTAGAAACTTTCATGCAAATGCGATTGGTAGGTGTAAAACCTGATCTGCACCATTGCTAGTTTAGAAAGGACGCAAAGCTAAAGATTGATTGCTTAAATGCAATAAACATTAAAATGATTTGCATAGAAAGTACAGGGATATGCAGATCGATAGGAGCATACAAGAGATGCAAGTTGGAGACATTGGCTTGGAAGATGGAGGTGATAGGGTATACTCGAATACAAGACATATTATCCATGGCAAGGAGAAAGGCAAACAAAGTATGATTGAAAATGCATAAATTGATTTGTTTGAAAATATTGAAAACCTTCAACCAATGAAATCAATAGAAGAGCGAGACTCCAGAGCAAAAAGAATACAAATCAAGCCTTCATAAATCTAAGAAGAATGCACAAACACAACAGAGGCACATTCTAAACAACAGCTTTCCACCAGAAATTATTACGCAACCTTATTTTCCTTCCACAAGTGAAATTACATACCTAGTTTCCTTGAAGTTGCAACAGTTCGGTGGTGACAAAATCCATAGATTTCTACCTCCATCTTCCATGGTGCCCCCAGGAAACTATCACATCAGAATATAATCCAAGGAGCAATCCCTCCTCTTGTCCAACACCCCCTAATCTCTAAAACTAAAATTCCTTTTTTAGAGAGAGAGAGATCCCCAATTCCTTCCAGATGGTTCCTCCCAAGCTCTCTCATGCATATTCAAATTTTCATGCTCCAAATTCCATTATTGATAGCCAAAACTCCTCTTTTTCCTCTCACATTTTTGCTATTCATTTCATTTACAACTAGACAATATAATTTCTTACTAGATTTTTATTTATTTTAGTATTTACTATATATATATATATTATGACAACTCATAATAATTATTATAAATTCATTTTTATTGCCACTAACAAAACATTTACTTGTTTATAAAATATTTTCAATTTAATTTTATCAATTATATTCCCGTTTTAATAACACTTTATTTTCCTCATTGTAATTATTATTATTTATTGGCCTTAGATTACAATATAATATAATTTCCCAAAGCTTAAATTAACATAAAAACATCTATATTTATTTATCAAAGTATCCTCTTGACTTAATGGTTCTTATTATAACGTAATGATTAACCAAAGCACTAATCAAACAATTTCAAACTAAATAATACAATGTCGAACAATACTAGACGACCATGCATAATTGAAAAGCATAACCACAACGACAGTAACTGACTATCACGCCTATACAGACAACACTGATTGGGTGCATAACTAGATACTCATCCTTTTCAAGGAGGATGGCTAACCAGGGGACCATATGTCATCTCCGTTCAACAGTTTCCATTGAGTTTAAGGCATGCTCAGACCTGTCAAGTCAGGTGGAGTTGATGCTTAATACCTGCAACGTATAGCACACAACACAGTCTATGCACAAGTATGATAAATATAAAATAGTCATGGAGTGAAAGAGAATCACAACGTCGCTAGACATTCACGAATGAGTGGTACGACATTGTCTCTTTTCACACCACTCAATAATCAGATCATCCTATAATATAGAATCAATCACATAAAAATCAATTCTAGCATATGACAATCATAGTGAGATCAACATCATAATCACTTAAATGTAAAACAATGTCAGAGCATATGAATTATCAGTGTCGCAAAAAAGATTATTGATAACACATACTAACTGTCATATGAAACCACACATGAGCATAATCAAGAATGTCATCAACATGAATGTAGCATCTACCAACATCATATAATGTACAACATCAACTATCTACCATACCCTAAATATTCCTATTATTTTACCTTCATCTTCATGCTACTTAGCCCGATCACCTGCACATCCAATATGAGAATGGAGGGGCACTACAAACACATTCCATACAAAGGTACACTCATACTCCACTTCATCATTGTTATCTAAATAATAATTATATCAGACAAAAATAATTTGTTGCCCAACAATGTACTATCTCTTTAACAAATTATTTGTTCATTATTTGCATATTAATGCTACTTAGACCTACTTATCTACTACAAAAACAATATACTAACAACTACTGTTCTATCCATATTATAGGTACCAGATGAAGGATAAAATCACACAGCAGCCTTTTTGAATCAACGAGATGTTATCTATACTTCTTAGATAAGACTTTCGCTAATGATTTTGCCATCTGTTAGAGTCTATATGGCTACAGTTTCTTATTTCAATACACCACCTAATCTGAACAATTTAAAAATAATATTTGCGTTTCATATATATTATACACCTTGACATCAAACTGAATTAAAGCGAAATTTTTGTTTTCTTGTATCTCCTGCAATCATTAGTTCCATGTTTCTTTTCTTTTTCTCTGCTTCTTTTCATTTCTGTCAATTACTAAATTGCTTCCACAAAATATTTCTTTCCTACTATCTGTTTCCACAAACGAAGTCCATGTAATTGTCCTACAAATTCTTAGTTTCTGTGTCTTTTTTTTTCAGATATTAATGCTTTTCCTCTGTTCAAGAAGAGCTGTACAATGTCTCATCAATAAAATATTGTGATAATGAAGGAGATCAGATGATCTAGCCAGCAGTTATGGGTGCTGCCACAATAATGGGCTACACTTTCTGGGACATCCTGATTTTTGTTGAAATCACATATTTTTAGAAAATATAATGATTTAAGCCTTGAAAGGTTCCATTTAAAGGATTTTAATTGAAGAGGGTTTGATCAAACCCCCTTGGATAGAACCTCGCTAGTTTTAAACCATACATATAATGAAGTCTCCTCTACACCTATCAAAATGCTGATAAAAAACCACTTTTGATTTACCTTTTGGGGGATCAAATGAATTCATTTAAAATTTATGTTTTGTAAGTTATAGTCCTTATTATATGCTTCCCAAAAAATATAATTTTAAATATATTTTATTTGATTATTATATTTATTTTTTATTTCTTGTGAATGTAGGTTTTTCACCAAACATCAAGTTCTATGTTCTACACACATGGAAAATTAGTAAATTAGTGAAAAAAAAATCTGAAAAATATTTAGACCCTAGGTATTGATGTCCTTGTTTCAACAAAAAAAGAAAAATTAAATTTTGATACATACATAAAAAGTTATGTTTTATGGAATACGCTTGTGTCTAAATTATAATTGGTTTGACTTCAAAATTTAATTAAAAAAATATTCAACAAAACATTATGAAACCAAATGCATGCGCTATATATCGGTGCTACCAATCTAAATTTAAAAGAATCATAATTTTATCCTTTGTAGAAAAAAAGTTATGTGCTACAGAATACACATCACTTTAAAAAATATTGTTTACTATTAAAAACTAGTTATCAAAAGAGACACAATTTTTTTTACAATTTAACTCCAAATTTTTTTAAAAAAATATATTTAGAATCTATAAACAAAATCTCACAAATCACTAGTCCACATCATCTTCAAATTCTTAACAGTTTAGCGGCTATAGGTGTCAAAAAGTGAAGCTTTAGTTCAAAATGTTGATTTCAATATCAAGTTTGGCCAAAAAGTGTAACCCATTATTGTGAGATGACCCTTATGACAGTTTATAGTAGAGTAACTAGGTTGCATCACTTGCCTCCTGTACAAATTCATATAGATATTGCCAGACATCGAATAGAAATTGTCTCATAGAAACCATTTCAGAGGCTTATGATCCCCCAAAGGCTAAGCCAACCTAATGCAATAGAACCCAACGACTTGTTATTCATCAACATATATATTCCAAAGAGGATTTTTGTTTGCTACTGTAGTTGCAAATACTCTGGTAGACAAGTATGCAAAATGTGGAAGCATAAAAAAAGCTCGTGAATTGTTTGCAGGTTTAAAGCCAAATCCTACAACCTTTGCCATCATCCTCCCAGCCTGTGTCAAAATGGGCGCTTTGCAACAGCGTATGGACATCCATCAAACCATGAAGGCAAAAAAATTCATACTAAATCATACTAAAATTTAGCAATCTCCAGGATCTAATGAACAAGCCTTCAATCTACTTCCAGTTATCATGACTTAATGTATCATTCTGCCAAAATAGAGCATCTTAAGAGCTCTCCCAAAAAGTAGTGGCAACCCCATATCGCAGGGTATGAAATGTGCAAACTATAAAGCCCAGGTTATGCAGTACATTAGATCCTTTTTTCCTCATCATTCTTCACATAGTGCTGAACGATTACAAAGCTATTGTACTAGAACCAAAAGAGAGCATCCTTTTAAGTCACAACAGTGGAAGTCAACCTCAAGAAGCTGCAGCACAAATACATTCAAAGGTTATATATATTACAAACAAGGTGCACCATTAGAACACAATTAGAATAGAGTTTAATTGCTTGTTTTTTAGAAAAAATTTCACTCAGTAAATCTGTTTCCTTTCCCATGTTGTAAGTTTATATTTCAAACTTTAAAAAAATTCTTGGCAAATTTCAGTTCCTTATTTTTATCAATTTCAATCAAGATTTCTTTAGCTTCAAAACATTGATGATGATAGGGAAAGGACTCTATAGATGGGCTGTATAGCGGAGCTACTAGAAGTGTCACTCACTGCTACATCTGATTTTTATAAATCAAAAGATGATTTTGATGCTCACAATGAAAAGTGGTTTGATTGGACTAATAATAATTTGACCATTGATATGATATGAACACACAATATAAACCATATTATCAATTATGTGTTTTTTATTTTAATCCCGATTCTGCACATCAAATTGATATTTTGTTTATTAATATTTATATTTTCATATTTGTTATATTTTATGTATGGATGTTTCCATGTTGTACAATACGCTGGATCCCCAAGCCTGCACCCAGATCCAGACCTGGGCCCATTTAATGGTAACATAGCATTTTACCAATACAAAATTACAACTTTTCTACCTCCAGATGTGGGTGGCTATGTCATCGGCATAGGCTTAACAAACGTTCCATCTCAAATTGCCTAGTTAATTAAATTTGTGAGAATGGGTATTAGGTACCACCATGAGCATAGAGGGCATGTATCACAACATAAATAGCATTAGCCACCACCTTCAATGGTAGTTAGTGATTTGCTTATTTATTGACCTTGTTGCAGGTTGCCAGCAAGTCCTCTTTTCTTTGATTTATGTTGGTCCTGTTTTATAGTCCTTGTTTCTGTAACATTATTGATTATGTGAATAAGCATAAGAATATTTATTAAATTTCTATTTGGGTAAGTAACTAGTATGGTTCTTGCTTTACAAGAATTTTGTGTTCGTGATGGTTTACATGATTCTAGCTTAATTTCAAGAGTAAGTTGAAAACTAGAACTCTTAAGCCTAGGCAAGTCCTTTTGTGATCATCATGGGTCAATTTCTTGTATTTCTCCAATCATGAGTATCTGTATAACTTTCCTTTTCCATAGAATAAAAGAAATCTCCAATCTCACATAAAATTGAAATTTCTTTCATGGCAATCTTCTGTATAATTGCATGAGTGATTTTATGCATTGCATTATTCATCATTTTGGACATATTCCAGCGTCCAATTCTAAGTGTTCCAAAATCATTGAAGGAAGTTGGTTAAGTATCAAGTTCATCTTATGAAATTAAAATAGCATCTATTATATGTTCAAATACTATTATTGGAAAAAAATGTTTACATAGCTAAGATATATAGTTCACATGATACTCAATTGCATTAGAATCATGAATTTGCCAAGTCCCATCATTCTACCAAAATAGAGCACCTTAAGAGCTCTCCCAGAAATTAGTAGCAAACCCATATTGCAGAGTATGAAATGTACAAACTGTATATGCAAACTGTTTATAAAGTTTTCTTGTGAGTAAATACACTGCATCATTGGGACTGTGATATGGAGATTTCTCAGTTAGGTTGGTTTCTTCGCATTGCAATAGTGTCTTAGGTTTTCCTCGAAACAACTAGTATTTCTCCCAACTGGTATAACCATTTTTAGTTTTATAGTCTCAGCTTTTTTACTATCTCATTAATACGTTGATTGTGAAGTTTTAAAACGTTGTCATTTGTTTATGTGATGGCATGGTGAATCACCATAATAACAACTTGTTTTCATTGTTTGGCCTCTTCCCACTTGAAGATAGTTGATGTAGCAACTTGTGTGTTGGTTTTTTATTTAAATTTATGTTGTGCATTAGGGTAAAATGAAAAGTTGAATTTATGTAAATGAGCTTATTGGTGAAGATCTTTACTAGTCTTTGATGGTTATGTTTGATGGTTGTTCTTACACATGTTAATGATTTTATCGAACATGTTAGAATAGTCTTGTCAAATTCTTGATGTGTCTGCACCTTCCTTTTCCCAATTCGGATCTTCATGGACAAAAACTGCCCAACATTGAATAACATTATTGCGATAGCTTAGTATTTTTAATATTAGCTCTGCATATGCAAACTATGCAAAAGGTATTAGCAATGTTTGATGGTAGTTCTTAGACAGATTGATTAGTTTCTTGGCATAGCTATGTTTATTTCCGAATGGAATCATTGCATTCCATGAAGCCGCAACTGGATCATTCTATCTTTCACCAAACAAAGCGCTGCATCCACTTTTCTGTTCCTATTTCTAACTTATGATTGGTAGGAACCTGACGCAATGCGTCTCTTATTTAATAAGGCATTGTATAATATTTGTAAATCAAAGTGTTCTACACTACAATTTGCATTACATATTAAAGTAAAAAAGTGAAAGTGAAGGATTTTTTTCAAAGCTAAAAGAAATTAAGTCTATAAAGACCAAAGAATAAAAGTTAATTTAACCACGAAAAAAGCTTAGTGATGAAATCAAATCTATTCACAAGTTTTAAACAATACATTCGTACAACTCTAATGCTTTCAACATCTACACACTCACATGTTGAATATACTTTTATACTGAAAAAAAATAGTTATTAGTAAATTATTTATATCTAAATATTAATATGCTATAATTTCTAGTATTAGCATATTTATTTTTTTTAAAAATCTATGTGAAAGATATCAAGAGATATCATTCTCAAGGTGTCTATTCCCACTTTAATCACAAATCCAATAAAAAATACACACACACACACACACATATATATATATATTATTTAAAATTTAATACATCAATTTTAAATATATTTTTTTATTCAACATGGGTAAACGCTTTATATACAAATTATTTATATCAAAATATTAAATATGCTATAATCTCTAGTATTAGGATATTTATTTAAAAAAAAAATCCATGTAAAAGATATCAAGAGATATCATTCTCAACGTGCCTATTCCCACTTTAATTACAAATCCAATAAAAATATACACATTAACACATCAATTTTAAATATATATATATATATTAATATATATATTTTTAATATTTTATTTAAAATTTAATATATCAATTTTAAATATATACACATTAATACATCAATTTTATATATATATATTTTGCCGATGACGGCGTGGTTCGGTGGTTAAGTCGCTTGGTTGTAGTGGCGGCCACCAGAGTTCAAACCCCTGCTGGGCCAACGAGCTCGCAAGGCTTTACGCCTTCACTGGGCCAATGAGCTCGCGGGGTTGAAGTGTTCTTTCTAGGGGATGAGGTCCCCCATATTGTGGCCTCACCGGTTCATTGCTCCGGGCAAAAGCATCCGCGTCTTTCTAGGTGATGAGGTCCCCCATATTGTGGCCTCACCGGTTCATTGCTCCAGGCAAAAGCATCCGCGTGAAGTCAGAGGGTGTGTTGCACCAGCGTCACCGGTCACGTTAAAAAGTTTACCAGGCGCAAAAATATATATATATATTTTAAATATTTTATTTAAAATTTAATACATCAATTTTGAATATATATATATATATATATATATATTAAAGATAATGCACCTGGTAAACTTTTTAATGTAACCAGCGATACTGGTGCAACATTTGGCCCAGTGAAGGCGTAAAGCCTGCGAACTCATTGGCCCAATAGGGGTTTGAATTCTGGTGGCCGCCACTACAACCGAGTGACTTAACCAATATATATTTTAAATATTTTATTTAAAATTTAATAAAATACAAGAATAAAATACAAGCAATTTATAGATAACATGTCTTCAAGTAGGTTTGAACCTCAATCTCCATCATAAAAACCAAGTGGCCTTAGCCACTTGACCACACCCCATACACATTTTTATTTAAATTTTAGTTACTAATAAATATTTTAATATTAAATAAAGAAAATTTAATTAAATTAAATTATTAAGGTGCAGGTGTTTCCATGTACATAAAAACTAAAACATGACCACATATATTTTAAAAATATATATTTAAATATATTACAACGATAATGTTAATATTTAATATTTATATATGATATCTTAAATACATCTATCTAAAAAATGTTGATATCAATATTGAGCTATTTTATTTACTTAAGAGTTGTTTTATTTTAATTTAGAACTATTTAAGAATTATTTTATTTTATTTTATTTATTTAGAAAAATAGAAGCCACCTCTGAAAAATAGGACCCTAGGAAAATCCTACAACAATGCATCACCAACAATCGTATAGATGGTGAACTCCATTCTGGGGAATTCAAAATCAAAGACATTGGTCAACTTTTCTGATTCATAGGGGCCAATTTCTGTTGGCTCCCACTTTTGGGGCTCCAGATAAATCCTTGTATTCTTCATAACCTCCTTCATCCTCACAACAGTGATTAAAGAGACAACAAGATAAGTGAAATGAGAATCAAGGAACTGAGGAATGGGATTAATAGTCAAAGCTCCATCCACCAAAGCTAGGAACAACAAAAGCCAATTAAAACTTTGTAAGAAAGATTAAGCCCTCCATGCTATGAAGACAAGAAAGATGCAACACTCAATAATGACTAAATATGGGGTGGAAGGCCAATCTAGAAATAATTCCTTTAATGAAATACTCCACATATGCTTAGGAAGGCAAGGACAATGCGAGGTAATAATGAGGTGATGATCAAGTGACAAGGACAAGCCAATTTTGGAAGGAAAATGGATAAACAGCATTGAAAGAGAAAGAGTTGCAAGAAAACAAGCATTGATGGAAACATAACTCAAAGAACCCCTTCAAGTGGGGTTAGAAATAATTTTATCAAGGATCATTTCACTAGAATGAACTTTATCAAGGATCAATCATCTTCAAGGGTTTTTCTAAGAGACAGATTCTGCAAAGCTAAAGAAGAGTTGAAGTCCCCTAAATATTTCTCTTGGTCAATGGCCAAGTTTTCCAAAAAGTATACAATTTAAATTAGCTTCCTTGAAGTAGTGATTACATTAGAAATAGTTGAAGCTATTCAAGATGCTCCAAAATTAACTAGAAGATATAATGGAGTTTCCAATTATTCACTTTCCTAGACTTAATTGTATTGATGGTAATCATGAAGTCCCCTTACACACAAATTTTGTTGAAATTTCCTTCTTTTACCATTTCAACGCTGAGCAATAGAGCATTGGCTTCGGCTCCATTATTTGTGCCAACTACTAGTTTTTTATTTGGATAATAAGAGGCTTATAGAGTTGTTCTTGGTAATGTAGCCAACACCTAAAAGACCAGGATTGCCCCTAGAAATGCCATCAAGGTTTATCTTAATAAGAGAGGGAAGAGGAGGAGATCAACTAATTATGCTTTATCAATTTTTTGATTTCCCACTTTGATTGAGCCTCGAATAGAAGGGGGTTTTAGGAGCATCCATTGCTTTAGAATCCCATTATCCCAACTAGAGAATTTGTTACTACACTCTACATTTTTGAAGAAATTAGACATGACAAGTACTAAATAGATATTTCAACCTTGAGGATTACCTCTTTCATTTTGGAGGTAGATTTTATAAAGATTTTGAACTTTGGTTCTAGCCAAAGACACCAAATGAGGAGGGAGGGGCTTAGCTTCCAAATACAGGAAAAAGTAGATCTGTTGTACAAAGAAGGCTAGCTCAAGAAATGTTGGAAGAGCGAGCTTGGGAAAGTACCCTTCCAACCAAGCTTTCTACACAAAAATTTCCAACAACTATTACTAAAAGTGCAATTCAATAGAAGATGATCAGTGTCTTCCTCTTCTTTCCCACATAGCACATAATTGAAGTGGGGGAGATGCCCATTTTTTCTAGTCTTCTATCTGTGAGGATCTTTTTGTTAAGGGAAATCTATGCAAAGACACCAACTTTTGGAAGGCAAGCATTGCTCAAACATAGTTTGAATGGAAAATAGTTTGAAGGAGAATGAGAAATAACCAAGTAACCTTGATTGATTGAACAACTCCAAAACTTTGAAGCCATCCAAGAGAGGTCATCATCCTTGTGGGAGAATAAAATAATTCTCTAAGAAAATTTTTAGAGAGGAATTCCTTTTAGTCTGTGGGAAAAGAACAATTAGCAAATCTTTTCCTTTTATCTTTTGGGAATAGGCCACTTTCTAAAATTTCAAAATAATCTATGACTTTCACACCCCATTCATGTTTTAGGAATATCTTTGCATTTATAAACTCTAATCTTTAATCTAGAGGATAGTGACCATTCCAAGATTCTTCCCAAAAGAGGGATTTCTCCCCATTATGGATGATCCAAGAGATATGCGGGAGAATTAATTCTCTACTATTTGTGATAAAATTCCACATTTTTCAGCCAGTTGGAGAATTTAAAATTGTGAAAATTCTTCCCTTCTTTGAGTAGTTGAGATACTTGATTTGCATAATTCTCACTTATTTTGAATCTGATTTGGCATACATAGTCCAAGCTAGTTTAGCTCCCAAAGCCAAGTTTAGGATCTCAAGGTTGTGGATACCAGCTCCACCCAAGAATCTAGATTTGAAAAGCTTATCCCAATAGATTAAGGCACTCTTTTTTGAAAGAAAGCAAGGTATGTAGACATGCTTTCTACATTAACTTATGAGAAGAGTGTTGAGAAAAATTTAATCCTTTTAACAATTATAGAAAGTAGAAACACGTATAAACATAAAATAAATAATATACCATAACACAGGTATGATACATGGGGAAAACTTTTTCAGGAGAAAAATCCAACACTTTAAAGTATCTCAATGTATTATTCAGTAAACAACATAGTTACAATACAATTGCAGAGCAAGCCTTCACAAGAGTATCACCAACTAGAGATCTGGAGGAATTCTGAAAATATAATAATAACTACAAAAGTTGGTATGAAACCTCCATCTCAAGCACACAATAAATAGGAGATACAATACATGAAACCATCAAATGGTAATTAGAAAACCATGAGCTAAAACCACCCAAAATAATGATTCCCTAATCCTTAGTTGGAAATTCAACACCAAAATTCCAAGACAAGTCTATAGGCTAAAAATAACATATTCCTTGCACCTGTTTTAACCTAATTATAATCCACTCACCCAATTAGCCGTTCTATTTTGACATCATTATCCCCATCCAAAGATGCCTTATGATGTGTTGGTCAAAAAGTGTAGCTCCCCTTTACAACTATTTTATGTGTTGATGTTCTACATTTCCAATGTAGGAGGCCATACTTTTGAAGGTCATAACTTTTGATCTGGGAGGATAATTGGGCCCCATTTTAAAAATTGTAGAGATCAAAGAGGTCTACATGATAGGCACCTAAGAACCAGTTTTGAACAATACAAAAAAACTATTTTGTCCAAAAACCAGCTCTATAGCCTAGAAATTGAGTTTTTCTATTTTTTAAACTAAAAATTACACTGTTTGTAATCTTAACATTAGGTGCAAGGTTGAGACACCTTTCCTAACATTCTCCCACTTGTTAAACACCTTCAAATATCAAAGGAGAAACTTCCCAACACTAAAAAATAATTTCTAGGGTCAAGAGGCCCATAGACTCACTACACCACATGAACTTATTTGTGCTCCTTGGCTTCATCAATGAATCTACAACATTTGTCAAAGTATGAACCTTCTCCAGATTCACCCTTCCATACTCTACCATATCACAAACAAAATGGTACTAGACATTAATGTGATTCATCCTCATGTATGAAAAGTCGATTTCCTTGCCAGACATATGGCACTCTAACTATCACAATAAATTGTAATGGCTCTTGCATCTACCCCAATATCTAAACACAATCTATTAAGACAAATGGATTCCGTACAAGAATGAGTAGCTTCCATGTACTTTGCTTCTATAATGGACAAAGAAACCACAACTTGTTGCTTACTCATCCAATTGATTGCACCACCAAACATAGTGAAAATATATCCATTGGTGGATCTCCTATTGTCAATATCACCAGTACAATCAGAATCCACATATCCATGAATACACACTAAATGTCAGGTCCCTATAAGATAACCATGATACTAAATGGAATACTCAAATGTACCCTGAAAATATCTAAAGACCCTCTTTGTTGCATCCCAATGTACTCGTCTAGGATTAGCCATAAAATGACTATGGACTCCCACTTCTTGGGCAATGTTTTGTCTTGTACAGACAATGACATACATCAAACTTCCAATAGCACTAGAATAAGGTACTCTACTCATATCCTCCATCTCACTAGGAGACTTTGTACAATCCTTAACTGATAACATTGTCCCTATTGTAACAAGAGCACACAATGGCCTACAAGTTGACATGTTGAACCTTTCCAACATCGAGTTCACATACTTACTCTAGCCCAACCAAAGTTTTTTGTTTTCTCTATCTCTTTTGATCTCCATCTCCAAGATGTACCTAGCTGTCACTAAGTCTTTCATCTCAGACTGTGCTAAAAGCTGAGATTTGAATTAACAAATCAAACCCTTCACATTTCTAAAAAATAACATATCATCAACATACAATGTAATAATTAGAATAGGATCACTGTCCATCTTAGAGTAGATGAAATGATTTGAGTTGGATCTTAGAAATCCCAAACTTAACACAAAAGAATCAAAATTTTGGTACGACATCCTAGGAGATTGCTTGAGACCATACAAAAATTTCTTCAACTTTCAAATCAAATGCTCTTTACCTATCTCAATGTAGTTCTCTAGCTATGTCATATAAATTTCTTCCTCCAAATCACCATGAAGGAATGTTGTTTTCACATCCATCTTCTCAACCTCAAGATCATATGTTGTAGCAAGTGATAATAGAAATTGAATGGATGTAATCTTAGCAATTGGAGACAAAATCTCACCATAATCAATTCTCTAAACTTAGGAATAACCTTTTGCAACCAATCTCAACTTGTACTTCTCAACACTACTATTTGAACCAATTTTTTTCTTGAACACCCATTTGTATCCAATAAGTTTATGTCCATCAAGCAACGGTACTAGATCCCATGTAAATAGAAGGCTTGACTTCTCTAAAGATAACACTTCTGCTATACAAAACTATCTTAGCCATATGATCCCAAAGCTTGTACCCTTTTACACCAACACCATAGCTAATCAAGATACATTTTACAACCTTGTTCTCCAACTTTGACCGCTTCTCCCTAGGCACATATGCATATGCCTCGCAACCAAAGACATTAAGATGTCTCAATGAGGGCTTTTTTCCTAACCATGCCTCCATGGATATCTTATCAACAAGAGATTTTGTAGGAGACCTGTTAACTAGGTAACAAGCTATGGCAACTGCTTCTACCCAAAACTTTTGTTCTAGGCTAGCCCCACTAAGCATACTCCTAGCCCTGTCCATCAATGTTATGCTCATCCTCTCTACCACTACATTCTATTAAGGGGTATATGGAGTTGTCTTTTGCCTTTCTATTCCATGATCTTTATAGAACCTGTTGAAATCTATCAAACAAAACTCACTGCCATTGTCAGTCCTCAAACACTTAATCTTTTTACCAGTCTAATTTTTTACAAGAGTTTTAAAATCTTTAAACTGAACAAATGTTAGAACACTCTGATATACTAAGAGGGGGGTGAATTAGTATATGCCAAAACTTAATCCAATTCAACTTTATCAACAAAACTTTCTACTGCCTTAAATAAATGATAAAGCAAATTAAGCAATTCAAAGCACAACACACAATCACACAACCATAACACCATATTTGCATGGAAAACCCTAGAAGGGAAAAACCACTGTGAGCAAGTTGCTTGGATCTAGTATCCAAATCCAACCTCACAAATAAAAACAAGATTTACAACAAGTTTTATGGGCTACAACCCAAAGGAAGCTACAACTCCCTAAATCACAGTCTTTATGGCTTCAACCAAAGGAAGCTACAACTCCCTAAATCACAGTCTTTATGGCTTCAGCCAAAGGAAGCTACAACTCCCTACAACACTACAAAACTTACAAAAAGAGGCTACAATATCTATACTAAATACTTGACAAACTCCATTGATCAAACACCTCTGCAGCATCAACACCCTTCACACTGACATATATCTTCAACTCTTCTACTCAACAAACTCTGCTACCTTCAACACACTTCCACACACACACACACACACACTCACATCCACACTCACACATACATCCTCGCACTATCTCACACTCTCATCCATTTTACACCAAAAATGATCTTTTATTTATATCCTCTGCAAGCTTCAAAAACTTTCTCCTTCATCAACAAAGATGAAACATGTAGCATGTAAGGTGTAACATCCACAACAAGTCAGCACCCAAAATCATGTAGAAATCCAATGTGGTTAAAAACCAAGTGATAAACATGACCTATTTCATCTTAACACACATCTACATGTTGGTACACACTTCCAAACACAGTGCAATCACCTAGATATATCAAGTCGGCTTCACAAGCACTTATCCTTCCACAAATTAGCTCCAGACCTAAAGTGGTACCGAAGAGACCAAGTAACATCATGTGGATCACTTCACAAACATTATATGACTTGCAAACACATTCTCAAATAGTCGTTTCTTTGATTTATGAATCTTCTTTCTAGCACAAAAAAACAAACAGAAAACACAACATCTCTTGCAAACTCTGAATATATAGTCTTGAGATAGAATATTGAGAAACCAACTTGTGGTATAGTTCAACACCTAAAACTTGGAATGAACAAAAATATAGACTGTTTGAACTCATCCACCAAACAACAAAGATAAATAATGTAATATGGTGAAATGTGGTGGCTTTTACTTTCTCCTTCTGACAACTCTAATTAGCAACATGATTTGTTCTTACTCTGCTAACTCCAGAGAACCTTTGCTATACATTGTAACATCTAAAACTTGAACATATCATACTTTTCATCTATATATTTCAATCTTTCAATCCCAATATCATGTCTTCAACTGTGGATAAATGTGGAGCATTTCTCTGACTTATTTTGTTTTCAACAGATCTAAACCACTATCTTCACTCTGCAAGCTCTAGAAACTTTTGCAATAACTTCTATGCTTTGAAATTAGGAACATACATACTTCACACCTACCTCTTTCTAACATCCAAACCGCAAGGCCATACCTTCAAATGTGGAGGAATGAGGAGCATTCTCTTGAGCTTCTTCAGTGCATCTTCCTGTGCCTTTGATTGTTTGAAACACTGTACACACTTTCTTTCATATCTTATATAATGCTTATCATCAGGAGACAATGAATACAACATTCACAACATCATAGACAACAATCACAACTCTTTTCATCACAAACAAGAAAATACAACTTGTTCATATCAACATACTTTTCAACCTATCAACTTTCACCTGTCCATGAACTTCAATAGATAAGGTACAATTATGTGCAGATGATACTGATCCAATAGTATGATCATGACTTTCATCACCTTATCCTTTACCCCACAACTTCTCTGATTATCACTTGTTTGCTCCTTTGATCATCACAACAAATACACATCACTTTGCTTTCTACTTCACAACACTTCTGATCACTTACTCCACTATCATCATTGATCACCATTCTATTAACATCATATGCAACCATCACAACACAACTCTATTGACATTAATGACAATGCATATGCAACAATCTCCCCCTTTGGAATTAACGGCAACACTAACTTGATATGCAAATTTCTCCCCATTTGACATCAAGAGCAAAGGGCTAGTGGTCTTCCTCTGTACCTACAAAAACACACAAGCTCCCCCTGTCTGCACAATCCTTGTCATCTTCCTTAGTCTCTTTCTACCTGCTCCCCTTGAGAGGTAGCCTCCATCAATCCAGGGCTAAAAATATATCTTGAATTTCTCCCCCTAGACAAATGTACCATCTATGCATCTAGTTAGAAGAAGGAGGGGAAACAACCCCATCTCAGATATTCAAATGTGTCCATAGAAAGTGGCTTAGTAAAGATGTCTACAACCTGATCCTTTGTAGGTACTGTGAGGGTAAAATAGTGCATCAATCAAATGAATAACAGATGACCCAAACATCAACAGAATGGAGAAACAAAGAAGATTAAATGAACAAAGCAATGAACAAACACAGTAAACCTCTTCCGTTTCGAAACTTCTGTTGTTCGCCTATCACGAATCGTCCTTTCGCAGATGAGATGAGCCCTCAGAGAGTGCAATATTTTAAAAGTTGTTGGAGGAAGTCGATGGTGAACGGCTATGGTGTGATATGCAATGAAGGTGAGCTCCAATGCAACAATGGTGATCTCAAGCTTGTGGATGACAAATGGGTGCCAAAGGCGCGCTGGTGATATTTCTGCAGAGTAACGATGTCAAAAGCCTGGATGATTAGAATGAAGGGATGAAGCTTCATTTATAGACCCGGAGGAATAGGAATCAACGGTTGAGAGAAGATATGAAGATCAACGGTTGAGGATGGTTGAGGAATGTGCAACCAGTGGAAATGTGACAAGTGTCCCAGCTCCATCATGAAAGGTGGGATGTGACAAAACTGATTGGAGAGTTAACTCCATTGACTGGTCTGTTAACAGAATTGATTGATCAGTTAGAAGAGTGGATTGTGGAACTGATTGGATTGATTGAGGATTTGACTCAACTGACAGGTTAGTTAACAGACTTGATTGATTGGTTAACTGACCTCTGATTGGAGAAGAAATAGGCCATGTGGGTGAGGGAAAATAAGATAATTAAATATTAAATATATTTAATTACATGTGCAACCTGATGAGGTGGACAAGGTGAGGTGGAAAAGGTGAGGTGTAAAGGTGATGTGGAATTTTGAATTTAGAACTTTAGGATAGAGGAATTAGGCTTAATTAAATAATTTATAATTATTTAATTGTGAAGGACGAATGGAAGGATTTTAATTAAATAAATAGAATTTATTTAATTATGGAACAGTGAATCGATTAAATAAATTTAGAGTATTTATTTAATTGGTAGAAGAATGGAATAAATATTTAGAATATTTATTTAGGATGAATCGTGTCATTTTTAGACGTATACATTTTGCCCCTCTTTGATGCAATGCAGTTTACAGCGTTGCCTCAAAGAAATTGATAGTCTGAATGATGATACATGCCCCAGTTTGCCCCTGGTGTAGGTTAAATGACGATAGGATGCCCCCTCGGGAGATTGGACGGGAAAAACGGCGAAAGTTTTGGAGACGGACGATCTCACGACGAGGAAGGGGTTAGGATAGGTTGGAGGAAAAGGGACGCGGTCAGGGACGCGGGAAGAAAACGGGAGGAAAAACGGACACGGGAAGTAGTCACAGTCATCACCTAGCCAGAATTAGGGTTTTGGAGGCTATAAATAGGAGCTGGGTCCACAAGAATAGTCATTTGCACACTTGGTTGATCTGGATTGGAGAAGGAGAGCTCAGAGCAAACCTAGAGCAGCATGGCGGCCAGAGCAGCAGACATTCCACGCGAGGAGCATCGATTCGAGCGAGTCCGACGATTCGGGCGGCCAGCAGAGGCAGGACCCCCGGTATGTGCTTCGAAAAAATTCTCCTAGGGTCGAGTTTAGGTGTCATAAATGCTCATAGAAAATAGGTGAAATGAATGCGCCGAAACGCAGAACGGCGCATATGCCCCGCGAAGCTGCGCTTTTGTGATTTCGCGGCGCATATGCCTGTTTCGGCGGTGCATGCGTGAAAGCTGCGCATGTGTGCACTCTGGCGGCGCTTTCGTAATTAAGCGGCGCTTTTGTATTTGCGCCGCGCATGCGTGAAATGTAGCAGCGCATTTGCCGAAGTTGCGCATATGTGACTTCCTGCGGCGCATCCGTAAGTTAGCGGCGCATACGTTGCTTTATGCGGCGCATGCGTTAGAACGGCGCATATGTGGCATGTAGCGGCGCATATGTATTTTTGCGGCGCATACGTCGATTGTTGCGGCGCATATACCAGAAATGGCGCATTTACCACCTGTAGTGGCGCTTTTGCTTGGGATGGCAAATTACTTAGCCAAACTGACTCGATTAGCGTCCTGTTTGACGCAGGAATCGATGAGCTATCTCCGAGATTGCAGGAATCTAGTCAAGAGATGTAGTGTGCTATTTTGATCAATTTGAAATGCTAAGTTTAGTTGATATAGTCCAATAGATATGTTGAGTACGGTATATGCGGTTTGAGACTGACGTCTTGCTTTGCGTGTTTGCAGGAGGAGATACGAGAGACATTGCAGTCGAGGGAGACGTTCCCTATGCCTCTACTGCAGAGACATATGTTGACGGAGGCTGATAGAGTGGCGCTTGGTGCCATGGGCCTAGATTACGTTTGCTTCATGCCCGAGGTGCGGGTGAACCGAGGACTGCTGACAGCTGCCGTGGAGAGATTCCACAGCGAGGACGGGACCTTCCACTTCCCTACTGGAGAGATGACTGTGACGTTGGAGGACGTCTATAGGATACTGCACTTGCCCGTGGTAGGCGAGTTGGTGGAGTACGACGCACAGCGGGACGCGGGACTCGCCGAGTGTCAGCGAGTATTCGACGATCCCGAGCTGGTGGGACAGGTCATCCCTTGGCAGGATATCTATGACTGCTACGACTACTTCCCTGGGATCGTGGCTGGACTGATTGCGGGCGTTGTATGCCCTGACAGGAGATCGCACGGGTTCCCCATTGGATGGGGCAGGATTATGGAGCGGATGGTGACTGAGGGCACCCGATACGCGTGGGGACCTTGCGTGCTAGCTCACTTATACCACGACATGCATCAGCTGGTGTACCACCGCAGCACGAGTCTATCGGCTGGGGTGCTGCTGCTACAGTTTTGGCTGTGGGAGCACATAGCGGTGACCAGGCCGATATGTGTCTTTGCTAGGCAGAGGGGAGAGCCGTACAGCTATGGCTACGCAGGAGTGATTTCTCAGCACAGGCTGGGGAAGCTAGAGTATTGGAGGCATACATTGGATGGGATAGATGTGGTCGTCTGGCGACCATATCTGGACTGCGAGCCTTGGGACGATGAGGGAGATGAGCTGCCTTTCTGCTTCCAGACCAGGTGGTTGATTGGCCGGACACGGCACATCTTGGAGAGGCAGACGGTGGGCCGAGTACTGAGACAGTTCGGCAGGAGACAGGGCATGCCGCAGGGACAGGCCATGTTTGCACGGACACCTGCAGAGAGGGTCCGATGGGGGCCGATGGCTTCTTACGAGGAGGCTCTGGCAGAGTTCCGGCAGTTGCCTTATGTGGCCTGGGATATGAGGCGAGAGATTGCAGATGCTGGGGTTACACAGGAGTATGAGGACTGGATTACTGCACATCCATTTTCGAGATATTCAGGACCTGGTATGCTGGTGCCTCGCATTGACGAGGCGGACTCAGAGGAGGAGGGAGAGGCTGGCCCAGGGCGGAGGGCTGCTAGAGGAGGATGAGGGCGCGGTGGCCAAGCTGCAGAGAGGCCTAGGCAGCGGAGGAGGATAGACCGGGCGGGGCAGGCAGTGCCAGGACAGGGGGAGGGACAGCGACAGGCACAGATGCCACCACCCCAGCAGGTACCATAGCAGCAGGTGCCACAGTAGCAGGGGCTAGGACAGGCAGAGGCAGCACAGGGGCCGGTGCAGGGTGAGGCACACGACAGGACCATAGCCAGCCTGAGAGGACAGGTGCGGGAGCTGCAGGCACAGCTGAGGAGAGTGGAGAGGATGCGGGATACAGATGCAGCAGTGATCGCTGGCTTGACTCGCGAGCGAGACATGGCAGATGCCCGGGTACGTCTGATCCGAGTAGAGAGGGACACAGCAGTAGCTGCCATGGGCACAGATGCAGCGAGTACATTTTTGGTTGGGCAGGTGCAGCAGGCACAGGCACAGGTAGGCCAGTTGCAGACACAGTTGGCACAGGCACAGACAGACTTAGCCAGAGCACAGCAGCAGGTACAGTACTACCGAGGCTTGTACCATGGTGCCGTGTCGGCGAGCCAGAGGGCAGGGAGTTTCAGGACTCAGTCTGGGGTGGCCCACAGAGCAGGTCCATCTCAGTCAGGGGCATCTGTCATGGGACCTCAGCAGTCAGGAGCCGGCAGTGGTGGCTCATAGCCGCAGGGGTAGTCAGAGACTAGATTTTGTACATTTTGGGACATGTATCACCGTCTATTTAGACGTATATTGTATATGACACTTTGATTTTGAGAGAGATGGTGATATTGTACATTTGGACATCCTTGTATATGATAGTATGGATGATGATGCAGCTTTGTGTATCTATTGCATGCGTTTATGAGATGATTACTTCTATTGCATGATGTGGTTCTATTGCATAGTTAGATGGTTTATATGATGTTATATGAGAAATACTTTGATATGCTGCTATATGATGTCTATATGATTTAATGTGACAAATGAATGCAAAGTTAATATGATGTTCTTTTGATGATGCAAATGTATGCATATGAAACATGATTTCTATGTTATGATGCTGTATATGTGTTGTGTAAATGGGCTAATGCAGATGTGTGTATGGAACATGATTTCTATGTTACGATGTTGTATAGATATGTGAGATGCTATTGGATATTTATATGATGTGATGCTTTGAATGTATGCATTTGTAACATGAGTACTATGGGGTGATGTAACTATATATGTGATGCACTTAGCTATGTTGTTTGATTTTCTGGGCTTTTGCAAATGTATTGGTGACCTAATGCATTGGATGATGTACTATACTAACCTAATCATGTGCATGACTAGTTTCTACGAATGATATGATATGCTCCTATATGCCTTGTTTTTGTGATGTCCAAATGTACGCTATCGACAGAAGAATGACATGATGGACAGAGGGATGGTTGCGAAAGAATGACGTAGGAAATTTTCTTGATATCGTTACTCGGCATAGTTTGAATAATGAGGATTGTATGGATGGGTGTATGGATATAGGACGGATGCTTTGCTTTTAGATTGCTTTATTTCATCATTGGGCATTTTGTTTTTGGTATGTTTCTGAAATGTTGTAAGTGAATACAAGCATCGAGGTATAATTGAACCGAGATGACCGGAGCATCGCTTACATGGATTGTGATTTAGCAAGTTAAGACAAGCATCTAGTCAAAATTGAATCTAGATGACCTGAGTACCTCTTGCGTTTCAACAAGCAAGGATTGCCCCCATTCATGTTAGACCTTTGATGTCCTCGGTGATCTTTTGCCGATCACGTCCTAAGACAAGGCTTCACATTACTAAAGTTTAATCCCCAAATAGCAAACAAAGAAAGTAATCATGCCCCCATCATAGCATCTCTAGCTTTTGGCATCCTTGAGTTGCATAGGAAGGAATGATAGCAAAAATCAAGACTCTGTATCTTAACCCTAGTTTCCAATCTACAAAAGCATATGTGCGTTGATACGTGTTTATTTCTTGCCTTAATTTTCATAAAATCATTTAGAAGACCTTGGGTATTTGCTTTGCATTGGATGGGTTAAGATGGTCATAGTCAAGGGTTCTGCTTGAAGCGCGGGTGTTTTCTCGCATTTGCTTGCTTGGTGAGAAGATTGCGCTATCCTTATTGAGAAGACGGACCCTAAGGGACTGACCTAGTGCCTCGGGGGCTCATTGCTAAATGGCCTTGCCTACGTGACGACGCAGAGGCAACGTAGTTCGGGGTAAACCCTAATGGACCATGGATGGACTAGAAGAAAGACTACAAGAATGAAGACAAGAGGGGAGACAAATGGGACTTTGGGAGAGATGGAAGCCTCGGGGGCGCATTAGAATAATGGCCTTGCCTACGTGACGGCGCAGAGGCAACGTAGTTCACGGATGTGGATCGCAGACATTGACGAGATACACTACGCTAGGCTCACTTCGAGGAGACGATATGGGACAAAACCTTGGTTGACAAGGCCACAAGCTGAGTATCAAGCCATGATAGGTAACTGTCAAGTGTTTACTGTGGGATGGATATGGGTCGAATGGGGAAAATAGAGAGAGAATGGGCTCAAGGTGATTGGATTCCCAAAGATGGAGAATGCGGTTTGTCACAAGTAACGCCTGTTTACCAGGTTTTCATCACTTGCTTTTATTTGCACGAGAAGCTAGAAAGTAACATGACGCCTGATTGCCAGGTTTTCCCCATGATACCTATCCAAGGCGCCTGTTTGCCAGGTTTTCACCAAAGGACGATTTTTTTGCATGCTTTCTAATTTTTTTTTTTTTTTTTTCAATTTTTTCTTTCTTTGTAGTTTTTTTTTTTGATTTTTTTGTGCCCCCTTGCATTGGGGTTCTCTTAGGTATAGAACCTGCGAAGGTGCATGCTATTGATGGGATCATCAAACAACTCACCTTCTGATGTGGCCAACTGATATGCCCCCGATCCATAAGCTGCTACAATTACATAGGGTCCAAGCCAGTTAGGCTCGAACTTACCTTTCTTTTCTCTGTCCTGCTGATTGCGAGGGTTCTCTTTTAGGACGAGGTCCCCAACCTTGAAGCATCTCGGTCTAACCTTGTGGTTGTAGCTTCTTGACATCATCTGTTGATAGGCTTTGAGATGGTCAAAAGCTTTCTGGCGTCGTTCCTCTAGCAGTTCTAGCTCTTGCAGTCTAGTGACTCTGTACTCTTCGTCTGAGATGAGACCTTTCAACGACACCCGAAGGGAGGGGAGTTCGACCTCAATAGGAAGGATGGCTTCGGAACCGTAGATGAGGGCGTAGGGTGTAGCACCTGTGGGAGTGCGTATGCTGGTTCGATAGGCCCACAGAGCGGGATTGAGCTGGACGTGCCAATCGCGACCAGCTTCATTGACAGTCTTCTTTAGGAGTTTCAGGATGGTTTTGTTGGATGCCTCGGCTTGGCCGTTACCTTGGGGGTAATATGGGGTGGAGAAGCGATGTTGGATCTTGAACCGTTCACAAAGTTCCTGGACATCTTGATTTTTGAAAGGTCTCCCGTTATCTGTTATGATGGATGAAGGGATGCCATATCGGCAGATAATGTAATTCAGAATGAAAGAGGAAATTTGCTTTCCTGTGACGGTTGATAAGGGAACGGCTTCAATCCACTTTGTGAAGTATTCAGTAGCGGTTATGATGAATTTATGGCCGTTGGAAGAAGGCGGATGGATCTTTCCTACGAGGTCTAGTCCCCACTGGCAAAAGGGCCAGGGTGTCGTTAGAGGTCTCAACTCCTGAGCAGGTGCATGAATCAGGTTCCCATGTATCTGGCACTGTCTGCACTTTTTGACGAACTGATATGAATCCATTTCCATATTGGGCCAGTAATAACCCAAACGCATGAGTTTCTTAGCTAAGGAAGGACCGCTGGAGTGTGTTCCGCAGATCCCTTCGTGCACGTCTCGCAAGGCAGTAATAGATTCTTCCTGTTCTAGACAACGGAGTAAAGTACCATCCAGACCACGTCGGTAAAGGGTATTGGCGATAATGGTGTAACGGGAGGCTTGTCGGATGAAGGTTCGTTTTTGGTTGGAAGAGAGGTCCAAAGGAAGGATATTGTCCTTGAGGTAAGTGTAGGTCTTACCGTACCAAGGTGAATCAGATCCCACTAGGTGGCAGATGGAATGGGTTTCAAGGAGATCATAAGCCGGCTGTCGAATTGTTTCTACTAGGAACTCATACCGTGACTCCTGTTCAGGTATCTCAAGAAGAGAGGCTATGGTCGCCATTGCGTCGGCTGCTTTGTTCTCGATCCTGGGTATTTGCTCAAACGAGATGGTCCCAAAATGTTCTTTGAGATCGTCGACCATTCGTTTGTATGGGATGAGCTTCTCATCTTTGGTCTGATACTCATCGTTGACCTGGTTTATGACAAGCTGCGAATCACCATAGACACATAGTGCTTGAATTTTCCACTCCGTGGCCATCTTGAGACCAATTACCAAAGCCTCATACTCTGCTATATTGTTAGTGCATGGGAATAACAACCTGTAAGACTTTGGAATTGTGTCGCCTTGGGCAGTGATAAACAGGATACCTGCCCCCGATCCATGGTTGGTGTAAGACCCGTCGAAGTAGAGTTTCCAAGGAGATGTGGACAGAGTGAATAGAGATTCATCGGGGAACTCAAACTGCATTGGTGAAGTGTCCTGTAATGGTGCCTCAGCTAGTTGGTCCGCGATGATTTGCCCCTTGACGGCTTTTCTGTCCACATACTCTATATCATATTCGCTAAGAAGCATAACCCATTTGGCTAGTCGACCTGTGAGAGCCGCTTTGCTGAGAAGATATTTTAGTGGGTCGATCTTGGCAATGAGTTTGACAGGATGTGCCAACATGTAGTGTCGGAGTTTTTGTGAGGCAAAAACCACCGCAAGGCATGAACGTTCCACCTGTGAGTACTGCAACTCGTAGCCCACTAGGGTTCGACTGATATAGTACACAGCTCTTTCCTTGTTCTCATAGTCTTGCTGCGCTAGGAGAGCCCCAAGAGCAGTAGGTGTAGTAGATATGTAGAGAATCAAAGGTTTTCCTTGGATCGGAGGCATGAGTATAGGAGGATTCATGAGGTACTCCTTGAGCTTGTTAAATGCCTCTTCGCATTGCTCATCCCATTTAAATGGAACGTTCTTATGTAGGAGATGGCTGAAAGGATGGCACTTGTCGGCCAACTGTGAGATGAACCTGCGGATGGCCTGTAGCTTGCCCTGTAAGGATCTCAACTGTGTTAGAGTTTTGGGCGGAGGCATGTCCATGATTGCTTTGACCTTGGCCGGGTCTACCTCTATACCGTTTGCTGACACGATGAAGCCTAGCAGTTTGCCTGATGTGACCCCAAACACACATTTCTTCGGGTTCAACTTTACTTGGAATTGGTCCAGCCGTTGGAAGACTTTCTCTAATGTGTCCAGGTGTGAGTCCCTGGTGAGTGATTTTGCCAAGATGTCGTCAACATAATCTTCCATGGTCACATGCATCATGTCGTGGAATATAGTTGTCATGGCACGCTGGTATGTAGCACCTGCATTTTTCAGCCCAAACGGCATGACATTCCAGCAAAAGGTACCCCATGGACAAGTGAAAGCGGTTTTGTGCTGATCCTCTGGTGCTATTTTGATCTGGTTGTACCCTGAGAATCCATCCATAAGTGACAACATTGTATGTCCCGCCGTGAGGTCGACTATGATATCGATGTTGGGCAAGGGAAAGTCATCCTTGCGGCATGCTTTGTTTAAGTCTCTAAAATCGTTGCATAGTCGAACCCTGCCGTCTGGTTTGGACACTGGTACGATGTTTGATATCCATTCAGGGTAATCAATGGCCCTGATGAACCCCACGTCTAACAATTTCTTGAGTTCTTCCTTGACCAGGAGGGCAATATGGGGATGCATTTTTCTCAGTTTTTGCTTTACGGGCTTCACCCCTGGATCCAATGGCAAGTGATGTAGAATCAGGTTTGGGTCCAAGCCTGGCATGTCGGCATATGACCAAGCAAAGCTGCTTCTCTTCTTTTTAAAGAATGGCACAAACTTGGTTTTCTCAGGCGGCGTGAGAGATTTTGCAAAGTGGATTATCTGAGGCTGCTCTTCGATTCCAATGTTTACTGGCTCTGTTGGCTCTACCACGATCTGTGACCTTTCTTGATACATATCACTTGGGAGGGTGTCAAGCAATCCATCGTCAGGTGCCACAGTTGGGTTTTCACCTTTAGATACGTCCTTTCTTTTTACTTTTTTATGATCTGACACTACCGCATGGCGGTTTTCACCATCAGATCCCTTTTTGATCTTTACATTTTTGCGACTAGAAGGCTTGGCACCCTCCCCAAAGTAAGCTACGGTATTGAGTTCGATAGCGAAGCCGGCTTTATGATCTCCTTTTGGTAAGTGATCTCGAAGTTCCATATAGTCAATGTAGGCATCATCATTCTGGAACATATCTAATTGAGGGGTCCCTTTCAGGTCCCAGTCGATAAGTTCAGGGTGTAAGAGGGGAAGGGAGTCGGATGAAAGACCTGATTCGTTGATAGTGTGGATGGAAATATTGGGAGCACAGGTGGGGGTAGTGTTTTGGGTGGTACTTTCTTCCAGGTTGTTTATCGCCATGGAATCTATACTTTCCTCGAGAGCCATAACTTCAGGGAGGGGCAAATCAGACTCCAGTGGTCTGTCCCATTGCGTTTGTCTCTCATGATATGGGCTAAGGGTTTGGATGGTGTCAATCTCCTTGTCATCGTAGGAGTGTTCTGTCAGCTCCTCCCATTCATACTGATTGGAATCATCTGAATCTGCGTCACTATCCACTTGGAGCGTTTGAATTGTCTCCACTAGGCAGGCATTTTCTTTGGCTTTACCTTTACCCTTGTAGCCTAGGCCAGTCGTGTTTCTAGCCGAAGAGGAGGAAGAGGGTTGTATAGGTTCGATGATCCCCTCTTTTCTGAGGCCGATGGGGCCTTGTCCTTCATATCCCATCCTATGCAAGATGGTTTCACCTCGCCCATAGAGCTCTGTAGGGAGTTTGGGTGGATCTTGGGATGTGTTTTCTTCTTCGGCATAGAGCCATTGTAAGAGATCTCGCTCCTCTGATTCATCGGATAAGGTCCCCCATTTTACAAAGGGGTTTGCGGGAGTTGTAGGAGGAGCAGAGGGCTTTGGAAAATGCCTGGGTTGATGTTTGGGCTGGCCAAAGGAGCGAGGAGACAAGGGCATTTTTGCAAGGTTGAGGCTATGCTCAATCTGGTATTCCCCCACGCCATTTTCTTTAATGGTGATTTTCATTGGTTTGGGCTGTGAAGAGGAAGCTTCAGCAGTATGGTCTTGTGGCGGAGTGGGGGAGATATGGGCTCGGTTGTTGGGAATGACACATTCCGGTTTGGCTTGGAATGAGTTGCAATGCTGGTAGGGATCGGGGTCGCCGTGTATGGTGACCTGCTTGCCATCGTGTGGGAACTTTATGCACTGATGGTAGGTGGAGGGGACAGCTTTCATGGCATGGATCCATGGTCTCCCTAGTAGAATATTGTAAGCAAGCTCCCGATCAAGGACTTGGCACACCACATCTTTAATTACCGGTCCCACTTGAATGGGTAGGACAACCGTGCCCTTTGTGGTGCGTTCCTCCTCGTCATAGGCCTTTATGGTAATCTTTCTCCGCGGGTCCACTGCCTGTTCAGAGAACCCCAATGCAAGGACTAGCTTCAAAGTGCAAATATTCAACCCGGCACCCCCATCAATGAGGACCCTCTTGATGCGGTGCCTGTGCACGAATGCGACAATGTGCAGAGGAGTGTTGTGGGGTTGGGACATGGAAAGGTCATCTTGTTCCGTGAATGATATGGAAGGGGAGGATGTCAAGTTACCCACCATGGTTTGAAACTTTTCTTGGGCGAGGTTAGTGGGGACAGTAGTCTCCACTAAGGCTTTCTCCAGAATCTCCTTATGAGAAGGAGATAGACGCAGGAGCTCCAATATAGAGATATGAGCCGGAGTCTTTTGCAATTGGTCGATAACATTATATGGGCGGGGGTTGGACGAAGATGGCGACGACCTGGGAGGAGTGTTGTTGATAGTGACTCTACCACTGCGGGTAAGTATACTACAACCAGTTCCGTTAGGTCCTGGTTGTTGGTTGGGGGATATGACGTTGACTTGCGGAATGTGCTCAGAAATGCAGTTAATGGTGTACTCAAAGGGAACGCTTGCATAGTTAGCATTACTCGACCCACTGTTCTGGTTCGGCCTGTTGCGATTGTTGTCATTATTGTTATGACCATTGGGATTGTTGCCAGTGTGACCATTGTTGTTATTGTGACCGTTGTTGTGATTGTTGTTATACGGCCGGTTGTGGTTTAGGAGAGGGTCCCGGTAGGCCACATGAGATTCATTGGAGGTATGCTGTTGTGTTCCTCCCTGATTCTGATCCAGTATATCCTGTATGATGTTCTTAAGACAGATGCAATTATTGGTTGTGTGCCCCCTTCCTCGGTGATACTCGCAATAGTCTGTGTCCTTCCAATAGGGAGGTTTGACTATGGGCTCATAGTCACTTGTTGGCGGTAGAGAAATTTCATTGTTAGCCAACAATTTCCTGAGAGCGGACTCTTGAGATTCTCCTAACGGCGTGAATTTTCTCCTTGGATTTGAATTGAACCAAGGTCTAGATTCCCGAGGGGATGGCTTGTTGAGTGCACCGTGATTTGCTTCTTCCTTAAGAGTGAAGATGGGTTGTTGTTTAGGGGCTGCCGCCTTGGCATCCACTACTCCATCGTTGACCACATTCTTGTTCTTGGTCCAAAACTTTGACTTGTCAGTTGTGTAATTGGAAGGAGGTGTGTCCTTGTAGAGCTTGAGAGTCCCTTTAGCGATCATAGCTTTCTCAATGAATAGCCCCATTTCGATGACTTTGGTGAATGAGGTAGGGCATTGTATCTGAATCTGATAGCTAAGGTCGGGATTCAAATTGTGGACAAACATTTCCAATAGTTGTTTCTCAGGCATGTCGTAAGAACACTTGCTAGCTAGCTGTCTCCATCGTTGTAAGAAGGTTGCGAAAGACTCACCACCCTTTTGTTTGGTATTGCATAGGTCTAGCATAGATACTTCGTGTTCTATGTTGTAAGAGAAGTGCGTTATGAATTTATTGACAAGCTCATCAAAAGTTTTGATTCCTGGTGGAAGACGCGAGAACCACTCCATAGCTTGACCTCCTAAAGATCTTGGGAATAGTCTCATTAAGTAGGTCTCGTTGTGAGCTACTTCTAAACATGCTGCAGTGAATTGCCTGATATGATCTCTAGGGTCCCCCTTCCCTTTGTATTTGTCGAATTTCGGGATTCCGAACTGAAAGGGGAATGGTTTCATGACCAAATTTCTGTCAAAGGGGTACGGTGCTATATCCTCCAAGGAGTAGTTCTTGGAGCTGGTGCGGATCTTAAGGTTGGAGATTTCTAGCTTTAGACTCTCAATTTGTTGTCTCACATCCGCTATAGGAGCATTTTGATCTATGTGTTGTTTTCCTCTTTCATTAGCTTGGGGGACCGTGTCATTTGTGCCTTTCTCATGTGCATTTGGGACTGTGGCATTTGTGTCCCTCTCACGTTCATTGTCTGTATTTTCCATGATGGAGCTAATGTCAAAGTCTGCAGGGAGTTTGAGTCCGAGATTAGCAAGATGATGGAAATATTTGGTGGGATCCTCAAGGAGTACTCTCTCCACTAGGCGTTGGAATTTGCTATCTTGCATGTGTGCCACTAATTCTTCACGAGAAATTTCTTCATCATCATCGTGTGGTGGGGCGATGTGCTCGAAAGAGTCGGCCATTTCAGTTAGCTTGTTGTACTGGGATCGAGTAAGAACCATGCAAGGTGGGGTGGGATGAAATGGACTAGGATGGAGAATTTTGGCAAGGTGCCGACTAAGACTGTAGTGAATGGGATACCTAGGACAAGATTTGGACAAAGGGTTCTCTCGCTCAATGACTTCAGGTAAGACGGTTGACACAAGACTCTAGCCACTAGCAAGGGTAGTCGATACCAGTCTCACTGTGTAGGGCTTAGTCGTTCAACAAGACTACTAGCAAAAGGTACTGTGACCTACTAGGCTTACGTGAATTCACTAAAGAAGGACCTATGTCGAATCGGTATGGGACAGAATGACGTTGGGGTAAGAGTGACTAGGACAGGAGGTGACTGGGACGACTGTCGAAAGAGAGAGAAATGGGTGAAATGGATGAAAACTGACTGCAAGGTTGATTCTGACCTTGAAAAATGAAACTAGGCTGAAATGGGTACTCCGAACAGCTGACGAAAATTTCTCAAAAATAGGGCTTATGCTCACTGTCACGCATGCGCAGGAACAGATGCGCAGCAAGAATAGACAAATGCGTAGTAAGTCGCTGTAAATGCGCCGCTCTGGTGAGGTATGTATGCGCAGTAACAGTGCGCAAATGCGCAACAGAAAAGTATATGCGCAGCAGGTCGGCGTATATGCGCAGCAAGTCGCTGTAAAAGCGCAGCAGAACAGAGTATATGCGCAGCAGAAGGGTACAAAAGCGCTGCAAGTCGGTACAAAAGCGCAGCAAGTCGCTGTATATGCGCCCTAGAAGTGGATATATGCGCAGTTCTGGTATTTTTGGGCAAATTTTTGGGATTTTTCTCTATTTTTGGGTAATTTTTGGCTGGAATGAGTCTTCCTGATATGATTTTATGAATTAATTTAGCAAGAAAACACAGCAAGCACAAAGAATGTTTTGTAGTTTTTCATTGTTTTTGTAGTTTTTCGACTCTATTTTGGACAAAAGCAAGTACAAAATCCTAGGCGAGAAATGGATTATAAGGGATTTGGGCCACTAAAACAAGAGGTTTGTAATTCGGGCAACCGTTCAAGTGGTTACACGTGCGGCGGCGCTACTCTCCGTTATGGAGTCTCCCAGCCTCACAGGGTTGCGCCTGAGAGGGTTTTGGGGGAGGTTGGCCGTCGGTGTAACATAACAGCACTCGTTGCAGGAGGTTTTCACCTCAAGCACAATTTATTTTAAGTGGCTCGGTAGGGCTTGGCGTTAGCCTGTTACCACTCAGGGTCGTTCCCGCTTGGACAAGCGTGCATCCAAGGGCAGGCCCCTCCTAAAGGTTAGACAAGTAGAATGACAAGTCTGGCATTCTGATCACCCAGAAGAGGGGAGAGCATAAGCCTATTGTCATTCGCAAACACAGAATACACTGATTTAATCCACCCTAGTTAAAAAGATAAAAACTAAATGGGCTAAAGCTAGTCAAACAAAACTTTGAAGTGATTTTGACAATATTGCAGTGGTTCAATTTTAAGTCCCAGAAAGCAGTTGTGAGTCCAATTTTAAATCCACGTTGCGCGAGATTGTTAACTTTGAGATTCAGGTCTCACGATATAGCAATGGTTCATTTTAACTCCAGAATGCAGTTGTGAGTTCAATTTTAAGTCCACGTTGCACGAGATTGTTAACTTTGAAATTCAGGTCTCACGATATAGCAATGGTTCATTTTAACTCCAGAATGCAGTTGTGAGTTCAATTTTAAGTCCACGTTGCACGAGATTGTTAACTTTGAAATTCAGGTCTCACGATATAGCAATGGTTCATTTTAACTCCAGAATGCAGTTGTGAGTTCAATTTTAAGTCTTAGATAGCAATAACTTGGAAGTTTGTTTGCAATGCAAGCATGAAATAAACAAGTTTACTTCCTCCCTAATTAAGACTAGATGAAGATTTGTAATGAATAGCCATTTTACTCTTTCCCAAAAGAAATGAAAGGTGAGCTAGTTAGATGCAACTACATGTAACTGAACCCGAGCCTAACCTGCAAAACCGCTCCAGCAAACACCTGCAAAAGGGTTAGCGTTAGCAAAATACTCTAGAAAAGTACCAAAACCTGAGCCAGTTACAAATGCGCAGCTTCAGTGATCAGATGCGCAGAAGTAATCAACAGAAGCGCAACATTAACGAATGCACCGTAAAAATGGACATATGCACCGTTAAAATGAGCAGATGCGCGGTTTTAACGTATGCGCAGTAACAGTTATCATAAGCGCCGTAACAGACAACGGATGCGCCGTTTTAACGTATGCGCAGCAATATTATATGAAAGCGCAGCAAAAATCAACGAATGCGCAGTTTAAACAGAAGCGCAACAACAGTGAATAAAAGCGCCGTTATAGTCAACAAATGCGCAGTTTTACAAAAGCGCCGTAACAGTCTTCAAAAGCGCCGTAAAAATGAACAAATGCGCCGAAAGAACCTGTGCGTGACTCTGTGGGGTCTGTACGGAACCTGCTTTCAAAAAAGCTCAAAAACGGTAAAATAAAGGGGCAACGGCCCCACGGTGGGCGCCAAAAATGTTAGGGTAAAATAGTGCATCAATCAAATGAATAACAGATGACCCAAACATCAACAGAATGGAGAAACAAAGAAGATTAAATGAACAAAGCAATGAACAAACACAGTAAACCTCTTCTGTTTTGAAACTTCTGTTGTTCGCCTATCACGAATCGTCCTTTCGCAGATGAGATGAGCCCTCAGAGAGTGCAATCTTTTAAAAGCTGTTGGAGGAAGTCGATGGTGAACGGCTATGGTGTGATATGCAATGAAGGTGAGCTCCAATGCAACAATGGTGATCTCAAGCTTGTGGATGACAAATGGGTGCCAAAGGCGCGCTGGTGATATTTCTGCAGAGTAACGATGTCAAAAGCCTGGATGATTAGAATGAAGGGATGAAGCTTCATTTATAGACCCGGAGGAATAGGAATCAACGGTTGAGAGAAGATATGAAGATCAACGGTTGAGGATGGTTGAGGAATGTGCAACCAGTGGAAATGTGACAAGTGTCCCAGCTCCATCATGAAAGGTGGGATGTGACAAAACTGATTGGAGAGTTAACTCCATTGACTGGTCTGTTAACAGAATTGATTGATCAGTTAGAAGAGTGGATTGTGGAACTGACTGGATTGATTGAGGATTTGACTCAACTGACAGGTTAGTTAACAGACTGGATTGATTGGTTAACTGACCTCTGATTGGAGAAGAAATAGGCCATGTGGGTGAGGGAAAATAAGATAATTAAATATTAAATATATTTAATTACATGTGCAACCTGATGAGGTGGACAAGGTGAGGTGGAAAAGGTGAGGTGTAAAGGTGATGTGGAATTTTGAATTTAGAACTTTAGGATAGAGGAATTAGGCTTAATTAAATAATTTATAATTATTTAATTGTGAAGGACGAATGGAAGGATTTTAATTAAATAAATAGAATTTATTTAATTATGGAACAGTGAATCGATTAAATAAATTTAGAGTATTTATTTAATTGGTAGAAGAATGGAATAAATATTTAGAATATTTATTTAGGATGAATCGTGTCATTTTTAGACGTATACAGGTACATATTCCAATTTTACCTCTTGATTTGCAAAATTTTCTCTCAAAAAGTGATACTTGATAGATATGTTCTTGGTTCTAGAATGCATCACTAAATTCTTTGAAATATTTATGGCACTTGTATTGTCACAAAGGATAGGAATGGGCTCATCATACACTACCTTGATATCCATAATGTTTTCTTCATCCACAACACTTGAGTGCAGTAGGATGTTGCAGCTATATACTCTTCTTCTATTGTTGATAAGGACATTGAATCCTACTTCTTACTAAGCCATGCGACTAATCTATCTCCCAAAAAGAAAGCTCCACCACTGGTACTTCTTATATCATCAACATTGCCAGCACAATCTGTATCGGTATAAGCACTCAGAGAAAATTCATCAACTTTTTGATACCACAATCCATATTCCAGAGTGCTCAAGTCAAATATCTAAAGATCCTTTTGACTGCCTTCGCATGTGTTTCTTTTGGATCAGCTTGGAACCTTGCAACCAAGCAAACAACTTGCATAATTTTAGGCCTTGATGTTGTTAAGTATAGTAGGCCTCCAATCATAGACCTATACAAATTCTAATCATCTTGAGGTGACTCACCATCTTTTCTCAAATGACAACCTGTTACTGTAGGAGTACTCACTGGTTTGTAGTCTTCCATACCAAACTTCTTCAACATCTCCTTGACATACTTTGCTTGAGAGATGATGTCATCATCTGATTGAGCAATTTGGAGTCCAAGAAAGAAAGATAATTCACCTATCATAGAAATTTCAAATTCTTTATGCATCTCTTCTAGAAACTTCTTACACAACTCATCATTTCAACCAAAGATTATATTATCAACATACACAACAACAATTAGAATATGTTCATCCTTAATTTTGATGTAAAGATTACTATATGTGGTACCTTTCTTGAAGCCCTGCTGCAGTAAGTACTTGTCCAACCTTACATACCAAGCCCTAGGGGCTTGTTTGAGACCATATAAAGCCTTCTTAATCTGCATACCATGTTTGGGTCTTCTGATAACTGAAATCCATCAAGATGCTCTATGTAGACTTCTTCTTCTATGTCACCATTCAAGAATGCAGATTTGCATCCATTTGATATACCTTGAAACGTTATGAACTACAAATGCAAGAAACATTCTGATTGCTTCCATTCTTGCCACTAGAGCAAATGTCTCCTCAAGATCAATTCCTTCTACTTATGAATAGCCTTTGTGAACCAACCTTGCTTTGTTTTTGACCACTTCTCCATCTTCATTCAATTTATTTCTAGATATCCACTTTGTACCTATCACATTTTTAGGTTCTACTCTTCACAGTAAGGAAAAGTTGTTCATTTTCTCTTACAAATATTATTCTTGTCTACACTCCTTCATTTTTGTCTCCAATGATCTAATCTTCTGAATGATTCTTCTGAACATACTTGGCAGGAGTCTCGGTGACCTTCTCTTGTGTTTCTTCCTTTTCTTCATCTTCTTCTTCTTCTATGAAGGCAGGTTCATCTGACCAATAGTCTTCTTGCTCATATGTGATTTTATGTGACTCTTCATAAACCTTAACATTTACACTCTCAACTATCTTCCTTAGTCTTTTGTTGTAGAACTTGTAATCTTTGCTCCTAGTTGAGTATCCAAGAAAGATTCCTTCATCATCTCTTGAGTCAAGCTTTTCTAGACCTTCTTCATCTCTTTTGATGTAGCATTTACTTCCAAAAACTCTAAAATACTTGATAGATGCTGGTCTTCCATACCATAACTCATAAGGTGTCTTGGTGTTGCTCACTCTTAATTGTCCTCTATTAAGAATATAGACAATAGTATGAACTACTTCTTTCCAATATCTATCAGGTAGCTTGGCTTCATTCAACATTGTTCTTCCATCTCCTGAACTGTTCTATTCTTCCTTTCCACAACTCCATTTTGCTGAGGAGTTCTTGCAATAGAAAAGTGCCTCTTTATTCCATGATCTTCACAATATTCTTCAAACACACTTAACGTGAACTCACCACCTTTATCAAACCTTAAACACTTGATTCTAGCATTCATTTCATTTTCAACCATAGACTTGAAAATCTTAAACCTACTTAAAGCTTCTGATTTTTCTTTCAATAATGTAACCCATGTCATCCTAGAGAAATCATTAATGAGCAACATGAAATACCTCTAACCTTGTAGACTCTTTGTCCTGGTAGGTTTGCACAAATTAGTATGAATCAATCCCAATGGCCTTGTAGAAGAATACTCCTTGGTCTTGAATCTTATCTTGGTATGCTTCCTAATCTAACATTCTTTGCATAAGGTGCTTGTAGGCTTGATAATCTTTGGCATGTCTCTAACATCTTGTATGGATCTAATCTTCACAAGACTATCAAAGTTAATGTGTCCCATCCTCTTGTTCCATGACCACAATTCATTTGTTTATCCTAGAAGATAACTCCTTTCCTTAACATCCTCTAGGTTATACAAGTTATTTTCTATCCTAGCACCTTCTGCCACCAATTTACCAGACTTTACTCTTCTAATTTCACACCCTTGATCATGAAATGTGAGATTGTATCATTTTCTGCACATCTAACTTACATTGAGAAGATTATGCTTGAGACCTTCTACATAAAGAACATATTCTATCCTAGATTTTCCATCAATACTTATGGTGCCTTTTCCACAAATCTTTGGAGATGAATTGTCTCCAAACCCGACTGATCCACCATTCCACTTAACAAGATTGATGAATTTACTCTTATCACCCATCATGTGTCTTGTACATCCACTATCTATTACCCAAAGATTTGTTTACCCTTGAGCATGAAATGTTGCTTGGACAATCATTGATTTTTCAACTTCATTGTTTGTCTCCTATCTTTGGAAATAGTTATTCTCCTTATCTTTCTCAGCAACATCTGTCATCTAAGATTTTGCAATATATTTCTATATGTCCAACATTGTTGCAAATATGACATACCACTTTGACATCCACTAGTGAAGCAAGGGGATTCCTACTTACAAGATTTCTTCTATTCATTCTAGACTTGTAATCCATAGCCTTATGATCATATTTATTACAGATAAAACAATAACCAAGAAATGCATGATTGAACCTGTTTATGGAAAATTGTCTTGTATGGAAAGATCTTCCTTGAGGCATAATAGGAATAAGATCTACTTCTTCAGGGTCATCCAGATTTCCAAAATTTACTTTCTCCAATTTCCTATTGTCGGGATTTCTTTCTCAAGTCTTGTGCATTCATTTGTCTTGGCTTCAATTAGGGATTTTGGTTCTTTGTTCTCTTTCCTTGCATATTCCAAGTCTTCAAGAGTAGAAATAAGTTCACATTTAAAATCAAATTCACATTCTTCTTCATCTAGAGTCTTGTCTGAACCATCATAGATCACCATGGCCATAAATAGGGATTCTCCTCTTTTATCATATGATGAGTAGTGATCTACTTCTTCTGGGGAGTTGTAGTCTTATTTGGAAAGGAGGTTCCTCTTGAAGTTGTTCTTTTTGAAACCCTTGTTGTTATTTTGATTTTCTCCAAAAGGACATTTAGAAGCATAATGACCAACTCTTCCACATTTAAAGCATTTTAAAATTAACTTACCTTTATACTTGTCTGATCCCTTCTTTAGCTTTCTTACAAAGTTTGCTTCTTCTTCCTTAGATTCACTGTATGAACCAGATGTTCCTTCATTCATCACAAATTTGAAAGAAACTTATCTTTTGGATGTATCTATGACTTCATTTCTCATCTCATAGGTAGTGAGGGACCTAAAATGCTCTTCTAGGGTGAGTGTCTTCAAATCTTTGGCTTCTTCAACAACAGATACTTTCAAATCAAACCTATGAGGGAGAGTTCTCAAGACCTTCTTCACAACCACTGTATTGGCAAATTCTTCACCAAGACTTCTGATTCCATTGACTTCTTCATCTACTCAGAGCAAATAGCTAGCAATGTTTCCCTCTTCTTTCATGCTTAGATTCTCAAACACTATTTTGTAAGATTGTAGTTTTGCTTGCTTTACAGTGTCATTTCCTTCATAGAAATTTTGACCTTCTCCCATTTCTCCTAGGTTGTCTTGCATGACACTACCTTAACCAACTCTAAATTGGTCAAACCACTGAAGATGACATTATTGTCTTTAGCATTTTTTTCATGAGCCTTCTTCCCATTTGAATATGTAATAAGATGTTTAGGTTCTATATATTCATCCATTGCATCTCTCCAAACATCATACCCTAGCAAGGTAAGATAGGCTTCTCTCCTTACACTCCAGAAGGCATAGTTGCTTCCATCAAATATTGGTGCTTTAGAAGAGGACTCTTTCTAAGCCATGTGTTCTACTCCAAGATCTACCTTCAGCTGTTAGGTTGCACCAAGGATCTCAGCTTTGATACCAATTGTTAGAACACTCTAATAAACTAAGAGTGGGGGTGAATTAGTATATGCCAAAACTTAATCCAATTCAACTTTATCAACAAAACTTTCTACTACCTTAAACATATGATAAAGAAAATTAAGCAATTCAAAGCACAACACACAATCACACAACCATAACACCTATTTACATGGAAAACCCTAGAAGGGAAAACCCATGGTGAGCAAGCTGCTTGGATCTACTATCCAAATCCAACCTCACAAATAAAAACAAGATTTACAACAAGTTTTATGGGCTACAACCCAAAAGAAGCTAAAAATCCCTAAATCATAGTTTTTATGGCTTCAACCAAAGGAAGATATAACTCCCTACAATGCTAGAACACTTACAGAAAGAGGCTACAACCTTTGTACCAAATACTTGACAAATTCCACTAATCAAACACCTCCGTAGCATCAACATCCTTCACACTGACATATATCTTCAACTCTTCTGCTCAACAAAATTTGTTACCTTCAACACACTTCCACACACACACACATACTCACATCCACACACATACATCCTCACACTCTCTCACACTCTCATCCATTTCACACCAAACATGATCTTTTATTTATATCCTCCACAAACTTCAAAAATTTTCTCCTTTGTCGGCCAAGATGAAATGTGTAGCATGTAACATTAAAAACTAAGTGATAAACATGACCTATTTCATCTTAACACACATCTCCATGTTGGCACACACTTACAAACATGGTGCAATCACATAGAATATCAAGTCGGCTTCACAAGCACTTATCCTTCCACAAATTAGCTCCAGACCTAAAGCGGTACCAGCGAGACCAAGTAACATCATGTGGATCACTTCACAAACATTATATGACTTGCAAACACATTCTCAAGCATTCCTTTCTTTGATTTATGAATCTTCTTTCTGGCGTAAACAAGCAAACACAGAACACATCTCTTGCAAACTCTGAATATACAGTCTTGAGATAGAACATTGAGAAATCAACTTGCGGTACACTTCAACACTTGAAACTTAGAATGAACAAAAATATAGACTATCTGAACTGATCCACCAAATAGCAATGCTAAATAATGTAATGCTGTGAAATGTAGTGGCTTTTACTTTCTCCTTCTGACAAATCTAATTAGAAACATGATTTGTCCTTACTTTGCTAACTTCGGAGAACCTTTGTGGTACATTTTAACATCTGAAACTTGAACATATCATACTTTTCATCTATATCTATCAATCCGTCAAGCTGCAAGATCATCTCTTCAACTGCGGAGAATTGCACAACATTTCTCTGACTCATTATGTTTGCAACAACTCTGAACCACTATCTTCAATCTGCAAGCTCTAGAAACTTCTGCGGTAACTTCTATGCTCTGAAATCAGGAACACACATACTTCACACCTGTCTCTTGCTAACTTCCAAACTGCAAGGCCATACCTTCAAATGCGGAGGAATGCAAAACATTCTCCCAAGCTTCTTTAGTGCATCTTCCTGTGCCTTTGACTATTTGAAACACTTTACACACTTTCTTTCATATCTTATACAATGTTTATCATCAGGAGATAATGAATACAAAATTCACAACATCATAGACAACAATCACATCTCTTTTCATAACAAACAAGAAATTACAACTTCTTCATATCAACATACTTTTCAACCTATCAACTTTCACCTATCCATGAACTTCAATAGATAAGGTACAATTGTGTATAGATGATATTGATCCAACACTATGCTCATGACTTTCATCACCTTATTCTTTACCTCACAACTTCTTTGATCATCACCTGTCAGCTCCTCTGATCATCACAACAAATACACATCACTTCTTTCTGCCTCACAACACTTCTAATCACTTACTCTACTATCATCACTGGTCACCATTCTGTTGACATCATCTGTAGCCTTCACAATACAATTCTATTTACATCAATGACAACACATATGCAACACTAAAGACTTTAGATTTATTTCTTAGGAAATATACTCATGTCCTTCTATTGTAGTCATCAATGAAAGATACATAATAAATAGTTATAGAAATTGAAGGAACACTAACATGACCAAAAGCATCAGAATGTATCAAGTCTAATATCCCAAAAGATTTGTGAGAACTAAAGTAAAATTGAACATGGTTTTTTTTTCCATATATATGTAATGTTCACAAAAATTAAACTCAAGATTATGATTATTCAACCCCTCAACAATGTTTTTATTTTTCATGGTCCAAATACCATTCTTACCTATGTGACCCATCTGTTGGTACCATAACATTATTTTTTCTATTGGAAGTTTTATCTCCAGAGAATGAGAACCCTTAGGCACCCAAAAAACACGAGCATCAGAAGTAGATGTAACACACTGCTTTGTTATTGGTTCTAATGGTGAAGGTTAAGATTCTACATACCTCTTCACTGTAGGAATAGAAAAACTATTACACTAAATTGTACATGCATCTAGCTGAAATAAACTATCAATTTAGACACCCTTAGCAAATAGCATAGCTCCTCTAACCAGCTTACACCCTCCACTTGAGAAAACAACCTACACACTTGCATCATTAAGTTTACTTACAAAAGTAGGTTCTGTGCCAAACTAGGGATATTTAATACACCATTGATCCCCTTCACTCGTCCATCAAGAATCAAATCAAGACTCTTCCATGACAAACAATCTTCAAATAAGAATCATCTCCAAGGTACACCTTCCCACCATCATATTCTTCATATTTTGTAAACCAACCCTGATGTGAGGTCATGTGGAAAGAGGCACTATAATCTATTAGTCACACACATTCTAATGCATGAGTAGCCAAACTGGTGAGGAAAGCATCACCATCATTCTGGAAGGATCTCTCAGACTCATCATTAGAGTCAACTTTTTTCTTCTTCTTCTTCTCCTCACAATCTCTTCTAAAGTGTCCAACTTTGCCACAATTCCAATATTTCACCTTGAACTTACCAAGAGATTTGGATCTCCCATGAGATTTGGATCTAGACTTATCTTGCCTCTTATCCTTCTTCTTGCCTTTTTCTTTGGATCTACTAGGAACCACCAGGGCCTCCTTGGCTGACTTAGAAGTCTTCCTTCTCATTTCTTTAGAAATAAAACATGCAACCACTATTTCCATCTTGAACTTGGTGGTAGTGCTCTCAATGGCCATACCCAAGTGGTCCCATGAATCTAGAAAAGAACATAGAAGATTCATACAATGATCCTCCTCCATCTTCACTCCCATGGAGCTCAGCCAACAACTAGCATATTGAAGGCATTCAAATGATCAGCTACAGATCCACCATCTTTCATTTTAAGAGAGTACAACTTCTTTCTCAAGAATAACTTATTTACTAGGGATTTAGCTTGATAAATTTATCCAAGCATTTTCCAAAGATTTGTTGTAGAAGTCTCCTCATGAACACTTAACAAAACTAAATCTACTAAACAAAGTCTCACAAGACCTTTTCCTTTCTATCCAGTAAGTATCAGTCTTCTTGTTTCATACTTGATGGCTTGGTACCAGATATTACAACACATAAATATCTATCCATAAGCATATCCTCTATTTTGAGTTTCTAAACTCAAATTGTAATGCCCACTCAGGAAATTAACAATATTTAACAAAAATAAATTAAAATAATGGAAGAAATACTACTAAAGGAGAAAATTCATTTAGTACAAAGTTAATAAAATTCAAATTAAACATAAGTTTAGCAATCTTCTTCTTGATACAAACGCTTTATATATTGTTAGACACATTTACAATAATTTCCAAATATTCATTTCTTCACAAGGTGGGAAGTTCTTCTTAATCTCCATAATCTTACTCGATCAATAGACCTATAACTGCAAAACTACATGCAGACATTAGTTCCACAAAATCCATCAATAAACATATCCGACAACAATATACTAGCCTAAGGCCCTAAGGGGCCGACCTAATATCTTGTGGGCTCATATTTGCCTTGCCTATGTACACATAGCGCAGAGACTTCATAGTTCGGAGAGACTAGACTTGCAACCATAAGGTTGACTTATATACTTTAACTCATAAGGGATTCATCAAAATATTTCTAAAGTCAATAAATTAATATACACATCCCTGATATTTTCAAATTTAAATACACCATATGATTACCATATCAATCAATATTTAAAGAGTGCATGCAACAAATTAAATTTGTAGATAATTCAATCCCTATAATTCAAATGTTATCTAAAACATTCACGATTCAAATCTAATTCACATTAATAATTTATACCAATAATCAATAATACTTATATATTTATCGACAAGAAGAGACCATAGTATATATGAGTTCTAAGAAGGGAAAAATAAGTCTTAGTACAATCTACAACAAATTTGTACAAGAATATAAAACTTTGGTCATATTAAGATCATACTCTTGACTTAACAAATCATATTTAATAAAATCAATGGAAAAATAACTATTAAAGCATTGCTTCCTCATAGACAAATTCTATTCTAGATGTCAACTTAACCAATAATTATACTTTCATTCAATTGTTAAAATGACAGTCATATAAAAAGACCTATAGTATGGAAAATTTAGGGGACAATAATTGTGAGAAAATCTTCTAAATATGATCAACTCAATATATTATTGTTAAAGATAAAACTATATCTCTATCTTGATAGAATAAAATGTCCATCTTTTCCAAAAATAATGACATAACTTATAAATCCTTACATTGATAAACTCATAATACTAAACTCTGAATCAAGAGTCTAAGAACAATACTATCTTATATTTATTTTATTATTCATTTCACAACCTATATCATCTAACTCACTTACACATAAACGACTAATTATCCTATTTAGAGATATAATAAGTGATTTAACAACACCATACCATGAGTACATTCTCTAGGTTTTATAAAATAAGAGATTTCCTATAGTTCCTTCTAGAATTTACTATGCTTAATGATCTCACAGCAACACTAATCAACCTCATCGGACCAACATCATTCATAAGTCTAGTTATATACTAAATTATTAAATGTCCTCCTAAAATATTTTTAGATATGACACTATTAAAAGATAAGTCAACAAAAGAAAAACTAAAAGAGATAATAATAACCACTGTTCTAAAGAATAATAACTAGGTTGTATCAAAGTGATTTAAGAATTCTACATGATTATTTCAATAATAGCAAAAGGACTATAATGGAAACAACTATGATAATCTTAACTTAATGGCATAGTTTAAAGAATGAAAACAAGTTTACCTAGAATTAAAATGCATTCAATAAAAGAAAAGAGAAAACATTGTAACCCTCCACATGATTAATATATGCATTAGATTCATATTTAAGACACTTTTAAGAAAAAGCAACTAGTGAGTGCAAAGCCAGACTCCTTAACCTTTGTCAGCTTCATTTATGCTTGTGCGCATATCTGAAGTTTGGATGAGGGTATGGACATCCATCAAAGCATGACGAAAGGTAGATTTTTGTCAGATATTATAGTTGGAAACTCTTTGGTTGACATGCATGTAAAAATGTGGAAGCATAGACAAGGCACGAGAATTGTTTGACAGAATGCCTCAAAGAGATGTCATATCATGGAATGCAATGATCGCAGGATATGCATAAAATGGATTTGCAAGGATGCTCTCAATGAAAACACTCAATGAAACATTACCTCACAAAAAAGCATTTATTTTAGAATATGCACAAAATGGTTTTGTCGAACATTAATTAGAAACTTTCATGCAAAATCATTTGGTAGGAGCCAATTTCCGTGACCTAGCCAACCCTTAGCCAGAGAACAGAGACAAGCATGTGAATTTTTTGACATATTGCCTTAAGGAAACATCTTCTCATCACAATACAAACTAACCTTATAGACACACATAAAACTCATTGCTGATATACCTTAATGCACTGCCTCCACTAAAATAATATTCATAGTCTCAAATCACAATCTATTCTACTCACACTCTCACAATATCTTCATCTACACACTTCAATGAAAACAAAACATGATTCCTATAATTGTTGCTCTTATACAAAAGCAACAATTTGTTCTACAACCTACTAACACAGTGATATCTTATACATCTATAATGCAATATAGAGAAATAGTTTCAATTCTAGTATAATCATTTATATAATTATACATAGTTTCCTACCTAACTCATTACATATTTACAGTTATATTTATGCCAACTTTGTGGACATACCCTAACCATTTAAAGTTCTTGTGAGATAAAGAATTTATTACTTTTGTGCCTTAATCAACATCTTCACTGAAAAAGCCGTAATTCTAATTTTGTCAAAAGTAGTTTCCATCACGGAAAAGAAAAGTTACAAGGTAGTTATAAAAAAAATATGTAATCAGATGTGATCTACCAACACTAAGAAAATGCATCCGCGCCCATACCACAGATAAAGCTAGCATTAAAAAAAATAAAGTTTAGAGTGTCCTCACGATATCTAGCATACAAAGGAATTTTAAAAAAAATGCAAGAGAAGTTTTGTGGGATAGAGGCGTGAACCATTTGACCAAATGTCTCAATAGAGATGTCAAATGATGGAGGTGATGATTGCAAATAATATATTCAAAAGGAAAAGAAGAAATGGATTAGGAAACTTTCAAGCATAAGGCAGGTGAAATCACAATCAAAATCTTGGCCAATGTCCTCTACCCATGCCAACTAAACTTAGAACAAGAAATACTTACAAATAGATGCAACACTCAGGCATTGAGCCATGCAGATATCCAAACAATGGATTCATTAAGAGTTCTTAGACTTATAGATTGATACATTAGAAAGGTGATGAATAAAACCACAGCTTGACCAGCATCCTCCTTGCCTCAATTCTTCAACAATTCCTGTAAATCTATGAGTGATTTGAAATACTCACTGCCAAGAAGAGTGCACCCTGTTTCACTTAAAATAGCCTCCCCTCTCCCTTTTCTTTCCAGAAACTTCTTGTTCATAAATAGATGGAATAAATTGCATTTACTTTCACTTCTCCCACCTTCTTATTAACCATTCTTCATTTGAAATTGAAAAGAAATAATAATTCAAGATTCCCACTTGAAGAATAATTGTTTGTAAACCAAAATATAATAATAAAATAAAGAATCTTTGTTAAATAAAACAACACAAAATGGCAAATGCATGATTTTCATTTTTACACATTATTAAATTGTTAATATAATAAATAGGTTTCAAGTATGCCTTACACAAATTGTGTGCCTGAGAACTTCTCTACCTTTATCCTTGATGTGCTTGCCATCTCTTTCTGTAATAAGATCAAAATCCTCTCTACGTAAGCTCCCACTCAAATGAATATTAGTACAGAAAACCCTCTACCCAACACCTAGAATTTGAGGTGATCAAGCTCTAATACCAAATGAAAGGAAGCAAGGTACATGAAAATGCTTCCTATACTAAACTATTGATGAGAGTGTTGTGCAAATTTCAATCTTTTAACAATTATAGAAAGTAGAAACACATATAAGCATAAAATAAACAATATACCATAGTACAGGTGTACGTGGGGAAAACCCTTTCGAGAGAAAAATCCCACACTCCAAAGTAGCTTAATGTTTTATTTAGTAAACAACACAATTACAATACACTTTCCGAGCAAGCCTTCATAGGAGTATCACCAATCAGAGATCTGGAGGAATTCTGATAGAATAATAATACCTACAAAATTTGATGTGAAACCTCCATCTCAAGCACCCAATAAATAGGAGATACAATACATGAAACCATAAAATGGTAATTAGTAAACCATGAGATAAAACCACCCAAAATAGTGGCATCCAAATCCTTAGTTGGAAATCCAACAACCAAATTCCAAGATGAGTCTACAAACTAAAAATAGGATGTTCCTTCCACCTGTCATAACCTTGTTATAATCCACTGACCAAATTGGTAATTCTATTTTGGGTTCATTATCCCCATCCAAATATGCCTTATGATGTGTTGGTCAACAAGTACAACTCCCCTTTACATCTATTTATGTGTTGATGTTTTTACATTTCTAATGTAGGAGGCCATAACTTTTGATCTAGCTGGCTGATTAGGCTCTTTTTTTAATTATAGAGATTGAAGAGGTCCACATGACAAGCACCAAGGAACTAGTGCCAAAAAATATAGAATTTTTAATTTGGCCAAAAACCAACTCTATAGCCTAGAAATTGAGTTTTTCTATTTTTCAACTTGAAAATTGCATTGTTTGTAATCTTAACATTAGGTACAAGGTTGAGACACATTTCCCAACATTTTTCTTATCAGAGCTACCCTACCACAAAAAATAGTCTAACCAACTTTTCCAAATCTGAGAGAACTCCTTGAGGGATTTTTAGAACATATATTATGTAGATTGGGATAGCCGAAAGGATAACTTTGACCATTATTATTATGCCTACCATTGTAAGCCATATTACTTTCCAAGAGAAGATTTTCTTTTGGATTGAAGAAATTCCATAATGCCAAAACTCATTCTTGTTGGAGCAAAATAATAAAGGAATTCCCAAATATTGACAAGGCAAGGATTCTGATCTGAAACCCAATAAATTAGAAACTCTTCTTTGTATAGAAGGAGGCGAGTTAAGAAAGAAATTTTTGGACTTTGAAGAGTTAATTTTTTGGCCTAACACTACAGAATAAGAGGAGATTACTTTCTAAATGGATTTGGATTTCGAGAAGGTTATTTTTCCAAAGAGAATGGTGTCATCAACAAACCAGGCATGAGTAATAGGTTCGACAAATCCTAGAATGTTCGCTCTAATCCAACTTATTTGACAATTTTCTACTTTCAAATTGATCAACTAAGGGCCTCCATCATAAGGATGAATAGAAAAAGTGAAATGCGGTATCCTTGTCTTAATCTTTGCAAAGAATTGAAAAACCATATTGGGATTCCATTAACAAAGATAGAGAATCTAACACTAGAAATACAAGAGTGAATCCATTTGCACCAACCCTTAGAGAAACCAAATAAAGGATTGTTATGGCTTTGGAAAAGATTTTATAGATAGTGTTTCCAAGAAATATGGGTCTAAAATCTACATGTTACATCAGAAAATGTCTCCCTAGTACTTTTTCCCTCCTATGTTTAGCTCTCGGGTCCTTTAGAAAGCATTTTTATCATCTTACATATTCATGTTGACTCCTAATGAGAAAACCCTGAAGTTTTATGATAAATAGGACCTAGGGGGTGCAATTGAGATGAATCCTGATTGAAATAGGGAGGGAGGACTTGGGCGTCCACCCTAGTCCTACCCTATTTTAGGCAGGACCTAAATTCAAGTGTTGGTTATGTGACCATTAATTAGGTCCTATGCCAACACCTTAAGTTTGAATTATGAAATTCTTAGTGGGAATGTGTTTAGTTGCATATATAAGCATGTTTAAGAATTCATTTGTAAACTAGATGGATATTGCGAACTTGTGATCTTATGCTAAAGTGATTCAAGGATTTCATCGTGTTATAGAGCATTATTGTGTTATTATTGTGTTTGTTTGTTGCAGATTTGACTTCATCAATCCATCTCCTTATGGCATGAAAGAGCTTCTTACTTCCATGAGAGATACACCTCTGAGGTGACATTTATTTGTATTTTCAATCATTTATCAATTGGTTTTTGCCTCTATCCTGTAGGGATATGCATTCTTTATTTGACAATAGTGTTTGGAAGACTTGAATGTCTCCTCGAGGCTTGACTAAGGCAAGCCTCTAAACACCAAACCCCCAACCCCCTTTTTCTATGATTGCAAGTTACAAGTTGCAGAAGCGGAAGGAGTGGAGTTGCAGGGAAGCATAATAGAGTGTCAAAAGTGTAGATCAAAGCAGAAAAGTAGGACCTAGACTTGGGTGCCCACTCATTAGTCCTTCGGATCCTAAAACACAAAAATCCTTGGAACATTAGAAATAGGTTGCAGACAATCTTCAAAGACCCCGACAGAAACTAGTACCTTGGACTAAATTGCCTGCTCATTAGTCCTCAAATTTTTTGAATATGGAATCTTGAAATCTAGTATGTATCTAATTGTCATTTGATATTTCTGTGTGCGAGCATTTGTCGTGATTCATCCATTTATTTATGATTTTATGAAATTAGGGTTTTAAGCATAATTGGACTTTAATTGATCAATTAGTTAGAAATTTCCAAGTTTCCTCTTCATTCTAAGGGACACTAAATCTATAGTAGAGCCCTCTTGCAAAAGATTATGGCTTCACTCAATTTATGTCGTTGAATGTTGGTGTGAAGGATGATTTACCCTTGAAACTAAAACCCCCTCTTTTTACTCTAAAACACTACAAAATAGGATGGGTTTGAATATTTTAGAATTACAGAAATAAAGGTGACATTTAGCTCCTTGAGAATATTCTTATGATGTTGAGCCTCTTGCACTACTACTAGAATATCCCACCCTATAAAGTCCCAACATTTTTGAAAGAAAAGGGTTGTAAAACCATTAGGGCCTAGAGCCTTATCACTTGACAAAGAGAAGACAATACCTCTAATTTCCTCCAAAGAGAATTCTTCCATCAACATTTTGTTTTTCTCATCAGTGATAAGTTTTGGAATGTTGTCCAACAACAGAAGTTGATAGAAAGGGAGAGGTTCTTTCTATTTTAATAGGAGACATTCAAAGAAAGAGACAAATTATTTCTAGATGTCTTCTTAATTTGTCAACTAGACCCCCTGAAAAGATTTTATGCAAGTGATGGAGTTGGAGAATCTCTTGACTTTAGTAGAAGTGTGGATTTTTTTTTGTGTTTCTATCTCCTTACTTTAGCCATATTTCTCTTGATTTGTACTTCTAGTAAATTTCTTCTCTCTACAAAATTTCTTGGAGATCTTTTAATGTCTTCTCCAAAGCATAACTCTAGTTATTCATTCCAAATTTGATTACATGATTTTTTGGCTTAGTCATCAGTTGTTCTATCCTCTCCTTTTCCACAAAGATATTTTTAAAGTTAGAAAGATTCCATTTTCTAATTTTAGACTTGACATAATTGGAGAATTTTAGAGCCTTTTATGAAGGGGGAGGATTCCCAATAAAGTTGAAACAAGGGAAGGAATTTTTGATCCCTAAACCACATAGCTTCAAATTTGAAAGGGCATTTATTTGGAGCTATGTCTTCATACACATGTAAACATATTAAAAAATGATCCGATCTAGATAGAGAAAGGATGTATCTTGAGAAGATTTTGGATTTTGAAAGCCCCCTAGTGGAGAGAAGGAACCTATCTAGTATTTCAACAATGTGATGAAATTTTTGCCTTTTGTTGATCTCAAAGTAAATTTTCCATTGTTGGGAAAGTAGTCATATAGATGTTATTAACATATAAGAAATCCTTAAAGTCTTCCACCACTTTGGAGGGAGGGATGATTTCTCTAGATTTCTCATCCAAGTTTTCAATGGCATTGAAATATCCCCCTACTATAACCATCTCATTCTTAAGAGAGATGAGCAAAGAACATAGAAATTTCCATAATTGATTTTTTTTTACCAGTGCCAATGGGGCCTTAAATATTAAAAATCTTGAAGTCTAGGTTTGTAGGAATGCTATGAATATTCATCAACATCCAATGAGAACCAAGTATAAAAATATCATCTTTCAAAGACTTTTTATTCCATAGGATTTCCAAACCACCCAATGCACCTTTAGCTACCAGTGAAGAGGAGTCCCATTTTCGCCATTTTTGAAAAAAATAGTTTCCTTGGTCCTAAGAGAATTTGGTTTCCTGAAGAAGTATTATATCACAATTTGAACCTTCTAGCTGACACTTTATTAAGAACCTTTTGTTAGGGGCATTAATGCCCCTAACATTCCATGAGAGGACCTTCATTACTCCTGAGGAGAGTGGCATGCTCTCCTCATCCTTATTAATTTATCCAAGATCGATTAGATCCTTGAAACAATTTCCACTTGAGTTTTAGAGGACTTTGGTTTCCTTCCTCTCTTGTTTGGATTGGTGTACTAAAACCACCCTTGGTAGCCATCTAAAATTGGGAGATCAATAAATGTTTTGATAAATCCAAACCTAGATACTCCTGAAGGACTTCATCAACAATATCTTTGACTATCTCCCCTCCAACTTTCCTTAAGATATCATTAGCACTTGAGAAAATGTTTTCCATTGAATCAGGCCCTTCATATCCAAGTTGGGTCCCTTCAACTTCAAGGTCAATTCCTAGGCTTGGCCCTTTTCTCCCTACAATAACAAGATCCTTTGATTGAGGCTTTGGAACTTATTTTGAGAGGGTGACTTGGTTGTCTTCCTAAATGGGTGAAGTAAAGAGGCTTGGATTTTTTTCATTTAAAGGGACTACTCTAGAAGGAAAAGCTTGTTTAAATCTCTCTCAAGGGGAAGTCCTTTCTAGATCCCAATAGGCCAAGTTATCCTAAGAGGGAGGTCAAGGGTATTTTGAGCATTGCTTAGCATTGGTGGGGTTTTTGCACTTACTGCTAAGGTGACCATAAGCATGAGAGTCCAAACAAAACAATTCGAGACCCTCATAAAAGATTGATTATATCTATTTTTTAGAGATGCTTGGGAGATTTATGACTGAGATGAAACTCTTAGCATCTTCCATTAAAACACACATTTGAACATTATCATTAGGATTATTGAAGGCCTTCAAGGCATGCAATTGGAAGTTTCCAAGGGCATTACCCACATGCTCAAGGATTTTGATATCCTCGTATTCTATGGGAATATTTTGCAAATTAATCAAAAAAGGGATAAATTTAATGCATGTAGTTAAGGGATCAAAGTTGGGTATCCATGGCTAGCAATATAACCCAAACCCATTGAAAAACTAGACATTATTTTTTGGAACATTATATCTATCTTCTTTGCTATGAAATTTTTCTATAAAAACCCCTTTTCCAAGAGAGAATTCTTTAATAGAAGGCTAGTTCTTCAAAGACCATTTAATCAGAGAAGATTTATCAAGAGAGAAATTCTAGAACTTAAAAATAGCTCTAAAATAAATAATGCAAATAAAATAAAATCATTCTTAAATAGTTGTAAAGTAAAATAAAATATTTTTAAGTAGAATAACTCTTCATTAAATAAAAATAAAATAATTATTAAATAGTTCTAAACTAAACTAAAATATGTCTATCTCTAGTAAACAAAATAGCTCAAGGCTAATATTTCTTAGCTAGATTTATTTAAGATATCTATACTAGTTTAATCAACATATTAATTTACATAATACATTGTAACAATGAAAAGTTAAAATTATTACAACATTACAAGGCAAAACAAATTTTATTACTACAATATTACAAAGGCAAGTGCTATGTCACTACATGGAACTTGTTAGTACTTTCTTTTCGCAAATATTATTGTGATTAGTTAAAAGTTATTACTAATTGTACTTGACAACAAATTATAAGCTAGAATTTTTTCTATCCAACGTAAATAATTATTATTTGTAAAGTTAAGATGTAATTTTTTAACTAAAAATACTTAAAAGATGAATTATTGATAATTTGATTATCTATAGAGTTTCTGATGAAAGTATATTGTCATTGATGTCAAAAAGGTGTTGGTATTGATAGGAGTAGTTCATGTCATCAGGATATCTACATGTTTGTCTCAGAACGGTTTCTCATGTTCTAACTTGTTTGGTGTTTATATTGGTTCATTCTTGATCACCATGTTTATGACTGGTTCAAACTTGTTTGTGTTAGTTATTTCAAGAAGTTCAAGATTGTTGATGCAGGATGTTCAAAGAAGATATCATGACATAAGTTTGTCATGATTTCATCCAAAGAGGTTTCATCCAAAGAGGTTACATAATATAGATGTATGAGCTCTCATGCCATAAGTTATAATCAGGATTGAGTTGAAGTTTTTAGAGCCATCACTTGGATAACTCATAAGGAGTTTTGTTATGCCCCTTGTTATGATTCATGATAATCAATGTGAAGTTTTCTTCAGGTTGTTTTTAGTACGTCATCATACTTTGTTCATGCAATGTTGTTTGAGTCGATGCTTCAAGAGGTGCTCAAGAGATTTGCAGATAACAAGTTAACATGGTTGCTCTTGAGGATGTCTTTGTTCATTCTATAATTAAGATTGCTCTCAAGTTAACATGGTGAAAAGCATTACAATATTGTTGAATTGGCTTGTTAAATTCATATTGTTGCAATTCAAATGTTCTTGATATTAATATTCATGTATTTTGATCATGTGTTTTGAGCTATGTGTCTTACATGAGAATTGGAGCCTTCAGGTGGATTGGAGATAGTACCAAAAGAAGATAGTGGAGTGGATGTCAAGTCATGTTCATTTGGAAGTGTTCTTGGTGTAATAATTTGACATGTTCTTTGATGGTCTTCCTCATTAATATGTTTTAGGAAGGTATGTGCAAATTGTGTGCTTCTACTTTTGTATTAGGTATGTGATTCAAGCTATGACAATCTAGAGATGCTTATGACATTGATGGTGAGCCTTGTATTTCATCAAATCAGAGGCAAGTAAAGGTCTTGGATCATTAATGGAAGATGATAATGATAATACTAGTTGGTATTGATTCTTCTTTCTGTAGGATTGATTGATTTTGTTGTCACTATCATGGAAGGTTTGAAAAAGTCTTATTAAAAGTGGTCATCATGTCATCTTATGTTGGGAATTGTGTAATAAAGAAGTCTTCATGATTTTTGCCTACAGTGTTGTTCATCAAGAGTTGTGATGTGTTTATGAAATTCTTTGCATGGAGTTCAAGTTCATATGAGTCATTTCCAAGGAGTCAGTTTAAGATCTTGGAGATTTGTCATTTGGGTCAAAAAGTGTTGATGATTGTGGAAGAATTGTTTGTCATGAGAAGTTTGTTTTGCTAACACAAGTGAGGTCATCAGGAGTTTGTATTTGATAGCAGAGGTATCTTAGATTTCAGCTTGTCAAAAGAATTAATCAGAGGATCTCAATGGTGTCAGTTTTCATCTTCATATTTATATTTGTATTGTGACATGAAATGGTATTGTGCTGAGAGTTTGGTACAATCTATGGGTAGTTTATAACAATGGTTTGATGCTTTTGTTGGTGTACCTCACATGATGTTGCTTTCAAGTCCTATGCTTCATGGTGTCTTATTGCTCACAAGTTGAAAAGTTGTGCAATATGCAAGTATACAAGGATAGAACTTTCAAGACATGTTTTAGAACAGCAAATTGCAAAAGTGATCAGTGCCTTAAATTTTTTAGAGACTAGTGGTATCAATGATTTGGGTAAGTGATATCTCAATTCTTGGTTGGTATGAAAGATAACAAGGTCAGTGATAGTGTTTGTGATCCAAGAAATAAGTAAGCAGTTGGTTGATATCAGTATAATTTGCTAGTCTCTTGCTAATGTTATTTATGAGTTAATTTTCTCAGGGGGAGACAATTGCCTTTGTCATTAGATGTCAAAAAGGGGGAGAAAAAGAAAATGTATCATGTAGTTTTGACATCAATGAAAAAGGGGGAGATTGATGAAAGTAGATTGTCATTGATGTCAAAAAGGTGTTGGTATTGACAGGAGTAGTTCATGTCATCAAGATATCTTCATGTTTGTCTCAGAATGGTTTCTCATGTTCTAACTTGTTTGGTGTTTATATTAGTTCATTCTTGATCACCATGTTTATTATTAGTTCAAACTTGTTTGTGTTAGTCATTTCAAGAAGTTCAAGCATTGTTGATGCAGGATGTTCAAAGAAGATATCAGGACATAAGTTTGTCATGATTTCATCCAAAGAGGTTACATAATATAGATGTATGAGCTCTCATGCCATAAGTTATAATCAAGATTGAGTTGAAGTTTTTAGAGCCATCACTTGGATAACTCATAAGGAGTTTTGTTATGCCTCTTGTTATGATTCATGATAACCAGTGTGAAGTTTTCTTTAGGTTGTTTTTAGTACGTCATCATACTTTGTTCATGCAATGTTGTTTGAGTTGATGCTTCAATAGGTGCTCAGGAGATTTGTAGATAACAAGTTAACATGCTTTCTCTTGAGGATGTCTTTGTGCATTCTATAATTCAGATTGCTCTCAAGTTAACATGGTGAAAAGCATTACAATATTGTTGCATTGGCTTGTTAACAAGACATGATTACATTTGGGAGAATGAAGATTCCTAATGAGGAGTTCATCATTGATGTCTTGTGTTTGCACTTTAGTTGCAGGTGTGATAGTCTTATATAGTGTTGTAATATTCAAGTACATCATCAAGGAAGTCAAGTGTATTTCTTTATAGTCTTCAGGTATAATGTGTTTTTAATGTGGTTTCAAATCTCCATTAATTTGCTAATATAGCTCTTAAGACTACCATTGAAAGACATGCACTTTTTGATATGTTTGATTGGTGACTTGCTATTGCAAGTCATAGCATTTTAAGTAACAACCTTGAGGGTTATTTTTCATTGGGCAACCTACCCCTTCTTATAAGTCAACCGGTAGCGTTGGTTATCGAATGCAATGTAGAAGCCAAATAAAAAACATCGAATGACTTGGTCATAGAGTCTTTTTCGAAGGAAGAGCATCGAAGGTTTTTTAAATGCTTAGAGAAAGGCATCGAATATCATATGTGTTATGGGCAGCAAAAAGTGTTTGAAAAGCATCGAATATTATAAACATTTGAAGACCCTTTGAAGACCTTTATTACGCATCGGTCATATGTTAAGAGGCATTGAAGATTATATATACTCGAATATGATTTAATACGTGGAGCTTGATTTCATGAAGATTTTTTTTTTAAAAGGTAATATTGTGTATGTGATGAAGAAGGGGTGTGATGAAAATGCATCTATGAGAATATTGTAAAAGATTTGGAGTTGAGATGAATTCAATATAGGAGATAACTAAAAATTAATTAATGGAAGAGCATGTATGCAGATGTAGTTTGAAGATATACACACGGAGATATGAATTTTTATTTTTGAAGGCAAGGTAAAAGATGAAATTACAGATGAAGAAGTTTGTATTGAATGATGCAGAGATAGAACAATGAATTGTCTAGAAATAGAGTAACCCTCTGATTTTGTTTATATCTTCTAATGGTAATTGTATTTGCCAGTGAGGCTTCTTTGTAGCCAGTGAGGCTTGCCTAGTCAGTGAGACCTATATGTAGCTAGTGAGACATGTTTTTCAGTTAAGCCAGTGACGTAGTTTTGAGTGGTTTTTCTACCCCAAGAGGATTTTCCACTTGTGAAGAACTTGTGTCATGCTTCATGTTATTTTCCTCTCTATGTGTATATTAATGCTTTGCTCATGAAATTGTGTTCACACCTTTCATTATCAATTTTGTGCATATGTGCTTAAAAAATCATTGATGTCTTCCTCTTTATATGTCTTGTAAATAAAAGTTGCAAAAAGATTTGAAAATTTATACAACACTTATTCACCCCCCCCCTCTCAGTGTTGTCCTGGATTCCAATAGTTTCCCCTTTTATTTCATCCTTTACATTCAAAAAATAATGATGATTGATGTACATTTTTAAATGATGGACATTTATTCATATGGTTTGTTGTTTTGTTGGCATCAATTATTGACTATCTTCACCACATTCTCATTATTTAATTTCATATTGCTCAACTACTTTGGCAATCTTCTCCAATAGGTGGGTATGATTACATACTAAACAAAATCAACAAAATGCCTTCTATGCAAAGTCATGATTAATGATCCTAAATTTTTGTAATGAACAAACATTGAGTTAATTCACCACATTATCTATAGAAATTTGATCAAATACAACTAAAATGGTAAGTACTTTGGTAAGTTTCTTGAGAAAGAATAGTGCAATATAAATTATCATGCCAGCAAAACAACCTTAATCCTCACCAATACCAAAAAAATCAAGAAGAGTTACCCACATTCCTTGAGAGAATTACATGAAAAATATTTTGTCTTTGGCTATTACAAAGGAAGAAATGGTTAGTGTAGGTTTTTATTTCCTAGTTGGGTATTTATTTTCCCTTTATTCCTAGGTTTTTCCTACACCTTTTATTAATCTCGCTTAGGTTAATAAAGCATTCCGTATTAGGTGAGTGGATTATGAGGTGTCACCTTCCTACATGTGAGCATCCATTAGCTATCTTGAGAAGATACTTTTCTATCTTTAGTCTGATAGATGGTTGTTCCTGTCATGCCCACATTTTCCATGTGGTCACAACACACATCGCACGTGTCATAGCCACATCTGTCATGTGGTTATGACACGAGATATGAAAAACTTTTCTCACACTGTCCTAAAACCCCCTTCGCATGCGTACGCATGCTCGACGGTGTTCTCTTATGGTGAAACACTACAATTTTCAGCAGGATATAAGTACAATTGCGTGCAACCAGACGCATACAAATCAACAAGAGGGTCTGTACGACGCCGCTAACGTCATTGCAAGAGTGAGATTACCAAAGTTCCTAAATCGAAACCTCGGCAATTTTCGGTAGCATAATGCCTTACGGCGTTAGTAGGAATTACGCTGCACTCATTTACGCACGTGGTTCGCTGATAGATTAACAACTTCCCACGACGCCTTGTTCCGACTAAACCGGCTAGTGATCTCCCTATTTAGTCATTTTTCAGCCAGGAACGGTTGTCTGTCTCCTCTCTTGTTTCCTGAAACATACTCCTCCTACAACTTAGCATTTTCAACAAGGCGGTTTGATTGCTCTCTCTTCCCTTTTCACGGGTTCTTAATTTCGATTGTATTTTTATCGCCCTTACCTTAACTATTTCTCTATTAATTTAGTGTGTTTATATTTCGGTCTCTCTCTCCCTTTCATTTTCTATACTTTCTTTATGTGCATCCGGTCCTTTCTTCATGATTTACGTCAATCAGGGTTATCACTGCAGCTATTGTTGATATTAAACCTAACTTCAGGGTGATCTAGGTCACAGAGGCTGGTTTACTACTTCGCTGGACTCGGTCTCCTAATCTTCCCCGATCTAGGTTCCTCCTCTTCGTATGTACTTATTAAACTTGTTCCTAAGCAGATATAGCAGAAGGGTCCGTCAACTTAGTTCTCTTATCCCATGTGGGAAATGTCGCGCATTTTCTCCTCTGTGTTTTCCAATGTTAATTTTTTTTCTTCTTCGGACTCTCTTACAGGTTTACTGATGAGGTCGTTTACTACAGTTGGGATTAAAATGGCCACATGAAATGTCTGTGGTGGCTTCTTAAGTTTATTTCCAGTGTTCTTTTAAGCAAGGTGATGTGTAATTTTCCTCTTCATTTTCCGGGTGATTGAAATTACGTTGATAGTTGAAACTTCCGAGAAACTCTTTCCAGAGTATCACTGAATATTCCTTTACACTCTTTTTACATTATAATTTTATTTTCTCTTGTTTATAATTACTATTGTTACTATTACTAATAATGACTATTAATACTCTGATTGTGACCCGTATAACATTGTAAATAGATGTAGGAGGCTCTCCACTTTATAAAAACCTGATCATGGGAATATAACTTCTTTGGTTGTTGTGTTCAACACTTAATAAAAACTAACTGTGAAAACATAATTTGCTATTTTACTTTTGTATATCCCCGTGTCACATTTTGTTAAGATTTTAAACAAAGGCCCAATAAAATGGCTCATAAAACTATTTCCATAAAAATATATATATATACCTATATATAAAGTTTTATATATATATTTTAATGTCTATGCAGTTGACGAAATTGTTGTTTTTTTTTAATTATTTAACAAACTCCACGTAATCCCTTTTATATTAATATATATATATATATATATATATATATATATATATATATATATATATAAATTATTTCATATTATAGTGCTATATGCATAGGCATATATAGTATTTATATATGCCTCTACATATGGCAACTTAATATTTTTTTTTTATTGCAATAAAATCCAACTTATGTGTTAGGGCCCAAGCCCTAACTTTTTTTTTTTGTTTTATTTCCCACAGCCACGGAGGCGATGGGCGGCGGTGGCCGCGCAGAGTGGAGGAGACAGAGTCGGCGGTGGCCGCGCAGAGCGGAGAAGCAGAGTCGGCGGAGGGGGTAGGGCCTGTGTAGGCCGCGGGAGTCATAAGGGGAAAGGGGGATGTGGAGTGGGGCGGAACCCCACCCACATCCCACGATGTGGGGTGTGGGTGGGGCTCCGCCCCACCCCACACCTCCATGTATAAGTTAAAGCCTGCGGTGGGGGTTTTTCTCCCCACCGCCCAAACTGCAACCGCGACTGTGTTTTTTTTAAACCCGCGGTTTACTTCGACAGTCAACAATACTATTTTTATTTATATATCTATATATATATATATATTCATATATATATATATATATATTTATATACTTAGATTTATAATTCAGTCTCATGATAACACAATTTATTCAGTTTCTATATTCTTCTGTAAAAATGATAATTAATAAAACTGTGATATATATATATGTATATATATATATAAATATATAGATATATATATTTATATATATATATATATATGTATATCTATAAATCATAATTTTCTCAAATTCACTACCCTATTCATTTTCTCAAATTCAACCTGATAGAATGATAATTAAATAACAATTATATATATATATTTCGGTAACAATGGTAAAGATATAACAACTTAAACAGTTAAGATTCTTAACTTTACAAACAGGAATATATATACATGCTAGATTTCCTCTAATCCTTCCAACTTAACAGAATCCATTAATTATGAAGAATAAACTTAAACAATTAATTCCTTTAGAACAATGAACCATAACTAACATTTCAACTAGTTAAGCAATTCCAAACTTTCAAATGTAAACAACTCAGATTAGATTGCAATAATGAACTTTTCCTTTCAGTAATACTTGAAACACAAATAAATTGCTATTGAACAAGGTTTACAAACATCAACTTGAAAATTTAAGCACATTCATATTACAGATTCTCAATCATGGATACAACAACTAACTTCCCAGATATGAACTTTCTTCTCCCAAATAGTATACAACTGATAGCTTCTGACAACCAAATAAAAGTCCAATAATTACAAGATCAGGGAGGTGATTTTCTTCACTCCCAGAATAACAATAAATTACAACAATAACAAGAGAGGTGTTCTCTCTTCAACTCTATGAAATGAACCAGGCCTAATTCTCATGACAAAGAAGGTTAACTGCTTCTTCATAAATATCCCACTAGAAACTCCAAGAGAAAACCTGCGTATCAAAGACAAACAAAGAAGAAACACCACTCATCTAGCTCTCCTCCCTTCCGTAGACCCGCAAGTGGGTCACCCCCGAGCTAGGGAGACCATACTCACACCTGGGTACTCAAACACTCCACTTCACAACAGAAACAACAACAATCCCAAAGCACACATACACCCGTGGGTATTTTACACAATACGGAAACTCAACTACAGTGAGTTTCATAAGGGGCAGGAGAGTGGACACACTCGACTCCAGAGTGTCACCCTGACAGATAAGTTAACCCATATAAATTTCCCTTGGTCTCAAACCAAGTGTGATCACAAATGTTAAGAAATCTGTATATGACTCTCAAGTCAAAAATACAGTCACAGATACATGCCCTCAAGGCTTTCAACATCCCAAAAGATGGAAACAGGTATGCACCCGAGGAGGATCTCTCCTCCCCTACCCCAAACTTGATGAGCATTTCTCCCAAGTGGGAGAAGCTCTGTCAAAACAACCCGACAATAACCCCACAGAAAACAACTCGAACACGAATTCACACACTTTACATACACATTTCAGTTATACGAAAACAAAGGTAAAATTTAGACCAACCTTGCAAAGCCCTCCTGGAATGAAGCTGTTGCAGAGTCCACAGAGTTCACTTCCAACTTTCGCCACCAACTCCCTCTCCCTTCTCTCTCTTGCAAACTAACTTCTCTATTTTTGGTAAGGCAAAAATGAAAGTTTTCCCAAAATTCCACTAACTCCCTCTCATCCCAAAATTTGAAAATAAATAACCCAAATTCTCTTTTTTTTTTTTTTAGTTTTTGAGAAATGGGGAAGTGACACTTGTCACCTCCTCACCCTTCCCCAAAACCACTATTCTGCCTGATGGCTTATGTCACTCTCCATTCCCAAGGGTACTCCTAGTCCTCTCCTCATGTGATTCCACTTTCTCATGGGAGAAATAAAAAAAAGGAGTTAAATGGAAAAAGACAGGTGACCCATGCCTCTTTTTCCTTTCTTCACATGGGTGTCCTCACAGCACATGGAGGAATCTCACTAAAAGAGAGGGTGACCTTCAATAATGGATGGCATCTCTTATCTTGGAGAAAGTAGAGGGGATGGGTTGGGTGTTGGTACAACCCATCATGTCCCCTCCTACCTCCAATTTTCGCCACTTAACTTCAGGGGAAGGTTAAGTTGACTAGATGGAGGTTACTCAAGGGTTACCCATGCCAAATGGGCCCCTGGACCCATGGGGTATAACCCAGGGTCAACTTTAACCCATACAAGACACCCCTGGTCAAGGTAAAGCACAAGAAAAGGGCCTCATAATTTAAATAAAATAAGAAATTCAAATTCAATCTCTTTACAACACAAATTATAAAATAATGTTACATGAGGGTAACCTAACCCACTTGACCATACGAAAGACCACATTACATCATTACATCAAACACAAAGAGATCTTGGTTCCTCGTGGAACCCGATCGGCTTAACAGGGAATAACAATTAACAAGGTGCGGAATGATCTCCGAGTTCTGTGGTTCGATTAGTAATTCCTGCACACTAAATTACAAGATCAGTAACCACATAAAATCATCATAGCTGAAGCAACTTAAAAAAAAACATGCATTATCATGACATAGTATTAATTAACATAAATGAAATCATATTACAATTTTCCATCATCACTTAATTCATTTTTCTGAAATGTAAACTTATCCAAACATCACCCAATTAGTTTTTCCGAAAACATAATAAAGTTTAATAGTTTGACAATTCCGGGAACTGCTATCCCACCGTTATAAAAAATAACAATAACAGTCATGTAAATAGTCGTAACAACAGTAGTAAAAAAAAAAGGCGGTCCTCACATCCTCTCCCCCTAAGACGGTACTTCCTCCTGGAAGTCGTCAAAAAGGTGAGGATAAAGGGTCTTCAGTCTCTTTGCATCTTCCCATGTTGCAGTGACTTCGTCGTATAGGTCCCACTGGACTCTAACCTGGTCTAGCTCTCGACCTCGAAGGGCCAGCGTCCGACGAGCCAATATGCGAATTGGCTCCAACGCCAGTTGTCCGTCTGCCTCTACCTGAAGAGCACTCCAATCCAACACGTGAGATAAGTCAGAAATATATAAACGTAAAACTGATATATGAAATACATCGTGGATATGTGACAGGCTAGGTGGCAAGGCTAGACGATAGGCTACTGGTCCTATCCGCTCCAAGATTTCGAAAGGTCCTACAAATCGAGGTGCGAGCTTAGAGCCTTTTCCATAACAGATTAGACTCTTGTGCGGCCGCACTCTCAAAAATACTCTTTCCCCCACAGAGAAGCTTCGGTCTGTCCTCTTAGCATCGGCATACTTTTTCTGCCTGTCTTGTGCTTCCTGAAGCCTCTGTCTTATCTGTTTGACTTGCAGTTCCATATTCTGAACTATCTCTGGGCCGATGACTGTTCTGTCCTCTATCCGATCCCAACTCAAAGGTGTTCTACATGGTCTGCCATATAACGCCTGGAAAGGAGGCATACCCAATGAGCTATGATGCCCATTATTGTAGGTGAACTCAACTAGATACAGGTACTCCTCCCATCTAGACTGGTGGTCCATCACATACATACGAAGCATGTCTTCTAACACCTGGTTAACTCTTTCTGTCTGTCCATCGGTTTCCGGATGATATGCTGAACTGAAGTTGAGCTGTGTGCCCAACGCCTGATGTAAGGCTCTCCAGAACGATGAAGTGAATACAGAGTCTCTGTCAGATATAATGCGACGAGGTACCCCATGAAGTCTAACAATCTGATCAAGAAACACCTTGGCCACTGATGGTGCATTGTATGTTGTGCATATTGGTGAAAAATGCGCCACTTTGGTCAGCTTGTCAACTGTCACCATAATAGCATCATGGCGACGTGATGACATAGGTAGACCAATGATAAAATCCATAGAAATGGTATCCCATTTCCATTCAGGTATCTCGTGCGGGTACAACAGTCCCGCTGGATGCTGATGTTCGGCCTTGACCCTCTGACATTCCAGGCAACGAGCAACAAATTCGGCAATGTCACGCCTCATCCCAGCCCAATGATAAAGTTGTCGTAAGTCAGCATGCATCTTCTTCACTCCTGGGTGTGCTGCATAGGGTGCTCTATGAGCCTCTGATAGGATTACTGTGTGAAGATTACCCGCATGGGGTACATAGATGCGCTGCCGATGTCGAAGCATACCATCAGACTCAAGGGTATATCCTGTAAATTTGCCCTCAAGGGCCTTCTGATTTAGTACTGCCTGCTGCACTTCAAGAAACCATTCGTCCTCCGGCAGATGCTGTAAGATGCGATCCTTCAAGTCCATCTTCAAGGTCAGGGTCTGGATCTCGTGGTGTCTTCGACTCAAAGCATCAGCGACCACGTTCTCCTTCCCTTTGATATAGTGGACATCGAAGTCATATTCGCATAGGAATTCCATCCAACGCCGTTGGCGGGCGTTCAAATTAGGCTGTGTAAAAATATACTACAAACTATGATGATCCGAATGGAGTCAAAGCGTCGACCTAAGAGAAAGTGTCTCCAGCGAACCAAGGCATGAACAACAGCTGCGAGCTCTAAGTCGTGCGTAGGATAGTTTAACTCATGTGTCTTTAGTTTCCGCGATTCGTATGCGATCGCTCGACCATCCTGCATAAGCACGGCTCCCAAACCTTCTAATGATGCATCTGTACAAACTACAAACTCCTCTGTAGGATCTGGGACTGCTAAAATAGGAGCACTAGTAAGACACTCCTTGAGGACTCCAAAAGCCTTTTCACACTGCTCAGTCCAAGTGAAACCCTTCCCTTTTCGCTGAAGGGAAGTAATGGGATGTGCTATCCTGGAGAATCCTTCGACAAACCGACGATAATACCCGGCTAACCCCATAAAGCTTCTGACCTCTGTCACGTTAGTGGGTGCCGGCCACTCCTGAATTGCTCTAATTTTAGATGGATCTATGGAGATGCCATCGCCTGATAAAATGTGTCCCAAATACTGCACCTCTGTCCTGAAGAAGGCACACTTCGCCAAGTTGCCATAAAGCTGCTGCCCTCGTAATTGCTGCAAAACTTGACGCAAGTGCTCTACGTGCTCCTCCTCAGTCCGTGAATAAATTAGAATGTCATCTAGAAATATGATCACGAACCGATCTAGGTATGTACGGAACACCCCGTTCATGAGACGCATGAATACTGCAGGAGCGTTCGTCAACCCGAAAGGTACCACTGTGAATTCATAATGGCCATATCTGGTTCGAAAAGCAGTTTTATGAATATCTGACTCCGTGATGCGCAATTGGTGATACCCAGATTTTAGATTGATTTTCGAGAACACTCTGGCTCCCTGCATCTGATCAAAAAGGTCGTCAATCCTAGGCAGAGGATAACGGTTCTTCACCGTCACCTTGTTCAACTGCCTGTAGTCCATGCATAGATGAAGAGACCCATCCTTCTTCTTCACGAAGATAACTGGTGCGCCCCATGGTGAAACGCTAGGTCGGATGTGTCCCTTCTCAAGTAATTCCTCTAACTGCAGTTTAAGTTCAGTGAGTTCATGGGTAGTCATCCTATAGGGTGCACGGGATATCGGCTCTGCACCTGGCACTAAGTCGATGTGGAAGTCCACTTCTCTGCGTGGAGGCATACCTGGTAATTCTGGCGGAAATACATCGGCAAACTCTCTAAGGATAGGGTGATCATCTAAGGTTCATCCTTTGCTCTATCACTGACTGTGATGGCAAACATCTGACATCCCTTCCGCATACAGCGCTTAAGCTGCTGAGCGGATATCATACGAACAGCCGTGGGCTTTTGAATGCCCACTATCTCAACCGACGAACCATGATCGTCTAAACAGCTAATCGTCCTCTGGTGACAATCAAGCTTGGCTCTATGTGTCGCAAGCCAATCCATACCCAGAACTACTCTGTAAGACCCTAATGGCATAATCCTAAGGTCACATGTTGTGGTGAATGATCCCAATGTGATCTCACAGTCTTTAACCAAGGTATCTACTGACATCCTGGCCCCTGAGGCCAACTCAACTTCCCACCTAATGTCTTGCCTAGAAGCCACTAGCCTGCAACGCTCCACTAACGATGTAGACAAAAAGGAGTCAGTAGCTCCTGAGTCAAAAAGGATCGAGATGGGAAAGTCTCTAATCGTACCTGCTGCCTCGATGACAAAAGCCTGGAAATCAGCCTGGCGGTTATCAACCGCTGCAAACATGTGGTGGGTTCTGCCCACATCACCTACGGTCTGCTCAGATCCTCCTGATCGGGGCTGTCCCCCTGCAGTAAATCCCTGCGGGCACTCTCTAGCCAGATGCCCTGCCCCACCACACACATAACATGGTCCTCGAACCTGTAACTGCCCTGACTGTGTTCTGCCCGATTGTTGTTGCCCAGTCCGTCTGGTGGATCCCTGTGAGCCTCTGTATGACTGCTGGGACCTTGCGGGTCCTGCCGATGAACCCTGCTGTCTCTGATCTCTGCGTGGACCCTGCTGCTGCCATCCACGGTTCTGTCCTCCCTGTCCCCTCTGTTGAAATTTGGTTTTTTGCTGATGTTGCTGCTGCTGTGGAGGCCTAGGAGGTAATGCTGAAGGATTATATCCTCCTCTCTGTGTTGTGTTTTGAGGCCTTCAAAAATTTTGCTGTTGTTGGGGATTACGTTCCTGGTACTGCAGGCGTGGATTCTGTCCTCGTCCCTGAATTTCCTCTGATATAAGGGCCTTTTCAACAGCCTCGCTCATGGTATGGGGATTTGCCATACGAACTGGTCCTGCTATCCCGTGATTTAGCCCTCTGATGAATTTGTGTATTAAGATTTTCTCGTCATGGAGGTATTCCGCGTAACGAGAAAGCTCTATAAATCAGCTCTCATACTGAGTAACGGTGAGTCCCCTCTGCTGTAAATCATGGAACTCATCGATCCTGCGCTGTCTATAATGTTCAGACAAATATCGCGCATTGAAGCGCTCAATGAAGATGTCCCATGTGAGTGTATCCACGGAGAGTCAGTGCTTGCACTCCTCTGTGCGCCACCAGGTGGCTGCTGCATCCCTAAGAAGATGAACTGCCACTCGTGCTTTCGTGTTGCTCCCATATGGTCGCAATGCGAAACACCTGTCTAGGCTAAGCAGCCAAGCCTCGGCCACAGCTCCCTCTGTAGCACCTGCGAAAGTGGGTGGGTTGAGCCTCAGTAGATCCCTGATGGGGTCCCCTCTGTCTCTAAGTCTCACAAGTGGCTCTTCCACACCATCCTCATATACTCCATGCTGAACCTGTTCTTGTCTCAAAAGTCTCGGAGGACTCCTGCTCCGTGCTCGGGAGGCTGACCCTACCTCCTCTACTGTTGTGTCGGGAATCTCAACGAAGGGCTCCACACGTGGCACCTCTAGTGGATCAACGCGGGGCTCCATACGTGGCTCAATACGTGACTCAGCGCGTGGCTCCTCTCGCGGATCAACACGAGGCTCTATATGTGGCTCAGGAATCACTGGTGGTAACCTGTCTAGCATAGTCTGTAGTGCCTGTAAGATCTGTGGACCTATATCCAATACTGGTGTCGCCTGTGGTACTAGTGGTGCTTGTGGTACAGGTGGTGCAGGCGGTGCTGCTGTAACTACGGGTGTCGCCTGTGGTACTAGTAGTGCTTGTGGTACAGGTGGTGCAGGTGGTGCTGCTGTAACTACGGGTGCCAGTCCCTCGGCTGAGGAATCGCTGTGCACCTCGACTGAGGCTGTGTGGCGTGATTGCGCTCGTCGAACACGTCGGGGAGGCATCCTACAAAATAAGGTAGAAACTAATTAGCCCAAAGTTGCGGAATAATAACGTGCCCAAATACGCCCAGTGTTTAAACTTGGCTCTGATACCAAATGTCATGCCCACATTTTCCATGTGGTCACAACACACATCGCACGTGTCATAGCCACATCTGTCATGTGGTTATGACACGAGATATGAAAAACTTTTCTCACACTGTCCTAAAACCCCCTTCGCATGCATACGCATGCTCGACGGTGTTCTCTTATGGTGAAACACTACAATTTTCGGCGGGATATAAGTACAATTGCGTGCAACCAGACGCATACAGATCAACAAGAGGGTCTGTACGACACCGCTAACGTCATTGCAAGAGTGAGATTACAAAAGTTCCTAAATCGAAACCTCGGCAATTTTCGGTAGCATAATGCCTTACGGCGTTAGTGGGAATTACGCTGCACTCATTTACGCATGTGGTTCGCTGATAGATTAACAACTTCCCACGACGCCTTGTTCCGACTAAACCGGCTAGTGATCTCCCTATTTAGTCATTTTTCAGCCAGGCACGGTTGTCTGTCTCCTCTCTTGTTTCCTGAAACATACTCCTCCTACGACTTAGCATTTTCAACAAGGCGGTTTGATTGCTCTCTCTTCCCTTTTCACAGGTTCTTAATTTTGATTGTATTTTTATCGCCCTTACCTTAACTATTTCTCTGTTAATTTAGTGTGTTTATATTTCGGTCTCTCTCTCCCTTTCGTTTTCTATGCTTTCTTTATGTGCATCCGGTCCTTTCTTCATGATTTACGTCAATCAGGGTTATCACTGCAGCTATTGTTGATATTAAACCTAACTTTAGGGTGATCTAGGTCACAGAGGCTGGTTTACTACTTCGCTGGACTCGGTCTCCTAATCTTCCCCGATCTAGGTTCCTCCTCTTCGTATGTACTTATTAAACTTGTTCCTAAGCAGATATAGCAGAAGGGTCCGTCAACTTAGTTCTCTTATCCCATGTGGGAAATGTCGCGCATTTTCTCCTCTGTGTTTTCCAATGTTAATTTTTTTCTTCTTCGGACTCTCTTACAGGTTTACTGATGAGGTCGTTTACTACAGTTGGGATTAAAATGGCCACATGGAATGTCTGTGGTGGCTTCTTAAGTTTATTTCCAGTGTTCTTTTAAGCAAGGTGATGTGTAATTTTCCTCTTCATTTTCCGGGTGATTGAAATTACGTGATAGTTGAAACTTCCGAGAAACTCTTTCCAGAGTATCACTGAATATTCCTTTACACTCTTTTTACATTATAATTTTATTTTCTCTTGTTTATAATTACTGTTGTTACTATTACTAATAATGACTATTAATACTCTGATTGTGACCCGTATAACATTGTAAATAGATGTAGGAGGCTCTCCACTTTATAAAAACCTGATCATGGGAATATAACTTCTTTGGTTGTTGTGTTCAACACTTAATAAAAACTAACTGTGAAAACATAATTTGCTATTTTACTTTTGTATATCCCCGTGTCACATTTTGTTAAGATTTTAAACAAAGGCCCAATAAAATGGCTCATAAAACTATTTCCATAAAAATATATATATATACCTATATATAAAGTTTTATATATATATTTTAATGTCTATGCAGTTGACGAAATTGTTGTTTTTTTTAAATTATTTAACAAACTCCACGTAATCCCTTTTATATTAAAATATATATATATATATATATATATATATATATATATATTAATTATTTCATATTATAGTGCTATATGCATAGGCATATATAGTATTTATATATGCCTCTACATATGGCAACTTAATATTTTTTTTTTTATTGCAATAAAATCCAACTTATGTGTTAGGGCCCAAGCCCTAACTTTTTTTTTTTTGTTTTATTTCCCACAGCCACGGAGGCGATGGGCGGCGGTGGCCGCGCAGAGCGGAGGAGACAGAGTCGGCGGTGGCCGCGCAGAGTGGAGAAGCAGAGTCGGCGGAGGGGGTAGGGCCTGTGTAGGCCGCGGGAGTCATAAGGGGAAAGGGGGATGTGGAGTGGGGCGGAACCCCACCCACATCCCACGATGTGGAGTGTGGGTGGGGCTCCGCCCCACCCCACACCTCCAAGTATATGTTAAAGCCTGCGGTGGGGGTTTTCTCCCCACCGCCCAAACTGCAACCGCGACTGTGTTTTTTTTTAAACCCGCGGTTTACTTCGACAGTCAACAATACTATTTTTATTTATATATCTATATATATATATTCATATATATATATATATATTTATATACTTAGATTTATAATTCAGTCTCATGATAACACAATTTATTCAGTTTCTATATTCTTCTGTAAAAATGATAATTAATAAAACTGTGATATATATATATGTATATATATATATATAAATATATAGATATATATATTTATATATATATATGTATATCTATAAATCATAATTTTCTAAAATTCACTACCCTATTCATTTTCTCAAATTCAACCTGATAGAATGATAATTAAATAACAATTTTATATCTATATATATATATAAATATATTTCGGTAACAATGGTAAAGATATAACAACTTAAACAGTTAAGATTCTTAACTTTACAAACAGGAATATATATACATGCTAGATTTCCTCTAATCCTTCCAACTTAACAGAATCCATTAATTATGAAGAATAAACTTAAACAATTAATTCCTTTAGAACAATGAACCATAACTAACATTTCAACTAGTTAAGCAATTCCAAACTTTCAAATGTAAACAACTCAGATTAGATTGCAATAATGAACTTTTCCTTTCAGTAATACTTGAAACACAAATAAATTGCTATTGAACAAGGTTTACAAACATCAACTTGAAAATTTAAGCACATTCATATTACAGATTCTCAATCATGGATACAACAACTAACTTCCCAGATATGAACTTTCTTCTCCCAAACAGTATACAACTGATAGCTTCTGACAACCAAATAAAAGTCCAATAATTACAAGATCAGGGAGGTGATTTTCTTCACTCCCAGAATAACAATAAATTACAACAATAACAAGAGAGGTGTTCTCTCTTCAACTCTATGAAATAAACCAGGCCTAATTCTCATGACAAAGAAGGTTAACTGCTTCTTCATAAATATCCCACCAGAAACTCCAAGAGAAAACCTGCGTATCAAAGATAAACAAAGAAGAAACACCACTCATCTAGCTCTCCTCCCTTCCATAGACCCGCAAGTGGGTCACCCCCGAGCTAGGGAGACCATACTCACACCTGGGTACTCAAACACTCCACTTCACAACAGAAACAACATCAATCCCAAAGCACACATACACCCGTGGGTATTTTACACAATACGGAAACTCAACTACAGTGAGTTTCATAAGGGGCAGGAGAGTGGACACACTCGACTCCAGAGTGTCACCCTGACATATAAGTTAACCCATATAAATTTCCCTTGGTCTCAAACCAAGTGTGATCACAAATGTTAAGAAATCTGTATATGACTCTCAAGTCAAAAATACAGTCACAGATACATGCCCTCAAGGCTTTCAACATCCCAAAAGATGGAAACAGGTATGCACCCGAGGAGGATCTCTCCTCCCCTACCCCAAACTTGATGAGCATTTCTCCCAAGTGGGAGAAGCTCTGTCAAAACAACCCGACAATAACCCCACAGAAAACAACTCGAACACGAATTCACACACTTTACATACACATTTCAGTTATACGAAAACAAAGGTAAAATTTAGACCAACCTTGCAAAGCCCTCCTGGAATGAAGCTGTTGTAGAGTCCACAGAGTTCACTTCCAACTTTCGCCGCCAACTCCCTCTCCCTTCTCTCTCTTGCAAACTAACTTCTCTATTTTTGGTAAGGCAAAAATGAAAGTTTTCCCAAAATTCCACTAACTCCCTCTCATCCCAAAATTTGAAAATAAATAACCCAAATTCTCTTTTTTTTTTTTTAGTTTTTGAGAAATGGGGAAGTGACACTTGTCACCTCCTCACCCTTCCCCAAAACCACTATTCTGCCTGATGGCTTATGTCACTCTCCATTCCCAAGGGTACTCCTAGTCCTCTCCTCATGTGATTCCACTTTCTCATGGGAGAAATAAAAAAAAGGAGTTAAATGGAAAAAGACAGGTGACCCATGCCTCTTTTTCCTTTCTTCACATGGGTGTCCTCATAGCACATGGAGGAATCTCACTAAAAGAGAGGGTGACCTTCAATAATGGATGGCATCTCTTATCTTGGAGAAAGTAGAGGGGATGGGTTGGGTGTTGGTACAACCCATCATGTCCCCTCCTACCTCCAATTTTCGCCACTTAACTTCAGGGGAAGGTTAAGTTGACTAGATGGAGGTTACTCAAGGGTTACCCATGCCAAATGGGCCCCTGGACCCATGGGGTATAACCCAGGGTCAACTTTAACCCATACAAGACACCCCTGGTCAAGGTAAAGCACAAGAAAAGGGCCTCATAATTTAAATAAAATAAGAAATTCAAATTCAATCTCTTTACAACACAAATTATAAAATAATGTTACATGAGGGTAACCTAACCCACTCGACCATACGAAAGACCACATTACATCATTACATCAAACACAAAGAGATCTTGGTTCCTCGTGGAACCCGATCGGCTTAACAGGGAATAACAATTAACAAGGTGCGGAATGATCTCTGAGTTCTGTGGTTCGATTAGTAATTCCTGCACACTAAATTACAAGATCAGTAACCACATAAAATCATCATAGCCGAAGCAACTTAAAAAAAAACATGCATTATCATGACATAGTATTAATTAACATAAATGAAATCATATTACAATTTTCCATCATCACTTAATTCATTTTTCTGAAATGTAAACTTATCCAAACATCACCCAATTAGTTTTTCCGAAAACATAATAAAGTTTAATAGTTTGACAATTCCGGGAACTGCTATCCCACCGTTATAAAAAATAACAATAACAGTCATGTAAATAGTCGTAACAACAGTAGTAAAAAAAAAGGCGGTCCTCACAGTTCCTCATTGGTCGGTGTTGCCACCTCCTTCCTCTCCTTGGTCTATATAAGCATGCTACTTGGCTTGCATTTTGCATCCATTGCTTTTGCATCCTCTTAATGCCATTTTGCTTCTAGCATTTGCATTACTCTCTTGGAGACTAACTCTGTGTTGCTATTTTGATTTCGTATCATTTACATTCATAGTTTAGATATCTATTCTTTTGCACTAGTTTTCTAGGTTACTAATCTTTTCATATTCTAACATGGTATCAGAGCTATTCTATGTTCAAGAATAGATTTTAGTTTCCTTATTTGAGATATTCGAAGGGGGGGCTAATAAAGGTTATTCTAGGTTTTTCAAAAAACCCAGTATGCTCTTCTCTTGCATCTTCAGATGATCTAGAGAATCAGAAAAGTTTGACATAATTTTTTTAATCTCTGGGGTTTGCATATGTGTTTTGTGAAATTTGAGTGATTGTTGCATTTTTGGTTATATTGGCAACATTTCTAGTTGTTTCAATGCGTCTAGGAGGCTCGAGAAAGTTGGATGTGGCTTTCATTTCATCAAAATCAAAGATCGTTTGACACAGTTGCGGAACCGGGGTATTGTGCTCAGATCTGAAAATCAACTTTCATTCGGAGCACTTTTAGGCCAAAAGGACCCTTCCATTGTGTTTGGGAGGCCTTACAGATAAATTTTGACATATTACACTACCAGTTTCGGTGCCGAGAGTCAGAAAGGCAAATTTTTTTGTCAGAAGGCCATTTTGGCCCCCCAACACGCATTTCAGAGTAAGGTCTTTGTCAAAATTATTGTAATTTCTGCAAATATTCTTTTGTTTTCCATGCATAAAATCAAAAAATTTCATTAAAAAAGGCAGGGTTTTGTTTTTGGAAAATTTCAAAAAAAATTAAAAAAAACGTGTTTTTTTTAAATTAAAAAAAATTAATTATTAAAAGCGTTGTTCCAGTGCTTACACAATGCTTCATTGTGCTTGGGGGGGTCGGCCTCCCTTAAGGGACTGATGCCCTCCTTGGGCGTACGAGCCCTTTCATGGCTGGCACCTCCATTTTGGGGCTGCGGGTGCGACTTGGCCTTCGCTCGCTTTCAACCTATTGTTGCCCTTTTTAGGCCTTTAAAAAAATAATTTCAAAAAATTTCTGCTATTCGAGCCTCTGCTTGTCCCGGTCTAGCTTGTATGCCATTTCTGGCATGTATGCCAAAGTCACTGCCAAATTTGGCAGATTTCTACTACATTTGGCAGTATTATCAAATTTGGAGGGTCTTCTGCTAGTATTCTATTTTTCAAGGAGATTCCTTGTTGCTTGGTAGAAGACTAAAAACACTTGGCAGAGACTCCAAATTTGGCAGACCTTTAATCTAGAGGCATTTTTGGCAGAGGACTATTTTTGCGCATAGACCCCTCTTCGTTGGAGTTTTTGGTTTGGATGCTGAACTTTGAAGGCTCTGTTTAGGCTCATTTTGGCTCTTTTTCTTGAGTTTCTTTTTTTGACTTTGGCTATTTTTCTGCACTCTTCGCGGTGGTGTAGACAATTCTTAATTTTGGTGCATGGTTTCCTATAAATTGTAGATTCTCACAGGTGAAGTTGCTTAGTTCCTATTTTTTGGAACTTCGAAGGATCATAACTTTCACATACAACCTCGTATCGAGGTGATTCTTTTTTGAAAGTACATGATTTTTCGAGTATATCATAGTGGTGTTGTTAGTTTTGCTTGGCTGAGTTCTAGTATTGTACTTTCAGCATACACCCAATTTGTGGGAGTTTTGCAATGCATTGAGATCAAGACTACTAAGTATTTCTTGCTAGTGGCAGTTGTAAACGCACTAATTATAAAGTACCAAAATCTTTTTTGCTTGGGGGTTCTTTGATTGAGTGAAAAGAGGGGTTGTCCTGTGTGTGTTTTCTTCTTTTCAGCATTTCTTTTCTATATTTCTTCATCATGGATCAAACAATTTTGCCCATCCTAACTCCATACAACTACTTTGAGTGGAAATCATGCATGACAATCTACTTAAGGAAAGATGGATTACATAGGATAACAATGGGACTTGAAACTGAACCTGCTAAAGATGAAGATAAGCCTAAGTGGTTTAACAAATGTGATGAGCCATATGGAACATTGTATTTTTGTGTTTCTCCCAATTTGCTCTTTCATATTGAATCTTTGAATTCACCAAATGAAATATAGACAAAGCTAGAAACACTATTTGGCACACAAGATTCAATGAGGGGTCATATGTTGGAAAATGAGCTAATTAGTTTAAGTCTAGGTAATTTCAACACAATTCAGAATTTCTTCACCAAATTAAAATCACTAAGGCCCCAGTTAAAACAATTTGGAATTGAAAAGAAAGATGAACAACTAATTCTCACTATTCTCTCTAAGCTAAGTTCAGAATATTCTGTGTTTGTTTCTACCTTCTATGCTACTAAGGGTACACTTGGTACTCAATTCACCATGTCATCTTTAGATGAATTTGCTATCTCTCTCACACGGGAATAGGATAAGCTAATCCAGATGGGCACTCTTAAGTCCTCTAAGTCACATGCCCTAGCTACCAACCAAGGCACAAAATAATATAAAGGACAAAGTATTAACAACAAAGATAAGGATAAAAAATAAAAGAATAGCAAGGAGAAGGATCAGATACCAGTTGCTTCCTAATCTTCCAAGGGTGACAAGCCTAAGAAATAGAAGGTCTAGAATGTTACTATTGTAAAAGACCTGGTCATGATGAACATAAGTGTTTGAGAAACACATTCTTAAGAAGAAGAATATCAGTGTTCCTGAGTCTATCAAACAGAGTTCTAATGAGGGGTCTAACAAGGCAAAAGAAAACAATGGTAAAGGAAAGGGCAAGGCCCTTGTAGTAGTCACCATCCACTTGGGTTCTTGATTCGGGTGCTTTGCACCACATGGCTTCATCTAAGGAAGAGCTTGCATCTTTGGAGTCATGTACTATGCCTTCTATTTTCATGGGTGATGACACTCTTGTTGAGGTGTGTGGGAGAGGGTCTGTGTATGTGGTGGATGGCACATTCCATGATGTTCTTTGTGCGCCCTCATTATCAACTAATCTCCTGTCAGTTTATCAGATCACTCACACAGGTTCAGGCAAGCGAGTTAAGTTCACACCTAATTTAGTGGAGATTCATGAGTTGCACAGTGGTTCTATAGTTTCAGTTGGGAGAGAAGATCATCAGTCACGGCTCTATCTATTTTCTCACTTTGTTCCTAATCCTCCTTCAACTATTTTACTCACTCATTTTGATGATGTGAGTAGATTATGGCATGAGCGGTTTTGCCATCTTAACTACCACTACTTGCAGCAGCTCAACCAGTAGAGCATGGTCACAGGGTTTCCTTCAGTTTAGTTTTCAAGTGGTGTTTGCCAAGTTTACATTCTTGGTAAGCATCCTAAGGAAAATTTTGACAAAGGTAAGGCATGGAGAGCTTCACAGATACCGGAGTTAGTTCACAGTGATTTGGCTGGTCCATTTTAGCATCCTTCTTTCAGCAAGGCTAGATATCTCCTAACATTCATTGATGACTTTTCTCACTATACTTGGGTTTACTTTCTCAAATAGAAGTCATTGGTATTTGATCATTTTCAGGACTTTAAAACTTTTGTAGAGAAGCAATCCAAGAAAGCCATCAAAGTTTTGCACACTAACAATGGTGGTAAGTATGTCAACCATCATTTTGATCAGTTTTGCACTTTAGAGGGGATTGATTTATAGTATTCAGTTCCATACAATCCTTAGTAGAACAGTGTTGTAGAATGGAAGAATAGGTCCTTGAAGGAAATGGAGAATTGCATGATTCATTCCAAATCTCTTGCACCATAGTATTGGGCAGAGGCCATTAAATGTGCTTGTTATATCCAGAACCGTGTTCCTCATCGAGCCTTAAAGGGAGTCACTCCTTTTGAAGCTTGGAGTGGTCAGAAACCATCAGTTAAGCACTTTCAAGTTTTTGGCTCTCCTGCATGGGCCCACATTCCTATAGAGAAATGCAAGGCCTTGGATCCGCAGAGCAGACCTTGCATATTTGTAGGCTATCCTGATGGTGTGAAGGGTTATCAGTTTCTCCACCCTACTACACATGAGTTATTCATTGAGAGAAGTGTTCAGCTCGATGAGGGCTCTTCGAGCTCACTTTCTATCACTTCTCCACCTCCTTCTACGTTGACATTGGAGTCACTTGAGCTACACGATAGATCTTCTGATGAGTCAGATTGACCTGAGCAGTCTTCTACCTCCACTTCTGATGTTGAGAGTGATTCAGAGGTTTCACCTCCTTCCTCTCCTAGTCATCATTCAGAGGGTGATGATTCTCTTCCACATTCTCCCACTTCCAGTCCACTTTGGGCTAGACAGACTTTGTAGTCTGCAAGCGATTGGGTTGGGGATCCATCAGACACTAGGTAGACTTGTTCACAATTCCAGGATGCTCCACATGTCTTCATTGCTACTGCCTCAAATCTACAGTCTTTTCACGAGGCTTCTGGTATTCTTGAGTGGGATAAAACTATGCAGGAGGAGTATAGTTCCTTGATGAGGAACCACACTTGGGATCTTGTCCCTCTTCCTAAGGGAAGAAAACTTGTTCGATGTAAGTGGATCTATCAGACAAAATTTGTAGCAGATGGCTTAGTTGATAAGCATAAGGCTCGCTTGGTCGCTAGGGATTTTTTTATTGATGAATCTTCGCTAATTGGTGAATAGTTCATATCCGCGAATTGGGAATTGGTGAATACATTCCCACTGGCAGGGGGCCAATTCATCTAGTTTTTTTAGATCTTTAATCAAATGCATTTCAATTCACCACCCTATTAATTTTTGAGTCATTTATAGTTAGTATTTTTTCCACGGTATACTACGCGGTTCTAATGGTGATTTGCCTGGAGTTTCGAAGGCATGTTTTAATTCACTCACATATTCACCAACATCATTAAATGGTTGACATGCATGAGGACCTAATTTGCCAATATAATTAAATGGTTGACATGCATGAGGACCAATTTCTCCAGTATCATTAAATGGTTCACATGTATGAGGACCAATTTTGCCAATACCATCATAACTCCATGCTAATATGAGGGCCATATTCGCCTAGAAAATTAAAACATATGTGCTTGATGGAGGTCCATTTCACCTAACATTTATAAGTGTCCTATTAATAGTACATGGGATTCACCAAATTATTATACTACCATTTGAAAATCTTGTGGTATTCACCAAATATGCATTGATATAAATGCATTTGAAACTTTAATTAGTCCTTTACACATTTTGTTTAGCTCTGATATCTCAAATCCTTGATTCATTTCAGATCATAGAGAAGTTACAACTACAAGCATTGGAGAGTCACTGAAAGGTAAGTGATCATTTCTTTACTGTGTAATATTATAAGATTCATGTTGATTATCTATGTCTTTGTTTGGTTTCATTGTTACAGATGATATTAATTAAGTAGGAGTTAGGAGTCTAGGACTATGGAGATATCTTAATCTTGGACCCAGGGAATCAAGGATCTATATTCTATCATCTATGATTCATTCTTGAACAAAATGACATTTTTTTTTCTGTAGCTTTTAATTCGTGAGAGATGTCAAGCAAGAAGTTGTCTGAGGGTGGTGAAGGGAGGTCAAGGTCATCAAAATGGAGAAACATAAATTTGTACTTTGGCAGTGTTGGCGGTCCATCTAATGGAGCTACAACATCAGAACCTGTACCATCTATTGACTTGGATCATAATGCCACAGATGATATTCTAGGGAATACCCAAGGTAGTAGGAATTATGACAATGCCACAGATGATGTTCGAGGGAATACCCAATGTACTAAGAATGATGAGAATGCCACAAATGATGTTTGAGGGAATACCCAAGGTAGTGGGAATGATGGCAATGCCATAGATGATGTTCTAGGGAATACCCAAGGTAGCATGAATGATAATATGAATAAATCAAACTCAATAAATGATAATGAAGTTAATGAAGTTATAGAAATCAATGAAGATGAAGATCATGCAAGTGCACGCAAAGGGAAAAGAAAAGCGAAATCAAAAAAGGGGCATGAGTGGGAAATGTCAAGGAGTTTTCAGATTGATTGGGTGTCAAAATTCCCATTCATTGAATCGGTGGAGAATGCAAACAAAGATGAACCTCCCACAGAATGCAAGTGTAAGATTTACAGTTGGAAATATCATAGGGATAAGAGATTGTAGCTAAAACTTGACACTATAGAAAAACATATTGGCAAAGTTCATGAAAAAGAAATCATAGATGGAAAAGAAAAATCAGTGATAAGATGGAAAATGAAGGAAGGATGTCTTCATGTTAAGAATGCCCTTAAATATGATGCGCAAATGAAAAGAAAGGTGAAGATTCATATAGGTGGAGGTTCAATTGAAGCTCAATTTGGAAAGATGATGGGAGAAGCACAAATGGCAAAAACTATTCAGTTGGGTGTTTTTTTTCATATTTTGACCAGAGCATGTCCTATGACAGACTACCCAGAATGGGTGTCCTATAACAGACTACCTAGAATATAATAGTTTATTATCTTTTATGGGCATTCCTAATTTTCCTAACACACATTGACAGTGGATGGGAATGGGCAAGTTGTCTTGCTGATGTGGAAAAATATGATTTACAAGAAAAAATAAAAGAGTCAAGTTTTATTGCATTATCTCTAGATGAAGTTACAACAATAGATAATACTTCTTGGGTATGTATGCATGTGTGTACTATGGCAAATTATGTCTGCCAACCTCAACTACTCTTTGTTTATCAAATGAAGGAGAATGCAACATCACAAAATTTATTTGAGATAGTTAAGAAATCTTTGAATGAAATTGGAGGTATGGATGTTTGCACAATTGCCAAAAAGTTAGTGTGTGTAGGGGTGGATGGAGCTTCAGTAATGCAAGGTCATAGGAATAGTTTGTGTGTAAAGATGCAAACTTCTATTTCACCATACATGATTGGAATTCACTGCATGGCCCATAGAATGAATTTGGTGAGCAAATTTCCTACAGTATCAAAAGTCGAAGATCTAGTTTGTGAGCTCTACTCATACTTCTACTGAAGTCCCAAATGGTTTTTGGAATTTCAACATTTTACTGAGGGAATAACTGTAGGAAACAAACTTCTTAATGATGTTGATACCAGATGGATCTCTTTGCATGAACTAGAGAAAAGAGTTTTAGCAAAATATCAATCCTTGATTAGTGTAATGTATGACCATCACTTCACAGTTGATAGGGCTCCTGACCTTTTACATAGGTTAAGTGACATAGAGGCACTCCTCATTTCAGCTGGTATTCTTCCCATGCTGGAGGAAATGAATGTGCTTGTGAAAAAAGCCCAAGAAAGAACTATGTATATTTCTGAATATACTAAACTACGTCGAATGATATGCATGACCCTCGATAATCTAAATCTATCAAACAAGTGCTTCATAAGTCCAAAATTTAGCAGCTGGCACTTGATAACAAATGTGACCAATCCTGCTATTTTTTTATAGTTTAATGATAGTGGGGAGATATGTGTCTCTGTAAAGGGATTTGAGATACCAATGCACTGTTTTAACAAGGTCAGGTACATTATCAGAGAAGAACCTGTTTCAAGGGAAACTTTTGACAAGATTGTTAATTCTGTAAGTACTACTTTAAAGAATATTGTGAAATCTCTTTCCTCACAAATTAGAGATCAATTCCCTTGTGATGAGCTACTTGAAGCCATGTCTATAGTGTATCCTCAATATTGGGTCAATTGTGAGCGAAATGATTATCACAACAAGATAAAGACCTTAACAAACCATTTTTGTAGAAGTATAGAATTTGATGGACAACAAATAGAAGGAGTTTTAAATCAAACTAAGCTTAGAGAGCAATCAGGTCGATTTGCAACTTCAATGATAGAACAATTTAAACTCATGGAGGCTCCTCACCAAGAGGGATCGATAACAAAGTTTTGGGCAACCTTAAGTCAAAGAGAAATATTGCATGATGCATTATTAGAATTTTTGAAACTTGTTGATTTATGTCAAACCATGATATTGGGGTCAGTAGAGGATGAGAGAGTTTTCAGTGTACTGGGGTTCTTGAAATCAAAGATAAGAAATAAACTTGACAAGAATTTGGAAAATTGCTTGAGAATGTATACAACTAGACATGATATCCAAAATTTTCCTTTTGATAGGGCACTTGCAATCTAGAGGTCCTTATGTGAAAGAAGATGGTTGTGCAACACTTCAAAGAGTAATAGCACACATGACAGTGACACAATGAATACCAGAACCACATGTAGTGGTAGTGGTGTTGATGAGACGATCTTAAGTGGAGATATGGGGATAGAAGAGAATGAAGAACATGATCAGGATGACACTAGATATCATGGTCAGAGGGAGGAGAATCAAGATGATGAGATGATTTGGCAATTCGAAGGGATTTAGCAATTACTAGGTATTTATACTACATTTCATGTTCCAAACTCCAAAATGTTGACGACATTTTATTTGTCTATCAATGATGTACATTCTTCATTTTCAATACAAAAAATTAATATTTTAATATTATTATTGTGTGATACTAATAAGTTTTACAAGCATTCAACTAAATGCAAAGTAATTTTTCTTCTCTATAACCACAGTAGTGTTTCATTTGTTTTCCTTTATTGTATTGCATAGTAATCAACAACAGTAGCATATTAATATACAACATTAGCAAATTTTTAATGTGTATGTAGAAACCAGAGTTTTCCTGAAGTAGGCAATTAAATAATACAGATAATTTGAATAATGAACACATAAATGGATTTCAGTGTTATATTGATTTTCAAATGAAGGTCTTAAGGAGTACATTGAAGTCTTACATTTACAATGTACAATAACTTCTTCAAAACCAACTCTGCATAATGCTCTGTTGGAAACACATATTACTAAATCATTTTATCAACTTTTGTAGAGTGCTCCACTCTTTATCTAATGGAAGTGTAATTTTTCTTAACCCATGGTGACAAAGTTGTAAGTGTGATATCATTGTATAATTGATATATTTACTTGACTTGAATGTATCACTCAAAGTTCCATTCAAGGTTATCAGTGGTGTGATAGAATCCAAAAAATTTGCCTCATCAAGATTTTGAGGAAACTGGTCTTTATACAAATTCATTTTATCCTCCATATTCTTTTTGAAAGTAGCCTTTCCAATGTATCCGCATGATGGGTCAAAATCCACTAGAAAACCAAGTTTTCTGAAGTATTCTTCCTCTGTTTGCATCCTCTTTGTCAATAATGCAGCTTGTCCCAAAAGATCACGTGCTTGTTCCAGCTTCATACATTTATCATTAATAGTTGAGGCCTTTATTGTGGCATCAATACGGTTCTGAATTCCTTTCGATTCCAATTCTTCGCCATTAGCTTTGTAGATTAATTGCAAAATTTTGTTTGCATCTAACTATTTTGAATTTGCCATGTCTCCATTTTTAGCAATGTATTGTTTGAGTGTATTACTACATAATAGTAGATCATCAATGAAATCAAACATTTTAGACAAATCATCAATCCTCTTCATTATTTTCTCCCAAATGTTATGTTTTATATAAACCATTGTGTTTCTATAAAATTCAGATACTTTGTTTTGGGAGGATTTTATTTCATTTTCTACATTCTTCAGCTTTATCTGCAAATTTTTAGAGTTCTCTCTCTCTCTCTCTCTCTCTCTCTCTCCACATTTTCTTTCCACAGTTGTCCTACTTTTTATGTTGCCTTCACTTTGACACTAGCTTCATTCAAGGGTTGTTCTAATTTTTTTGAATTGGCTTTTTCAATATCATAATTATTTTTAGTTTCACTTAACATTTTCTTTAGTTTATTCACTTCCACCTCTGTCTATTTATTCACTTCACTTGTAGATGTAGAGTCGAAGTTTTTTTATCATTTTCTCTAATTCTTTGGTCTTGCTCTTTGTTGCTTTCCTCTTGGCTTTTTCATTTGCTATATCTCCTTGTAACTTTTCTATTTGAGTCTGTAACCTGTTACGTAAATCACAAAGTCAAATGAAAATGAGCAATATGAATGGAATTAACATCACTACATATATTTTCCTTCTGTTGTAACTCAATTACTGGAACCTATAACCTATCTATATTACAACTTTGATTTTTAGACAATATATTCAACAAGGTTATCGAGAAATTAAAAACAACCATACCTTTTTTTTCTCTCTCTTGCTTTAGCAATGATGTGTACACCACTTCGTTGTTCCTTTTTGATACATTAACTTTGTCAAAATATTTCATTCCAAAAAAATCCACTTGGTGTTGGAAACAAGGTGGATAACTAAGAGGGGGGGGGGTGAATCAGTTATCTTATTTATTTAACTTTCTTTTCTTCTTTAACAATTAGTGCAGTATCAAAACATATAAGCATACATGATCATGAAAGCAGAAAAGAAATCAACACACATAACACAAGGATTTTTACGTGGAAAACCTTGTTAAGAGAAAAACCACAGGGTGACTAACCCAAGATTGTATTCTCTATTAAAACAATAGAAGTACAAAATGGCACTTGCCAATTAGGGCTCACTGCCTGAGCACACTGCTCACAAGAGGCTCACTGCCTACAAGAGACTCACTATATACAAGGTATATGGAAAGTAACCAGGTGTTTGAACTAATCAGAGGCATCCACATATGCTGAGGTTTAGTTCTGGTTAGACTTAATATACTGATCTGCTGCACTTCATTCTTCCTCTGCTTAGTGTTGCTATTATGTCACATACTGTACTTGTATAGTTGCTTCCACACTACTCTCTACTTTTCTTCCAACACTATTTCTCACCACACACACCTTCATACTGAAATCCATCTCGTATATATATCAACACCAAGGATTTCAACATCTTTCTAGTCCATAACCAGAATACTCAATATATTTACAAAATACTGGTCTGTTGGCTAAATCCATGCTTAATATGTGATGCATATCAAAAATATAGACATAGAAGTCATCAATCATGTCGGCCAACTATGAATGATCCCTCAAGAAGCTTGATCACCATCAATTTCTCTTCCAAATTAAGGTCTGATGCTCTGTCAGTCAGTTCTTCCTCAGTCTACTCTGCCTGTCAGGAACCCAACACTTAGATGCTCATATATTTTCACTCTTTCATCACCGGAGGCTTAATCTCTGGAATATAGTAGACATGATACTACTATTAACTGTCCCAAGCTGCACTTTACTGAGTTACACCATCTGAGAGATCCAGACCTGATTGTCAGACCTTGCTGCATGCTCTGTTCTTGCTCACTGGACCAAGACACTTTTCAATCTGACATTCGGTAAAGACCTATTATGTGCTACAAATGTGTGGGATAAACTTTGTTGCCATCAATGACAACAATAATGAAGACACACAGTGTCTCTTGCCAACAATCTCCCCCTTTGGCATTGATGGCAACAATTAGTGAAAAATGACTAAGTGTCATAACACACTCCCCCTTTGCTGATGCTCTATCTTATGTACACTTTTGCCGGAGCCCCCACTTAGCTAGATTTCACATTTTTCACTACTCCTCACTCCCCCTTTGACATCAATGGCAAAAGGTGAAATCCGCACACCAAAATTTGCAAAAAAAAAAAATCAACCTATACATAGCCGCATAAGTATATACATGTTATACTTACATATACTTAAGTATATCTGCAAAAGTGGTTTTCAACTGGACAAATTCTATTGCCCAACTCTGCTTCATCCTATCCAAAATTGAGATGTGACCACTTAATAAAAATGCAAAAGCTTCTGCCCTCTTTAGGTCTGCCGGATCACTAGTCCAGGCTATGGTCTGAGCATCAGTTAGGGCCTCATGCATTGCCTCTAACTTAGGGATAATTATCTCTCTTAGTTCACTCATTCTACTTATTCTATTCTTCTTATCCTTTTCAAGCCTCTTTATCTCATTTATAGTGGCAATAGCCTGGCACTCTTGATTCATTATGGATGAGGTGAGAGGATCAAAACTCTGAGATAAACTTGATAGTTTACCCTCTTGTTCTTCCACCTTCTTTGCAATGTCTGATGTTACTGTGGACCAAGATAAACAAAATTTGTATAATTTTCTGCCATCATTAAGAGCATTTTCTAGGCTCTTTATTCCAATATTCAGATTTCTCCTATCATTTGCTATGAGCCCCTGTACTTCAAAGAATCTCTTACCCAAAAACTCTTTCCATACTTTCTCTTCTACTAATTTCTCCAAAGAATCAAAATGTGTGCTAACAAAATTAACAAGAGATTTCAGATTACCGAATGAGGAGGCCAAAAGATCCTTTTGAAAGGATGGAATGATTTTCTCTAGCACACCAGATGCAATCTCTATTAGCTCATAATCTTCCATGTGAGACTTCAGAAGCTTTTCTTTTGCTTTAGCTTGAGCAAAAGATGCTACCTTCATTGTTTGGACCAGAGAGAGGGAGTCAAAATTGAGTGGTCCATGAAATAGTTTTGGTTCATCTATCTCCATTAATTCCTTCATCAAGAAATTCTTCACTGCTTCTACAGTGTCTCTTGCTGGAGACTTCTTTCTTTTGTAGCCTCAGAGCTATCATTAGAGATCTTCTCTGTTTGTTCTTCTTCTCTTCCCTTTTTCTCCTCTTCTTGACTTGCTTTCTCCTCTTTTTTTGCTTCTCCTTCAGTTCTGGAGTCTTCTGGGGGATCCAGAAGAGAGATGTTTACTTCTTCATGGACTTCCTCTTCTGAAATAGAGGAAACCAAGTCCTTAGTCTTCTCCTCACCTATCTCCTTTGATTCTTCTGCAATTTTCTCAGTAGAATCTTCCTTTGATGCACTTAATCCTTCAACATCCATGGCAGAAGGTTCATCACTTATGTCTTCTATAATAGGAAGATTGAATCTTTTATATGCATTCCAGAGGATGTCTTCAGTCTATTTTGCCACCTAATCAGTCTCTCCGAGCATAAGCTTGTTCATTCTGGCTTTGCTCCGGAACTCATCCTTGCAATCCTTGAAGATCATGTTCATTTGTTTTGAAGTGATGGAAGGATAGAGATGAATAGCTATCTATTCTCGGATCTCCAAATCCTTTTCCTTGGCATTGTCTTTTCTGAGTTCAAGTACTTTCTCTAAACTCTTGGGGATTAGAGAGATGATTTCAATGAATGCTTTATTATATATGTTTAAGTACTTAACTGTAGCTTCTTCCAAGATCCTTTTGTCTGTGTCACTATACTCATCATAAAATTTTGTCATTGGTTGCAAATTCCCATCCATAGTAACTACCATGATGACATCATCAATGGAGAGAGTAGGCCTTTCAACAAATTCTTCTGCCTCTTCTTCCTTGTTTTGACCGGTAGAGGATTCCCCGGATGTTTTCTTCTTTTTCCTCATTTTCTTAACTTCTTCATCAGATTCTATTTCTTCATCATCCTTTTGGCTTATGTATGACCTTGTGGCCTTTGTCTTTGTTCTCTTCTCTCCCTTTCCGAATGTCTTGGCTTCTAGTTTTGAGTCTTTTGGGCTCTTGGAGGATTTGGTTTGGGAGGGGGCTTGTACTGGATTACTTTCTTTTTCTACTTCTTGTCTCTCCTTCTCAACTCTTTCTAATTTTTCTCTGTTTGCATCAACTACCTCTTTTGAGATGCCATATCTTTTGGCAAATTCCTCTACTTCCCTTCTCACTTTTCTCTTCATCTCCAGTTGTCTTTATTCAACATGAATTTTCACACTCAATTCTTGAAAGGTTCCAAACTTTTTAGCCTCAATGTCCTTAGGCTAACTCAGCGGGTGTTGGATATGCAGCTCCAAGATTTTCTCATCTACCTCATAGCCCATTGGTATAATCCAAACTGTCCTAGGCTCCACTGCCTCCATTAGGCATTGATCAGTGTCTACCATGAAACACACTGTATCTTTGTATTTTTCAACTAATGTTTGTGGAATTCTTTCTCTGGCCTGCATCATACTTTGGAAGTTTTTGAAGTAACCCCAAAGTGATGTACTTTGAGCCTTTGCATCACCAAGCCCATACATATAATCTCTAATTTTTATGGCAACCAGTCTGTAATTTTGCCATACCCAACCATTGGATCCGGGTAGCTCATTCATATAGTAAAAGAAGAGACATAGTATCAAGCCACCATACTTGAATGAATTCTTCTTATCCTTCTTTATTTCCAGCAAATTCTCTAATAGTTGGTTTAGGAGAAGCTCACAAAGATAATAATCAACATTTTCCCTTAGCATCTGATAAGCAGTGTATATTGTTGTTCCGAATACAGAATTCTCCCTACTAGAGTGATATATTTTATAACTAATTATCATAGAAGCAAATTTGTTATCTGGATTTGTGATATCCTCTATTGTCATTGCTCTTTTGTCAAATTTTGATTCGGTAGCCTCACTTATAGTTTAGTTCTTAACTGATTTGAGAGCAGGCAACCCACCGGATGAGTGCAAGCCAGTTACTGCCCTAATTGCATCATTTGTTATTTTGAAGGGATTCAACAACCACATGAATTTATCATGTGTTCTACTGAGAACATACCAGACCCATTCATCTTCTGCAAAATAGGGGAAGTGGATGCAATGTCCAAAATGCTTATCCCAGATGGCCATGTATTGGGGTTTAAGTTCAAATGTTTCATCTATTAATTGCTTGTGATAGATATCCATCAGCTTGGATTCCCCAAATTCCTCAATGTTGGCATGAATGTATACCCTAACATCTTCTACGTGCAGAACCCCATGCAGAATGCTAGAGAATGCGCCTAGGGGATCAACTTCTAGGGATTTGTAAGGATGTTTCTTGAACTTAGGGTGCGGCCTATCAGTGATCTTAACAACATTTGGAGTAACCATCTTTCAAAAGATTCAGAGAGAGATATTCAAGACCTATTTACGCTTCTAGGGTTCATGATAAGAGTCGAAAAGATCGTTGGTTGAATCAAATTCTTCGGTTGATCTTTGAGAGGGTTGAAGCAATCTTGTTGCAGAGCTCTTTCTTTATTCTTCTTGAATGCAAATGTGCAAATGATGAAAAAAAGAACCCTTATATTTCTGTGCAAACCCTAAATTCATATTGCAATAAATGCACACCTTAAGTCATTCTGGTTCCCTTGTTCTAATCTTGTTCTAAGAGAGATCCTTCTAAATCACTGAGATGCACTTAGCATTATTCTTGGTGATAATTGACAATCTATCTTCCTTTCTCCAATCATTCCATTTATCCGCAGATCAAGATATTTCAATTTTGAATCATACCGGATCTAACTACTAAAATCCTACTTTTACCAGATGACTATTAGACTGGACCAATCTTGGATGTTTAACCTCTTCAAAACTCCTTGCGGATCTTTTATATTTTTACCAATGGTTATTTAGATATCTCTTTAAGAACTTTTCAATCCGCAACACTCCATGTGCCAATTTTAGGCACCAATTGACTGGCTGGGGAAAATTGTTTTCTTTTGTGACTCCCCCTAAGCCAGAGCTCATTTATTTAGTTTTCGGAAGGAATATCAGCACCAGATTCTGGTGTGGATCCATCCACAACATTTTTTGTACTTCTCTTCACCCAAATCTTGTTCATTTCCCTTTGAACTTCATCCGCATTTACTTTTCCTTTTCCTTTGTCTTGATTTTGATTATGATGCACCGAACCCCTTTTATCCTGATTTTTACTTCTACAGAATTTGGCAATATGACTGGATCTATTGCAATTGTAGCAAGCTATATTTCTTTGCATATTTGACTAATATCCACTTAATTTGCATTGATTAGCAATATGTCCCATTCTATTGCATGCAAAGCATCTACCATTGAATGAATTATTTATTTGCATATTTCTACATTCATGAGATTTGTGACCATACCTTTTGTACTTAAAACATTGTCTAGAGAAGGGTGAATTAGTATGATTCATTCTTCTTCTGTACTGATTTTCTTTATGACAGAAGTTATTGCAATTGTAGCAGTATCCATTGAAGGATGGATATCTTTGAGCATTTGGTTGCCTTATCGGAGGTCTTCTAGGCTTGTACCTTGGACTTCTTGATCCAGAGTTCTTCTGACCAGATCTGGAGCTTTCACCTTTGTCATATCCCAAGCCATGCTTGTCATCTACCCTCTTTTTGGCTTTCAAGAAGAACTTCAAGTTGAGTAGAGCTTATCTTGAATTTTTCTTTGTATTCATTTGATGTTTGAAGATCCCTTTTAAGAGTGTCTATCTGATTTTCAAGTTGTTCTTCATTATCTCTAGCTTCTTCAAGATCAGATTCCAGAGCCTAATTATTCTATCCATTTTGTGGCAGTCTTTTGACTTCTCTTTGAGAGATTGTTTTAGATTATCTTCAATTTTTCTTTTCTCTTCAATTTCTTGGGTGAATTTCATAACCCCTTATTCTATTTCATGTCTTACCATAATGACCTCTTTTGATAGCTTCTCACATAGCTTGTTTTTCTCATTTAGATCTTCATTAGTATCATTAGCTTCACTTTGACTAGCTAATTGTTGAACAAGTTCCTTTCTCTTTTTCATAGAGATGCTCAATTTTTCTTTTAGTTCATTTATGAAGTCATCGGCTTGTTTTAGTCTTTCCCTCAGGTTATTGACTTCAGAGTGAGATTTCTCAAGATCATCTAGGGCAGACTGAAGTTGTTCCCTCATACCATACACATCCATTGAGATTCTTAGATCTTCCTCAAGCTATTAGGCTCTGTTTGGAGGAACTTGGCTCTGATACCAATTGTTGGAAACAAGGTGGATAACTGAGAGGGGGGTGGATCAGTTATCTTATTTATTTAACTTTATTTTCTTCTTTAACAATTAGTGCAGTATCAAAACATATAAGCATACATGATCATGAAAGAAGGAAAGAAATCAACACACATAACACAAGGATTTTTACGGGGAAAACCCTATTAAGGGAAAAACCATGGGGTGACTAACCCAAGATTGTATTCTCTGTTAAAAGAATAGAAGTACAAAATGGCATTTGCCAATTAGGGCTCACTGCCCAAGCACACTGCTCGCAAGAGGCTCACTGCCTACAAGAGACTCACTGTCTACAAGGTATATGGAAAGTAACTAGGTGTTTGAACTGATTAGAGGCATCAAAATACGCTGAGATTTAGTTCCGGTTAGGCTCAATATACTGATTTGCTACACTTCATTCTTCCTCTGCTTACTGTTGTTCTGTCACATATTGTACTTGTATAACTGCTTCCACACTACTCTCTGCTTTTCTTCGCACACTATTTCTCACCACACACACCTTCATACCAAAATCCATCTAGTATATATATCCGCACCAAGGATTTCAACATCTTTCTAGTCGGTAATCAAAATACTCAAGATATTTACAAAATACTGGTATGTCAGCTCAATCCATGCTTAATATGTGATGTGTATCAAAAATATAGACATAGAAGTCATCAATCATGTCGGCCAACTATGAATGATCCCTCAAGAAGCTTGATCACCATCAATTTCTCTTCCAGATTAAGGTCTGATGCTCTGCTGGTCAATTCTTCCTCAGTCTACTCTACCTGTCAGGAACCCAACACTTAGGTGCTCATATCTTTTCACTCTATCATCACCAGAGGCTTAATCTCTGGAATATAGTAGACATGATACTCCTATTAACTTTCCCAAGTCCGTACTTTGTTGAGTTACACCCTCTGAGAGATCCGGACCTGATTGTCAGACCTTGCTGCATGCTCTGTTCTTTCTCACCGGACCAAAACACTTTTCAATCTGACTTCCGGTAAAGACCTATTATGTGCTATGGATGTGTGGGATAAACTTTGTTGCCATCAATGACAACAATAATGAAGCCACACAGTGTCTCTTGCCAACACTTGGATGGTGCTCACATCATAGTCAGAGTGTTGCATCTGGTCCTCTGGTTTATCTTAAACTTTGGGCACAATAATCATCTAATCCATTTTTTTGATTTCTGCGTCAAATGTAGTCAATACCCTAGTTGTTGCAGGCTCTGAAGTTACAGTAGTCTCTATCTCTAGCACTTGATTCTTGTGTCTTTTAGATACTTTTGCTTTCTTTTCAAACTCATCTTTTTAATCAGAATCTGTGACACTTGACATAACTTTGAATGGAGAAGGTGTAGTTGTAGTGTTGGTGGCATCTCTAATTAATTGAGGCTGAGGATTAGCCATTCCTGTCCCAGTCACACTAACTATTGGGAATTAAGGTGTCTCAACCTTGGTAATTCCTTGTATTTATTTATTTATTGCCTATTGTGTAATTAGGATGCAAATCCTATGTTGTCATCTTGTGGGAGTTGGCATGGTGATGTGTCATCCTACATGGAAGATGACCACATGTAAATTTGTCCTCACATGAGGAGATAGGCATCCCACTTAGTGGTAGGAATATTTTGCCATGTGTCAGCATCTTAGATAGTAAGGGAATATTGACTGAAATGGTCAGGATAGATTCCTATGACAGTTCTATGACATGTAAGAGTCAGAAATAGAAGGTTCTATGACAGGTGAAGACATGTGTCAAGAAGCATCTTAGAAGAAGGCATCTTTGGATGCCCCAATGAGGGTTATGACATGTTGTAAGGGAATATGCTATTTATAGCTTGTTTATGATAGATTATCTTACAGCTATAAGATATGTCAGTATGACGGATACTATGACGGTTGTAAGAGTTGTAAGAGCATCTGTCATTGCCCAACTTGGGAATAGGTGACCTCTTTGGGATGGGGTGACTTGAAAAGTGTCAGGAATATCTTACAGTGTTGGACAAGTGTCCATTGGTGTGGGTTTTGGGACATGAGGCCATCTTGGACGCCCATCTCAAGATAGAGCCATTTTTGCCTTGTATTTTCTATATAATAGGTGCTTTGGAGAGGAGATGTATTATGTGATTGATAGGTACTGTTATGCTGCCGGTTTGTCTCCAGATACAAGTATCAAAGACTCCTGCAAGAGCATTGGCTCTGTAATTGTATTGTAACCTTCATTGTTTACGAAATACTTTGATTTGTGTTTTGGAGTATGGGGTTTTTGACCCTTAAGGGTTTTCCCCACGTATATCTTATGTCTCTCTCTTTTGTCTCATTTCTGTATGTATGTGTTTGCTGCAATATCTCCATTGTTGTTGTTAACAATTTGTAATTGTAAAGGATAAAACAAATTTGCACTCTTCTCTCCTCTTTAGATTAGTGTAGGAAGCGATTTCTACACACCTAGCTTCCTTTTAGTTGGTATCAGAGCCTGGCCAGTTTTGGTTCTAGCTTCTGGGTAGGGGTTTTTTGAGTTAATCTTAGGTTGAGTGGGAGTCTTTGTAGAGTATTATGTATCTTTTTGTAGGAAGGAGATGGCAACCACATCCGAAAGAGTAGAGGTGGAGAAGTTCAATGGCACAAATTTTGAGTTGTGGAAACTCAAGATGGAAGATCTACTTGTTGATCGTAACCTATGAGAAACCGCTGATGGAACAAAACCTACGACAATGTCACAAGCTGATTAGGACCTCAAAGATCAGAAGGCTAAGGGTCTCATAAGACTCTGTCTAGCTAACTCTGTCCTATTGAATATCCATGAGGAGAAGACCATGAAAACTCTTTGGAAGAAGTTGGGATATGTTTATCATGCCAAGTCCTTGATGAACAAGCTCTTTCTAAAAAAGAAGATGTTTGCTCTAAAGATGGAAGATGGAGGATCTATTGCAAACCATATGAATGCTTTCAACATGATTGTTGTACAGTTGACATTCGTGGGTGTGAAAATGGAGGAGAAGGATCGGTGTATGACCCTGCTTTGTTCTTTGCTAGATTCATGGGATCATCTTGTTATGTCCATCAAAAGTACTACTACCACCTTCAAGATGGATGACGTAGTGCCTTCCCTATTATCTAAAGAAATGTGGAGAAACACAACCGAGTCGGCCAAAGAAGCTCTTGTGGTTCGTGGAAGACCCAAAGAGAAAGGGAAGAACGACAAGAAAGGTGAAAAGGGTAGATCCAAATCCCATGGGAGATCCAAATCTCCTAGAAAGTCCAAGGCTCTATGTTGGAACTATCGCAAAATTGGGCATTTTCGAAAGGAATGCAAAGAGGAAAAGAAAAAGAAGAAGAAGAATGCCCCAGATTCAGATTTTGACAAGTCACAAGATGATGGTGATGCCTTCATCGTAGCCCTAGCCACCCATGCATCTGATGATGTGTGGTTGATAGATTCTTGTGCATCATTCCACATGACCTCGCATCAAAGCTAGTTCACGAAGTAAGAAGAGGTCGATGGTGGAAGAGTGTACCTGGGTGACGATTCTCATCTGAAGATTGTTGGTCATGGAAGAGTCTCAATCTGATTCCCTAATGGACAAGTGAAGGGGATTACTGGGGTTATGCACATCCTAGGCTTGGCATGGAACCTATTTTTTGTAAGTATGTTGAATGATTTAGGTGTTCAGGTTGTCTTTTTGAAGGATCTATGGTGCTTGCGAAGGGTACTCAGAGAGGTACTCTATTTCAGCTAGAGGCATGCACTTCACAGTGCAATAGTTCTTCTGACTCAAAGAAAAGAGCTGCAATCACTTCATCCCCACCATCTAAACGAGCAGTGAAGAAATCTGTTGTAACACATTCTAATGGTAGTGCACATGCTTTGGAAGTTAAGCTTCCTATTGAAAAGATTATGTTATGGCATTTGAGATATAGCCACATTGGTGACAAGGGTCTTCGAACCTTGAAAAATAAAAACTTCATTGAGGGGTTAAATGATTGTAATCTCGAGTTCAACTTTTGCAAACATTGTGTATATGGAAAGCAAAACCGTGTTCAGTTTTACTCTAGTTCTCACAAGTCTTCTAGTGTATTGGATCTTATTCATTCTGATGTGTTTGGTCCTATTAATGTTCCTTCGATTTCTAAATTTGTATATTTTATATCTTTCATAGATGATTATAGTAGAAGGACATGGGTTTATTTTATCAGAAGCAAGACTGAAGTCTTTAGTCAGTTTAAAGAGTTTAAAGACTGATAATGGTGGTGAGTTTTGTTCAGTAGAGTTCAAGAAGTTCTATAAAGAGCAAGGGATTGAAAGACATAAGACAACTCCACACACCCCGCAGAAAAATGGAGTTGTGGAGAGGATGAACAGGACACTGATGGAGAAGGCTAGGAGTATGCTTAGTGGAGCAAGCCTCGAACAAAATTTTTGGGCTGAAGTTGTTGCCACTGCTTGCTACCTGGTAAACAAGTCTCCTACATCAGCTCTTGTTGGTAAGACACCTATGGAGGTGTGGTCTAGTAAGAAGCCTTCAGTTAGACATCTTCATGTTTTTGGTTGTGAGGCATATGCACATGTGCCTAGGGAGAAACGGTCTAAATTGGAGAACAAGGCTGTTAAGTGTATTTTCATTGGCTATAGTGTTAGTGTGAAAGGATACAAGCTTTGGGATCCTATGGCTGAAAAAGTGTTGTATAGTAGAAGTGTTATCTTCAGAGAGCTAAAACCTTCTTCTGTTGTTCTACAACTAGAACAGACAAAAAAGAAAGAAGATGTGGTTCAGTTTCCTTCTACCCCTAAGAAGACTGAACTGACAGGCCTTGTGAGACCTGATCATGAGGAGAGCTGTAACATCTCTGAAAGCTCAGAAGAAGAAGCAGAACCTCAACCTCAGCCATTGAGTAGGTCTACACAAACAAGAAAGCAACCTGATAGGTTTGGTTATTCATTACTTGATTCTAGTTGTGCTTTTGCTTTACTTACTAACATTGATGAGCCTAGATCTATGAAAGAGGCTATGAGCATGAAAGATGCAGGTTCCTGGAAGGAGGCCATGAAAGATGAGATGGCTTCTTTGGAGAAGAATAAAACATGGGACTTGGTGCCTTTGCCTGAAGGATGGAAACCCATTGGATGCAAATGGGTGTTCAAGAAGAAATTCAGTGCAGATGGCAGTGTTGAAAAGTACAAGCCTAGATTGGTTGCGAAGAGGTACTCACAAGTGGAGGGAATTGATTATGGTGAAATTTTCTCTCCCATTGCAAAGCTGGCATCCATTCAGTTCTTGTTATCTCTTGCAGCTGCTTATGACTTAGAGGTAGAACAAATGGATGTGAAGACAACTTTCCTTCATGGTGACTTGGAGAAAGAGATTTACATGTCACAGCCAAAGCATTACATAGAGAAAGGTAAAGAAAATTTGCTTTGCAAGTTAAAGAAGTCTTTGTAGGGTTTGAAGCAGTCTCCTAGGATGTGGTATATGAAATTTGATGCCTTTGTGTTGTCCATTGGTTTTCTAAGATAGAAATCTGATCATTGTGTGTATTAGAAGTTTGACAATGATCGCATTCTCATTATTGCATTGTATGTTGACAATATGTTGTTGATTGGGAATGATAAGAATATGATTTCTGATTTGATGTCTTAGTTGCTAGCACAGTTTGAGATGAAAAATCTAGGGGCAGTCAGGTACATTCTGGGAATGGAAATCAGAAGAGACAGAGCTAACAGAAAACTTTGGTTAAGCTAGAGTAAGTATGTGAAGATCATGTTGGATAGGTTCAGCATGGCAGATTGTAGACCATTGTGTGTTCCTGTTTCATTGGGGACAAAGTTGTCTATTAATGATTGTCCAAAATCTCCTAGTGAGGTGGACATTAGTAGAGTACCTTATGCTAGTGTTTTTAGCAGTTTGATGTATGCTATGGTTTGCACAAGACCAGACATTGCCCAAGCAGTGGGAGTCCTTAGTCGATTTATGGCTAATCCTGGATGGGTACATTGGGATATAGTTAAGCAAGTGTTTAGATATTTGAGGGGTTCTTCTGAGTATTCCATATGCTATCATGGTAATGCTACAGGACCTCCGCATTTAGTTTGTATTCGTGGATTCTGATTGGGCAGGTGACATTGACAGCAGGAGATCCACCAATGCCTATGTGTTCACTATGTTTGGTGGTGCAATTAATTGGATGAGTAAGCGATAACATGTGGTTGCTTTGTCCATGAAAGAAGATGCATTTATGGCAGCAACTCATGCTTGCAAGGAATCCATTTGGATTAAGAGATTGTGTTTAGATATTGGTGTTGATGCAAGACATATTACGATTTTTTGTGACAATCATAGTGTGATTTGCCTAGCAAAGAATCCAACTTTCCATGCTAGAACAAAGCATATTGATGTACAGTTTCACTTCATGTGAGACATGGTAGAGGATGGGAAGGTGAATTTGGAGAAGGTAGATACTTTGAAGAATGTTGCAGATGCATTGACAAAACCAGTGGGCACAAAGAAGTTCAGAAGGTGTTCGGAGTCTATGGGCCTCTCGGCCTATAACAGTTAAATCTTGTTATTTCTATTGGCTTGGCCTATAACAGTTAAATCCTGTTATTTCTATTGGCTCTTACAAGGTGTTCAACAAGTGGGAGAATGTTGGGAATTAAGGTGTCTCAACCTTGGTAATTCCTTGTATTATTTCATTGTATTTATTTATTTATTGCCTATTGTGTAATTAGGATGCAAATCCTATGTTGTCATCTTGTGGGAGTTGGCACAGTGATGTATCATCCTACATGGAAGATGACCACATGTAAATTTATCCTCACATGAGGAGATAGGCATCCCACTTAGTGGTACGAATATTTTTCTATGTGTCAGCATCTTGAATAATATGTAAGGGAATATTGACCGAAATGGTCATGACAGATTCCTATGACATGTAAGAGTCAGAAATAGAAGGTTCTATGACAGGTGAACACATGTGTCGAGAAGCATCTTGGAAGAAGGCATCTTTGAGTTCCCCAAGGAGGGTTATGACATGTAAGGGAATGTGTTATTTATAGCCTGTTTATGACAGAATCTCTTACAGTTGTAAGATATGTCAGTATGATGGATTCTATGACGGTTGTAAGAGTCATAAGAGCATCTGTCATTGCCCAACTTGCGAATAGGCGACCTCTTTGGGATGGGGTGACTTGAAAAGTGTTAGGAACATCCTACAGTGTTAGACAAGTGTCCATAGCCATGGGTTTTGGGCCATGAGGCCATGTTGGATGCCCATCTCAAGATAGAGCCATTTTTGCCTTGTTTTTTCTATATAAATAGGTGCTTTGGAGAGGAGATGTATTATGTGATTGACAGGTACTGTTATGCTGTTACTTTGTCTCGAGATATGAGTGTCGAAGACTCCTACAAGAGCATTGGCTCTATAACTGTATTGTAACCTTCATTGTTTACAAATACATTTGAGCTATGTTTTGGAGTGTGGGGTTTTTCACCTGTAAGGGTTTTCCCCACATATATCTTGTGTCTCTCTCTTCTATCTCCATTGTTGTTGTTAACATTTTGTAATTGTAAAGGATAAAATGAATTGCACTCTCCTCTCCTCTTTAGATTAGTGTAGGAAGCAATTTTTGCACACCTAGCTTCCTTTCACTAACAATAGGAGGGGGGTGCCTTCTGGAAACAATTGCTTTGATGTGGATGTGGAATCAAAAACTACCATAATATTTTGCTTCTTAGTCTTCACAAGGCCTTGTTCTCTAAGTTTGTCTATAGTATCACCTAATGTTATTGTTGGCCTCTTCTGAGTTTGTTGTTGCGGCTCTTGTTGACCACTACTACTACTATTACCTATACCATCACCAAATTTGCCACTAGTAGCACTAGAATGTCCACCATCTCCTGCAGGAAAAGAATGAGAAACATGCAAATCAGAAGACCCTTGTGGTACTGTTAGTTGTTGAATCTCACTCTAAGGATTTAAAGCTGGAATAAATCTAATCTCTTGATTTGTATGTGTATGCCCTTTGGCTTATTCATCACCTCCAACGTTGAGTTGAATATCATTAAGTTTTCTAGGGTATACCTCTGGTACCATCCAAATGCCTTGTCCTGTGGGCCCCAAACCACCACCTTCATAACCCAAATTTTGGGCTATTGATGCCCCTGTAGCATATGTTTCTCTTGTGGTCTCACTCATACAAGGTTTGAATGCATAGGCACTAAGATCTATGGGTTGGTCTTTATCTTCATCATCAATTTCACCATTAGTTGCTTTAGTGATAGGAGGATGCTATATATCCCACAATTTGCTGAACTCTTCATCTTCTGAGATTTCTTTGAATTCTATAGTAGCTTTTGGATCACCAAGATCCTTCCTCATAGACCAAAAAATACTAATTTTTTAGTGTGACCATTGTTTCTATGTATCAGCATCTCTTAGAGTCTGTGGAATTTTTGTATACTTCAATTTTTGAGCAGCTTTTCTATAGAAATTGTTACATATCTCTTGTTTGCTAGTGCCACCTCTACATCTCTCTATGTTTGTGGAAATAGATGCAATCCCATTATTTCTGATGGCAATATTTCAAAAGAAATACCTCTTTGAGTAGTAGTTTTTTTATGACTTTTCTGACCTCATCCCAAGAATTCTTGTTTCTCAACATTTCTAGCAGGGGTTTACTTTCATGTTGAATTCTAGTTGGAGTGTTCTTATTGGCCACAAGACTTGTTTTAATCACATCACATGGGTCATACTGCCAATGAGAGTCAACATAAAATTTAAAAAGTTGTAAAATTTCATGTGCCACAGTGAATGCTTTTCTCTTGAATGTGAACCCTCCACATGAAAAAGGTAAGGAAATATGCTCTTCTTTTGCTAACTAACAAAGTGCAACTAATTTGTACTCTCCATCTATCATATGTATTCCAATGCAAAAACCCTCTATGTCACATGTATTGGAAGTTTGTGGGGCTCTATTCCTAATTCATAAAATCTTACGACAATATATTCCTCCATGAAGTAACAGTTAGCTAATTGTATTTCTTTTCCCAGTTGAATGCAATTTCTATAAGACTTGGGCAATCTAGGTATTGGAGTATTTTTAATGGCTTGATACAATGGAGCCAAAAAGTAGTCCACAAAATGATTGTAGTTCTTTTGATTATGATACATCTTTATCTTATGGGTCTAATCAATTAGTCCATTTTTATCTTACTGAATTTGAAGCTTGTTGTCCTAAAACATCCCAACAAACTGCACTAGAAAAAAATAGCATAAGTAGGTTGTGAACCTAAATGTCTTTCTATTGGAACTGGGAGTGGGAGTTTCACTTTTACTTCATTTAATCATTAAAAACTGATCATGCATGGATTCTGTAATGTGCTCAAGAAATCTGTATTTAGCAGGTGGATTGCATTGATGGATATTGTATACCATTTCAAGGAGGCTTGCATCCACTTGACTATTATTATCCAATCCAAGGCAAAACACTAGCATGGAAATAGTATCCTAAACCCATGATTTACAAAAATCAATTTTATAAGGAGGCTTACAATTCTGATTGAGTAGGGCACCATCCAATGTTAGAGATTTGATAGAAAAATTATCATTTTCACTAACTACTTCATAAGTACTAGCAAGTTTTTCTAGGTTTAAGTGGACTTTTCTGCATTCTTCAATGGTAAAACCCAATAATTTGCCAAAATATTCTCCATTAATATGAAGCATTACTTCCTGGCTATCTTTTATAACAATTGCTTTTCTATTTTCATCATAATTCTCGGCACAAACCATGATAAATTTAGGGCAAGGGAAAACCTCAGGGAACATCAGGCGTCCTAATCCAAGCACCCATGGTGTAGTCATCCCGCTATTTGGTATTGTTTTTTTGGGTTAGATTGCACTTGACGTACCTTATCCTCCAATGAAAATCTAAGTGTTGAGGTAAACCTTCCAAAGGTTACAAGGTCATAAATATCATGGTATTCATCTATAAAACTTGGGGTTTTAAGTAGTCTGACATAGTCTGTTTTATTTCTTTCTTTGGTATTCCCCATTTTTGGTCTAGTAGTACTGGTAGACATGTTTGTAAACACTCAACCCTAAACCCTAGTCCCCAAGATTGAAAAAATTAAACTTTCAAGGAGAATAGTAATAGCAATAGTAATAGGAATGAAGTATTTCTATATTTCACTTACTCTGAAAGAAGAATACAAATACTGGCAATGAGTGACTCTGTAGCATCGCACAATCGATATTAATTTTTTTGGTGCACTGCAATCTCCTTGAGTCCTTAGCCCTCTCGCTTCCCAATAGTATTAATTAAAATTGCTAAATGCTAAGTGCCAACTGTGAAGTAAAGCGAGTGAAACATGTTACATTCCTTTATTAGTCATAAATTTTATTTTATTCTCAAGGAAGTTAATTTGTTTTAAAGTTATTATATTCTATTCTATTCTTCAATTTCAATACAAGGTTGTAGTTGTAGTTGTACTGAGTACTCCCACTTCAAATGAAATTTAAGGATGGCATGCAAGTATGCGACCTAAATTAATAATTTAATACTTATATAGCATGTACGTCGAGCGGTGGAATTGAAAACTATTGTATAATCTCAACCATTGATCTTTGTAAATCTAATGGTTCTTGATTGATTTTGGATGTTTGAGTTCGCAAGTCTAGTGCTCCGGACTTTCATTCTGAAATTCAACTACAGCTATTCATCTGGCATCGAAACTTTTATCAAACTGTGATACATGGCGCTAAAGTCTAAAGCTCCCTTTATATGAAGTCAGGCCCACTTTAATGATATAATATAGGTTAGACATATTATATAATAATTATAATTAATATTATATAAAATATTATAATATAGGTTTAAGGTTAGATATATTATTATATTATATTATATAATAATTATATTATATCATATATAATATTATTCATCTGTTGATCTTTGTAAATCTAACAGCTCTAGATTGATTCCAGAGGTATGAGTTCGCAAGTCTAGCACTCCAGACATTTCATCCTGGAATTGAACTACAGTCATTCAACTGGCAACGATATATTGGATAATTATTAGATATATAATTATATATATTATTATAATATGTTATATAATATATAATATTGATGGTGGTGTTTTAAGGTGCTTGACTAATAAAGATATAATGGTCTAGCACATTGTGCAACTTTAAAGTGTTTGTCCTTCGTTCAAGGTTGCGATATGGCACTGACATGCAACATTGAAAAGATCAAGGTCTGGTCTTGATCGAACAGTTGATATTAAAAGGATGTGATCATTTGCACTTTGTGGCATGCTATGTTTAATTGACAAATAAATGAGGCGACAATAGGAAATAAATGGATTTCATCCTCCATTTTGAATTCCATTATGCACATTGCAAATGCAATTCCGAGCATACTAAAGAATGAAGACTTATACAAGTTGAAGTAGGTTTTGATTGAGTAGCACTGTAGCTAGTGATTATGACTTCAAAGTTCAGGTGCGGGGTGACTGCATAAACTAGTATGTTAAATCTTGATCAATAGGGATATCTTTGACCTACATAATTGCATTTGAACATTGAGGAAAACCAAATTGATTCCCCTCCCAAGTTGTTAGAGTTGTCAAGCCCTCAACCCCTTTTTTCCTTGTAGCCTGTCCTACTCCTTTTGCCTGTAATCATGAGTCAGAGGTCCAGCTATGGGGGTAAAATGAAGAGGGATTTATCCCAAGACCTTATAAACTAGCTCCCGAGATCTTATAAAAAATATAAACATGCCCAGGGTACCGAGGAATTGACAGATAGGTAAATAATGATTTTCATAGTTACATTAAGGATGCAATCCTACCAATAGGAGGGTGGAAGCTATTTGAGTTTGGATACAACTCTCGTGCCCTGGAAAAACCCATTTCACACATTTGGGATTTGGATTTAGGGAAATTAGTTGTCCCCAATGTATTTGTAAATGTGGACCTAATTCAAGCAATTAGCTGGAGGTACAATTCAAACACTCGGATGCTATCAAATTATGAGGGTAAGCAACTTTTCCATCTAAACATAGAATTGATAATTGGAGTGTTTGGTCTGAACCCCGTAGCCCCTGAAAGAATTGTTGTTGAGGAGCTAAAGAAGGAATACAACAGAAATAGGAAGGCTTACAAAACCTACAAGTTACCTCTTCACAGGCCAAGAAGCATGGGAAAGCATTTGAAAATATCTGACCTTGAAACAAAGCCTTTCGGCATTGACATGTTTGAAAACTACTTTGTGAAGACTTGCTATGCCCTCTATCAAGTTTTTGGGATTGATTATAATCCCCTAATACCAAATCATTTATTGGTCATGGTTGTTGATATAAAAGATAAATACCAGTATAGAAGATTTGATTATGCTACAAATCTGGTTGAATAAATCCACAAGGAATTGGTAGAATTCAAATAGGGAGATAATGCCCCCACCTTTTCTAGGTATTCCTTGTTATGCCATATTTTATTGCACTATGGAAGAAGATTCTAGGGTAGTGAATTGCAAATCCAACATCAGACCAAGGATGAAGAGCCTATGCAAATTCAAGGCAGAGTACACTTATGGGACTCGTTTTGCAGCAATGCAAATTGCATGGTGTTTGAGGAGCATTTTGTACAAAGGGTGTTGGGACTATTAGGATAGGAGAGGCCTAGACTCTCCAAGGAGATAATGGACTTTCTAAGGCCTTTGGAGAGAAAACTAGATGGTGTGATTGGTTCCTTTATAGGAATGTAACTATAATCAAGGTTTATGGGGCAAATGTTAGACCCCACTTATTGCCCAAGAATGTGCCAAACAGGGTTGCATTTTTGGAGATTATGTGGCAGCTGAATGAATCTGATAAGTTTTACTTGAGAAATAGTAAAAAGGGGACTTTCCTTACTTCAACAATCAGTTTCCTTGGTTTCTTTATCAGTGCTAAAGAAGGTTTGGAGGTATGCTTGGCAAAATTGCAACAATACAGACTTCCCACAACAAACCATAGGAATTATGACCTTGAGCACTTTATTGACAGTGTAAGGAGAGGGAAACACATATTAGAGTTCCAACATTGTTTCGATGAGTAGGAGGATTTGCTTAGAAATTATGTTTTAGAGGCAAAGATCAAATTGAGAAGAGAAAATTGGGGTCTCATTCTCCTTGGAGATAGGCAAAGGAAGTTGAAGAACCCTACATATAATGGTGCCTTCAGTGAAATTGATGATCCTATTCTTAGGATGCAAGTGATGTTGGAACATGTTGAGGAACTCAAGTTTGTAGCCAAAAGGAAGCCAGTGTCCCCTGAGAAGCAACAGTTGCCCAAGGAAAATATTGAAGAACCTGCTCAATCTATGGTTGAGGAGGTTACAGGAGAGGCATGGAGTTCACTTTCCCCCTGAACCAACTGTTGAAAATAAACCTTTAGTTGATTACTCCTTGACAAAAGAGGTTGAGGAAAACCAAATTGACTTTGATGAGGTGCAACAGGTGTTAAGGTCACCTGTTAGGAATGAAATACATCTTCCAATGCCTCCCCCATCAAGAACTTTATTGAGCCAACAAGAAAGTAGTGCAGCTGTAAAAGATGTCAGGGCATTGGCTTGCAAGGAATTTCTATTTGATGATGAATTCATTAAATCAAAGGAATTTAGAGATTTACTTATGCAGAGGAACTCTAAGATGTACCTGAAGAAGTTGAATGAGGAACAGGGTAAAGTTGAAAATGGGGATAAGGTGGCAATTGCTCAGAGGGTTTTGAAGGACGTTGACATGGATGTTAGTAGCATTACCCCTAAGGAAGGAAGAAGGTTAGTAAAGGAAATTGGTTTATTCCTCTTGCCAGAATGGGATATCTCATCCAATATTGCTATGGATACTATTAGAAGGCAAGATGAATTTGAAGATGAAGAATTGACACATGAGCACACAAAAAAATTGTTTGGAGTAGGTTTTAATGCCAATCATGAGACTTTGGCTATTTGTTCTATGGCTCCATGTGATAATAAACCACAAATGGCAAGGGATATAAATGAGCTCACATGCCAATTAATTGTGAGAAGATTAATTGACACCACCGCCCCTCAGGCTGCATCCTTGGTGGTAGCTACAACAAAATAAAGTGAAGATGCAACAAAGAAGATACAAGCAGAACTAGACAAACAAAGGTAGGATTATGTGAAGCTATTACATGAGTACAACAAGCTCAAATCACTTGTTCCTTCCATTGGTATTGAATTCTTATCAGCACCTTCTATGTCTAGTCCAAAGAGTTCATTAGGATATGAAGGAGATTCTAATGGTGTTACTGAATTATGAGAGAATTTGAGGAGGAACAGTCTGATTGACAAACTTAAAAAAGAGCACAAAAGTGAGTAGGTAGCTTTGATTAAAAAACTTCTTGGATCATCAGATGAGTGAAGTGTTGAATAAACTAGATGATGCATGGGTTTGTCTAAGTAATTTGGAAAAGGCAATTGAAAGCCACACTATCAATGAGTCATCCTTAAGGGATATTCTAGGTGCTTGGATTCCCCGTGTGCATGTGATGAATCATATTTATAATAGTGCCAGCATAGGTTTTGATGTGCCAGATGGAATGATTGACACACATGAAATAATAGGCCTTTTGAATGAAGTCTCCATTTTTCATGACCAGCTTGATATAATGCTGAAGGACAGATTTAATAGCTTTAAGTCTCTTGAAAAGTATTCCCTGCCGCCAGTTTGTACTAAAATTGGCACTGAAAAGTCTCTGTTAGATTGGAAAGCACAATTTGGTAGCATAGTTCCTATCTCCATCAAATCAATCATCACTGGGAGCAAGATTGATCATGTGCAATGTAATCCTCAAATGGATAGGCTATTAAATTTAGAATTTGGCTTGAGTAGTTTCATAAAAGAAACTAAAATATTGTTAGACGCCAAGTACACAACTTATATGCAAAGAGTTCATAAAATTTTGAAGTACAACTGACCAGCAAAGGAGGAATATAATGTATGGGTGCAGAAGTATGTGATGTAATCACCATCTATAATTTTATGTCTAGTCTATGTTTAGGAGTAATGAATTATAGGTGATTTTGGTCTGTGCAGTGTGAATACTTTTGTATGATGTATTCTCCCCAATTGAATTAAATGATAGAATGCAAACTATTTATGCATCAGAGCATATTATCAAATTATCTCCATTTGTACTTTTTGTAATTGATGATTGAGAATTTGAGAATTAATACAATCAAGGATTTATAAATTATTACTTCTCTCATGATGAATCTTACTAGTAGTTTTAATTATTTCTGATAACTTATAACTTTTAGAGTAACTTATTCTAAACCTTATTAGATTAAAATTTAAAACCTTATTCTAAACCTTATTAGCTTTATCATATATTATTTTATTATCTGATAATAATGTAATATATGATAATTATTAATAATTATAATAATTATATAATAAATATATGATAATAATAGGTTCTAAAGGTCAGTTCCTTGTTAAATGGCTTAATCTATTATCTAACTTTGTCTAGAGACTAGAGAAAAGAGGCAGCAACAACTAAAACGAATGTTCAAAACAAAAGAAGCAATACACCAAGATTAAAATATATTATCCTTGAAGATTAAATTCAATAGTTAACAAAATAAAATGCACACATCAATAGCAATGTAGGGAGTAATTAATTATCCAAAAGTAATAACAAAAATATGATAGAAACACAATTCTACAACTTCATATGTTAATCGAATAATAACTAATAGAATAAAATAAACACATCAATAATATTGTAGAAAGTAATTAATCATCCAAAATAATTATAATAATAGGATAGAAACACATTTTTTGATCAGTAAACTGCACCATGTGCAAGAAATTATATTAATACAAAAAGATTTACATTCGGTTCGAGCCTAGAAGGCTCTTCACAGATTAATACAAGAGCACTCAATTGTGCCAAAAAAATAAAAGCACTATATAGAGGCTTCATGCTACCATAGAAATCCCCAGCCCCTTGACTCCTTGAAAACTTGCCACCCTACCACCCTAGCATGGCAATTTCAAAAAAAGTGGCCTCGGGAGCCCGACCACTCCTATGGCCCATAGAATTCCCCTGCACTCACAGTGGCTGCGAAGTGATCAATCCATATCAGAGTATCCTCTCTATCCATTACAATTGCCCACCAAAGAAAGTCTCTCCCATGAGCCACACTGTAGTGCCCTTCATTTTGCTTTTTGATAGACTGATAGTTGTTTCATTTGATCTAGACATTATGACATATTGTTGATGATGGATTTACTGTTTTGATGTTAGTTGATGATACTTATTGATTTCCTACTGCTATGATGACACTTGATGATACTATTAGTACTGGTGTTTTATGCTTATGTCATGATTAGTTATGGATTTAATTGTCTATGTGGATCAATCTTATTATGAGTATCATGTGATTATCTGATGATGGTTCTTATTTAGTCGTTTAGTAACTGATTGTTTTATCTTAATTGTTAAGCAATTGTATGTTATTTATAATGTGGTTATTTGTTTGATACATTGGTGAAAGGGACAGTGTCGCATTACTCATGTGTGAGTACCTTGCTACGCTGTGATTCCCTTCCACGATGTGTTTGACTTTATGATTATATATATATGTCTATTTATTCGACCATTTTGTTTGTTGCAGGATGCAGGTATCAGGCATCGACTCTACCTAAATTGACAGGTCTGAGCGTGCCTTAACACCAATGGAAATTGTGGAATTGAGATAACGTAAGGTCCCTCAACTTATCACCATCCTCGAAGAGGATGAGTATTCAGTCCTATGTCCCGTCGGTAAGGTCGGTTTGGGCATGACTGTAAGTCACTGTTTTCGATCATGTTTTGTTGTCAGGTTTTGTTCAGCATGTGGTTATTCAAGTTGTAATTGTGTGATTATTGTTTCAGTTAATTGTTTCATTAAAATAGAAATTTTTAGTCCACTTTAATAAATAAATAATAATATTTTGAGGTAAATAAAATGTTTTAAAATGGGAATTTAATTGATAATTTTAATTTGAAAAATAATTCTTTTAACAAGTATAATATTCTATTAGTGTTCATAAAATAAATTTATTTTTGTGTGTTGTCATAAAATATTCTATACTCTAATTTAAGATCAATAAATAATGAAATTTGTGAGATGTAGTAAATACTAAATAAATAAAAATAGAAAGAATCTTTCTATGCAGTGGAAAATTAAATGAATTGTTTTGAGAATTGAAATAGGTGGAGAGAGTGGGTAGTTAGTAATGGGTGAATGAATTTATTGTTCTTGAATTTATTGTATTTGCTATTTTATGTTTTCTGAGTGTATATTTGGGGGAGATGAGATATTCTTTTGGGGGGGTTCGTTTCTGGAAGATGCTTGATAGAAGGTGTTTAAATAGAAATATTTGTTGGCCTGTCAAGGAGGAGGGGGATAGAAAGCTTATGAAGTAGGAAGCTGGATGAAATGTTGGAGATAAAAACAACCATCACTGAAGGTATGGATTTGAATTTATCTCTTCTCTTTGAGGCATTTTCTCTGTACAAGTGCCTTGACTACAAATCTACACTTATTTTAAATAGTTTTGAAACCTTTGTTTTGACATTATATATTGCGTGTATCATTCAATCAAGGCATGATTAGTAAAGTTGCATCTTGGCATAAAACTAGATTCTTGGGCTATTAAATATTTTTACTTCACCTATGTTGGTTTTTATTTCTGAGCTTGTCGGTGATCAATTTTTGTATGAACTTGCATACACTATTGATTTGATTGATTGAAAATTTATGTCTCTAAATCTTTTTGTTGTGCCTCTAAATCTTTACATTAAGCTTCTGAATCTTTTAGTCGTGCCCTTATATTCTAATCCTTGGCATCTCATGGATTTTTGCTCAGCGTCATGAATGCATTCATTTCTTTTTTTAGCCTTTTCAATAATCCATTTTGGCGTATCCTGCAGTTGTAACCCTTATTGCATTACACCTTCAGTTGATCTTTATGAATGCATGGTTGAACTCCTTGCCGTACTTGTTATCTTGAAGACACCCTAGACCTTATCATTGAGATACCTGTTAAATCTGTGTTGAATGTATCGATGTGTATTTTTTGATGTATCAGATCATGTGCCAAAGTTAACCATCCTCATTTTGTAAAAACGTGACTTGTTTATGCTCCTCTCTTTAAACCTATTGATTGCCTTAATCCTGCTATTTGATTTAAACATGCTAATCATTTTTCCTGCAAGTTCCTTTAACCTTCGCATCAAACCTATTCGTGCATTGCCGAAATCATTGCAATCCATCTTTTGATACTTCTTGAGGCATTCTCTCAAGCAGAGGACATGCCTACACTGTGCTTCCTCTTTCGCAACTATCTACAAGAGCAATCCAACTATAATATTTGATCTTGAATCCATCTATTTCATGCATCAATGGTTGTCTTACCTATTCCAAGCTCCCATTTTGGTGCAGACCGAATAGGATGTTGATAAAAATTGCTAATCTGGTCTCAGACTTGTCAATCGTGTTGCTGAAAGTTTCTAAAAGTCTTTTCTACAAATCCACTTTGTGGGTATCATGCAATCTATGCATTCCATGTGATAGCCTCTCTTAGGGGTGTCCCACCAAATAGTTCGCACGCTTGTTGCGTGTTCACAATCGCTATGCTTGAATTTTTTTTTTTCAAAACCTTAATAACAAATCCATTTTGTTCATACCCTGCAACCACTGCATTTCATGAGATGAACTCTCTTTGAGGAGTTCTATCATCAGAGTGGCCTGTGATCCCACCCTTTTATTTCAATTTTTATTTTAATTTTGTTTATTGAAGACTCATTGTTAGAATTTCTTATAGATACTTTCTTTTATTAGAAATTGAATCATAGGAAGTTTTATTTATTAAAAATTGTTTTAGAAAATTCCTTATTAGATAGCTTCATCTATTAGGAAGCTTCATTTTGTAGAATTTTATCTATCAGGAAGTTCTACAAATTTTATTATTAAATTAGGACATAATTTATATAATGCAATTGAGTATTAGCCAAATCGTAGATAACTTAAATATTATCCCTATGTTACTTTATCCATTTAGATTATGTTATTAAAATTTATTGATTAGATTATTGGTTTATTGAACGGAATAAGTTAAAGAAAATTGGTGAATTTAGTTTGTAGTTGTTTTAATTCAAATTAATGAAAATTGGAATATTTATAGATGTAAATGTTGATTAATCTAAAGTTAAATTAGTATTGATTTTTTTATTATGAATCTTTAGTTGAGATTAGATTATAAACATTGTATTTAGATAATTACTTCATTTCGTGTTAAATTACATTATGTAAGTGAAATTTTGTCGTAGGTTGTAGATAGGGGGTCAAGGTGCAAGTTGTTATGGTTTAATTCCAGAGGCCTAGAAGGTTTATGTTTTAATTCATGTAATGTGTTGGATGGTGTCTTGAAATAAGGTGTTATGAGAGCAAGATGTCTCTTACAAGGTCTTGGTAGTCATAAATGAGTAAGAATGTGGTTTATTCTTGATGTGTTTGCTTCAATTGGAAGTATTGGGATTTAGTCCTTGTGGTTATGTTTTGTATGCAAGAAGGGAAATGCCTTGCATTGTATATGTGAACTTGTCATTATGATGATTCTTATTTTGATTGATAGGGTCTTCTAGATGCAGATAGGGAAGTGGCTTTCAATGTGGGGTCGGTGCCCAAAGTGGCTGCCATGATAACCCATTGAAAGTTGAGTTCAAAGTTGTGTCACACTTTTATAAAGGAAATGGCCAACGCTGATCCAACTTTTAAACTTGAATCACTAAAAAGTGACATATATGTTTTGAATTTTGAAATGATCTAAACTAATAAAATATTTATTTTTTAGTATATTTTATTATTGTATTTTTTAAAAAAATTTAAAAAATTATTTGAATATAGTTTTTAATAAATTGACACTATAATTTAATTGCTGATAAAATGCTCAAAAATGAAGTTACATGAGACATCAATCTTTATATAGTAATTTTTTTTTTCTTCAATTTTTTTGTGTGTATTTATAACTTGAAACTTTAGTGCATGAATATATTTTTTTCCAATTTTGATAAATATACATTTTTAAATAAATAATAAAATGTGTGTGTATTAAAACGTAGTTGTTTCCATTTGACGTCAACTTTCATATTAACTATTTATCAAAAATAGAAAAAAAATGATACCATCTTGATATAGATTCTTTTATCTAGTGCATCATTTTTTTTTTAATTTTTTTTAATAAGTTTTACTATTTTTCCTTGACATGGTAATCAACCTAATGTTTTATGATGATAACCTACTTTTAGTAAAAAAAGAAAGGAAAATATAATAATAATTAAACTATTAAAATATATATAGTTTTGAGAACTAAACTTATAGATCTACAAAAGGGTATTTTTATATTTTTAAAAAAATGTTATTTACACGAGTAGAAGTCGAAATATCAAGTTTTTCAAAAAAAAAAAAATTGGTAGATTGGCCTCATAGTGGTGCTACATATGCATTTAGCCAACAATTTTAGTTGAAAAAGTTGTGGACATATCTAACTTAGCTAGAATGAATCTTACAAGATCATTTGTTTGACCAAAATTAATTTTTAGTTAGAAATACTTAAATTCACTTGTGCTGATAAGTCAGCTGAAAGTGTGACACAACTTTGTACTTTTACCCTGATAACCTAATAATTAATCTAGGGGGTTGGGTAGTACCTCACTAAATAAGATAATTAGATGCCTCACCCATGCTTGTAGTGCTCATTTAGGCTAAGGATGGGATGAGAAGGCTTGACCTTAGAAAGATCAACTTCCTTGTCCTCACGAAAGGAATGTTGGTTCCGCATGTGTCACCCTATGGGGCTGACATCTAGTGAGAGACTGTCAGGATAACCATAGATGGGGGCCGATGTCTAGTGGGAGACTATCAGGATAACCCATGTCAGGACCATGCGATGACACTCTCCCTACTGTAGTCTAGCATTCCCTAGTTGTGCTCTCCCCATTCATTATGTGTTTGCCTCTAGAGGTAATGGTTGAGTTACTTGTGATGTTCATATTGACTGTGTTGTGTTGGCATCCAGGGTAGTCCTTGCACCTGTCGGTCTGTTGTTTTCTTGACTGTTTCATGTTGTGGGACCTTATTGTTATCTCCTAGCACAGGGGTGGACCTTAGGGTTCCACATAGTCGGGTGCTTGTGCTTATCTCCATTAGTTTTCTTGTTATTGTTCATGTGCAAGGAGGATATATCACATGTAGTAGATCATCTCTATTGTTTTAGCTTGAGGAGATAGATACTTATGTTTATATTCTAGCCTTGTATATCAGTTGAACCATGTATTATTATAACGATGTATACTCTCCAATGTAATCAAGAAGGGACATTGTAAACATTGTATCGATGTATTCTTTTGTAAAGGGAGATGTAAATATATTTGTAATCTTTATGCAAGATCTTGACGTTTACTTATCTGATGTCATATTATGAAAGAAATGTATGTGTTGATTCATTTGTTGCATTTGGAATTAGAATGAACCATGGTTGTTAGTTAGATCATGTTAAAATTTAGTAATGCAGCCATGAAATCCCTAGAGGTTATAGCTTAACTTAGATGATATGTATATGATTGCATTTTGTTGTTATTTCTTCTTTAAACAAAACAAAAAAAAATTGTCCTCATGTTTAGCATAGTTAAGATTTTCTCTAGGGTTTCGTGGCAGGGAGTTACACACACAAAGCCTCTGCCTTCCTAGTTGTTGCTCATTCATATTTAGCAGGGATGATTGCCTAGCTATGCCCTTCTCTTCCTCCTACAACTTCTCCAGGTCTCTTGGCCACGGGATCCTGACCCAAAATTCTACAAAAATTGCCACATCTATGTTGTTTAGAAGAATATCTGGAATGAATACCTCTCGTAGAATCACCAATGCATCCACCTTTGCCTTTCCCAGGTCAAACAAAGAAGCCAAAAAGAATGAGGAAATGTTTGTATTTACCCTGTATCTGTCCTCCGAGAGCAAGAAGTCTTTACCCATGACGATCTTCATTGTCTCAACGAAGAGTCTATTTTGTTGCTTACAAATGATCATCAGTGTGCAATTTGTGATACAACCCAGAAAGGCGACCTAACGCTTATTGCAGCAAAGCCTTATGGGAGTCTCCATCCTATATTTTGAGCAAGCCAATCGAGTGTCATTTTGTTGAAGACCTCCAAGATTTAAAGGAAGTTCATTAATTAACACACACCTCAGGTGAAAGGTGCATTTATTCGTTGTCTAGATTTTTGTAGTGTCAATCTTCATCTCATGTGAGTATCATCTGACTCTCCCAATTCCTTGCGTTGGTAGGGTTGTTAGAAGCTCTCGTACAAGAGCCATTTAATGCCTAGGAAAAGTATTTCACATCCCACCAAAGGCAATCAATGGCTTCACTAATATGTAATGCCTGGGAAAAGTATTCCTGCTTCAATCATTATATAATAATAATTAATAATATATAACTATTATTATATTATATATTTTATTAGTATTAATAATAATAATATATAATATAATAAATATATTGTATTAGTATTGATAATAATATATTATATTGATATAATATATTATAATATATAATAATTATTCAACCGTTGGCATTCAATAATAATATATAAACATGGCGCCTTATCGCACCATCGCAACTTTTATTTTTTAGCTTAAAGCAAGGTTGTGATGAGGCAAATCCTTACGACAAGACAATAGAGACCACCACATGTCAGAACCTCAGAGGGGATATGCCCGAGGCCCTGATAAATATTAAAAATATATAAAAATAATATTAAAATAGATCTGGGTGATTAAAAACAAGGACCCATAGGGAATACGTGGTGTCTTTGCACACGATCACAACTTCAAAAATATAAGTTTAAATGGAGGTTGCAACGCCCATGACGGAATCAGACTTAGAATAAAATAAAGGGGCTCAGGGCTGGTAACTTAGAGCAAAGGGGCCAATAACTCAATGACCACCAAGGGGATAAAGAACTTAAGTTGGGGAAACTGGCTACATAGGTCAATGGATAATTAGAAGGATAAACCTTAAACACCTTAGACAACACTAGCCGCAGTGTTTTTACTTGGGGATTTTGCAGAGTGAATCATGATAACACATCAATTTACCTTTGCCCTTTTTATACATCGCTATAACATAACACATCAATTTATCTTTGCCCTTTTTATACATCGCTATACATTGCCATTGAACTCATTTTATTTCCATGTGATGAATGTTATTTAATATTGAAAATTTGAACCATTTGTGATCTATATACATTGCAATTTGCCATTGAACTCACGTCAATTTCAAACCGTAATTACTTCTATATTTTTTATTAAAATTTAAAATCACCCTTCAAAAAGATTAGGGAATTACATTGTACATGAACATCTAACCAACCTTAAAGTTCCAAACAAAACTCTATCCTTCGACCTTGAAAGCTTGCTTTGATCCTCCAAAATCTTTTTGTTTCCTCTTTTCGACGATGCTTAATGAATATTTCACTATAGTCCATAATTATCCTATTAATAGGTATTGGCTCCGTTACAAATTTAGTTATGTGCTCATTCACAATGTCAGTAAATGATTTTCTATGGAACCTTGCTTTATATGTACAAGAAACCACTAGGTATGTGTAACAATAAGGCTAGTAAAGGAGAACTAAATTGATTTTCTCAAGGTCACTGGCAATTGAGTTACAATACCAATTCCATGTGTCAATTCAAATTTCTAGTTTCTCATACATGCATGCATGTGTGGGATAATGAACCCACCACCCATAATAGAATGCATCATTTGCAAATGTTAAAAGTGTCGATTCTTGACATGATTTATTCCACTTGACAAATGCTCGTATTTCTTCATTCTGAGAAATGTAAAGCAATAACATCCTGCGTAGCCACACACAAATAAAAATTTCCATCATACTTATTACTATTCTACATCTGTTAACTGAGAACTCTATCACACATTTAAATTCAAAATCATGAATGAACACAAAATAAGTACTTGATAACTTACTTTCTTCACATAGCTGCTGTAATGAAAGCCATTACTTTGAACTTTTACAGTAACTTATTGATTCTTCTACCATCTGAAACTTAGTAATGCAATATAAAGTTGAAACAATAAACACTATCATATATAGATGACATGTACTATCATGACAAATGGGTAATAAATAACAAGAAACTCCATTTAATTGACTCTATTATACCCTAGAAATTCACATTGGCTAATCTATGTGGTTTTTCACTTGCCATTAATGAACTCAATTAGCATTAGCTAATCTAGCCAGTTAACTACTTTCAATCAAATCAATAGCACAACTCTAATTAATGATAGAGAAAATTGTTCCACCATTTGATGAACCATTGAACAAATGATGTACAGTTGTAGTTCAATTCCCGAAGGTAGATCTCCAATGGTACACATTGCCAACAAAATCCTTTGAAATCAACTAGGAGCCATTAGATATTATTAGATCAATGGTTGAGCAATGAGATATATATAAAATATATAATATATTTATATTGATTATTATATAAAGGTCAAGGTGGTGGCAGAGTGCAAGCCCTCAACTATAGAAATTTGGGTGTGTCAATCCTTTGGCCTGAAACAGAACTTATATTGTCGATCTGCGATCATTTGACAATCAAAAACTATTAGAATATTTTCTATTTATTGACATACGTGGTAGAAGTGACATTTGTCCTTTCATAATACATAAGGAATGTCATGAGAAGCACAATTGCATTTTTTTGGAAGGCAATTTACGTAGCTCATTTATGGAAACATTTTATTAGGTTTGCAATCTATTTTGAATTTTCCCTTTTCTGCATACACCTTTATCCAAGGTTCATGTTAGGGCACCTTGGGCTTGGATTAGGACTCTGTAAATACTAAAAAATCCTCTATAGACTGTAAATTGAAACTCTTTTATTTCATATAATATATTAATATGGGTTATCGATATAGATTACAATTATCGTCAACATTTTAATTCTTTTGTTTTGTTATCTATTATTTTTAGATAATAACATAATTCTGAAACTTTTAAGTTGTATTATTTTATGGTTAGATCGATTGGTTGATTCTAAAAGTATTAAAATTCAGAATATATGTAAAAATAAACTTTAATCAAAATCATTCCTTGAATCCTTCGTAAAAGAGATTAACAATGTTCGTAATTAATGAAATTAACAAATTAGAATTAGAATCATCTAATTTTATTAAGTCAAAAAACTTGAACAATTGTTACAGAAAGATGACAACACAAAGATGACATCCCTTTATAATAAAGGTTACATAGTGAAAGAAGAAGCCCTCGGCCCCTTGCTAGATAAATATTTCCAGTTGATAGAGAATTGAACACTGTGTATTTCCCTTGTATTTTCCTTACAACACAATGAAGAAGAAACCTTCACTTGAGCCCTGGTCACTGCAATAGGAAGAGTATGTGAATTAAATAGGGAATAAAGCTGGGGTTTTCTTCAAAATTTAAGAAGAAAAGCTAACATGGTGAAATAAGAAGCCTTTTACAGTTTGGACTGTCTGGAAGGAAGCTAGAAGAAGCATCATACTAAGCTGGTTTCTAGACACATGAACCAATGGATTAAGAGAGACCATTGTCCACAATCCATCACTAGGCTGCCAGAAAGATGCACCAATGGATTGGGAGAGAACACTAACCACAACCCATCAAATAGATGCAAGACCATCTATCATATAGTGCTGCCATATGCATTCGTCTATGGAGCCAAGGCACTTTCAAGCTGTAGTAAAAGAAGAATGTTGCTAGAAGGCACCATTCTCCTTCCTCTTTATTTCCCAAGTAGCTGGTTGTTATCTTACTAGATCCTCCCATGTCATACATGGAGTTCCCATGACTTGTTTTTTTTATCTTACAAGAACTAGGTCCTTCAAGGTAAGGATAACAACCCAACTGTGTAACCATTCTAACTGCTTCTTTTGCTAAAAAAGTATGCATTCTAACTGAATAATTCCCTTAAAATTAGCTAACAATGAACAACCAAAAGTTGGAATTGATTGTCGGAAGTAACTTTCTCCATCCCTTTATAGCCATGACTGCTGGGAAATTGGGAATTCAAAAAATCATTACCTATCTATCAGTCTATCTTACTAACCCTGTAAATAAATCTCTAGATGCTGAAATGTCACTTCATATCATGTTCTGAGAGTGTTTGGGCATCCAATTCAAGAAATCCTCATATGGACTTGTCATCTTACTCATATGGACTTGACATCTCGCATCAAAAAGTACCTTGGCTCCCTTTACAAAGCTTGAATTTTTCATCCACTTGATCACCTTAGGTGACTGATGTGACCACCAAAATGTCAACCATCAGAGCAAATTGTTGCACTTGTAAATTGTTCCACCATTTGATGAACAAATGATGAACGGTTGTGGTTCAATTCCAGAAGGTAGATCTCCAACACTACACATTGCCAACAAAATCCAACGGAATCAACCAGGAACCGTTAAATATTATTAGATCAATGGTTGATATATATATATATATATAATATTTATATTGATTATTGTATAAAGGTCAAGGTGGCAGCAGAGCGCAAGCCCTCAACTGTGAAGATGGGCCTACCTCTTAATTTTGTGATGTACATGAAACATCACGATGCAATCATGATCAAGCACATGGCATACAACACAGTCCACTTGTCTCTATTCTAGAGACTTTATGTAGAAATTTGGGTGTGTCAGTACTTTGGCCCGAAATAGAACTTGTGTCATCAATCTGTGATCATCTGACGATAAAAAACTATTAGAATTTTTTCCATTTATTGACATGCATGGTGGAAGTGACATCTATCCTTTCGTAATAAATAAGGAATATCGTGAGAAGCATAATTGCATGTTTTTCGGAAGGCAATTTACTTAGCTCATTTATGAATCGTACAGTAGTACATACCACCAGAATTAATGCAATTTATGGAAACATTTTATTAGGTTTGCAACCCTTGCAGATACCTTATTCTACATTTTCACTGGTGTACTTTGGAGGAGCTCTGGACTGTGTCTTCTACAAGTGTTGAACATGGGCTTTCGCAACTAGGTTAGCTAATTGGTGCTCTTTCTTTCCCATTTCTTATATTGATGACTTTAAATTCTTTAAGTCAACTGGGTGAGAAGAACAATTATTTTTCATGAGTCTGGACTGTTTGTTTACCCAAATCTTCTGGAGATTTATTTGGCACCCTTAGCAGTTATAGAAGCTTTTGTTTATTGGTTTCTCAAACAAGTAAAGATGAAGCTTTTGTTTATTGAGAATGGTTTAGCTAAGGTGAAGGATACCGAGCTTAGACATATAGATTTGGATTTGGAGGATTTATGGGCTCGATTAGAGCAAAACCCCAAGTCACCTATAGCTAAAAAAATCCTAACAAGGGGGTTAGCTCGTGCTAGGGGTTTCCCACCTATTGTGCCATGTCTAGACCTAGTTGTTTCATGTGCAAAGAACTATTATCCTAATATTATGGTCCAGTCATCCTTTGTTTTGGAGAAGAGTGAGAGGTGGCTTAAGGGAAAATTTTGAGAGCACATTGGTTCTTCTGTGCATAAAGAATCAGGAACAAGAGAGTAAGGAACCTCCCAGGCATTCAAAATTTAGAAAAATTCAATTGGTGTGGAGACAACTCATCACAAAGTTGGTTCACAATTTGGTAGTGGTGGGGATGGAGAGCAGCCTGAAGATAATAGGAAACTAAAAGGTGTATGTGAATAGGATGGTCAACCTACATTCGTGAAACCATGAGAAAAGAAGAAGTTGGATGCCTTACAACAATTGCAGGTAGATCACATGACGTCTCCTATGTCTCCTTCACCTGGTAATGATTCTTCCAATTTTCAACAGATTGTTGATGATAGTACTATTCTTTCCTTGTTTGAGATTCCAGCCTCCCCCATATCAAATGAAATTCTTATGCAGGGTGCAAGTGAGAGTGGTATAATTTTGTCTTCCCCTTCTTGGCTAAAGAAAGTTGTTGATAAAAAGAGGAGACACGCCCCAATGGAAGACATAAAATTTGACACTGTAGCTAGTTTTTTGCATCCTACACCTAAGCCTAAGAAAGCTTAGAGGATGTCTCAGATGGTAACAGATTCTTCCTTAGGGCATAGAATTTTGGAGATTGTAGACTCCATCAGGCATAGAAATGAAAATAAAGTCACAGAAGCAGATTTCAATATGACCAAGATTGACATGGGTCCTCCTACCATGGAAGGTGATATATATCATGCAAAATTCTCCATAGGCATGCTAGCAAAGAGAGTTAAAGTTGAGCAATAGGAGAATGCAAAGTTGCAAGCCCAAGTGAATTCTCTGACATCTTTCATTCAATCTATTTTGAATAGTACTTCTCAATCCTCTGGTGCAACTCTGAGTGTTTCTATTGATGGAATGGATCCTAGCATGTTGCAACAAATCATGAGATATAAAACTCTAGGTAAGATCACTAAGCAATGGGTAGAGCAAGTTACCATTGATGGTTTGTTATACATTGAGGAGGTCATGAAACTATATACCCTCACTTCTGATAAAAGGAAAGGGTTAGTTGCAGAGTTACGAAATGTAAAGAGAGAAGACAATAATCTGTTCACAGTGTCTACAGAGATAAAAGATATGATGGAAATTGATACAAATATTCTTGTAGCTGAGAAAAATTTTAATGATCGAAATGAGAATGATTCTATGTCTTGGCTAGATGCACTAGAGTGGAAGAGGTTTGTGCTAGGGGATTTTAGTGGAGCAATAAGAAAATTTTTGACTCAATGTTACACTGATATGGTTGATCTTAAAAACAATTGTACCATCTTAGATGTAGAGATTTCAGATGAAGGTGGAGAGAACTTGCTTCATGTTAAGGAAGTAAGGAAATTTTTTAAGAAGATGCTTACTAAAGAGCTTGTTGGTGTTGACGCAATTAATGGTGAATCACTAGGCAATCTTGGACATATAGCAATGTATCTCAGAACTTTCAAGCGTGAAATTGGTGATGTCTATAAGAGACTAACAGATGCGGATAGAATGATAAATAAGTGGAAAATTCAGGCAAACATTACCTATAGACCAAGTGTCAAGATTTTAAATCCCATCCTTACTAGGCACAAGAGTTACAAGGTAAGACTGAGAGCACATGTGGACTCGACTGCTGCTAGTGAACATGAGAAGGAAAGCAAAGCGAATCGGGACAAAGACCAAACTGCTACCATGTGATGGTATTTCTGGGTAAGTGCAAGAAGATGGGGGGCTAAAAAGGGGTCTTAAGTGGCCACTTTTTTTTCTGAAATCAGGAAATGTTGGCCTTGGATGAGAAATTGACCATAGTTACACTCAAAATTTGGAAATGTAACCAAAACAATGTGCGTAGTGCTCCAAGTCTACTTTCTAAACTACTATTTTTTTTGAAAATGGTATAGATTAAGGGGTTCAAAAGAGGGAGCCACAGAAATTGGTGTTATTTCTATCAAAAAAACATAACATAGCATGTTTTGTGGCTCCCTCAAAAAATTAACTTTTTTTTGGTATTTTTAAAATCGTTTCAGTGAGAAATTAGCTAATAGCAGGTAGTTTATGCCTGATTTTTCTGATAATTTTTTGATGAATATTTAATTTTTTACTAATTTTCAAAGTGGACACATCCCAAAAAATAAAATTTTGGCTATGCTACCCCTATAAATTTTGAAAACTAATTGAAAATCATTTTTTTAATGTGTACAATGGAGTCTAGTTTCTAATTTTTTTTTGTTGAAATTTCAATGAATGGTTAATTTACAATGAAAAAAAGACCAAACAGTGGTTTTTGCCCAAAAACGGACACACAAACAAAAGAAATTAAAGATGAAAGGCTTAACATTGTCAAAATGTGAATAAAATTACATCGTTAAATAGCTAAGAGAAAGCCTAACATTACCCAAGTGTTTGATTTTGTTCAACCTTGAAACACGTGCAAATTTGAGGGTTAGCACGAACAAAATTATGTGAAATCTTGTAGAATTTAAAAAAACGCGTCTGTGGATGTTGAGAAGGCACTCCAAGCTTTTGGGTTGGAAATCCAAAGCAAATCCCAAGCCTAAGGCTTGGGATTCCCAAAGCACAATATAATTTGAGCATGTTATAATGCACTCACGTTATATTGTTCTTTTTTCCTTTTTTGCATGTTTGCCGGTGTTTTCCCAGTTCAACATAATGCGAGCGTGTTATAACGTGCTCACGTTATGTCTTCCTTTGAATGATTTATGTTCAAGTTTCATAAGTATGTTTCATGGATGTATATATGTATGATTGTAGGTATGTATGCATGCTTGTATGTATGTACATGTATGCACGCTTGTATGTATGTACATGTATGTATGCATGTTTGTATGTATGTATGTATGTATGTTTGTATGTATGCATGTATGTAAGTGTTTTGGGTTTAGGGTATATAAGGACCTGAGCCTTTATAGTTTTGAGGGTTGAGGGTTGAGGGATTAGGGCTTAAGTAATAGGTAGAGGGTAGAGATTAGAGGGTTGAGGGTTACAGTTGAGGGTTAATATTCAGGTTGTTGAGTGTATAAGATTAACTGTGTAAGGCATGGGGATTAGGGTTTAGGATATTGGGTTTAGGGTTTACGATATTGATTGAGGGTATATAAGGCATAGGGTGACTTGGGTTGAGATCACGTATGGTTTAGGTTTAATTTAAGTATAGGTTTGAGGCACAATATTCATGGTTTAGGATATAAGGATGAGGTTATATGGTCTAGGGATGAGGGTTTGTGGGTGTAGGCTTCAGGGTTTAAGGTATAGGGTTGATGATTGAGGGATTAGGGCTTAAGTATATGGTTGAGGGTATAGGGTTGAGGGTATAGGGATAGGTTTTAGGGTTTAAGGTTTAAGGGTTAAGGGTTGAGGGATAGGGTTTAAGGTTTAGGGGTAAGGGATTAGGGTTTAAGGTATAGTGTCTTGGGTTGAGGGTTTAGGAATAGGGATAGCATTTAGGGTTTAGGGATGAGGGATTAGGGTTGAGGGTTGAGGGATTAAGGTTTAAGGTGTAGTGTTGAGGGTTGAGTGTTTAGGGATAGGGTTTAGGGTTGAGGGTTGAGGGACTAAGGTTTAGAGTTGAGGGATTAGGGTTTAAGGAATAGTGTTGAGGGTTGAGGGTTTAGGGATAGGGGTTAGGGTTGAGGGATTAGGGTTTAGGGTTGATGTATTAGGGTTTAAGGAATAGTGTTGAGGGTTTAGGAATAGGGTTTAGGGTTGAGGGATTAGGTTTTAGGGTTAACGAATTAGGGTTTAATGTTGAGAGTTGAGGGTTGAGGGTTAAGGGTTTACAGATAGGGTTGATGGTCAAGGGATTAGGGTTAAAGTAGAGTGTAAAGGGTAGAGGGATTAGGGATAGGGTTTAGGGTTAAAGGTTTAACAATTGAGGGTTGAGGTTTTAGGGCTAAGGGTTAAGGGATTGGGGTTTAAGGTATAGTGTTGAGCATTGAGGGTTTAGGGATAGGTTTTAGGGTTTAAGTTTTAAGGGTTAAGGGTTGAGGGATAGGATTTAGGGTTTAGGGATAAGGGATTAGGGTTTAAGGTATAGTGTTGAGGGTTGAGGGATTAGGAATAGGGATAGTGTTTAGGGTTTAGGGATGAGGGATTAGGGTTGAGGGTTGAGGGTTGAGGGATTAGGGTTTAAGGTATAATGTCGAGGGTTGAGGGTTTAGTGATAGGGTTTAGGGTTGAGGGTTAAGGGATTAGGTTTTAGAGTTGATGGATTAGGATTTAAGGTATAGTGTTGAGGGTTGAGGGTTTAGGGATAGGGTTGAGGGTTGAGGATTAGGGTTTAGGGTTGACAGAATAGGATTTAATGTTGAGAGTTGAGGGTTGAGGATTGAGGGTTTAGGGATAGGGTTGATGGTCAAGGGATTAGGGTTAGAGTGTAGATGATAGAGGGATTAGGGATATGGTTTAGGGTGGAAGGTTTAAGGATTGAGGGTTGAGGCTTTAGGGATGAGGGTTTAAGGCTTAAGATATAGTGTCGAGTGTTGAGGGTGTAGGGATAGGTTCAATTTTTAAGGGTTAAGGGTTGAGGGATAGGGATTAGGGTTTAAGGTATAGTGTTGAGGGTTGAGGGTTTAGGGGTAGGGTTTAGGGTTGAGGGATTAGGGTTTAGGGTTGATGGATTAGGTTTTAATGTTGAGAGTTGAGGGTTGAGGGATAGAGTTGATGGTCAAGGGATTAGGGTTAAAGTAGAGTGTCGAGGGTAGAGGGATTAGGGATAGGGTTTAGGATTGAATGTTTAAGGATTTAGGGTTGATTCTTTAAGGATGAGGGTTAAGGGATTAGGATTTAAGATATAGTGTCGAGTGTTGAGGGTGTAGGGTGTAGGGATAGATTTTAGGGTTCAAGTTTTAAGGGTTAAGGGTTGAGGGATAGGGATTAGGTTTAGGGATAAGAGATTAGGGTTTAAGGTATAGTGTTGAGGGTTGAGGGTTTAGGAATAGGGATAGTGTTTAGGGTGGAGGCATTAGGGTTAGGGTTTAGGATTTACGGATAGGGTTTATGGTTTAGGGATGAGGGATTAGGGTACCATAAATTATAATTAGGGATTAGGTTTTATGGTTTAGAGATTAGGGATTAGGGTTTAGGGTTAAGAGATTATGGTTTAGGGTTTAGGGATGAACAATTAAGAGGTACCATAAATAAACTAGAATTTAGGCAAGGTTGGGAAAATTTTGTGAATCATCATGGGCTGGAGATTGGAGATTTTGTTGTGTTCAAGTACATATCCAAGTCATATTTTAAGGTTAAGATATTTCAAAGAACAGGATGTGTGAAAAACAGCAATGCTCTTTAGCTTATGAATACCAACATTGATACAAATAAAAGATGCCCTTCTTCTAACAAAGTATGCAGTTCAAGTCAACCAATGGGAAGCAAGTTTTTGAATGAATTGGTTTAATGGGTGTGGGCGTCCTTCTTCAAAGTTATGCTTGGAGACTTTACACAAAAACTAGTAACTCTATACATTATTTTTCATTCTTTTATTTCATGTACACTATTAAGAACTTGTAAAATCTAATTGTGTAATGTGTTTATGGTAGTGCATTCCTCCTGCATTTGTTTCACAGTTTATAGACAACACAGACGAGCATATGGTGTTGCAAGGTCTAGGTGGATAGGAGTGGGATGTGCAATTAGGGAGTACCATAAATAAACTAGAATTTAGGGAGGGCTAGGCAAATTTTGTGAAAGTTTAGGGTAAAGGCATTAGGGATAGGGTTTAGGGTTGAAGGTTTAAGGATTGAGGGTTGAGGGTTAAGGGATTATGGTTTAACATATAGTGTCAAGGGTAGAGGGTTCAAGGATAGGGTTTAGGGTTTATGGATAGGTAGAGAGGTGAGGGGAAACAAAGCTGAGAGATAGAGAGGTGAGGGGAAAGATATAATAAAATGAGAGAGGCTTTAGGGATAGGGTTTAGGGTTGAGGGATTAGGGTTTAGGGTATAGTGTTGAGAGTTTAGGGATAGGGTTTAGGGTTGATGGTTTACGGATAGGGTTTAGGGTTCAGGGATTAGGGTTAAAGTAGAGTGTCAAGGGTATAGGGATTAGGGATAGGGTTGGAGGATTTAGGGATAAGGGATTAGGGTTTAAGGTATAGTATCGAGGAATTAGGGTTTAGGGTTTAAGGGATTAGGGTTGAGGGTTGAGGGTTGAGGGATTAGGATTTAAGGTATAGTGTTGAGGGTTTAGGGATTGGGTTTAGGGTTGAGGGATTAGGGTTAAGGGTTGAGGGATTAGGGTTTGATGTTAAGGGTTAAGGGTTGAGGTTTGAGGGTTGAGTGTTTAGGGATAGGGTTGAGGGTTGAGCGATTAGGGTTAAAGTAGAGTGTCGAGGGTATAGGGTTTAGGGTTGAAGGTTTAACGATTAAGGATTGAGGCTTTAGGGCTAAGGGTTAATAGATTAGGGTTTAGTGATAGGGTGTAGGGTTTAGGGTTGAGGGATTAGGGTTTATGGTTGAGGGAATAGGGTTTAAGGTAAAGTGTTGAGAGTTAAGGGATAGGGTTTAGGATTTAAGGTTTAAGGGTTGAGGGTTGCAGCTTTAGGGTGTAGGGTTAAGTGAGACCTAGATGGCTAAGGATGGATGGAGAGGTAGACAAGGAGCGATTGAGACACATAGAGAGGTGAGAGATAGAACATGAGCTAATGGAACTAGAGGTGAGATATTGCAAAGGTGCTATCAAAGGTGAGATAGGCATAAATATTTATGGATCAATCTATAGCAGGACAAAACATGAGCGCGTTATAATGCGGTCACATTTTGTCCTACTATAGAAATGGTAAAAAGGCCTGGACCCCCGTGATCTAGGCCCACATGCTCTATTTCATGCTGATTATGCACGTGTTCTAACAAAAAAAAAGTGTTTTCATGCTATTGGGAAGTTCACATGCACATTTTACACATTCTACCACCTTTGCATGATCTTTCCACCACCTTTTCTGCTTTGCCAACTTGAGAAGGAGGAAATAACATAGTTTTCACATCAAATTTGATATATAGCTATTCAAGTTTCAATTTTTTTAGTGTTACAATGTTAATTGTGATTGAATTTTAGGAATTTAACATTATAGATTGGTTAATAATATTGTTGTTACTAATTATATTTGAGTGTTATTCAATTTAACATTGAAAAGGAAGCAAGTGGTAAAAAACTCAAATTGTTGAGGAGTTTGATGCAAGAAGAAAAAAACACTACATATTTGGGTACTCTCTCCATTCGAATCTCCATTTTTTAGGTATGTCAAGACTTTACATGCATGTTCTTTACATTTTCCTTAATTCTATTTGAATTACTTTATCATGCATGCTTATATCACTTCTATCCAGTATGCATAATAAAAGACTATGTATACATATCTTGTGTTTATATAATAGACTATGTTTTAAATTAGTTCATGGTATGCATAATAAAAGATATCTCAAAGGTCAACATTAATTAAAATAGACACATTCCCAATCAAGAAAGCAGCTTACAATCTCACATGATGCCATGTATATTTTCTACACTTGGGCTCTTTAATAATTATGTGTAATAAATAGACCTTAACATACCATGATGTCAAACTATACAAGAATAAATCCTTACAACATAATAAAAATACAATCCCGCTATTATCTTGTCATATAAACAAGTTAAAATACAAATGAATAGGTGCCAAGATCATACAAGTATGCACATGACATGATGATTTGTATGCACATATCTTGGGCTAGGACATTCCTTATGCATCTATTCATGATGATTTGTATGCACATGATACAACAATATTTCAAAATTTCCTAATTGTCCTTTGTTAGCACATGATGTTGGTTACCTTGATCAACTATATACCATTCAATACCCTAAATTACAGAGATTAGTGAAATAATTTTTATGATAGTCCTAGGTTTGTGATGTAGAGGTAGGGTTCAACTCAATCCAAAGGAGGCATATTTCACAACAATGGGCTCATACCAATAGTTTCTTCAAATTTCATAAGCTTTCCTCTCAAGCAATCTCCCTATACAAAGGCACAAAGAGGGTCTTCAATACTTCAAAACCTAACAAGGTTACTAGAGGTCTTCTTACCCCTCAGAAACTCAGACACAACCATTCTAAACCCTTACTCAAGTCTACACTCTTTAATTGTTGTCTATTCCTTCACAAGCCACCCAAATCCTAGTAGCCCTAGTACCAACAAAATACCTTCTCAATTCCAAATTTCAACTTCTTGATCTCAACCAACTCTCAAATAGCAAGAATCAAAAAAATTTATCCTCTAGATCACTTCCCTATTCATCAAATCATTAAACCCTCATTTAGGCCATTCTAGGCATGCTCAAGGTGGGTTTATTGGAACTCAATACCTTAAGCTTTGTTTCACCTTACCAATGCTTCCAAAACATCATAATATGTCTGCCTATGCTTCCTAAACCATCATCCACACTTTAACAATGCTCTTTCATCAAAACCCTACTTGAAAGCATCACTTTTCACCAAAAGAAGAAATGTGATTTAACAATTATAGATTGTAGTGTTGCAATGTTAATTATGATTTAATTTTAGGAATTTAACATTTAACAATTCCAAGCATTATATTCATCATAAATAAGTCACTTTTAGTCAATAGAAGCCAAAATACATATGTTTGCAATCATGGATTAGTTAAGGACAGCTAGGTGGTAAATTTGTTGCCATTGGAAACTTCACAAATTTAGTGTCTTATCTTGTCCTCCTTGGTTTTCTCCATGGATCTACATCATTATCTTCATGAATCGTATAATTCATCATGTCATAGTGCCTTCATCATTCCATAATTGGCTGTCCCACTTGACAAGAGGCCTAATTAGGCTTGTGCAAATAGGTCACTATAGGTTTTTTGATCTCCAGGCTTCCAATCTTCAAACCAAGACACCAAACATGTCAAATTGGGTCTGCCTCAACCTTTTCAAGTATTAAAAACACCTTCCAAAAATTTTCTCCACAAACCCTAACCCTTATGCAACTTAATTGCCTAAAACCATGAGTTTTCAGCCTGGAATAATTTGCATCTAAAATGCACATGATTATCTACTTGAGTTTGGCATTGCCATATTAATGAGCCTTGACTTTAATAATTGTCTCTTGATATCCCTTCTTCACCCTCTACACTAATCCAAACCATGTCCTAGTGTGATATCTCCCACGATCTCAATCACATATCCTTTCATGACTAGATGGTTATCAACAAGTAGTCAACATGAAGTCCCATGTACTCTTCACTTGTAGCCTCAATAGGTGACTCTCCTTTGACCTTATCCTCATCTACGACTGAAGTGAACTTTGTACCATAATGCTTTGTATGGCTGCAATAACATTGTGCAATAATGTTTTGTATGGCTGTAATAATGCTTTGTATGCTTTGTACCTATTTTGGTTGAGTGACATTTACTCTTCTACATGATGATTGTATGTACATTTACTATGAAGGGTTGAATGACATATATTTAAGTTATTTGTATGGATTCATTTCTTAGGAACTAATATTGGTCTCTTTATCATGCTACAGATAAATTCTCTGTCATGACAAGGAAATGATCAAGAATTAAACCAACATAGGAAGAGATAGAAGCTAAGAATGCAAAGAAAGCAGTGGCTATGAGGGAACTTCATGAGAAGAGGAAATTATACACGATAAATGAAGACATGCCAATTGAAGAGGAACCGCAACCATCACAAAGAGATATGGTATTGGTAGCACAAAGAGAACGAATGCAAAAACTTTGTTCTATAAGAGATTTGAATACCATAGTTGGAGACACATCCTCTACCGCAAGTCAACATATAGGGACACCATCTACCACATCTCAAGTTGAGAGTACATCATCACTCACATGTGATGAAGGAGGTACGCCATCGTTCCCACCTCAACCTCAAGGTATGTCATCTATTACATCTTCGATTGAAGGTATGCCATCTAGCCCATCTCATTTAAATATTGATGAAATTCCTAATGTTGAGATGAATTTACCTAACTTAACACCACCTAGAATTTTGCATAGAAATCCAAAGTATTTGATTGATATTGATGAGAATATTTTGCAACCAATGGAAGGTAAGATTCCAAAATGTACTTGTAGAAGATATGCTCATAAGATTTGGAGATTGTTCTTTGAAAAGTTAAATGAGACTATAAGATGTCAACTATTCATCGAAATGATGCGAAGTATAAAGTATAGGTCCATCATGAATATTCTTGGGTTGAGAACATCAGAAGCTTCAAGTGAAAAACCTATTGTCAAGAATATAATGAGTGTGTATGAGAGTGTGGGTAACACCTCACACACAAAAGATAGTAATGCAACACGGCATGTGATTACATCGACTATAGTAAGTAGTCAAACGAGGAAAGCTCATCTCATTAGAAAGATGAGTCAAGCACTGAGAATTAATAGGAAAACTTTATCAAGAGCCATTGGAAGATGCCAAAGAATTAAGGACACTAATGCCAATGAATTATGGGCATTCTCTGGGAGATTCCCATGAAAAGATAAACCAATTGTTGAAGCATTGAGATCACTAATTGAATACTTTTGGAATAATTACACAAGGTTATCTCCAAATCAAAGGGATGTGGTAAGAAGGAGAATCAGTAGTCGGAACCGTGAGCCAAATCCAAAGCATTTTTTGGATATGACTCAAACACAATTTTTTGGTAAATTTCTAGAGAAGTATCCTCAAATTAAAATTTGTTAAAGATATTTTGAAATGATAAAACCTTTCTATATCAAGATAAATCACACACGCACTACTTGTTGTTGTAGATTAAATATTGAATTTTCTAACCATTTTGATGTTTATTGGTCTATATGTTTATATTTGAATACTAACAATGTTTTGCAGGGTTGTGGCATACGTGCCCCACCAACATCTTCAAGAGACTTCATATCAAGAATTTTATGTGAAAGAGAGGAAGGTCAAATATTCTACAATAAATTATGCTTGGATGGCACATGTCAGCATTGCAGTGGCTTGCAACGTATGACAATATGTGAACATATGGAAAGAACACATGCGGTTGGAAATGAACTAGTAGAGTTCGGCAAGTATAAAATAGTGACATACAATACAAAAGATGGTAAAGAAGAAAAGAGGTGTGAATTGGTTATTGAAAAGATTCTGTGAGTCTGACCATGAGGTAATACTTGACACAATAAAGAGTAGAGCAGACCCAGATGGTTCATTGGATTAATTTGTAAGTATTCACATTGATTTTGTAAAGTCATGTTACATTGAGTTGTAAGTATGCACATTAATTTGTAAGTTTACATAGGTTTGTCTTTTTTTATTTGTTGATACATTTTTACACATATACACATTTTTACATCATCATTTTATGCTTCATGGGGTTAGACCTAAGTGATGGATGAAGTTGATCCTAAGAGTAATGTATAAAATATAGGTGTCTCTAGGTGTCTTGGTTTCTAACTAGATAATAGGTGTCTCTAATTGTGTCTTAGGTATATATGATATGTCAACTAGGTAGATAGAGACTAGAAAAAAGGGTATTTAATCTAATCTAGATGTCTTAGGTAGATACTATATATCAACAACCTGTCTAGAGACTAGAATAAGGTATAATCTAGAATGATCTAGGTGTCTTCTAGGTAGGTGTCTTCTATAATTTAATCTAGGTGTCTTAAGTAGGTACTATATGTCAAATAGGTCTACCATAATAGGTTTCTTAGGTAGAACTATAATCTAGGTGTCTAGTTGACTTAGGTCTAGACTACAATAAGGTATAAAGACTAGGTGTCTTAGGTCTACCATGTCTATAAAATCTAGATACATACTATACAATAGGTGTCTTACGTGTCCTACATCTACTAGAATACATGTGTCTTAGGTCATAGGTGAGGCCACATGAGCTTCCACCTTCACGTGGTTGGCCTTGTTAGTATAGAATATTTATATTTCTTGAAGCTAAGGGAAGCTCTTTTTCTTAATAGGAAAACTTTATCAACTTCAATTGCACTAATGGTGCAGGGGCACCTAGTTTGTCATGCCTCTAAGAGGGGTCAAAAAGTGAAATTTTGTTTTGATTGAGTCAATTGTATGTAATAAGGTCTTATAAGATAATTTCATATGTTTTTGAGTCAGTTTGAGTCATTTAGGGTCAGTTTGAGTCTTTGAGTCTTGTGGCAAAAAAGTGTCAATGTTGTCAAGTTGCATAAAGCAACTTTTGCATTTTTGCATTTTTGGTGTCTTGCTCCTGATGTGACCAAACTGACTATTCCAACACATCTGGATCGGTATGTTTAGGCTAGGCATGGTCCTATTTTTCACCCAAACATGCTGAAACAGTCCGAGCTATATTGTACCGACGATATCCCTGAAGAGTCCAAAGTGCAAAAAGGTAGCAATCTTTGACGAGATGTTACTCAGAAACTGTGTCACTTAGAAACATTTTGTCTAAGGCAATGCGATCACATAAGGTTCCTCTAAAATAACCTCTCTCAATTTTTTATATCTCTGAGGCATTTTCCTGTGGTGAAAGTTTTTTGCTGCCCCAAAAATTGTCAGGAGGTAGTGTAATGTTGCAAAGGGGTGTAACTTTCGTCCTGCTCCTGATGCGACCAAACTAACTGTTCCAACACGTCTGGATGGGTACATTTAGGTTAGGCATAGTCTTGTTTTTCACCCAAACATGTCGAAATAGTCTGAGCTACATTGTATCGATGATATCCCTCAAGAGTCCAAAGTGCAAAAAGGCAGCAATCTTTGACGAGATGTTACTCGAAAACCGTGTCACTTAGAGACATTCTGTCTGAGGAAACATGATCATGTAGGGTTCCTCTACAATAACCTCTCTCATTTTTAATATCTCTGAGGCATTTTCCTGTGGTGAAAGGTTTTTTGCTGCCCCAAAAATCGTCAGAAGGAGGTAGTGTAAAGTTGCAATTGGGTGTTACTTTCATCCTGCTCCTGATGCGACCAAACTAACTATTCCAACACATCTAGATGGATATGTTTAGGCTAGGCATGGTCATTTTTTTCACCCAAACATGTCGAAACAGTCCAAGCTACATTGTACCGACGATATCCCTGAAGAGTCCAAAGTGCAAAAAGGAAGCAATCTTTGATGAGATCTTACTCAGAAACCATGTCACTTAGAGACATTTCGTCTAAGGCAACGTGATCATGTAGGGTCCCTCTATAATAACCTCTCTCAATTTTTTATATCTTTGAGGCCTTTGCCCATGGTGAAAGGTTTTCTGCTACCCCAAAAATTATTAGGAGGCAGTGTAAAGTTGCAAAGGGGTGTAACTTTTGTCCTACTCCTGATGCGACCAAAATGACTATTCCAACGCATCCAGATGGGTATGTTTTCACTAAGCATGGTCCTTTTTTTCAGCCAAACATGTCGAAACAATCTGAGCTACATTGTACCGACGATATCCCTGAAGAGTCCAAAGTGCAAAAAGGCAGCAATCTTTGACGAGATGTTACTCAGAAACTGTGTCAATTAGAAACATTCCATCTAAGGCAACGTGATCATGTAGGGTCCCTCTACAATAACCTCTCTCAGTTTTTATATCTTTGAGGCATTTGCCTGTGGTGAAAGGTTTTATGCTACCCCAAAAATTGATAGGAGGCAGTGTAAAGTTGCAAATGGGTGTAACTTTCATCTTGCTTATGATGCAACCAAATTGACTATTCCAGCACATCTGGGTGGGTACATTTAGGCTAGGCATGGTCCTATTTTTCACTCAAACATGCCAAAACGGTCTGTGCTACATTGTACCGATAATATCCTTGAAGAGTCCAAACTACAAAAATGCAGCAATCTTTGACGATATGTTACTCAAAAAAATTTTCACTTAGAGACATTTCATTTGAGGTAACATGATCACATAGGGTCCCTTTAAAATAACCTCTCTCATTTTTTATATTTTTGAGGCATTTTCCTGTGGTGAAAGGTTTTCTGTTGCCCCAAAAATTGTCAAAAGGAGGCAGTGTAAAGTTGTAAAGGGGTGTAACTTTTGTTCTTCTCCTCGTGTGGCCAAACTGATAGTTCCAATGCATCTGGATGGGTACGTTTAGGCTAGGTATGGTCTTTTTTTGCACCTAAACATGCCAAAATAGTCCGAGCTACATTGTACTAGCGATATCCCTTAAGAGTCCAAAGTGCAAAAAGGTAGCAATCTTTGACAAGTTGTTACTCAAAAATCATGTCACTTAGAGACATTCCATCTAAGGTAACATGATCATGTAGGGTCCCTCTACAATAACCTCTCTTAGTTTTTTATATCTCTAAGGCGTTTGCCTGTGGTGAAAGGTTTTTTTCTACCCCAAAAATCATCAAAAGGAGGCAGTGTAAAGTTGCAAAGGGGTGTAACTTTTGTTCTTCTCCTCGTGCGGCCAAACTGACAGTTCCAATGCGTCTAGATGGGTACGTTTAGGCTAGTTATGGTCTTGTTTCGTACCCAAACATGCCAAAACATTCTGAGCTACAAACACTAACTAGTCTTCAATCTTCAAACACTACAAATACCATGATATCGTGCATAAAGCTATCTTTTAGCCTTTTATAAAGGCATGCCCATCAAATTCAACTGTATAGAGATGACTATTAGTATTCCAAATTCCTTTTAAATATTGGCCTTCTAATCCTTTTTCCCGCCCTCATATCAATTAAATATGACCTTCGATTATCATTTGGCGCTTGGGCTTATGAGACTTTACCAGAGAGGCCAATTGAGTTAGGTTGAAGGGCTGGTGAACTAATGACTTAAAGACCCTTTAGTAGGTTGACTTAAGTGATAGTAACTTGTGATTATATGTCAATATTAAATTAAAACAAAAGTACACTTTACACACAATAGGCAATTGAGGGTTTTAAAGTCTTAAGAAAAGTAGATTATTTTTAGGATTTAATGCCCAATATGTAAACCCTAACTATCAATAAGAAAGAATTAAACATTCTAACTTTCATCAAGAGATATCTAGGACATTTCAGAGACATCAGGGACATCAGAAGAAAGACATTAGAGTATGACACTTATCATAGGCTTAGAGTTCTAAGACATGAACAACTTCACATTTGAATCAAACTCATGACTCCCCTTGATAAATATAACTCTCCATGATGATGACATTGAATTATGATTATGAAAGCTTGTGTCTTCTTTGACTTCTTATTGCATGAACAAAACCACATCCACAATGAACTTAAATCTTGCATCATATCAACCTTCCAAGATAGACCTTATCACGAAAACCATATTCACAACAAAACCTTGCATGAACAAAACCACATCCACCATGAACATGAACCTTGCATCATATGAACCATGTTTGTCTTATACAACATCAACATGAAATGAGAGACCTTATCATGAAAACCATATTCACAATATCATGCACCTCATGACCATCATCTACCTTGAATCACTGTATCACTTTATCAACATCATGGCATCAACCTTGACATCAATGACAAACAACCTTGACCCTTTGACTTCAATGACAACCTTGAACCTTGATTGTTGATGTAACGCCAACCTTGTACACCTCAAAGAAATACACATTTATGCTACATGAAACAGGAACTTTTTTTTTTTTTAAATGTTTAAGATAACAAATAATGTTAACATAACTAACTACGACATATTCTCTAAGGATACAAGGCTGCATTACTTAACAAACCAACTAACATTGTTTAACATACATCAGTAACTGTTTTGAATCCAATGCATGATTAAATAACATAATCATACAATCTACATGATTAAATACATCACTGAAATGCTTTCCTTACTCATAGGTACATCATGACATCATTACATTGCCATTTTCAGACTACATCAAGATGACTTACATTATGATTGATCTGTTACACAAATCTGGTACAAGATTACACATACATCTTCATCAACTGGTACAAGTACAATTGTCCAAAAACTGGGATAAATCTTTTCTACATACAAACTTGACGAGGAATAACCAATGGATAAAATAGCTCTTCCACCCGACCATGTGGAACCCTAAGGTCCACCCCCTGAGCTAGGAGTTAACATGAGGTCCCAACAATGTCAGTCAGGCAGACAAAAGACAAACAAGAACAAAGGACGATCAAATGCCAGAACAACACATGACAGTAACAACACAACACAACTTAACTGAACTTAACTTGTCTTCCAGAGGCAACACATAACGAATGGGGAGAGTACAACTAGGGAATGCTAGGCTGCAGTAGGGAGAAGTGTCATCACATGGCTTGTCATGGGTTGTCCTGGCAAGCCTTCCTAGGCCCCGGCCCCCATCTTGGGTTGTCCTGGTAGCCTCTCCCGACTCCCAGCCCCCATACAACGCTCATGCAGAAATCAACATACCTTTCATGAGGACAAGGTAGTTGATCTTGCCATTCCAGGCCTTCTCATCTCATCCAAAGCCTAAACAAGCACTTGAGCCATGAGTGAGGCATCCACTTATCTTGTTTAGTGTGCCTAACTACCCAACCCCCAGATTCATTATTTAGGTTATCACTGAGTTATCAAACTCCCACATGGGTTGTCCTAGACGCCACTTTTGGGCTCCGGCCCCAATTGAGAGCCACTCCCCTACCTGCATCTAGAAGACCCTACTCAACAAACATAGCAAACATCATCATGATGACGATGATACATAAAACATGCAAGGCATAATCCATCTTGCATAACCATTATTCTGATATGAACATATACATGTAATAATGCAAGGCATTCACCTTCTTGCATATCATCTCAATTACAAAGACATACTCTTAATACATTTTCCATGGCTTCCAATGAAGCAACTTATAAGAAAAATACTTCTTCACGAATACCAATGTCTCCCCATTGTCTAATCCAACACAACATCCCAAACAAATAAATAAATCAATCACAACATTCACGAAGAGCCTTTCTACACATCATGATGCATTTAGAATATTTACATTCTTTCACAATACCAACCAAATTCCTTATACATGACAAAAGGCGACATGACTTCAATAACTTAGGACACTTATCAACACATTACATGAAGTCAAAACACAACAACCTTGGCCTGTGGAAATGAACCCTTGACAACTTATACTTTGACCATTTCAAACAATATCAATTCACACTAACTAATTATCTAATACCTTTAAATCACATTTCCAATGCAATAATCATATACCTAATCCTTAATCCATTATCTTTACAAAATGAAGAAACCAAATTAAACCAATGTCAAACTAAATTAAATTTCATTAACCATAATATATAATCACAGCGATTTTCTTTTAAATACATAATGACAACATTATTCTAAATTCCCAATTTCATTTGGCTTTTAAACAATCAACTATACTTTTGAAATAATAATAATATATCAACTAATTATCTAATTCAATTCCTCTTCAAAATATAAATATATCGATGATTTGAACAATTACCATCCTAGTTTATAACTATTTTCCGCAACCAATAGTAAGTTCCTTCTGTATCAAGATCCTAAACCAGAATCCAAACAATAATGATCAATAACTTCAAAACATTCATCAATTGATTCATCATCAATAAATATTTAAATTAAACAAATCCATCTATTAAAACAGCTCATTAGATTATACAAATCCTTCTATAGTATAAAACTCATAACACAACAATAATTGAAATATCCTATGTCATTTCTCCATAGTTCCCTAGTACTCATGCACTCGATTATCATATACTCCAAAGATTTCTAAAGTTTCAAGGTTATAAGGAAATTGAACTTATAGAGAATGCTAATAGCTAGACCTAAAAGGATTATGGATCAATTATACGGTTGAAGCATTAAAAGTATTATTGCACTAATCAAGAACATTATGAATTAATTATTCATAACTTCCAAATCATGTTGCTCACTAAATCCTCGATAAACCCTTTCCTTGAATTGGCTCTAGAAAGTAATAATACAAAACAAATTATCCTACCATAAAACCTAATCGTTCCTACAATGGAATAGCAATAACATTATTGTTAAATTAGGTATTTGACCATCATCTTTCCGTTTGACCTAATAATAAGAATAGTAAAAATTATTATTATTATTATTATTATTGTAATAATAACAATAATGATAATAATAATAACTATAATTATAACAATGATACTAATAATAGCATGGATATCAATAGTACTACTATTAATACACACATGCATTCAAACACATTGTAAAGAAAATAAACATTCCTTAGGGTTAATCTAAGCCAGTTAGACAAAATGCATACAAGAAAGCACAACTAACCTAGTTTAACAATGATGGGCTTCTGTAGACTAGAGTTGAAACGATAAACCTTAATGCACGGAAAGGAAATAAGAAAACTCTGTTTCTCAACATGAAGGCGATCATGATAAGCTTTAGAAATCCAGCCACCAACTCGGACTGCTGCATCTTGACTTCTGTGGATAGTCCTTCACCAGATTACATGCCATAAGATAAAGTTCATTCTTGTGGCCAAGTTCCACAGCTGTTACTATATGCACTAGTGTGCACTTTAAATGAAAAGGATCCTTTTCAAAAAGAGATGTGGTCAAATCAAAACACTTCTGATATTCCCCACATTGATGATAATACTCTGCTTTGCAGGCTATCAGATCAGCATTATTCTTGAGGGAGTGGCTAATTGATGTTTCATGCGAGCTGGCATTGCCAGGCAACCTCTCCAGCTCTGCAAACTTGACTCAACCTTATCCATTTTATCATACTTTTTAATTAAACATGAATAGAATCAAGAAAACCAATGTCTGGAGGCATCTTTGCAATCACCTTCCAAGATGGGTTTGAAATTATGTCATGCCCTATCGCCAGCAAATATAATTGCTTTGAACGCGAGATGGAGAATACTGGAATAATTAAACGAGCTCTTGAGCTTCCTGCAGACAGATTTAATCCGCCCCAACATCCTGAACATGGAAGACCCGTAGCTTGTCAAATTTGCTCTTCTGTAATCTACATTTGGTTTTCTCTGACTGTCAATTGACCGTCGACCATGAAATTAATGAGCGTCACGAGCAGTGTCGCTTTACCTTCAAAAATGGAAGAATACCCGCTTTCGCAAGAATGGATTGTTGGGAAGGGTAAAATTTTTTTCCTGCCACAGCGTATAGAGACATTCCGAATTCGTCTCATGGATCTTCACACTGGACTGCCAGATCTTATTCTGCTACTTCTCGCCCATTTTCTGTCTAACTCTTTTACTTGTGTACTTGCACCCTGCATTCGGGGCATGCCTACAAGTCTTGGATCCTCAAATGCTTGAGCAGCCTTTTCAGCAACAACATGTGACACTATGTTCTCTTGACTAGATGTAACTCTCGCAGCCAAAAGAAGACACATTGCTGCAGCTTCTCCTGATCCAAAACGCTGAAAAAGGTCTTGGTGCACTGGATTCCACTAACTTTTGCAATATATCTATAGGCCTCGTGCCCATAATTTCTTGGCTCTAGTCATTTCACTGGACTCCTCAATGCTTCCAGAGTCACATAATTCCAACAATAAAGCTTACACAGTAGCTGTGCACTCTGGAGGGGGCAAGACGTCAGCCAAAGAAAGAGTTCTACCCTCAACAGGCAACTCAGCTACTGTTTCTCTTAATGCACGAGAGCCTCTACCTGTGGTTGTCACTCCACCTAAAGTAAAGTTCCCTGATGTCCCTGACAATGAGGTCAAATCCTGATTAACAATTATCAGCCTAGACATGGTTGGAAGTGAAGCATCAGAAAGCAAAAGAACACCACCAGAACAGTAAGCTGTCTCTATTTTCATCACCAAGCTTTCAGCCTGAGAACGGCCACTGACCGAAAGGGTCCCAAATGTAATACCACTTCTGAGTCTCTGATTACTCAAACTCCAAAAATTCGATCATACTGCGAGTGGCTGGTCTGGCTGCGATGCCGATTCGACAATTTCGTTTCAACTACTATAGTCCAAGCCTTTTTCCTGATCTTCTTCACTTTTCTTCTACCTGCAATGCTGTGCTCTTTGCCTCAACAAGCTTCTCTTTTATAACACAGTCTCTCTCATCTACCAAGGAACTCGGCACGTGATCCCGTGCATCTCCCTCCTCGAGAAAGACTTTTATTTAATTTCATACTCCCAAGAGGTTATTCCTTTTTAAATATTAACACACAATTCCGACAACATTTAATTATTTTATAGCCGACCAAGCATATTTTATTTAATAAAGTTATAACATTACAACAATCCATAATTGTACAACTATATATTAATTTATTTTATTAATTTAGTTGCAAATCACTAATTACAACATAACTTATGATTATTTTATTTATTTAAATATTTATTGTAAATAATATTATATTAAATAATACAAAACCTCTTACAATCTTTATTTAACAACTATACTTCTAATAAAATAATAATTTATTTACAACAATAATCAACAATTATCAACATTATACTTTCCGTAATATGATTCTAATTAAAGCACAATGACACCTTACACATCCAGACACTTTCTAACCTAGTTAGACTCCAAGGTGCAATATTACCTGTCTGCAAATCATGATCGAATGACAGACAAAGACCAAAAGGATAAACTGACAACCAAACCACACTGACTTGGGACCTCACGTTAACTCCAAACAACTAATCCATTGGCGAAGGCACACTTAGACCTGGTAATCAGGTGGATTCGATGCCTAGTACCTGCATTCCTGCAACAACGCACGGTTAACCATAACAAGATATATATCCACATACAGTCCTATAGTGAATGGAAATCGTAGTGAGGTAGGGTACTCGAGAGCGAGTAATACGACACTGTTCCATTCACGTTTATATATAAACAGTTAACTATATTGAACAAGGTATCTGATATTAATCAACAACATAAAACATTCAATCCTCTTACAATCCAACATCGCAATTAACATCAAACATCTGTAACATCTAGTTTATTTATCAAATTCTAAAGCATAAAATAACAGAATCCAACATCAACAATCATTACTATACTGATTAGGTCCATAATGAAGTAACAAGATAACAAGAGATCCATCATCTATGATCTAAGACACTATCATGATGTCTAAGCAAACACCAATCTGATGGACGACGAGAGGAGGGGCATTACAGTTGATGACTTATGGAAGCCTATAGCCCCAATGTTATGTTGCATACTAAAATTAGGTAAGACTCAATGTACTCTCATAACCTTGCCTTATATGCAAGAGGAATTACATTTAATAACCACAATAGTCATTAGGTGCTCATAAGCATATGATTTTGACTATCTTATCCAAAACAACAAACATACTCTTTGCATCCCAATATGGTATAATAACAAGAAATTAAGAAATATTTTCAATTGAGCAACTCATAAAGAATATGATTATTTTCTATTCAACATGATGATTCATTTTTATTTTAGATACAACGTTTATCTTTTAGTTCCAGAATGAGGTATAGGTGATACTTGAATAACAATAGTTGGCTTATTGGATCAACAAACATCCTATGTAATACAATTGGAATTTTAATATTTGAAGTAACCATCTACAAATATCCATTGAAATGTGGATTTATAATGCAAATATGGATGCCATCAATAAAAAAGATTTGTATTAACCAAATATCCATATAGGCATACATCAATATCTGTCAATATAAGTATAACATATATAAAAAAAATAGCCATATAGGCATACAATGTCTTCTATATGCAATACAAAATATATATCCACAAATTCCATATATGCATACAACAAAGGACCCTAATAAGCATTCATTCCCCTCTGTTCGGTGAAGGGAATAGATCACGAGTAGACTTTGATCTTTGGGAGGATGGAGACGTGTATGAGGGCGGTCTACTACGAACCCGAGGGTTGCTCCTCCTATTTAGTTCTTTGTGGATCTGTAGCTATTACAATAAAAAGTATACACATTAATATATAGAAATTATATGTTATAAAAAAATGAAACATTTAACAAAATAATCACTTACCACTACCATATAATCTGCCTCCTCATTTGCCTTAGTAGTAGGATTAGGCTATGGTGATGTCATGTCCTATAGAAACCATCCAGATAGAAATTAAACTTCAAATCAATAATCATTTGATTTTTCAAAAATAAACAACTATATCAATTAATGTAAATTGAAATTTACTAATTTGCCTCATACCCCCATTAATGGCATGGAGGTATGAATCGTAGTGGACACACCATGCTCCATTGCCCTATGAACTTCGGGAGGTGTCTCTACAACCTGCATCATATGAAACTAAAACAACATTATTCAATTATAAAACTAGAATAGTGATGCAAGTCATGGTTCCTAACATACACACACATTCACCTAAACATGGAAGTACACACAATAAAGCACACTATGATATTTATTATCAACAATGCATCACTATGATACAACTAAACACATAATACACATAATCACAGTGAAGATTTTGCTCTCTTGGTGATATACTATAGCTCTTTCTTATAGATGTAGGGATGGAAGAAATTGAGCCAATAGGATTGACATAAGTTTGTAGGGGAAAGGGTTAGTGTAGATTTGAAGATTTTGGTTAGGGGTGACTTGTTGCCCCCATAATTAATACCTAAAACCTAGATGATGTTTGAGTCAATTATATGCTATATAAGATGTCATAGGATGATGCCCCTCTCTGGTGTCATGTCCTGGGGTCTAATTGGTGGTAATTGGATGAGATTATTAGAGAGAATTTGTTGAAGAATAGTGTGAAGGGGATCAACAAGCTTTGGTAGACATGTATGGAAAATGTGATAGCATAGACAAGGTAGTGAGTTGTTTGAAAAGATGACTCAAAGAAAAGTGGTCTCATGGTGATGTCCTTGTCTATGCATCTGCTTCTCATGGCATTCCATGAGAGCACATTTCTTTGAGGCATTTTTTTAAATTTAACTATATTGTAATTAAAATTTTGTCATCTATCAACATCTAGCTATTAGTTATGCAATGTCTAATAATGCTTTGAGTTTGAAAGATGTGCAATACAATGTAATCAATGATATGAATATAAAATACAAAAATCTAATAAGTACAATTCATTAGTTAAACTATTTATTTTATTACCTCAGTGAAGCTTTGAACTACACCATCACTAGTAGGTGTTGTCGTGAAATCTCCAAGATTAACCTATTCAACATCCAAAATCAGATATTAGAATACCATTCATATAATAATGCTATTCACATGTAATATTTATAATTGTTTACTAGTTACATACCCTGGCAATAGATGTCGTAGTGTAAAATGCAGGTGGAGTACTGCTGAGAACTGCATCAATGCTATGACCCTAAAATTTCATCAAAATCATCAAACTAAATTAGTTGATCTTGCATTTTAAAAATGAAATTTAATAAATTAAATTCAATGAACTTACTAATATTTACCTTAGTATCAAGGATGAAAGTCTCACTCAAGAGGGTATCTGTCATCACTATCTACTCAGCTACAGATGTAGCATGCGCACCTACATCCTGACTATCCATGGGGTCATAACCAAAAGTTGACCCGCAAGTTTGACAAGTATGGGGTGGAACCCTACTCCTCGCACTATCTCCCAACCCACGATGTGCTGCAGGACTGGCATGCTCTATGATATCTGGGTCAAGGTACTAATGGACTGAAGTGTCTCGACCTCAACACTCTCCTTCACAATGGAAGGGATAGACACATGCTCATGGGCTAGTCTGTTGATTACTCATCTCGCTGGCTATTGTGGGTCAACACGTGCCCCTAGTCTATCTTGTGCTGACCCCCTACCTCTACCCTGAAACTCCCGCATATCAAAATAGTTTCACACTTTATTGAGGATAAACTCGTAGTAGAGTTTTCTCAAAAAGTATTGCGGGACCTCATTATTGTTGCATGGAGGATGGTCAAAAACCATCCACCACCTCTACCCAAAATTGTCCCTTATGGCTTGGTTGTTGCACCAATGGATAGGGAACCTCTTGCATGTAATGGGTGGAGGTTGATTTGTTTGTGGTTTGTGAAAATGGAACACAAGTCCAATTTTGTAATTTGTAAATTTTTTACTTCTTCATATGATAGCTTGTTTGCATAATACTCTCTAAACTCTCTCCTCTTATCCGACCAACTAGATATTTGCTTGCTAATTGAATCTACATTTGATAACATAGATTCAAAAGATTGAGCAAGTGTGGATCTTTGCAAGGTTGAAGTTGAAGGATCTTTCAACCTTGCAATTATGTCTTCAATTTCTTTTTTATTGTTTTCAATTTCCCCCATTAGATTTTCTTATGTTCCAGGGGCATGTCGAGGAATGGATGGAGGAGTTTGTTGTTCAGTTTGTTCTTTGGTAGGTATTTCTTGTTTAGGATTTTGTGGATTTTGAGGAGGAGGAGGAGGGGTGAATTAACATTTCCTGACAATTAAGGAAATTTACATCAAAATTCAACTTAAACCTACCTATTTAGAAACAAATTCAAATAAAATAAATAAATAAAACTCACTCATTTAGCTTGCTCGACGTCGTGGCGGCATTTTGGTGATGAATCAGTGAAATTTTGGTGTTGAATTGGGTCTTCAAAAATGCAAGCACGCTCCTTAGGGTTTGCAGGTTGTGGGTGTAGAGAGAATAAAAGAAACGAATGAGTAGAAATGCTCTTTATATATATAATTAAATAGAACGTGCTCATGTTATAACGCGAGTGCGTTATGGTTTGGTTTTGCCGAGCCTTAGGCTCGTCTTTACCAAACCATAACATCAACGCGTTATAACGTGAGCGCGTTATAACATGCTCGCATTATGTCTTTTTTTAAAAAAAAATGTTGGCCACTTTTTGGCCCCCCAACTTTTTGCACTTACCCTGCTTATTTTTATGTTATTTCTTTAAACATGCTCTGGATACTCTTTTGGCAAAAGACTTATTATTATTTTATGTTTTAAATCGGTTGTCCCCAAGAAGTTGTTATTATTTCAAAGACGGTTATTTTATGACAAGGCTATATATACTAAGCCTATCGATGCATTTAGTATCTTTTGGCAAACTTTATGTTGTTGATAGGTCAATTTTGTGTTATTCTATATTTTAGTTATTTTCAATATATGAATGGAAGCTTGAGGAGTTGATTTCTGAAGTCAAAAAATTTGTGTTATGGTGGATGAATCTGTATTATTCTTAGGTATCCTTTTGAATTTTCTTTTACTAAATTATTATCTATTAATTTTTGTTAATCTGAATTGTTACTTCATTGACACTTGTCTCTATTGTAGACACTTTATGGAGAAATATGGGTGTGTCAGAACTGCAACCCAGAATATAACTGATGCTAATAATCTCTGATATCAAATATCCATCCACCTAAATGTAAATATTTTTTTAAGCTATAAATTCGCCAAGTAAATTAGTCATTATAATTTAGTATTTGATATTTTCGCCAACCATATTATGATTTTTCAAAAAATTGTCAGCACATTCACCAAATAATTTATTTTACATTTTTGAATATCTATATAATTCACCACCTAATTTATTTTATTTTTTGGAATACAACTATAATTTCCACCTAATTTATTTTATTTTTTGGAATACAACTATAATTTGCCACCTAATTTATTTTATTTTTTGGAATACAATTATAATTCTCCAAGGAATTTTTTTTTTCAAATCTATATACAATTTGCCAACAAAGAAACCAATTGACAAATTTGAAAAAATTCACCAATGAAATTATTTGCTTTTTCAAAAATAGGCATAGATTCGCCAACATTTTTTGGATTTGGGCTAGGATTCACCAAGATTTTATAGGTTTTTTTATAGGGGGTTCCTTAAAGTTATCCCTATTGGTCACCAAAGGATTCTCCCAGCTTCCCAGGATTGACTACTCTGAGAATTTTGCACCAATTGGCTAAATGAACTCCATCCGACTTGTTCTTGCCATTGCTACAGCTAGCCATTGGGAAGTACACCAGATGGATGTGAAGAGTGCTTTTCTTCACGGTGACCTTCAGGAGGAGATCTACATGGAGCAACCATAGGGGTTCGTTTAGGATTCTTCACTTGTGTGCCATCTTAGGAAGTTGTAGCATGCCACTTGTTCTACCAACTAAATACAACGAAGTTTTAACCCCAAAGTGAATAAATCATGATACCAAAACATGAGTAATCAAATTTTTCCTTTCTTTCATTTGATACGATGCACATTTGAAACATATTTTAAACTTAACCATTGCACTATCAAATTACAATTCAACAATTACATGAATTGAATAATTCTCATTTCTAACTTTTCAAAAGATAGTTACTTACAATGCTTCATAAAGCTAATTGACAATAGAGATACAATGTTTCTGATGTCCGTCTTCAAATCCTGGCCGCCAACTGCATGAGGAGAAGCATCACTTAAGCACTTTTCTGCCAACCACGGACTAACTGTGGTCCCCCACACATTTACCAAACTAGTAAATGGCCCTACCCTTCGACAAAGGGATTAGTATGGTAACCTTAGAGAATAGCCTATATTGAGTTGATGTTGTGTCCTACATATCCAGTATTGTCATACATTGTGGCTACAACCCCAAGCATGATTGCCCTTCCTAGTATATAATCTTGGATCACAATGAACTGACAATGTAAACGTTGGTTGCTTACACTACTTTGGCCAAAGTTTCATCACTCCTAACTCAGAATGGATGTCACGCGCTCATCCATCATTCTAGCTCAATTTGGAAAGACATCTAAGGTTATTCCCTTCCATGGATCAACAAATCCCAGGCATAACCCCACTAACAATTTCAAGTTTACTAATTCTAAGGTTATTCCCTTCTATGGATCAACCAATCCCAAGCATAACCCTACTCATCCATTCTAGGTTTTCTATGACACTCTTATCAAAGTAATACTATTGGTAGTATATAGTTTTCCTAACTTGACCATTCATATTTTTGCAGTACTACTCATACTTGTCTTAATACAATTCAATGTAGTTGCAAGATATGGTTTACTAATATTTCACTTTGTACAAATAACTAATCACCCTTAAATTTATAATTGTTCATAAAATCTAATATAGGCACAAATATCTATTATAAAGATTAATATCACATTCAACACATAATATAAATCTCATACTATATATATACACTTTTTACACAAACAAGTAAACACCCAATTCGATAAAGACAACAAAACAATTCATCCCACAACAATAATCAAACACAAATAGAATTTCAAATAGAAAAAGCATAATGGATAAGAATTCTGCATGCTTGTGATAATTGCTCCAATAGATCAATGGAACCCCTTGCTTGTGATCCTTCAAATGCACTAAATCTCCCCTACAAAGCAATCCAACTCTCTCTCTAACCTTCTTAGACTTCCTCTCACAAAATCAAAACAAAATAACAATGCACCCACAACACCAAACTCAGAATTACAATAGCAAAATAATGAAGCACTTGGCTGGAAAATTTGTGTGTAAAAGAGTGAGGAGGCTCTCCTTTAAATAAAAGTAAACTGAGTGACCTAAGGCTACAAATTAGTTTTCAAAACTGCCACAACTCCCCCTTCATTCTTTGATTCATCAAAACTGACTAGAGGTAGCAGAAGGAATTCAATGAGAAATGAACACATAAGATGACAATCATGAAGCAACTCAGCAAAATGTGGTAAATGTAAAGAAAATAGACTTCAAATGGGTTTAAATCTCTTCACAAAGGTGCCACACAATATTCCATGTTTCCTATTTACTTGCAAATTGTTTATAAAGAAAGAGTCAATGTATGCACATTGACAACAACATGAAGGCTCTTTAAAACTTCAAACTTATAATTATTTTTGCTTTATTCGAATGCCCATGACTAAGTCAAAGCACTGCCAAAAGTCATGGATTCTTAAACTAAGAAAGAATAACAATGCATAAGACTTATGCGCTTCCTTCAGCTCTTATAAAGGCATACTAAATATGCTTCATTTAATATGTTTGCTAAGATATAAATATAAGCTCTAATCTAATACGCTTAAACCAACGCTATTGTTTATTGCTTTCCCTTGTTTCATGGTTGTGTGCCTTTTATGGCAGCACCATAACCAATATGCCTACTTATAATATGTATATATATATATATATATACATTCTTTAATAACATATTATTTGTTATTAGAAGCCGAATATTCACATTTCATCAATATACCAAAACACATATATATTTCCGTTATAATCAATATTTAAACATCACTACTATTAGAATTCACATAATCATATTTACCAGTTATATCTGTATACAGTAAATCATAACAATTATATATATAAAATAGTTAAAAGCTATTACATACATATATATATATATATATATATATATATATCATCGATACTTAAAACCACATGAAACTTATTACTCACATATCCTCTATCAACATGAGGCCCATAGATTCATTAATGACATGAATGACATCCATATACACACTAACACCATAAAAGAATGATATCCACATATATAGATGTCCCTTGTCCAAATTGACACGCTTATAACGATGAACAATACATATAAATTATCATGGACAAGCATCTACATATGTGTATATGTTCACTTCATGTTAACAACTTGTCAAAGCAAACTCAAACTACATCAAAGGATACTTTCAATTGACACACACACAGATTAAATTGCAATCTTCACTCAAAGCACTCATAAAATCATATCCACATAAGCACTCTCGATTACCATAGTTGATTGAACACTTACCTCTACCCACACTGACTCGACCTAACCTAGACCAATAGGATAGTGGTGTGTGTTTTCTTAGTTTAGGCTTTCTCCAACATTTACCAAACCAAGTCCTTCTCCTAAGTGATACTTCTCCTCCTTTTCGGAGGAGCAACCTATTCCTACATCCAACCTACATCACCACAATAGTAGTTATCCGTTCACAAAATAATCATATGTTTCATACATTTCATAATATTCACACTTATAATACATCACATCGCATAATTCAATTTTTTTCAAATATATTAAATTCAAAATTCACATTTCACATAGATGCAGAGATTCACAAATATTCTTTTATCCAAGCAAGTAAACTAGTCTAGGTAAATGGTAAATAGTTAGAACATACGGGGTGTAACATACTTCCCCCCTTGTGAATCATCGTCCCTGATGATTTTTGAGTATCAAGTATAACATCATAAAAAAGACATAAAAAGTATCATATTACAAAACACATTTTTCTCAAGAGTTTTCAAAATTTAGAAAAACTTGCAGAAACTTCTGCTTCATCTCAACATAATCTTCCCAAGTGGCAGAATCTTCTGCATACTGATCCCATTGGACCTTGTACTACATAACCTTTTTTTTATGCAAGTAGAGCTTACGAACTTCAAGAATTTAAGAATAGTGATAACTTAAAGGAACCCCCCTAAAAAAACTTATAAAATCTTGGTGAATCTTGGCTAAGTGCTATAATTTTCTTGGTGAATCTTTCCTTTTTTCTGAAAAAAAATAATGTTCCTAGCGAATCTTTGTAGATTATTAGAAATTTTAAAAAATCCTAGCAAATATTAATGAATAATTGGTAAAAATAATAATTACAATGGCGAATCCTAGAGAATAATCACTAAAAAAATTAATTACAATGGTGAATATCTCCTTTAAAAATTTGCATAGTTGGTCAGCGCGGTCCCCCCATATTTTTTTTATTTTTTGTAATATTGAAGCAGGGGCTCGGGGGCGGAAGCCATCGATAGGGTCAAGGGGCAGTACCTCTTGCAGGGGTCAGGGGGCAATGCCTCCTCATGGGGTCTGGGGACAACAACCCTGACACGGCGGGGTCGAGGGGCAGAGCCCCTCACCACCAAGCGCAAATTCACTATCCAAAATGCATTGGAGCACACATGGATTAAGTATTTTTTTAAAATCTCACTTTAAAAATAAGACTAAATGAAAAGTGAAATTGTTACCATTGATTACCTTTTTAATTGAATGATTGTAGGTTAATTCCACGACCTATATGCACGTGCCTTTTAAAGGGCTTGTTGAGGCCTAGAATTTGTTTTGGGCCACACGATTAGATTTAATCATGTGGCCCAAAACAAATTTCGAGCCTCAACAAGCCTTTTAAAAGGCACTCACATATAGGTCGTGGAATTGATTTGTAGCCATCCGATTAAAAAGCTAATTGATGGCAACAAATAAAAGCCCTATTCAAAGCTAAAATATCCCTAAAATTAAATGGTAATTAATTATTAGTGGCGATATTGCCCCAAAATTAACAACATGAATATAATATTACTAGTGAATATAATTAATATTTGTAATTACATTATAAACTACTGGTGAATCAGTTCCAATGACGCATAATTTACATGGTGAATCTATTCGATTTATTAGCTTAAAAAAATAATGCATAGGCGAATTAACCGAGATGAAATTATTTTTTTGTAAAAACCTGGTGATTCAGTCTCCTTTTTAGCTTGTACTATTCATCATTTCTGGAAGTCCTGATTTCAACTATTCGCTAATTGGCGAAGATTCATCACTAAAAAATCCCTATTTAAGAAGCTTGATCATAACCATTCCTATTCCCCCTAACAATAGTTGTTATTAGAATGATTCTGCAATCAATTGAATTATCAACTTCAAGAATTTTGAGGAGCTCTTTATATTTAGGAGTTGGTTTGGAATACATTCCATACTTTATGAAACCTTTTTAGGGGTTTGACCCTCAAAAGAACTTTTATTCTCTAACCAAGAATTTTCTTAGTATATGCTTAGCATCAACGTAACTTTTCTATTTATTATTAGTTTTTGCCAATCTTTTCTAATCAGTTTGATTTGTTCATCCATTTCTAACAACATTTCTGGACTAATGCTAATCTTATCTTCTAGCTTACCTAGCTTATAGGAGTTCGGCATCTTCTTCTATCCAATGGAGTCATCTTGATAGCAGAATGATAGGAATTTTTATAAGTAATTTTGCTAGTGGTAGGTACTCTTCCCACTTATAATGTTGATCTATGTAATATATTCAAACAATTCCTCCAAAACCTAGTTAACTCTCTCAGTTTAACCCTGTATTCCTAGGATGATAAGTTGTACTTATATTAAGTTTAGTTCCTAGTGCTAAAAATAAGCTTTACCCAAACCTTGTTATTGCGTGCACATCTCTATTCGAGATAATCTTCTCAGGAACTCCACATAATTCAAACACTACTTTCACAAAATCCATGCTAATAACCTACCACCTACTTTCTGGTACATCATGGGGATATAATAAACATGCAAGATGATCATTTTTTTCCTTTACCTTTTGACATTTAAAACAACTTGCTACAAATCTTGCAGCATTCCCTTTCATTCCCTTCCAGAAATATAACGGCTTCACATTTGTTAACATTTTAGTGACACTAGGATGTCTTGAGTATGGTGCATTATGTACTTCCTTCCATAGCATTATTCTTAATTCACAAGAATCAAGTACATAAATTCTTCCTTTATACCTTAATAATCCATTGGTTCAAAGCAAAAACCTTCATACCTTTTATCTTGCAACTTATCCGAGAGTGCTTGCTTGACTTGTTCATAGTACTAATCACCCTTGGATCCTTGCAATACTTGACTTTTGGAGTCAGTTTGGATAGATACCATTGAAGATATATGCTTTCTTCAACTTAAAGCATCGACAACTATATTCTCTTTTCCCTTGATATAGCTAATGTTGAAATCATAGTCTGATATCAATTCTAACCACCTCCTTTGCCTTGCATTCAGATTGGGTTGAGTAAATAGATACTTCAAACCATGATGGTCTATTTTTAATTCAAAAGGTTTCCCCAACAGATAGTGTCTCCACATCTGTAATGTATGCATTACTGTTGCTAACTCTAAATCATGCGAAACATAATTTTGTTCATAAGGTTTTAGCTTTCTCGATGCATAGGCTATAACTCGCCTTTCCTGCAACTAATCAAAGAGATCATCAATACGTGGTAAAGGATACTTATTCTTTACCATCACTTTGTTTAGAAATAGGTAATCTATACACAAACGCAGTGTCCCATCTTTCTTCTTTACAAGGATTACTAGTGCTCCCCAAGGTAAAACTTTAAGTCTTATTAATCCCTTGGATAACAATTCTTCAAGCTGTGATTTTAACTCCATCAATTCTATTATCATCCTATATGATACTTTGGATATAGATTTCGACCCTAGAATTATGTCAATGGAGAAATCGAACACTCTCTTGAGAAAAAATCTAGGTAGTCCTTCTAAAAATACATCCACAAAATATCTTAGGATAGGATATTTCTCCATATATTCCTTTTTTGCATCTTCCATCTCTCCATCCTTAGCTTCTTGGAGATCTTGTGATCTAAAATATGCCTCATCACCTTGATTGATAAACTCTTTGTATTCCTCTGGTTTTTCTATTTTAACTACAAAGAGTTGACAACCCTTCTTCTTTTCTCTATACCATTGCACAACTGATATTTTCCGTAACCTAACTTAATTCTCTAGTTGTCCCTTGCAAAGATACCTAGTTCCTGAGATCATCTAGGCATTCTACTATTTTAGCATAATTCGAGACATAGGATTCCCTACTAGATGCTTATACTCAGTCTTAACTCTCTGGCATTTTGGCTACAAATCACTCTTCATTCCTATCTAGAAAAAAAGATATTCATTATGATTAGGAGTTTAGTTACTTCCAGGTGACTTGTTTATGGTACGGGTTGAATTTTCTTCTACACAAGGTTTCTTAATTCTAAAGGGTTAGATACATTCCAAGTGCATTCCTTACCATTTACTCCCCTACACAATCCACCAGAGGCCCATCTAGGACATGATAGAGGTAAACATTTCATAAAACATAGTGAAGAACCAAAATATTCTAGTATAGCCACTACAATAATTTAAATCAATAACAAAGTATAAGCAATTCAATTTTCAATGTTAATAAGTCAAAAGAATGAGCTCAATTTTGACAATAAATCAAATTTTGACCAACAGGTCATAAAATAAATAATTTTTAAAATTCGGTGGCTAGACCATTCCAAAAATAAAGGAATAAAATAGTGTCAATCTTAGCAAGAACTAAAAGAGATTTTAATAAAAATCCAAAGAAGTGTCAAAATATGGAGGAACACTTACTATGCACTATGTGACTAATTGAGTCACTAATAAGGGACTAGATTGTTGTACTACACTCGGGTTTACAAAAAAACTTATAGTAGGTTAGTCATCGTGCTACAAGCACAACAATTAGATAATTCCTTTAAGGTTTTCATTTACTTAATTTTTTTGCAAATCAAAGGGTTATAACTCATCCACTCTTATTTTCTGGAGTATCTTTCATTCATCTCTCAAATGCTATTAATAGATGGTGTTATAACAACACACCAGATCTATAATTGGAACACAAACTTCTTCTCTTTATTCTGCTTAACAAAACTCTATTCCCTTCCTTACTAAATAGGTTACTTGTTCAAACTTGACTAAATATCTTAGTAATAATTACATTCACCAATGTAGTTGTACTTTCTATCATAGTTCTCAACTAATTTTCTTAGAATTCTATGCCAATATTTCACTACTTGTCTTTTAATGATCCTTTTATTCCACTTGGCTCATTCCAAGCCATCTAGGAGTTTAGACAAGAACCTATCTTATCTTCGTATCTTTGACACAATTCTAGGATCTTCAATGCTTAGTTTCTCTTGCACCTGGCTGATTATTTTTGGATCTTCCATCTCTAAGTTCTTGAGAGAAAGAGTGATCTTCCCTTCAGATAGACACTACTCTTCCTGAGCTCTTAGTTTGATTAGCTACTGACCAAGGTTTTATCTTTCTAATCAAAGTCTCAGAATCTTTCTATTATTCATCCCAAACAAAGTTAAATTGACTCTTGGAAATTTAACTCCTTAGTTGGTTCTCTCTTAACCACTGACAATTTTCTTGGTTATTCTTTTACACCATTCTGGTATAAAATCAATTTCAAACATTACACTCTCATAATGTTGGATGGGAAAGCATAGTGAGCACATAGGTTCCAGAGTTGAACCTAGCTTTGATACCATGTGTAACATGTCACTTGTTCTACCAAGTAAATACAACTAAGTTTTAACCCCAAAGTGAATAAATCATGATATCAAAACATGAGTAATAAAATTTTTCCTTTATTTCATTTGATATGATGCACATTTGAAACATATTTTAAACTTAACCATTGCACTATCAAATTACAATTCAACAATTACATGAATTGAATAATTCTCATTTATAACATTTCAAAAGAAAGTTACATACAATGCTTCATAAAGCTAATTGACAATAGAGATACAATGTTTCTGATGTCTGTCTTCAAATCCTGACAGCTAATTGCATGAGGAGAAGCATCACTCAAGCACTTTTCTACCAACCATGGACTAACTGTGGTCCCCCACACATTTACTAAACTGATAAACGGCCCTACCCTTCGATGAAGGGATTGGTATGGTAACCTCCAAGAATAGCCTATACTAATTTGATGTTGTGTCTTACATATCTAGTACTGTCATACATTGTGGCTACAACCCGAAGCATGATTGCCCTTCCTACTATGTAATCCTGAATCATAGTGAATTGACAATGTAAACGTTGGTTGGTTACACTACTTTGACCAAAGGTTCATCACCCCTAACTCAGAATGGATGTCACATGCTCACTCATCATTCTAGCTTGATTTGGAAAGAATCTAAGGTTATTCCCTTCCATTTATCAACAAATCCTATGAATAAGTCCACCAACAATTACAAGTTTACTAATTATAAGGTTATTCCCTTCTATGGATCAACCAATCCCAGGCATAACCCTACTCATCTATTCTAGGTTTTCTATGACACTCTCATCAAAGTAATACTATTGGTAGTATATAGTTTTCCTAACTTGACCATTCATATTTCTGCAGTACTACTCATGCTTGTCTTAATATAGTTCAATGTAGTTGCAAGATATGGTTTACTAATTTTTCACTTTGTACAAATAACTAATCACCCTTAAATTAATAATTATTCATAAAATCTAATATAGGCACAAATCTCTACTACAAAGATTAATTTCACATTCAACACATAATATAAATCTCATACTATATATATATATACACTTTTTACACAAACAAGTAAACACCCAATTTGATAAAGACAACAAAACAATTCATCCCACAACAATAATCAAACACAAATAGACTTTCAAACAGAAAGAGCATAATGGATAAGAATTCCGTATGCCTGTAATAGTTACTCCAATAGATCAATGAAATCCCTTGCTTGTGATCCTTCAAATGCACTAAATCTCCCCTACAAAGCAATCCAACTCTCTCTCTAACCTTCTTATACTTCCTCTCACAAAATTAAAACAAAATAACAATGCACCCACAACACCAAACTCAGAATTACAACAACAAAATAATGAAGCACTTGGCTGGAAACTTTGTGTGTAAAAGAGTGAGGAAGCTCTCCTTTAAATACAAGAAAACCAAGTGAACTAAGGCTACAAATTAGTTTGCAAAACTACCACAACTCCCCCTTTATTCTTTGATTCATCAAAACTAATTAAAGGTGGCAGAAGGAATTCAATAAGAAATAAACACATAAGAGGACAATCATGAAGCAACTCAACAAAATGTGGTAACTGTAAAGAAAACATACTTCAAATGGGTTTAAATCTCTTCACAAAGGCACCACACAATATACCATGTTTCTTATTTACTTGCAAATTGTTTATAAAGAATGAGTCAATGTATGCACATTGAGAACAACATGAAGGCTCTTTAAAACTTCAAACTTATCATTGTTTTTGCTTTATTCGAACGCCCATGACTAAGTCAAAGCACTGCCAAGAGTCATGGATTCTTAAACTAAGAAAGTAATAATAATGTATAAGAGTTATGTGCTTCCTTCAGCACTTATAAAGGCATACTAAATATGCTTCATTTAATATGTTTGCTAAGATATAAACATAAGCTCTAATCTATGTGCTTAATCCAGTGCTATGGTTTATTGCTTTCTATTGTTTCATGGTTGCGGGCCTTTTATGGAAGCACCATAACCAATATGCCTACTTAAAATATATATATTCTTTAATAACATATTATTTGATACTAGAATCCGAATATTCACATTTCATCAATATAACAAAACACATATATATTTCCGTTATAATCAATATTTAAACATCATTGCTATTAGAATTCACATAATCATATTTACCAGTTATATCTATATACCGTAAATCATAACAATTATATATAAATATATATATATATATCTATATATGTATGTAATAGCTTTTAACTATTTTATATATATCTCATCGATACTTAAAACCACATGAAACTTATTACTCACATATCCTCTGTTGACATGAGTTCCACATATTCATTAATGACATTATTGACATCCATATACACACTGACGCCATAAAAGAATGATATCCACATATATAAATATCCCTTGTCCAAATCGACACGCTTATAACGATGAACAATACGTATAAACTATCATGGACAAGCATCTACATATGTGTATATATTCACTTCATGTTAACAACTTGTCAAAGCAAACTCAAACTACATCAAAGGAGACTTTCAATTGACACACACACAGATTAAATCGCAATCTTCACTCAAAGCACTCATAAAATCATATCCACATAATCACTGTCGATTACCATAGTTCACTTACCTCTACCCACACTAACTTGACCTAACCTAGACCAATAGGATAGTGGTGTGTGTTTGCTTAGTTTAGGCTTTCTCCAACGTTTACTAGACCAAGTCCTTCTCTTGAGTGATACTTCTCCTCCTTTCCGGAGGAGCAACCTATTCTTGCATCCAACTTACATCACCACAATAGTAGTTAGCCGTTCACAAAATAATCATATGTTTCATACATTTCATAATATTAACACTTATAATACATCACATTGCATAATTTTTTTTTTTTCAAATATATTAAATTCAAAATTCACATTTCACATAGATGCAGAGATTCACAAATATTCATGTATCCAAGCAAATTAACCAGTCTAGGTAAATGGTAAATAGTTAGAACATACGGGGTGTAACAGAAGTCTCTCTATGGCCTTGAAAAGGCTCCTCGAGCCTGGTATGCCAAGATGGAATCCTTCCTTCTGACAGTTGGTTTCACTCAATGCCATTTTGATCCCAATGTCTACATTTTGCAGCGAGATGATTCTCTCCTATTTCTAGTTTTGTATGTTGATGACTTGTTGATCATAGGGAGTTCTTCATCTATCATTGGGGTTGTCAAAATTGCCCTTCATGACAGGTTTTTAATCACTGACTTGGGCTTGTTGCATTACTTTCTTAGGATTAAGATCTACCATTCTACTTTTGGGATCACCATCACACAGTACAAGTATGCTCTAGATTTGCTCTCGAGGTTTCATATGGTTGACTATAAGCCTTCTCTGACTCCCTTTCTTTCTAGAGTCAAACTTGAGGCTTAGTGTTCTTCACCATTTATTGATGGCACTTTGTACCCACAGCTTGTTGGGAGTCTCATTTATCTGACTCATACAAGACCTGACATTTCATATGCTATAGGCATGGTCTATTGATTCATGCAGGAGCCCCATGAGTTGCACTGAAAAGTAGCCAAGTGGATCCTTCACTACATTCAAGGTACTCATAGTTTTGGGATTCACTACGCAACGGGCATTGATCTTGACTTGGTGGGCTACACATATTCAGATTGGGTAGGTGATTCTTAGGATCACAAATCTACTTTAGGTTACAACTTCTCACCTGGTTTAGGTCTTGTTTATTGGTCAAGCAAGAAGCAGTCTGCTATTGCTCTATCTTCTATTAAGGCTGAGTATCAGGGGCTGTGAATGACGCCACTGAGGCCATCTGGCTTCATAATCTTCTCACTGAGTTTGTTATCCAAATCAGACAGCCATCAATCATATTTTGTGACAACCAAATTGCCATTTAGATCTCATGGAATCCGGTCCATCATCAGCAGACCAAACACATAAAGGTCCACATGCACTATATCTGGGAGCTCATCCATGTCCATGTCATCGAGCTTCGCTACTGTCTGACTTTTGAGCAGGTTGCTGATATCTTCACCAAACCCTTCATTGCAAGTTCCTCCATTTACAAGCTTTGCTGGGGTGCAGGATGTTTCATCTTTTGGGGGGGGCTTCATCCTCTCACTCGGAGTCCTGACTCTCTCTACTTTGGGGGGTCTCTTCTCTCTCTATTTGGGGGGCTTTTCTCTTTTCTAGGGGGGTTTGTTCTCTCTGGGGGGGATTTTATGTACATGGATACCTCATCAGGTTTGATTTGTCGAGACCCATCTCTACATCCACCTAAGCTATGCTTAAGGGGGGTGTTAGTGTAGGTTTTTATTTCCTAGTTGGGTTATTTATTTTTCTTTTATTCCTAGGTTTTTCCTACACCTTTTATAAATCTTGCTTAGGTTAATGTCTTATTAGGTTAGTGGATTATGAGGTGTCACCTTCCTACATATGAGCATCCATTAGCTATCTTGGGAAGATACTTTTCTATCTTTAGTCTAATAGATGGTTGTTCCTCATTGGTTGGTGTTGCCACCTCCTTCCTCTCCCTGGTCTATATAAGCATGCTACCTAGCTTGTATTTTGCATCCATTGCTTTTGCATCCTCTTAATCCTATTTTGCTTCTAACATTTGCATTACTCTCTTAGAGACTAACTATGTATTGCTATTTTGATTTCGTATCATTTGCATTCATAGTTTAGATATCTATTCTTTTGCACTAGTTTTCTGGGTTAATAATCTTTTCAGATTCTAACAGAATTTATATGCTCACTAAATAAGTTGCTTTAAGCTACTAAGTCCTGAAGAAAAGACAAGGGAATCACACAAAACAATACATTTCCTAAGTCTCAAAGAAATGAGACTAAAACATAAATGAAAATTATTTATTCCATAAATCAAGCAATTGATTCCACTAAATTTTATTAGCCAATACCTAAAAATACAAATGTATATTTTCTATTTCAAATCTAAAAATATTATAGACTTGTCATTCATCTATCATGTTCAAAACTTACTTTTTTCTTTAATTTTTACAAGATTTCAAGAGCTTTTAAGGCTTCCAATAATATTTTTAAATAATTTTAAAAACTATATTTACAAAACAATTGTGACATGTTTAAATTATGCTTCATTTGATATAATTTGATCTTTCTTCTAAATTAAATTTGATTCTATTATTTTGTAACTATATTTACAAAACAATTGTGACATGTTTAAATTACACTTGATTTGATATAATTTGATCTTGCTTCTAAATTAAATTTGATTCTATTATTTTTTAAATTGCTATTTTTTTATCACTAACTTTTTAAATAGAGATGATAACTATCATTAATTTTTACTTTTTAAAATTAAAATTGATCGTCCAATTTTTTTAAAGATGTGTATACAAAATATTTTGTTGTTAAAGCAAAATTTGGTTCTTTTAAGTTAAATTATTTTTATAAATATGTAATCAAGTAATAAAAAAAATTAATAAGAATAATAAATTATTCTCTTTAAATTTTATTTTAAGAATTATTTTATTTTTCATTAATAATTAATAGTTAGTCATTCTTACAATTCTCGTTGTGATAAGACAACATTACAAGGCTAAACAAATTATATTGCTATAATATTTCAAAGGCAAGTAGTAACAATGTAAGTATAAAGGTTGATTAAAAAGAAATTAATGGCTTATAAAGTATGAAGTCAAAAAATAATTTAAAAAATTAAGCTAATTGACTCTTCAAGAGCATTCTAAGTCTTTACATTGTTGCTCCATCTCTATTTATAGAAACAACATTTCTCCTCTCTTTTATTATATGAAAAGTACAATATTCTCTCACCTTGAGCTCCCCTCTTGAGCTCAATCTCTCTCTACTCTCTAAAAAATCCAAGAAGGCTTACCCCTTTTCTCTCTCAACAACACTTGGTAGTTTTTTCTTAATTTTTCCCCTTTTCCTTCTAGGTAGAACAATCCTTCCTTTATGTAATTTTAATAAACATTTGATTTCTCATTAATAAGAAAAATACAAATAAATAAAATCTTGATCGCCTCTTCCCTCTTGGAAATATTAGTGATTCTATTTCCTAAATCCATTTCATACACATAGCATTACAAATTTCATTACAATTATTTATATTGCAATATATTTATTTCATTCTCTTAGTCCTAGATATGCTTAGGCTAAGTGAACACACTTCTATCTACAAAAATCTATTTTGCTACCTATAGAGATCAAAAGACAAAAATTTGGCCACTTTGGAAAGCTCCTATACAACTGCTATACCTTTTTATCTATCCCAAAAGTAGGTACAACACTAAATGCATCCTAGCACCCTAGAGGATCATCACCCATCGATGGTTTGATTTGCCAAGTTGCTTAATTTAATATTAATTTGTTCTACATTAAGCTACTTTTCCTACCTTATATAGCTTTTAACTTTTATCTATTGTCTTTTTCTATTTTGTAAGGATTTTTTGTTGTTTTATTTATCCTATGTGTAGATGATTTGAATTCAATCACATTGGTGTCCTCAAAAATGTGTTATTATTAAACACCATATTTTTACTCTATTCCTTGTGCCAGCAACCTAAGACCACTCTATAAGACCCTTTTTACCTTCTCCACCATGGAACTTATCTAGGTTCTATATTTTATTTGGTTTCTTATTGAATATCTTTAAGCCTTCTAGTCTTGTCATTTATATATTTAATTTCTAATAAATCTAATTAATCAATTCTCTATTTGTTTTTGTTTTCTTAAGTGAACTCTTTTGTGTTAGATTGCTAGTGGAATTCTAGGGTAGATAACTAAAAAAGAATTTACCACACATGCTTAGACTAAGGAGGTTGTGGCTATTCTGGAAGACATGATAGGGAGGATTGAACAAGAGTTGCAAGATGTAAGAAATAACCTAGAGAGGAGGTTAGAAAGAAAAATTAACTAGAAGATGTCAGCAATATGGTAGGTCAAGAAAGCACCAAGAAAAGAAAGAGCATTGAAGCACAAGATGGACCTAGAAAGGGGGAAGAAGAAAAAGAAAGGAAGTAAAATAGAGGACGCTGAGGGAGATAGCCTAGCTCTTAAAATACAATTCATGTAGGAGGATTGGGATGTAATTGAAAGTCTCAATGACCTTATTGTTCAGTAAGTTTAACTTTTTCTAACTATAGCTAACCATTGATTGAGATTTTGTTGACTACTTCTCTAATTATGTAAGGCTTGGGTTGGTTTTAGGAATTGGTTCTTTATTTATTTCTATATTGTGCTTTCATGTATTATATTTATGACTTTGTTTAAGGTTATGGATCCTTTCAAAACCCTTACTTTTATATATAAAAAAGAACTATTTTCTATCCATATTTTTTGTGAACCCAACATGAACACTGTAATTCCTTAGGAGTCCTCCTTACAATTTAGTACCCAACCATTCCTGTTATTACTATAACTAACATTATTGTTTAAAAAATCTATTATGTGAGGATAACCAAGGATTTTATTCCCTTCGTTTAGATGGCAACTACTATTAAATCTAGAAGTCCTCTCTAGTCCTTTTCCCTTATGATTTAGCCTTCATTCTGACCTTGAGACATACTTGTGGTATGGTGCAACACATTACTAAAGTAATCATCAATCCTAACCATCAACTAGTTTGTGTCAACCATAAAAATGTAACTAGGAAAGACATTAACTCCATATCTAATCTAACTATGCCTTGTCCCCTTGGGCCCTTGTCCTCTTTGGACTTGGGCACCCCAAGAAGACCTAGGCGCCCAAGGAGGACCTAGGTGCCCCAGGAGGACTAGGGCACCCAGGAAAGACTTAGGTGCCCCAGATGGACTTGGGCGCCCTAGATAGGGACCTTTGTCCATTACCCCTTAAAGGCACACAAATGATAAACAGTACATGAAATTGAAATAAATTGATCCGAGAAGTACAGTTTAGAGTCCTACCTCATGCTCAACTCACTTGTCTACCACTCAGTACTGCAGTGCATCGAGCCTCAGGGCCTGATATGAACGTCGGGTTGGCATCATAACTCTCTCTCCTTCTCCTCTTCTCTGAAAGTGAAAGTGACAAATCAATGGTGAAAAAGTGAAAACTACCTTTACTTATAGTAAACGGATGAGAATTCCTTTTCACTATCTGGGAGCAAAAAGTGTATAAAAGTCTTCAAACATCTCTATCTTGGGTTGCTGAACTTTGATTTCAACACCGCCTATTGCATTAGAATCCTGGTTCCGCCCTGCATCAAACCTAATGCTTTGCATCTTGGTGTTTTTTGAAAGAATAACCCTACCAATGCATTCTCTCATCCAACTTTCCCTAAAATTCATGTGTGAAGATCACCACTTTATTTCTCCTTTTCAGACTAAGCAAGCAGAAACAAGGGGGCCATATATCTCCCACAATTTGCACCCTAATCATGTCTCATCACTCACCCCTTTAGTTCTTATGACTGACTTGTTCATTTTTTGTTTGCAAGTTGATTTGATTATTTCATCTAACATATATTTCTTTGCAGGTTGTGCTTCTTAACCTTTGTGATCTGGTAGGATTGCAGATTGGGGCATTTGATTTCCTCTATAGTATCCTTTTGGGTATCTTTTTTTATGATTACTGTACTTACTTTCCTTTAGTTGCATATGCACATAGTGTCATATGGCCACTAAAGTAGGGGCTAAATGTTATGTCGTAAGTTGTGCTCCTACTTGGATTAGCACAACTTCACTATGTTTAGCTCCCACCTTTTAGTGTCCCTTAACCCCTTTCATTATTGGACCTATCTAAGCTACCTTATTAAGGAAATGTCACATTTTGAGGTATCTAATGACAAAAACCAGAAAGAGATGATGGATGCCAGACATTTAGAACATCCTTAAGCTTAATGTGGAGCCCAACTAGGGGGCTGGACTTGGGCACTCGCACCCTAGTCCTGCCCTAAATCTCGAGGTCTTGAGATTTACTCTGATGTTATCTTATGTTTTTTCGAGATTCTAAATTCAAAATTCAATTTTCGTGCGATGTCGGCATGTTATTTCAAAATCCTTTTCCCACATTTTATAGCAATTGAAAATCATTTTATCACACACAACTTACATGTAAGCTTACTACGCCAAAATTCTACTACTATTGCTATTGAAGTCTACAAAGTGTTGAATTTCATTGAAGAATTTTATCTTTGTTATCATGGAGATATGTTGTGGGGATTAGGAATCAAGATCTTGAGTCTATCTTGTTCTTCCTAGGGTTTGCCAGACCCTTTGTATGATCAGGAGAAGGGTTGAAGCCTCTAACTTGAGTTTTGGAATCCTCCGTAGATACAGCTGCCTTGCCTTCTTGTTCTACAAGTCTTCATTGATGTCATCACCTTGAGGTGAAGTTGTTGTTTCCTTGAGTGAAACATTTGTGGATCTAATCCTTGATGCTTGAGTCATTTAGGATCTTGCATTTGCTTATGCTTACACATTTGGTTTTCAAACACACACATCTACATACTTTGACATTGGCTATTGTTGAGATAGAAATACCAAAGATGGGGTTTGAATGAGGCAAACTCCTATATAGCCACAGCCATCCTTCCCCTTGTTTTACTTGTGTAGGTCAGATTCGTTAAGATCATACAGAAAGAAGTGAAGGAGAAACAAAGGTTACAAGTGCAGTCATCATAGAAATTGCAGTTTCATCATCGAGATATTTTTTGGACACTAGGGCTAGCACCTGAGTCTAACAAGGCCTAAAAATTGGGATCTAGGGTCTTAGATAGAGATAGAAGTGTCTGGTACATATAGTTATGTTATTTAAAAACTTACAGGACATTGGGGCTAGCACCCTAGTCTAGAAGGCCTCCAGATTTTAGGTGCATAGTCATTGTTACTCCCTATTTGCATTTATGTGATCATTCTGTGTGGTACTACTCCCGAAATCTGTTTGTTAGTGCATATTTTACAACTAGGGTTTGATCTCACCTTGGCTTGTTAGGGTTTGCATAACTCTAGTTGAGACACCTTTTTAGGTACAAAAAAAAGCAATAGGATATCTATAGCTTATCACTCTTATAGCGATCAAGCTCGGTTCATATTCCTAATGTTTGGTGTACTTGAAAAGAGGGGCTTGACCTAGTTTGCAAATGCTATCATTCTCTCTCTTTTCCACACTAAACAGATCTGATCTACTCAACATATGATTTTCCCAAAAGTTTACTTTGACTAACACAATTGTTTTGTAGAATATGTTGCTCTAACATGTGCTTTGCAATCTATATTTTCTTTGACAAACTTATTCCACATGTCCTTTCCTAAAGATGAAAAGATCTTACATTCAGACACACCAATGTGTATCTCTTTTACATATATATCCTGATATTTTATATATATGTAGTTTAGTTTTAGTATTTACTTTATGTAACTTGGTGTAGCTATATCACCTAGTGATACCAACCCACTAAAATAGGGACAAAATGTAGTGTCAAAAATTACATACCCTGCAATTTTCACATCATGTATTTTCTTTCTTTAGTGTCCATCTATATGGTATAACCATTGATTGCACTTAACTAATTTTTTAAGCTCTTTCCCTCATTGGATTCCAAAGATCTAACATCAGCCTCATCTTGAGCTCATTTGTAATGACTTTCTACTATAATTATATGCATTTGAGTGCTAGTGTGACCACATTGATTTCAACACAACTATGACAATATTTCTAACTAACAAAAAGATTTAAGCACATTTTATTTTCCTTCCCAATACCTAAAACCTTAATTCAACCATTTTTTCCAGCCAACGATTAATATTATGACAATAAATAGGTCCCTTTGGAGCCATTTTGAGGGTTAACAACTTTTGCAAATATTTATTCTCTCTCAAAATTCCTCTTCCTCTTCTATTCCCTCTATCTTCATATTCCCTCAAGAAAATTTATTGTAAATTTACAACAATTTTGAGTAGATTTGTGAAGGAATCAACATTTGGGTTTTCATTGCAAGCTTCAAATCTCCCATTTTATTCAAGGATTTGTTGATATCTTGTTGACTATTTTGCTCATTTGGATTTTGTAAAATATTTTTTGTATACTAACAATATTTTATGCTGCAAGCCTCCATGATTTTTAGGTTAAGTCTCTTCCTCTTGGCCTCCCCATTATCATTTGAGAATTTCTTCTTTGTTGCCCATTTTCTCTTTTTGCGGCAACAAGAACCCTCTCTCTGTCCTTTTGCATATTCGTGTAATTGAGTTGTAGTCACTCTCTTCACTCCTCAAGAACATTTGAGTATTTTTGTTGTGTTGGTTTATAGATTTGTCACCTAACTCTACATACTCACTCCCGAACAAGTGACAAATGTAATCAACAGTTGAGCCTAATATATTGGTATTTTATAAAGGCTCTCTACTTCTTTAACAAGGCACAACTACCTTTGATGGATATTCTTATGAATGAAAACTAGGATTGCTTTTAACTAGAAAGCAAAACAAAGGCAGAGCTTTTAACCAGAAAGTAATAAAGGCAGATTTACAAACAAACTATAAGAAGCTCAAAGACTTCCACCAACATAACATTTATGAATTTATACAAACTGATATTGTACATCATGTATTCGCCACTTCAAATAATGTATAGAAAGATAAACAATTCATAGTAGTGAGCAACAACTACAAATATCCAACCACCTCAATACACAAATATCACCAATACTAGCAGCAACCCATTCAACATAAGAAGAACATGAATCTAAATAACCACAACACAAAGTCCATGATCATTTAAAACTCCATTGTATTGATTTTCATTGCATGTATCAAAGTAGATGAGACAAAAAGATCAAAATTTTCTATCACCTTCCCAAAACAAAGTTTCTTAAAAGATCCCTAAATCGACTAGCTATCTAGAATATATAGCTAAGCTGAAAAGTAATTGTCTTAAAAACCATAAAGGCTTCTTGAAACAATTGGTTAAAATATGTTTAAACAATAATAATAATAATAAGGGGCCCTCCAGAGCCAATAGTTTTTAGAGCCAATATTTAAAAACATCTAAAGCATGAAAAATAAAATCAATTGAGGATTTCCAAATCCTCAACGCCGTTGTCCACTTCATCCATCACTTCCTCTTCCTTTGCCTGCTCACCTTCTCCTGTGCCACTTTTTGTCATTTGGGGTGCCTGTGCTCGTAGCCTTGCCTTGTATGTCCTATACTTATTGATTACAGGTGCCAATGACATCCCAGGTGGAATTCTTGTCATGCTAATCCATCGTTTCTTTTTCATCACTGCTCTATCAGCATCCACCACCTTTCGGTGTACCTCATCAAGTTCATTTCTAGTAGTGTTGATATAGGCCACCATCTTTGCAAGTCTCCCTAGTGATTCTCCTGTTATTACATCATAATTCATTTTTCATTAGTTACTACCCTTTTAAAATTCTATTTTATTTCTTTGACATCTAGCATCTTCTCATCATCAGACCCATTAGCTTCAACTTCTAGAGTGATAATGTTCCTCTTAATTCTCATCATCTCTATGTAATAGGTCGCAATTGCCTTCCTCATATCATCTTCTGTTGCTATCACGAGATAGAGCTTCCATTCAACTGCATCGGCCCACATGGGTGTATCTAGTTCTCCGGGATCTGTTAACACTTCTTCAGCTATCAAGATAATAGGATCCATATTGGCCATTTATTGTATTTATTTAGAAGCTAAAGATAGGATATGGTGATCACTTCTAGCCTTGTTGAATTCTATTATCACAGCTTCCCTTTTCACATAAATGGAATCAAACAATTTTACCACCTCTTCTATGAACACAAGACCATCAAAAATAACTTTTTCAACCCACTGATCCATAGCATTTATTAAAGACAATGATGTTTTCACTTGTCGAAGCAAGTTAGGATTAGGAACATGAAGGCCTGCATCTGGAGGGGTTTCGGCTAAAGGTGTTATTATCATAGCAGTTCTGAATGAACAAAAGATGACAAAGAACTTACATGGGCTAGTAACTTAGAATTCTCCTCCCATATCCCTTTGACCCTTTTAGATATGTTGTTGACTGAGTATTTAACATGGTAAAGGTCACCTTCAACAATAGAAGGTCCCAAATCTACTCTGCTCATCCTGAAGTCAACTTTTGTCACCTCATCTTCATTCTTGTCCCCTACCGGGTCTGTAATTTCTCTAAATTGGTTTCCTGAGACAGGGTCACTTACCATCCTTGACATTCTCCTAGCATGTTTGGGTTTAGGAGCACTTTGTAGCAAATTGGCTATAGTGTCGATACCTTCATCTACTAGTGAAGTGTATCTCTTTTTCCTCTGAACAACTTTCTTTAGCCAATTAGGAGATGAGACAAGGACATTGGCAGTACCAACAGCAACAATTAAAGGCACATATTAAGAATTATGTTCTAGGGGCTCATTTTGATGGGGAGAATTTGGCAGACTGAACAGAGATCGCAGTAAACTATCTTCACCAATTTGAGAGAAAATGAAAGAATCAATATCACTTATAGGATTATTAACAGGTGGCACATGGTCTGCCTTCGATGAAGAAGCAACCATTCTAGTATTTCCTTTTGCTGGTTGATTATCTTTCTCACATGTCATTTTCACTTTTACAGCCTCCTCAGGGGGCTTGTCACCATCGCCATTCAATTGTGAACCGACTCTCTGAAGAGTCAGGTCCAAACTATATGACCTTCTGTATGAGTGAGCAGTTTGAGACCTATTTTGACCTTGAGAGGTCAAATATTTAGGCATTGTAGAACTAGCACATTCGTTCACTTTCCCCTTTAACCATTTCTCTATTCTTCTTAATACATAGAGAGAGAAACTTCACATCTATAATTTCTTTATCAAACCATCTCATAGGAGGTAGGGGCTTCATTGATGCGGCATGATAACCTTCTTCTATGATATCTAAGTTGTCATTAGCTATGTCAGGGACTTGGATATTTAACCTGAAAGCTTGAACCTGGTGAATAGTTAGCCTAATCCATTTTCTCCTCTACACTTCCCTCTCATCTAAGCAATCTTCCCAAAAATCTTCAAGTTGAGGCTGATGCAGATAAGAGCCACCTCCATGCATATTTTCTTTTATAAAATTTTTACTATCAAACACCGCACGGGGTGATAAACTATGGAGACTAAATTCTGATAGCAGCTTGTCAACATTTTTAGCACTATCATTACTCTTGTAGGAATAGAAAGATAGGGACACGAGGAAAAGGTACCCTTTCTTCTTCATAGCATGATATTTCACATTCACCGATGCCATCTGACGGCACAACTCCAGAAGCACAAGATAGTCAGATGGGTATCGTGGCAATTTCAATGGGGCATTTTCATAACCCCCAATCCTTAAATAAGAAAAGTGATCAAACTGTATGTAAAAACTCAAAAATTTCATGACCAGTGTAGCTGCTTCATCTAAAAACCTTCACTCTATCAAGCCATCAATTTTCTTAGTCAACATCATAGAAAAAGCATCATTTACTTGCCTGAAATCTTTCATACCTTCAATTCTCTGTAACTAAGGGAAAATTCGATACATGGGCATACCTGCGGTAGGATTTCCTTGAATCCTCAGGTCAAGCTAAGTAGCCTCTCTTCCAATCAACATGTAAACCAACTGGGAACATATGTGGAAACTTACATTTCTTGTGAAATTTACCAATTGTTCATGTAAACGTTAACTGATAATTCTTGCCCAATCAATGCAGTGATCTCCACAAATCAGAAAAATGAATCATCCAAAACTCAAATGTATCTGATTTCAAGCTCCCAACTACTCAATTTAACAAAGTTATCATATCTAAAATCTCTTCTTTAAAATGGCTCCTCTTAAGATTACTGGGAAGCCGCGATTTCCCAGTCTTTTCAATTTCTAACCAGCTCTTGGAAATGCGAGTACGACATCAATATTTTCTTTCATTGTAATAATTCCAGGCAGAGCACATAGAACAACAACATTGTCTTCATATTCCTCCAAATTTAGAGCTATGGAAATGGATTCAAAATCAAGTTTTGCCACGATAGAACCGTCAAGGGTTCTTATCTCCTAGGACTCTAGAAAGTAACTATCAGCACACACCACCATCAATTTAGGACAATGCACTGTGGGTGGGAAACCTCCAGCTTTATCCAATCCACTACTAACAACCTTTTTTGCCAAAGGAATCTAATTTTTATATTGCATTCTTCTCCAGAAATCCTTGAAATCAACATTTCCCAAATTGGTATCCCTTACCCTGGACAAACCATTCTCCACAATAGAAGCCATAGGAATTCCTTGAAACTTGAACTTCATTTTCATATATTTGAGGAACCAAACAACCAGAGACTATGAAGCATATGCAGAAAACACAGGGAAATGCAAGGCCCTAACAAGAAGTTCTCTATGCAGATACATGGAAATAGAAGTTTTCTAACTCCCAAAAGAAGTGTTGTGCTTTTATAATAGATTAAAACAAGAAAAAGATAGAATTGCTAATGGTGTTGACCTGCAAGAGTGGTGTTATGTTGATATTGCATGTAGCAAGCTAGCCATTTATTACTCTACAACACATGCCCTTTGTGAAATGATACAACCTCAGGCAAGATAGAGAATTTATTAAAAACCAATGTCACTTAACATAAATTCGCTTGTAAGGAGCATCACATTCTGGCGATGAATTTATCTTTAAAACTCATTAATACATATCTCAAGTTTCATTGTGCCACTGTGTTCTCACATACTTCTAATCAAATGCAAAGTGAAAAGTGTCATTCCTTTATACTGTATGCCAGCGTAGCAAAGACACCACATGAAGGAACAAGCTCTTCAAAGTCGGCAATAATGGAACCTTTGAACTCCATATCAGATGTTCGAAAGTTCAATGAACTTCTGACCTCCTGACAACATAGAATATTCACAATGCCAAGGACTAAGACACAAAGGAAACTTAAGACATCGAACTTGCAGGCATGTCAGGAAGTCAGGTGGTTCAAGAAATTTTGAACTCACCGACTTAGGTTGAAAAATGCAAAGGATCACTGACGACTTGATAAATGACTAAGTGAAGTTGAACACGGGATAAAGAAACAAGAAAGTGACATACAAAGGATGAAGAAAAAGCTAAGGCATGAGTCCTTTAGCAAAATTTTCAAAATAGGACAACAAAAGGCTCTAATTGGGGACAAGGACTAAGGAGGATGCAGAGAATCCATACAAACTATGGAAACCAAGCCTTATTCCAGGGGCAATAGAGTCACACCAAAAAGACAGGACAACACAAACAATAGGAAAACAAGGAAAGAAAATATGGTACAAAACAAAACATCTAGAAGTCACTAGTTATATAACTTCAAATCTTGCCCGTTGTAGGCAAGAGACAGTGATGTTCTGTCTGGGTAAGCCACAAGAATGCATTTTCTCCAACAACTTCTCTGATCTTGAAAGGTCCCTTCCACAAGGAATCAGATTTCTTATGGGCTCCCTTTGGTTCTCTTCTCCTGTCCCATAGAAGTATAGAATCTCCTACAATAAAGTTCCTCTGTTTAGCCCTTTTGTCAAAGATCTTCTTAACAGTCTATTGGTGTTTGGCAATTCCCACAGCAATTTCCCTTTGCTCTTCCAAACGACTCAAGTATAGTATCCTCTTCTCTAGTGTTGATTGAAACTATTCATCTTCAATTGCCTTTTACAAATTTAATTTAGACAATTCCAAGGGAATAGGGATTGCACTGTCAATTCCATAAACTAGCTGAAAAGGTGACATAGCAATAGCTCTTTTATATGTTATTCTATCATCCCAAAGAGCGTCGTAAAAACTCTTATGCCATCCCCTTTGGTTTTCATCTACTAGCTTCTTAACAATTGAAATGAGATTTTTGTTACTTGATTCAACCTGCTCATTGCCTTGTGGATAATAATCAGATGAATGGGAAAGGCTAATACCATAGTCATAACAGAAAAGAGTAAACTCAGCAGAGGAAAACCTGGAAGCATTATCAGTTACAAGTTTCCTAGATACACCAAATCTGACTAATATGTTCTCTTTAAGGAAGGTGTAGACTATCTCAGAAGTGGTATTCTTCACAAAAATTGCTTCTACCCACTCGGTAAAATAGTCTGTAGCTGTCAGGATATGAGTGTGTCCAGCGCTGGAATTAGGATTAACAGGTCTAATGAAGTCTAATCCTTATTGCTGAAATGGTTCATCTATAACCACTGGTCTCAAGGCAGGGCAACTAACTGAGGTCTACCTATAAACTTCAAACATTTGTCACACTTCGACACCCAATTGTATGCATCCCTAAACATACCAGTCCATTAAAAACATTGCCTCAATATCTTAAAGGTTGTTACTAATGCTAAGAAGTGTCCTCCATAGGCTTTGTCATGGAAAGTCTCTAGTAGTTTCTGATGTTGCTCCTTGTCTGCACATCTCATAAATGTTCCATCTATTCCCCTTTTATATAGATTACCTTCCCAAAGAACATATTTATTTGCCTTGAGTTTTAGATTTCTCTTTCCTTTGGCAGAGAGGTGGGATGGGCAATCACCATAAGTTAAGAAAAATGAAACATCAGAAAACCAGTCATCAGTAGTACTAGTGAAAAGGACTAAGGGCAACCCCTCACCTTCATCAACCTTGTTCTCAGCAATCATCTTGCATAATCCTTTACCTTGAACCAGGTTAGTGGGTTTGATTTCAACATCATACTCCTGAACTTTGTTTATCCAGGCTCCTCTATTATTACACCCAATCTCCTACTGTGTAAGGATACATTTTACAGCCGATTCTGGAACATAAACGACAGCATGTGAATGCAAGATATAAAATCTAAAGCTTTTTAAAGCTTTCACCATAGCATATGCATGCTTCTCTAAAGTAGAGTATTTTAATTCATGTATCTTCAATGGCACACTCATGAAGGCAATGGGAGCCTCTATCCCCTATTCATTTTTCTGTAGTAAAATGGCTTATATGGTGTGCTTAGACATGTAGTAATAGATGATAAGGGTGAGTGTGAGATCATGATGGGCCAAATAGTGGCAATGGAGAAAAAACTTGCTGGATGAAAAAGTGCTAACATTTAGACTAATATTTAGATTTGGATGCAAAGGATGCTAATATTTCTAGCTCAAATATAGATTCCCTCCAAAAATGCCTTAGGATTACCTTATATTTAGGCAAGTGGGAGTCCCAAAACTTGCCAAAGAAACTTGCAAAACCACCCATTTAGTGTTATCCAAAAATTTTCCACAAATTCATCCTTGAAGCTGACAAAATTTTTTGTAACTAAATTTAATCAAATGAAAATGGTTTATAGAGGAAGCTATTAAGATTTTAAAACTATAATATGCATCTCATAATAATTTTAATAGGTAATTATTATTAATTTCTACATACGCTATGTCTGATTTCCTGATAGATATACATATTAAAAAACATCCACAAGTTTCAACATATTAATCCTTTTTAAAATCCAAAAGATGTGTCACATTCTAGTATTTATTGGGTATACATCAAAATTTAAAATTTTTGAGTTTCATATATTTTTTACCAAGTTAGGTTGGCTAGAAAATTAATTTTTAATATTTTAAAAAAGTCATAGTAAAAAATTCATAAATAATTATTTATTTGCTTAAAAAATTCTAAAAAATATGTGTCACATCCACTCATGTGTCCTTTACTTAAATCCAAATCATGGAGGAAAAATAATATCTTTTTCGCATACTTAGGTTGGCCGGAATGACACCTACTTTTTATGTTTTTTTAAAAATTTTAGTAGTGCTTCATTGAAATGTCCAATTTTCACCAAACTATTTTTAAATTTTTTTTTTTAAAAGTAGTATCCCATAAACTACATTCAATTTATTACAACTTTTATTACTACCTTATTTTATATAACTCATTCAATTTTTTACATGAAGTTACTTAAGTCTATTTTTCACATTAGCATTGCCACTTAGGGGTAGTGTTTGACCCATCATGATCCTGCACTCACCCATAAAATCCTTTTGAAAATCAGGATGCACAAGTGTGGTTGCAATAGCAATGGCTATTTTAATTAATATCCTCAAACGCTTGCTTACCTTCAGCACTCCACTTAAAGACAGGATGATTTTTCATCATTTATGCGATATGCCTAGTCAACTCAGCAAAGTTGGGAACAAATCTCCTTAGAAAGTTTACCTGGCCAAAAATGGATCTTGTGTTACTCTTGGTTGTAGGAAAACTCAATTGGTAAATTTCCCTGACTCTTTCTAGATCAACCTTTATCCCATCTTTAGAGATGATATGACCTAGCAGCTTTCCCTCTGTAACAGCAAAGATTGACTTCTTTGGATTTAAAGAGATGCCATGTTCTCTGCAACGTTGCAAGACTACCTCTAAATCATGCAAGTGATCAGCTCTTTTCTTAGAGAAGACTATTAAAATCATCAAGATAGACAATGATAATATTGTTCTTTAAATCACCAAAGGTTAGATCCATTGCTCTCTAAAATGTGGCCCTAGCATTGATGAGGCCGAAAGGCATCCTATTGTATGCAAAGACACCAATAGGAGTAGTAAAGGTTGTTTTGTGCTGATCTTCTGGAGCCACTTCAATTTGATTATACCCTAAAAATCCATCGAGCATAGACATCATCTCCAAACTAGACAGTTTGCAAGATATGATCCATTACTGGTAAGGGATAGTTATCTTTTAGTGAGGCTTGGTTTAAATTCCTGAAATCAACGCAAATTTGGAGCTCCCCATTATTTTTCTTAATAGGAACAATATTATCCACCCAAGTAGAGTGGTGAATGGGGTAAATGATTTTAGCCTTTAGCATCTTATCAATCTCATTGAAAATAGCCTCGATTACAGGTTCAGATTTAAGTTCTTTGTTTCTGCCGAAAGGGTAAAGTGTTAGGGTTCAACAGAATATGGTGTTGTATTTCTCCATTCCTGAATTTCTTTAGGTCTGCATAACACCATGCAAAAACATCCTTATACCTAATGGGCAAAGAAATCAAATGTTCCCTCTCCTTTCGAGAACAACATTTACCAATACAAACAATTTTCAGATCATCTTCTCTACCAATATTCACTCGATCATAATTAGTTGAAGACTTGATGGAAACTTTACTTTTCTTCTTGAGATACTGATCATGTCGATTGAAAAGATCTTCAAGTGAGACTAGACCTTTAGGAATTTTATTCCCTTTTAACTTAATGACTTTTGATTTTTGGCCATTAAGGGAATCCACTTCTCCTTCCAACACATCATTTCTTTCATCACTAGTTCCCTCAAAAAACACACTGGCAAAGGATTCATCCTTTTGAAGAAAAGAAATAATCTATTGATCAGAATTAAAAACTTGCCAGTGATTTACATTATCAGGAACACTAGGCCTGTATACTACTTCAATCTTGTATAACTTATCTTTGAAATTTGGATGAGGTAAAAGGAGGGATGCTGAAATAGCTAAGGAATCAGCCCTAGTGTTATGTTCTCTAGGTTTTGCCTCTATAGAAAAGGCATCAAAGTCTTCAATACAGTCCCACACCCTATTCTGGTAATGCCTTAATCTACCATTTTTAACTGTATACAACTTCCTTACTTGTTTAACAATCAATTCAGCATCACCTCTAACTTTCAATTGTTTCACCCCTTTTTCCCTAGCTAGTTCCAGACCTAACAGCAAGGCCTCATATTCTGCAATGTTATTTGTATTTTCAAATTCAAGTTCAAAGGCAAATGGAAAGACATAACCATCAGGAGAGATTAGAACAACCCCAGCACCAGACCCTACAGTAGAGCAACTACCATCAAACTCTAAGGTCCACAATTCATCAACCAGGATAGGGTTGATTAAATTTACATCCCCATCATCTACTGACATACACATGTAAGTGCCAGGCCCAGTTTCTACAAATAGGATGTCTTCTCTAGGATCTCTAGACTTTAGTACAGTAAATTTGGCCTTGGGCTCTGGGTTTGGGTGAACCTTTTTCCCATCTAGATAAGTATCAGGACATGTGAACAGTCCATTTGAATTTCACCACCCAAATCTTTGTAGAAACTACAACTCAACAACATCCCATAACATCCAGGTATGTATGCCACTAGTATGGTTAACTTCAATTTTTTCTTGAGGATCTTTGATTTGGCATAGGATAGGTATCGGGGAACCATCCATTGAGAAGCATCTACCATGAGAAGGTGTATAAGATAAGCCTAGGGCTTTAGCAACTTGAGCAGGCATCACATTTTCTGAGGCTCCAGAATCATTAACATAATTGCTAAGCTTATAGCCAGCAATGTATAAAGAGATATAAAAAGGCTCCAGTTTCTCAAAAGGATTTTGAAGACTGGAGTCTTGGGAGCATGAGTTTGAACAATTTGGGTTCCTAGCATGTATTTCAGCATCATTAGACACTTGAGCATTACAATTTGAGGAGGATGGTTCTTGTTTGACATATCTAACTAGTCTATCTAGTTCAGATGGGTTGAGCCTTAGATATTTAGCTTGTGAGATTTGAATCTTTGTATAGTTACATGACTCTACAATATCAAACGAACTAGAGACAAGAGTTTCAGAAGATGAAGTAGATGGTACCTCTGTAGGTGCAACTTTGGGTGTAACATTCACTCTCTTCTTGGTATGGTTCTACCTTGTCATAATATATTCAATGTTTTGTTCTCTAGGTACTGCCTCTATAGAAAAGGCATCAAAGTCTTCAATACAGTCCCACACCCTATTCTGGTAATGCCTTAATCTACCATTTTTAACTGTATACAACTTCCTTCCTTGTTTAACAATCAATTCAGCATCCCCTCTAATTTTCAATTGTTTCACCCCTTTTTCCCTAGCAAGTTCTAGACCTAACAACAAGGCCTCGTATTCTGCAGTGTTATTTGTATTTTCAAATTCAAGTTCAAAGGAAAATGGAAAGACATAACCATCAGGAGATATTAGAACAACCTCAGCACCAGACCCTACAGTAGAGCAACTACCATCAAACTCTAAGGTCCACAATTCATCAACCAGGTCAAGTCTAATTAAGTTTACATCCCCATCATCTACTGACATACACATGTAAGTGCCAGGCCCAGTTTCTACAAACAGGATGTCTTCTCTAGGATCTCTAGACTTTAGTACAGTAAATTTGGCCTTGGGCTCTGGGTTTAGGCAAACCTTTTTCCCATCTAGATAGGTATCAGGACATGTGACCAGTCCATTTGAATTTCACCACCCAAATCTTTGCAAAAACTACAACTCAACAACATCCCATAACTTCCAGGTATGTCTGCCACTAGTATGGTTAACTTCAATCTTTTCTTGGGGAAAGTGGCTATGGCAATCTAAGCATCTTTGATTTGGCCTAGGATATGTATTGGGGAACCATCCATTGAGAAGCATCTACCATGAGAAGGTGTATAAGATAAGCCTAGGGCTTTAGCAACTTGAGCAGGCATCACATTCTTTGAGGCTCCAAAATCATTAACATAATTGCTAATCTTATAGCCAGCAATATATAAAGAGATATAAAAAGGCTCCAATTTCTCGAAAGGATTTTGAAGACTGGAGTCTTGGGAGTATGAGTTTGAACAATTTGGGTTCCTAGCATGTATTTCAGCATCATTAGACACTTGAGCATTGCAATTTGAGGAGGATGGTTCTTGTTTGACATATCTAACCAGTCTATCTAGTTCAAATGGGTTGAGACTTAGATATTCATCTTGTGAGATTTGAATCTTTGTATAGTTACATGACTCTACAATATCAAATGAACTAGAGACAAGAGTTTTAGAAGATGAAGTAGATGGTACATCTGCAGGTGCAAATTTGGGTGTAACATTCTCTGTCTTCTTGGTATGGTTCTACCTTGTCATAATATATTTAGGCACAGAGGATGAATTACCAGGTTGGCTTTGAGGATTTTGTCCTTTCTGCGCTTGTTGTGCTTCGATAAACACTGCACAGTTGGGATTATCAAGTTGAGTGTAGACATCTTCCCCACTTCCATCATCTTATTCATATTCAAAGAAATTGACACTAGCATCACCAGGCACAGAAAGCTCTTCTAATGAGGCTCTTCTACATGCTCATTCACAAAGAGCATATGCATGAATCTCATCATCTCCAAACAAGATGCTCCATCATGATCAGAGGTAAGGTGGAAATTACACAATCATATGGGTTTACTGGTTGAGGGTCCCCCTTCAATATCATTTCAGAGTGATAATGTCATTTCCAATCTTTGAATAACAAGATCTGTAGAGTTAACCATTGAAGGTTTGTCTGTTTGCAATTCCTTTGTCCACTTTCCTGCAATTATTAAGTCATCTTCTACTTCAACAGCCAACATTTGAGCTTCAGCTAGGTTAGGGACTCCTTGTCTCTTTATTGTGTAACTGACATTGGGGGGCGGTGAATTAATAAAGAAGCACTTCAATAACCCATCACCAGGTTTGACATCATCAGGAATTCTGCTTGCAATTCTATTAAACTTGGCCACATATTCCCTTATTTGCTCATGGACTTCTTTCTTCATGGAGGAGAGTTGGGCTACTAATGTGTGTTCATTGTCAGTAGTTTTGAACCTATCTTCAAATTGACGTCTCATAGAAGCCCAGTCTCTAATAGAGGCATTAGGGAGATGATAAAACCACTTGGCAGTGGTATCAGTAAGGGACTCAACAAATAGTCTAACTGACGCATCTTCATATTGGACTCCTAAAATGGAATAGGTAGCAAAGAAGGCATTTATATGTTCTTCTAGAGTGACCTTCCCATCACCCCTAAATTTGGGTATAATTTTGCTTGATCCCCTAGGTAATTCATGTAAGTTCACCCCAAGACAAAGTGGTCCAATAGCAGCACCACATGGAACTGTTGGAGGTTGAGGATGAGCCATATTAAAAGGGACGTGAAGAGGTAAATTTACTTGTAATGGTAAGACAGTACCATCAAGAGTTAAGCCTTAGCATGATGAACTAGCAGATTCTCTCACAGGTGGGGGAGAGGATGGTCTACTCAAATATCTAACTCTTCTTGTGGGAGGGAAAGGAGCAAAGTTTAAATACTGAAGCAAATCAAAATCAATATCAAAGATACCCCTTCATCTATCACCTTGACTCTATCTTTTCATATCCCACTTTCACAACTACATGTGTAATAAAAATAATTAAGTAGAGTCGCTAAACCACTTATTGGTTATTATAAGGGTGAGCTGGTCATGCAGGAACTTGATTCCTTGGTCTGATAGTAGGATTCCTTGATCTATTGTTAGGAATTGCTTGAATTTGCAAAGGCCTTTCTCTCCTAGGACTAGGAACAACTCCTTCGATAAAGACTATCTCCTAAGCATCAGTGAAATGACATGTGTTTTCTCTTATAATCTCACCAAGTTCTTCCTCTTCTTCTAGCACCTTGTCAACTTGGTGATATTGTTGGTTTGTTCTTCTGGTTTGCCAAGCAACAAGTCTAAGACCGGTAACAATATCTTTTTGATCTCCTACTAGCCAGTCTATGTTAGGTTGCAAACCTGGTGCATGTCTTCCATGAAGAACCATAAAGTCCAATACCAAAGCAACTCACAAAGTATATCTATATAGAGCCTCGATATTTTTCTCCCCAATAGAGTCACCAAAAATTTGTTGGTTAACAGATTTGTCACCTAATGCTATATACTCACACTTGGACAAGTGACAAATGTAATCAACAGTTGAGCCTAATATATTGGTATTTTATAAAGGCTCTCTACTTCTTTAACAAGGTGTAGCTAACTTCGATGGATATTCTTATGAATGAAAACTAGGATTGCTTTTAACCAGAAAGCAAAACAAAGCCAGAGCTTTTAACCAGAAAGCAATAAAGGCAGATTTACAACCAAACTATAATAAGCTCAAAGACTTCCACCAACATAACATTTATGAATTTATACAAACTGATATTATACACCATGCATTCACCACTTCAAATAATGTATCGAAAGATAAACAATTCACAGTAGTGAGAAAGAACTACAGATATCCAACCACCTTAATACACAACTATCACCAATACTAGTAGCAACACATTCAACATAAGAAGAACATGAATCTAAATAACCACAACACAAAGTCCATGATCATTTAAAACTCCACTGTATTGATTTTCATTGCATGTATCAAAGAAGATGAAACAGAAAGATCAAATTTTTCTATCACCTTCCCAAAACAAAGTTTGTCAAAAGATCCCTAAATTGACTAGCTATCTAGAATATATAGCTAAGCTAAAAATTAACTGTCTTAAAAACCATAACAGCTTCTTGAAACATCCGGTTAAAAGATGTTTAAACAATAATAATAATAAGGGGCCCTCCAGAGCCAATAGTGTTTAGAGCCAATATTTAAAAACAACTAAACCATGAAAAATGAAATCAATTGAGGATTTCTAAATCCTTAACGTCATTGTCCACTTCATCCATCGCTTCCTCTTCCTTTGCCTCCTCGCCTTCTCCTATGTCACTTTGTGTCATTTGGGGTGCATGTGCTCACAGCCTTGCCTTATATGTCCTGTACTTATTGATTACATGCATCAATGACATCCCAATTGGAATTCCTATCATGCTAATCTAACATTTCTTTTTCATCGTTGCTCTATCAGCATCCACCATCTTTTGGTGTACCTCATCAAGTTCATTTCTAGTAGTGCTAATATAGGCTACCATCTTTACAAGTTTCCCTAGGATTCTCCTGTTATTACATCATAATTCATTATTTCATTAGTTACTACCCTTTTGAAATTCTATTTTATTTCTTTGACATCTAGCAGCTTCTCATCATCAGACCCATTAGCTTCAACTTCTAGAGTGGCAAAGTTCCTCTTAATTCTCATCATCTCTATGTAATAGGTTGCAATTGCCTTCCTCATATCATCTTTTGTGGTTATCACGAGACAAAGCTTCCATTCGACTACATTAGCCCACATGAGTGTATCTAGTTCTATGGGATTTGTTAACACTTCTTCAGCTATCAAGACACCATGATCCATATTGGCCATTTCTTGTATTTCTTTAGAAGCTAAAGATAGGATATGGTGATCACTTCTAGCCTTGTTGAATTCTACTATCACAGCTTCCCTTTTCACATAAATGGAATCAAACAGTTTTACTGCCTCTTCTATGAACACAAAACCATCAAAAATAACTTTTTCAACCCACTGATCCATAGCATTTCTTAAAGACAATGATGTTTTTACTTGTCGAAGCAAGTTAGGATCAGGAACATGAAGGCCTACATCTAGAGGGGTTTCAGCTAAAGGTGTTATTATCTTAGCAATTGAATGAACAAAAGATGAGAAAGAACTTACATGGGCTAGTAACTTAGAATTCTCCTCTTGTATCCCTTTGACCCTTTTAGATATGTTGTTGACTAAGTATTTAACATGGTAAAGGTCACCTTTAGCAATAGAAGGTCCCAAATCTACTCTGCTCATCCTGAAGTTAGCTTCTACATCACCTCATCCTCATTCTTGTCCCCTACCGGGTCTACAATTTCTAGAAATTGGTTTCCTGAGACAGGGTCAGTTACCATCCTTGACATTCTCCCGGCACGTTTGGGTTTAAGAGCACTTTGTAGCAAATTGGCTATAGTGTCGATACCTTCATCTACTGGTGACGTGTATCTCTTTTTCCTCTAAACAACTTTCTTTAGCCAATTAGGAGATGAGACAGGGACATTGGCAATACCAACAATAGCAATTAAAGGCACATATTGAGAATTCTGTTCTAGGGGCTCATTTTGATGGGGAGAATTTGGCAGACTTAACAGAGATTGCAGTAAACTATCTTCACCAATTTGAGAGAAAATGAAAGAATCAATATCACTTATAGGGTTATTAATAGGTGGCACATGGTTTGCCTTTGATGAAGAAACACCCATTCTGGTATTTCCTTTTGCTGGTTGATTGTCTTGCTCACATGTCATCTTCACTTTTACAACCTCCTCAGGGGGCTTGTCGCCATCACCATTTGATTGTGAGCTGACTCTCTGAAGAGTCAGGTCCAAACTAGATGACCTTTTGTATGAGTGAGCATTTTGAGACCTATTTTGACCTTGAGAGGTCAACTCTTTAGGCGTTGTAAAACTAGCACATTCCTTCCCTTTCCCCTTTAACCATTTCTCTATTCTTCTCAATACATAGAGAGAGAGAGAGAGAAACTTCACATCTGTAATTTCTTTATCAAACAATCTCACAAGAGGTGGAGGCTTCATTAACACAGCATGATAACCTTTTTCTACAATATCTAAGTTGTCATCAACTATGTCAGGGACTGGGATATTCAACCTAAAAGCTCAAACCTGGTCAATAGTTAGCCTCATCCATTTTCTCCTCTGCACTTCCCTCTCATCTAAGCAATCTTCCCAAAAATATTCAAGTTGAGGCTGATGCAGATAAGAGCCACCTCCATGCATATTTTCTTTTATAAAAATTTTATTATCAAACATTGCACGGGGTGATAAACTATGGAGACTAAATTCTGATATTAGCTTGTTAACATTTTTAGCACTATCATTTCTCTTGTAGGAATAGAAAGATAGGGACATGGGGAAAGGATACCCCTTCTTCTTCATAGCATGATATTTCACATTCACCGACACCATTTGACGGCACAACTCCAAAAGCAAAAGATAGTCGAATGGGTATCGTGGCAATTTCAATGGGGCATTTTCATAACCCCCAATCCTCAAATAAGAAAAGCAATCAAACTGTATGTAAAAACTCCCAAATTTCATGACCAGTGTGGCCGCTTCAACTGAAAACCTTCACTCTATCGAGCCATCAATTTTCTTAGTCAACATCATAGAAAAAGCATCACTTACTCGCCTAAAATATTTCATACCTTCAATTCTCTATAACTGAGGGAAAATTCAATACATGGGCGTACCTTCGGTAGGATTTCCTTGAATCCTTAGGCCAGGACAAGCAACCTCTCTTTGAGCCAACACGTAAACTAGCTGGGAACACATGTGGAAACTTACATTTCTTGTGAAATTTAGCAATTGTTCATGCAAACTTTCACGGATAATTCTCGCCCAATCAATGCGGTGATCTCCACAAATCACCAAAATGAATCTATACATCCAAATCTCAAATGTATCTGATTCTGGGCTCCCAACTACTCAGTTTAACAAAGTTATCATATCTAAAATCTCTTATTTAAAATGGCTCCTCTTAAGATTGTTGGGAAGCCACGATTTCCCAGTCTTTTTGATTTCTAACTAGCTCTTGGCAATGCGATTATGGGACCAATCTTTTCTTTCAAAGTAATAATTTTAGGCAGAGGACACATAAACATCGGCATTGTCTTCATATTCCTCCAAATTTAGAACTAGGGCAACATATTCAGAATCAATTTTTGCCACGACAGAACCATCAGGGGTTCTTATCTCCTGGGACTCTCGAAAGTAACTATTAGCGCACGCCACCATCAATTCAAGACAATGCACTATGGGTGGGAACTTCCAGCCTTATCCAATCCACTACTAACAACCTTTTCCACCAAAGGAGTCTAATTTTTAGACTGCATTCTTCTCCAAAAATCCTTGAAATCAACATGGCCCAAATCGGTATCCCTTACGCCAGATAAACCGTTCTCCACAATAGAAGCCATAGGAATTCCTTGAAACTTGAACTTCATTTTCATATATTTGAGGAACCAAACAACCAGAGACTTTGAAGCATATGCAGACAACACAAGGAAATACAAGGCACTAACAGGAAGTTCTCTATGCAGATACATGGAAATAAAAAATTTCTAACTCCCAAAAGAAGTGTTGTGCTTTTATAACAAAGTAAAACAAGAAAATGATAGAACTACTAATCGTGTTGACCTGCAAGAGTGGTGTTATGCTGATATTTTGCACGTAGCAAGTTAGTTGTTTATTACTCTACAACGCATCCCCTTTGTGAAATGATACAACCTTAGGCAAGATAGAGAATTTATTAAAAACCAAAGTCACTTCACATAAATTCACTTGTAGGGAGCATTAAATTCTGGCAGTGAATTTATCTTTAAAACTCATTAATACATATCTCAAGTTTCCCTCAGAAGATTGTGCCACTGTGTTCTCACATACTTCTAATCAAATGCAAAATGACAAGTGTCATTCCTTTATACTGTACACCAGCATAGCAAAGACACCACATGAAGGAACAAGCTCTTCAAAGTTGGCAAGTCAGGCAGAAATGGAAGCTTTGAACTCCATATCAGAGGTTCAGAAGTTCAAAGAACTTCTAACCTCCCAACAACATAGAAGCTTCAAAATGCCAAGGACTAAGACACAAAGGAAACTTAAGACATCGAACTCACGGGCATGTCAGGAAGTCGGGTGGTTCAAAAACTTTTGAACTCACCGACTTAGGTTCAGAAATGCAAAGGATCACTGACGACTCAAAAAATGACTAAATGAAGTTGAGCTCAGGATAAAGAAACAAGGAAGTGACATACAAAGGACGAAGAAAAAGCTAAGGCATGAGTGCTTTAGTAAAATTTTTGAAATGGGACAACTCGTTGTTGCGTCATATCTCTATAATAACAATATTTCTATTCTTTTTTATTTTATGCAAAGTATAATACTATCATTCCTTAAGCTTCCCTCTTGAGCTTAGCCTCTCTCTCTACTCCAAAAAATCCAAGAAGGTTTGCCCATTTTCTCTTTCAACTTGACACTTTAAACTTTCCTTTTGATTGTTCCCCTTTTCCTCTTTAGAGCAATAATTCTTTCTATAATTTTAATAAACATGTGATTTCTTATTGATAAGAAAAATAGAAATAAATAAAACCTTGATTGTCTTTTCTCTCTTGGTAATACTGATGATTCTATTTCTTGATTTTATTCCATATGCATAGTATTATGTAATAACCACCCTATTTTTTGTGTTATATTTCAATTGAAATGAAGATGTAAACATGCAAACTCCTCAACACCTTCTGATCACCCATATCCTGATGTGGGCAAGGTGAGAACATATAGTGCGTTCAATTACTAATCAAACCACACTAACTGTAGAAATAAGAAAGAATGCAACACCAATGCCCACTATGACACACTAGGCGATAAGCCATCCATCTCTACGCTTATTCAATGGAGTGTGTCAATACAAATCCACATTATGATGCACACTAGGCGGCATAGTCATCCACTTCTACATGTGTTTAGTGGAGTGTGCTTATGCAATAGAATGATGCACACTAGGTGGCAGAGCCAGCCACATCTACACTTATTCAATGGAGTTGCTAAAACATTAACATGCTATAACACTGGCGATATACCATCTAGTTTGTAAATTATGAATGCATGAAATGCAAACCACTAACGATACTACCTTCCAAGGTATTACAAACAATGTAAAATGCAACTAGTAAATGAAATTACAATGATTAGAAGGATACAATATAAATTATAAATTTTGATTTTAGACTGTAATACACTATTGCAACAACTTTTCAAGATCATATAGCACTATGATTCATGTAAAATCAAGAAACAATCATACCCAAGTGAAGTATTGTTATTGTAGAAGGAGATTGAATCCTTAATCACACTGTAGACACGTTGGAGTCACTAAAAATCATTGATACTTAGGTTTGATACAAATTTGTAGTGTTGCTAAAACCTAGATCAACATTAAGAAATCACACATAACCATGCTAAGATATAAGAAACTGGTAGAATATTAAAGCATAACCATCAAGATGATACTGAAACCCAAACTAACATTGTACTATGTTAATTCAAACTAAAAATACAAAAGATATAGGATTGAAACAATAATTAACATAGCAACATTCAAAAAATGCACTTAGAAACCCTAACCCCAAAATCTAAAACACCTCTAAACTAATTTGTTCAACCGAAAAGCTCCTCGATCAAACCCTACTATGTTGGGCACCACCCAAGAAGCATTTAAAATAGAGAAAACTAAGGCGCTTCATGCATATAAACCTCCACGCCCTCCTTAGAAGTTGTACGGCCTACCTTTGAAAGGAACGACCAGCATATATGATAGATTTCTCCTTCAAAGAACTTCAAACAGCAACTAATAACCTCCTTAGATTAGGGCCTAAGAATTGGAAAAGAAAGAACAACCATTAAAATATTTTTTAACCTTGACCAGCAAGTGTATGGCACCTGGAACAAAGTATAACCTCCTTGAAAATCACATTAATCTCCAAAAAACATCAGCACAAGCCAAACTAAAATCAAATCCAAAGATCATCAAACTCACACCAAAAACTAATCATTCAAACTAGAAAACATCAAACTCCATTGTAGCTCCAATGTGATTCTTGTAGTGAAACCACCATAACCAGCTAGGGGGGTTTTCATCCCCAAAACCAGTAATCTCAAAAGGGTTTTCATCCTCAAGAAATTTTAGAACTTAGGTTCTCTCCATATGCAATTTAGTAAATTCATAACATGGCTAACCTCACAAATGAGCTCCAGCACTCCTTTTATAACTTTTTGGAGTGACTATAATATTACTTTTTCTTATTTCCAACCAAAGACTCCTTCTTGAAAATAATATTTCTTTTTAATGAGCAAAGTCCCCCATGTGCCTAGCACCCTTGTGTGCAAAAATTAAACACCTTTCAAATGAATAGTTACACATAAGTTGTATTTTTTCGAATAATACTTTTTAAGACAACTTAAGTAATAACCATTTAAATTTAATTATCCACCCAAGTTGTGAAAAGCATCAAAATGCGATAATTATGAAATTATGATCATACCATGATATTACTGAAGTCAAATGATGATGAACTGAAGCAACTTGGTACCAACCTAAAAATAGTCTGCCTCTCTAAGAAGTTTGGAGAGCTCCTAGAAGGGCGAAATTACATTCCAAAAGAAACATGGGACTCATCAAGATCTCCTAAACTCAATGCTAATGGCAGAATCCAACCTGACTAATCATACGTTCTCCAAGAAGCGTGGAGTGCTCTAAGAGAGATAAAATCACACTCGGAGAGTTTCATTGGGCTCGTGATGGCTTCTTGAACTCTTTGCCATAAATAAAACTACTACTAGAGCAATCATGTACTCTCCAAGAAAGTTGGAGCTCTCCCTTACATCATCAATTAGCCTATGGGAAAACTCAAAAATAGGCTAACTGTTCTCAAACTGATTATGCAGGAAAACAGGACATTACAATCCTCCCTCCCCAAAATTACTTGTCCTCAAGCAATTGCAACTCAACCAACTAAATAACCTCAAACAAAGTTCAGTAATTCTAGGATTCCAAATCAATCTAGGAGGTTTGTGTGTCACTTTAATTGATGTGCTATGTTGTAATATAACTTCAACTAAAACCTCCTTCAAATTTCTTGCCAACTGAGTAGTAATCTTTGGCAAGGCTTCTGCATTTTTTCTAGAAATTTGTTTTGCTCTATCATGTTTTTGCTACACCACTCTGATAAAAATTGCAATTTTTGTATGATCACTCTCTATTTTCACTTTTGGAAACCCCAAATGGTGGCCATAAACATGCAAATATCTGTTGTTCTGAGTTAATCCCAAAGACAAACTACTAAAATTCATAAAACATACCTTTGCAAAATGATCCTTGTGGATTTTTCTTTCCATGAAATGACACAAATAAACTTGTGTGCAAGCTGGAAACAATTTATAACAGTCATGTATTATTTGATTTTCCACCCAAATCATAATTATGTTGGCTGAAGTATTCATTTTTTCTTCTGAAACCACCTTCCAACATTTCCCTAAAGACTAGTGGTCCCAAAATCCTCAACCTTGTGGTTGTTCAAGCATAGAAACAACAACTTATAATCTGATTTTATCAAAATCAACACCTTGAAAACGAGACAGCAACTGTAAAAAGTGAATCTCCTTGCACAAATAGGAATGGTGAGCATTGGAAAGTCTGAAATCACCTTGGTAGAGGCTGTAAAAACCTCCTCAACGATCATTAACTAAAAATTTCTCTATCCCGTGATTGAATTTTCTCACCAACCTTATTGAAAATGTACAAACATAAACATATGGTGGTTGATAATAATTATGACAGCAATGTTAAGGCCAGAAATTTGATGAATGGTTGTCTCACGTATGTTCCCTCCATCCTTGGGTGATAAGAGATCATAAAATATTTCTCTCCTCCTACCTTGTGAGTGAATCTTGGCACATCCTTCCAAGTTTGACACTACCTCACCATGGTTATGTAGCACCACTCTATTTTTTATATAAACTTCCCCTTCAAGTCTCAATGTGATGTCCATGACTGCTCTACTAAGATAATTGTCTTGACACATAACTCCCTTCACTCTGAAGTCCAACTCTATAACATACTTTCCAAATAAATGTGACCATTGTAAGCCAACAATTATGCTCACCTCTTCTAAACCAGTGTTATAACATTTACTTTGGACTCCAAGGACTCTTATCATGAGATTGCAAGCTTTATCATTTGAAATATAGTACAGATCAGATTGCATGTGGACTTGAAGGTGGTTGTAACAGTCATAATTTGCTTGGAATTCCTTCCCAAATAGCAATACATAATTTGGAATAAACAAAGAAATTTCCCAAATACTTGTAGGTCTATAGCTTCACATGGCAAGTATTATCTATCCACACATGAAATTATCAAAATGGTCAATAGAAGCTGTTGGTTTTTCTTCTGAATCAGCATTAGGGTTTGCCACTTCTAATGCACAGATAGATTCAGCCAACTGAATATAGGAGGTTGCGTGAGCTCCTCCCCTTCACTTCTGGTTCTACCACACCAAGGGGGTGTCCCTATTTGATAAAAGTATAACCTTGACTAGCTCAATGACAGAAGGATTTAACTTGACAGCAACAGGCAGAATACTCTCATGTATGGACCAAGATTTGTGTAACAAATCACAAGGTTGGCAACATTCTTGGACATGATGTCTGGTTGGGTATGAGAGCATGCAGGGATCCTAATCCTACTCCTACAACTAACAGGTGGAAGGATGAAATGGTTTGATTTGATTTTTGGATGCAAAGCTGGACATGGTATATAACCTCAACACAGAGCTAGATTGGTGCCTATCCAGGGCTTGGAGTCGGTAGACATACACCTGTGAATGATCAGCATGAACAACTAAAACTAGATTTCAGGGGGATATACATGATATCTGCCTTACAGATATCTCCTAATACAGAGTGTTAAGTTGTTTATACTTATGGCATCCCTATTGCAATATACCCTTCCCAATATTCAATCTGAAAATAGTTTAATCTACCCCTTGAGCAGAAGTTAAAAGATTAAACATTCAACACAGGAATTTTATGTTCTAGAATCTCAGACATTCCTTGAATGCCTGGACTCAGAAGAAAGATACATGCAAAACTAGAGACAGAATCAGCATAACACATGCAAACATAGCATTATTCATATAAAATTGACCATGAAATCAGTGGATTCATGCACAAACGTACAACAGGAGATACATAAACTCGCAAGTTTTGCTGCACAGAGCAACCAAAACCAGTTTTATCTTATTACAGAGCCAAAATGTCTAGTTTTCAACAACCAAAACAATGGTAACACAGTCTACCTATATCGGCCAGAAAGTGTACCCACAGCAATTAATTACATGATTTTTACAAAAAAACTGCCAGATACAGCCCATGAGAGATGGCGCCCATAAGTTATCAATGCAGTAGGCAGGAGAGTTGACAGGGGTGGCCTCGAGCCCTGTGCCACCATCTGGAAGTCTTCATGCTAAAAATTAGGCAGTTTAATCACTTGTACTGTCGCCCACACCCCTGCTACAATCGCCATTGATGGCTCAACCACCCGCGGCCTACTTGGAAACCGTCGCACTATTCAAAAAAATGCAGGAAGAATAGTCCCACATGCATGCTGCCAAGACCACTTCATTAGTTTAAAAATGGGGCCGCATACATACTAAGTGTCGAGTGCTTTTGCCGTGCTGGACACACAAGCCCTCGCCCAAAGCTAAGCCATCGGCTTGCCCCAAAAAACTCTCCCCGATCTATCAAGTCTCTCTGATGGCAAACAAAACACACCCTCTGTCACTGTGACTCCCTCCATTGGAGCATCCAAAAATCCTCTGGCCGACCTCATGTGTTACACCGATGAAGCCCATCGTAATCCCCTGTCGGCCAGACCAATCCCATCGGTCAACCTGAAACTCCTCTAACTGACCTCAATAGTGTCACCGACGCCATCGCAAACTCCATATTTCCCATCATCGGCCAGAGATAGACCATCGGGACAAATTCCATCGACTAGGCCGATAAAACAAGTCTCACCGATGGCCAAGCAAAAAACACCCATCGCCAAGACAAAAACCATCAGCCAACCCAAAAGCAACGCTCGCTGACAACAAAAGTCACGCCGATGGCAACTTGGCTTCCCATCTCCGTCGATGTGACTTAGACAGTCGGAGCAAGACCACAAACCTATGCCGATAGCTGCCATCATGCCGATGAAACCAAAAACATAAAGCTTTGAACCATTGAACCGGTTCAAACAGATGGTTCAATGGCGAGGTTCAAACTGAAAGTTCAAAGACACAATCGGAGCACTCAAAAAAAAAAACTTTCGCTAATGGTCAAAACATGATGACCCCTTCCTCAGGAAAGATGAAGGGGTGCCAAAACTCAGAACCATTTGGATTTTTTGGGAAGGTGCCTGCATGAAAAATTGCTCAGAAACTGATAGTCAATTCAGGCACCAACAGTGGCTCTGATTGGGGACGTGCAGGTGCAAGACTGTAGCGAGAACCCCAGATCTCTAGGATGCAGACCAGTCCCCTATCCATTGGGCACAGAGTCAAACTTGTACCAATCTGCATCACCAAACACATTATTTTAAAATAAACATGGTGGCCCAGGGCCACCAAAAAGGAAAAACTAGACTTTTCCTTTGTCAAACACCTGATTTTCTTTTGATTTCTTCAAATGAAGCCTAAAAGCATTTAACTGTCTGCAACAAGCCCCTTGGCAATTATTTGTGCTGCTGCTCATTTCTTTTTCTTCAACAAATCTACAACTAGCTTCATCAGCATATATAATTATCAGTTGTAGAATGTCATCATCATATGAGTCACTGATGTTGCTTGGAAAAATAACAGACTCACATGAAACAAATGAATCCACATCAGAATTTTGCCCTTCCTCAAAAAATAAGAGCTCCTCTGTATCAAACATGCAATATTCAGGCACAAGCAACATCTCATAATCAAATTTATCTTGATGAACATACAGATATCCATCATCATCATGCACGGCAGTTTTGTCATTAATGTCCACCTGAAATGTCTCAAGAGAAGGCAGAAATAACTCAGAATGTAGCCCTACACTGAAAGCTTCATAGTCACCCCTGCAATCAACACTATCCCCAACTGTATGAGCACACACATCTGCAATTTTCCCGTCCACCTCTGAATAGTGACCTTGTTTTTTATCTTCACTAGTGCCCTGATAATCAAAAGCAAAGTTTTCAACCTCTGCACTATGAAGGTGGCCAAAATCTTCAAGGAAACATTCATAATCAGCATCCAAATATATTTCATCATCTGAAAGGCTCACATATGCATCTGAATGCTGGCAATCACTAGCATATTCACTGCCATCCCTTGAATCAATGTTTTCTATATTTAGAGTGAAGCTCTGCATATCCACTTCATATAAATAATCAGGCATAACTGGGATATGCACACTGCTGCAAGACACAACTTCATGTATGTCTCTCATTTGATCAATTGGAGGGCACCTTGTGTCTGTAGGCTTGTCTTCTAAAGGCTGATAGCAATCTTTGTTTTCATTATTACAAGATGTGCTTACATTTTCTACAACATTTTCTTCATACATCACATCATGGCTGCACACATTATTCTGAAATATATTTCCCTCTATACAATCATTTCTCAATGCACATACTAGGAGAGCTGAAATATATTCACTTTGATAACTACTTTGACAACTTGCAGCCATGAAACCTACTGGCATTCCATATTTCTCATTGTTTTCTATGTCCATAGCAAATTGGAAAGCTTGGTGAAGTGTGACTGGTTCTTTATCTCTCAACAGATAACTCATTTCTTCATCAAATGCAGCCAAATAAATTGTCAAGCATAATGCATTATTAGGTCTCATATATTTAGGGATTTGCCTGAGCAATTTAATAAACCTAAGATTAAAGGCTGGAACCAGCTCCTCATCTTCCCTTTGGATATTCATAAAATGTATGATTAATGAGGCCACATCAAACCTTTCACCAAACTGCCCTAGGAATGCAACTTCTAAATCTATCCATGACGAAACTGAACAAACAGGCAGGTCTGAAAACCATATCCTAGCATCATCTTCCAATGACTGAACAAAGAGTCTCATTACTACATCTTCATCCTCTACCTCATAATCTTCTATTAAATTACAAAATCTTTGCAGATGTTTGTTTGCCGATTCAGAATCTGATCCACTATATTTTGGCAAACATATTCTAATTTTATTGGGAATAATATTTGGGTAACCATATATCCCTGTGAAATTTAGGGCTTTATATCTTTCAATAAAGAATGGTCTTCTCTGAGAGCACGACCAGGCTTGTTGTTCTAAACTCAACATTTTGAATCAAAGATGGATACCTGGATATATGTTGCAGCATTGATAGGTTCTTTCAACAGAGTCGCCACCTCTCAGAGAGAGGACAGAATGTCAGCAAGGCACTTTTGTTTTCTGGATTCATCACCCCAGTAGAGCACCACATGGTTCCTTTTTGCTGCAACAACTTCACTGGAAACTAGATTTTCCAGCCCTCAGGTTACTTGACTCTCTCTCTCCCCAGCAGAGTCGCCAATTTCTGTTGGTTTTTCTTCTGAATCAACATTAGGGTTTGCCACTTCTAATGCATAGGCAGATTCAGCCAACTGAATACAGGAGGTTGCGTGAGCTCCTCCCCTTCACTTCTGGGTCTGCCGCACCAAGGGGGGTGTCCCTATTTGATAAAAGTATAACCTTGACTAGCTCAATGACAGAAGGATTTAACTGGACAGCAATAGGCAGAATACTCTCATGTATGGACCAAGATTTGTGTAACAAATCACAAGGTTGGCAACATTCTTGGACATGATGTCTGGTTGGGTATGAGAGCATGCAGGGATCCTAATCCTACTCCTACAACTAACAGGTGGAAGGATGAAATGGTTTGATTTGATTTTTGGATGCAAAGCTGGACATGGTATATAACCTCAACACAGAGCTAGATTGGTGCCCATCCAGGGCTTGGAGTCGGTAGACATACACCTGTGAATGATCAGCATGAACAACTAAAACTGGATTTCAGGGGGATATACATGATATCTGCCTTACAGATATCTCCCAATACAGAGTGTTAAGCTGTCTATACTTATGGCATCCCTATTGCAGTATACCCTTCCTAATATTCAATCTAAAAATAGTTTAATCTACCCCTTGAGCAGAAGTTAAAAGATTAAACATTCAACATAGGAATTCTATGTTCTAGAATCTCAGACATTCCTTGAATGCCTAGACTCAGAAGAAAGATACATGCAAAACTAGAGACAGAATCAGCATAACACATGCAAACATAGCATTATTCATATAAAATTGACCATGAAATCAGTGGATTCATGCACAAACGTACAACAGGAGATACATAAACTCGCAAGTTTTGCTGCACAGAGCAACCAAAACCAATTGTATCTTATTACAGAGCCAAAATGTCCAGTTTTCAACAACCAAAACAATGGTAACACAGTCTGCCTATATCGGCCAAAAAGTGTACCCACAGCAATTAATTACATGATTTTTACAAAAAACTGCCAGATATAGCCCATGAGAGATGGCGCCCATAAGTTATCAATGCAGTAGGCAGGAGAGTTGACAGGGGTGGCCTCGAGCCCTGTGCCACCATCTGGAAGTCTTCATGCTAAAAATTGGGCAGTTTAATCACTTGTACTTTCGCCCACACCCCTGCTACAATCGTCATTGATGGCTCAACCACCCGCGGCCTACTTGGAAACCGTTGCACTGTTCAAAAAAATGCAGGAAGAATAGTCCCACATGCATGCTGCCGAGACCACTTCATTAGTTTAAAAATGGGGCCGCATACATACTAAGTGTCGAGCGCTTTTGCCGCGCTCGACACACAAGCCCTCGCCCAAATCTAAGCCATCAGCTTGCCCCAAAAAACTCTCACCGATCTATCAAGTCTCTCTGATGGTAAACAAAACACACCCTCCGTCACCGTGACTCCCTCCATCGGAGCATCCAAAAATCCTCTGGCCGACCTCATGTGTTACACCGATGAAGCCCATCGCAATCCCCTGTCGGCCAGACCAATCCCATCGGCCAACCTGAAACTCCTCTGACCGACCTCAATAGTCTCGCCGACGCCATTGCAAACTCCATATTTCGCATCATCGGCCAGAGATAGACCATCGGGCCAACTTCCATCGACTAGGCCGATAAAACAAGTCTCACCAATGGCCAAGCGATGGCCAACTTCCATCGACTAGGCCAATAAAACAAGTCTCACCGATGGCCAAGCAAAAAACACCCATCGCCAAGACAAAAACCATCAGCCAACCCAAAAGCAACGCTCGCCGACAACAAAAGTCACGCCGATGGCAACTTGGCTTCCCATCTCTGTCGGTGTGACTTAGACCGTCAGAGCAAGACCACAAACCTATGCCAATATCTGCCATCACGCCGATGAAACCAAAAACATAAAGCTTTGAACCATTGAACTGGTTCAAACAGATGGTTCAATGGCGAGGTTCAAACCGAAAGTTCAAAGACACAATCAGAGCACTCAAAAAAACAAAACTTTCGCTGATGGACAAAACATGATGACCCCTTCCTCAGGAAAGATGAAGGGGTGCCAAAACTCAGAACCATTTGGATTTTTTGGGAAGGTGCCTGCATGAAAAATTGCTCGAAAACTGACAGTCAATTCAAGCACCAACAGAAGCATCATACCTTGGCTGCCCAACTGAATTTCTTTGTTCAAGATTTAGGCATGTAAAAGCTAAAAACCACCCTACACCATCTTCAACAATGGTGATAAACTGGAAACTCTTCCACCATGTGTTTGAAAATCCTTCTATGGCTGCAAAGAAAGTGTGGAAGGAGTTGGAAATGTGGAGGACAACATATTTAAGATTGAGAACCATCCTTATAGTGACCCGTAGTCCATGTATTTTGCAACCAATACTCACTCCTATTATGTTAGGATGATATCTCTTAACAAGAAGGTCCTTGCATACCTTGTGAGTTCCAATGAAGCCAAACACATTGCGAACTCCCTGAATAGATGGAGTGACAAGACCATGAGTTGGAAAAGAACTATCACGATGCTACATCAAATCAAACTCCATTGCTTATTCCATTTTAGACTTCATTGATGGGTATCCCAAAAACTCATCCGGATCCCATATTCTTATGTGAAGACATCCTTGAGCAAAAGGATGTAAGTATCATTTGCCACAAGTTGAATTCTTTTTCTTCTCTCCAAACTTATGGTAATTTTTATTATGATAAAAGTCTTGTCATATGTCGTCAGGGTTAAATCTAGGGTAGAAATTAAAATTGCAAAAAAGCAAACCCTAACTAGCACCATGAAGCACAAACTAGAATGAAAATGCAAAACATAAATGAAATGCAAACCAAATCCAAGCTAGTGTTGATTGACCTCCATGGCTCTTCTCAATCTCACATAAGCATGCAAGATTTCGAAGGGTTGATAATGGAGGATTGTTGGTTGCTCAAGATTTCAGCAGCACAACGGTGCTCCAATGCATGATATTCTAAAAATGACTTGTGAGAGGCTAGCTTTATAGAAAAGGCAAATTCGAATGAACGGTTGTGATTGCAAGTTATGTTGATTGATATGAACAGTTGAGATCGATTAGGGTTGATTAGGGTTTCCCACTTCAAGAGGGATTGTAGTCATGTGACAAGTGTGCGATAGAGGATAAATGGGACCTAATTCAAATATTTTATTTGAATTATGTGAGACATGTGAAGGGGTATTATTAACTAAACAAATGGGATTTATTTAGTTAATTGGAAAGGTGATTAAGTGGGATGACCTAGAACCTAGGGCAAAACATTACAAGGTCATGTCGACTAGGTGTAGACAAGACATGGACAAATTTTAGTGTCTACACCATAAATCATTGCTAACATCAATTCTTTCAAACCATAAACTATAATCGTAAAGATTCAAATTTCTCACCATTATTGTCTCTTAAATCAAGAAGTGTCTAACAAATCATATTATTAAAAAATAATTTTGCATCCAAAATAGAAGATGTATCATCATGCAAAATTTTATTTTCTAGCCCAAAGAGATTGCACTCATGATGTTTTTCCCAAGTGTTATCATTATGTGTTAAGGCTTGCACAATCTTTTCATTAGCGACCTTCAATTGGTTCTTCAACACTTGTAACTCTCTAGGCCTTTAATCAAAATCAACTTCACACTAATTTTTTTGATTTGTCTTTAAAAGTATGATTTTTAAAATCAGATACCTCCCTAACATTCTCTTTGCTTATTTTTTGATTTGAAGTTAGGACATCACTATGCTCAAATAGAGAATCATCATTCAATTTCTCTTCATTGTAATTTGATGTCAAAACAACTAGATCCCATGGTCCTGTGAATTGATGGCTTTGATCTGGAAAAGTAGGCTCATTGTGTTCTCCATGAATGGTTGATTTCTTCATCAAATCACTTTCAAACTAATCTGAATCAAACAAACTTGAACTACTAGGAACATTCTTCTCCATGGGTTTTGTTTGGAAGTCAATCTGGTACACATTTGGTGTTGGAAATTCCCTCTCAACAATTGAACTATCATCACTAAAGTGATGTATGTACTAATCACTATATGCTGATCTGAAAACTTTAACATCCTCAAATTCATCTTGCTCTTTTTCTGAAAAGGCTTCACTAGATTTATCTAAGTGCTCAACATTACTTGTTAATATAAATTTTTCAGCCAACTCTATTTCATCATTAGTGACTTCAAGATTATTATCATTTGCATACCTTCCATTAGTTTCATCAAGGTAACCATAGGTATGATAATATTTCCTAGATTGATTTGAATTTGTAACCAATGTTGTTGTTCTAACATTTCCATCAAGCTTAATCCCATCATTTTGCTCAAGTGCATGCTCCACAACAGGGTTATCATAGAACTTCACCTCAAAAAGTGGGTTATCATAAGGTATCTCTATATCCACCTCAAAGAGTGGGTTATCAAAAAATTGGAAGTTATTTTTATCATCTTGTTTAGGCACATCTTCATGCTAACCCAACTCTTCTTCACAAGGCTACTCTGAGTCATTTTCTTCAGGAAGGCTCGAGTACTCTTCTTCCTCTACAAATTCTCTTAAAAAATTATCTTCATCATTAGTTGTTGATTTGAAATCAGTGGAGTGCTTATCTTCTTCCTTCATTGATTTCATATGTTCTTGTTTAACAACCCTCTTCAGAAACACTTTCTTAATGTCTAGATCCTTCAACTGTTTGTGCAATTCTTACAACATTTCTAATATAGACTTTTCAATTGTAATTATCTTTGTCTTTCAAACTCTATTTTTCTACAATTGTCAAGGAATTGTTGAAATGGGCATCCAGGTGGTGATCACCAACATGCAAAATACTAAAATTTGAGTGCCAAATCTGCAATAGAAGGATTAGACTCCAACGGGCTGGCAAGACCACCAACTCTGATACCACTGTAATAACCACCTTAGTTTTTTTTATATTTCAATTGAAATGAAGATGCAAACATGTAAACTCATCAACACCTTCTAATCACCCAGATCCTGATGTGGGCAAGATGAGAGAATACCGTGCGTTGTATTACTAATCAAACCACTCTAACTACAACATTAAGAAAGAATGCAATGCCAATGCTCACAGTGACACACCAAGCGGCAAGCCATCCATCTCTACATTTATTCATTGAAGTGTGTCAATGCCAATCCATAATATGATGCACACTAGGCAGCATAGCCATCCACTTCTACACTTGTTCAGTGGAGTGTGCTTATACAAAAGAATGATGCACACTAGATGGCAGAGCCGACCACATCTACACTTATTCAATGGAGTATGCTAGAACATTATCATGCTATAACATTGGCAGTATACCATCCAATTTGTATATTATGAATACATGAAATGTAAGCCACCAACAGTACTACCTTCTAAGGTATTACAAACAATGTATGTTACAACTAGTAAATTAAACTACAATGATTAGAGGGCTGCAATATAAATTATAAATTTTGATTTTAGACTGTAATACACTGTTGCAACAACTTTTCAAGATCATATAGCACTATGATTCATGTAAAATCAAGAAACAATCATACCCCAGTGAAGTATTGTTGTTGTAGAAGGAGATGGAATCCTTAATTACACTATAGACATGCTAGAGTCACTAAAATCACTGATACTCAAGTTTGATACAAATTTGCAACGCTACTAAAACCCAGATCATCATTAAGAAATCACACATAACCATGCTAAGATATAATAAACTTGTAGAATACTGAAGCATAACCATCAGGATGATAGTGAAACCCAAACTAACATTGTATTATGTTAATTCAAACTGAAAATATAGAAGATATAGGACTAAAACAGTAATTAGCATAGCAATATTCAGAAAATACACTTAGAAACCCTAACCCCAAAATCCAAAACACCTCCAAACTAATTTGTTCAACCCAAAACCTCCTCAATCAAACCCTACTAGGTTGGGTGCCACCCAAGAAGCATTTAAAATAGAGAAAACTGAAGCGCTTCATGCCTCTAAAGCTCCACGCCCTCCTTAGAAGTTGTATGACCTAACTTTGAAAGAAATGGTCAGCATATATGATAGATTTCTCCTTCAAATAACTTCAAACAACAACTAATTACCTCTTCAGATCAGCGCTTAGGACTTGGAAAAGAAAGAACATCCATTAAAAGATTTTTTAATCTTGATCGGCAAGTGTATGGTGTCTATAAAAGAGTATAACCTCCTTGAAAATCACAGTGATCTCCAAAAAACATCAGCACAAGCCAAACTAAAATCAAATCCAAAGATCATCAAACTCACACCAAAAACTAATCATTCAAATTAGAAAACATCAAACTCCATTGTAGATCCAATGTGATTCATGTAGTGAAACCACCATAACCAGCTAGGGGGGTTTCGTCCCCAAAACCAATAATCTCAAGAGGGTTTTCATCCTCAAGAAATTCGAGAAGAACTCAGGTTCTCTCCATATGCAGAAGTAAATTCATAACATGGCTAACCTCACAAATGAACTCCAGCACTCCTTTTAAAAAAATTTGGAGTGAATATAATATTACTTTTTCTTATTTCCCTCCAAAAAGTCCTTTTTGAAAATAATAATTCTTTTTCATGATCAAATTCCCCCATGTGCCTAGCGCCCTTGTATGCACAACTTAAACACCTTTCAAATGAATAGTTACACATAAGTTGTCTTTTTTTTAATAATATTTTTTAAGACAACTTAAGTAATAACCATTTAATTATTTAATTATCCACCCAAGTTGCCAAAAGCATTAAAATGCAATATTTATGAAATTCTGATCATACCATGATATTATTGAAGTCAAATGATGATGAATTGAAGCAACTTGGTGCCATCTTAAAAATAGTCTGCCTCTCCAAGAAGTTTCAAGTAGAGCTCCCAAAAGGGTGGAATTGCATTCTGAAAGAAACATGGGGTTCATTAAGATATCCTGAACGCACTACTGCTATCATAAATCCAACCTGATTAATCATGTGTTCTCCAAGAAGTGTGGAGTGTTCTTAGAGAGATAGAATCAGACTTGGAGAGTGTCATTGGGCTCATGATGGCTTCTTGAACTCTCTGTCATGAATAAAACTACTACTAGAACAATCCTGTGCTCTCCAAGAAAGCTAGAGTTCTCACTTACATCACTAATTAGCCTACGAGAAAACTCAGAAATAGGCTAATTGTTCTCAAACTAATTATGTGAGCAAAGAGGACATTACATATTATAAAATCTTTACAATTATTTATATTATAATATATTCATTTTATACTCTTAGTCTTAGATACACTTAAGCTAATTGCACACATCTATATACAAAAATTCATTTGACCATTTGTTGAGGTTGAAAGACCAAAATTGGGGTTTAATCATTTTTATAAGATCCTATGCAATTGCCCCCTTTTTCTGTCACAAATGCAAATACAATGCTCAATGCATCCCAACACCACAAAGAATCATCACCTATCAATGATTTTATTTGCCAAGTTGTTTAATTTGATCTTCATTTATTGTACATTAAGTTATTTTTCCTACCTTGTATATTTTTTATGCTATCTGTTGTTTTTTACCATTTTGCAAGCCTTTGTTCACTATTTTTATTTGTCGTGTGTATAGAGGACTCAAGCATAGTTGCATCGATGTCCTCACAAGTGCATTGGCATCCTAACATTATATTTTTTACCTTGATCCTCGTGCCAACAACCTAAGATCACTCTACATGACCCTTTTGACCATCTGCACCAACCAAGTTGTCCAAGTTTTATATATCATTTGGTTTCTTGTTGAATATTTTTGAACACACTTTGGTCTTGCCATTTATCCATTTAATTGTCAATTAATTCTCTATTTGAATCTTATTTAAGCTAGGAATCTAGTTTAATAGAACATTATTAGTAATCTAAGTGAAAGTACAAATAACTAAATGCTTAGTGGTAACATAGTTGTTCGTGTTTGCTTAAGTGAACGTTTTCATATTAGATTGCTAGTAGAATTTTAGGATAGATAATTGGAAAAGAATTTACTACACATTAATTTAAGTGTTATCTATTTCTTATTCACATATAGTTTTTAAAATGATTTATTATAGTAGCAAAAATATTTCTTGAGAATAACAAAGCAAACCAAAAGATAGGATTAGAGAAAAAGTCAAGATGAAATCACTCCACAAATGAGAAAAAAAAAACACATGCATTTTTTTAATCAAAAATCACAATTTTTTTGTCCACAAATTGGTTTGGCCAATTACTTGAAAAAAAAAGGTGATTTTTTCAGCAACAAAAATCGAGCAACAGTTAATCGAAATAAATTATGATTTTTTTAAGATATTTTCTTTTTTAATGAACAACTATGATCTCTGTAATGAATTCTTACCATAGTAGTACAATACAAGATGTTCGTATCACTCTCCATATGTATTTGTAATCAAAGGGAAGCAATTGATAACTCAAATATCAAAGTATAATTTTACTAAAGAAATACATCTTATGGTAAAAGTAATGATTGTTGAAAAACCTTCAGATTTTAAAGATAAGCTTAAAACTCCAGAATCATATAATATTGCAACACAAATTAGTTACGAAGAAATTAGAGATAACAACAGAATAATAAACTAATAGAATAAGAGATCAAAGAACAACACCAAGATTTACATGGTAAAACTCCAGCAATATGCCAGAGAAACATCCACGAGCAAAGTATTAGTATTCTTATTGTTCAGAGAAAAAAATACAATCCTCACGCAGCTACAAATTATAATTTCTCATTACCTTTCAAAAGGCTACTAAGATATATAATATCTTCAACATAATTGCAATCATCAAATTTAGAAGAAAGTAGATTTTCCTTCCTTTTTAGGAAAAAACTACATTTAAAACAAAAAAATAAGATTTTAAATCTTTCTTTGAAATATAAGATTATGCTTTCTTTTCAAAAAAAAATTCCTTTTTTTGTTTTATCTTGTTGTCACAAATCCAACAATCTCCACCTTAACAACAATTTATCTGATACTTTGTTCATGCCCATTCATCACCTTTTCTACAAGCCAAGAGAAGCCAAACTCCACCTCAGCTTCTCTAACAGTATTGGTTTTGTAAACATGTTTGCACAATTTTTTTACGTATGGACTTTCTCAAGAGCTACTCCACCTCCATCAATAACTTGTCTTACAAAATGGTATTTAATTTCAATATGTTTGGTCCTACTATGATAAGCTGGATTTTTAGCTAAATGAAGTGCACTCTATCACAAAATACATTCACCTTATCCTGCATTTTTTCAAACTCACGAAAAGACCCTTTAACCAAATTGCCTCTTTGAATGCATGTGAGAAAGCCATATATTTTGCCTCAGTAGTAGACAAAGCAATTTTTTCTTGAAGCTTTGACATCCAACAAATAGGTCCTCTTGCAAGAGTAAAGACATAACCTGAGGTAGATCTTCTTTTGTCTAAATCACCTACAAAATCTGAATCAACATATCCACAAACCAAATCACTACAACCATCAAAGGTAATGCAAAAATCACTTGTACCTTTGAGATAGTGAAGCACCCATTTCACTATTGCCTAATGCTCTTTACCTAGATTTGCCATGTATCTACTGACAACACCAACTGCATGTGAAATATTCAGTCTTGTACATACCATCACATACATTAAACTTCCTACTACACTAGCATTTGGTACATGAGACATATAATCCTTTTCTTCTTTATTACTAGGACATAAACTTGAAGAAAGCTAAAAATGAGAAGCCAAAGGGATATTTACTGGTTTCACATTCTTCATACTGAATCTCATGAGGATCTTCTCCACATACTTCTATTGTGATAATCAAAGTTTACCATTTTTCATATCTCTGTGTATGTCCATGCCCAAAATGTGTTTTGTTGCTCCTAGATCTTTCATATCAAAATGTCTTAGCCAACTAAGCCTTTAACCTACTGATCTCTATCATGCTTTTGCTTGCTACAAGCATATCATCAACATATAACACCAAGATAATGAATAAACCATTTTCCAAACTTTTGAAGTAAACACAATGGTCATACTCACTTCTTGTAACATGCTGGCTCACCATAAAGGAATCAAACTTCTTGTACCATTGCCTTGGTGATTGCTTCAGGCCATACAATGACTTCTTGAGTTTGCAAACAAATCTTCTTTTGCGATCTTGAACAAACCTTTATGGTTGTTTCATATATATATCTTCTTCCAAATCTTCGTGTAAAAATGTTGTTTTAATATCTAGCTTCTCTAACTCTAGATCAAGTAAAGCAACTAGTGTTAATACTACTCGAATAAAAACAAGCTTAACAACTGGTGAAAAAAATTCATGGAAATCAATACCTTCCTTTTGAGCATACCCTTTTGCTACCAGTCTTGCTTTATACCTTTCAACTTTATCAACACCTTTCTTCAATTTGTAGACCCATTTGCAACCAATAATTTTTCTACCCTTTGGGAGTTCTACCAAGTCCCATGTTTTATTCTTCTCCAAGGCATCCATTTCTTCTTTCATTGCTACTTTCCATTTAGCACTTTCAATATCATCCATTGCTTCCTGATGACAACTAGGTTCCTCATCATTATAAATCAAAGCAATAGATAAAATATAATCATCATACCTTTTAGGAGGATTACTATAATCATCATACATTTTAGGAGGATTTCTGACCCATGTAGATCTTCTTAGAGTAAATTGTGGCATTTTCACATTTTCTTGTATATTTTCTACATCCCCGTCTTCATCTTCGAAAGCTTCTTCTTGCTCCCCTTTTTTTGAAGATGGTTGAGTTTCCAACTGAATTTGTTGATTTTATGGTACTTGTTCCTGTTTTATTTCAACTTCTACTATGTCTGATTTTATGAGAGGAGATTCATCAAAAACTACATCTATGCTAATGATGATTTTGTGGGTAGTAGGATCCCACAATCTATATCCCTCAACTCCATCACCATAACCAACAAAGGTATACTTCTTTGATTTGCGGTCGAACTTAGAACGCTGATCTTTTGAAATAAGAGCATAAGCATCACAACCAAAAAATTTTAGATTTGAGTAATCACAAGAATTACCTTTCCATACCTCTTCAGGAATCATACAGTCTATTGTAATTGAGGGTGACTGATTTACCAAATAGCATGTTGTATTGACTGCTTCTACCCACAACTCTTGCTCCAACTTGGCATTATTGAGCATGCTCCTTGCTTTCTCTAGAAGAGTCATGCTCATGCGTTCAGCAACACCATTTTGCTAAGGAGTGTAAATTGTGGTTTTATGCCTTTTGATCCCAGCTTCCTTGCAACAATTTTCAAATTCCAAAGATGTGAACTCACCTCCATTATCTATTCTTAAACACTTGATTGACATGCTAGTACTCTTTTTTACCAAAGCTCACTGCTTAAAAACACTAAACACATTAGCTTTTCTTTTATGAATATAGACCCACACCTTTCGAGAGTAATCATCTATAAATGTCACAAAATATGATGATCCTCCAAATGAAACTATAAGAGATGGTCCCCAAACATCTAAATGAATATAATCTAGGATACCCTTATTTGTATGACTACCAGTTTTAAACTTATGTCTACATTGCTTTTCAAAGACACAATATTTGCAAAACTTCATATTTAGAGATTTTAAGTCTGGAAGTAACTTACGGTTTACCATTACCTTTAGCCCTTTCTCGCTCATATGACCCAGTCGATGATGCCATAAACAAGTAGATTCATTTACTTTTTTCAGATACCACCATTGCTTCACTTATTTCAGTACTCCCAAGTAGCTTGTAAAGGTTCCCAATTTTTGTAGCCTTCATTATTACCATAATGCCCTTGGACACTTTCAATGTTCCACCTTGACATGTAAATTTATAACCTCCAGAATTCAAAACTCCCAAAGAAGTTAAATTATTTTTAAGTTCTGGTACATGTCTTACTTCTATCAATGTCCTCACAATACCATCAAACATTTTAATCTTAATGCTCCCAATCCCAACAGTCTTACAAGAAACATTATTTCCCATAAGAACAACACCCCCATCAATAGTTTGGCAAAAAGAAAACCAACTTCTATGTAGACACATGTGATGTGAAGCACTAAAATCTAATAGCCATTCCTCATGATATTGTGAAATATTACAAACAAATAGTACTTCATCAACCACACCTAAACTTGTTCAACCAGATTTGCTTCCTTTTTGGAGTCATCATTGTCTTATTTCCTCTTCCAACAATCTTTCTTGAGATGTCCAAATTTGTTGCAATACCAACATTTTTCATTACTCTTTTTGCCTTTTGACTTAGATCTCAATGTACATCTCGAATTCTCTCCCTTTTCTATGGATCAGCCTCTAGCCACCATTGCTTCTAGTGTGGAGGTTTATGTATTAGATTTCCTCTGCACCTCCTCTGAAAACAAAGCTCCCACAACAGAATCAAATTCAAGGGTGTCAATTGTGCTAAAGCTAATGGGAGTGACTAAGTGATTCCATGATTCAGGCAATGAACACAATAACATAACTACCTTGTCTTCATCTTAGATTTTTACACCCATACTAGTTAATTGGCATATAAGAGTATTGAAAACATTTAAATGATCAACAATTTTGATACCTTCCTTCATTCACAAACTATATAGCTGCATCTTCAAGTAGATTTGGTTTGTCAAGGATTTTGTCATGTAAAGGCTCTCCATTATGCTCCATAAGTCTGTTGTTATTTGCTCTCCAACAATATTGAAAAGAACATCATCTGCCAGACACAACCAAATTGTGCTAAGAGCTCTTGTATCCAGATCTTTATGATCCTCATCAGTCATATTCACAGGTTTCTTTGACTTTCTTACCAATGCCTTGTGCAATTCTTGTTGCACCAACAAATCGTGCATCTTGAGCTTCCACAACTCAAAGTTATTCTTTTCATTGAATTTCTCCACCTCGAACCTTGCATTCGAAACCTTCCCCATTTGATGCTGCAGAACAAACACCAAATCCTAACACGGTCGTTGCAAAATAAAAGCACTAATACCACTTGTTGAAGAACCTTCAGATTTTAAAGATAAGCTTAAAACTCCGGAATCATATAATATTGCAACACAAATTAGTTACGAAGAAATTAGAGATAACAACAGAATAATAAACTAATAGGATAAGCGATCAAAAAACACCACCAGGATATACGTGGTAAAACTCCAGCAATATGCCAGAGAAACATCCATGGGGCAAAGTATCGGTATTCTTATTGTTCAAAGAAAAAAATACAACCCTCACACAACTGCAAATTATAATTTCTCATTGTTTTTCAAAAGGCTACAAAGATATATAATATCTTCAACATAACTACAACCATCAAATTTTGAATTAAGTAGATTTTCCTTCCTTTTTAGGAAAAAACTCGATTTAAAACAAAAAATAAGATTTGAAATCTTCCTTTGAAAGATAAGATTATGCTTTCTTTTCAAGATAAGATATTGGTTTCTTTTCTTTATCTTGTTGTCACAAATCCAACAATGATAACCTTAGCTATTTTGAACGAAGACATTATACAATAAATTTTGCACCCACCATAGAATTCTTACTCCACTCTGGATTGAACGTTGTACAATTTTCCCCCTCTACTACTCTACTTGGTTATTTCAATCATATGCGAACATGCAATAAGAGGATGAGATAGGGGAGATGCATAAAGCTACCGATCATGCTTTGAAATTGTTTGTGTGCTATTTTTGTCTGCATAGTTGCAATCTGCTCGATATACTTCATCTCTACTAATGTACATACTTCAGCAGTGAAGCCAATATACTTACACAGATCTCCTCTATTCCATTAATTTTAACACATCTAATTTTAAAACCTGGTTCATAGTCAACGATCATAAAAGGAATTAAAAAAACTGGCAAACAGCAAGAACAAGATTGACAGCTGGTCCTGTTTCTCAAAAATTGCAGGCAAATTTTGCCTCGAAAAATACTTGCATACAATCTATGATACATGTACATTTGAATGACACTCAAATAATTTAACACCCTGGATCTCGTAAACAGCTCTGAATGAAGACAACACAGAACTAAGTTTTACACTGCCATGGCAATGGCCACATAAATCAGATTTGCTTGTAGGCAATATGCAGGTACAGTGTTTCAACTTGATAATTCAATTCTGAACCACATTACAGGTAAAAGCAGTACCTTTATAGTCCATGCTGGCCTTTCCAGACAATTATATTAATTCCATATCCAAATTACCTGATGAGTTGGTAGCAAGTTAGTTGCAACAAAAGATTGCACAACAGAGATCAAGAAGCAGCTGAACCGGTGATTTGACTAAGCTCCACAGCAGAAAAGGCAGAACTTCCTGTAATTTCTATTTCCCTGGCTATCTGAATATCTGAAGGCCAAAATCTCTGTTTAATTATTTTCACCAGAAATCGGGGAAGTAATGCCAAACATATTATAAGAAGGAGATTCAACCAGTACGATCCCCATGTAATTATATGGAAAATGGTCCTGAAATAAGCATCATACAAACAACAGTTAATTCTTGAGCAAATATTTTTCCACTTGCTTGATAAAAAAGATAGTCCTCCCCAAAACCAATCAACAATTAGCATAATGTTCATTACCCATAATTTGGTAGGTCTTCTATTGCATCAATGATAAATATGCAGATCCATGTGGCAATAATTGATCCCCATACTACAAAATGTGTAATAGATATCCAGGACAATATGTCCATGGAAAGGGTGAGATTCACAAGCACCACCACAGCAATGGTCCACAAGCTCCCAATGCTCCATATATCCACTATACTGTGCCTGTATGCAAGGTAAGGAACATATACAATAACAAGACTTTGCCACAATGTGTCCAGCATTGTGAGCCAGAAAAGAGGTCTATTATAGCATTCCTCCCTATGCCCGGAGGTATATAGTTTGGGGTAGCGAATTAAAGTCTTGTCACTTAGGTCTTTGTCCAAAATGCCTACAATTATAGTTGGCAGTGAAGTATAGATTATAGAATATAATTGACCACTCCATTCATTTATAGCCGTTGTTGCAGTGAAGGCTGTGTACAATACATACCTGAAAAACACCAAACAGAGAGAAGTCATTAGTATTTGGAAAAATAGAAAATTAAGTAATGTTCTTGAAATCATGAATCTTTATTATCAAGATAATAATGCCACAATAAAATCAAAAACCATGTGAAGAACAGCAATATTCATCACCCATATTTATTTTCGGAAAACAAGAAATATGAACATAGAATAAATCACGTAAAGAGACTGTTCATTTTTTACACCTCAATATGAAGTAGAAAGCGTAGGGATAGAGCAGGCTAGTTCACTCAGACCAACAGGCAACAAGGTGATGTCTAGCATCCTGACTGCAGTGGACAGGTTTGATGCTTGTTCTGAGCTATTTCAGTATTATAGCTTGACCAACATATATTTTAAATTCTCTCTACTAGCACAAGATCTGATAATCCTCCAATATATTTCTTAATATATTGGCAGATCAGGCAAAATCATAAACTCTAATTAATGTCATGTCTCGCCTTTAAGGACTGCCAATTGTTTAGCAATTTGTAATGGGGCTTTGGCTGTAAGGAATGGATTTTATTCTAGGATGTTGTCTGTTGAAGAAGAGTACATTTTCTTGGGGATGCTGACAGAAAATATGATCCTTGTGATTAACATGGTCGTAGGCCAGTTCGAAGAAACCTCCTTATTGCTAAATTTTGCATGTCATAACATTTTTGTCATGACTCTGACTTAAAATTTCTAAAATAGAACCATTTTTCTATTTGAAACAAAAATGATTTGCATCATCATGATATGTAAAGATTGTGCATTGTTTGGCCAAGCATGCCAAAAGCAAATAAAGTGGCAGAAAAGAGCCTATTGTATTCGGACTACCATAAGTGTAGGGAACATCAAAACTCATATATTAATCTTCGAATAATAGGATTTCAGGTATGAGGGTAAATTAATTAAGTTACTTCTGACACATGTAAAGGATTTTTATTGATAAAGGGAAAAAAACGTACTAGTGCACCCTTAAGACAGTAATTATCCCACACAGGAAAGACTTCTACCCATAAGGGGAAGATTAACTATACATATAAGCCCTCAAGCCTTAGCATGCAGGTTATAAGCCACTGAAGAAACAGGAACAGATGCCACTATGGGTGCATGACTCAGCTCCACTGAATACATCGAATAGGAGAATCTAACCCTATTGACAGAGAACCGTCCAATATTCCACTTCTTCAGCTGCAGCAGCCTTCATCTGAGCAATGCATAGATTGGGCTTTATAAATCATAATGAGATTGGGCTTCTTATAATGATATTGGGTTTCATAGATATAGAAGGATATTTATGTATTTATATTACTTAGTACCATATTTTAATATTTATATTCATACTGCCCACCAAACCAGAACCCTGAACCCATACTGACCACATAGCTTTAGAATTTTTTCCAAAAAAAACAATTAGGGTTGAACCCAGCCATACCAAACCAAGGTGGGGGGAGGAATCACTGAACCACTGAACCAGATCCCTGAACCCATCCTGACCACATAGCTTTAGGATTTTTTCCAAGAAAAAACAATTCGGGTTTTGGTCATGTTCAATTCAAGGAGTACACTTAAGATTTTGGATAAGAAACAAGCCTAAAGAGTGGATCTCCACCTTGATTGCTTTAAAAGCTTTCCAATTGAAGTTCTCATTCATCAAGAGATTCAATGTGTGGGGGAAATGCATAATGTGTAAATTTCAACGGTAAACTATGTCCTCAAAGATAACTTATGTTGTAGCATTAGAGGATTAGATGTGATTCTACGCATTTTTTGGTTGTAAACCTTGGGAACATAATTCATCAAACATCAAGAGAAGTTTCTTTCCTCCAAGCAAGATGGTCATGTGCATGCTAACAAATCCTTACTGCTAAAGGAATCAAGAATGTGAATTCTGCCTCTAGGAACATGAATTTTTTTTCGAGAAAGAGATATTCCAGTTTCTTAGCTCACTTGTATAACATGGATGTAGATCTTTTTCACCAAGTGCAAACACCAAGAATTCTAAAACTGCTGCGTAAGTATATGATAGTTTTCCATGAACTACCCAAGAGTCTCCCTCTAGAAAAAGGTCTAGACCACATAATTAAACTTATCCAATGAAGGTCCTTGTAGTCATATTGGTATGGACACTTATAGAAATTATAGATTGAAAGACTTGTGCATAAGCTGTAACAGACATTAGTTATGTCATACAACTTTACAAGTAGTTTCAGTCAGGAAGAAGGATATATGGTATGTCCTACCATCATTGTATAGATTACAAAGAACTTAGTTAAAATAACCTGTTGCAGAAAATTTCAGAGGGAGAATTGATTCTGGCCTAAGGAAGCATTTTGGAAACAGAAATACATTGGAGATGTGTTTGGAACTCCCAAAACCTTCTCCCTCGTCATATCCTGACTTGGAAACTTTACTGGAAACATTTCTGAACTTCTTTGATACGTTTCCAAGAAGTGATACCTTTAGGCCTGCATAACACTCCAACAACATTCCAGACTTCCAATCAACAAAGTAAACTTGGAAAAACTTTCCTCTTTTCTTATTTAACACTAGAAGGTGTGTTCAGAACACCCAAAACCTTCTCTCTTGTCATATCCCAACTTGGAAATTTTCCGACAGTTTTCAACACATTTCAAGTAAGTGATGCCTTATGGAATCCATAACACCCCAGAAACCTTGTTTTTGGAACACCGGAGACTTTTCCCTCGTCATATCCTGATTGGAAATTTTGCTGGAAAAAAATCAGAAAGTTTTCTACACATTTCCCTTTTCAATTCTGTAATGCCCCAACAATATTCCAAGCTTCAATGAATAACTTGGCAAGTCTCCTCTTTTTTTAATCATATATTTCATTTACAGCAAATCATTGGCAACACATATGGAGCATCTTGATATTGTACTTGACATTAAATAGCTAAAGAGAAGTGGTGTGTGCTAAGCAATCCACATATAAATTTGCTAGGTCATACCTAGAGTATTTAATTGGTAAGTGATCCTGCCATTCATATACTTTGCTAGGTCATACCTAGAGTATCAATGGGTGAGTATATAGACCCTGCAAAGATAAAGGCAATATATGAATGCCTTGTACCCAAGACTTGTAAGAAACTTTGTGGGTCCTTAATCTTCATAGATCTCTATCATAGATGTGTGTCAGATTTCTGACGATATCTCCTCTCCTAACTAACCTTATCAAGTATGATGTGTTTTGTCGGTATACTTGGTCACAAACATCTTATGAAAGTCTTAAGGAGGCTCTTCTACACCATTATTGTCCACCCTGTTTTTACAAGTCCTTTGTTATTTTGGATCTAGTCTTTATCAGTAAGGAAATATTATTCATCTTGCATGATGTGGCCAAGTGGCATGATTTTCTCCTAGAGAGCAAGTTCATCATGAGGACTAACCAACTTATTCCAAAGCACCTACTGACTAAGGGACACTTACAAAGGAGCAACAAAGACGGATTGATCATTTGCAACAGTAATTAGAAAACATATATGATCACATTTATTTTTAGACATGTGACCAAGGTAACAATTGATGTTATGGCTGGTAGTTAAGTGACTAAACCCCCATTACTGTATTGGTGCTATAAATATATAACATGATGTTGGTGTAATATTCATACTTCACATAGGATGGTACTTTATCCTAAGAGTGATATTGCACTTATTTAATAAGTTTATCTAGAATATTAAGATTATTTAATTTCCCTCACCTAGGTAACTAATAATAAGATGTGTACACCTTGAATTGAGGTAATCAAGTGCCACCACTACCTCATCAATCCTTGATTGACGACAGTTATGTGCCACCTCTGTTTACTTAAGGCCACCTCTGTCTTAGACTGAGTTAATTCGCCCCTAATTGGGAGTGATTGAAAGTTAACTCATGACATCTTGGACATGTCATCTCCTTGAGTCATGCATCCAAGAAACCTATTTGTTTGTACTTCATCCATCCATCCATTTGGTGGTTGAGCTGATTATTGTAATCCTCTATTTTGGAGTAGTGTTTCATTTTGCTGTTGTAACTTGCTTCTCTCATCTAGATCTAGGCTTGTGTGGTTTGCATTATCAGCAAATCCTACACGTGACATTGATGTATGTGAGGGATTATGCTGCATTGTACATGGCAGGCTACCTCTAGCTAGCCATGTGTGTAATTATTTTCTGTGGCATTTACTAAACTAATGTTTATTCTCCAGTGTTTGCATTCATCAATTTACAGGCATGCTAATTTCCTAGCAATGTCTATATGTTGATTTGCAAAAAAATTTAGGCCTAATTTGATGTCCACACCTTCGCAGGAAAAGTTTGTTTTCTTTTTATGCACTCTCAAAGAGATTATTTTAGAAACAATAGAATCTTAAATTGAGGCCCATCCCCACCATTCCTACATTGTTCTTATTTTCCCAAATGGTCAGATATCTTCAAATTTTAACATGCCAGGTTTAGAAATTATTAGTTTTAAAGATTTCAATTATAGGTTTTTCCAGCATTTATCTCAGATTTCATATCAGCAGCATAACAGATGATTGTAAGAATGTAATTGTTGTGGCATTTCAAAGAAAAAAGAGGAATAATTACGAAGGATTTCATCTTTGATGTGCATGGCTCCAAAAATTGATGCAAAAGTGAAGCTTTCTATTTACAGAATTGTAGAGATGCATTTGCGAGTGATTTTGCATAGGTACTACCCATGTGAGGAAAACGGTGAGTCATCAGAATGCCGAGGAAACTTACCATATGCAATATAGACTCGATCACACAAAGAATAGTAATATGAAAAACGTCATTTAAAAACTTTTAGGGTTTGTCAATATTTTTTTCTTTTTTGTGTTCTTACTCTAGTAAATGAAACGACTCCATGAGGAATATGCTTGCAGTCAGCTTTAAGAATAACAGAATCCTCCATATCATATGGAGGATTCAATAATTTAAGAGGAGTGGTAATGTTTTTTAAGGTTTCCAAACAGAGTTCAAAAAAAGTAGTATGTTAGAGACAACTTCATAGATTTTATAATGCCACTTAGTGAGGATTATTTTACTGCAATGAGCATCTGATGTTTGAATTTAAAATATATGCAGAAGACCAGAGAAATAAACCCTGTAACAAACCATGTTTGAATTTAAAATATAATGGTATACTAAAACCATGATGAACAAATATATGAAGCATAATTGAAATGCATAAAGTCACAAAGAGTAACGAATGCTGTTAGAAGTCGAGAAAAATCTGTCTGCTCAAGAACAAAAGAGAAACATAAAGGATCGGCACACTTTTGCAAGTCCCTGGACTAAGAGAAATTCCTAAAGCAGAGTTACAAAAGCATAATAAACCTTGAAACCATATCTATCAAATTATAACTAGATCAGCCTTAAACTTTGAAACCATGTCTGTCAAATTATAACTAGATCAGCACTAATAAAACGCCATCTTAATCATGCATTTCAACCATTGTGTACTCACCAGAAAAGCATCATAACATATACAGCATTTCTGTAGAAGTTGTATAGGATCATATAGCCCATTCGATTATAGTTCCAGTGGCCATGAACCAACAACAAGCGTTCCAGAAATCTGAACTGGCCCATGGCAAAATCTGATGCCATTACAGCTTGTCGGCCTTCTTGGCCACTTATTCCTACTCCAACATCTGCCATCTGGATCATGGAAACATCATTTGCTCCTGCAAATAAAAAAATCAAATGCTCCTTATAAGCAAAGAGATAAACTATAACCAGTAGCATCTTTATGCAAAGGATGAGATGAGTGATAAATAGATTCCTTCAGTGGACCAAAAGGATAATTTGCACATCCTGGAAACTCGGTAGTACAAATCCAAATACTTCATTTAGTTGCCAAGCAAATGATGTGCAATCAAATCTCCAACATAAACAAGCAGTAACAAAATGGCATTCTACTCATGCCCAGTCACAAAACTGTAGATGGCAAAAGTATGATACCACTTGTAAAAATATGAAACCCTAAACAACTTATTTGAGCTGTGTAAAATCAAAGCAAAAATTTGCACGAGGAGATCAGATGATAATGATGCATTAACAAAAGGCACTCACCATCACCAATAGCCAATGTCACATCATAGGTTCTGTTCTTTATGAGGGCAACTATACCAGCCTTTTGCATAGGTGCAACTCGACAACAAAGAACTACTGTACATTTTGTTGCCAAATCAAAGAGCTGGTCACAAAATAAACAAATATAGGTTATATAATTTTTAGGGTAGAAATCGCTGAGATGTAACTTCAGTCATTATTCTTCAAAACAGAAGAAGAAAAAGAATAGCAATCAAGCCTCTATTCAAAACTATTGATTAACAAAATACTCTAGACAAAGGATCCTCTCAAATAGGATTTTCTTTGTGAAAAGACTTTTGTCATCCATTGAAAGGATCGTGCAATATTAGCAATAATGTTATAGAAAAAAATGCAATACTGGATCTGCAGATACAGACTTCCATGAGAATGATGAAAAGTACCTCCTCCTCCAAGGGGCTTTCCAATATATAGACAAGGCTGGTGCCATCAATTATAAGTGCCAGTGGCATATGCATCCTTTCTTCAATGACCTGTGGCCTGCTTTCGGACAATTTTGTACTGGACATAGTACTTGAAGTTGATTGTATGTTGTCGCCAGTGACATTATCAATATTTTTATGTCTTTGCAATGAACTCTTTTTCCTCTCTGTTTTAGTAATCCCATACCTAGCCTTTGCATCTGCCAGAAGCTTCTGGCAGGCAGGTTTGGACTTTCCATTGATTATAATCTGCTGCATGCTTGCAGTAAGAAGTTTACAGGACACACCAATAGAAATTGCAGTTTCCTGCTTATCCCCTGTCAGAACCCAAACCTTAATTCCTGCTTGTCTTAGAGCCTCTATTGTTTCTGGAACACCTTGTTGCAATTTGTCTTCAATCCCAGTGGCTCCCAGTAGGTTAAGACGGCATTCAATACGATTCGCAGTTGCTCGAAGCTTTCTTGCCCTGCCTGTTAATGCATTGTTTGCTTCTTCATAGCGATGATGCCAGTCTTCATATTCTTCAACACTAAGATCTCTAGCCCCTATAACAAGTGTCCGTAAACCCTGCGATGAATACTCATGCAAATGGCTTTCTGTGGAAGACATCAAGTCAGTGGAGGATCCCTCAACATCTGTGCTCAAATCAATGTTCAAAGACTTTTCTATAATCCCAAGCATAGAACTATCTGCACCTTTCACCAATAATTTCAGAGTATTATCAGGACACTGAACTATTACTGACATGCGCTTACGGTCACTGTCAAACTCATGAAGTCCTAGGACATCCAACCTGCACAGGGTATTAATGCAAGAGGATAAATTAGAAAAAAATGCCTTTGAAGAATAGATAGATAGATAGATAGATATGCCAGCTAAATTAGTACTCATTGCACAAAAACTTGATGTAAATGTAGTGCAACATTTCTAGAAACAAGCAAAGAATACCTCTTCCTTTTTCCATGCACATCAATTATAATGTAACCAGATGTTCGCTCTATAAGAGTGTATCCATAGGCAGCTGCAGCATAAGCTAGTGCCTGTTCATCAGGAGATTCACCTTGATACTCAACTAATTTCACACCTTTTTCTGATGTTTCCGTTATAATGGGCACTACTGTATTACAAGCTGCTAAAGCAAGGAAATAATCATGTGCAAATCTTGTCTCCTGTGTGACATTATCTTTCTGAAGCAGCTGCACAAGTCTGGGATCCACTCTAACCTCCATTTTTGCCTTCCAAGTCTCACCAACATTTACACCTGTACAATGCACCAAACAAACCACACAAAAAACATCAGCTAAAGATTAACAGGATTCAAAATAGATAGCAACCATATATGTAAGTGTGGGGATGATTTAGAGTTTAATCCTGTTGTTAGATTCCCGAAGCAACTGTAGTTAACCAAAACTAATGGCCTGTGGACAGAAATGAGAACAAATTACAAACCTGTAAAAATCTCCTTCTCTTCATTTTCTAAAGAAGATTTCTGGTCATTATACTCTGTCAAAGTCTTTGAGGTACAGTAATTTCTCCCAAACACACTTGCATCTCGAAATTCCATCTTATTTTCTGTCAGAGTTCCTGTCTTATCTGAAAAAACATACTTTATTTGTCCAAGGTCTTCATTGATATTCAGCGCTCGGCATTGGAACTTTGATTTGGAAACACTGTCATACATCTTTTTATCCCTAATCATGAAAAAAGCCTGTCCCAAACGGACCAGCTCCATGGATATATACAGAGCAATGGGTATCATAATCTGAAATATTATCACTCCCGATAACATTGCAATCACTATCTCTGCTCCTATACCATAGTAATTATAAACTTTGTTATCTGAAACAGTGAAATACCTATTTCTAAAGTAAGGTAAAGTACTTAGTTCATCCTTATGCCGTGCCAGCCATAGTCCCATGCCTATTCCCACGACTGAACAAATGATAAAGAGAAATAGAGACAAATAAATTGTTTCTCTGTTCATGTGGGATTCCAGTCTGCTCCTTTTTGATGGTGCTCCTGAGTTATTCAGCATGACTTTAGTCTCTTGACCAGCATAAACTACAACTCCAACAACCCAAGCAGTGTTTTTTAGCTCACAACCACGCAAAATTATGTTTGATGGGCCAAGTGAAATCCGTTTGCCTTCAAATTCCATGTATCCATGAAATCCATATATGTTTCTATTTGGCTGTTCACAGCGAATGATACCTGAAATGGGCTCTCTCTCTGGCATCCTCAAGAGTGTTTCCTGCTTGGCATATCTGGTTTTCAGATTTGATTCTCCATCAAGATTGATTGTTTGGATATAAGCAACACCACTTGAATCACTACTCCCCAGCAATACTATGTCACAAGGAAGGGTATCATTTGCGCTAATTTTCACCACCTCACCAACCCTGATGTTTTTCCATTCCTTCGGCTGAAAACTCCCATCCTGCAATATCTCTGCCTTTCTGTTGTTCTCTGTTCTGTCAGATCGGTGCCTGCGCCAATCTTCATAGCCATCTTTGATAGCAGTAACAAGCAAAACAAATGCAAGTGGAAGAAAAGAAGAGGCTCTGCCAAAAACTGCAAGCCATGGAAGCTGATTCAATATAATAAGCAAAAGGAAATAGATATAGGCAACTCGGTGAAACTGCTCAAAGAGATTGCGGGGCAAGAAGGTGATGACTGTGTATTTACTGGTCCTAATTTGATTTCCAGCAAACTCATACTTGTCATTTGTTTGATCAGGATCACTGATAAATATTAATCTTGAGTTTTCCTCTGATATTTCCCTCTGTGAAGCTCCTAAGGCATCCGAATCGGTGCCTCTCGATCCATACCTCTTTGGGAAGCTCTGCTCTTTATCTGCTTTCTGAGACAAATGCTCACTTGACTGTCGAGAAATTTCAAAAGCACTAACAGAACTTGCTCTGCTGGTGTAGCCTTGAAACAAAAAGTCGGAAACATCTGAGTAGTGTCCCTGCCTTTTGGAACCTGACTGTGATAGTGAACGAGGAATGCTGTCAGGCTCACCTAGTCCTAAATTCACCTCATTAAGGGGGCCCTCTCGCTTTGAACCCTTGCGTTCCATTCTTGAATTGAAATTGGGACGGGAAGCTGCTTCGCCAGGGATTTCAAAATTTGACCATCCAGTGTTAGGAAGAGGGGAATTAAAATTGAAGCTCCAACTTTGTACTGGTATTTCTGTTGATGTCAGAGTGCGAGGTGAAGGGCTCAATAATGGCCGAGGAGATGTCATATGCCCTATAGATTTGATTGTATAATTTTTGCATGTTGCTCTAATGCCTATACTACACGTAACTATACCATTACAATGGCACAAGCTCACTCATTCACAAAACCTTGCCTCTTGCATGACCAGACTCCTCCACACCAAATGCTTTTCTCTGTATTGTATCTATTGACGACTATTCCTGGATCAAACTAAAACTAAATAACATGTGCTTCGAATTTACCTCGTCCCGCTCAAACCAATGGGGGCAACCAGACCTAGTTTTTCCTTTCCTGCCAAGGAGCACTAAATCCTAGACACTTTCACCTGCTCAAAAGACATAGAAATCACTCAGATTGCAATATAGATGCAAGATGAAATCTTTAAAATGGGACCCTGCTTGAATTATCTAAAACCATAATTTTTAACCACAAAAATGAAAACTTACAGCTTGGGCCCATCCAGAGCTGGGGAATAAGAAAAGCAGCCAATTGATAATTCCCGGCCTTGCAATTTAAAAAAATTGGGCGACCCACAGAGTTGAAGTTCATGCAGTGATAAAAACAGCCCGCTTAAAGACCCCAGCACAATTCAAATCCTGCTAGGCAAAATTGGGGTTGGGTTCAATCCCAGACGAATCCCCACTATAGGCAATTACCCAAAAACAAAAAAATTGTGGACAGCTGAAATATTACATCAATTCATACCCGAATCTGAAAACTTCTTTTCACAGCCTCAGATTGTCTCTAAAAATTCCCAAAATTGTCTGATTAGGCTTCTTTCTCCCCTCTGACAGACTCTAAACAAGATTAGGCCTTTCATAGGCATCTCTTCCTGAGGTTAAGGCTCACACGATTTCTGCACTGCAGTTTGAAACGCAACCAAATTCGAACCTTCGATCAATGGTAGGCAGATAGTCGTTGTCATCCCCATCCCAATTATACCCATCGCATTGAATAGCAAACTCCAAAGACAAAATAGTGTGAAATTTTCAATATTGTTCGAGATGGTCTTTAAAGTCAAAGAACCGAAGCCGCCTGCAAAATGTTGAAACCATGTGTCTTCACATCTTTTCCGAACTGTCGAAGCAGCTGTCTTTCTAATTAAAAAATGTCTAGAAGGATTCCTCCATTTTTGACCTTGACTAAGCTACATTAGCACTAATTCTATTCAACTACCACGTTTTGAGCTCTCCGCCAGGCCATTTTCACCTCTTTCCTCTCCTCTCCTTAACCTGGTCAACCCTTCCAATGTTAATCCATCCCCGAGAAAATAGAATGAACTTACATTAAATTCGCCACTTGAAATCATCTGCCTCTCATTAATTTACCTTGTTAGGAACGCAAGCGAATTGGGTTCTCGTCCCAACTTTTTCCTACTGAAATTTCAATGATATAAGCCTTATAATGCCAGCTTACTGGATTCAAAGACCTCTTTTTTAACTAGAATTAAATAGGATCAAAGCTTACGGATCTGAAGGAGACGTTTCTGATTCCTTCAGCAAATTCAGTTAACTGACGGTAAAAGAAGAATCACTTTAGCATCCATCTAATGTATACGGCAATCTGTCTGTCACCCTGCAGTAAACCTGTCCAGCATACTGGATGTGTAGTTGACCGTAAAATTGATTAATTGAAAACCTAATTTTTACGGTCAAATGTGCATCCAGTATGCTGGATAAAATATACGGCATTTGACGGTCTGCAGCCTGTTTTCAAGGTTTTAGACCGTCTGTGACGTACCAGATTTTTAACATACCGTAAATATCTACTCGGAATGTTTAAATATAATCACAATTCACAAAGATTTGACGAGCAGACTTTTAACACTAACAATTTGAAGGGATAAAAGTTGCCATCGTGGATTTTCACGTCTTAGTTTTATAGTACTTTGGGTGTTGTCATGGTTAGGATATTTTGTCAGAGTTTGAATTTGATTTACCTAAAACCAATTTTATTTTATTATTATTTAGTTTTTTTAATGAATACTTTCTATTACAAAGCAGGTTTGGAATTTGATGGTTTATTTGATTGTTTTTTCCAATTTTAGACAGTATTTTACAATTTTAAAATCTATAACATGACTTGCTAATTTTTTATGATAGGGAAATATAATATAATATTCTTATTTATAATATATATTATTTTATAATATTTTTTTATAGAAATACTTTAATTTAGAATGTTATCTTGAAATTTTTTAAACAATTTTTTGTTTTATCTAAAATTAATTCTTGTTATATTCATTATTTTTTATATATATAGAATAGAGTACAAATTTACAAATTATAAAGATCAATAAGAGTTGATTTACAATTACATAGATAAAAAAGACTTCATTTAAATTATAAAAATAAAAAAAAATTGGTGGTGTGTAACTTGTAAGTAACCTTTAACACAATCATATTTTTATATTTTTAATGTTTTGATTTACTTGTTTTAATTAATATATATGTGGATTTGAGAAAGAAATTTACTTGTTTTTATTGTAAGTAACCTGTAACACCTCAAAAGGCTATATTTAGTCTCTCATTGATTGTTTGACTCTTTTTAATGTAGCAAAACTCTTCATCCCTTCTTATTATCCATCCGAGATAATATCTCAAAATGTTGTCTTGATAAGCTTCTCCAACATTTACAACATACTACTTCAATAATGTCAATAAATTTGTATCCATATTTGATGTTAGTGGTTGTAAAAGGGAGTTAAACTCTTTTATTGATTTATTGCATTTGAATTGTGAGGGTTTCAAGATGAAAGATGCATGGAGAGTCTTCTGTAACTCAGAACATTGGCACATAATCTATCCTCATATGATGAAGTTATGGCAAGCAAGTCGAGCTTACTATTCCTGCAAGTACTGTTAATTGTGAATGAGGATTTTCAAAATAAAATATTATCAAAGATGTTAGAAAATTAAAGTTGGGTTTGGATACATTGGATGCATTAATGAGGGTATCTTTAAATGGTCCTCAAGCAAATGATGTAAATTGGAATGAAGTATATCAAATATGGAAGAATACAAAGTCAAGAAGAGTTCTTGACCTTTGATATTGTTTATTCATTTTATGTTTAATACATCATTTGTTTTTTATCTCAATTGGAAAATAATAAGAGAAAGCACTTCCATTCTTTTGGGAAGTTAATTGAGTTTAAATATAGGTAAATTATATTTTGAAAGTTTATATCAGAATATTATATATTTTTATTGTTTATTTGTATTATTAAATTAATTTAACTTATAAATAATAATATATTTTAAATAATAAGTAAACTATTTAGTATACTTTACTAAAGATAAAAAATTATAATAAGTCTTGATAAAAAAATTTAAAATTCACTAACCATTTTTTTGACAATTTATTTTTTCCTTAAAACATTAATTGAAAGGTAATTAAATGACCAAACCGTCATAAAAATTTATATGATGGACAAGGGTGACCATCAAATTCTAGGCCTGATATTAAGAAAATAGAGAGACACGCCTACAAAGTTAAAGTGGGACAAGTCCAAAACAAAGGCCAAGCCTGGCCAAAATAATTAAGCAACTATTGCAACACAGGTAGAGGGAGGATCTTTATCATCAAGGTTGCCCCATACATCATCAGAGACATTATTATTTAGAATTGATTTATACATTGCTTTAGTTAAAGATTGATTTGATTTTATAAGATTTTTTTTTGTATTAGGTGGTAGAGAGGCACACCCACAAAGTTAAAGTGGGACCAAGTCCAAAACAAAGGCCAAGCCTGGCCAAAATAACTAAGCAACTATTGCAACACCAGTAGAGGGAGGATCTTTATCATCAAGGTTGCCCCATACATCATCAGAGATAAATTATTATTTAGAATTGATTTATCCATTGCTTTAGTTAAAGATTGATTTGATTTTATAAGATTTTTTTTGTATTAGGTTGTTTATGTGGTTCTATTCTTTTGATTGGATTGTATTATAATTTTGTTTGTTGAATTCAAATTTTTAAATTTTCTTTTTGAAGTTGATTTTCTTATAATTTGATTACTATTTCATTAATTCGTGTGTGAAATATTTTGAGATAACTAGGGTCATTTTTTATAAGCATTTCTCAATCAGATACACTTAGTACTATGTGTCTTAGAATTGCTTCTATGACTAAAAATCCTCATATATGTCATTAGTTATTAGGGTTAAATTAAAACATCTCATTACAAAAGCATCTACATAAGAGCATTACATCATTATTTTTATTAACATTACATCTAAAACCATTGTATTGGTTGTCTAGTGTGTCTACAAATATTTGTATGTCAACAAAGGGGCTTGACTACTATCAAGGAAGTCGACAACTCCCCTTTAGACACTATGCTTCTTAACACAACTCTTTGTCCAAAAGAAGGTACACAATGTCAAAGGCCACATCATCAATGGACAAATTTGCAATAGAAGGATTACATCACATGACAAAAAAAGTGTCTCAAATCAGGCCATATAGTGTGACCTAGTCATGTGACAATCAAATCATAGTTTAGATTCTTCATAAGCTCTAGATCACAAATCTACAATTAGATGTTTAGTTTTAAGATCATTAATCACAACATAATAAAAATTTATCATTCATTGTCACATCAAAGTTAACAAGAGCTAAGCCCTATTTATCCTCTTATTACATTTCAATCTTAACTCTATTAATTTAAGTATGATTTTATTTATTGTTTAATCATTTAATTATACCTAAATTTTAAATATAGTTTTTGGAGTAAAACAATATTGTTATTTCACTATAATTAGATATTTAATCTATCACCAAAATGAAAAGAGAAACATTTGTAAAGGAAAATAAATTTTCACTATTAAACTTAATTTAGGCTAATATATAATAAGATGCATATATACATAAGCATAAATCAATCTAGATTAATAATTGACAAATGTAATTCAAAATTAAATGTTAAGCTAGGAAATTAAATGCAACAGATAAGGGTATTTAAGTTTAGGAACAATGATGCTAAATAAGTCTATTGACATGTTAAATTAGAATGCATCATGACTTAATTTAGGCTAATATATAATAAGATGCATCTATACATAAGCATAAATTAATCTAGATTAATAATTGACAATTGTGGGGGTAGATAATTCAAAATTAAATGTTAAGCTAGGAAATTAAATGCAACAGATAAGGGTATTTAAGTTTAGGAACAATGATGCTAAATAAGTCTATTGACATGTTAAATTAGAATGCATCATGACTGGATAGATTTATATTTGTGTTTTGCCTCGGGTTCTGTGCAAACTAAGACTTTTTCCTAGGTCAAATTCACATATGTAGATCACTTCTACATCTTTAAACCTACCCTCTGACATATAGATCTAATCCTACAAACAATCTTCAAACATGCAAATGCAAAATTAGATTATTTTTAGGTGCACTAATAGAAGTGTTCCTAGCATGCTCCTTTCTTGATATGGAACCAAGCAAAGTAATAGTCAGAAATTAAATTCAACAACAAAAATAAACTACAAACTTAATTCCAAATTTAATTAATTTGCAAGGAACATTTACATAAATATATAGGCATAAATATGCCAAAATTATAGGATTTGAGAATATCTTCCAAACCTCAATGTGAAGTACAAATTGAAAGAATAGAAACTGAAAATAAAAAACAAACTAACAATTACCTAACTTAAGCTAACCTTCTACCAGCTAGGAAACTAACTTTTGACTTTTACTTTTTACATAGGATGAAATAAAATATAATAAACTAATAGAATAATAGAATAAATCGTATGCTAAGGTCTACAACCTAGATATTATGCCCTATGGATCCTTGTCACTCCTCCCAACAATAGAAGCATTGGACTTCAATGCATTAAAACATGAAGAAAGAAATTGAGATAACAAGTGGTGAGAAATCCATCAAGCTTGATGTGCAAACAAGGTATGATGTGGTCAAACCCAAGTGGGATGGAGGGCCAATAGATAAATGTCAACATATGACAAGAAGTGAAGATCAAAACGTTGTAGGAGATGCCAATAAAAGGAACTTTGCAAGCAAAGAAGTGTTTGTTGATTGTCGAAAGAACCACCATAGAAAGGAATGTAAACCTCATTCTAAAGAGAAATGTTGTGAAGACAAGGTGCACATGTCTTGATAAGAGTGTAAGACATCAACCTGTTTGAAGTATGAAAATCATCAAATGGTGCTAGAATGGAAGAGATTGAATGTTGAAGATTGCTAAAGAGGTGCTCAAACTTTGTACCATCAATAAATTGAGAAACCTAAGTGTAAAAAGCTAAACTTGAAGTGGGGGCGATTGTCAAGGAGTCATAAAAAAAAAGGAAGACTCAAACAATCAGCAGGGACTAAAAGTGTCCCCTAGCTAAGATGGATGTCAAGGAAAAATCATTATATAGAGGGAGCCCAAGATGGCATTGTAACAAGAATCGCTAAAGGAATGGCCATAGGATGGTCAAAAAGTGCATGGAGTGAATCATCTATATTGATCTTGACAGGTTGTGAGAAATCAAGAACAAGAGGAATTAGCAAGACACATACTATGTTGCAACCCACTACATGGGCATCTATCAAATGTGAATGATATTTAGAACTTTTTCCATGGTGATAAATGGATGCAATTGAATGCCTTAAAATACGACAACATAGTAATAAATTGCACAAACATGTGTTCAGTTGGCTCATAACAATTAGTGAAATGTGTGGAAGTTGGCAAAATTTGAAATTTTAGGGGTCTAATTTGTGGGTGTGGCACTGATGTTGTGCTCATGGGATTGATATGAGACAAAAGCTGCTAGAGTTAAGGTGGAAATGCAATATTTAGGAAAGGGTGCATGGATAGGCACACTAAATAGATAATTAGGTTGAATGTATCGGAATGTGAGCATATATATAGATAAAATGGGGATAAATGTATGGGAGTGTATGTGAATGGAGATGAGTAAAATGGGGAATAAGCCCAACTTTACACAAGATTACACCATTTTATGATATGCAATTGTATTAAGCTATTGAATGGGCACAAAACTAATTGAGAGTTAGCATGGGCATGCATATTTCACCATTACTCATCTTCAAGTTTATACCTAAAGACCCTTCCCTAATACCAAAGGTGGTCATTTCTCCTAAGTTTTGGCCATGCTTCTCTTGGTTTTGTGCTCGTTGAGGCGATATAGTTGGATTGTGGAGACTTGGTTGAGGAATACGCTGTTGTACGCAAGAAAGAGAAGCTAGTTGTTGGAGGGGCGTCATTAATGTTCACTAGTTTTCCCTCTTAAAATAAGTTAAAGAGCTAGAAGTGAAGAGAAGTAGGTAAGGCATCAGTCACGCCAAATGAAAAAATATCCATGGCAGCGTGAAGGAAGGATTTTTAAATCAGATATTATATAGTTGGAATGCTCATGAAATGGAAAGCATAGATAAGGCATGCCCACAGCAGGACCTTGGGCAACCGGCGTGGGAAATCTGGAATAATCCAAAACTTTAAAATGGAAACCCCACACCATGACATCTGATGAAATATAATAGTTATATAGGATAAACACTAACAGATTGAAAATACTTTGAGGGGTCGTTTTCTGGGTCCCTTAGATTGCTTGGGCTCGTGGATGTTATTAAAATCTTTCATTTCATTTCAGATTTGTTGACAAGGAAATGTAATTTATCCTCTTGAAAAGATATATATTCCCGCCTTTATTCATATCCCTTCATTATGATATATTAAAAAAATCTCCCTCGTCATATCAGTAACAATTCAATATAAAACAAAAATAAAGCAAATAAAACACAAAACCCAATTTTATTATTATTATTTTTTTCTTAAATTTAGAAATTTTTAGAAATTTAATTCTAAATAATAAAGCAAAACTAATCTCACTTCAAAATATATTTTTATCTTTTTAATTTGTCTTAAATTTGTTTTTATTATTTAATAGCTAAATATGAAATGCATTTATTTATTCTCCCACTCATAATGTAATGCAATTAAGTAAATATTAACTTAATTAATTAAATTCTCACAATGCAACCTAAGTTAAATGTGCCTAGGTGAGTGTGGGAACAAATTCCTTCATGACAAGTTGCCTTCAAACGGCTAAATCCTTATTCCCGATGATACTCTCTCTCCAACCTCAGAGAGTGTCAATAGTTCCTATCGTACTCATGAAAATAGAAATGTGTAGTTAGTCATTATCAAAACCATGATTTGATCTATCATTAAGAAAAAAATTCATAAATTGATATTTAAATATAAATGATTATCTTGTTGTAATTTGACATTTACGTAATTATCTAAATGCTTACTCATTACTAGAAATCATTTCTAGTTACAATTCAAAGGATAATTAACATAATCAAATTATCTTTCCTAATTGTTTGCTATTAATCAAATATTTAAATTAGGTAAAATAAATGGGATGTGACACTATCAATACAAGATTGAGAAAAAGCACAACAAAAACTTGGTGGACTATACTTGTCTGGTAGTTTTTGTTGTCTTGTAGACTTTCTCACAAAGGGTGGAGAACGTACCTCATCATAATTCTACTGTTCTTCTCTAGAACTAGATTATGATCTTTCTTCTAAGTATTGTTCATCTCCATCCTCTTTGGCTTTCCACTAATTTGTTCATTTGTAGATGCATCTTCTTGCTCTATGTTGTTCTCAAAATACATGTTGCTCTCTAGTTCCTTTGATTATTCTTCCCTAGATAAAACTCTAAGTTCCTTAAAAACAACTTTCAAAGTTAAAGGATTCCAAAGGTTATACGCTTTTAATTTTCACCATAACTTATGAAAATGCATTTCTTGGCTTCAAAATCTAACTTAGATCATTTTTTCTTAGGCACGTGAATAAATGTCTCATAGCCAAATACATTAGGATGTGAAATAGTAAGATTTCTACCTATCCACATTTCATATGGTGTTTTATTCTCGAGAGTGGAAGTAGGATATCTATTTATTAAATAACAAACAATACAAGTACCACTTGAACCTAGAATTTATGTTCTATCCATGCATTGCTCAGTATACTTCTAGCTCTATCCATCACGGTTATGTTCATCCCATTTTGTTGTGGAGTCTATAGTGTAGTTTTCTATTTACAATTCTAGTGTGTTTGTGGAATTCTTTAAACTCCTTAAAGAAATACTCCATTCCATTATCTTATCTCAAAACCTTTATTTTCTTATAATATATCTAATTCTTTACAAGTGCAACTCCTTAAATTTGTAGAAAACCTTAGACTTGTGCTTAAGAAAAAATATTTGTTTGTCTAAAGTAATCATCAATAAAAGAGACATAATCAATTCTCAAATCTCACTTACTCTACTACTTACTGAAACAAACTTAACCCTATTCTACTTACCAAACACACAGTGTTCACAGAACTCAAAATTAACAAAATAATCCAAAAGACCAATCACCATATCTTTACTCAATAAGGTTTTCAAAACTTTTTCACCTATGTGACCCGATATATGGTGCCATAACATACTTGATTTAGGTTCATTTACATTGGCTAAATTACACAAAGTAGGTGGCTCCAACAAGTAAAGAGGGTATAATGCCTAATCCCTTTAGCAAACAACAAATTCCCTCCTACCAACCTGTAACCCTTGTTATCAAAGGTAACATGCACTCTAGAGTCATTTATCTTAGAAGTAGAAATAATATTTCTTGCTAGGCATGGAATATGTGACACATCTAAGAGAGACTTCACTCTCTCATCATTGAAAGATAAGTTTACCTCTCTCTAGCCAAATATTATGAGCAAGCTATTATCACCAACGAAAACCTATCCTCCATCATACTCCATGTATTCAAAGTACCACTCCCTATGAGGGGTCATCTGAAACAATGCACCTTAGTCAATTAGCCAAGAATCATCACCAAAAATATTAGCAAAGATAAAAGCATCACTGCTAATCTCTGCATTTTTTTATTATTTATCAAAGGAACCACCAAATATATCTTTCTTCCTACATTTACACTCCTTTATGTGACCTCTCTTACCATTATTCCAACATTTTGCTTTAGATTTCCCAAGAGTTTTGCACCTACCCCTTCTCTTGGACTTCTCTTTGTCTCTTGATTTCTTTTTACTTCCTCTATCTTCTAACCTATCTCTTACAAACAAGGCATCTTTAGAGGAACCATCCATGGATTTTCGTCTGATCAATTCACTTATCAAAAATCCAACAATATCCTCATGTTTAGGTGAACAATAGTTTCCACTAATTGTCATAATCAAAATTTCCCATGAATTAGGTAAGGAACAAAATAAAATTATGCACCTATCCTCTACTTCTAATTTTACACCAATTGACATTAGTTTACTTGGGATTAGATTGAATGTATTGATATCATCATTTACAGAGTCCCCTTCTTTCATTTTCAAAGAATGTCTTGTTTTTAGGAATTGTTTGTTTACTAAACTCTTCGACTAATGCAAGGTTCCTATCTTTTTCCACAATAAAAATGTAGTTTGTTCTTCTATTACATGCATTAAAACATAATCTAAATACATAAATAGATAGTACTTCAAGACTTCTTATCTAGTTTAATTTCAATCCTCATCTGACATACCATAAGGTTTTTTTGACAAAGATACCATAGTTCATTGATCTCTTTCCACCAAGAGGTCTTCAACTTCCATAATTTAAAATTTTGATCATTATATCTCTCAATATCAAATCTCAATGTGCTAGCCATGAATCCAACAACACAATCCTTGAATTCTCATAGAATCAACAAAATCTCTCATTGAAACCAAAAACACACGGAATGAGAAAAAGCACCCCCTTTCTATCTAACAAACCCTCAATGTTTGGTTCAAACCCTCCACATATGGCTCTAATACCAAATGTGAAAAATATTAGTAACTTGATTGCACTAAAACTTTAAATTATGTGATTAAATTAGACTCTATCTTACTATTACCAATTCAATTAGCATTTTTTTATGAAAGAATAAGAGATTCAAACACAATATCCACCAAACACATGAGACACAAGGTTTAGCATAGGAAACCCTTTTAGAAAAGAATCTAGTACCAAAAGAAGTCCAACAATTGTATTAATCTATAACACAAAATCTAGATACAATACAATCTTCTCCTTATGTTTCCTTTCTCAATCTATATAAATTTAGTGTACAACCTCTATGTACACATGATTCAATCACTTTCTCATCAATCATCTCCATTCCGTGTCCTAGATTAGATGTAGGTTGAGTTGTTCCATGGAATACAAATTGAATCCATATCCTTACCACCTTTGGAATATAAATCATCGCACAACTAAACAAAGACCGTGTCATGATATCATCACTACCACATGTCACTCCCATGAGGATTCTACAAATAGATAAAATGTTCATCATTCTAGACACTTCCACAAATGGTCTAAGTCATGAGTAGTTAGTTAACCTAACATCTACTTTATGAAGAATAATGAAATAGAGTCTTATGTGTTACTACAAAGACCATTCGCATTGCTTGTGGTAGTTGAGACAACACTCTCGTGCTTTGTGGTACTCTAGAGCACCTTCTAGAACATATACATGTCCTTTGCTAATAGCACATGCACTCCTACAATGCCACACACACTCCAATAATGGTGCGCATACACCAACAACACACTATGCACAACATATGGTAACCATATTACATCCAAAACTTCATGTAGTTGCTACCATGGCTTTAACAAGGTATAACACACTTCCAAACCAAAACATAAAGTATAGCTCCCACTAGATTGTATTGCATGGGCATATCAACCCCATTCTATTGTTTGCAATCAAACTCTACAAAACAAAATAAGAAATCCCTATAGGTGAATAGCATACCGAAGTTCTAATAGCCAGAAAAGAGAAAAGTAGATAAAGATCAATTAGATTAATAGCAGAGCAAAGATACACATTTTGCAGGGTTGAATCTAGACATAAGGATCAATATATGCCTACAAACTTGACACAAACCTACAAACTTGGTCTTAGATAGAGCATAAATTTTTCATAGGTTTTGAGGCATTTCATTGACAAAGAGATCACATTTTGAAGACAAAAATAGTCAAGGTTTATAATCTTCATTAAAGGCATGCATTCTCTAATAAATGAGCTAAGTACATTTATTTTCTTATTTACTTTGCATACATTTGTGCTTAATTTCATAAAACATTATCCAACAACATTCATTTATCATATCTAGGTTAATTGTTCTTATGCTTATGTATTTCATTGGATTAGCCTAGATCACCCATAGGGAAATTTTCTTTTCCTTTACATTTTCATGAACCTAATTAATCCTACAAGACCTAGTTTTCTTCTAGGTCTCTTATCCATAGTACAATTTTTCAAATCTACACTTTTCTAATTTGTACATATCATTTTTAGATTTGAAATCTTTACATTCCTTTGCTTCATTGCCTTCACATTGTGACATATTTTTATATTAGGGTTTTTGACCTTTATTGTGATTCCTTTTTCAACCAACCCACCCACCCTTGATGACCACAATAGGGTTTCATTTTGAGATATGATATACCATTGTTATTTCTAATTTTTTAATTTGAAACTAAACTTTCAAGTTTTGTTTCCCATTCTTTTATTTATGTGATGAGCTACTCAAGATCTGAATCTTCCACTACAAAGGAGTGCTTGTCTAAACCTTACCATGGCCACCCAAACCAATGAAAATGGAGTCTATTGTGATGTTCATAATGAGAACAATGAGGATTATGACCATGATGCTAATGTGAACCAACGAGACTTTATAAATGAATTGGCTAATTTGGATAATGCAAAAAATCCTAAACAACTATTGGATATGTTTCATGATCTATTCATTAACAAGCCATATGGATTAGAGACTTTGCAAGTAGTTTATCCTAAGCTTACTTCATATATTGTGACTAGTGCATCTACTTCCAATTATACTTCTACCATTACCACTTCCACCACCATTACTCATCCTCATAGCACCACTATTATTAGTTTCCAACCATATAGTATGTATCCCTTCACACACATTGGTAAGTGCAGGAAGATGGGGGGCCAAAAAGGGGTCTTAAGTGGCCACTTTTTTTTCTGAAATCAGGAAATATTGGCCTTGGATGAGAAATTGAGCATAGTTACACTCAAAATTTGGAGATGCAACCAAAACAATGTTCGTAGTGCTCTGAGTCTACTTTCTAAACTACTATTTTGTTTTGAAAATGGCATAGATTAAGGGGTTCAAAAGAGGGAGCCACAGAAATTGGTGTTGTTTCTGTCAAAAAAACATAACATAGCATGTTTTGTGGTTCCCTCAAAAGGTCAATTTTTTTCGGTATTTTTAAAATCACTTTAGTGAGAAATTAGCTAATAGCATGTAGTTTATGCCCGATTTTTCTGATAATTTTTTGATGAATATTTGATTTTTTACTAATTTTCAAAGTGGACACATCTTAAAAAATAGAATTTTGTCCGTGCTACGCATATAAATTTTGAAAACTAATTGAAAATCATTTTTTTATTTTTTTAATATTTGTAGAATGGAGTCTAGTTTATAAATATGTAATTTTTTTGAAATTTGAATGAATAGTTAATTTACAATGAAAAAAAGACCAAACAGTGGTTTTTGCCTAAAAATGGACACACAAACAAAAGAAATTAAAGATGAAAGGCTTAACATTGTTAAAATGTGAAAAAAATCACATCGCCAAATAGCTAAGAGAAAGCCTAACATTACCCAAGTGTTTGATTTGTTTGCCCTTGAAACACGTGGAAATCTGAGGGTTAGCACGAACGAAATTATGTGAAATTTTGAAGAATATGGAAAAACACGCCTGTGACTGTTCATAAGGCACTCCAAGCCTTTGGGTTGGAAATCCAAAGCAAATCCCAAGCCCAAGGCTTGGGATTCCCAAAGCAAGACATAACGTGAGTGCATTATAACGCGCTCACGTTATGTTTTCCTTTGCATTTTTCCTTTCCCGCAAGTCTGTTGTTTGTCATGTTTGACATAATGTGAGCGCATTATAACGCGCTCATGTTATGTTCCCCTTCAATTTTTTTACGTTCAAGGCTATTAATCATTAGGGTTAAGGGATAAGGGATAGGGTTGGAGGGTTTAGGGATAAGGGATTAGCGTTTAAGGTATAGTATTGAGCCGGTTGAGGGTCTAGGAATAGGGATAGCGTTTAGGGTTTAGGGATGAGGGATTAGAGTTGAGGGATGACAGATTAGGGTTGAGGGTTTAGGGTTTAGAGATAGGGTTGAGGGTCGAGGGATCAGAGTTAAGGGTTGAGGGATTAGGGTTTGACATTGAGGGTTGAGGGTTGAGGTTCAAGGGTCAAGGGTTTAGGGATAGGGTTTAGGGTTGAGGGATTAGGGTTAAAGTAGAGTGTGGAGGGTGTAAGGATTAGGGATAGGGTTGGAGGGTTTAGGGATAAGGGATTAGGGTTTAAGGTATAGTATCGAGTCTGTTGAGGGTTTAGGAATAGGGATAGCATTTAGGGTTTAGGGATGAGGGATTAGAGTTGAGGGATGATGGATTAGGGTTGAGGGTTGAAGGATTAGGGTTTAGGGATAAGGTTTAGGGTTGAGGGTTGAGGGATTAGGGTTTAAGGTATAGTGTTGAGGGTTTAGGATTAGGGTTTAGGGTTGACGGATTAGCATTTAATGTCGAGGTTAGGGTTAGAGTGTCGAGGGTAGAGGGATTAGGGATAGGGTTTAGGGTTGAAGGTTTAAGTATTGAGGGTTGAGGCTTTAGGGATGAGGGTTTAAGGCTTAAGATATAGTGTCAAGTGTTGAGGGTGTAGGGATAGGGTTTAAGTTTTAAGGGTTAAAGGTTGAGGGATAGGGATTAGGGTTTAAGGTATAGTGTTGAGGGTTGATGGTTTAGGGATAGGGTTTAGGTTTGAGGGATTAAGGTTTAGGGTTGATGAATTAGGGTTTAATGTTGAGGGTTGAGGGTTGAGGGTTGAGGTTGAGGGATAGGGTTAATGGTCAAGGGATTAGGGTTAAATAAGAGTGTTGAGGGTAGAGGGATTAGGGTTTAAGGTATAGTATCGACCTGTTGAGGGTCTAGGAATAGGGATAGTGTTTAGGGTTTAGGGATGAGGGATTAGAGTTGAGGGATGATGGATGACGGATTAGGGTTGAGGGTTGAGGGATTAGGGTTTAGGGACAAGGTTTAGGGTTAGAGTTGAGGGATTAGGGTTTAAGGTATAGTATTGAGGGTTTAAGGATAGGGTTTAGGGTTGAGGGATTAGAGTGAAGGGTTAAGGGATTAGAATTTGACGTTGAGGGTTGAGGGTTTAGGGATAGGGTTGAGGGTCGAGGGATCAGAGTTAAGGGTTGAGGGATTAGGGTTTGACATTGAGGGTTGAGGGTTGAGGTTCGATGGTCAAGGGTTTATGGATAGGGTTGAGAGTCGAGGAATTAGGGTTAAAGTAGAGTGTGGAGCGTATAAGGATTAGGGATAGGGTTGGAGGGTTTAGGGATAAGGGATTAGGGTTTAAGGTATAGTATCGAGTCTGTTGAGGGTGTAGGAATAGGGATAGCATTTAGGGTTTAGGGATGAGGGATTAGAGTTGAGGGATGACAAATTAGGGTTGAGGGTTGAGGGATTAGGGTTTAGGGATAACGTTTAGGGTTGAGGGATGAGGGATTAGGGTTTAAGGTATAGTGTTGAAGGTTTAGGGATAGGGTTTAGGGTTGAGGGATTAGAGTGAAAGGTTGAGGGATTAGGATTTGACGTTGAGGGTTGAGGGTTTAGGGTTAGGGTTGAGAGATGAGGGATCAAAGTTAAGGGTTGAGGGATTAGGGTTTGACGTCGAGGGTTGAGGTTCGAGGGTCAAGGGTTTAGGGATAGGGTTTAGGTTCAAGGGATTAGGGTTAAAGTAGAGTGTGGAGGGTGTAAGGATTAGGGATAGGGTTGGAGGGTTTAGGGATAAGGGATTAGAGTTTAAGGTATAGTATCGAGTCTGTTGAGGGTTTAAGAATAGGGATAGCATTTAGGGTTTAGGGATGAGGGATTAGAGTTGAGGGATGATGGATTAGGGTTGAGGGTTGAGGGATTAGGGTTTAGGGATAAGGTTTAGGGTTGAGGGTTGAGGGATTAGGGTTTAAGGTATAGTGTTGAGGGTTGAGGGTTTAGGATTAGGGCTTAGGGTTGACAGATTAGCATTTAATGTCGAGGTTAGGGTTAGAGTGTCGAGGGTAGAGGGATTAGGGATAGGGTTTAGGGTTGAAGGTTTAAGGATTGAGGGTTGAGGCTTTAGGGATGAGGGTTTAAGGCTTAAGATATAGTGTCAAGTGTTGAGGGTGTAGGGATAGGGTTTAAGTCTTAAGGGTTAAGGGTTGAGGGATAGGGATTAGGTTTTAAGGTATAGTGTTGAGGGTTGATGGTTTAGGGATAGGGTTTAGGTTTGAAGGATTAGGGTTTAGGGTTGATGAATTAGGGTTTAATGTTGAGAGTTGGGGGTTGAGGGTTGAGGGTTGAGGGTTGAGGTTGAGCGATAGGGTTAATGGTCAAGGGATTAGGGTTAAATAAGAGTGTCGAGGGTAGAGGGATTAGGGTTTAAGGTATAGTATCAAGCCTATTGAGGGTCTAGGAATAGGGATAGCATTTAGGGTTTAGGGATGAGGGATTAGAGTTGAGGGATGACAGATGATAGATTAGGGTTGAGGGTTGAGGGATTAGGGTTTAGAGACAAGGTTTAGGGTTAGGGTTGAGGGATTAGGGTTTAAGGTATAGTGTTGAGGGTTTAGGGATAGGGTTTAGGGTTGAGGGATTAGAGTGAAGGATTGAGGGATTAGAATTAGACGTTGAGGGTTAAGGGTTGAGGGTTTAGGGATAGGGTTGAGGGTCGAGGGATCAGAGTTAAGGGTTGAGGGATTAGGGTTTGACGTTGACAATTGAGGGTTGAGGTTCGAGGCTCAAGGGTTTAGGGATAGGGTTGAGGGTCGAGGAATTAGGGTTAAAGTAGAGTGTGGAGGGTTTAAGGATTAGGGATAGGGTTGGAGGGTTTAGGGATAAGGGATTAGGGTTTAAGGTATAGTATCGAGTCTGTTGAGGGTGTAGGAATAGGGATAGCATTTAGGGTTTAGGGATGAGGGATTAGAGTTGAGGGATGACAGATTAGGGTTGAGGGTTGAGGGATTAGGGTTTAAGGATAAGGTTTAGGGTTGAGGGCTGAGGGATTAGGGTTTAAGGTATAGTGTTGAGGGTTTAGGGATAGGGTTTAGGGTTGAAGGATTAGAGTGAAGGGTTGAGGGATTAGGATTTGACGTTGAGGGTTGAGGGTTTAGGGTTTAGGGTTGAGAGATGAGGGATCAAAGTTAAGGGTTGAGGGATTAGGGTTTGACGTCGAGGGTTGAGGGTTGAGGTTTGAGGGTCAAGGGTTTAGGCATAGGGTTTAGGTTCAAGGGATTAGGGTTAAAGTAAAGTGTGGAGGGTGTAAGGATTAGGGATAGGGTTTGAGGGTTTAGGGATAAGGGATTAGAGTTTAAGGTATAGTATCGAGCCTGTTGAGGGTTTAGGAATAGGGATAGCATTTAGGGTTTAGGGATGAGGGATTAGAGTTAAGGGATGATGGATTAGGGTTGAGGGTTGAGGGATTAGGGTATAGGGATAGGGTTGAGGGTTGAGGGATTAGGGTTTAAGGTATAGTGTTGAGGATTGAGGGTTTAGGATTAGGGTTTAGGGTTGACGGATTAGCATTTAATGTCGAGGTTAGGGTTAGAGTGTCAAGGGTAGAGGGATTAGGGATAGGGTTTAGGGTTGAAGGTTTAAGGATTGAGGGTTGAGGCTTTAGGGATGAGGGTTTAAGGCTTAAGATATAGTGTCAAGTGTTGAAGGTGTAGGGATAGGGTTTAAGTTTTAAGGGTTAAGGGTTGAGGGATAGGGATTAGGGTTTAAGGTATAGTGTTGAGGGTTGATGGTTTAGGGATAGGGTTTAGGTTTGAGGTATTAGGGTTTAGGGTTGATGAATTAGGGTTTAATGTTGAGAGTTGAGGCTTGAGGCTTGAGGGTTGAGGGTTGAGGGTTGAGGTTGAGGAATATGATTAATGGTCAAGGGATTAGGGTTAAATAAGAGTGTCGAGGGTAGAGGGATTAGGGTTTAAGGTATAGTATCGAGCCTGTTGAGGGTCTAGGAATAGGGATAGCGTTTAGGGTTTAGGGATGAGGGATTAGAGTTGAGGGATGATGGATGACGGATTAGGGTTGAGGGTTGAGGGATTAGGGTTTAGGGACAAGGTTTAGGGTTAGGGTTGAGGGATTAGGGTTTAAGGTATAGTGTTGAGGGTTTAGGGATAGGGTTTAGGGTTGAGGGATTAGAGTGAAGGGTTGAGGGATTAGAATTTGACGTTGAGGGTTGAGGGTTTAGGGTTGAGGGTTTAGGATAAGGGATTAGGGTTTAAGGTATAGTATCGAGTCTTTTGAGGGTGTAGGAATAGGGATAGCATTTAGGGTTTAGGGATGAGGGATTAGAGTTGAGGGATGATGGATTAGGGTTGAGGGTTGAGGGATTAGGGTTTAGGGATAAGGTTTAGGGTTGAGGGCTGAGGGATTAGGGTTTAAGGTATAGTGTTGAGGGTTTAGGGATAGGGTTTAGGGTTGAGGGATTAGAGTGAAGGGTTGAGGGATTAGGATTTGACGTTGAGGGTTGAGGGTTTAGGGATAGGGTTGAGGGTTGAGGGATTAGAGTGAAGGGTTGAGGGATTAGGATTTGACGTTGAGGGTTGAGGGATTAGGGTTTGACATTGAGGGTTGAGGGCATTTTCTATCAAGAACTTGATTATGAGGGCTTGCCCCTTCATTGTTATGCCTATCATATGGCGGAGCATCTGGCAAGCTCTTGCAGGAAAGGGATGTGATCAATGCAAAGGATGCGATGAATTTATAGCAGAATATAATGCAAGCGTGTTATAGCACAAGCGCGTTATAACGCGCTCACGTTTTGGCTTTCTATTGAAATGGTAAAAAAGTGGTTACCCCTGTGATCCAGGCCCACATGCTGTGTTTTCTTACTGATTCTGCGCGTGCTCCAACAAAAAAGAAGTGCTTTCATGCTATTGAGAAGTTCACATGCACATTTGACACATTGTACCACCTTTGCATGATCTTTCCACCATCTTTTCTGCTTTTAACATAGTTTTCACACCAAGTTTGATATATATCTATTCAAGTTTCAATTTTTGTAGTGTTGCAATGTTAATTGTAATTCAATTTGAGGAATTTAACATTATAGATTGGTTAATAGTATTGTTGTTAGTAATGATATTTGAGTGTTATTCAATTTAACATTGAAAAGGAAGCAAGTGGTGAAAAACTCAAATTGTTGAGGAGTTTGATGCAAGAAGATAAAAACACTACATAATTGGGTACTCTCTCCATTCAAATCTTTGTTTTTTAGGTATGTCAAGTCTTTACATGCATGTTATTTACATTTTCCTTATTTCGGATTGAATTATTTTATCATGCTTTATCATACATGTTTAAAATAGACACATTCCCAATCAAGAAAGCAGCCTACAATCTCACATGATGCCATGTATATTTTCTACACTTGGGCTCTTTAATAATTATGTGTAAAAAATAAACCTTAACATACCATGATGTCAAACTATACAAGAATAAATCCTTACAACATAAAAAAAATACAATCCCACTATTATCTTGTATTCATTTCTTAGGAACTAATATTGGTCTCTTTATCATGCTACAGAGAAATTCTTCGTCATGCCGAGGAAACGATCAAGAATTAAACCAACACATGAAGAGATAAAAGATAAGAATGCAAAGAAATCAGTGGCTATGAGGGAACTTTGTGAGAAGAGGAAATTGGACATGATAAATGAAGACATACCAATTGAAGAGGAACCACAACCATCACAAAGAGATATGGTATTGGCGGCACAAAGATAACGAATGCAAAAACTTCATGGTATGAGAGATTTGAATACCATAGTTGGAGACATGTCCTCTACCGCAAGTCAACATGTAGGGACACCATCTACCACATCTCAAATTAAGAGTACATCATCACTCACATGTGATGAAGGAGGTATGCCATCATTCCCACCTCAACCTCAAGGTATGTCATCTATTCCATCTTCGATCGAAGGTATGCCATCTAACCCATCTCATTTAAATATTGATGAAATTCCTAATGTTGAGATGAATTTACCTACTTGACACCACCTAGAATTTTGCATAGAAAGCCAAAGTATTTGATTGATATTGATGAGAACATTTTACAGCCAATGGAAGTTAAAATTCCAAAACACACTTGTAGAAGATATGCTAATAAGATTTGGAGATTATTCTTTGAAAAGTTAAATGAGACTGCAAGATGTCAACTATTCGTTGAAATGATGCGAAGTATAAAGTATAGGTCTATCATGAAGATTCTTAGGTTGAGAACATCAGAGGCTTCAAGTGAAAAATTTATTGTCAAGAATCTAATGAGTGCGTATGAGAGTGTGGGTAACACCTCACGCACAAAAGATAGTAATGCAACACGGCGTGTGATTACATCGACTATAGGAAGTAGTCAAACGAGGAAAGCTCATCTCATTAGAAAGACAAGTCAAGAATTGAGAATTAATAGGAAAACTTTATCAAGAGCCGTTGGAAGATGCCAAAGAATTGAGGACACTAATGCCAATGAATTATGGGTGTTCTCGGGGAGACTACCATGAAAAGATAAACCAATTGTTGAAGCATTGAGATCACTAATTGAAGACTTTTGGAAGAATTACACAAGGGTATCTCCGAATCAAAGGGATGTGGTAAGAAGGAGAATCGGTAGTCAGAACCGTGAGCCACATTTAAAGTATTTTTTGGATGAGAGTCAAACACAGTTTTATGGTAAATTTCTAGAGAATTATCCTCAAATTAAAATTTCTCAAAGATATTTTGAATTGCTAAAACCTTTCTATGTTAAGATAAATCACACACGCACTACTTGTTGTTGTAAATTACATATTAAATTTTCTAACCATTTTGATGCTTATAGGTCTATATGTTTAGATATGCATACTAATAATGATTTGTAGGGTTGTGCCATATGTGCCCCACCAACATCTTCAAGAGACTTCATATCAAGAATTTTATGTGAAAGAGAGGAAGGTCAAATATTCTACAAGCAATTATGCTTGGATGGCACATGTCATCGTTGTGGTGGCTTGCAACATTTGCCAATATGTGAACATATGGAAATAACACATGCGGTTGGAAACGAACTAGTAGAGTTTGGCAAGTATAAAACAGTGGCATACAATACAAAAGATGGTAAAGAAGCAAAGAGGTGTGAATTAGTTATTGAAAAGATTCCAGTGTATCAGTTTATGCCTATATTTCGTGACAGCATAGTGTATGATTATGCAAGACATGCCCATAGAGCTCGATGGTTGGACTTGCAATTCAAGTTATGCAAGGACACATTTCCAGTTGGTAGCATTGTTTCAGTCGTTGATTGTGCAGAGAACTACAGTCTACAGCCACAACGTGAGGTGCAATCATAATATTACAACTCCACACAGGTTTCTATATTTGTGCACATCGCATTCATTCATGCGAATGATAGTATAGAGGATGACAGAAAGATCATAAGGTAGTATAATTTCTATATTAGTGATGATCACACGCATTCTACGGAGTTCGTGCAAGGTTGCTTTCAGGTGTTCTACAATGATTTGGCTAGAAGGGGCATATCGTTCAGTCAGCATATCATATGGTCGGATAACTATGCGTCATAATTCAAGAACTCGCAGAATTTCTATTGGCTGAGTAGGAGGCATAATTTTATAGGTATTCAACATATGTGAAACTTTTGTGAGGCCGGGCATGGAAAGGGGGAGCATGATGGTGCAGGAGCATGTATCAAAAGAGCCAAAGCATGAGAAGAGTTAAAGTATAAAGACAATGCAAAGTTGACAGATGCAAAATCGATTGTCGAGTGGTGTAATGCTTCCATGGGTCCAGGTAATGAAGGTAAGTCTTTAGTTCGTAGATTTTTTTGGTTGATAGATGATACTAACATTACACCATATGAGGATTGTTGTACACTGACAGGATCAAATGAGATGCACTCTTTCAGAAGCTCAATTACAGGTTCATGGAGTATCCATACACGAAAGATGTCATGCTTTTGTTCTTCCTGTACAATTCAAGTCTGGGATGAGTGCAAGTCAAAGGAGTGGGTTGACAAATGGCAGTTAAGTTATCTTAGCCCACTCGACACGTATCGACCCCCGACAGCATTGGAACTAACACAGATGGAATCGTCAATTGACTTTGACCACATATCAGATTTAGTTCAACCAGGTAATATAGGGCATGTATATGCATCTAATTTCATCTAGTTCAACCAGGTAATGTCATCTTACTTTGTAGTGTTTTTGTAATGTTGACTAATTTCATCTAATTTGCTACACATATCAATGTAGGGCACGTATATGCAGTTATTGCAAATGAAGATAATGAAGAGGGAACAAATTATTACTTATGTCGTTGTGTTCAGGCCAAAAAGAAATTGGAGGCCCCTGTTGCAGATGGAGAAAACATCGAATACCCTACAGGCTCAGTGGTTATTACTGGAACATGGCTTAGAAGGTACCCACATAAGAGTGTTAATATTTGGCTATTTCAGGACTTTGACATGCATCGGAAGATTCTTCATTACTCGAACCTTGTCGTGGCATCCAATGTTCATTTGATAAAGTATCGAGGTAGACCTTTGAACAAAATATTGTGGAAGGTGCGTGAGTCTGATCATGAAGCAATACTTGACACAATAAAGAGTAGAGCAGACCCGGATGGTTCATTAGATTAATTTATAAGTATTCACATTGATTTTGTAAAGTTATGTTACATTGAGTTGTAAGTATGCACATTAATTTGTAAGGTTTGTCTTTTTTTTATTTCCTCCTGTATTTTTACACATATGTACACATTTTTACATCATCATGTTATGCATTTTTGGTGTCCTGCTCCTGATGCGACCAAACTCATAACTCACCCTACTTCCTCTAGACACCATTTGATGATCTCTCCAACACTCTAGATCCAGGGTGCCCAATCTTGATGATGACCTATATACCATTCTCCCAAGGCGCTCATAATGAATGAAAAGAAGACCAAGGGCGCCCAAGCTTAATAGACTTATTTCTTTCAATTTTGATGATCCAAACTCTTGCAATATGACATCCACTTTCACATACACGGTGCTAAATCAAGTTAAAAAATCTACATAAGGGCGCCAAACTGGATGAAAGGAGACATGAAATGTGCCTTAGGACTCCATGTTAAGGTTTGAGCCATTAAAGTCTCTTGATATTAGGCGCTCGTGATGATGAAACTTAGAGCTTTTTCCTTTCCTATGCGCTCATCTAAGATGTTTGAATGATAAGGAGTGCCTTGACCTCTATTATGTACATTGGGCACCAAAATTAAGGTGATTTTAAGTCACTTTGAGTCATTTGGGGTCAGTTTGAGTCTTTGAGTCATGTTGCAAAAAAGTGTCAATGTTGTCAAGTTGCACAAAGCAACTTTTGAATTTTTGGTGTCCTACTCGTGATGTGACCAAACTGACTGTTCCAACGCATCTAGATGGGTACATTTACGCTAGGCATGGTCCTATTTTTCACCCAAACATGTCGAAACAATCTGAGCTACATTGTACCGACGATATCCCTGAAGAGTCCAAAGTGCAAAAAGGCAACAATCTTTGACGAGATGTTACTCGAAAACTGTGTCACTTAGAAACATTCCGTTTGAGGCAACACGATCACGTAAAGTGCCTCTACAATAACCTCTCTCAGTTTTTTATATCTCTGAGGCATTTGCCCATGGTGAAAGGTTTTCTGCTGCCCCAAAAATCGTCAGAAGGAGGCAGTGTAAAGTTGCAAAGGGGTGTAACTTTTGTCTTGCTCCTGATGTGACCAAACTGACTGTTCCAACGCATTCAGATGGGTACATTTACGCTAGTCATTGTCTTTTTTTCCACCCAAACATGTCAAAACAGTCCAAGCTACATTGTACCCACGATATCCCTAATGAGTCCAAAGTGCAAAAAGGCAGCAATCTTTGACTAGATGTTACTCAAAAACCATGTCACTTAGAAACATTATGTCTGAGGCAACACGATCACGTAGAGTGCCTCTACAATAACCTCTCTCAGTTTTTTATATCTCTAAGGCATTTGCCCGTGGTGAAAGGTTTTCTGCTGCCCCAAAAATCGTCAGAAGGAGGCAGTGTAAAGTTGCAAAGGGGTGTAACTTTCGTCCTGCTCCTGATGCGACCAAACTGACTATTCCAACACGTCCGAATGGGTACATTTACACTAGGCATGGTCCTGTTTTTCATCCAAACATGTCGAAACAGTCTGAGCTATATTGTACCGACGATATCCCTGAAGAGTCCAAAGTGCAAAAAGGTAACAATCTTTGATGAGATGTTACTCAAAAACTGTGTCACTTAGAAACATTCTGTCTGAGGCAACGGGATCACGTAAAGTGCCTCTACAATAACCTCTCTCAGTTTTTTATATCTCTGAGGCATTTGCCCATGGTGAAAGGTTTTCTGCTGCCCCAAAAATCGTCAGAAGGAGGCAGTGTAAAGTTGCAAAGGGGTGTAACTTTTGTTCTGCTCCTGATGCGACCAAACTAACTATTCCAACGCGTCCGGATGGGTACATTTACGCTATGCATTGTCCTTTTTTTCACCCAAACATGTCGAAACAATCCGAGCTACATTGTACCCACGATATTCCTAAAGAGTCCAAAGTGCAAAAAGACAGTAATCTTTGATGAGATGTTATTCAAAAACTGTGTCACTTAGAAACATTTTGTCTGAGGTAAAACGATCACGTAGAGTGCCTCTACAATAACCTCTCTTGGTTTTTTATATCTTTGAGACATTTGTCCGTGGTGAAAAGTTTTCTGCTGCCCCAAAAATCGTCAGAAGGAGGTAGTGTAAAGTTGAAAAGGGGTGTAACTTTCGTCCTGCTCCTGATGCGACCAAACTGACTATTCTAATGCGTCTGAATGGGTACATTTACGCTAGGCATGGTCCTATTTTTCACCCAAACATGTCGAAACAGTCTGAGCTACATTGTACCGACGATATCCCTGAAGAGTCCAAAGTGCAAAAAGGCAGCAATCTTTGACGAGATGTTACTCAAAAACTGTGTCACTTACAAACATTTTGTCTGAGGCAATGCGATCATGTAGAGTGCCTCTACAATAACCTCTCTTAGTTTTTTATATCTCTGAGACATTTGCCGGTGGTGAAAAGTTTTCTGCTGCCCCAAAAATCGTCAGAAGGAGGCAGTGTATTAAGTCAGGATGAAAGCCTATTCACTCTAGGCGCCTGTTGTGACCAAATCACACATTGCGCCGGAGAATCCCAAACATGCGCCTTGAACAAGTGATGCTACAAGTGGTGAACAAAATGGGCGCCTTGAAGAATTGAGCCCTCCAAGACATCTTGCAATTGCCTAAAAGTCCAAAATTTACATAAGTGAGTTAAGGTGCCATTTTCCATCTCCAGAGCCTCCTTTGAGCACCTTAACATGGAGTGAATGTTTTACTCTATGAAAGATTGCGCCTAAAGAATATAACAACCCCTTGAGTCACTAGGATGAACTAAGTTAACAAAATGAACTTCATTGAGGGAGGCACACTTGTGCATCTAGACAACTCTAGTTTAGCGCCTGAGAAAAAGTATGTTTAGAGACACCCCTCGAATGAACCCTCTAGAACCAATAACCATAGCTCAAGATTCATAACCATGAGAAGATAAAGCATTAAAAAAATTCATCTAAAGGATGGGAAATACCTCTTAGATGATAGTCTACCGAGTAGACCAAGAGTGGGGAATGAGAATGCTCCTCGAAGATACACCAAGCCATTATGACTCTCTCCAATAAGAATCTTCTCTAGGTCCATAATTAACTCATGCCCATATTTAAGTGAAAGTCTCCTTGGTCTTCCTGTTAAAACCTCTAAAGGGTAACCATCTCAACAAGTGTCTCTAATCCCAAGAGAACTCTAGCCTCACCCAAGTCTCGAAGTATGTATGAGAACCTACAACCAATCTATCCAAGTTAAGCTCCAAATGCAACACCACATTATCATGAAGCTCCCAAGCACATGACCAATGTACTCAATACCAAGAGAACCAACAAGACCACTGTCAAAACTCCACCTACAAAATTAGGTATCCAAACATGACATCATGATCTAACATCTCCTCCTAGAAGATCACATGCACCAATATAGACATCCTAGTCTCAAGAGAACTTGTATCATGCTAATACTCTAATCTAGAATCAAGAGTCCACCAAGACACACTACCAAACACCTCTAAACCAAGGATCAACATCTACAACCACATGAAGATAACCATCTCCTAAAAATAGTAGCCAAGATGTCAAAGCACTCTCACTACAAATAATAATCATAATCCAAGAGTTTGTCCATTACACCCAACCACTATATAAGATCATCCATCACTAGGTGATGAATACCAAGTCCCAATAACCAACTATCCAATCATTCTCATCATCCATCCTCTCATCCCAATGCAACATACCAATGCGCAAATGAGCATAGACAAGGAAAAATAACAAAGTCTACATCAACACTGAATCAATCCCGTGGATATAGGCAATATGCATTCAATTCATCCCACTACAATTAATGAGGTGTGCATCCCAAAAAAAATGCATAACTTGTAGATCCCAACCATTGAAAACATGCAAAATCATCATCACATTAGTAACTTCCAAACTGAGATATCAAATAATATAACTTATAGACTTCACCAAATCAATCATAGATTCAACTTTCCAAACAAGTTTACAAATGAGTAACCATAGTCAAGGAACTAATCAAGCATCTAAGAGATAAGAACAATGTGCTAAAAGTAAACCACAACACCACCTATAATCATGAATCAAACATCATAACCCATACCTATCAACTACAAACATGGTCAAGTCTTGCCAATGCTCAAATGTACCTACATATCCATGACACCATAATTATCATCATTGCTATACCTATGCTCAAATCCCACTGAAACAAGACTCCTAGTCTCACCATGTATCAACCATGTCCTCAAACCAGAATATTGCTGAGCCCATGGAGATTGATACACCCACTTCAATAGAATAGGCAATTAATGTACCTGATGTGTCTTCATTTAATAAACTAGTAAACATCATTTGCATCCATACTTAAACCAATCTTATTGTTGTGTTTGATGTGTCCTCCTTCAAACAACCATTTAACAAAAGTTGAGTCCAAACAATAAAAATTTACAACGATAAACATCTCAAAGTCCAAAATCCAAACATTCTATCATCCTTAATCATTTCCATCATGGACCCTTGGTTTGAAAAAATCATTATGCAAGATAAAAACCTTATGCCTATTACCTTGTGCGAGGCTCATGTAAAACCCAAAATCACAATCAAAATAGGTCCTCAAACCATGCATCCTTTAAATGAGATCTTTTATCCAAATCAATCAAAAAATCCCTTTGACAATGATGATGATGATAGTCTTCTAGATCAAGATGACAATAGCATTAACTATGAGATCATTACATGCAAACTTTCCATAAACCTTCATCTCCCACTCATGAACATGCAAGAATATTTCAAACAAGAAATGACTAGCACTAGCTATCATGCCAATCCTAAATACACATCTAAGGGTCATCCTTATGGTACCTTTGGTAAGGGAAGAACCACATTAGACCAAGGTCCTCATATTCAATTCATATCTCCAATCCCAACCGCATGTGAGAACTATTTATCCTATGTATCCTATTCAAATCCTCCATCTCATAATCCTTACATTCCAACTTATCCCATCAATCCCAACCCACTACATCCAAATCATCCTTTTTAGATTTCCTCCAAGGACTTGTAGTGGAGGAATCTCAAACTAGAAATCACAAATTCAATTAGTGTACCTCTCCCAAGCCTATCCAAAAGTCACATAGTACCATGCCTATCCATCAAACACCACAATGCAATCAAAATCCTAACACCATGCCCATGATCCAAGATCAAGTGCAATCATGCAAAGATATTATCAATCACAAGCCTATTAAGAATGAACTAGAGTCTTCTAGTACCATACTTTACCATCAAACACCATCATGTAATCCATGGCCTATCAAGCCTATAAAAGAAAATGCAAACATCCTATGTAATACAATAGGACTTTAAATATTTGAAGTAGCCATCTACAAATATCCATTCAAACATGGATTTATAATGCAAGTATGGACGCCATCAATAAAAAAGATTTGTATTAACCAAATATCCATCTAGGCATACATCAATATCTGTCAATATAAGTATAACATATATACAAAATAGCCATATAGGCTTACAAGAATGCCATATAGGCATACAATGTCAACTATGTATAATACAAAATATATGTCCACAAATGCCATATAGGCATACAACAAAGGAACACAATAAAGTCATTCCCCTCTGGCTGGTGAAGAGAATAAATCATGAGCAGCCTTTGATCTTCTAGGGGATGGAGACACACATGTGGGTGGTCTACTACGAACCCGAGGGCTACTCCTCCTATATTAGGTCTTCCTGCATCTTTACCTGTTACAATAAAAAGTATAGGCATTAATATATAGAAATTACATGTTATAAAAAATGAAACATTTAACAAAATAATCACTTACCGCTAACATATAATCTGTCTCCTCGCTTGCCTCAGTAGCAGGAATAGGCCCTAGTGATGTCATGTCCTATAGAAACCATCCAGATAGAAATTAAACTTCAAATCAATAATCTTTTGATTTTTCAAAAATAGACAACTATAACAATGAATGTAAATTGAAATTTACTAATCTGCCTCGTACCCCTGTCAATGCCATGGAGCTATGAATCGTAGAGGCCACACCCTGCTCCATTGCCCTATGAACATGGGGAGGTGTCTCCACAGCTTGCATCATTTGGAAATAAAACAACATTATTCAATTACGAAAACTATAATAGTGATGCAAATCATGGCTCCTAACATACACACACGTTCATCTAAACATGGAAGTACACACAATAAAGCACACAAATCACATACAAAAATTTAGTAAGTACAATTCATTCATTAAACTATTTATTTTATTACCTCCGTAAAGCTTTGAAGTCCACCACCGCTGGTAGGTGTTGCCGTGAAATCTACAGTATTAACCTATTCAACATCCAAAATCAGATATTAAAATACCATTCATATAACGATGCTATTCACATGTCATATTTATAATTGTTTACTAGTTACATACCTTGACAGTAGATGATCTAGTGAAAAATGCAGGTGGAGAACCACTGAAAACTGCATCCATGTTATGACCCTGAAATTTCATTAAAATCATCAATTTAAATTAGTTAATCTTGTATTTCAAAAATAAAATTTAATAAATTAAATTCAATAAACTTGCTAATATTTACCTGAGTAGCAAGGCCGAAAGTCTCACTCAAGAGGGTATCTGTCATCACCATCTGCTCAGCTGCAGATGTAGCCTGTGCACCTGCATCCTGACTGTCCATGGGGTCATAACCACAGGCTGACCTGCAAGCCTGGAAAGTATGGGGTGGGACCCTACTCCTCGCACTATCTCCCAACCCACTCTGTGTTGCAGGACCGGCATGCTCTATGATGCTCTGGGTCAAGGCACTAATCGACTGAAGTGTATCGACCTCAACACTCTCCTTCACAATGGAAGAGATAGAAACATGCTCGTGGGCTGGTCTGCTGATTACTCGTCTCACTACCCGCTGTGGGTCAAGACGTGCCCCTGGTCTATCTTGTGCTGACCCCCTACCTCTACCCTGGAAGTCCTGCATATCAAAATAGTTTGGCACTTTATTAAGGACAAACTCGTAGTAGAGTTTCCTCAAAAAGTATTACGGGACCTCATTATTATTGCATGGAGGATGGTCAAAAACCATCCACCACCTCTGCTCGAAATTGTCCCTTATCCCTTGATTGTTGCACCAATGGATAGGGAACCTCTTGCATGTAATGGGTGGAGGTTGATTTGTTTGTGGGTTTGTGAAAATTGAACACAAGTCTAATTTTGTAATTTGTAATTTTTTCACATCTTAGTATGACAACTTGTCTGCATAGTAATCTCTAAACTCTCTCTTTTTATCCATCCAACTAGTTATTTGCTTGCTAATTGAATCTACATTTGATAACATCGACTCAAGAGATTCGACAAGCGTGGACCTATGCAAGGCTGAAGTGGAAGGATCTTTCAACCTTGCAATTATATCTTCAATTTCCTTTTTGTTGTTTTCAATTTGCCCCATTATATTTTCTTGTGTTCCAGGGGCATGTTGAGGAATGAATGGAGGAGGTTGTTGTTCTGCAGGTATTTCCTCCTCAGGATTTTGTGGATTTTGAGGAGGAGGAGGAGGAGGAGGAGGTGCATTAACATTTCTTAAAAATTAACGAAATATACATCAAAAATCAACAAAAACCTACCTATTTGGAAACAAATTCAAACAAAAAAACAAATATAACTCACCCCTTTGGTGTGCTCGACGTCGTGGCGGCATTTTGGCAACGAATCGATAAGCTTTTTGTGTTGAATGGTGTTTTGCAAAACGCGAGCGCGCTTTCGAGGGTTTGCAAGCCGCGGGTAGAGAGGACAAAATAGAAAGAAATGAAATTGGAAACCTTTTTTTTAATTTATAGGAAGTCATAACGCGAGCGCGTTATAACGCGCTCGCGTTATGACTTAATTTTTTTTGAAATTAATTTGGCCACTTTTTGGCCCCCCATAATGCGCTCGCGTTATGACTTAATTTTTTTTGAAATTAATTTGGCCACTTTTTGGCCCCCCATCTTCTTTCACTTACCCACATACATGCTTCTTTCATCCATCAGTATAAAACCTACCATTACCCTACTTAGCCAAGTCATTTCCACACCCAACACTACATTCCATATCCTAAATACCCTTCAGTACCTTAATTCCTCTATGTCTTTATCCCAAGCTATCACTTCATCCACCCCTCTTCTCATATTTATGCCCACACACACTAGTGTGGTCCCCAACCCTCATTGGTAACCATTTCTTCCTCCACCCAGATGCACTATTCCACAAAAAAATCAAGTAGAAAAGAGAGTGGATGCAAAGCCAAATGTACAAGACAGTGATAAATTCAAGGATGCTAGACGTTCACCACTATCTTTTGATATTGTGACATATCCATTACCTATGGGTTTCATGGCACCTTGATTTTCAATGTATAATAGAAAAGGTGACCCCAACACCCATCTAAGACCATACACAGTTGCATCTATAGACTTTCTTTATGAGAATAAGTTGTTAACAAAGCTATTTCCACACACTTTAAAAGACTATGCTATTGAGTGGTTATTTTCACTTCCTCAAGGGTTTATATGTTCATTTGATGATCTCACTAAAGTGTTCTTAAAGCAATTCAAAGTTAACATAGGTCTTACAGTAACAATTGCTAATCTATTTGAGTTGCCCAAGGATCAAATAAACACATTAGTGATTATGTCATCTAATTTTAGTTTTTATTCTTCAAATTCATCACTCTCTTACATGATTTAGAGTTGTGAAATTTTTATTAAGGGGTTGCTTAAAGTAATCCAAGACAATGTGTACTTAAATAGATTTGCTTCTTTCATGGATTTATGTGTGCATGTAGAAACCATGGAGTCCAAAGTTGTTGCATTGATTTATGTGCCATGCCTAAATCGTATATTTGGAGTGGTGGACTTTTAGGATTGATGTATAGAATAGGATCTTAAAGTGGGCTCTCACCGCTTGCTGCAATCCAGATTGACACATAAAGATTGAGTGGGGAGGCTTTTAAAATTAAGTGATAACATAACACAAATGGGATAATAAAATGATTAAAAAGATGCATGTGCCTTGATTGAATGCCTTGGATGTATTCGTCTTAGTTGTGAAAGACATGTCACAACTCTTAGAAGTTGGTGAGTGTCATTGAGTAGCTTCGTTTAAGGAAGTTTCACTCCTAAATTCGCATATTGTTGTCATACTATTGTGATGACACTCCTTGTCTTACTTCTAGGATCATCATCCTTCCCTTTAGTTAGATTTTGTATCTGATGTAATAGTGATTATAATTATATGATTATGTGACTTGTATTTAGTGCATTCATGTGGAGTGTTGTGTATGTGTCAACACCATATTCCTTTTTGTATTGCATGAGTGTGCTTTGTACCCATGCAATCGTCTCTCAGTTCAATGGGTGGGCCTAAGGGTTCCACATGGTTGGGTGGTGCTATACCACAGTTGGGGACCACATGGACCTTCAAGTTACTTGGAGAGCATGTCAAGAGTATTCTCCTTTGATAGCATGGTGAATTTCTAGAGTTAGATGTTTTTATTATTTCATATTTAGCCTTGTTATTTCCTTTCTTTAAGTTTGGAAGAGAAAATCACTTTTCACCTTAATTCTTGGGAATCATGCCCTTTGGGAGGCTCTCATGTGGCCAAGTTGGAGCCCATGATCCTTTGAACGTTCGCCCAAAACCATTTCTAAAAAGCTCTAAAATTGAGGAAGTTATGCCTCGTTTAGTGTGAAAATTAAGCTTCTCGTTTTTCACGTCTTAGTAGTTTTCAATGCTCTATTTTTGCAAGTCAATAAAAGAGTCTGAACTGCATGTAAATTGGATTTACTAGTCTAAATTGCTAGTTTTAGTGAGTCTCTGAAACTTGAGCTGTAGGAGGTCCAGAGTTTGAAATCCCATCGCACTTTGCATAGTACATGTTGCAGTCAACCTCCAGATTTTGAGGTTGTAGGTGGTTCAAAGTTTAGGGTTCATTTGCACTTTGCAGACATGTAGACATGCAAATGGTTGCCAAAGTCTAAGGTCATTCTGAGCTAGGAAACAAAGTTCTTTTCTACATTGTAGATGTGCAATTGTAAATATTTTCCAAAGCCCGAAGTTATCCTAGGGTTGGAGTTTGGATTCAACTTGTCCTTTTGCATATTGCGATAGGGAAATGAAACCTGAAGTCTAAGAGGGTACAATATGTAACTACAACCCAAAACTTGAACCCAAGCCAGTGTTGCAAATTGCATCTTGTTTCTTAAACCTAACCCAAGTGCAAGTTCTTCCTAAAACCCAAACTTTGGCAATTTTGGTTTTTTGCTTCTCGTAACTCTAAGATGACAGAAGGGTGGCCTAGTGGTGATGTTATGAGGGTTTTTTAGTGATCTTGGAAATCTTGAATCTCCTTCATGCCTCATTTTCTGTGTCAACCATGGTGTTTTGTCCCATGGTATCATTAAGCTTTATGCTCATGTCACCTTGCATTCTGCATTGTTGTGCATGCCAAGTGTGTCATCATAGATTGTTATGACACCTTGAGCATGTAAGTGTGTAGTGTGGTTGCTTAATGCCACTTTTGTATTGCAAAAATTTTGTTTGGTTGGTTTTTAACTGTTAATGTCTTGAGTGTAAGCTTGGGGCATTACATCCTCCCTTTGTCATGTATTCCATTTTCTCATTGCATGTTTGAGCTTATGCTCTATTATGTGATCTTTTCATTCTCATTCCACCTATAATGTGTCTTGTTTACTTTTATGTCTTTCACACATGTTAGCTTTATGTATGGTGCATATCATGTTTCCCCACTTGGGGAACCCCTTTCATCTTTACTTATCTTGGTTATTACATTATCATTTGATTTCATGCTTATGTTACATGCTTATATTATGATTACATGCTTACATTCTTGTAATCACACGTTTATGATGCTAACACTTACATGCTTATGTTTATCATGTTTACATCTTATATCTCATAGGTGTATGATTATCATGCTTATATGTTATGACACTTATCTATGCTTATATGAGTTATGTAGCGCTATGGCTTTTATCACTTGATTGTTCTCATTTGGCCCCTCCATTTTGAAATCACTTTAGCCCATTTGTCCTAAATGCAATGACCAGTTTACAAGTGGCATGTTTTTGTGTGAAAGTTGGCAGTTAACTTGAATTTAACCTAATCATATACCAAGAGTCTGGACTTGATCTATGGATTTACCCATTTATTTATATTGGGTCTAATCTGTGGTGCAAAAAAACCCCCCTAATTCGCAAATTCAAATCTAAACCTAAGCCCTAGTCGACTCCCCTCTTACTAGTCATTACTTGCTTACTTGAATGTGAAATGTGTGATTTTCATTCTAGGGTGCCCTAATTCAATTTAAGGCATCCAAGCGATACATTAACTCATTTTCAACTACTTGCATTATCAGTTAGAGGGCATCAAAGCACACAATTGTATCCTTAACTAGTGTTGGCATCATAATGATAGACTAGGCATACTGCATGGTTGCTTCATGTGTCTTTAGTCATTATTCAAACTATTAATTTGGATATAGAGGCTTAACATAAGGAGAAGATCCTTGCTTGGCAAGCTCCCGAAGATGTTCAACATTGCTTATTTTCTAAACACTAAGGCAAACACATATTTGACATTGAAAGGCACACAGATCATTTTTGTAGCCAAAGATTGATTCCCTAGATCAAGTTCAAATCCATAGATGTGAGATCATTTTTTTTACATGAAAGTAATCTAAAATAAAGAATACTCCATGAAGCAATCTATCAAAGCATCTTAATCCCAAATCTGATCACAAAACATTAATTTAGATCATTAAACACAACCAAAGTATTCTGGTATCATAGTTGAAACCAAGCCCTCATTCTCTGTATTTAATGTCGTTAATGTTTAGATCCATTCTTCTAGAAGTAATTGCTTGTGATTGTTTGATTCATTACTAGGACAAAGGGTGCGCAAAACGGTAGGAGAAAGCTTGAAGTGTAGGATATTCTGAGACGACGTTTATTCGCCGGCATGGCGGGCCCCACAACATTCTAAATTCTCACCTACCCCTGGCAAACACGCGTCAGATTAGGTTTCCTCCGTAATTTTTGATCTTTGCTTTGTCGGCGATTAATAAGAATTTTCCCGCTTACGGAGAAAAACACATCATTCTGTTGCTTTGGCTACCTAATGTCGTCAGCTTTGGTGACGACATGATCAAATCTCTCGGCCTAACCCAACGTCACCAATCACACTCCCCCATTAATTTAGGGCAGCGGCTACGGGGCATTCAGAATGGCCATTTAACAGCATTTGACCGTATTTATTAATTAATTGAAATTCAGAATACTGTTGTATTCTATTTTTCAATTAATTAATAAATACGGTCAAATGGCCATTAAATGGCCATTCTGAATGCCTCGTAGCCGCTTCCTTAATTTAGATGGGTTTAATTTAGTGATTACCTAAGTCGTTGAAGTTGATTAATGTAAATTGAGATATTTTGATAAACTTAATAGAAAATAACAGAAATAGTTTAAATGGAATTAGAGCTTATCTGAAAATTGGTGTAGTGTTGATGTTGATTTTAAGACGTGATAAATACTCTGAGATTGCAATCTAGAAAATTACACAAGTAATTAGAGGTCTATGATGAATGAAACATCAACTTTCTAAATGTTGGGAGGGGATCACATCATCGATTTGGTCTTTGGATGTTTTTCATTGGTGTGATTCTATCCAATGAAGAGTAGTTTTTTTTTTTTTTGGAAAAAAATGCATTTACAAAGAGAAATAAGCAGTCAAAGATTGCAGGAACTAAAAACATACATAGACAAGATCCAAAATAGGAAGCTGCAGATTAGTACACAGTATATACATAAAAGACAGAGTAAAAAGCCTCCAACAGTTTGGCTTTGGTGCCTACAAAACTTGTTCTCCACTGTGTGCACCTACGTTTGAGAATTTGTAGTGCAAAGGGGACTGTTGGGGGCTTGTTATGTATAGAGGGAAGAGTGTTTGACTTCCTTGATGACAGTCAAGCCCCAAGGTTGATTTGACAAAATTGAAATATAAAAAAAGTTGAGAATGATAGGTGTTTTTGTTAATTGTTGTTGTGATTGATAGATGATATTCCTTCTTGATAATAAATAATGAAAACTGGTGTAGGATGATGTCCTTACATACACAATGCTAGACACGTGATTTGAAACTCATAGCATGTATGTCGACAAGTAACAATCATATGTCAAGATCAACAACCTTAAAAGTAAAAAAGTTGAAAAGTATAAATTGGAGGACTAGGCAAGTGGTTTTGTCTAGGGGATAGAATTGTATGTGTTATCTATTCCAAGAAGGCAAAAGCCTTGAGTACTACATTAGGGCTAATATGAAGTGATAGATTTTACATAAAAGAGTTAAGGGTTTGTGTTTATAATTAGTGAGTGCACAAAAAGAGTCAAATTGAATGCTCCAAAGGAGAACTATGCATGTATGTCATCAACTCATAGTGGCATAAAACAAAGAGGTGAAAGTGTGATGTATGCTTGTCAAGTGGTAAGATTAAGTGAAAGCATAGAAAAGGAACATAGCATTTGAAAATGTAATATTATAATATGTGATCAAGAAAGCAAATGATAGACATGGAAAGGAGCCTAACCAATAATTTAAGTGTACTTAGGTGGTAACAAGTCTATCTGAATAGGATCAAAAGATGCATCATAAAAATCAATGCTCTATGGAATTATCCTCTATGATACTTTGACACACAAGTGTGATGGTGTATGATCATGCAATATTTATCGATGATCAAAAGAAGTGTATAGATGTTGCAAATTTGATGTTTTCTTTGGTGATACAGGGTGAGATGTTGTCACTTGTGTTTCATGCACATGCTCTTGATATTTTTGGTAGATGTTTCTTTTGTTTGATTATGGCCATGAGAATGTGTATCTAATGATGTATCTTTTGTACTTGGTCTTTGTCTCATTGATTTTATTTAGGTACCCTTATGTCTATTGTAATATTGGTGCAACAATTATATGCAAGTCAAATGAACAATTAGTGAATAGGCACACAAAGCACACAACAAAAGCTAAACTAGGAAGAACAATCGAGATTAAACAAGTAAACAAAGATCAAATTACATAGAATGAAATAATGACAACAGGCCACCTATACGTGAAGATTGATCAAACCATGCTACCCCACCCCTTAAAGAAATATGCAAAGGCTCTCTCCACTTACAACGAATCAATCTAAGCTCTACATAAAACCTACGGACCCAACCATAAAGTTCAAACGAATCCATTTCCTCTCTAAAGGATGAAATTGGAAAGTCAAACCCCTTGAATGACCAAGGTAGATTCTTATATAGCACCACATCAAATGTCATCAACAATAACATGGAAGAATGAAGTCAATCACAACCATAAATCCTTTAGTGGTACATGTTGACCCAAGTGACTAGGAACATGTGTAATGTAGTTCTTTGTCACTTCTTTCTTGTCTTTTTGTGTGTTTCTTCTTATGTTTTCCCTATGGATTTGGGACATGATGCAAAGCATGGAGTTCTTGGAAACCCCTTTGATCACGTTGATAAAAAAGTAGCTTCTTTTTCTTTGTGTGTTAACTTTCACCTTTTTTATTAAGTCTTTTTTGTTGCCCACTCCTCCCTTTGTCATTGTTGGCAAGAGACACCACTGTAATGGTTAAGGTAGAATGTTGTCATTGATGGCAACAAGGATTGATAACTGACAGGAATGTTATGAAAGCAGTTAAGTCTGCTCTTGAGTTAAGATAGGTAAAAGGATTTCTGGTTCAGAAGGTTAAAAGACTAAGTATGGGCAGTATACAATATATAGAGTAAGTGACAATGATTGAGATAGTATGCCTTCGCAGATGAAGATCTCTCCAGGCAGTTTTGGTATGGTATACTTAGATGTTATACAATGTCATATCCTAAGTTTCATGACTTGATAATCTTCGGAAGTCATATTGCAAATTGCCTAAGTCTGGATAAGCAGAATTTAGTCTAAAATAATGAAGAACACCTAAGTAATTCTCTCCGCATCCCTCCAGTATTGAGGATTTTGACTTGTGGTTTGAAGGTGTTGTAAACACACATGAAGAACTATTTAATTCCAGAATTGCTAAGTTTGAAGCCCTTCAGAAGATCATCTACAAGGTTCCAAGTTTTGACAGTCAATTTGACAGTGTTTCTCCAAGACATAGGTAACAAATTAGAGTTCCGCATATTGCCACTCAAGAACATTATGACCTGTGATTGTGAAGGTATGATTGGTAATGCCTAATGAATATTTGATGAGAATTTTGGAGTCACATGTGGTCTGCACTAGAAGTTATGGTATGACAAATAATAAAGTTCAAGTGCGTACTTAAGTATAAGGCTGACACACAGTTGGATCAATGTGCGGTAAGGAGATAATGTTTAGATCATCATCTTAAGTTGTTCTATAATAGGTCCAGACCTATATGAAGATTCCTGAATGATTGTATGAGTCTGCAGTTATTGGTGCACATGATTAAGCCAATAGGGTAGAACTTTGACATACAAGTCTCATACTTTACATGCCGACATTGTTTTGGGATAATTCATGTTGCAGATATATATACTCGATAGATTTTGGTATTGGAGGTGTGGTATGTGGTGGATAATGTGTGAATTCAATGTGTGTGCAATCCAAAGTAGATTTGTGATCAGAAAAGGATAGTAAAGGAAGCAGAACATAGTATATGTAGGAGAGCAGAAAAAGCAGAGTAGACATAATGAAGACCTTTGAATCTGTATACTGAGCCATTAATGGAACTACAATTCAACATTTTGTATATGCATTTGGAGCAGTCATCTCTTGGCAGTGAGCCAATCCTTCTTCTATCTTCTCTTCTATTTTCTTGTCAGTGAGCCTTCATGTAATTCGGTATTGCTATCATAATATATTGTGAGCTAACACTCACCATGGTTTTTCCCATTTTGGGTTTTCCACGTAAAAATCTTGGTGTCCATGTGCTATGTCTTTATGGTTGTTATCCTCATGTTTATTCTACTTTCATGCTATTGATTTTGGTATTTGGATTAATGAACATATTAAGAAGTGGTTTTGTAGAATACTGATTCACCCTCTCAGTATTCCTTGTATTCAATAGTCATGTCTTCTAATGTCTCGTGGCATGTTTGAGCTTATACTTAATTGCGTGATCTTTTCATTCTCATTCAACCTTATATATTATGTCTTGTTTACTTTTATGTCTTCCACATCTTGTCTTTATCTATGGTCCATGTCATGTTTCCCCACTTAGGGGAACCCTCTTCATGTTTACTTATCTTGGTTATTACATTATCTTATGATTTCATGCTTATGTGACATGCTTAAATCATGGTTATATGTTTACATTCCTATAATCACATGTTTATGATGCTTACACTTACATGCTTACCATGCTTATGTTTATCATGTTTACGTCTTATATCTCATAAGTGTATGATTATCATGCTTATATGTTATAATACTTATTTATGTTTATATGATGTTTTGTAGCACTATGGTTTTTATCACTTGATTGTTCTCCTTTATAATGGGGGCAACATTGGGGGCACCTTGTTTCCCCTTGTTATATGTGCTTTCATGATAACATCTTATTGTCTTATCATATGTTTGTCACACAATATTATTTATGACACTTATTACATGCTTATTGGGGTTTTCAATGAATGTATCTTTTTCTCATCTCTTCCAATCCCTTGCATCCTTTATATGCAACCAATTGGAGGGGGCATATATTAGATCAATAAAATTTCATTGATTACTATGATTGCAATGGTTTCATGATCTTCATGGCTTCTAGTTTATTATAGCTTCATGTTCATTTTTATGGCTCCTACCATACCCAATGTGTATTTTCTTTCTTTTTTATTTCTCCTATCATGCCCAATGAATAACACTTTCTTTTTATAACCCCCACCATGCCTAACATATATGACTCCTAGCATGCCCAACATACTCTCTCTTTCTTGCATTTACTTTTTGAAATTGTTAACATTATGAAACAATTGTGTTAGTGCCTATTTCATATTTTAATAAATACTAATCATGGAAGTTTGTGTTTGTAGGTTTCTAGATGGAACACTCATTATGAGTAGTATGCATGGAATTGTCATCCTTATCTATATCCTTTTTATGAGTGTAAATATTTACTTTCATGTTGTCTATTGTTTACTTTGACATGCATATTCATAGTAGGTCACATGCAAGTTAAAGTGGGGGAAAAATATAAGGGTGAAAATTGCATACCTTGAAACTTTTCCTTCGGTTTTGGACTCACTTTGGCCCATTTGTCTTGAATGCAATGATTAGTGTATGAGAGGCATGCTTCTATGCTAAAGTTGGAAATTACCTAAACTTAACTTGATCATATCCCAAGAGTCCAGAATTGATCTATAGATTTAACCAATCATTATATTGGGTCTAATCTGTGGCACAAAAGGACCTCCTAATTCCCAAAATCAAATTTAAACATGGGCCCTATCTGACTCCCCTCCTACTAGTCATTAATTGCCAACTTGAGTGTAAAATGTGAAATTTTCATGCTAGGGTGTTATATAAAGGACACACCCTAGTTCAATTTTAGGCATCTAAGAGATCTATTAGCTCCTTTTCAATTACTTGCGTTATTATCATTTAGAGAGCATCATAGCACATAATTGTATCCTTAACTATAAGCATTATAGTGACAGACTAGACATATTGCATGGTTGCTTCATGCGTTTTCAATCATTATTCAAACTATTAATTTGGATCTAGGGTCTTAACATAATGATAAGATCCTTGCTTAGCAATTACCAAAGGCGTTTGTCAACACTAATTATTTTCCATGCACAGGATCTAGACACCAAGGTAAGCAAATTTTTGACATTGAAAGGTACACAAGTCATTTTCATATCCAAGGGTTGAATTGTTGAATCAAGTTCAAATTGGTAGGTGTGGAGATCGTTTTTGTGACATGGAAGTGATTTGGAGCAAATAATAGTACATGACGCAACTTGTCAAAGCATATTAGTCCTAGATTTGATCACAAAACCCTAATTTGTATCATTGAGCATAGTCTTCAACAAAATATTCCATTATTGTAATAGAAGCTAAGTCATTGTTCTCTCTTTTATCATTTCAAAAAGTGTGTTTAGTATTGTTACTAGTTTCTCAACTAATTATTCTAGAGTTATTTTTTACGTCATGTGATAAATAACTTTATCCTTGTAATGGTGAAATTTGCATACCTATGCCAATTCCCATTTAGTTTTGGGCCCACTTTTATAAAATGATTTAATACAATTACATATTGACAAGTGGCACACCATTGTGCTAATTTGACTTCATGACTCGATACTTACCCCTATTTGCTTCATCCTTATATGCACCTATTTGCATGTGTTTGAACGTACCTCATTCCTATTTGCACTCATTCCAACACATTTGCCCTTTATTATCCATTTATACATACTAATCTGCAGACACTTCCATACACTTGTTCCTGACCCTAAGATCTTCATTCGTCTATTTTGGGTCAATCCTAAGTTACTTGAAATGACCCCAAAATTTAATTTGTAAAATTAAAGTCCAAAGTTCCCATCCCTTTCACTAGCCATTGTGAGATGACTGAACACACATTTTTGTGACTTATCGTTATGTCTTAAGGTATTTAAAGACATTCTTTTGTGTAATTAATTCAAAGAAAATATATGTAAGAGATCATTGAAAAGAGATTACAAGAAGAAAAGCACTAGAGCACATTTCATTTTCTAGGGGATAGAGAATCTAAATCTGCATTAGAATCATACAAGTCATCTACACACTAATGAATGTTGTCTTCAATCATTTGCTTAAAGTCATAAAGCCAGTCTAAATAGAGGGTTGACCTAGGAGAACTTGATCCTAGTAATTTGACAATCTGCTCTAAGGTGTTTGTCAACACTACCTTGACAAAATTAGAAACAGAGAAGGTGAAGGTGAAGGAATCACTATTGCAACTTTCTAACAAATCATTCTCACAAGCCACAGATCATTCCCACACATCAAAACATTCTCGTATTGCTTGGGTTCGACCCATAGAGGTGTCTGGGACTACACAAAACCCAAAATATTCATTAGACTGAGAGCACTAATTTTTTGTACTTGCTGACTGGATTCTGCATGACATCAACATTTATTCTTCATTGTTGTTCCCAAACTAAGTGCACATATCCTCTTATCTAATTATCACATTTGTTGTTCACTTATTGACCCATCTACCTAATTAAATCTAAGTTAATTGTGCAATTATTATTTCATTTATTTTATTTGTCTAAATTCATGTACTTCCTAATGTGTCTAAGGGGGAAATGTAGTGATCCCCTCCCTCTCTATATAAGTTTTTAAGCACTCTAGAGCCTACGGAGGTTGGGCTTTATTGTATACGAGTATGTCACCTAAATCAAGTTGTCTATACCCTATACCATGCCACCTAAAGGCTATTTAGTAGGAAGAAAAGTCAGTAGAGGTGTTACTTTCCTTAGTATGCTTAGGCATTATGGAGGGAGAGTTGATGCCCTTACAACCCTATATCCTTAATAATTTTTTTTCAATATTTAAAATTTCTTGATAACCTACTTAATTGAATAAAACATAAACCGTCATGAAATTTCAATAGAACAGGCAAGGTTACAAGTGGGCTTAACTTTGACCGTGACAGTTCACTGTGGACCGTTATTTTTAGTTACGGTTGAACATTTAAACCGCCCTCCGTACGTATGTACCACAATACAAATTTTAGAATTTAGGAAATTCAAATTATAATGCGTTAAAGAGTCATAAGCATCCATCGATGGCCAAGAACTGATCCATGTTAGAGGGAGCAATCTTGAACCGTACGATATTCGACGAAGACGTTCATTCACGGGCCAAATTCCCACCAACCACTGACATACACGCGTCAGACTGTCTTTATCTGGCCTTTGACTTCGATTAAATAATATTTAGAGGAAGAGTTGCAATTTGCAATTTGCAGCTTGCAGCTTCACATGTATAATTTGGTTGCACGTGCATATAGAATTGAGGTACCTGTAGGAAAATAATTGCGTCTAATGATCAACTCTTAGAAATTAATTTAATTGAGTTGAAGTTAGTGCATGTAAATTGAGAAATTTGGATAAATTAAGATAAAATAATTCGAAATAGTTTTAGATGGAATTAAAGTCTATTTAGAAATTGGCGTAGATTTTAAGATGTGATAGAGACTCCAAAATTGAAATATGGAGTTGGATAATTGGTTAGAGGTCTATTATGGGGAACGAATTATGAACAATCTAGATGTTGGGATGAGATCTCATTGTCAATTCAGTTTTTGGATTTTTTTTTATTGGTGTGATTCTATCTAATGAAGAGTTTTGACTTTGGTGCCTACAAAACTTGATCATTATTTTGTACACATTGTACACTTATGTGGGAGAATGTGTGGTTTTGTTTAGGGGATATAATTGCATGTGTGATCTATTCCAAGAGGGCAAAAAGCCTTGAGAACTAGGTTAGTCATACATAAAAAAGTGAGGAGCTCATGTTTAGAGTTAGTGAATAAACAAAAAGAGCCAAATTGAGTGCTAGAACTATGTTTGTACAATATCCATGCAAAGTAGCATAACACAGAGAGGTAAAAGTGTGATGTGTGCACTTTTCTCCTGTATAGTTTGCCCCCACTTTGGTGTGCATACAAATCTAAATGAGCAAGCATGCCAAAGTAGAAATATAAGTTCAATAATACACATAAAAAGGATGTGGATCTTCTAGAATCTAGAATTATGAGCGGGTCGAACAAGCATGTGCTCCCTTTGTCCTCAATATGCATTAGGCATTTATAAGTCCTATCATATAGTTAAAGTAATGTGTGCTGACCTATGAGAGTTATGCATAAATTGAAAGTAGAATTAATCATATACTCCACTCGAATTGTGTGTAATATGAAGGAGTACTCATAAATCAAGGAGGAAATAAAAATAAAAAATGAAAGCTAAGTATGGAATGCATACTTGAGATACATATATACCTATATGTGCAATCAATATGAAATATGCCTCAAATTTGCCTACAATGGGAGCAAGTGTGGGTGTATAAAACTTGAAAGAAAAACAATACCTTGTCCCTCAAGTGGTAAGATCAGATGAAAACATAGAAGAGAATATGACATTTGAAAAGACAATATTTAGCCGATAGGCTTTTATATGTGAGCATTATAGTGCTCGGAATTGTCTCACACTGTAAAATTCATGCCGTAAAATTCACGTCAGAAAATTTTCTAAAGTGTTGGTTGTTCAGGTCGGCGTATTCCTTGAACCTCCTATGGGTGCAAGTGCTAGTATAATATGTGATCAAGAAAACAAATGATAGACATGGAAAGAAGGCTAACCAATAATTTAAGTGTACTTACTTGGTAATGGATCTACCTTAATAGGATCAAAAGACATGTCATTAAAATCAATACCCCTATGGAGCTATCTTCTATGATTCTTTGATGCACGAGTGATAATGGTGATGATGTATGATCATGAAGTATTTATCTATGATCAAAAGTGGTGTATAGATGTGCCAACTTTGATGTTTTCTTTGGAGATATATGTTGAAATGTTGTCGCTTGTGTTTCATGTACATGCTCTTGAGTTTTTGATAGATGTTTCTTTTGTTTGATTATGACCATGAGAATGTGTAGCTAATGACATATCTTTCATAAGGTCTTTGTTTCAATTTGATTTTATTTAGGTACCCTTATGTCTATTGTAATTTTGGTGCAACAATTATATGCAAGTCAAATGAACAATCAAATAACAGGAACACAAAGCACACAACAAAATCTAAACTAGGAAGAACAATAGAGATTAAACAAGAAATAAAATATTAAATTATAGAGAATGAAGGAATTATATAATAGGCCACCAATATGTGAAGATTGATCACACTATGCTACCCCACCCCTTAGAGAAATATGTAAAGACTCTTTCCAATTACAATTGAATTGGTTTATGCTCTATACAAAATCTAGGGATCCAACTAGGAAGATCAAATGAATCCCTTTGCTCTTTGAAGGATTAAACCAAGAAGTGGAACCCCTTGAATGATAAATACAACTCATTATATAACACCACATTAAATCTCATCAATACTAACATGGAAGAATGAAGTTTGTTATTGCCATAAATGTGCACTCAAAGGAAGTCTAATAGGAAGAAATTCAATCAACATGGATTTCATATGCAAGAAGAACAATCAACCATTCCTCAACAAATTAGAAACCTGAAATTCTTCTTACCTTCCAAAACTAACAAGCCATCAAAAAAATTCGATCAAAACTTATTTTCCTTACAAATAGAAGCTTCAACTAACACGTCTTAATAAATTAAGATTGAAAATATAATACCTTTAAAATAATTTCTTTCATTGTATTGTATTATACCTTGAGCTATCGTAGATTTGACCCAGTTTGTGAGACTCTAGAATGTGATAACATTCTCTGCCATATTTATACACTAGCACTTGCACCATAGGAGGTTCAAGGAATATGCGACGAGTTTAGAAATTTTTCTGGCATGAAATTTTTTTACGGTTTGAGACAAATCCAAACACTATAATGCTCACATATAAAAGCCTATCGGCTAATTATTTGTGATTTAATATATAAATCTATTTCATAAAAAAAAGTACACGCTAGATTTATATTTGGATAGACCAAATTTCAATGATATAAATGCAAGTAATTTCTCAATTATTAAGAATGACATGGTAATTAGAGCGAAAACTTTCAATATATAATATTATTTTTTCAATTTTAATTATATATGTCAAGTCAATATACATTGAATCTCATATTTTATTGGTAGATAAATATCATTCTTCCTTTGACATTATCAATATAAAACATCAGCCCACTTTAACTTAGAATAAAAAAATACCAAGACCAAAAATAATTCTTTAAAAAAAAAAATTAGCTGTAACTTTGAGAGTTCTAGAAGCATGAGCACTGATTTGGAAAATCCGTTATTCAGAACCATTTCCTTCTAGAAGGGTCCCGTGTTGTATGCATATTTGTAGGGGTCCAATTGGAAAATAATTTTCTATTAATGGGGAGGAAATTGTGGGATTTTGTAACATTATGAGGATTTGGGAATCTACATACTATTTTCACCACTAACTTTTGTCTCCAGCGGAGAAATGATTGTCCACAATCCATCGTGATTCAACAATCTACGGGGATGGCCAATTTTAACTAGATTAGTTTTCCTACACTCCATCATATTTCTAGTTGCCCAAATGATTGACCATTTTAGTCTTGGACGTAATGTCAAACAAATAGCAAATGGTACTCTTTACCTTATCTTGTGGAGGTCATAGGTTTGTGTGTAGGTTGAAATAACATGTTCACACGGTACTAGAAAGCTTGGGAGGTCTAGGAGGTCTAGAACTTTGTTAGGCAAAGTTTCACTCTTGGAAATTGTTTGGATTTTGAGTGCAACAATTAAGGATATATGTTTATAAACGTTCTTAAGTCATTAAGAATCAACTAGAAAGTAAAGATAATCAACCCCCAAAAAATCTCATTTATAAGTAATTTAAAGTTGTATCTTTGTTTATATCTATTTATCAAAGTTTTTTATATTTGCATTGCTTAGGTGGTGTAGTAGTGAACTTGTACATATCATTTAAGTGCTTGAATACTACCACGACAAGACTAGGACTCCTCCTTTCGCCTTGAAGCTATTTTCAAGGTTCTTTTTAACATAACTTCTTTTTTAGAAACATGTCAAAAGATGAAGGCAAAGAAAATTTGAAAGGTCACATTAATAACGGACTAGGTTGCATAATAGGGCTAGCTCACTTGATGTGACCCATCTACACAAGTAATAGTATTTAAGCAACGTTGTTACACCATTATGGTCATTGTTTCATTTCTGGATTATCAATTCTAATCACCTATCATTGCATACCATCAAGTCAACAACAAAGTTAAATCACCACCTCATCAGAAATAGATAATCAACGTAATCCTTCTGTAGTTATATCAATTAATCATGTTGTGTATCTAGATCTGATTTGTTTACTCATATTGTTTGATTATTTTGATTAGATATAGATTACATAATGTATGAGATAGAGTTTATTTCCACTTGCATTAAATTGATGGACCCCAACATGTAAGAACCCCTCTCATAATAACTAAAAATTATTCAATAATTTTTTAAAATAAAATAATAATAAAATTAATTAAATACAAATAATCATCATTACTAAAATAAATTTAGTAAAACTAAACACAATGCCTAGTGTTGTGCCTTGCATACACACCCCATTATTTGCACACACAAAATGGGGGCCCCCTCTTTTGACTTGAGCTTTCAAGTGAGTTTCCTATCCTTTTTCAGTTTTTCAGCTTGTTATATGTACTCCAAGTCCTTATTGTTCAACTTGATTTGATTGTGGAGTTCATGATTGATTGAGATAGTTTTTGATGCATTTGGATGATTCTTGGAAGTCCTAGTTGGTGAGTTGATTTGATCTTCTTTAGTCTTGGTTGATTCATACGTTTTGGATGCCTTCATTCATTATGATATGTTTGTTAGAAATGAAGGAAACCACTACATTATGGAAATTTGAAATAACTTGCAAATATGAAATATAAGTATAGAATTCAATGGAGATGTGAATCAAACAACAAAGAAATCAACAATAATCAAGAGCCATTCACATAACACACTTATTTACGTGGAGAAAATCCTTTCGGGTAAAAAAACTCCACCAAGAAAAGAGGGCAAATTTGTATTATCTTGAAGAAGATTACAATACATGAAATTTCCTTAATCATGCATCCAATCCGACTGCATCTGTGTACCTGCAAACAACTCGCTACTCAACACTTCCTCTTTAGCTTCTATTAAATAATAAAATTTCAAGCTTGTAGAAGAAGCCACCAAAACATGGCATCCAACTTGGGATAAGGAATATTTAATGTCTTACAATTGTCATAAGAAAATCCAAATGCCCCTCCTTGAGATTCCCACTACCAGGCCAAAAATAGGCTCTATTATGCCACTTACACCATCATAAGATGCTCTGTCATAACAAACTAATAATAGTTGATTCCTTACAACATGTAAGGCACTAACAATAACTGATGCTCTTACATAGATTATCATAAGCCAAATATAGATTTGGGTGCCCTTATTTTACTCATAGTAATCTCGAGGTCAAAAGTAAATAGTAACCACTGTCGATAAATAATTAGTTATTGTTGCTAGTAAATAATTAATTACTGTACCAGGAAAAATAAATTACCATGTTGATGGATTCCACATCCCTTATGATTACATTAACAATTACAATATTAGGAGTAATTAGATTTACAAGGTTGATGGCACCTTAATCCTAACAATGTTGTACTTGATGGTTTATGACTCATTGGGTGGTTTTGGCATATTTTTTGAGTTTAGATTGAGGATGTACTGCAATGTTTCACCTTATTTCTTGAGAGGTCTTGGTGGTCTTACCCCATATTATCATGAGGTACGAGTCTTAACATGTCTTGGTATTCCTTGTTTGTATGGCCATTTTAACAAGTGTATTTAAGCCCTCATGATTGTAAACTTGGTTCTTAAGACTTTCGACACGAGTGATTTTGCATGTGTGGTTTGAGTCTATGTAAAGAGGAGTGCACTTCTTGTTGAGTTTTGAATGATAGCCTTGGAAAGTAACTAGAGGGATTCAAAAGGATGATGAATTCCTAAACTAGCTAGAGGAGGTGGAGTGGATGTGACAAAGCTAGCCCACATGATCTAGGAGCAGGATAATGCCATCACAGAGAAGGATGCAGCCAGAGTGCTATAATAGAGGGCTAAGCAACAGGAGGCACAACTCCGTGTGGAGTGTGATACAATGCAACACGCAACAACAGGCGCTAGGTTGTCTAATATGTGGCGGGACCTGGTGCGGGTTCAGGGCGAGCTGACATATGCCTTGTAGAGGGCTCAACATTATCGCATCCCGTATCATGTAGCGGTACTGACGAATCAGAGGCAACCTAGTTTTAGTGTACAAAGCCGATCAGGGGCTAGCCGAACAAGGAGGATGAGGACCCATTCAGTCATAGGGCTAGTCATGCCACCACCTCGAGCTATGCCTCCACCAGGGCAGGGGCCAGTAGTGCCACCATAGACTACAGGGGCAGGGCTGTCGACGCCAGCACCTCAGGCTCTAGCAGAGTCTGGTGATAGTACCATATAGTGGTATTTTGTATTGTGTATCAGACATTAATGTACTGAGCCTTCAAGCACATTTTATATCATGACCATTTTTTATGTATATATGCAATGAGGATTTTGTAGGTGGCCTATGATGATGTGATGTGATTTTTTATGATGTATATGTTGGATGTTATTTCGGTATATGATTATGGTTTATGTCATGTATAATGCTTATATGATGGACATGTGATGGATTATATGATCATGGATTATGTTATGATTTATGTTATGGATATATGTTTATGTTTGTGTTATGGATATATGGTGGTGTGTATGTGATGATGCTGGATTTTTGTTTATGAGTGTATGGATGGATTATGATGTGAATTATATAATGGATATGTTTATGGATGTTTTGTGATGGATTATGATGTGAATTATATAATGGATGTTTTGTGATAAATGGATTATGATGATGTTATGTTTATGTGATTATGTATTAGAGGTACACAATGAAATAAAGCTCACTTGTTACCTTTTGATGGCCCCTTGTGGCATATGATTTATGGATGCATTGATGTATGGTTTATGGTTGATGTCTAACCTATGTGGGTGATGATTGATGTAGGTTTATGATATATTTTATGCCTATGTCATGGTGATGTGGATGATGTGATGTATGGTTAGGGCTACCATTTATAAGCGATGAGACTTTGGTATGCTTATAAGAAAAGGATTCAATCTTTTTGGGTTGTGGTATGGTTATGATGCTACTGGTGAGTGGGAGATAGTTGGCGGAAACTTTGTTGCATTTAATTTACATGTGTGTATGATTCATATTGTGTATTGTAATGATATGTTTATGGAACTATCATGTGGGTTTGGTTATATGGATGGTTTGTAAATGATATGATGATTATGATGATGAAAAAGATGTGGTACTAATGTGTTGATCAGGTATATGCAATGGATGATTGTGATGATGCATTGGTTTGTAGGTCATGATACAAAGTGTCATTAGGAGAGTGAGAGATAATTAGATGGATTGGGGATGGGGGGTTATTTGGGGGAATGATTGGAAAGCGACATGAACAGGCTTGTTGGGGGAGGGTAGTGGATGGAAAATTAGTTGGGATGGGGGGTTAGTTAGGGGGAATGATTAGGAAGCAACATGAACACGCTTGTTGGAGGGGGGAAGTCGATTAGGATGAGTCACCATCTTCATTAATGCAAAGCCAAAGGTGGAGGCATTATGGATGGGTATGGATTTTGATAGGGGTGAGTGAGTATGATAGGATAGACGAGGGTCAGGATTATGCTGGTATGTTTTAGAGAAATCCTAAGATATAGAAAAAAGGATTTTTTCTCCAAGGTATAGGAAACCAAGGTGATGATGCATATCCAAATTTGCATGGACTTGACATTCAAACAAGAGGGTGTGCTTATACATGCCCAATGTAGTACAATCTTGTCTAGACGTGTGGGGAAAGAGACTTAGAGCATTGAAGTCCTAGTGCACAAAGGGTATAATCCTTAGATGCAAAGGACATATATTATGCAAAAAGATATTCCAACACACAAGATATGAATACTAGCTAGAGTAATAAGAACATCCAACAAACACGTGGCATACAACAACAAATGACTCTTTCCCCATTCTATATCATCCAATGACACACCAAGATATGGAAGATCAAGGTGGTTCTTGGGTAAGTCTAGAAGGGTTATAAAAAGATAAATCAAAACAAAAGTCCAATTAACAGATGAACTAATAGACATTGAATCTCTTGCCAAGATTGTGGATTGGATGTGATTGGGTTATGCCCATTGTGGAAATGATATATCCTAAGGCATATGATGTGATGATGGATGCTACAGGATAGGCGCAAGATATGATGGTTATGTGGTCTTTGTAGATTTGGTCTAATGTGTATGATTGACGTTGTGGTATGTTGTTTTTGCATGTGTTGTTTTCTTAGTTTGGTTGTCTTTAGTCTTTGAGACAGTAGATTTATTGCTTGGATTTTTTGAAGGTTTTCTAATTTTTTTTGGTGTTTTTATATTTTTTTGGTATTTTTTGGATATACTGTATGTACAAGGGATGCATGAGACAAACCATATAATGATCCATAGTATGCATACAAATATCTAATCGTTATCTAAACTCATGAACTTTGCCCCCCGCATGGAATGATAATGGGAGTGAAATGGAGATGCTTAATGTTTACAAGCTAAAGCCATGATAGGATATGGATATAAAATGATGGGGTATGTAGTGGGTGGAGAATAACTTAATAGATGGTAGGTAAGGCCGCTACTCAAGTCACCTGAGACAAGTTTTCACTATGGTACTTATCCAAGGCACCACTAAAGTGGTTTTCACTATTAGACATCTTTATTGCACTCAATTTTTTTGTAATTTTTTAATTTTTTAAATTTTTTTAACCTTTTGGGATATCTATTGGGTCACGCATAAATTTCTTGAGATGCATGATGTTCATAGGCTCATTTAGAGGTTGTCCCTCAGGTGTTGCTAGATGATAGGCTTCTGATCCATAGTTGGTTGTTACAACAAATGGTCCTAGCCAATTTGGTTCAAATTTGCCTTTTTTGTCATGGTCTTACAAGTTCCTCTGATTTTTCATTAGTACAAGGTCACCCACTTCAAAGTGATGATTATTGATCTTCTTGTTATAGCTACGATGAAGGTGATTCTGATATGCTTGCAAGTGATTGAAAGCGTTAATATGTCTTTCATCTAGGAGTTCCAGCTCATGTAGACGTGCAACCTAATACTCCTCACCAATGAGATTCTACAAAGATACTCTTAAGGAGGGGAGCTTGACGTCGATGGATAAAATTGCTTTGGAGCTAAAGACAAGGGAATATGGTGTGGTTCCTGTGGGGGTACAGATGCTTGTGCAATATGCCCAAAGGGTAGGGTTAAGTTGGAGGTGCCAGTCATGGCCAACTTCATTAATTATTTTCTTCAGAATTCTTAGGATGGTTTTGTTTGAAGCTTCTACTTGACCATTACCTTGGGGGTAATATGGGGTGGAAAAATGGTGTTGGATGTGGAATTTTTGACAAAGGGTGCAAAGTTCTTAGTTCTTAAAGGGTTTCCCATTGTTAGTAATGATGGCAAGGGGTATACCATACCGACATATGATTTAATGTAGGATAAACTTGGATATTTGTTTTTCGATGATATATGTGAGTGGAATGGCTTCAACCCACTTTGTGAAGTATTCAGTGGTGGTAATAATGAATTTATGGCCATTAGAGGAAGATGGATGGATTTTACCGATGAGGTTGAGCCCCCATTGTGAAAAGGGCCAAGGAGTAGTGATAGGTTGCAATTCTTGACATGGAGCATGAATCAAGTCATCGTGCTACTGACATGGAAGGCATTTCTTAACAAACTGGTGAGCATCTTGTTCCAGTGTTGGCCAATAGTAGCATGTTCTCAAGATCTACTTTTCTAGGGTAGGTCCACTAGAGTGTGCACCACATATACCTTCATGTACCTCTTGTAAGGCGGGTTGGGCTTCTCTTGAATTGAGACACCTTAAAAGGGTACCATCAAGACTTTTTCTATATAATTTGTCACCGAGGATGGTGAAATGGGAGGCTCGACAGATGAATGTGTAGCGTTGGGTCGAGGATAGATCAGGTGGGATGATGTTATCGTGGAGGTAAAGGTATATATCCTGATACCAAGGGGATAAGGGACCAAAAATTTTGCAAACTAGTTCAAATTGTGGAACATTATATGCTAGAGTTGCTAATTCCTCAATGAGGAGTTCACATTGCTTGTTGTTTTTCATCATATCAATAAGAGACCCTATTGTAGCCATGGAATCTACTACTTTGTTGTTCAATCTAGGCACTTGTTCAAACTAGATCTCATAAAAGTACTCTTTGAATTCATCTACCATTCTCTTGTAGGGTATAAGTTTGTCATCTTTTGTTTTGTACCCATTGTTCACTTATTTGATCACTAGCTGAGAGTCACCATAAACAAGCAGTTTTTCAATTCTCCATTGGATAGCCATGCAGAGTCCTGTGATGAGTGCTTCATATTCTGCCACACTATTGGTACAGGGGAATGCGATTTTGTAGGATTTAGGGAAAAAATCTCCTTAGGGAGTGATGAACAAGATCACTGCTCCTGATCCACGATGTGTATATGATCCATCAAAATACATTTTCTATTTCAGGATAGGTGCAACTGTGAAGATCGATTCATCTGGAAGTTCTGAAAGAAGTGGATGATCTGTTAGAATTGGTGCCTCAGCTAGCTGATCTGCTATGATTTGTCCTTTGATTTCTTTTCTTTCTATATACTCAATGTTGAATTCACTTAGGATCATCACCCACTTAGCCATGAGACTAGTAAGAGCTGCTTTTGATAGAAGATACTTGAGTGGGTCTATTTTTGCAATGAGCTTGGTTTTGTGATTAAGCATGTAATGTCACAATTTATGTGATGAAAAGATGACTGCTAAACATGCCCATTCAATTGGTATATAATTAAGATCATATCCTACTAAGGTGCGACTGATGTAGTATATAGCTCTTTCTTTTCCATTCTCATCATTTTGTGCTAATAAGGCCCCTATTGTTGTCGATGTTACTGATATGTATAATAATGGGGGTTGATTTGGTTGTGGTGGCATGAGCATTGGTGGTGTCACAAGATATTCCTTTAGCTGATCAAAGGCTCTCTAACAATTGTATCCCATATAAATGCCACATCTTTACAGACAAGATGTTGGAATGGGTGGCACTTATATGCTAGCTATGCAATGAAACATATTATTAATTGGAGTTTTCCTTGGAGGCTACAAAGTTGCTTCAAGTTTCTTGGAGGAGGCATTTCAACTATAGCTTTCACTTTTGCTGGATCAACCTCAATGCCTCGTTGGGATATGATGTAGCCTAGGAGTTTTTCAGAAGTGACCCCAAAGACACATTTTTTTGGATTTAGGCACACCTTGTATTCTTTAAGACAGTCAAATATCTTAGCCAATACATCTAAATGCCATGCTCTTGTGGTTTATTTTCCTAATAGATCATCTACATAATCTTCCAGGATATTGTGGAACAAGTTGTGGAAAATAACAGTCATAGCCTGTTGCTATGTGGCCCCAGCATTCTTAAGGCCAAAGGGCATGACTACCTGACAGTAAGTACCCCATGCACAAATGAGGCAATCTTGTGTTGGTCTTCTTTAGTGATTCTGATTTGGTTGTAGCCTGAAAAACCGTCCATAAGAGATAACATATCATGTCCAACTATTAAGTCCACTATGATTTCAATGTTTGGTAAGGGAAAGTCATCCTTGGGACATGCTTTGTTCAGGTCTCTGAAGTCTGTACATATGCGTATGCCCCCAGTGAATTTTGATACTGGGACAATGTTTGAGACCCATTCAGGATAATTAATAGGTTAAATGAATTTGACATCTAGAAGTCTTTTGAGTTCAACTTTCACTAGAAGTGTTATTTGTGGATGCATTTTCTTGAGTTTCTTCTTGACTGGCTTGGCATCAAGATATACTGCCAAGTGATGTACTACTAGTGAAGGGTCCAATCTAGGCATATGGGCATATGCCCATGCAAAGTTGATGCATCTTTTCTTGAAGAATGTTGAGAATTCTATCTGTTCTGTTGGGATGAGTGAAGCAACTTTGAAGGTAATTCATGGTGACTTCTCTGTACCTAGATTCATCTCTTGTGATTCTTCAACCAAAATAGAAGATTATTCTTGATACAATGTTGGTACATTAGGGAGGTTAAGTCTCTCATCCTCTAGCACCTTAGGGAGGTTTTCACCAGGGGATATGTCCTTTATTTTTACTTTTTTATCATTTGAAAGTGCCACATTGTGGTTTTCACTAGGGGTTGTTGTGTTTTTTATTTTCATGTTTTTGTGACTAAGAGACTTGGTGGTCTCCCCGAAGTAAGCAGATGTGTTGATCTCTATGATGTATCCTTCTTTATGGTCCCCTAGGTGCATGTGTTCTCTTACCCCCATGAGTTCTGTGACGACCTCATCATTTTGAATAGTATCAAGTACAAGAGGCCCTTGTTGGTCCCAATATATGAGTTGGGGATATATGAGTGGAAGGTCATTGGATGATGATGGCATAGTAGAGAGGGCGTATATGGTACAAATGGATGTTCCTAGAGGAGCTCGAAAAAGTCCTTGAAAGAGTCTTGATAATCCCCTTCGTTGGTGTTCTCAATAATGGGAAAGGCCTTTACGACCTCAGTGAAGATATAATCTAGTTCTGAGGATACATGCTTAGGTTTTCCATATCCTAGACCTTGATATCACTAATTTTTTGTTGCTTGAATGGGCTCGATTATTCCTTGTTCATGAAGGCCTAGGCCTCTTTGTCCTTTATAGCCCGTTTTTCACAATGCAAAGACCGTTTCCATATTTTTTGTTAGAAATGAAAGCAACAGTATTTTAATGGAAATCTGATTCAATATAAATTTATGCAATCTTTAACTATGTGTTATTAATGGAGATTGTAACACAGAAACAAAACTATGCTTCACAGAAATGCAAAATCAGAAATATGAACACATAAGACAATGTTTAATGTGGAGAAAACCCTTTCGGGTAAAAAACTCCACACAGGAAAGAGGCCCAATGTTTGTATTAATCTGAAAATGATTTACAATACAACAACACTTCAACTCTCTCCACCAATCTTCAATCTGACAGCATTCTGCCAGCACCCGAGTACCTAAAATCTGTATTACAGCAACTAATACATGGCAAATACTTATAGAAACATTTTCTAACTCATCTTAGGCATTCACCTTCTCTCTCCCAAGATTCTCCAACCTGTAAACATTAATTACCATCTTACAAGCATCTTACACTTGTCCAAAAATAGCCATGCAAAGGTTGGAGGCACAAGACTAAATCTGGCCTCTTACAACATCTTATGATGCGTGATAACCGTCATAGATTCCACAAAAGAGTATCTTTCCAAGATAGGAACCTTGGGCTAAATATAGAAAATATACAACTAACATATCCATCATATGCGTCATAGAATCACATAATCTTATGACAACTTGCATCTGTCATAGATTCACTCACCAAACATTATGACAGTTGTCATACATGCCAAAAATAGTATATTCCTCAAGGGAGCATGCCTATCCTCATTTACTATGAGTTTTTACATTTGCCAACCGTAAATGTCACTCCATAACTGCCGCCGGTAACTCTGAAATTACAACTGTCAATGAGACTACCTCATTCCCTTATGGGTAATTACAAATAACAAATAATAAATGGAATAAAATACAATATTGGAATTTACAAGGTTAATGGCACCTTATTCCAACATTTTTCTATGGGTAGAATAGGAGTTTCTTCATCTTCTTTTTCTTTGTAAAGCCAAGAAGATATACCTTCAAGAATATCTTGTTCCATTAGGTGTTTACGTTCAAAGGTAGGTGACGACTTGCATTTGATGACAACTGTAGATACCTTATCAGATTTTGGCTTGCCGAATGCTTTAGGAGATAGTGGAAGTTGGCGCACACAAAAGGTAATGTGTAAGTCATACTCTCTACATCCCATGTCACTTACCCTAATCTTGACCTTAGGAATGGTGATTTGTGATTTAGAAGTGGATGCAATGTTGGATGGATCAATGTAAGATGAAGATGGTTTTGTGGCATTGTTGAAGGGACAAAAGTTTTTATCATTTCCTTCCAAGAAGCTACAATATTGGAAAAGATAAGGATCGGAATAAATTGTGACTTCAGTCCCATTATGTGGAAATTTTAGGCATTGATGGAAGGTGGATGGAGTGACATGCATAGCGTAGATCCATGGATGATTGAGGAGGATGTTATAGGGGAGGTCAAGGTCTAGTACTTGACATGTTTCCAAAATATTTTGTCTCACTTGAATTGGTAGCTTGATTGTTCCTTCTGATTAGCGCTTTGTGTCATCATAACCTTTGATTGCGATGCTTTTATGTGATTCTATGACCTCATCAGAGCATTCCAAGTGTTTTATTAATTTTAGAGTGCATAGATTTAGGCATGACCCTCCATCTATCAAGACTCATTTAATGGTATGCTTATGGATACAGACTTCAATGTGTAAGGCATCATTATGGGATAGGTCAGATGTTGATAAATCTTTTTCAAAAAAGGTGAAGTGATGTGGTGAGGAAAGATGTCCCACCATGGCTTGAAATTAGTTTACATTAAGATCATTAGGGACACGAGTCTCTTGTAAATCTTTATCAATGACTTCCTTGTGGACTGGTGAAGTGTGGAGAAACTCCAAAATAGAAATTTGGGCTAGAGTTTTTCCAAGATGATCAAGGATGTTGTATTTGTTGGAGGATGTGGTGGTTGTGGGTGGGGCTTCAGATGAGGCTCCTTGAATGGTGATGTACCCATGACGAGTGGTGACAACATAATTAGGAGTCTTGGCTTTTATGGTGATAGTGGCTATGCGATTGACACATTCTTCTATTTGACCCACAACATAATCAAAAGAAGAAGGGGGAGGAACAATGTTATAGGATTGATTTGAGCTAGAGGCCTTCCCTTTGTCATGGTTAGGGAGTGGATCTTTGTATGCACCTAAGTTTTCATTAGGCGACCTCTTAGAAGGATCATCAATTGTAATGTCACCATGGTCTATGAGGTCTTGTATACAGTTCTTTAGTCTCATGCAATCAGTTGTCTTGTGGCCTTTTACTCTGTGGTATTCATAGTAGGCATTTTCATTGAACCATGAGGGTTAAAATTGATTATTGTCATAGGGCCGAATAGTGGGTAATTGGATTAAGTCAGCTTTAACCAAATTGTGTAGAATGCTTTCGACGGGTTCTCCTAAAGGTGTAAACTTCCTTCTAGGTGCATTGTTTTGTCTTGGTTTTCCTTTAGGGATGCTGGCATTATTGTTATTTCTTGTAGATGGGTTGGATGGCGGTGGAGCTTGTATATTTTGAATGTTTTTGATATCCATCACACCATCATTGAGAGTGTTCTTTCTTTTACCCCAAAACCAAGGTTTTTCATAGGATTAGTTGTTGTTATTGTTATTGTTGTTGTTATTGTTGCCATTGTTGTCTTTGTGGTTATTGTTCTTCTTGTCATTGTTTTCTTTGTAGATTTTTGATAGCCCCTTTTGTAATGAGGGATCTTTTGATAGTGGTGCCTTTTTTAATAACTTCTTTGAAGGTTGAGGTATATTGAATTTGGTTCCATCTTACAAACCCTCATGTGGTTCTTCACATTTGGTGCTAAGAATTGATTGCCATTTCATGTTAAGTTTTGAATCTTTATTAGTTTATATATGTAGAGATTTAGCAACATTATCCTTGAAGGCATGAAGAGATGTAGAACATTATCCTAGCAGTAATATTTGTGAAATTTGTCCTGCTTTCCTATTTTGGGATATTAAGAGGCTACCATGGCTGTCCCAACCCTTCATGACTGTGTTGTCATATTAAGAGGCTACCATAATCCATTTAGGAGCATTGTTTTATGTTATAAATTCAGGTTGTGGTCTAAGTAGGGTATCAAATTAGCATCATTCATGACTACCGTCTTCTAAGGGGCCACTGTCAACATTCACATGATGATCATTTTGTATTTGAAGCAAGAGGGATTGTCACAGTCTATACAACAATCCTACTTCTATTTCATGTCATGTCATAGGACCATTATTCCTAGAAGAAGCACTCATCCATTTGTTAGAAAACTCATGGGTACTAGTTCCATTATTAAGTTGATGATTATCATGGTCTTTAGGAGGTTTATTTCCTTCTAGTATGAGTTGTAGAGGCCTTCAATCATTTGACATTAGTTATAGGTTTGAATTGTCACCCTTGGATTAAGAACCCTAGATTGATAACATGCTTACACATCTCAAATGTAGAACTATATGAAAGGATGATCTGGAGTACGTAAAAGATGATAATGTCTTATGATCAACTAAGAGTGCTTATGTAGTTCGGAGGCAATTTTCTCACGGAGAAGATTTTGAACAAAATAAAGGAATGTTTCTCATGGAGGAAATTTTGAACAAGATGGTGTGATGTAGAAAAGTTTTTATTTTGTAGATACCAAAAAATTGATAAAAATGCTTCTAGGGCTTCTTTGTAGGACTTGTAGAAATTTATATATGGAGGTGGCTGTAGAAATTTAGATTATTTTGAGTAATCTAAACTATATTACTCATGCAAAGAAGAATAAACACTAGATTGCATATGCATCTAAGGTGTGAACTATCTACTTAAACACTAGATTAAATACTAGATTGCATATAGCAATATGAGGAAACATCTACTTTCAATATCTTCCCTTGATTGATTCATGCCCTATAACCTTTGATAGATGCCCTAGAACACATTTGGTCAACTGAGAACACCTTTATAGTAGGGTTATGTTGAATAACCAACTATCAAGAAACTTACAAACTTGCTATGAGTGAAATTTTGCATTTCGTACTCATGTGGTTGAACCAACTACGCCAATGTTGGGTGAATATTTCATCATTAACTCACTAATGACAAAATGGTTATATCATCCACAACTATGATGAGACAAAGTCACTCCTCTCAGCAAGGGGAGGTTCTCTTTATCACAAAGTAAACTATTCTTATACTAAATTTATGTAGATGATGGTTTCATATCACAATATTCTCTTTTTTCAGAATATGTGTTCTTTCTCCACAACAATAACTTTCACAAAAGAAATATAAAACACCACGAAGCTCACGAAAACCCAAAGTTTTCCGTAACTCCTTCCACTTGAATAACAATTAATTGATTTGAAACAAAATGAAGCACAAAGTCTTCGCCTTATATCAACTATGAAATATAACCACGTCGAAGACAACAATTGACAGCACAAAGTCTTCAATCTATATCTCCATCACTAACTTAACATAATATCCTTTAATGATATAATAACACAAGACTATTAGAATCACAATAAGAACACTCTTTCAATCGATTGATAAAACCTCCATAGTTCAAATAACTATCCAATATAATGTAATATTAATGACATAAGAACATCAATATCACAATACAATTTGATTCAACACAAAGTTTGATACTCAAAATGCCTTCTTATATTAATAGTTGCTTGAAAATTTGATAAACACAATAAAGCTCAAAGTCTTGATATGCTCTTCAATTCGATAGAGTTTACTTGCAATAGACAAAAGATAGAAATTACAATAGAGGCCCTCTTTATTTATAGGGAGAGGCTTGGAGAAAAAATAGGAAATCTACAACTACTTTGACTTATTCCACAAAAAGAGTCTTTTTTGACTTAGGACTTCCTTCGTTCCACATGTAATTACATTTTGGAAAAATACATGTGAATATGTCTAGAACTAATTACAAATTATATATACAAAACTATGAAAAATAAGCTAAGGCGGGAAGAAAGAATTTCAGCTGCCACCATCATTCTTCTTCAAGAAATTCTGGTAGATAGACTTTACTGCTTCCATTTCACAAACATCTGGTCCAGCTGTATTTTTTTAAATCACACGAGCCTTGACAATCACATCTTTCACTACTTCGATTGCCTTCTCATGTTTCCCAAGATTGTCTTTCAAGTTATCAAGAGTTGACTGATAATCACGAAGCTTGTCCAATGAGGCAACTGAAAACACTTCACTATCAAAATCCCTTTGAATCATCTTTTCAAATGCATCAATCATTTCCTCTGCAGAAAGAAATTTATGATTTTCACCTGTCATGATGCATGGAAATTCTTCAAGTCTATGTAAAAGTGTTACATCATCATCCTCACTGAGTTCCCGTGCATTTTGTAGATCTTCAAGCACACTTTTTAACACATTGATGCAATGGGTTAAAGATTCTTTAGTCTTCAAGTAAGACTCTCAATTTGATACAATACCAATTGCTATCAAATTCTTTATCTTTATCTTCTTCATTTCAATCCACTCTTCTAGAGTCTTCTCCAGATCTTGAAGTCCCTAGGATAATGAATCAACAAGCTTATCAAGATCAACTCTTGCTTTTCCCATTTTCTCTTTTTGTTCCACTGTAGTCTTCAAAAGAACTTTACCATGTATGAGCATTCTATCCAGGAATTCACCAACAACCCTTCCTCTCGCATGAACTTTTTCAACCTTCTGAATCAGAGGATCTTTAATAGAAACTTCCATAGGCTCCAAAATTTCAAAGGACATAGTTATCTTTCAAAGAACCGCTGCAAGCTATTCAGCCATGGCTTTGTATCATTCTTTTTCTTTCTTTTCTTCATCATATTTACTAAGCAAAGAACTGGCTGTTAGCTGAAAATCTGATTTGATACCCTCATGGGTAAGCTTTCCCAACTCAACTCTGGAAATAGTGTAATCTTTATATTGAAGGTATCTACTATAGCTTCAGGAGGAGGTCTTGCAATCTCCGCATATCTGACTCCTTTATCATCCACAAGCCTAGAAACAGTCTTTGGCTTTTTCTTTTGTGCTTTTGGCTTGGCTGCTAATAGCTTCTCCAAATCAATATCATCAGGTGAAATAGCCTACTTCTTTCTCTTGGGAGTATATGCTGAAAACCAAGGAGGGAGTGTGGAAACATTTACACTAGGGGGTGGATCAACCATTTGCTCAATAGGATTCATACTGACACCTGTTATGGTAACAATTGGAGAAGTGGTAGTAAAAATTGTACCTGTAGCATCAACATTCTTCTCATGAGTATTTAAAAATTGATCTAACACAGTTTGTTCTCCAATGTCAAATGAAGGTGAAGACAAACTGGGTATTGAACCAGAAGAATAAAAAATAGTTCCAAAACCAGTCTTTACAGAAGTAGGAGTAGAATCAGTAGACTCAACAATAATAGGAGAAATAGGAATATTTGAAACAACTGGAATATGCTCAGAAACAAAAATATGTGGTAAGGCAGTAGAAACTTGTGGTTCATGGGGAATATCTCCTTGATATTGGGAATTAAGGTGTCTCAACCTTGGTAATTCCTTGTATCGTTTTCATTATATTTATTTATTTATTGCTTATGTTGTAAATTAAATTGTAAATTCCTATTGTCATCTTGTGGGATGTGGCACGGTGATGTGTCATTCTACACGAAAGATGACAACTTGTAATTTTGTCCTCACATGAGGAGATAGGCGTTCCACTTTATGGTAGGAATATTTTGCCATGTGTTAGCATCTTGGATGTTGTGTAAGGGAATTTTGACCGTAACGGTCATGACAAATTCCTAGGACGAAGTTATGACATGTAAGAGTCAGAAATAGAAGATTCTATGATAGGTGAAGACATGTGTCAAAGAGCATCTTTGAAAAAGGCATCTTTGGGCACCCCAAGGTGGACTATGACATGTTGTAAGAGAATATGCTATTTATAGCCTGTGTATGACAGATTCTCTTATAGCTGTAAGTTGTAATTGCTATGATAGATTCTATGACGGTCGTAAGAGTCATAAGAGCATCTGTCATAGCCTATTTTAGAAATAGGCAACCTCTTTGGGATGGGGTGTGTGGACAAGTGTCAGAAGCATCTTACAATGTTGACCAAGTGTCAATAGGCATGGATTTTAGGCCATGAGGCCAAGTTGGATGCCCATTCCAAGATAGAGGCAATTTTGCCTTGTATTTTCTATATAAACAGGTGCTTGGAGGAGGAGATGTATTACAGGTTTGACAGGTACTATTATGCTGCCAGTTTGTCTCCAGATACGAGTGTCAAAGACTACTGAAAGCTTGCATTGCAAGTGTATTGTAAACCATTTCAGTTTTGTTAATACATTGTGCAGGTTTTGGAGTGTGGGGTTTTTCACCCAATAAGGGTTTTCCCCATGTATCTCTTGTCTCTCTTCTTCTGTCTCACTTTCTTGTTTATGTGTTTGCTACAATATCTATGTTATCTCTGTTAGTGGGTTTAACATTGCTATGATAGTAAGGATAAAATTGAATTTGTACTCTCCTCCCCTCATTAGATTAGTGTAGGAAGCGATTTTCGCACACCTAGCTTCCTTTCACTTGAGAGGACTTGGGTAAACCATCAAGTTGTTCCTGTTCTACACCTGTCTCTATTTCATGTCCCTCATCTCTTTCATCAGTTGATCTCTAACCCATCTCCACATCCTCTATATGGGGTTGTCATGCCCACATTTCCCATGCAGTCACGACACGCATGACACGTGTCATGTCCACATTTCTCATGTGGTCATGACACGAAATATCAAAAATTTTCCCATGCTTCCCTAGAAACCCCCTAGCATGCGTAAGTGTGCTTGGTGGAGTTACGCTTAAGGCGTAAACATGACAGTTGAATGCGGGGTGATGCGTTCACTTGCACATACCATTCGCAATGAAGGCCAACTAGGGGGTTGATGCGACGCGGTTAACGTCGCCAGTAGGGTTAGGATCAACAATCAAAACCCTAAGTTAATCTATGTGAATGAAGGGATTTTGACGTAAGTCAAAATCAATAGCCAAAATCAAGTGCATGAGAGAATATAATTTAATACAAAAGTCTAATGTCGATACTCGACAAAAAACAATAATATAATCCTAAACAAGGTTAAATTTCATTAACCTAGCTAAAAACCTAAATTCTAGAAAAATCTGGCAGCATAATGCCTCATGAGCGTTATTAGGGTTTATTATAATAAAACAAGTTTTGATCGAAAGTTTATTGGTTTGGTTTTATATTACCTACGTCTCACTAGTTGAATTGGTAGATCAGTTGAATATGTTAATTGAACATCTTTCAACAAAGTTCGATCAATTTGTTCTTCTTCATGTTTTAAAACTTTTTTCAACAAAGCTCGATCGATTTGTTCTTCTTCACGTTTTCTATCAATCAGAGTTATCACTCCATCCTTTACATTATTCCTAATTTCTTGGTAGATCAGATCTCGGAAACAGGTTTTACTATCTACGTTTAAATAGTTTACTAGGTTTCCGAGTTGGTCTGAATGGCGTCTTTATTAAATTAGGACAATAGTTCTAGATATAATTAAAAAGGAATTATTAAATTGATAACAATCCAGCTTAAAATTAACCTCGTCGAATTAGGTTTGATAATTAAAGGATTAACCCAATTGTTAAAATAATTACATCTTAAATAATTAAATTGTGTAAAATTTAAATAAAACAAATAAATCTTTTTTTTTTCTTTCTAAAATCAAATTAAAAATCTATAATATATATAATCCCTCTAATCGTGATCTAATCCATTTATTACCAAACCACTAACAAATAAAAATAACATTCCCAAATGAATATAAGATTACCCATTATATAATTACCAAAATAATTCCATTCTAAAAATAAAGTTTAAAACAAATGAAAGAGAAATAATAAAAAGGTGGGAAAAGAAAATAAGGTCAATTTTTAAATTACAAAGCCCTAAATTCTCCAACAATAAAATATAATATCCTTAAGGGCAAAAAACCCTAACCCTATTTTTTTTAAAACTCATTTTCTTTTCTCCTCTTCTTTCTTTTTCCTTCTCTCATTTTGCCTTTGGTTGTGTTTGCAGGTTTAATGGAGGCCATACATGAAATGCATATGATATATATATATATATATATATTAATGAGTATACTGTTTATGCTGTGGGTTTATTAATAAAAATATTATATAAAAATATTTTTTTGTCTCTGCTAAAAACCCCAAGCAGGAGGGCGGCGCTGTGTGGAGCTATGACATCAGTGGCAGACTTGGAGGGATGGTCACAGGGTTTGGTGGGCGGAGGTGAGCGGTGGACGGAGACCGTGGAGGGGAAAGGGCCGGCGGCGGTTTTGAACCGACAGACGGGAGTTGGCTGCGGCGACGGATTACCGAGAGATCCGCAAGGTCTGTGAGAGATGGGGGTGTGGGGAGGGGGCGGAGCCCCCACCCACATCCCACTGTGTGGGGTGTGGGTGGGGGCTCCGCCCCCTCCCCACACCCTTATGTAAAAAGAGACGGTGGGGGGGTTCGAACCCCCCACCACAATATTTTTTTTAAGACATAAAACTGCCATTTGTGTAATTCGAATCACAGTCTATTTCATTCTTTCTACACAGTGATTATCTTTAAATAAATTTTATTTCAATATATATATATATATACTCTCAAAATTGCACAGTTCAATTCAAAATCTAGTTTATTTAACATTAAAATATAACTATATATATATATATATTTTGTATATGTAATGTAATCTTTTTTTTTTGTTTGACGGAATTAATAAAAGCAATTTATAATTAAATACATATATATATATATATATATTTTCAAATATAATTTCTCCTTCAACACTTACAAATTTCCTTTTTAAACAAATAAGCAAAGATATATTTTTTTCTTTTTGTTATATCAAATTTATATAAGCAAATGAACATTTCTTTTAAAAAATATATTCATTATATTATTATTATTTTCATTTTAAAGAAAAGAAACAAATGCAATTAAGTAAATACTTTTAATACATAACATCAACAAATTTTCTTTTTCATAAGAACAATATACAAATTTCATGTTTGTCTCAACAATAAAACCACAACTTTCCTATTTGATATTTATAAAAATACATACAAATGAAATAGCTTTAAGACCAAATTTTTTTTTTTTTGCAACATTTTTTTTGAATGATAAACATTAAAATCAACAATTTAAAATTTCTATTTCAAATGTAAATAGCTTATACACAAATAAAAATATACTTTTACAACAAGAGAGAACAATGTTCTCCTCTTTGAAAACTAACAAATGATACAAAATCTTAAATTGGCCATGCTCTCTTTCAAGAGCTAAAAAGAAATAGATAACAACTCCAAGACAATGGTGTTTTCTCCAAATTCACAAAGCTCCCAATATATCCTGCAATAACACAAAAAGGGGAAAGAAGCCACAACAACTTGCTCTCCTCCCTACCATAGACCCGCTAGTGGGTCACCCCTGAGCTAGGGAGGTCATCCTCACACTAGGAAACTCAATCCACAACACAATAATGCATTCAACAACCAAACACAAAATTACTTCCATGGCTAACACAACACAAGAACTCACTTAGGATGAGTTCAATGGGGTAGGGGAGTGGACAACACTCAACTCAAGAGTGCCACTCCTAAAACATCCCAATACAAATCCCTCTCAAGGCCTCAAGCCAACACTTTTAAACATAGTTTCACAAAGCTTCCATTTGGCTCTCAAGCCATTTCACATATTGCACATATTCACATATTGCCCTCAAGACTACAACTCCACAAAATCAAGGAAATGACCCCGAGGAGGTTCACTTCTCCCCCACCCCACACATGTTGAGCATCTTCTCCCAAGTGGGAGAGGCTCTCACAACACCCATACAATTTTTCCCCACAACAAAAAGTAAAAACTCAAAAATAGAGCTCACACATAGCATCACACAAGTAAATAAAAATGCATAAGGGAAGGCCTTAGCCTTGAACCTTTCTTAAAAATCCCAATTGGTAGATAGTTGAGTAGAGCTCCTCCAACTCCTCCAAAATAAGCCACCAAACTCCCTCCAACTTTTTCCCAAAAGTAAATTAAAATCAATAAAATTTTCCAAAAATTCAACAACCCCATACCCCTCTCCAAGTGGGATTATAATAGGCTCTTCTCATGAGACTTGAGGAATGGGGAGGTGACACATGTCACCTCCTCACTCCTCCCAACTACAAGCAAGACCCTTGGAATGGGTGGTGACACATGTCAGTCACCTATCCACCAAGTCTCTCTCCCTTCCACTTGTCCTCTCTAAAACATGTGGGAGAGAAAAGTGGAGCTTAAGAGGGAATGGGTGCCACATGTGCCCCCAATCCTTTTCCTCCCAAGAGGGACCACACAACCCCAAGGTACCCTCACCAATTGTGGAAGAGACTTGGAGTAAAGTCCTCCACAATTAAGGGGTTTTGGAGACTTCCCCAACCCAGAGAAGAGGAAAAGAAGAGGTTGAGTGTTTGACCTAGTTATCCTCTCTCTCCCATGCTTCCATTTTCGTCACTTTACTTTAGGGTGAAGTTAAAGTGACCAAATGAAAGTTTACCTAGGGTTACACAAGTCAGAAAGGTCCCTAGACCCAAGGGGTACAACCAAGGGTTAAGTTTAGCCCATTTTGAGCACCAAGGGTTGAGTTAAAGCACATGAAAAGGGGTCTCAAAAATTCATAACTAAAAAATGAAATTCAAAAGACACTATTCTTACAACACCAATTAGAATTCAAAATAAAAGAGAGGTAGACTTAGCCCGACCAACAACATGCAACAACATTATAGAAATTCATCATACACATAGTTGATCTTGGTTCCTCGTGGAATTAGATCGGCTTCACAAGGGAAAACAACACTGTGTGTGGGATGATCTTCGAATTTTTGTGGCTTCGTTAGAAATACCTGCACACTCAAATGAAATGTTAATTCCACATGTATATAATAGCTGAAGTAAATTGAAACATACACTCGCATACAACATCACATATCCATATAAGCATCAAGGAAGTCAGATTACAATTAGATTCTAAATTTTGCATTTCAAACATCCATTCCCAAAATTGAATCACATAACAATTTTCTAACTAACACCACATGACTAGTTTCCCAATAACATCATAATATAAACCATATGTCTAACATCATCAGTGAATCAATATCCAAGTCTAAACACATCATAAGCATGTTAAGCATAACAAATCCACATACAACATAAAGTTTAATAGTCCAGAGATTCGGAATCAATAGTCCCACAAGTCTAAATGTATCACCAACAGCAAAATAAATAGTCCAATATAAGGGAATGAAAAAGTAGGTCTCACATCCTCCCCCTAAGACTGTACTTCCTCCTGGAAGTCATCAAAGAGGTGAGGATAAAGCGCCCTCAATCTTGCTGCATCCTCCCATGTCACCGTGACCTCATCGTACATGTCCTACTCGACACTAACCTGGTCCAGCTCTCGACCTCGAAGGCCCAGCGTCTGACAAGCCAATATGCGAATTGGCTCCAAAGCTAGCTGACCGTCTGCCTCTACTTGAAGAGCACTCCAATCCAATACATGAGATAAATCAGATATGTAACATCGTAAAATTGACACGTGAAAAACATCGTGGATATGCGATAGGCTAGGTGGCAAGGCTAGATGATAGGCTATGGGTCCTATCTGCTCCAAGATCTCTATTGTCACATGAAATTGCACCCTGCTTGAATGTGACTCCAAGCATTCCAATGACACAATGGGATTGATCTCTAAGTGTGGGACTTTGCTAAATGAGATCAAACCTTCGGAGAAGGCTAGCTTCCTTGTCTAGTTATCACCTAAAACTACTGTATTTTTGGGGTGAAAAGGGGAAGAAATGTACTGAGATGAAAGATAAAGCATCAATACTGAAAAACATGAAAGGGTGATGCACCAGACAGATTTAAAAAACCTTTGCAAAACTGAAGCATGCACAGCACAACCAGATACAGTAAGCAAACATACATAGAATAGATGATTCTAACAGAGGTAAGAAGCAAGATGATTGAAAGGAACAAAAGATATTCACAGACAACCATATGCCGATTCACACAGAGATAGAGAAATCAACAAAAGGCATGATAGCTTGCATATATCTAATGAAAGACAAGGTTACAGCATGAAAAGTACTATTTGGAAATAGGGAGAATAGGATGCTCCAAAAATTTTCCAACCCTATTTACATCGTAAGCCTAAGCTTATATAGCATTTCAAAACTAACCTAGGTCGGTTACAAAATTTGCTCAGGGAGCTGTCATCAGAAATATCTTCCTAAAGGAACGTCCACCTGCCAGGAGTAATGGCTCCAAAGGATCTAGAACAAGGGCAGGTGGGAGATATTTTGATATTCAATGCAAACAGCTGTGTCATCGATCTGATCCTCAGAATGGCAGAGGATAACCTAGCATTGAATGCAAGCAGCTGCTTCTGACAGTTCTCGACAATTAGGCGGCGGAGAACAGACTGGAGATGAAGCGGTGGCGGGATATTTTGGGCCATCAATGCGAGTTGTACCCTCTTGTGCAGTAATGAATGCAAAAAATATCTCCACCAACTCAAAAAGGTCATCGCTGAAAAAGTCCACTCAACCGACATGCAGATCCAACTCCAAAAAACCTTCTGAAGAATTTCTGCCAAAATGTCATCATCATGATATTTTCAAATTTCTGCAAGACAAAATTATCTCACATGCACTTGAAGGTGACGTTTTCATCACTTTATAAGCTAAGTCGTGAGCATATATAATGTCGGTAATTTTGCTCCTGATGGCATCATCATGAGCCTCATCATAAGATCGGGGTGATCTTTGGAATATGACTGATATTTGGAAATATCACCCCCTGCAAAAATACATGAAACTGTGAAATAAGCGGACATCGCCCTGACATAGAAATGACATCAGCAGCATCAGGATGATCCAGATGATCATGAAGTAATAAAATAACATCAGGGTGATCTTAACAAAGATCACCCGATATTCAAATGTGATGACCCCTCTGAAGATCGGGCCATACTTAGAAAACTTAGTAGCACCAACATCAGGATGATCTTCAACTAAGATCACCCGATGTTAAAATATCATCCTGATGCGAAAGATTAGGTTAGCATAAATATGATGATCTTCGCAAGAAAGATGATCCTCCCCTGGAATGGATCTGGATGACATCAGCAACATATGACTTGGTTTATCACTGCAGTTACCATGATGTCATCGTCATGTTATCGGATGAGGGGGATAGTTGGAAGATAGGGTGATATTTGTAATATCAGGTTATGATGGTGACGTCATCGTCACATCAAGGTGATATTTGAAAGGAAGGATGACATTCAAAATATGACTCGATATTAAAAATATCACCCGATCTTAAAAATATCAGGGCTTGACCAGATGATGACCCCACATAACTTCCTCCTTTTAGCGAATATCAGGGTGATGTAAAAAGCAAACTTGCCTATTTTTTCAAGCTCTATCACATGGTAAGCCTCTTCAGGCAAGCTTCAGATTTTGAAATTGGGTTAAGACCTCAGGATCACAATTATGGCTTTTATGGGGATATGCATACTGACTGATTCTGCTTGAATTATTTTTAACTCCTACTAGAGGAAAAATAGGTCAACAATTTGGTGACCTCTATGGGATGTTTGCCTGCTAAACATGAGATCAGTGGCCTTAAGCATCCATTGGGCATGGAGTCAAGCTTAAAATATGCTGGGAAACTAGGACCTGCCTCTCAAAACACAAAAAGGGGAGAAGGCCTGCTTTCTCCTAATGATAAAGTAGCCTGTGTAGAAGCATTAGGGAAGTAAAAGGATCTAAACTATTGTGCAACAACACTTATTGAAAACAAGAAGTCTAACTTACTAATTTACAGGGTGCTCATACCTTAAAATAGCTTTTCAAGTGTATCCCATTGACTGGGATATGCAGATTTTCTCCATTCATATTTGACAACTGAAATGCATTGTGCTCCTTGCATTCAGTGATGAGAAAGGGGACACTCCACATGCTGTCAAATTTGGAATGTTTCCCTGGTCTACTCCTCAGCTCATCCCATTTGAGCACCATATCACCCACTCTAAATTGTCTGGGGGTAGCCTTCTTGTCAAAATTTCTTTTTGTTTACAGCTGATGATGTTCCATGGCTGCCATAGCTTTATTTCTGCTTTCCTCTAGCTCCATAAGCTGAGCATATCTTACAGCCATGGGGCTTTCTGCTTCAAGTGTTTCTAGATGATGCATGATGTCTAGTGCTGGCAGTTCCATAGACATAGGCAACCTTGCCTCCTTTCCATACACTAGCAGATAAGGGGAGTTCCCAATAGACCTCTTAGGAGTTATCTTATCAGCCCACAGAGCAAACTTCAAATCAGTGTGCTAGGTCCTCTGATTATTCTCCATTGCCCTCTTAATAATCCTGATGAGATTTTTGTTTGTGGATTCAGCCAAACCATTACCCTGTGGATAATAATTTGATGAAGTATTCAAATAAATCCCATTTTTGACAGCCCAGTCAGTTATTCTTAGGCCAACAAAAGCTAGAGCATTATCAGAGATGATTGATTCAGGCACTCCAAATCTGGAGACCAAATCACAATAAAAATTCAAAACAACAATCTCATTAGATTCTTTCAGAGCCATTGCTTTAGTCCATCTTGTGAAGTGGTCTGTGGCTGTGAGTATCCACCTATGGCTTGCACTTGATGGTGGGTTGATAGGTCCAATAAAATTAATGCCCCATCTCATAAAGGGCTGCTCTACCTGGATTAGGTGTAGAGGCAAAGCTGGTAGCCTCTCTTTTCCTACAAAAAGGGCACACTTAACACACTTTCTAGCCCATGCATGGGCATCCTTAAATAAGCTAGGCCAATAATAGCCAGCTCTCATTACTTTCCAAGCAGTAGTCCTTGGGGCAAAATGTCCCCCTACTGTTCCATCATGGAATTCATGTAGCACCCTGTCAGTCTGATCAGTATCAACACATCTAAGCAATACACCATTGAAGTCCTTTCTGAAAAGGATGCCTTCTATTAAAACATATGGAATGGATTGCAGCCTAAAGTATCTTCTTTTAGCTTTATCTAAGCCTGTAGGACATCTACCAGTTTGCAAAAATTGGGTCATATCATTAACTCAACCAGTACCTACTGCTGCTGTATCATCTTGATGCTCCTCGTCTATGATCAGGAGCACCTCTTCTTCTTCCTCTACTTCATCCTTAGAACTGGTGACAAGCTGCTCACTGAGTCCTCTGCCTCTGACCAGCTTGGTTATCTTGATCTCTACATCATATTCCATGACCTTGGTGATCCAACCAGCCCTTTTCTCATTAACATCTTTACTCAGCAGGAACTCCTTCACACTAGAATGAGCCACCATCAGGTGTATCTTGTTATTTGAAACAAGATGCCTAAACTTTTTTAGGCTCCTGACTACTGCCAGGACATGCTTTTCAATGAAGCTATACTTCTGCTCATACTCCACCAACCCTTGGCTGAAGAAGGCGATTGGTTGTTCAAAACCCTCACTTTGTCGCTGCACTAGAATCGCGAAGATGGTATCCAGGCCGCCATAAGCATACAGGATAAAGTCCTTAGAGAAATCAGGATTGATCAGGGTCGGTGCAGTTGCTAATGCCTCCTTTATGGATTGGAAGCTAAGTTTGGCCTCTGACGTCCAACTGAAAGTTATGTTCTTTTTCAACATAGACGTCAAGGGCTTTAAGAGATTTGCAATATCAGGTATGAACCTTCTCAGAAAGTTAATTCTACCAATGAAGCGCTGCAGTCCCTTCTTATGACTGGGTAAGGGCAACTGCAAAATGGCCTTTATTTTCTCCTTATCAATGGTAATACCCTCCTTTGACATAACATGCCCCAACAACTTGCCCTCATGTACAACAAAAATGCATTTCTTTGGATTGAGGGATATCCCAAACTCTCTGCATCTTTCAAAGACTAGCCTTAGGTGGGATAAATGCTCAGATGCATTTTTAGAGAAGACTGTTATGTCATCCAGGTATACCAGCACTAGCTTATACATCAGACCCTTAAAGGCCATGTCCATGGCTCTTTGAAAAGTAGAGCCAGCATTTGAGAGGCCAAAAGGCATCCTCTTGTAGGCCATAGTACCCCACTTGGTTGTGAAAGTAGTCTTGAATTGGTCTTCTTTCTTGACCAGCACCTGGTTATAACCAGAAAATCCATCAAGCAAAGAAAACCTTTCTGAGCCAACCACCACCTGCAGAATTTGCTCCATTGAAGGCAATGGGTAGTGGTCTTTTAGGGAGGCTTTGTTGAGGTCTCTGAAGTCAACACATAGCCTGACCTCCCCATTTTTCTTCCTCACAGGCACAAGGTTAGAAACCCAAGAAGTGTGCTTGATTGGAAAGATGATCTTCCCCTCAATCAGCTTGGTTAGTTCTTTGATCATCAGGGGTTCTAGCTTTGGATTCAGAGGTCTCTGTTTCTGCCTCATAGGTTTTATACTTGGCTCTAACTCTATGGTGTGTTGGGCAATATGAGGATCAAATCCCTTTAAGTCTGCATAATCCCAAGCAAACACCTCTTCAAATTCCTTACAAAGAGCAATGAAAGCTCTTCTGTCTTCAGCTGAACAGATTTTACCAATTTTAAGAAGTCTACCCTTGAAAACTTCTAGCTCTTCATAATGCTCCTCCTTTACCTGCATACTGGTTTTTGTCTTCTTCTTTTGATCATCAGTGCCAAAAATAGATTCCAAGGTGACCAATCCCTTGAGCAGCTTATTTGTTCTCAGCTGAATGATTTGATCATTGTCATACTGTTGTTTGAGTTTATCCTGATTCATTATGGAAAACTCATCTTCCTCTAATAGGAACCTCAGGATTTGTTCATCACTATAAAAAACTTGCCAATGAATATTATTATCAGGGATAGAAGGCCTAGAATTTATCTTTACATGAGGCTGAACCTTCTTCCTTTAAATATCACTGGAGATGTCAAATTGAGCCCCAATTGAAGCTAATCTGTCAGCATGATGGTTCTGACTCCTTGGAATGGAGATCAGATTGAAAGCATCAAACTCTTCAATCAAATACCATACCCTGTGTTTGTAGCACTTCAGGGCATCACTTTTTGTAAGGTGCAGTCCCCTCACCTGATTCACAATGAGCTCACTATCTCCAAACACCTGTAGACAGCCAATCTTCCTCCTTCTTGCCCACTGCAGACCTTGGATCAACCCTTCATACTCAGCAGTGTTGTTAGTACAAGAAAAGGCAAAACGAAAAGCAGCATGATAATTTTCACCTTGTGGTGACACAAGCATTGCACCACCACCAGATCCATTTCTACCCCTAGAGCCATCAAAATATATTTTCCATACCTCATCATGTTGCTCTACCTGCTGCTCTGCTTTCTTCAGAAGACTTAGTATTGTTGTTTCATGCTCATGCAATATGTACACTCCCATGCCAGTTTCTTGGATATGTCCCTCAGGATCCTCCACAACATTTTCAGAGACCCATTCCTTCAAGAGTACCTTTGGTATGCTCTCAGCTTGTAGTTCCTAAGCAGCAACTAGTTCAGGGTCATCAGAGATAATGCAATTTGCATTAACAACACTAGGTGTGTAAGTCTCTATGTGATAGTCTGAAAGTAACTCAGACTTCAAAGTTACTTTGGTAACATATCTAGTCTTGAAAAACATGTGGGACTAGTTAGAAGATAGATATCCTCCTATTTTGGCTGTAAATTCCCTTGATAAGAACATGGCAAAATGAGGAGGCAAATCTATTATGAACACCTCCTGTGAAATAGAAACATTGGGGCAGGTGTGTAGGGTGAGACCTACGTCTCCTATGATACCCACAATATTAACAGATGTACCATCCAACTGAAGTACACCTTTCTCAAGTGGCTGGTATCTAAGCCCTAACTGATCTGCAATCTGCTTAGGCATGACAGAACTGCTTGCTCCACTATCCACCATGCAATTATGCACTAGTTTATCCCCAATTATCAGTGATACATAAAAGGGAAGAGGTTTGGCACCTTGGTTAGGCTACTTGATGTCATCTTGGGATGAATTAGCAAGGACAGTCCTATTTAACTCAACAGTGGTATCATTGGATACCTTCAAATCAGACAAGGCAGACTGCAACATCTTCTTTTGGCCAGGGATTGCTAAGGAATCCCACATAGACATGGTTACATTCATCTTTTTCATGTTTTCAATAATATTGAAAGGTGAAGAGGCACCTACCTTCTGACTTGACTTTGTAGCAACAGTATCAGCCTGCAAATGAGGCATCTCCCCTGCTGTTGCTGGAGTACTTCTTTGCAAGATGCGAGGAATATGGGATGTGGAAGCATCAGTATGTCCTCTACCTTTGCTTGCTACTGGTTCAACCTCATAACCCCTCTTCTTAGCCCTTGTATTGGTAGCAACTGGGTTACTATCACTGCTTACCCCACAGAATTCTCCTTCCTGCCAATTCATGAAAGCAGAATCGTTTTGAGGTTGCTCTTGTTGTTGTGCAGCTCCATCATTTGGTGTATATGATTGTGTGGCTGTCACATTTTGTGCCATCAGAGCTTGATTTAAGACTCCACTTGAACAAGTTGTCTGATTGTGTGGCATATGGCATGGGACACACCAATCATAATCAACTGCAATGTTATTTTGAATAGGGACAAGGTCCCTTGCTACATTAACAGGTGCTAGATTGTAAGGCTAAAAAGGCCTTTGGTTCATGTTTTGCCTGACACCTTGGTAGTTGTTCTGGTAAGGTGGCCTATTGGCCTGGTAAGGTTGACCCTGCCCCTGATATGCTTGGTTCTGCCCCTGATGTTGTTGTTGATAAGGCTACCTACCTTGAGACTGTTGCTTCTTAATGTTTACTAGATCATTCCCAAAAGTCTGCAGAAGATTTTCTATTTTTTGCTGGCTACTTTTTATCTCCTTTAGCTCTTGAGATGAACTAGAGGCAGCAGGCTCAGAAGTGGAGGTACTTGGTAATGCTGCAACAATAGGTGTAGGGACAAAATATGGGGTGGGCAAAGGCATAGAAGCCTGGATCTCAGGAAAGATGGGCATAGGGGGCCTAGGTACTATTTTTCCAGCCTGAATTAGACTGTTCTCTGCTCTAATGGCTATTTCATAGGCATTAGGTAGGCTTACACCTCCCAGTGATTGTATCATCACTAAAATATCACTATTTAAAGCTTTCAAGAAATATAAGAATGCATACTCAGCTGGAGGTCTTACTGTGGCAGGGATTCTGTCCCATGTCTTCTGAAATCTGAAGTTGAAGTCCATCATTGGTTCCTGAGGAGCTCTCTTTATAGTGGTCATCTGTTCCACCAATGATAGATTATCTGATTTATCCTGGAACTGCTTATTCAGCTTGTCTCCTAGTTCATCCTAGGTTCCTATAGTCTATACTAGTAGACTTCTGAACCATTGTAATGACTTCCCTTTGAATGAGGCAGCTAGTAATCTGATGGCCACATTCTCTTGTGTTACATGATGTACTCCACATAGAGAAGCCACATCTCTTATGTGTTCAATAGGTGTAGTTTGGGTTTCCCCTGTGAAATAGGGCAGGCTCTTCAAGGCTGCCATAGGTATGGCATCATGTACTGCTAATTTTAAAGGGCTTCCCCCATCAAAAGCCACAAATGGTTGATTTCTTGCCATCTGAGTAGCTGGAGGTGGGTTTGCTTGAGTTGCTACAAGGACTATGGAGGCAACTGGTCTGAAATTTGGTGGAGTTGACAATGTCCTCTTAGAATAGGGAGTTCTTACTACAGTTCTACTCTACCTCCTAGGTGGAGAAAGCTGTAGATAATCAAATGAGCTTGAACTTGAACTCCTAGTTTATATTTTTTTCATAAAAGTATATTAGCAGAACTGGTTTGCCTGATCTTCCTCAGTATGAGTTGCTAGATATGCAATTTTTAACCTCCTATAGGTCAGAAAATCACCGGTTGCACATCAAAACTAGTAATAAGAGTTTGTATAGTCCCACCGGGCGTACCGGAAGCTGTTGTCACATGAAATTGCACCCTGCTTGAATGGGACTCCAAGCATTCCAATGACACAATGGGATTGATCTCTAAGTGTGGGACTTTGCTAAATGAGATCAAACCTCCAGAGAAGGCCGACTTCCTTGTCTAGTTATCATCTAAAACTACTGTATTTTTGGGGTGAAAAGGGGAAGAAATGTACTGAGATGAAAGATAAAGCATCAATACTGAAAAACATGAAAGGGTGATGCACTAGACAGATTTAAAGAACCTTTGCAAAACTGAAACATGCACAGCACAACCAGATACAACAAGCAAACATACACAGAATAGATGATTCTAACAGAGGTAAGAAGCAAGATGATTGAAAGGAACAAAAGATATTCATAGACAACCATATGTAGATTCACATAGAGATAGAGAAATCAGCAAAAGGCATGATAGCTTGCATATATCTAATGAAAGGCAAGGTTACAACATGAAAAGTACTATTTGGAAACAGGGAGAACAAGATGCTCCAAAAATTTTCCAACGCTATTTACATCATAAGCCTCATCTTATATAGCATTTCAAAACTAACCTAGGTCAATTACAAAATCCACTTAGGGAGCTGTCATCAGAAATATCTTCCTGAAGGGACGTCCACTTGCCAGGAGTAATGGCGCTAAAGGATCTAGAATAGGGGTAGGTGGGAGATATTTTGATATTCAATGCAAAGAGCTGCGTCATCGATCTGATCCTTAGAATGGTGGAGGATAACCTAGCATTGAATGCAAGCAGCTACTTCTGACAGTTCTCGACAATTAGGCGGCGGAGAACAGACTGGAGATGAAGCGGTGGTGGGATATTTTGGGCCATCAATGCGAGTTGTGCCCTCCTGTGCAGTAATGAATGCAAAAAATATCTCCACCAACTCAAAAAGGTCGTCACTGAAAAAGTCCACTCAACTGACATGTAGATCCAACTCCAAAAAACCTTCTGAAGAATTCCCGCCAAAATGTCATCATCATGATATTTTCAAATTTCTGCAGGACAAATTTATCCCACATGCACCTGGAGGCGACATCTTCATCACTTTATAAGCTAAGTCGTGAGCATATATAATGTCGGTGATTTTGCTCCCGACGGCATCATCATGAGCCTCATCATAAGATTGGGGTGATCTTTGGAATATGATTGATATTTGGAAATATCACCCCCTGTAAAAAAGCACGAAACTGTGAAATAAGTAGACATCGCCCTGACATAGAAATGATGTCAGCAGCATTAGGATGATCCAGATGATCATGAAGTAATAAAATAACATCAGGGTGATCTTAACAAAGATCACCCGATATTCAAATGTGATGACCCCTCTGAAGATCGGGCCATACTTAGAAAACTTAGTAGCACCAACATCAGGATGATTTTCAACTAAGATCACCTGATGTTAAAATATAATCCTGATGCAAAAGATTGGGTTGACATAAATATGATGATCTTCGCAAGAAAGATGATCCTCCCTCGGAATGGATCTAGATGACGTCAGCGGCATATGACTTGGTTTATCACTGCAGTTACCATGATGTCATCGTCATGTTATCGGATGGGGGGATAGTTGGAAGATAGGGTGATATTTGTAATATCGAGTTATGATGGTGACATCATCGTCACATTAGGGTGATATCTGAAAGGAAGGATGACATTCAAAATATGACCCGATATTAAAAATATCACCCGATCTTAAAAATATCACCCGATGTTCAAAATATGACCGGATATTAGAAATATTACCCGATCTTAAAAATATCACCCAATGTTCAAAATATGACCCGATATTAGAAATATCACCCGATCTTAAAAATATTAGGGCTTGACCAGATGATGACCCCACATAACTTCCTCCTTTTAGCGAATATCAAGGTGATGTAAAAAGCAAACTTGCCTATTTTTTCAAGCTCTATCACATGGTAAGCCTCTTCAGGCAAGCTTCAGATTTTGAAATTGGGTTAAGACCTCAGGATCACAATTATGGCTTTCATGGGGATATGCATACTGACTGATCCTGCTTGAATTATTTTTGACTCCTGCTAGAGGAAAAATAGGTCAACAATCTCAAAAGGTCCAACAAAACAAGGTGTGAGATTAGAGCCCTTTCTATAATGGATTGGACTCTTGCGTGGTCGCACTCTTAAGAATACTCTGTCCCCAACTAAGAAGCTCTGATCTACCCTCTTAGCATCAGCATACTTCTTCTATTGATCCTATGCCTCTTGAAGTCTCTGTCTAATCAATGTCACTTGCTGCTCCATATCCTGAACCAACTCTGGCCCTATCGCAACCCTGTCCTCAATACAGTCCCAACTCAAAGGTGTCCTGCAAGGTCTGCCGTATAAGGCCTGAAAATGAGGCATACCCAACGAGCTGTGATGCCCATTATTGTAGGCAAACTCAACTAGATACAGATACTCCTCCCATTTACTCTGATGATCCATGACATACATACGGAGCATATCCTCAAGAACCTGATTAATTCTCTCTGTCTATCCATCAGTCTCAGGATGATAAGTAGAACTGAAGTTGAGCTGTGTGTCCAACACCTACTGTAAGGCTCTCCAAAAGGCTGAAGTGAATACTGAATCCCTGTCAAAAATGATACGGTGAGGTACCCCATGTAATCTAACAATATGATCCAAGAATACTCTCGCCATAGATGGTGCATTGTACGTCATGCGTACCGGTGAGAAATGCGCCACCTTGGTCAACTTGTCAACCGTCACCATGATGGCATCATGGCGGCATGATGACATAGGAAGACCAACAATGAAGTCCATGGAAATGGTGTCCCATTTCTACTTAGGTATCTCGTGAGGGTATAAAAGTCCCACTAGATGCTGATGCTCGGCCTTGACCCTTTGGCACTCAAGGAAACGAGCAACATATTTTTCAATATCTCATCTCATACCTGCCCAATGGTATAACTGTTGCAAGTCAGGATGTATCTTCTTCACCCCTAGGTGTGCTACATAAGGTGCTCTATGAGCCTCTGAAAGAACCACTGCATGAAGATCACCCGCATGGGGTAGATAGATGCGCTATCGATGTCTAAGCAACCCATCTGACTCAAGGGAATATCCTACAAATCTGCCCTTAAAGGCCCTCTGTTTCTGGATCTCCTGCTGCACCTCAAGTAACGACTCGTCCTCAGGAAAATGCTGCAAGATGCGCTCTCTCAAGTCCACACTCAATGTCAAGGTCAGGATCTCGTGGTGCCTTTGACTCAAGGCATCAGCGACCACGTTCTCCTTCCCTTTGATGTAGTGGACATCAAAGTCATACTCACATAGAAACTCCATCCAACGCCACTGGCGGGCGTTCAAATTTGGCTGTGTGAATATGTACTACAAGCTATGGTGATCCGAATGGAGTTCAAAGTGGTGACCCAAAAGAAAGTATCTCCAATGAATAAGAGCATGTACCATTGTTGTGAGCTCTAAATCGTGAGTAGGGTAGTTCAACTCACATGTCTTGAGCTTACGTGACCCATTTGCAATCACTCTACCCCTCTGCATAAGCACAACTCCCAAACCCTCAAGTGATGCATCTGTGTAAACTACAAAATCCTCTGCAAGATCTAGAACCGCTAATATGGGAGTGCTGATAAGATGCTCCTTGAGGACCCTAAAGGCCCTCTCGCACTGCTCGGTCCAAGTGAAACTCTTCCCTTTCCACTAAAGGGAAGTGATGGGTGCGCTATCCTGGAAAAGCCCTCTACGAATCTGCGGTAGTAACCGGCTAAACCCATGAAACTCCTGACTTCTATCACACTGGTGGGTGCTGACCAATCTTGGATAGCTCTAATCTTTGATAGATCCACGGAGATGCCATCACCTGATAGGATGTGCCCCAAGTACTATACCTCTGTCCTAAAGAAGGCACACTTTGCTAGGTTGCCATAAAGCTGCTGCTCTCATAAGCACTGCAAAACCTGACACAAATGATCCACATGCTCCTCCTCGGTCCGCGAATAAATCAAAATATCATCGAGAAAAATGATCATGAATTGATCCAAGTAAGTGCGGAACACCCTGTTCATGAGACTCATGAACACTGCAGGGGCGTTCGTCAAACCGAAGGGTACCACTGTGAACTCGTAATGGCCATATCTGGTTCAAAAAGTAGTCTTATGAATTTCTGCCTCTGTGATGTACAATTGGTGATACCTGGATTTTAGATCAATTTTTGAGAACACTCTGACTCCCTGCATCTGGTCGAAAAGGTCATCAATCCTAGGTAGAGGGTAACGGTTCTTCACCGTCACCTTATTCAACTGCCTATAGTCCATGCATAAGCGAAGAGACCCATCCTTCTTCTTCACAAAGATAACTGGTGCGCCGCATGGTGAAATTCTAGGTCGGATGTGCCCCTTCTCAAGTAACTCCTTTAACTGTAGTTTGAGCTCCGCGAGCTCATGTGTAGTCATCCCATAGGGTGCACGAGACACTGGCTCTGCACCTAGCATTAGATGGATGTGGAAATCTACCTCTGCGTGGAGGCATACCTGGTAATTCTGATGGAAACACGTCGGCAAACTCTCTCAAGATAGGGTGATCATCCAATGAAGCCTCAGGCTCATCCTCTGATCTGTCACTAACTGTGATAGCGAACATCTGACATCCCTTCCACATGTAGTGCTTAAGCCACTGAGCATAAATCATACAAACTACCGTGGGCTTCTGAATGCCCATTATCTCAACTGGTGCACCATGATCATCTAAGTAGCTAATCACCATTTGGCGACAGTCTAGCTTGGCTCTATGAGCCGCAAGCCAGTCCATACCCAAAACCACACCGTAGGATCCTAATGGCATAACTCTAAGGTCACAAGATGTATTGAAGGAACCTAAAGAAATCTCACAATCTTGAACCAAGGTATCTACTGACATCCTGGCCCCAGAGGCCAACTCAACCTCCCACCTAATGTCCTGTCTAGAAGCCACCAGCCTGCAACATTCCACTAACGATGTAGACATAAAAGAATCAGTATCTCCAGAGTAAAAAAGAATAGAGATGGGGGCACCCCCAATCGTACCTGATGTCTCAATCACGGATGCTTGATAGTCAGAATGGAGGTTATCAATCGCTGCAAACATGTGGTGGGACTTTGCCCGCATCTCCTACAGTCTACTCTGACCCTCCTAAACGGGGCTATCCCCCTGCTGTAAAGCCCTGTGGACACTCTCTGGCCAAATGTCCTGCCCCACAAACATAACATGGGCCCCTAGCCTGTATCTACCTTGACTGAGTCCTAGCACCCTACTGCTACCCAGTCCGTCTTGTGGACCCCTGTGAACCTCTATACGACTTCTGTGACCTCGCGGGTCTTGTAGATGGTCCCTGCTGTCTCTGATCGCTACGCGGCCCTGCTACTTCCAACCATGATTCTTTCCTCCCTGTGCCCTCTTCTGGGGTCTAGACCTCTGCTAATGCTACTCCTGCTACTGTGGAGGCCTAGGAGGTAATTATGGAGAACTAAATCCTCCTCTCTATGGTGGTGGTGGTCTACGAAAGTTCTGCTGCTGCTGATGACCACGGTCCTGAAACTGTGGGTGTGAATTCTACCCTCGTCCCTGAATCTCCTCTGCAATGTAAGCCTTCTTAGTAGCCTCACTCATAGTCTAGGGGTGTGCCATATGCACTGGTCCTTCTATTCCTTGATTCAAACCTTGATGAATTTGTGCACCAGAAGTTTCTCATCGTGGAGATACTCTACATAACGTGAAAGCTTAATAAATCAGCTCTCATACTGTGCAATTGTGAGTCCTCTCTGATGTAAGTCGTGGAACTCATCTATTTGGCGCTGCCTATAATGGTCTGATAAGTAACGCGCATTAAAGCGCTCTATGAATGTGTCCCATGTGAGTGTGTCTAATGATAACCGACGCTTGCACTCCTCAGTGTGCCACCAAGTAGCTGCTGCATCTCTCAGGAGGTGTACTGCCACGCGTGCTTTCGTGTTGGTCCCATAAGGTCGCAATGCAAAGCATCTGTCTAGACTGATGAGCCAAGCCTCAGTCTTAGCTCCCTCTGTAGCTCCTGCGAAGGTAGGTGGATTAAGCCTAAGTAGGTCTCTGATGGGATCTCCTCTGTCTCTATGTCCTATGACCGGCTCATCCATACCATACTCATAAGGGCCATGATATACCTACTCAACCCTCACAGTCTCATCTCATCTCGCATGTCATGGAGGACTCCTACTCTGTGCTCTGTAAGTTGACCCTACCTCCTCCACAGTAGTATATGGTATCTCTACAAAAGGCTCCACACGTGGCACCTCTTGTGGATCAATGCAGGGCTCTACACGTGGCTCAACTCATGACTCAGCACGCGGCTCCTCACGTGGCTCCTCTTGCGGATCAACGTGGGGCTCGTCACGTGGCGCTGGTATAACTGGCGGTAGCCTCTCTAACATGGCCTATAACATTTGTAAAATCTGAGGTCCTATATCAAGTCCTGGTGGTGCCTGTGATACTGGCTGATCTGATAAGGCTACGGGTACCTGACCCTCTGCAGAGGAATCACTATGCACTTCAGCGGATGCAGTGTTATGTAATCACGCTCGCTGAATTCGTCGGGGAGGCATCCTACAAAACAAGGTAGGCACTAATTAATCAAAGTTGCGAAATAAGTAACATGCCCAAATAAGCCCAGTATTTAAACTTGGGCTCTGATACCAAATGTCATGCCCACATTTCCCATACAATCACGACATGCATCACATGTGTAATGTCCACATTTGTCATGTGGTCATGACATGAAATATCAAAAATTTTCCCACGCTTCCCTAGAAAACCCCTCGCATGCATAAGCGTGCTCAGTGGCGTTACACTTAAGGCATAAACATGATAGTTGAATGCGGGGTGATGCATTCACTTGCGCATACCATTCACAATGAAGGCCAACTAGGGGGTTGATGCGACACAGTTAACGTTGCCAGTAGGGTTAGGATCAACGATCAAAACCCTAAGTTAATCTATGTGAATGAAGGGATTTTGACGTAAGTCAATCAATAGCCAAAATCATGTGCATGAGAGAATATAATTTAATACAAAAGTCTAATGTTGACACTCGGCAAAAAATAATAATATAATCCTAAATAAGGTTAAATTTCACTAACCTAACTAAAACCCTAAATTCTAGAAAAATCCTGTAGCATAACACCTCACGGGTGTGATTAGGGTTTATTATAATAAAACATGTTTTGATTGAAAGTTAACTGGTTTAGTTTTATATTACCTACATCTCACTAGTTGAATTGGTAGATCAATTGAATAAGTTAATTGAACATCTTTCAACAAAGTTCGATCAATTTGTTCTTCTTCACATTTTAAAACTTTTTTCAACAAAGCTTGATCGATTTGTTCTTCTTCACGTTTTCTATCAATCAAAGTTATCACTGCATCCTTTACATTATTCCTAATTTCTTGGTAGATCAGATCTTGGAAACAAGTTTTACTATCTTCGTTTAAATAGTTTACTAGGTTTCAGAGTTAGTTTGAACGACGTCTTTATTAAATTAGTACAATAGTTCTAGATATAATTAAAAAGGAATTATTAAATTAATAACAATCCAGCTTAAAATTAACCTCATCGAATTAGGTTTTATAATTAAAGGATTAACCCAATTGTTAAAATAATTACATCTCAAATAATTAAATTGTGTAAAATTTAAATAAAACAAATAAATCCACAACACAACAATGCATTCAACAACCAAACACAAAATTACTCCCATGGCTAACACAACACAAGAACTCACTCAGGATGAGTTCAATGGGGTAGGGGAGTGGACAACACTCAACTCAAGAGTGCCACTCCTAAAACATCTCAATACAAATCCCTCTCAAGGCCTCAAGCCAACACTTTTAAACATAGTTTCACAAAGCTTTCATTTGGCTCTCAAGCCATTTCACATATTGCACATATTCACATAATACCCTCAAGGCTACAACTCCACAAAATCAAGGAAATGACCTTGAGGAGGTTCACTCCTGCCCCACCCCACACATGTTGAGCATCTTCTCCCAAGTGGGAGAGGCTCTCACAACACCCATACAATTTTTCCCACAACAAAAAGTAAAAACTCAAAAATAGAGCTCACACATAGCATCACACAAGTAAATAAAAATGCATAAGGGAAGGCCTTAGCCTTGAAACCTACCTTAAAAAGCCCAATTGGTAGATGGTTGAGTAGAGCTCCTCCAACTCCTTCTCCAAAATAAGCCACCAAACTCCCTCCAACTTTTTCCCCAAAGTAAATTAAAATCAATAAAATTTTCCAAAAATTCAATAACCCCATACCCCTCTCCAAGTGGGATTATAATAGGCTCTTCTCATGAGCCTTGAGGAATGGGGAGGTGACACATGTCACCTCCCCACTCCTCCCAACTACAAGCAAGACCCTTGGAATGGGTGGTGACACATGTCATTCACCCATCCACCAAGTCTCTCTCCCTTTCACTTGTCCTCTCTAAAACATGTGGGAGAGAAAAGTGGAGCTTAAGAGGGAATGGGTGCCACATGTGCCCCCAATCCTTTTCCTCCCAAGAGGGACCACACAACCCCAAGGTACCCTCACCAATTGTGGAAGAGACTTGGAATAAAGTCCTCCACAATTAAGGGGTTTTGGAGACTTCCCCAACCTAGGGAAGAGGAAAGGAAGAGGTGTTGATAACTGAGAGGGGGGGGTGAATCAGTTATCTTAATTATTTCTGCTTTCTGAACTTTCTTAATAATTAGTGCACCATCAATTCAAACAAGCAAACATAACCATGAAATAGAAATACACATGACACAATATTTTTGACGTGGAAACCGTGTTAAGGGAGAAAACCACGGGGTGATTAACCCAAGATTGTATTCTCTGTTAGAAGAATGGAAGTACAAAATGGCACTTGCCAATTAGGGCTCACTGCCCGAGCACACTGCCTACAAGAGACACTCTATCTACAATTTATAAAGAGTGTAATACAATACTTGAACTGATAAGGAGCATCAACATATGCTGGAGTTCAGTTCCGATTAGGCTCTGTATGTTGATCTGCTGCACTTCATCTTGCTTCTTCTTTTATGCTATTCTTCTTTCACATATTGTATCTTCCTTTCTGCTTTTATTCAGCTCTACTGCTTTTCTTCACACATAACTTACAAAAACAACACACCTCATAACTAAATCCATCTTGTATATATATCCGCACAAGTGATTTCATCACTTTTCTAGTCGGCACCCAGAATAGTCAATATTTTTCATAGACTCTGATCTGTCGGCTAAATCCTTGCTTACCAAGTAGTGCGGATCAAGAATATACTTGGAAATCATCAATCATGTCGGCCAAACATAATTTATGCCTTCATAACCTTTACCAACATCAGTAACACATCCGGAATAATATTTGATGTTCTGCCAGTCAGTTCTTCCTCTGTTCACACTATCACTTGGGAACCTGACACTCAAGCATTCATATCTCTTTATCCTTTCCACACCGAAGGCTCAAACCTTGGAATCTATCAGTTAAGATACTCCTCTTAACTTTCCCAAATCTGCACTTCACTGAGATACTTTTGCTGAGAGATCCAGACCTGTCTGTCGGACCTTACTGACTGCTCTGTTCTTGTTTACCAGACCACAACATTCTTCACTCTGACTTCCGGTATAGACATACCATGTCCTGTGGATGTGTGGGATGAACTTTGTTGCCATCAATGACAACATTCATGAATCCATATAGTGTCTCTTGCCAACAATCTTCCCCTTTGGCATTGATGGCAACACTTAGTGAAAAATGACTAAGTGTTTACACTATGCTCCCCCTTGGCTAATGCTCTATTTTTATATATATTTTCTGGAGCTCCCCCTTAGTTGGATTCCTCATTTTTCACTGCTCTTCACTCCCCCTTTGACATCAATGGCAAAGGGTAAGGTCCGCATATCAAAACTTTCAAAAATTCAACTATACTTAGCCGCATAAGTATATACATATGGCATACTTACATATACTGAAGTATGTCTGCAAAAGTTGTCTTCAATTGAATAAATTCTGTAGCCCAACTTTGCTTCATTCTGTCCAAAATTGAAATATGACCACTCAATAGGAACACAAAATCTTCTACCCTCTTAAGATCTGTTGGATCATTCGTTCAAGCGGTAGTCTGAGCATCACTTAAGGCCTCATGCATGGCCTCTAACTTAGGGATAATGATCCTTCTAAGTTCACCCATCCGGCTAATTATGTTCTTTCGTTCCTTCTCAAAATTCTTTATTGCATTTGTGACTGCAATAGTCTGACACTCTTGATTTACTATGGAGGATGAGAGAGGATCAAAACTTTGAGACAGACTTAATAGTTTATCCTCTTGTTCTTTTACTTTCCTCTCAATATCTTTGGTCATTGTGGGCCAAGATAAGCAAAATTTGTACATATTTCTGCCATCTTTAAGAGCATTTTCCAAGCTCTTTATCCCAATATCCATAACTCTCCTATCATTTGTTATCAGACCCTGTACTTCAGAGAATCTCTTATCCAAAAACTCCTTTCGGACCTTTTCTTCAGCTGACTTTTCTAGAGAATCAAAATGTCTGCTAACACTGTTGACTAGAGTTTTGAGATTACCGAAGGAAGAGGCTATGGGATCCTTTTGAAAAGATGGCATGATCTTTTCCAACATTCCGGATGCTGCCTCTATAAGCTCACAGTCTTCCATGTGAGATTTCAGTAGTTTCTCTTTGACCTTCACATTTGTAAATGAAGCTATTTTCATTGTTTGCACCAGAGATAGAGAGTCAAAATTTAATGGCCCTTTTAATAGTTCCGGTTCATCAATCTCCATAGTTGCTTTTGTCAAAAAGTCCTTAACTGATTCTGTAGTGTCTCTTGCCAGAGACAGCTTTTTCTTTTCTTCTGCAGTCACAGAACTATCTTTTGGAGCTTTCTCCCCTTCCACAACCTTTGTACTGATATCTTCTTTTCCCTTCACCTCTGCTTCTTTCTCCTTTATTCCTTCTTCTCCTTTGGATCCAGAGTCAACAGGGGAACTTGGAGGAGTGATGTTGGTCTGTTCATGGGTCACCTCTTCCGGAGCAGAGGATTCCAAGTCCTTAGCTGTTTCTGCACCGGTATTCATTACCTCTTCTGTTATTTTCTTAGTAGACTCTTCTGCAACACTTGTGGTAGAGGGGTCAAAACCCAAGTCCTCTATAATAGGAAGATAAATCTTTTGAAGGCCTTCCAGAGGATCTCTTCTGTGTCCTTGGCTACCTTGTCAATCTCACCAATCATAAGTTGATTCATCCTTGCTTTGCTTCTGAACTCATCCTTACAATCTTTGAATACCATATTCATTGTCTTGGGTTCGATTGAAGGATATAGCTGAATTGCTAACTGTTCCCAGATTTCTAGGTCTTTGGCTTGGGCATTGTTCTTTCTTATTTCTAGTTCCTTCTCCAAGCTTTTGGGGATCAGAGATATAATTTCAATGAATGCTTTGTTGTAGATATTTAGGTACCTGACTGTGGCATCTTGCAATATCTTCTGATCTGCTTCACCATAATCATCATAGAACTCAACCATTGGCTGAAGATTTCCATCCACTGTGACTGATTTGATTAAGTCATCAATGTGAAGAGTGGGTTTTTCAACATATTCCTCTATCTTTTCTTCTTACTTCTATCCAGTAGAGGGTTGACCGAATGTTTTCTTCTTTTTCTTCATTTTCCTGATTTCTTCATCAGATTCAGTCTCCTCTTCATCCCTTTGACTTGCATAAGCTCTTGTAGCTTTTGTCTTTGTTCTTTTCTCTCCTTTGCCGGATGATTGTGCTTCCAGTTCTGATGTCCTTGAGCCTTTGGTAGTGGTAGGTGTAGATCTCTTTGATGATCTGGTCCAGGTGGAGGGTTTTGCCGGAGCACTTTCCTCATTTTTCTTTTCTGCCTTCTTCTCTTCCTCAACCCTTTCCATCTTTTTCTTGTGGGCATCAAGTGCCTCCTTTGAGATGCCAAGGCCTTTGGCAACATTTTACTTCTTTTCTTACCTTCCTCTTGATCTCTGGTTGTCTGAGTTCCACATGAATCTTTACACTCAGCTCCTCAAAGGTTCCAAACCTTTCTGCCTTTGGATCCTTTGGCTGACTTAGCGTGTGTTGAACATGCAGCTCCACAATTTGTTCATCAACTTCATACCCCATGGGCATGATCCATACAGTTCTTGGTTCTACTGCCTCCATTAGGCACTGATCAGTCTCTACCATAAAACATACTGTCTTTGTATTTCTCAACAAGAGACTGGGGAATCCTTTCTCTTGCTTGCATCATGTTCTAAAAATTCTTGAAATATCCCCACAGGGCTATATTTCTTGCTTTAGCATCCCCAAGCCCATGCAAATAGTCTCTGATCTGAATTGCTACCGGTTTGTCATTTTGCCATACCCATCCATTTGATCCAGCAGCTCATTCATGAAGTAGAAAAATAGGCATAATATTAGTCCACCATATTTATAGGAGTTCTTCTTGTCCTTTTTGATCTTCTGTATGTTTTCCATTAATTGGCTCAAAAGAAGTTCACAGAGATCATATTCTACATTCTTTCTCAGCATCTCATAGGCAGTATATACTGTAGTTCCGGATACTGAATTCTCCCTACTGGAGTGATATATCTTGTATCCTATTATCATAGATGCAAACTTGATATCCGGGTCAGTAATATCTTCAATGGTCATTGCCCCCTTATCAAATTTTGATCCGGTGGCCTCAGTTACAATGTTGTTTTTGACAGATTTGAGGACAGGAATTCCTCTGGAGGAGTGTAAACTAGTTACTACCCTAATTGCTTCCTTGGTGATTTTGCAAGGTCTGTTAAGCCATAGAAAGTTGTCATGTACCCTACTCAACACATATCGGACCCATTCGTCTTCTTCAAAGTAGGGGAAATGAACGAACTGATCAAAATGTTTTTCCTGGATGCCCTTATATTCTGGTTTAAGCTCAAAAGCATCATCTATCAATTGTTTGTGATAGATATCTCTTAGTTTGAATTCCCCAAACTCTTCAACATTTGCGTGTATGTAAACCCTAATATCTTCTGTGTGCAAAACACCATGCAGAACACTAGAGAAGGCTCCTAGGGGATCTACCTCCAAGGATTTGTATGGATGCTTCTTAAATATGGGGCGAGGTCTATCAAAAATCTTTACTATATTTAGAGTAGCCATCATCAGGGAATCTTACTGAGAGATATCAAGAACGAAGAATACCTTTTATGCTATTTAGGGCACACGATGAAATCCAGATTGAGCTGTATGAGAAATCTTCTTGATCTTTGGGAGAGGTTGTTGCAGAGCTCCTTTTCTCTCTTCTTCGCATGTGAGTGTACAAATGATGAGCGAATGAACTCTTTTATTTCTGAGAAGCCCTAATTTTCATTCGGCAATAAATGCGCAACCTAATTCATTCCGGTTTGCCTTGTTTGTCTTATTCAGAGACAAAACCTTTCTGGATCACTGAGATAGATTTTGAAGTTATTCTAGGAGAGTAGTGATGATCTATCTTCCTTTCATTAGTCATTTGATCTATTTGCAGATCAAGACACCATAGTTTGAATCATACCAGACCGAACTTGTAGGGAATCTATTTTTACCAGAAGACCGTTTTACCAGAATAATTCTGGAAGGATTAGATTCTTCAAATCTTCTTGCAGATCTCTGAAATCTTTACCATACCCCTTTTAGATGTTTCTTGTATGAGCCCTTTTAATCCCCAGCTCTCCTTGTGCCAGTTCCGGCACCAATTGACTGGCTGGGGGAACAAGGTTTTCTTTGTGTCTCCCCCTGAGCTAGAGCTCACTTTTTAATTTCTGAAAGGAATATCAGCACCAGAGTCTGGTGCGGATCCATCCCCTACATTCTCTGTACTTTTCTTCACCCAAATCTTGTTCATCTCACTTTGAACTTCATCCGCATTTACTTTTTGTTTTCCCTTATCTTGATTCTGATTATAATATACTGGACCTCTTTTATCCTGATTCTTGCTTCTACAGAATTTTGCTATATGACCGGATCTATTGCAAATTTGGCAAACAACATTTCTTTGCATATTTGATTGATATCCTCTTGATCTACATTGATTAGCCATATGACCCATTCTATTGCATGCAAAGCATCTACCATTGAATGAATTGTTCATTTGCATATTTTTGCATTCATGAGATTTGTGACCATACCTTTTGCAGTTGAAGCACTGTCCGAAGAAGGATGTATTAGTCTGATTTATTCTCCTTATGTACTGATTAGCTTTATGACCAAAGTTATTGTAGTTGTGGCAGTATCCATTGAAGGATGGATATCTTTGAGCATTAGGCTGCCTTACCGAAGGACTTCTAGGCCTGTTCCTTGGATTTTCTGATCTAAAATTCTTCTAACCGGATTCGGAGCTTTCTCCTTTCTCATATCCCAAACCACACTTGTCATCTACCCTCTTTTGGCTTTGAAGAAGAACTTCAAGTTGGGCAGAACTTATCTTGAATTTCTCTTTATATTCATTTGCTGTTTGAAGATCCCTTTTGAGAGAGACAATTTGATCCTTAAGTTTTTCTTCATTATCTTTAGCATCTTCAAGATCAAATTCAAGATGTCTGATAATTCTATCCATCTTGTGGAAATCTTCTGATTTCTCCTTAAGAGATTGTCTTAGATTATCTTCAGTTTTTCTTTTCTCTTCAGTTTCTTGGGTAAACTTTATAACTCCTAATTCCATTTCATGTCTTACCATAATGATTTCTTTTGATAACTTTTCACATAACTTGGTTTTCTCCTTCAGATCTTCATTTGCATCATTTGCTTCACCTTGACTTGCCAATTGCTGAAGTAGCTCCTTTCTCTTTTTCATAAAGAGACTTAATTTGTCTTTTAGTTCTCTCATGAAATCATCAGCCTGTTTGAGTCTTTCCTTTAATTCATTGACTTCAGAGTTTGACTGCTCAAGATCATCAAGGGTAGTCTTGAGTTGCTCCCTTAAACCATATGCATCCATTTGGATTCCCAGATCTTCCTCAAGCTGTTAGACTCTGTTTTAGGAGGAACTTGGCTCTGATACCAATTGTTGATAACTAAGAGGGGGGTGAATCAGTTATCTTAATTATTTCTGCTTTCTGAACTTTCTTAGTAATTAGTGCAGCATCAATTCAAACAAGCAAACATAACCATGAAATATAAATACACATGACACAATATTTTTGACATGGAAACCCTATTAAGGGAGAAAACCACGGGGTGATTAACCCAAGATTGTATTCTCTGTTAGAAGAATGGAAGTACAAAATGGCACTTGCCAATTAGGGCTCATTGCCCGAGCACACTGCTCACAAGAGGCACACTGCCTACAAGAGACACACTGTCTACAATTTATAAAGAGTGTAATACAATACTTGAACTGATAAGGAGCATAAACATATGCTGGAGTTCAGTTCCAGTTAGGCTCTGTATACTGATCTGCTGCACTTCATCTTTCTTCTTCTTTTATGTTGCTCTTCTTTCACATACTATATCTTCCTTTCTGCTTTTATTCAGCTCTACTGCTTTTCTTCACACATAACTTACAAAAACAACACACCTCATAACTAAATCCATCTTGTATATATATCCGCACAAGTGATTTCATCACTTTTCTAGTCAGCACCTGGAATAGTCAATATTTTTCATAAACTCTGATCTGTCAGCTGAATCCTTGCTTACCAAGTAGTGCGGATCAAGAATATACTTGGAAATCATCAATCATGTTGGCCAAACATAATTTATGCCTTCATAACCTTTACCAACATCAGTAACACATCCAGAATAATGTCTGATGTTCTGCCAGTCAGTTCTTCCTCTGTTCACACTGTCACTTGGGAACCCGACACTCAAGCATTCATATCTCTTTATCCTTTCCACACCGGAGGCTCAAACCTTGGAATCTATCAATCAAGATACTCCTCTTGACTTCCCCAAATCCGTACTTCACTGAGATACTTCTGCTGAGAGATCCGGACATGTCTGTCGGACCTTACTGACTGCTCTATTCTTGTTTACCGGACCACAACATTCTTCACTCTGACTTCCGGTATAGACATACCATGTACTGCGGATGTGTGGGATGAACTTTGTTGCCATCAATGACAACATTAATGAATCCATATAGTGTCTCTTGCCAACAAGAGGTTGAGCGTTTGACCCACTCATCCTCTCCCTCCCATGCTTCTATTTTCGTCACTTTACTTCAGGGTGAAGTTAAAGTGACCAAATGGAAGTTTACCTAGGGTTACACAAGCCAAAAAGTCCCTAGACCCAAGGGGTACAACCTAGGGTCAAGTTTAGCCCATTTTGAGCACCAAGGGTTGAGTTAAAGCACATGAAAAGGGGTTTCAAAAATTCATAACTAAAAAATGAAATTCAAAAGACACTATTCTTACAACACCAATTAGAATTCAAAATAAAAGAGGGGTAGACTTAGCCTGACCAACAACATGCAACAACATTACAGAAATTCATCATACACATAGTTGATCTTGGTTCCTCGTGGAACTAGATCGGCTTCACAATGGAAAACAACACCGTGTGTGGGATGATCTTCGAATTTCTGTGGCTTCGTTAGAAATACCTACACACTCAAATGAAATGTCAATTCCACATGTATATAATAGCCAAAGCAAATTGAAACATACACTCACATACAACATCACATATCCATATAAGCATCAAGGAAGTCACATTACAATTAGATTCTAAATTCTGCATTTCAAACATCCATTCCCAAAATTGAATCACATAACAATTTTCTAACTAACACCACATGAATAGTTTCCCAATAACATCATAATATAAACCATATGTCTAACATCATCAGTGAATCAATATCCAAGTCTAAACACATCGTAAGCATGCTAAGCATAACAAATCCACATACAGCATAAAGTCTAATAGTCCAGAGATTCAGAATCAACAGTCCCACAAGTATAAATGTATCACCAACAGTAAAATAAATAGTCCAATATAAGGGAATGAAAAAGTAGGCCTCACAGGGGCTCTTCTACATCTTGCTGCTCTTCTTCTACATTTTCAAATTCCTCTATGTCAACATTCATCTTTTCTGCACCTAGATCCTCAGTATTTGAACCTTCTGCAACCTCTTTTGCTTTCCCTCCTTTGGAAAAAAACTTAATCCACGGCTTTGATACCTTGGATGAAGAAGGAGCATTACATTTGTTCTTGGTCCTGTTCTCAACCTTCTTCCCTATTTGTTCCTGAACTTCAATTTTAGATCCAGTAAGAAATTCCTTCAAACTAATTCCTTTACTCTGCAGTTCCATATATTGGTGTTGGCCAATATGGGCTAAAATCCTTTTCTAATGGAAGTTTCCTCCTAAACTGACCATTTGATTTCCGGTAAGGGTGAGGCTTCAATATTTTCAGTATTGTATGTAGGATCTAAAACATCCCCCTCATCCTGCATGCTATCAGGAATATCAGCCAACCTAAGTTCTTCTATTTGACTCAAATGAAGCCTGTAGTAATCCAACTTGCGAATCTCATTTTGAGTCCTCAAGTCGGCCCAAACATCCTCTACCATAGGAACATGGAACACTAATTTTCTTTTGATTTTTTCCTGTACCCTGCGAAAATCAAAATTACTCCTCTTTTTAAATTGCTTCATAGTCACAAGCTGCATTTCAGTTTCAATTGCTTTAGCTTTGGTAGCAGATTGAACTGAATATCTTCCTATTTCCATAGGAAACTTAATTCCAGAATTTTTCAATTCCATCTGCTTATTATGAACCACAATCAATTGTCTACATAACTCCATTAGAACCATCTTGTCACTCAGATACTGAGGTAACATGTATGGATAACCTGGGTAATATCCAACTCTTAGATATGTAAAAGTAGGGAATTGCAAGAATAAACAACCAAAAGAATTCACAACCTCCCATGCCTCATCAGACACCCTCTTCTGCTCCAACTCATTATTCCACAAACACATGAAGACTGAAAAGAAAGCATCATTCACCCTCCTGAAATGGTGAATAGATCCTTTGAGAGTTATTTGAGGATAGTATTGAAAAACTGGCACAACTCTCCGATCCCCATCTTGAGTTAAACCTGGAAACATCCTCATTGATGCAAAAACATATACCAGATAGGAGGTCATATAAAACTTGAAAGTAGTATTGACCTTCAGTAGTTGTTCGTGCAAAGCATTGCTGATTTGTTCTCCCCAAAATATTTTCTATTGCCCCTTAAGAATGACTCTTATGTATAAATACATCCACTCATGGAATGTAGAAGTAGGAAGACCTTTGACTCTACTCAACAAAGTAATTAAATCACTAACTTCCTTCACAAAGTCACTCCTTGGAAGTCCTTTGGGTCATTTGGATAGGTTTGTTTGAGGAGTTTTAAACCATTTATTATTAATATGCCTCTTTGCAGATTTAACATCATAATCAAAATCTTGTTGACCTTTGGCAAAGTCAATTTCTCCAACATTCTCAACAGGTGGGCACATGAATACCTTATCTAAGAATTTTGCATCTAGCCTCATGATAATGTTTCCATTGGCATCCACCACAGTTCTAGTGTCTTTGTCATAATGACTAGCCACTTGAAGAACAAACTCTAGATTGTGAGTTGCAACTAGAAAAGAGGCCACCAAGTGTATATTACTGTCAATGATCTTTTGCATATAGCGAGGAGGGTTAGCTTGCTTGTTCCTCTCCACAAATTCTACCATATCAACATGGCCTATTTCTATATCTCTGATCTCATCAACATTTGACTGAACTGAAGTAATAGGGAAAACCCCTTGATACTTATACTTCATCATTTTAGCCTTGGACGGAGACGGCTCAGACATTGGCTTTGAATATTTCACTGGATGTAATGTGGAACACATCTGCTACTTGAAGGAACAACAAAGGTTCATGATCTTGTAATTAGGAGAAAAATTGGCATTATAGGGAAACTGCATAATAATGATCATGTTCATAGGGGTGAGCTTAAAATGGCTCAAGAGCGAGCAAGTTAAAAAATTAGGCGAAAGCGGGTCAAAGGTATTACTTTTCAAAAAATTCCCAGTGTTAGGAAAATTTTAGGGAGTCATGCATGGGCAGTTGAAATGACCACTCCTGCATTTAGGTATACTGCATTTTGGTGTATGGGTGGCTAGAATAGCTACTTCTGCATGTAGGCAGGTTTGTTTACAGAAGGGGTGAAACGACGGTCAAAATAATTGCTTTTGCATATGTGAAGATAGGTGAACTTACGTGTGTGAGTGGTCAAAATGACCGCTCTTACATGTAGTTTCATATGTAAGCTTTTAAAGTGCATCGGCGGTCAAAACAACCACTCATGCATTTAGGTCGTATTTATTTTGTCGTGCATAGTCAGGGTTTATGACCGACTATGCATGTGAGTAGATAAGGCAAAAGTCAAAATGTGTTCAAGCGGGTGCTTTTACCACTCTTACGTATGGTATAAACTCAACTTTGTATGTAGGGGCAGCAATTTTTGTTGCCCTTACACTTAGGGTAGCACAAAAGAAAACAAAGGCAAGGGAAAGTGAAGACAACATGTATGGGTGGTCAAAATGATGACTCATACACTTAAAGGAATAAACAAGTCATGTACGTGGTCGGCAGGACCAACTGATCTTGCAAATGACAGATTTTTTAGGAAGAAAAATGACAATGCTAAGGTTTTACAAACAGGGAAAAATTCCCATGTCATCATTAACCAAATATAACAACAAACTATTACTGAAGACACATGAACGAACAACTCAAAAATAGAAAGCCCTAGATTTCAAAGCACATTAATTCATTACATAGCAAAGGATTCTAAGATCCTTTGAAATCAAAATACAAATCAGGAATAAAAATGTTCAAACCTTAACACCTGTAACAAAAGGAAGATAAAGAAATATACATCAATAAAAACCCTTACCTGGAGAAAGACGATGATGGTGACGCAAACCCTAGGCAAGATTCATTCTTTTACGCAATCAAAATCTCTCTTTGAGGGAAAATTTGCAAGTAAAAGAGGGCTTAGAAAAAAAAATAGAATAACTTGGTGATTACAAATGTTCTTAAAAGGATTAAAACATAAAAAGGTTTTGAAATTCAAACTTGTCATGCATTAATTGCACACGAGTTAGAATTGAAGTTGCCAAAAAATGCAAAGGGGGGGTTTAAAACCGCTTTCACATGTTGCTTACACAATGTGTATGGGTGGCGATTTTCACCGCCCTTACATGTCAAAATAGATAAACATGCATGAACGAAGAAATTGACCGCTCAAACACTTAAGAAAACAAGTCACATGCATTGTTGGGGGTTTTGGCTGACTTTGCATGTGAACTACTAAAAACTTTCTAACACCCTAAAAAGTTCAAAAATGATATTTTGACAAGCTTATAGCTAATCAAATTTCATAAACTTTGAGCAGTCAACCTGGGGACATGTTCCAAGACATCCTTAGGGTTCAGAGGACTATGCATGAGATCAAGGAGATATGCCTCGAAATGCGTACCTAGTGTGTAGGCTATAAAACAAACAAGTTTTGTAGGAGTCGTCCTACAAAATGAGCACAACTAATTTTGAGGACAACAACTGGCTCTAATTGGGGAGCTTCCTTCGATTGTTCTTTGAAACAATCAAAGGGAGAAGATATCCAGTCTCTAAGTGCCTTCATCCATGCCATTGGGCCATAGAGTCAAGTGAACAAAACAAAAGACACAAAAAGACTAAAAATGAAAAAGAAATACACAAACTGTACAAATATACAAGTGAACTTATCTGGCGCTTCATGGATTGAAAAGTTTCAAATGTTGTCCTCTATGTGGCAACAAGAATGGTGTTCCATCTTGATATTCCAACAAGAAGCTATTTTCACCATAGAACTGGTGAATGACAAACGAGCCTCTCCATAGGGAATCAAATTTCCCATGCATTCCCTTTAGCTCTCTCCTCTTGTCCCACAACAAGACTTGATCCCCAATCTAAAAATCTCTAGCCTTTTCTTTCTTATCAAACAACCTCTTAACCTAACTTTGATGTTCAGCTATACAGTCCACCACCATAACTTGCTGCTCCTCAAGTTTAGAAAGATACATTATGCGTTTATCAATAGAACTTTCAAAAGTTCCATCTTCAACCGCCTTTGCCAACTTCAAAGCTAGCAATTCCAAGGTGATTGGTATCTCTGCATTCAAACCATATAACAGTTGAAATGGTGACATACCAATAGCCCTCTTTGGAGTAATTCTATCTGCCCATAAAGCATCAAACAATGCATTATGCCATGTTCTCTGATTATCATCTACCAGGTTCCTGATAATAGTAACCAGATTCTTATAACTTGATTATGCTTGACCATTCCCTTGCAGATAATAATCAGATGAATGTGAAAGAATAATCCCATATTCAAAGCAAAAACTAGTAATCTCATTGGGAGAAAAACATGTAGCAATATCTGTCACAATCTTGTTTGGAACACCAAATCGGGATATGATATTTTCTTTGAGGAACTTACACACCACTTTAGAAGCAGCATGCTTAACTGGTATAGCTTCCACCCACTTGGTGAAATAATCAGTTGCAGTAAGAACATAACTATGTCTCGCACTTGATGGTGGGTTCATAGCGCCAATGAAGTTGATGCCCCACTACTGAAATGGTTCTTCAATTACAACTGGTTTCAATGGTAGTGCAACCAACTTTGGTCTACCCACAAACTGCTGACAAAGTCCACACTTACTCACCTAGTCATATGCATCCTAAAAAAGTGTGGGCCAATAATACCTGGCTCTCAAAATCTTGTGAGCCATTACTGGTGCTAAAAAGTGTCCTCCACATGCCAAATTATGGAAAGACTCCAATAACTTCCTTTGTTGTGCTTTATCGACACAATGGAGGAAAACTCCATCAAGACTTCTCTTGTACAAACCATTATCCCATAAGACAAAGTTCGCAGGCTTGAGCTTGATAGTCCATTTTTCTTTGTAGGACAAATGAGTAGGGCACTCACCATATGTGAGAAAATAAGCGATATTGGAATACCACTCATCAATTGTAGTAACAAAAAGGACAGTTGGAACATCTTCGATCTCTGTCTCTTCATCACCTGTTTCCTTTGGAACATTATGACACAAACCTCTCCCACACACAAGCTTGGTGGGTTTAATGTCAAGGTCAAATTCTTGAATCTTGGCAATCCAATTGCCTCTCTTAGTCCCAAACTCTTGTTGAGTCAAGATTGATTTTACTGTTGTATCTAGCACCAAAGCAACAATATGTGAGTTTCATATGTAAAATCTAAATTGTTTCACAGCCTTTACTACAACATAAGCATGTTTCTCCATGTTAGAATACTTGAGTTCACAAGCTTTTAATGGACAACTCACAAATTAAATTGGAGATGCTACACCTTCCTCATTCTGCTAAACCAAAATTGCTAACAATGTATGCTCTGAAGCATAACTATACATAATGAAATTTTTGTTATAATTAGGACATACCAAAACTAGAGCATGGGCTATGGCTTTGTTTATGTCCTCAAAAGCTGCTTTACCTTCCGTGCTCCAATGGAAAGTGGTCTTACCTTTCATCATATTAATAATATGACGAGTCTTCTCTGCGAACTCTGGAATGAACCTTCGTAGGAAATTTACTTTCCCGAAGAAAGAATGAACAACTATCTTACTTGTAGGAAAAGTAAGACCTTGGATGGATTTGACCCTTTCAGAGTCAATCTTAGTACCTTCTTTTGACACAATGTGACCAAGAAGTTTACCTTCTGTAACCCCAAAAACTGACTTCTTCGGGTTAAGAGAAATACCATTCTGGCAACATCGTTCCAAAAATTGCCGTAATTGGTAAACATGATTTTAACGTTTCTTGGAGAAAATAGTCAAATCATCAAGGTATACCACAATAAACTTACCCATTTCATCTCTGAATGCCAAGTCCATTGGTCTCTGGAAAGTAGCGCCAGCGTTGATCAACCCAAATGGCATTCTGTGATATGCAAAAGTGCCCCATGGAGTCGTGAAAGAGATTTTGTACTGATCCACTTCACTGACCACTACTTGATTGTAGCCTGAGAAACCATCCAACATAGATAGCATCTTTGAACTAGTTATTGTTTGTAACACTTGATCCATTATGGGCAAAGGGTAGTTATCTTTCAAGGAAGATTGATTTAGATTCCTAAAATCTACACAGATATGGATCTCTCCATTCTTCCTTACAGGAATAATGTTTGCAATCCAAGTTGAATAATGAATAGGGAAAATTATCCTAGCATTCAACATCTTTTGAATCTCGACAAGGATGGTACCTGATATTTTAGGATTATACTACCTCTGTTCTGTTTATGAGGCAATGATCCCACCTTAAGTGGAATCTCATGTTGATCTCTTGTGGTCTGATGGACTTCAAGTCATCATACGAATATGCTAGCACATCAATGTAGTGGCATAGAAGTGTTGTGAACTTGAACTTTTCATCATCAGTGCAACATTTCCCAAAATTGACCATTTTAGGATCTGCTTCTGTATTCAGGTTCACTTGTTCAAATTCCATTGACGAACTTGAATCAAGTTGCTGCTTTTGCTTGATATAACAATCATGTTTATCAAATAGTTTTTCAAGGGAAACTAAACCTTTTAAAATTTTATTTCCTTTCAATTGAAGAAACTCTTCGCCAATCTCTGAGTTTACTTCAGAAACATATTCCCGAGGTGGAGAATCACTCCCCTCAAAGTAAAGTTCATCAAAGCTATCTGTCGTCTCTAGGAAAGCTGTAATTTGATTATCACCATTAAAAACTTGCCAATAGTCAACATTATCAGGTACACTTGGCCGAAAGACCAACTCAATAGTATATTTATCACCCTTAAAATCCTTATGCAGGACCATAAGGGTAGCTGATATGGCCAATGAGTTAGATTTGTCATTATACTCTCTAGGAACAACAGAAATATCAAATGCATCAAATTTATCAATGCAATCCCATACCCGATTTCGGTAATCCTTTAACCTTTCATTTTTTTCTGGTATAGATTTATTACCTGAAAAACAATCAGCTCCACATCTCCTTGTGCATGAAGATTTCTGATTCCCTTTGTAGAAGCAACCTCCATTCTGAGTAGCAAAGATTCGTACTTGGAAGTATTGTTGGTATTGTTAAACTGTAGCTTATATGAAAAAGGGAAAATATCACCTTGAGGAGATATCAGGACTACTCCAGCTCCTGATCTTGTGGAAGAACAACTATCATCAAATTCCAAAGTCCAAATATCATTTGAACTTTCTAGTTTGATATCTCTATGATCAACAGACTCTTCACCCGGAGAAGAAGAAGAATCTTTCATCATCAAACTTTCATCAGAACAATCATCTGATGAACTATCATTTGACAAACTAGAAGGATATTTTGTAGTAAGGAAATAGTTACCTAAACCTAAAGATTCAAATAAAATTTGAGCTTTTGGGTCTTCAGATTGAGTGACAATATATTTTGCTTCCCTTTCAGGAAGCAATCTTTGCATGACACCCTTGACGGGTATCCTTGCCTCAGATAAATCCATATTAAGTTCTCCTCCTACATCTTTACAGAAGTTTCATCCCAGTAAAATACCATATGAAGCCTGGACATCAACAACTAGGACAATCATCTTTATTCTTTTCTCCAAAAAAGCAGCGAATGCGAACTACACATCCTTAATCTGGCCTAACAAAGGCACCTGTTTGTTTTCCATGGAGAAGCAGCTTCCAAAGGTCTTTGTTAGAGTCAATCCTAGAGCATCTGCTACCTTGGCGGGCATAACATTATCAGAAGCTCCCAAATCTATGACATAATTACTGAGTTTGTGACCATTAACTAACAAAGCAACATAGAAAGGTTCAATTTTCCATGTAGAGGTAAGAGGAGTGGTAACTAGGTTATTCTGAGTAGACCTAGTCTTTGAGGGGTCAAGAATAGTGTTGGAATTATCTTGCCCTATAGAGGCAGTCTTATTTTTAACAAGTTTGGCTAACCTTTCAAATTGGTTGGGGTTAGCTTGTAAATATTCTACCTCAAACATTTGAATTTTGGTTTTCCTTGCATGGTCAATTATATCAAAAAGCTGAAATGAATTGGACATAGAAGTAGGAAAACTTTCATTCTAAGGTCTCATTGTGGAAGTACTGGTTTGAGGAATGGCAACAGAAGAAGTAGGAGCATTAAATGAACTTACTTGTTTTTGACCAACTGGATCCCTTGATTGAAAAGGTAAAGGAGTTCCTCACTTAGCAATAGAAATTATAGGTTGAGGATCCTCTTTAGATTTACCTTTATCAGTCACTTGCTGGTTTAACTGATTTTGAGATCTAGTGAAAATGACATATGCTCCACTATATGCATCTTCTTGTCTTTCTGCCTCATCCTGATAATTCAGGAACCCAATGTTCGAGTCGCCAGTAAATTCTTCTTCTCCTTCCATAAAGAGATTGGCATTTTCTTCCTAATCCAAGTCAGGTTGTGGAAAATTTTCATGCGTAGCTTCATAGTAGCCAACTGCTGAGTTGACTGGTGGTGCTTCTATGGCAAGCCTCCCTTGTGTTGGCAGAAGCCTATTTTGCCCTTGGTTTTTAGCAGCATTGCCCTAATATTGAGCATTAGGAAATGTTCTCCTTGGTATATCCCTATAGGAAGGAATGGATACACCTTGAGACATCTATTTCTTCAAAGCTAACAATTTGTTAGCTAATTTTTACACCATGGGATCCGTGGTACTGGTAGAAGGTACTTCATTAGAGGGCTGTCCTCTATTTCTGTTAGTGTCTTTTCTAATCTTACTCGCAAGAATGAGATCATCTTTAATTTCTGTTGCAAGATTTTGAGCCGCTATCAAATCTGCTGGATTTGCCCACCTCAAAAGAAAACTCACCTCTGGTAGCTGAGTATTTATAAAGAAAGACTTTTTATTCTCATCTGTAGGCTGAGCATTGGTAGGAATCTTGTTAGTCAACTTGTTGAACTTAGCAATAAATTCCTGCATTGGTTCTTACGGTTCTTTTCTCATCTAAGCTAACTGAGCTAACAGTGCATGTGCATCTTTGGCAAGTTTGAACCTTGCCAAACTTAGTTTTAAGAGTATCCCACCCAGTAATAGTTTGGGCTGGAAGATGGTAGAACCAATCTGCAACGACACCTTGAAGTGTCTCCACAAAAGTCTCACAGATACATTCTCGTACTCCACCCCTAGCACACTAGACACTATGCAAAAAGTCACAATGTGTTCATCAGGATGAACTTTCCCATCACCATAGAATTTTGGAAAATTCTTTCTTGAACTACGAGGTAGTTCATGCAATGGCGGTGTCAAATTCAAGGGTCCAAAAGAATTACCCCAAGGGCCTTGAGCTTCCATTGTACGCTGGTTGAAAGGCAGGATAACAAACCTTCAAGGAATCTGAGTAGATAGTACTTTGTTAGTATTTGCACTGGAAGCTTCACTTGGTATAGGAGACCTGGTATTGGTAGGAGGGAAACTCCTTGTACGCTAAAGTTGTGGTATTGGAGGAAAAAGACCAAAATTATTTTGCTGCATTAACTCAAACACAGGGTCAATAATTCCTTGGGCTCTCTTACTTTTTGTATACCTTGAGTCTGCCGGAATGTAATATACTTAACAAAGATAAAAGCTTGAACAAACTTATTTCAAGCGATGAGGCCGGAATGCTTCAACTCAAAGCATGAGGCTCTAAGTTGCGCGTTGGTCCCTAGTAGAGTTGCCAAAAAACTGTTGGGTGAATATTTTATCGTTAACTCACTAACGACGAAATGGTTATATCAACCACAGCTATGATGAGACAAAGTCTCTCCTCTCAACAAGGGGAGGTTCCCTTTATCACAAAGTAAACTATTCTTGTACTAAATTTATGTAGATGATGGTTTCATATCACAATATATATATATATATATATATATATATATATATATATATATATATATATTTTTTTTTTTTTAATTTCAGAATATGTGTTCTTTCTCCACAACAATAGCTTTCACAAAAGAAATATAAAATACCAGGAAGCTCACGGAAACCCAAAGTTTTTCATAACTCATTCCACTTGAATAACAATTAACTGATTTGAAACAAAATGAAGTGCAAAGTCTTCACCTTATATCAACTATGAAATATAACCACGTTGAAGACAACAATTGACAACACAAAGTCTGTAATAGCCACGTTCTAAAAACATAGTAAAATCGAGAATTTACCATAGAGTAATTCAAGAAGGTAAAAATGAGATAGAAAATTCTTCTTTTATTTAACATATAATCAAGTAACAACAAATTGCAAGATTTCTATCCTGAAATAAGGAACATAATATAATATACAAAAATGACATTTTGTCTTTACAATTACAAATATCTGCAATAGATAAAGTTTTACATAGTCTCAATAAACACAAGTCTCAAAGATATACTACATCCAGAAATCTGACATCTTTATCACAAGCCTCGGCATGTCTTCTACTAGAGAGAGAGAGTATCTTTCCAGTGATTTACCTCCATCCACAGACCGACGGTCTCCCACACATCTTCCACATAGGAAATGGCCCTACCCTTCACGAGGAATATAGACCAAAAGTGACTAGTGGTAATTTGCCTTCTGAGTACATAGTGTTGTATCCTACACAACTCTATCAATCATACAACTTTAGATACCATCTAGCTAAGTATGATTTCCGATAGACTGTGCAATCCAGATACAGTGAACCGACAATGCATGCAAAGACATATGCATTACTATGGCCATAGTTTCAATATAAATTGACGTTCGCAATGAACGTTGTTGTAATATTCACCCACCCCAACTCAACTTGGATACTATCATATTCCTACAGTTTGACTTGGTCGATTATGTATAACTATGTAGTCCTGACAATTTCAATATTTTAGTCTTCCCGACCTAGACAAGTTTACATTCACTGTCTATATTCCATAGACCTTATCGACTACCTTTCTTTACGAGGATTCTCATTGCATCATTGCAATACCCGAGATCCAAGACTTATCATTTCATAAGAATTTTAAATCGATTTATAATGACTAAGATGGTTACCTTACCCAAGTTAAGCATCATAGTCTAGGAAATTATTTCCTTTCTTACAAGTAAGAATAAATAAACATAGATAGGGTACTTGTCCCTTCAATCACAATCTATATAATGATCACAATGATTTAATATAAATAATTACCTTATTTGGTCAAGTTAAGGTTTAACTAAAGAGTTTTATCTAACACAAATCTAGTCTTTCTGACTTAGGTGGATTCACAAGACACTGTCATTGCTCCATAGACCTTATGGAATGGCTATCTATTCTTGGGTATCTCTTTGCATCATTGCAACATTTGAGATTCATCACTTATCGACAAGTAATAGATAAGAGAAGTTGTGACTAAAACGGTATAATAAACATTATGTTTGACTAACCATTTAATAGTACCTCTTGCATGCTTGCAAAACCTGAGGCTTATGACTTATATCTCAAGTCAACTTGTAACCAAACAAATAGGTTTCTGTACCTAAGATTAAATATTATTGACTACTAACAAATCTCTTTTCAATAAGATAAATATGAACATTTATTATTTAGGGTTCTCGACCCTTCAATGTCTACCCCCATAAAATAACTAAAACGGGTTATAACCATAAAGGTGTCATCAAATAATCTTTAACCCTTCTAGGTTAAACTAGGGTTTTATTTTACCCTTGAATAATCCATTATATCACAATAACCCTATCTCATAACTTCAAGACTGAGGTTTATAAACGACCTTTGGTTTAACTAAACCAAGGTTAAGAATACTATAGTTCTTATAAAGATAATAACTCCTATACAAAAGGAATATGAATACTTTCAACTTACCTTCACGTGATGTCATTGACCATCACTTCTTATATACTCATAAATTATTCTATACAAAGTCATTTCTAGATAGATTTAGTCTATTCCATTATAATGGTTTACTATAACGCTATACTCATCAAGAATAATAGAATAGACATTAAAGATGGTCCTATGACATTTATCCTATTTTCCAAACTATCCCTAGTTCTTCTACCACTCAATAGGTTTTACCATAGTTATCATTGATCATCAAGAATCTAAGTTCTTTTGATAAGGAAACATTTTTGACAAATGTATAGGAATTAAACCAAGAATGGTTTCGAAATGAGTCAAGATTATTATCTAAAATCTGATATGATATCATAATGTTCAAAGACTACTCAAGTTGTTGTCAACCTAGTTTTAATGTCTATAATGTGTTCCACATACCCAAAAAATTTACATGTCTAATGAAGCATAATACACTTTTAAAATTGAATGTCTTTAGCTTAGTTATTAGCTATAATATCTTTAGTTATTCTAAAATACACATAGCAAGATATATCACCAAATCATGGTGACTAAAACAAGTTAAGAGACTCATGATAACTACAATATAGAAATCATCATAAAAGAACCCTAATTGGCCATACATTTGCAGTGACCTCACTGCTACTACAAAGTAGTCTAACATATAATAGCATTATGATAATGTATTAACTATTTTGGAACAAAGTCCTCTATAGTTTAGGCTTTAAACAACAAAAGAATGAATTTACAACAATTTCAAAGAGATTCCATCTAAGCTATTGAACTTTCCTAACTATCAAAATACCCAACGTAGGAAATACTATCTATTCAAATAGCTACAAATCTTACCAAGAAAGACAACAATACTCATCTATATATCAAAACAACTAAATGGATTCGGCCTTACTAAATTAGGTGTCAGCTTACAAGACATCTACAACGATTGTCTATTGATAGTAATCTAGAATACTATTCGAATAAGTATGATTATAACGTTGCAAGCTATCCAAAGGAAAAGAACCTAATAGGTGGCAACTTCAAGGGATAGATTGAGCTTGTTAGTTGAGATCTCCACAAGTCACCAATGGCCAAAGTTTCCTTTCTAACAAAAACTATGCTCTTCTGCACGTCGCCCACCGAGAAAAACCAAGACCAACAAATCAAACAAGCTTCAATAATGAATCGTCCTGACTCCCATAGACTCATTTTTTTTTAATACAACTCTCCCCACAACTCATTAATGAGTCTTTTTCATTATTACCACATATATCGACTAATAATCCAATCTACACGTATGGTTCCATGACTTGATAAGTTGCAACAAATCCCACTTAAGTCACAAAGGTTACAAATGTCAAAATATGAGGATCGCTCTCGTAAAGAGAAGGGAAAACGTGGTATAAAACACCACTACTTTTCTCAAAGAGGCCGACACCCTCATAAACACAGCTACTTGATCATTTAGTGATCACTTGAGTTATAAAAACCACTACCCAAGGTCGTTATGAACTCCTAAAAACATGCCTACGACTGCTCTTTGATTGAGCATTCGGTTTAATGGATTAAGTGGTATTAATCACCAATGCACTCAAAAGTATATACGATACTTAGTAAAAATGGTTTACCATGATGACAAGCTTACTTAGAAAAATGTGATTAATCATTTAAAACCACAAACAATTCCCGCCAAAAGAATTTACCAAACTAATAGTCAAACGAATAATAGTCTTAGACTACATATATAACTTCGTTCAAAAAAATATAATAATATTATGTTGAAAGGCTTATGAAAAATTTGAAAGGGTTGAGTTTGTCTCCCCTTCACAGACTCTCAATAAATCACGTCAACTTGACTTGATAAGATCGTCATTTGATGTTAAATATCGACAATAAAATACTAAGTGATTCAATAATAACAATGCAACCTTTTTACGACAATGACATCGTAATTTTTACGTTAAACATAAATGGTTACTATTCTTACTCAGACGATGTCATTTCAAATGACTATGTCAATACACAACGACTTGACTAGAAAAGATTCGAAAGATATCGACTACTTGTCAATTGGGTTCAAGAGTAAACTGACAAGACAAGACTTACCTCTTACGACACTGGTTCACATTTTCGTTAAACACTAATACTCGTTTGGCATATAATCACTCGTAACTTGAGGTCTATATCTCTCTCCTTGAAAGATACTCTCTCTCTTTTCTTCAAGAGTCATCTGAAAACCTGTAATCCTGTATCAAACTTGTAAACAACAAATTATGATCAGTGCATCACTATTCAAATAATAAACCAAATCTCATAATGCAATATTAAATCAACAATAATAAAATATTAATTTCCATAATTCCATATATGACATTCGATATAATCTATGTCTTTCCTCGACATTAATCTAAACATCATAATAGATTTACTTATGTCCAAGTAAAAGTAAAAAGTATAGCAAGACAAAAATTGGGGATGTAACTTATCCTTCCCCTAAAGATTCATCGTCCTCAAGATATAAAGTATCAAAATGCAACTAAAAAGCAAGTTCATTGTTTTCAATTGGTAACAACATTAAATAAATGAGGAAACTTTTAGTAAAATTCATGGTAATCCTCCCATGTAGCATTTTCCTTAGCATATTGATCCTATTGGACCTTGCACTGCAAGACCTCTATGTTGCACAAGCAGTGTTTGCAAACATCAGGCATTTAAGAAGCTCGATCATAGCCATTCCTAGGTTTTGTACTTGTAAAACATTCTTAGAATATAATATTCATATATTACATAAATATATTTTTCATATATAAATCACAAAAAGAATTATGCCTCCTAACAATAACTAGTAATAAATTGATTCTTGTAATCAATAGAATTGATAATCTTAAAAATTTAGAGGAGTCCTTTATACTTAGGAACTGGTTTGGAATACATTCCATACTTTATGAAACTTTTTTAGGGGTTTGACCCTCAAAAGAACTTTTCTTCTCTAACCAAGAATTGTCTTAGTGTACGCTTAACATTAACGTAACTTTTGATTTATTTATTAATGGTTTCCACCGATCTTTTCTGATTAGCTTAATCTGTTCGTCCATTTCGGACAACATTCCTGGACTAATGCTAATCCTATCTTCTAGCTTACTCAGCTTATAGGAATTCATCATCTTTTCTATCCAATGTTTCAATTCAAGCCATCTCAATAGCAAAAAGTTAGGTATTGTTAAAAATTTCACAAACTATAAGTAGTCTCCCCACTTATATTGCTAATCCATGCAATACATTTGCAACAAGTCTTCCAAAACTTGGTTAATTCTCTTAGTTTTCCCATCAGTTTTAGGATGATAAACTGTACTCATATTGTGTTTAGTCCTTAGCGCATAAAATAAAGTTTGCCAAAACCTTGATGTTACATGCGCATCTCTATATGAGATAATCTTTTCCAGGGAAGCCATGCAATCTAAACACCTCTTGCACAAATTTGTGAGCTAACACTGCTGCTCCATCAATCAAATTCCCTGGTATAAAATGTGCTACCTTTGTGAGTTTATTAGCCACAACTAAAATGGCATCGTGTCTATTCCTAGACATATGAAGACCTTGAACAAAATCTATACTAATAACTTGCCATTTCCACTCTGGCATATCATGCAGTACAACAATCCTATAGGGTGTTGATGCTCTTCTTTTACCCTCTGACATTCTAAACATCTTGCTACAAATCTTGCAACATCTTTCTTCATTCCTTTCTAGCATTAAAGAGGTGTTACCTCTGTTAGTAGTTGGTTACCCCTGGATGTCCTGGGTATGGTGTGGTATGAACTTAGATTTCCACACCAGTTTTCTTAATTCAATAGAATTAGAAACATATATTCTTCCTCTGAAACTCCATAATCTGTCAGACTCAAAATGAAACTTATCATACCTTGAATCTTTAGGATTTACCATAAGAGCTTGCTTGACTTGCTCATAATATTCACCACCTAATAAATTTTGCAACACTTAATCTTTAAGGTTTGCATGAATAGTGATAATTGAAGAAATATATCCCCTCCGACTCAGAGCATCAGCTACTCTGTTCTCTTTTAGTAGATCAATTGCCTCTTTAACATTTATTTGTCCACTCAAATCATTTCTCTTAACCATTGTAGAATCACTTGTACATGTTGGTAATGTTCTCCTTCATTCTTAGAGTAAATAAGTATATCTTCTAGAAAGGCTAGAACAAACTTGTCTAAACAATCTCTAAACAAATTGTTCATGAGATTTATGAGTACGACAGAGGTATTTGTAACTCCAAAAGGAAACATTGCAGACTCACAGTGCCCATTTCTTGTCTAAAAGTTATTTTATGGGTATCCTCATCCTTCAATCTTGATTGATGATATATTGATTGTCAATCAATCTTTGAAAACACTGCAGCTCCACATATCTAATCAAAGAGGTCATCAATACGTGGTGAAAGATATTTGTTCTTTATCATTGCTTTAATGAGCATACAATGCTAAACACACAATTGCAGAGTTACGTCCTTTTTCTTGACAATGATAACTAGTGCACCCCATGGTGAAATACTAGATCTAATCAAACCTTTAGCCAATAATTCTTGTTATGGGGCTTTTGATTCCATTAATTTTTGTAGTTGTCATCAAGGAAGGTACTTTTCTAGGTAACTTATTCCAAAACTCTAGGAGAAATAAAATTTTCAGTTGCTCCAATCGCCTGTTCCATCAAACTTTGGTGGAATGACTTTCTTCATATCTAGGATAGTTCTAAGGAAAGCCTATCCTTTGCTTCCTTTTAGGGTCTAAGGTTTCAAGATTTTCATTACTCACACTATATTCTTGGTGATTTTCCTTTCTCATCCCATGAGAAATCTCATTTTCCCCATTCAGGGTTTCCTTGATCTCTTACTTTCTTTTCCAAAATACCAGGTCTCTCTTTGGTTTTTACAAACATGGTTAGGATTGATCCAATTTGTCCAAGAGATTAATTGGTGGTTCATTTTCTTCTAGACTCTCATCCTGGTTTGTTCTTGTATGAAACATGTCATTTTTCTCATGCCAGATAAATAAGTTATCTAATAGTTTTCTACATCTAAAGTGACTCAAAACACCAAACATATTTATCTCATAACAATCAATAAATTGATACAAAACATTCTCATCTTTATTATAATTTATTCAGGAGTAACCGTATCCTTATTTATATAGTTGATACGACAAGACTACATGTCACTACTGATTTAACGATCTTCCAATTAAACAAACTTAGAGGATGGATGTACACACAAGGACTCCTCCAACACCTCTTTTTCTAAATTAGAAGCATCACAGTTTCTTCCAAATGACATGACATAACTGACTATAGTTTACTTGGTTTAACTACACAAGTAGAAATAGTAGGATTCTTGGCCAGTTCAAAACGTTGTTTTTTTTTCCTAGCTGTATCCACTTAAGTGGATCAGCAAAAGTCTCTGAATCCTCCAGCCATGCACCCTCAGAGTAAATAATATGCTCTTTAAGTTTAACTTCCTTGATAGGTTCCTTCTTAACTACTAATTCAGGCAAATACTGGGGAACATATTTTCTAGCAGTTTTCTTGGGTCTTCTCCATGCCATTCTAGCACAAGAAATTTAAACATTATCTAACCACATAACGTTGAATACAAGTAAGCATAGTGGACTCAGAAGCCCTAGTGCTAAACCTAGTAGCTCTGATACCATAAGTAACATTCACGTTCTAAAAACATAGTACAATCGAGAATTTACCATAGAGTAATTCAACAAGGTAAAGATGAGAGAGAAAATTCTTCTTTTATTTAACATATAATCAAGTAACAACAAATTGCAAGATTTCTATCCTGAAATAAGCAACATAATATAATATAAAAAAATGACATTTTATCTTTACAATTACAAATATTTGCAATAGATAAAGTTTTACATAGTCTCAATAAACACAAGTCTCAAAGATATACTACATCCACAAATCTGACATCTTTATCACAAGCCTCAACATGTCTTCTACTAGAGAGAGAGTATCTTTCCAGTGATTTACCTCCATCCATAGATTGGCGGTCTCCCACACATCTTCCACATAGGAAGTGGCCCTACCCTTCACGATGAATATAGACCACAGGTGACCAGTGGTAATTTGCCTTTCTGAGTACATAGTGTTGTATCCTACACAACTCTATCAATCATACAACCCTAGATACCCTCTAGCTAAGTATGATTTCTAATAGGTTGTGCAATCTAGATATAGTGAATCGACAATGCATGCAGAGACATATGCATTACTATGGCCATAGTTTCAATATAAATTGACGTTCACAATGAACGTTGTCGTAATGTTCACCCACCTCAACTCGACTTGGATACTATCATATTCCTATAGTTTGACTTGGTCGATTATGTATAACTATGTAGTCCTGACAATTTCAATATTTTAGTCTTCCTGACCTAGACAAGTTTACATTCACTGTCTATATTCCATAGACCTTATCGACTACCTTTCTTTACAAGGATTCTCATTGCATCATTGCAATACCCGAGATCCAAGACTTATCATTTCATAAGAATTTTAAATCGATTTATAACGACTAAGATGGTTACCTTACCCAAGTTAAGCATCATAGTTTAGGAAATTATTTCTTTTCTTACAAGTAAGAATAAAAAACATAGATAGGGTACTTGTCCCTTCAATCACGATCTATATAATGATCACAACGATTTAATATAAATAATTACCTTATTTAGTCAAGTTAAGGTTTAACTAAAGAGTTTTATCTAACTCAAATCTAGTCTTTTTGACTTAGGTGGATTCACAAGACATTGTCATTGCTCCATAGACCTTATGGAATGACTATCTATTCTTGGGTATCTCTTTGCATCATTGCAACATTTGAGATTCATCACTTATTGACAAGTAATAGCTAAGAGAAGTTGTGCCTAAAAAGATATAATAAAATTTATGTTTGACTAACAATTTAATGGTACCTCTTGCATGCTTGCAAAACCCGAGGCTTATGACTTATATCTTAAGTCGACTTGTAACCAAACAAATAGGTTTCTCTACCTAAGGTTAAATATTATCGACTACTAACAAATCTATTTTCAATAAGATAATTATGAACATTTATTATTTAGGGTTCTCGACCCTTCAATGTCTACCCCCATAAAATAACTAAAATGGGTTATAACCATAAAGGTGTTGTAGGAGAGGGCTATGCAAATTCAAATTATTCCTTACAACTATAGCAACATAGAACATCTAAACAAGATATTTGCAGAAACACACATGAACCAGAAAGAAGACAGAAGAAGAGAGACAAAGATATATGGTCGGGAAAACCCTTATCGGGTGAAAAACCCCACACTCAGAAACCTGCACAATGTATTAACAAATTTGAAAGAATGTTTACAATACACTTGCAATGCAAGCTTCAATGGTCTTCGACACTCATATCTAGAGTTAATATGACAGCATAATAGTACCTGTAAACCTGTAATACAAACTCCAACTCCAAGCACCTGTTTATATAGAAAATACAAGGCAAAATAGGTCCTATCTTGGGATGGGTGTCCAACTTAGCCTCATGGCCCAAAACCCATGCCTAGGGACACTTGGTTAACATTGTAGAATGTGCCTGACACTTGTCCATAGTTCCCATCCCAAAGAGGTCGCCTATTTCCAAAATGGGCTATGACAGATGCTCTTACGACACTTACGACTGTCATAGCAGTTACAACTTATAGCTGTAAGAGAATCTGTCATACACATGCTATAAATAGCATATTCAACATGTCATAGTCCACCTTGGGGCACCCAAATATGCCTTTTTCAAAGATGCTTCATGACACATGTCCTCACCTGTCTTACAAACTTCTATTTTCGACTCTTACATGTCATAGATTCATCATAGGAATCTGTCATAACCGTTTCGGTCAAACATTCCCTTACACAACATGGAAGATGCCGACACATGGAAAAATGCTCCTACCACAAAGTGGGACGCCTAACTCCTCATGTGAGGACAAAATTACAAGTTGTCATATTTCGTGTAGGATTGACACATCACCGTGCCACATCCCACAATATGACAATATGGAATTTACAAATATTTACAACATAGGCAATTAAATAATAAATACAAACATTAATAATGTAAGGAATTACCAAGGTTGAGACACCTTAATTCCCAACATTCTCCCACTTGTCGAACACTTTGTAAGAGCCAATAGAAAAACATGATTTAACTGCTATAGGCTGAGAGGCCGATAGACTCCGAACACCATCTGAACTTCTTTGTGCCCACTGGCTTCGTCAATGCATCTGCAACATTCTTCAAAGTATCTACCTTCTCTAAATTTACTTTTCCATCCTCAACAATGTCTGGCATGAAGTGAAATTGAACATCAATGTGCTTTGTTCTAGCATGGAAAGTTGGATTCTTCGCAAGGCAAATTGCACTCTGACTGTCACAACAGATCGTGATCTGACCTGCATCAACACCAATATTTGAACACAATCTCTTAAGCCAAATGGCTTCCTTACAAGCATGAATTTTTGCCATATACTTAGCTTCTATTGTGGACAAATGAACAATAGGTTGTCGCTTACTCATCCAACTAATAGCACCACCAAACAGTGTAAACACATAAGCACTAGTGGATCTCCTGCTGTCAATGTCACCTACCCAATCTGAATCCACAAATCTACGAATATCAACAGAATGCGGAGGTCCTAAAATATTACCATGATAGCATATGGAATACTCAAAAGTACCCCTCAAATATCTGAACACTTGCTTAACTACATCCCAATGAACTCGTCCAGGATTAGCCATTATTCAACTAAGGACTTCCATTGCTTGGGCAATGTCTGGTCTTGTGCAGACCATAGCATACATCAAACTGCCAACAACACTAGCATAAGGTACTCTTCTCATGTCCTCCACCTCACTAGGAGATTTTGGACAATCCTCAATAGACAACTTTGTCCCCAAAGAAACAGGAACACACAGTGGTCTACAATCTGCCATGCTGAAGCTATCCAACATGGTCTTCACATACTTACTCTGGCTTAACCAAAGTTTTCTTTTGGTTCTATCTCTTCTGATTTCCATTCCTAGAATGTACTTGTCTGCCCCTAAATCTTTCATTTCAAACTGTGCAAACAACTGAGATTTAAAATCAAAAATCATATTCTTACCCTTCCCAATGAGCAATATATCATCAACATACAATGCAACAATGAGAATACGATCACCATCAAACTTATAATACACATAGTGATCATATTTCGATCTCAGAAATCTAATTGACAACACAAAGACATCAAACTTTAGGTACCATCTCCTAGGGGATTGCTTCAAACCATACAAAGACTTCTTAAGTTTGCAAACCAAATTTTCTTTACCTTTCGCCATGTAATGCTCTGGTTGTGACATGTAGATTTCTTCCTCCAAATCACCATGAAGGAAAGCTGTCTTCACATCCATCTATTCTACCTCCAAGTCATAAGATACTGCAAGAGACAATAGGAATCGAATGAATGTTAGCTTTGCAACGAGAGAGAAGATCTCACCATAATCTATACCCTCCACTTGTGAATACCCCTTCGCAACCAATCTGGCCTTATACTTCTCAACACTGCCATCTACACCAAATTTCTTCTTGAACACCCATTTGCATCCAACAGGTTTCCATCCAAGAGGCAAAGGCACCAAGTCCCAAGTTGATTTTTTTCCAAAGAAGCCATTTCATCCTCCATGGCCTCCTTCCAGGAACCTGCATCTTTCATGTCCATAGCCTCTGATACAATTCTAGGTTCATCACTGTTAGTAAACAAAGCAAAAGCACAACTAGAATCAAACAATGTAAAACCAAACCTTTAAGGTTGAGGTTCAGCTTCTTCATCTTAGCTTTCAGAGCTGCTAGAGCTCTCCTCATCATCAGGTCCAACATTATCTTTCTGTTCAGTCTTCTCAGGGGTAAGAGGAAACTGAACAACATCCTCTTTCTTTTCTTTTTCTTCTAGCTGTAAAACACTAGAAGAAGGTGTAAGCTCCCTGAAGATGACACTTCTACTATACAACACTTTTTCAGCCACAGGATCCCAAAGCTTGTATCCTTTCACATCGACACCATAGCCAATGAAGATACACTTAACAGCTTTATTTTCCAATTTTGACCACTTCTCCCTAGGCACATGTGCATATGCCTCGCAACCAAAAACATGAAGATGCCTTATTGAAGGCTTTCTACCAGACCACACCTCCATGGGTGTCTTTCCAACAAGAGCTGATGTAGGAGATCTGTTAACAAGATAGCAAGTAGTGGCAACAACTTCAGCCCAAAACTTTTGTTCTAGGCTAGCTCCACTAAGCATACTCCTAGCCTTCTCCATCAATGTCCTGTTCATCCTTTCTACATCTCCATTTTTCTGTGGAGTATATGGAGTTGTCTTATGTATTTCAATCCCAAGTTCCTTGCAATATTTATCAAATTCTGTAGAACGGAACTCTCCACCGTTGTCAGTTCTCAAACACTTATCTTCTTACTAGTCTGATTTTCAGCAAAGGCCTTAAACTCCTTAAACTTACTATAGACTTCAGATTTGCTTCTGAGAAAATAAATCCATGTCCTTCTACTGTAGTCATCTATAAAAGATACAAAATATATAGATTTTGATAATGAAGGAACATTAACAGGATCAACTACATCAGAATGAACGAGGTCCAACACACCAGAAGACTTGTGAGAACTCGAATAAAACTAAGCATGGTTTTGTTTCCCATAAATGCAATGTTCGCAAAAGTCAAACTCAAGATTACAATAATCTAACCCCTCAATGAGGTTTTTATTTTTTAGGGTATGCAGACCCTTCTTACCAATGTGGCCAAATCTCTTATGCCATAACATTGTCTTTTTAGTAGGAAGTTTAACTTCCAAGGCATGATTACAAACATCAGAACTAGAAACAACAGATCTCTTAACTACTCATTCAGATGGTGGGGATGAAGTGATTGCTGCCCTGTTCTTTGAAACAGAAGAACTATTGCATTATGAAATGCATGCCTCCAGCTAAAACATAGTACCTCTCCTAGTACCCTTAGCAAGCACCATAGCTCCTCTAGTCATCTTGCATCCTTCTTTCGAAAAGACAACCTGCACACCTGCATCATTCAAACTACTTATAGAAAGTAGGTTCTGTGCTAAGACTGGGATATGCATAACCCTAGAGATCCCCTTCATTTGACCATCAGGGAATCATATAGAGACTCTTCCATGACCAACAATCTTTAGATGAGAGTCATCACCCAAGTACACCTTTCCACCATCAAACTCCTCATACTTAGTGAACCAGTCTCAATGCGAGGTCATGTGGAATGATGCACCAGAGTCAATCAGCCACACATCATTAGATGCATGGGTTGCTAGGGCTGCAATGAAAGCATCGCCATCATCTTGTGATTTTTCAAAATCTGAATTAGGAGCTTTCTTCTTCTTCTTCTTCTTCTTCTTCTCCTCTTTGCATTCCTTTTAGAAATGCCTAGATTTACCATAGTTCAAACAGATAGCCTTGGACTTTCTAGGAGATTTGGATCTCCCATGGGATTTGGATCTATGCTTCTCAGCTTTCTTGTCCTTCTTTTTCCCTTTCTCCTTGGGTCTTCCACGAATTGCAAGAGCCTCTTTGGCTGCATCAGAAGACTTCCTCCACATCTCTTTAGATAACAATGCAGATACCACATCTTCCATCTTGAATGTGGATGTGGTGCTTCTAATAGCCATGACAAGGTGATCACACGAGTCTGGCAAAGAACAAAGCAAGGTCATACACCAATTCTCCTCCTCCATCTTTAAACCAATAGATGTCAACTGTGCAACCAACATGTTAAAAGCATTCATATGTTTGGCAACAAATCCTCCATCTTCCATTCAAAGAGAATACAACTTCTTTCTCAGAAAAAGTTTATTAACCAAGGATTGGGCTTGATACACATCTCCCAACTTCTTCCAAAGTAAGGTTGCAGTCTTCTCCTCATGGACATTTAACAACACAGAATCAACAAGACTAAGTCTTAAGAGACCCTTAGCCTTCCGATCCTTGAGATCCCAATCAGCTTGTTACATTGCAGCTAGTTTAGTTCCAGTAACAGTTTCCCAAAGGTCTCGGCCAACAAGCATGTATTCCATCTTGAGCTTCCACAGCTTGAAATTAGTGCCATTGAACTTCTCCACTTCCATTCTTCTGGATGTGCTTGCCATCTTCTTTCTATAATAGAAATTAGAATACTCTGCACAGACTCCCACTCAACTTAAGATCAACTCAAAAAAACCCCTACCCAACAGCTAAGACCAAAACTGGCCAGGCTCTGATAACAACTGAAAGGAAGCTAGGTGTGTGGAAAATGCTTCCTACACTAATCTAATGAGGAGAGGGCTATAAAAATTCAAATTATTCCTTACAACTACAACAATATAGAACATCTAAATGATATATTGCAGCAACACACATGAACCAGAAAGAAGACAGAAGAAGAGAGATAAAGATATACGGTGGGGAAAACCCTTATCGGGTGAAAAACCCCACACTCAGAAACCTGCATAATGTATTAACAAATATGAAAGAATGTTTACAATACACTTTCAATGCAAGATTCAATGGTCTTCGACACTCATATCTGGAGTCAATCTGACAGCATAATATTACCTATAAACTTGTAATACAAACTCCATCTCCAAGCGCCTGTTTATATAGAAACTACAAGGCAAAATAGGTCCTATCTTGGGATGGGTGTCCAACCTGGCCTAATGGACCAAAACCTATGCCTATGGACACTTGGTCAACCTTGTAGAATGTGCCTGACACTTGTCCATAGCTCCCATCCCAAAGAGGTCGCCTATTTCCAAAATGGGCTATGATAGATGCTCTTATGACACTTACGACTGTCATAGAATCTGTGATAGCAGTTACAACTTATAGCTGTAAGAGAATCTATCATACACATGCTATAAATAGCATATTCTCTTACAACATGTCATAGTCCACCTTGGGGTGCCCACATATGCCTTTTTTAAAGATGCTTCATGACACATGTCCTCACCTGTCTTACAAACTTCTATATATGACTCTTGCATGTCATAGATTCGTCATAGGAATCTGTCATAGCCGTTTTGGTCAAACATTCCCTTACACAACATGGAAGATGCCGACACATGACAAAATGTCCCTACCACAAAGTGGGATGCCTATCTCCTCATGTGAGGATAAAATTACAAGTTGTCATATTCCATGTAGGATTGACACATCACCGTGCCACATCCCACAATATGACAATATGGAATTTACAAATATTTACAACATAGGCAATTAAATAATAAATACAAACATTAATAATGTAAGGAATTACCAAGGTTGAGACACCTTAATTCCCAACAAAACCAAGACCAGCAAATCAAACAAGCTTCAATAATGAATCATCCTGACTCCCACAGACTCATTTTTTTTAATACAACTCTCCCCACAACTCATTAATGAGTATTTTTCATTATTACCATGTCTATCGACTAATAATCCAATCTATATGTACGGTTCCATGACTTGATAAGTTGCGACAAATCCCACTTAAGTTGCAAAGGTTACAAATGTCAAAATATGAGGATCACTCTCATAAAGAGAAGGGAAAATGTGATATAAAACACCACTATTTTTCTCAAAGAGGTTGGTACCCTCATAAACATGACTACTTGACCATTTAGTGATCACTTGAGTTATAAATACCACTACCCAAGGTTGTTATGCACTTCTAAAAACATGCCTATGACTGCTCTTTGATTGAGCATTCGATTTAATGGATTAAGCGGTATTAATAACCAATGCACTCAAAAGTATATACGATACTTAGTAAAAATGGTTTACCATGATGACAACCTTACTTAGAAAAAGGTGATTAATCATTTAAAACCACAAGCAATTCCCACCAAAAGAATTTTCCAAACTAATAGTCAAAGAATAATAGTCTTAGACCACATATATAACTTTGTTCAAAAAAATATAATAATATTATGTTGAAAGGCTTACAAAAAATATGAAAGGGTCGAGTTTGTCTCCCTTTCACAGACTACTTGACTTGATAAGATCGTCATTTGACGTTAAATGTTGACAATAAAACACTAAGTGATTCAATAATAATAATGCAACCTTTTTACGACAATGATGTTATAATTTTTATGTTAAACGTAAATGGTTACTGTTCTTACTTAGACGGCGTCATTTCAAATGACTATGTCGACACACAACGACTTGACTAGAAAAGATTTGAAAGATATTGACTACCTGTCGATTGGGTTCAAAAGTAAACTGACAAGACAAGACTTACCTCTTACGACACTGGTTCACGTTTTCGTTAAACACTAATACTCGTTTGGCAAATAATCTCTCGTAACCCAAGGTCTATATTTCTCTCCTCGAAAGATACTCTCTCTCTCTTTTCTTTGAGAGTCATCTGAAAACCTGTAATCCTGTATCAAACTTGTAAACAACAAATTATGATAAGTGCATCACTATTCAAATAATAAACCAAATCTCATAATGCAATATTAAATCAACAATAATAAAATATTAATTTCCATAATTCCATATATGACATTCGATATAATCTATGTCTTTCCTCGACATTAATCTAAACATCATAATAGATTTACTTATGTCCAAGTAAAAGTAAAAAGTATAGCAAGATAAAAATTGGAAATGTAACAAAGTCTCCAATCTATATCTCCTTCACTAGCTTAACACAATATCCTTTAATGATATAATAGCACAAAGACTATTAGAATCACAATAAGAACACTCTTTCAATCGATTGATAAAATCTCCACATTTCAAATAACTATCCAATATAATGTAATATTAATGACATAAGAACATCAATATCACAATACAATTTGATTCAACACAAAGTTTGATACTCAAAATGCCTTCTTATATTAATAGTTGCTTGAAAAATTGATAAACACAATAAAGCTCAAAGTCTTGATATGATCTTCAATTCGGTAGAGTATAATTGCAATAGACAAAAGATAGAAATTACAATAGAGGCCCTCTTTATTTATAGGGAGAGGCCTGGAGCAAAAATAGGAAATCCACAACTACTTTGACTTATTCCACAAAAAGAGTCCTTTTTAAGTTAGGACTTCCTTTGTTCCACATGTAATTACATTTTTGAAAAATACATGTGAATATGTCCAGAACTAATTACAAATTACATATACAAAACTATGAAAAATAAGCTAAGGGAGGAAGAAAGAATTTCAGCTGCCACCATCATTCTTCTTTAGGAAATTCTGGTAGATAGTCTTTACTGCTTCCATTTCACAAACATCTGGTCCAGCTGTATTTTCTAAAATCACACAACAATCACATCTTTCACTGCTTTGATTGCGTTCTCATGTTTCCCAAGATTATCTTTCAAGTTATAAAGAGTTGATTGATAATCATGAAGCTTGTCCAATGAGGCAACTGAAAACACTTCACCGTTAAAATCCCTTTGAATCATCTTTTCAAATGCATCAATCATTTCCTTTGCAGAAAGAAATTTGTGATTTTCACTTGTCAAGGTGCATGGAAATTCTTCAAGTCTATGTAAAAGTGTTACATCATCATCCTCACTGAGTTCCCGTACATTTTGCAGATCTTCAAGCACACTTTTTAACACATTGATGCGATGGGTTAAAGATTCTTTAGTCTTCAGGTAAGACTCTCGATTTGATACAAAATTACTATCAAATTCTTTATCTTTATCTTCTTCATTTCAATCCACTCTTCTAGAGTCTCCTCCAGATCTTGAAGTCCCTGGGATAATGAATCAACAAGCTCATCAATCTCACCTCTTGATTTTCCCATTTTCTCTTTTCATTCCACTGTAGTCTTCAAAAGAACTTTATCCTATATGAGCATTCTATCCAAGAATTCATCAACAACCCTTCCACTAGCATGAACATTTTCAACCTTCTAAATCAGAGGATTTTCAATAGAAACTGCGATAGGCTCCACAATTTTAGAGGACATAGTTATCTTTTGAAGAACCGCTGCAAGTTGTTCAACCATGGCTTTGTATTGTTCTTTTTCTTTCTTTTCTTCATCATATTTACTAAGCAAAGAACTAGCTGTTACCTAAAAATCTGATTTGATACCCTCATGGGCAAGCTTTCGCAACTCAACTCTGGAAATAGTGTAATCATTTATATTGAAGGTATCTACTATAACTTTAGGAGGAGGTCCTTCAATCTCTGCATATCTAACTCCTTTATCATCCACAAGCCTAGAAACAGTCTTTGGCTTTTTCTTTTGTGCTTTTGGCTTGGCTGGCAATAGCTTCTCCAAATCAATATCATCAGGTGAAATGGCCCACTTCTTTCTCTTGGGAGTATATGCTGACAACCAAGGAGGGAGTGTGGAAACATTTACACTTGGGGGTGGATCAACCATTTGCTCAATAGGATTCATACTGACACCCATTATGGTAACAATTGGAGAAGTGGTAGTAAAAACTGTACCTGTAGCATCAACATTTTTCTCAGGAGTATTTAGAAATTGATCTAACACAATTTTTTTCCAGAGTCAAATAAAGGTGAAGACAAACTGGGTATTGAACCATAAGAATAAAAAATAGTTCCAAAACTAGTCTTTATAGAAGTACAAGTAGAATTAGCAAACATAACAATAATAGGAGAAATAGGAATATTTGAAACAACTGGAATATGATTAGAAATAGAAATATGTGGTAAGGCAGTAGAAACTTGTGGTTCATGGCAAATATCTCCTTGAGAGGACTTGGGTAAACCATCAAGTTGTTCTTGTTCTACACCTGACTCTATTTCATGTCCCTCATCTCTTTCATCAGATGATCTCTCACCCATATCCACATCCTTTGTATGGGGCTCTTCTGCATCTTGCTGCTTTGCTTCTACATTTTCAGATTCCTCAATGTCAACATTCATCTTTTCTGCACCTAGATCCTCAGTATTTCAACCTTCCGCAACCTCTTTTGCTTTCCCTCCTTTGGAAACAAACTTAATCCATGGATTTGATACCTTGGACGAAGAAGGAGCATCACTTTTGTTCTTGGTCGTGTTCTCAACCTTCTTCCTTGTTTGTTTCTGAACTTTAGTTTTAGACCCAGTAAGAAATTCCTTCAAATTGATTCCTTTACTCTGCAACCATTTATTGGTGTTGGCCAATATGGGCTAAAATCCTTTTCTAAAGGAAGTTTCCTCCTTGATTGACCATTTGATTTTCAGCAAGGGTGAGGCTTCAATATTTTCAGTATTGTATGTAGGATCTAAAACATCCCCCTCATCCTCCATGCCATTAGGAATATCGGCCAACCTAAGTTCTTCTATTTGACTCAAATGAAGCTTGCAGTAATCTAACTTGCGAATCTCATTTTGGGTCCTCAAGTTGGCCCAAACATCCTCTACCATTGGAACATGGAACATTGATTTTCTTTTGATTTTTCTTGTACCTTGCGGAAATCAAAATTACTCCTCTTTTTAGATTACTTCATAGTCACAAGCTACATTTTAGTTTCAATTGCTTTAGTTTTGGTAGCAGATTGAACTAAATATCTTCCTATTTCCACATGACACTTAATTCCATACTTTTTCAATTCCATTTGCTTATTATGAACCACAATCAATTGTCTGCACAACTCCATAAGAACCATCTTGTCACTCGGATACCAAGGTAACATGTATGGATAACCTAGGTAATATCCAACTCTTAGATATGTAAAAATAGGGAATTGCAAGAATAAACAACCAAAAGAATTAACAACCTCCCATGCCTCATCAGACACCCTCTTTTGCTCCAACTCATTATTCCACAAACACATGAAGACTGAAAAGAAAGCATCATTCATCCTCTTGAAATGGTGAATAGATCCTTTGAGAGTTATTTGAGGATAGTATTGAAAAACTAGCACAACTCTCCGATCCCCATCTTGAGTTAAACTTGGAAACATCCTCATTGATGTAGAAACATATACGAGATAGGAGGTCATATAAAACTTGAAAGTAGTATTGACCTTCAATAGTTGTTCATGCAAAGCATTGCTGATTTGTTCTCCCTAGAATATTTTCTGTTGCCCCTTAAGAATGACTCTTATGTATAAATACATCCACTCATGGAATGTAGAAGAAGTAGGAAGACCTTTGACTCTGCTCAACAAAGTAATTAAAACATTGACTTCCTCCACAAAGTCACTCCTTGGAAGTCCTCTGGGTCATTTGGATAGGTTTGTTCAAGGAGTTTTCACCCATTTATTATTAATATGCCTCTTTGCAGATTCAACATCATTATCAAAATTTGTTGACCTTTGGCAAGTCAATTTCTCCAACATTCTCAACAGGTGGGCACTAGAATACCTTATCTAAGAATTCTGCATCTAGCCTTATGATAATGTTTCCATTGGCATCCACCACAGTTCTAGTGTCTTAGTCATAATGATTGGCCACTTGAAGAACAAACTCTGGATTGTGACCAAGTGTATATTACTGTCAATGATCTTTTGCATATAGTGAGGAGGGTTAGCTTACTTGGTCCTCTCCACAAATTCTACCATATCAAGATGGCCTATTTATGTATCTCTCATCTCATCAACATTTGACTGAACTAAAGTAAAAGGGAAAACCTTTTGATACTTATAGTTCATCATTTTAGCCTTGGACGGAGACAGCTCAGGCATTGGCTTTAAAGATTTCACTGGATGTGATGTGGAACACATCTGCTACTTGAAGGAACCACAAAAGTTCATGATCTTACAGTTAGGGTAAAAATTGGCATTATTGGGAAACTGCATAATAATGATCATGTTCATAGGGGTGATCTTAAAATGGCTAAAGAGTGAGCAAGTTGAAGAATTAGGCGAAAGTGGGTCAAAGGTATAAGTTTTCAAAAAATTCCTAGTGTTAGGAAAATTTCAGGGAGTCATGCACGGGCGGTTGAAATGACCGCTCTTGCATGTAGGTATACTGCATTTTGGTGTATGGGTGACTAGAATAACTGCTTTTGCATGTAGGCAGGTTTGTTTACAGAAGGGGTGAAATGGCGGTCAAAATAATTGCTTTTGCATATGTAAGGATAGGTGAACTTACGTGTGTGAGCGGTCAAAATGACCGCTCTTACATGTAGGTTCATATGTAAGCTTTTAAAGTGCATGGATGGTCAAAACAACCGCTCATGTATTTAGGTCTTATTTATTTTGTCATGCATAGTCAGGGTTTATGACCGACTATGCATGTGAGTAGATAAGGCGAAAGTTGAAATGTGTTCGAGCGGGCATTTTTACCACTCTTACATATGGTATAAACTTGACTTTGTATGTAGGGGTGGCGATTTTCACCACCCTTACACTTAGGGTAGCACAAAAGAAAACAAAGACAAGGGAAAGTGAAGACAACATGTATGGGTGGTCAAAATGACCACTCATACACTTAAAGGAATAAACAAGTCATGTGCGCAGTCGGTAGGACTAACCGTGTTGGCAAGAGACACTGCTCTAGTATTGACTCGTATGTTGTCATTGATGGTAACAAGACTTAGAGATCCTATCACCATGGTAGTGTCATGCCCACATTTTCCTTGTGGTCACAACACACATCGCACGTGTCATAGCCACATCTGTCATGTGGTTATGACACGAGATATGAAAAACTTTTCTCACACTGTCCTAAAAACCCCTTTCGCATGCGTACGCATGCTCAACGGTGTTCTCTCATGGCGAAACACTATTCTCATCGGCGGAATACAAGTACAATGGCGTGCAACCAGAGGCATATAGATCAACAAGAGGGTCTATACAACGCTGCTAACGTCATTGCAAGAGTGAGATTACCAAAGTTCTTCAATCGAATCCTCGGCAATGTTCGGTAGCAGAATGCCTTACGGTGTTAGAGGGAATTACGCTGCACTCATTTACGCCCGTGGTTCGCTGATAGAGGAACCACTCCCCACGACGCCTTGTTCCGACTAAACCGGTTAGTGATCTCCCTATTTAGTCATTTTTCAGCCAGGCACGGTTGTCTGTCTCCTCTCTTGTTCCCTGAAACATACTCCTCCTATGACTTAGCATTTTCAACAAGGCGGTTTGGTTGCCCTCTCTTCCCTTTCCACAAGTTCTTAAGTTGGATTATATCTTTATTGCCCTTACCTTAACTATCTCTTAGTTCATTTAGTGTGTTTATATTTCGGTCTCTCTCTCTCTTTCATTTTCTATACTTTCTTTATGTGCATCCTGTCCTTTCTTCGTGATTTACGTCAATCAGGGTTATCACCGCAGTTATTGTTGATATTAAACCTGATTTCAGGATGATCTAGGTCACAAAGGCTGGTTTACTATTTCGCTGGACTCGGTCTCCTAATCTTCCCCGATCTAGGTTCCTCGTCTTCGTAAATACTTAGTCAACTTGTTCCTAAGCACAATTGACAGAAGGGTCCGTCAACTTAGTTCTCTTATCCCGTGTGAGAAAGGTCGCGCATTTTCTCCTCTGTGTTTTCCAATGTTAGTTTTTCCTTCTTCGGGACCTCTTACAGGTTTACATATGAGATCGTTTGCTACAGTTGAGGTTAATATGGCCACATGGATAGTTAGTGGTGGCTTCATAAGTTTATTTCCAGTGTTCTTTTGAGCAAGAGTTGTGTAATTTTCCTCTTCATTTTCCGGGTGATTATTAGTACGTTAACAGTTGAAACTTCTGAGAAACTCTTTCCTGAGTATCACTGAATATTCCTAAACTCTCTTTACATTATAATTTTATTTTCTCTTGTTTAGAATTACTGTTGTTACTGTTACTCTTAATTACGATTCATACACTGATTGTAATTCGTATGACGTTGTCAATAGATGTAGGTGGTTCACCACTTTATAAAACTCTGTTCATGGTAATATATCTTCTTTGGTTGTTGTGTTCAACACTTAATAACATCTATATATATATATATATTTAGATATATATATATATATATATATATATATATATATATTTTTTTTTTTCTCTATATCCATGAGACAAAGTTTATAACGATTTTAAACGAGGGCCCAATAAATTGGTTCAAAGATTCACTCCTATGCATATATATATATATATATATATATATATATATAATATATTTATTTTAATGTCTATATAATGGACAAATTGGTTTCCCACAACTTATATACCTATATATATATATATATATATATATATATATATATATATATACAGATATATAATCATTATTATAATATATCTATATAGCTATATACATAGACACATATAGTATATATATATATGCCTATATATATAAAGCTATATAAAAAAAAACTGTATTTATATTACAAAAACACCATTCATATGTTAGGGCCCAAGCCCTAACATTTTTTTATAGCTTTAGATTCACAGCAGGTGGCGGCCATGGGTGGCGGAGGCCGCAGAGACAGAGGAGCAGGGCCGGTGGTGACCGCGAAGCGGCGGACAAGACCTGCGGTGGCTGCAGAGCGGCGGACGGATTTCGCAGTGGCCGCAGAGCGGCGGACAAGATCCGCGGGAGGCATAAGGGTTAGGAGGGGGGGAAGATGTGGAGTGGGGCGGAGCCCCACCCACATTCCCACGACGTGGGGGTGTGGGTGGGGCTCCGCCCCACTCCACACCTCCAAATGTATTAACAATCCTGCGGTGGGGTTTACTCCCCACCGCCCAATATAAAAAATTCGACTGTGTTTTTTTTTAAACCGCGGCTTACATTTGGTCCGCCATTTCTCACAACATTAAAATATATATTTATATATATATATATATATATATTCATATGTATATATATATATATATATATATATATATTTAAAAATGAGTATATAATTAGAGATATATATAAATATATATATATATATATATATATATATATATATATATATATATATATATATATATCTATTTTTATATTGATATTTCTCAGTCAATTTCATAAAAATGATAAGTTATTTTCAATTTCACTATTATTCTGGAAAATGATAATTACTCAAAATATGAAATATATATATATATTTCTATATATATATATATATATATTTAAATTTATTTATATATAAAAATATTCTTATATGTGCTTAACTATTTCCTAAATTTCTCAATTTCACTACTTAATGCATTTTCTCCAAATCAACCTGTTATAAAGAAATTGTCATAACAAGTAGATATAATTATATATATACATATATACATATATATATATATATATATATATATATATATATATATCCCAAGTTCACTTAATTGATAGAAATGGTAACTAGCTATCCCCTTATTATAATTATAATTTTCCATTTTCATAAACATTTAAGACTTCATAACTTTACAACAGATTATAAATTTACATGCTAGATTTCCTCTAATCCTTCTAAATTAACAGAACCCATTAATATGGAGAATAACTCAAATATTTAAAACTGTCTTTTCCATTTTAACATTGAAAAGAAAATTAGCATTTCAACTAGTGAAGCAATTCCAAACTTTCAAATGTAAACAACTCAGATTAAGTTGCAAAAAACGAACTTATTCTTTTCAGTAATACTTGAAACACAAAAATTGCTATTGAACAAAGGTTGCAAACATCAACTTAAAATTTAAGCACAGTCATATTACAACTTCTCAATCATGAATACCAACTTCCCAGATATGAACTTTCTCCTCCCAAACAGTATACAACTGAAAACTTATGACAACCAATAAAAGTCCAATAATAACAAGACCAGGGAAGTGATTTTCTTCACTCCCAGAATATCATTAATTTACAACAATAACAAGAGAGATGTTTCCTCTTCATCTCTATGAAATGAACCAGGCCTAATTCTCATGACAAGAAGATGAACTGTTTCTTCATAAATAGCCAACCAGAAGCTCCACGAGAAAAACCTGCGTATCAAAGACAAACAAAGAAGAAAATACCACTTGTCTAGCTCTCCTCCCTACCGTAGACCCGCAAGAGGGTCACCCCCGAGCTAGGGAGACCATACTCACACCTGGGTACTCAAACACTCCACTTCACAACAGAAACAACAACAATCCCAAAGCACACCTACACCCGTGGCTATTTTACACAATACGGAAACTCAACTACAGCGAGTTTCACAAGGGGCAGGAGAGTGGATACACTCGACTCCAGAGTGTCACCCTGACAGATAAATGAACTCATATAAATTTCTCTTGGTCTCAACCAAGTGTGATCACAAGTTGTAAGAAATCTGTATATGACTCTCAAGTCAAAAATACAGTCACAGATACATGCCCTCAAGGCTTTCAACATCCCAAAAGATGGAACAGGTATGCACCCGAGGAGGATCTCTCCTCCCCTACCCCAAACTTGATGAGCATTTCTCCCAAGTGGGAGACGCTCTGTCAAACACCCGACAAGAACCCCCACAGAAAAACAAATTTAAACACATATTTCACACACATTTCATACACATTTCAGTTCTACCAAAACAAAGATAAAATTCAGACCAACCTTGCAAAGCCCTCCTGGAATGAAGTTGTTGCAGAGTCCACAGAGTTCACTTCCAAGCTTAGCCACCAACTCCCTCTCCCTTCTCTATCTTCCAAACTAACTTCTCTATTTTTGATAAGGCCAAAGATGAAAGATTTTCCCCAAAATTCAACTAACTCCCTCTCATCCCAAAATTTGAAAATAAATAACCCAAAATTCTCTTTCTTTCTAATTTTGAGAAATGGGGAAGTGACACTTGTCACCTCCTCACCCTTCCCAAAAATCACTATTCTGTCCAGGTGGCTTATGTCACTCTCCATTCCCAAGGGTACTCCTTATTCCTTTCATGTGACTCCACTTTCTCATGGGAAAAATAAAAAAAGAGTTAAATGGGAACAAGACAGGTGACCCATGCCTCTTTCTCCTTTCTTCACATGGGTGTCCCCATAGTACATGGGGGAATCTTACTAAAGAAGAGGTAACTTTTACTAATGGATGGCATCTCTTATCTAGGGAAAAGTAGAGGGGATGGGTTGAGTGTTGGTACAACCCATCATGTCCCCTCCTACCTCCAATTTTCGCCACTTAACTTCAGGGGAAGGTTAAGTTGACTAGATGGAGGTTACTCAAGGGTTACCCATGCCAAATGGGCCCCTGGACCCATGGGGTAGAACCCAGGGTCAATTTTAACCCATACAAGACACCCCAGGTCAAGGTAAAGCACAAGAAAAAGGGCCTCATAATTTAAAGAAAAATAGAAATTTCAAATTCAATCTCTTAACAACACTTACTTATAAAAATAATGATACATGAGGGTAACCTAACCCACTCGACCATACGAAAGACCACATTACATCAAGACATCAAACACAAAGAGATCTTGGTTCTTCGTGGAACCAGATCGGCTTAACAGGGAATAACAATTAACAAGGTGTGGAATGATCTCCGAAATCTGTGGTTTGATTAGTAGTCCCTGCACACTCAATTACAAGATCAGTAACCACATAAATTCATCATAGCCGAAGCAACTTAAATAACACATGCATTCTCATGCCTTAGTACAATTTAACATAATTAAAAAATCATATTACAATTTTCCATCATCCCTAATTCATTTTTCTGAAAAGTAACTTATCCAAACATCACCCAATTAGTTTTTCCGAAAACATAATAAAGTTAAATAGTCTGACAAATTCCGGGAATTGCTATCCCACAAATATGAAAGTAACAATAACAGTACTGTAAATAGTCATAACAATAGTAGTAAAAAGGGCGGTCCTCACAGGTAGGAAGAGATATCCCTGGAAGAACTTATCAAGACTCCAGGCTCGGTTGATAGAAAATGGCTGAGTATGGAAAGCATGCAGAGTAGAGGACAGTAAGCTAGACAGTATGTCTCCGCAGATGATGATCCGGTAATGCGGTTCAGGTATGATGTTCTCAATTGTTTGATAGTGTTATGCCTCAGAGATTAAGTCCTGGTCCTCTTTGGAAGTCATCTTGAAGAAATGTCTAAGTCCAGGCAAGCAAAGGTATAGCAGGAATAGTGAACAGGGTCTAGTGTAGTGGTCTGCATTCCTCCGCAGACAAGTATTTCGTTATGTAGTTTTGAGGTGTTGTAAACACTTATATGAGGTGTCTTATTCCAGAGTTAGGAGATCTGAAGTTCACTTGAAGGATAGTTACAAGCTGCTAAGTATCGGCACAGTGTTTGATAGAGTTTGACAGAGACAGAGTCTGAGTTCTGATGGTCCGCATTTTTTTGCAAGATGATATGATGCCTTGCAGTTCTAAGGGTAGGATTGGGAATGTTTAAAGAGTCATTGATATGTTTTGGAAGGTGTTTTGAGATCCTCAGTAAGAGTTGTAAGTCAGCAGATGAAGTTGTTAAGCATACTCTTAAGGGGCCAACAAGTATATAAATCATTGTGCGGAGAACCGTTAATGTTTGGAGGATCTATGTAAGTAATTGAATGATTAGAGATGACCTATATGAATATGCTTGGGAGAAGATTTGGGTCTGCACGACACATAGTGCATTGGATTGAGCAACAAGGTACATCTTTCTATGTACACGTTTCACTTCTTGGATGCCAACCTGATTATGGATTAAATCATGAGGCAGATATATATAAGAGTGATGATCTTCGGTTGTGTGTGTGTTGTGGAAGTATATGTGTGTGATGCGAGGATGTGAATAATGGAGCAGAGTTAGAAGATCAGCAACTATGAAGACTTGGGATTCAGAATACAGTTGTTGAATGACTGTACCCTGGCATAGTGGCATATGCTTAAGAAGTACTTAGTTCTCATGTGCAATCTAGTTGGAAGCAAATGTTCATCTTCAAGGCAGTGAGCCTTCAATAGGGTTTAATAGCCCTCAGGGTTTAACAACCCTCATTGTAATCTTGCTAGGTTTAGGGTTGAGGCAGTGAGCTTGCTAAATCTAGTTGTACTTCATGGCAGTAAGCCAGCATGTTCTAGGCCCATGGAGTGACCGAGCCTGAACATCATTTTTTTAAATATTGCAATATATATATGAGAGCTAATCCTCTCTGTGGTTTTTCCCTTTTTGGGTTTTCCATGTAAAATCTTGGTGTTATGTGTCATGCTTTTGTGGATGTTGTTCAGTTGTATATTTTGCTTCTATTGGATTATTCTTTTGAAATGGTTAAAAGTAAAAGTGCAAGAAAAGATTTATAGAATAATAATTCACCCCCCCTCTCAGTGTTCCTAACAATCAACAATTGGTATTAGAGCGAGGTTCTTCGGAAGGAGTTTAACTTGAGGAAGATCTGGGATAGTATGATCATGGAAGCAAGAAGGTATGGAAATTATAAAAGATACAACCAACTAGAAGAAGCTCTTATGGATCTTGAAAATTCTGAAGCAGAGGTTAGGGATCTGAAAGATAACTTGCAACAAGCCAATGGATGCATCTTAAAGCTAAAAGAGCAAGTCAAGAAATTCAAAGACAAATACATAGAAGTCAATGATCAATTATTATCAGCGAATGAAGCCTTGAATGATTTGGAAGTAGAAGTTGTAGAAAGATCAAGAGCAGAGGATGATCTAAATTCAATTGTGAAAAGCAAATCAGAAGATTGTGCAAAACTTGAAAAAGAAATTGCAAGTCTAAAAATGGACCTAGACAAGGCCAAAAGTTTTGAAGAAAAATTCAAGATAAGTACCGCAAAGCTTGATGAAATGATTGGCAGCCAGAAGAGTGCAGATGACAAGCAAGGTTTAGGATATGAGAAAGGGGAAAGTTCAAAATCTGGTCAAGCAAACAATGAAGTACAACAAAACAAGGGAAATCAGTTCAGAAATCAGAAAAGAAGACCTAGAAGACCTCCAGTTAGACAACCAAATGCACAAAGGTACCCATGTTTTCATGGTTATTGTAATTCATGTAATAAGTTTGGTCATAAGGCTACTTAATGTAAGATCAAAATGAATCAAAAGACTCCATTATTCTCTGGTCAGTGTTTCAATTGCAAGAAAAATGGTCATAGAGCAAATGAGTGTAGAAATTAGATTAGGAAAAGTTTCAACTATGGGAAGAATGAACAATCATTCAAAGGTAAATGCTTCACTTGCAATAGAACTGGTCATAAAGCTATTGTATGCAGAAGTAAAGTAAGTCAGAACTCTATTAGGTGCAATGCTTGCTATAAAATGGGACACAGATCAAATGAATGCAGAAGATCTGTAAGAACTAATTTTTAAAATACAAGGAACAATCAGTCATTCAATGGAAAGTGTTTTGCATGCAATAAATTTGGACATATGGCTAATCAATGCATATCAAATTCAATCAATGGAAGGAATCAAGGTCAAAAGAATGTGGTATGTTTCAACTGCAACAAATCTGGATACATTGCAAGGTTTTGCAGAAGCAGGAATGTGAAGAGAAATCACTATTTTGAAGAAAGGAAAATAGAGCAGAGGAATGATAAAGGAAAAGAAAAGGTTGATCTGATTGAAACCAAGAAAGAAATGAACAAGGTATGGATTAAGAAAGAAGTAATAGAAGTCAGGGATCAATCCGCATCACCATTTGGTGCAGATACTTCCTCTAGGGAGTAAATCTTGAGCTCTAGCCCAGGGGGGAGCAGTGTTGAAAATTCAAATCCCCCAGCTAGAATGTGGGTGCCAGAATCAGGCACAAATATGTATAATGGAATCTGATGTGGCACACCCTTTTAGAATAAAAACTGGAAGAAAAAGGGTCAATGTGGCATATTGCAGAGCAATCCTAATCGACTGTGTTCTATAGTAAAAGGTTTTAACAACTTTTTGGAAATGAGCATTTAATGACATTTAGGTCACGTCTTGCGGAGATTAAAAAGGAACTTGTTTAATTTCAAAGTCACTTTACACTCAAAGCTATCAAGTATTCAGAGAGATCAGAACAGACCTAGACCAACAACAACCAAGAATTAAAGGACCTGAAGAATTTTGGAAAAAGGAAACCCTATTCTGGTGAAAGAGGTATTTGCAACTTGAAACCCTATTGTGAAAATTAAATTGCTTTAGAAAAATGTTTACTCCTCATGTAATCGAGATAGGAAAAATGTCTCGCCCCAAGTTTAAGAAACAATTCTTCAAATTGCTGAAAAATGATCCATTAGGGGCATTCTCAATTCCTCCACATGGGGTCATGCATATGGAAGATATCAGGGCATACATTCATACCAGTTTAGAAGAATATGATCATATGAAGTTAGGTAAACTGTATTTGGATGAACTAACTATTGCAGACATTGTTATGGAGAACTTGGAAAGGGCAATAGAAACTAATCATCCTTTCAAATATGGAACATTGATTGCATGTTTACTCTTTTATTTCCTAAAAGAGCTACCTAGTATGGGAAATGTTATCTAGCTCAATCACATTCCTGTAGATGCTCAAATAAGAAATCATTTACAGAGTTTGGGTAATGCATATATGCAAAATGAAATCATGTGGAAATATTTCAGAGATTTTTAACAGAAAATGGTAAGAATGTTCTGGATACCTGAAAAAAGTAGTGATAAAGTATGAAAAGGACATTGTATTCATGGTGGATAAAAATAAATGCTTTATGGAAGCTGTGGAACCAAGAACTATATGGGTCCCTGCACTAGGTTATGAAGTTACAGAAGATGTCTTGACTAAATTAGCTGATACACTACTAAGTAAACCTACCAATCCCAAAGAGGACAAATTCAGGACTTTCTCAGAATTATCTTCCAAAATGTCGATGGAACCTGAGCAGTCAGAAAGAACATTAGATGAACAATTAAGTAAGGTAGAAACCAAATTAGGAGGATCCGAGTTCACAAGTACTCCAGTAGAATGGGCATCAAACACTCCAGAAAGGAAAGATAAGAGATATGAAGAGGAGAGACTAGCATCTAGTCCCAGAAAAAGAATAAGGATCTCATCCATTACAGAAGCCACAATTGAAGGAGAAAAGAAAAAGAAAGTCTCACTTTGTGAAGAAAAGGTGACAAGAGACACTGCTGCTTCAGTAAAATAAGTGCTAGAGAAAGAGAAACAAGATTGGGATGAACTAGAATTACTACAGGGCCAAATAAATCTGGACACAATGTCTCCGGCACAAAAATTTTAGTGGGCTTCAATTGTTCAAGCAAAGGCTCAAGAAGAGTTGTTGAAATCACTTACTGAGGATAATAAACTGATTGATGAAGCATCTGGGATTTTGGAGAAGCTATTGCCTATGCACAAGAGGGTTTCATCCATGGCCCCAGCAAGTCATTTGAAGGGATTAATAAATTCAATAAGTAATTAGTTTGAATCTTTTGAGAAGTCTGCAAAAACAAAAGTAAGGCAAGAATTTGGAGGAAAAAGACCAGAAGAATTAAAGACAATGATAGCCAAGGATAAGATTTCGTTAGATAATTCAATATCCAACATTCAAAGAGCTGTGAAAGAAGCTGGAGATGTGTACAAACTTTGCATATCCTGGCCAAAAGCTAGTCAAGAGACTGAAGAAAAGATCAAAGAGCTGGAACAGAGAATGATGGACATCTCTAACAAATTTGATTCAGCAACAGAATCAGTTAGAAATAAGGAAGCATAAGTCATCTGCATCCACAATGATTTGACTGAGTTATTAAATTAAAAATATCAAATAAAAAGAAGAATGGGACAACTAAGGAGACTAGTCTGCCCTAAACTGGACTCAATGTCAAATCTTACTACTGAGGCTAGGGTAGCTGTACAAACAGGCACACGTTTTGATCTCAATAAGGTAGAAGCTTTAACCTTTCTCTATAGTGGACACATTCAAATTTTGGATAATGCTCAGAAAGGTTGGGATAATGAGTGGTCACAGATCAAGAGCTTATTCAATGACATTTTCAAATACATGTAATACAAAGAGGTGGATTGCACTTGTAAATATCCAGTTGAGTACATCAATTTTTGGGATTTTGACAAATTTTTTGATTCCGGATCACACCCTTTGCCATTGATGTCAAAGGAGGAGAAGAAGTTTAGTGAAAAATGGATACTCATCTCAGGGGAGCAAGAAAATAAAATGCATATAGTAAGGGGGAGCAGTCAAGCATTTTTCACTAAGTGTTGCCATCAATGCCAAAGGGGGAGATTGTTGGCAAGAGACACTGCTCTGGTATTGATTTGTATGTTGTCACTGATGGAAACAAGCATCAAAGATCCTATCACCATCGTAGGAAGAGCTATCCCTCGAAGAAATTATCAAGACTCCAGGTCCAGTTGACAAAAAATGGCTGAGTATGGAAAGCATGCAGAGTAGAGGACAGTAAGTTGGACAATATGTCTCCACAGATGATGATCTGGTAATACGGTTCAGGTATGATGTTCTCAATTGTTTGATAGTGTTATTCCTTAGAGATTAAGTCCTGATCCTCTCTGAAAGTCATCTTGAAGAAATGTCTAAGTTCAGGCAAGGAAAGGTATAGCAGGAATAGTGAACAAGGTCTAGTGCAGTGGTCTACATTCCTCCGCAGACAAGTATTTCATTATACAGTTTTGAGGTGTCGTAAATACTTATATGAGGTGTCTTATTTTAGAGTTAGGAGATCTGAAGTTCACCAGAAGGATAGTTACAAGCTGCTAAGTATCAGCACAGTGTTTAACAGAGTTTGAAAGAGATAAAGTTTGAGTTCTGATGGTCTGCATTTTTCTGCAAGATGATATGATGCCATGTGGTTCTAAGGGTAGGATTGGGAATGTATAAAGAGTCCTTGATATGTTTTGGAAGGTGTTTTTAGATCCTCAGTAAAAGTTGTAAGTCAACAGATGAAGTTGTTAAGCATACTCTTAAGGAAGGGGCCGACAAGTATATAAATCATTATGTAGAGAAGAGTTAATGTTTGGAGGATCTATGTAAGTAATTGAATGATTAGAGCTGACCTATTTGAACATGCTCGGGAGAAGATTTGGGTCCACACAACACACAATGCATTGGATTGAGCGACAAGGTACATCTTTCTATGTACGTGTTTCACTTCTTGGATGCTGACCTGATTATGGATTAAATCATGAGGCAGATATATATATATATATATATATATATATATATATATATATATATATATATAAGAGTGATGATCTTCAGTTGTGTGTGTGTTGTGGAAGTATATGTGTGATGCGAGGGTGCAAATAGTGGAGCAGAGTTAGAAGATCAGCAGCGATGAAGACTTGGGATTCAGAATATAGTTGTTGAATGACTGCACCCTGGCATAGTGGTAGATGCTTAAGCAATATTTAGTTCTCATGTGCAATCCAATTGGAAGAAAATGTTCATTTCAAGGCAGTGAGCCTTCAATAGGGTTTAACAACCCTCATTGTAATCTTGCTAGGTTTAGGGTTGAGGCAGTGAGCCTGCTAAATCTAGTTGTACTTCATGGCAGTAAGCCAGCATGTTCTAGGCCCGTGGAGTGACCAAGCCTGAACATCATTTCTGTAAAGATTGTAATATATATATCAGAGGTAATCCTCTCTGTGGTTTTTTCCCTTTTTGGGTTTTCCACATAAAATCTTGGTGTTATGTGTCATGCTTTTGTGGATGCTATTTAGTTGTATATTTTGCTTCTATTGGATTATTCTTTTGAAATGGTTAAAAGTAAAAGTGCAAGAAAAGATTTATAGAACACTGATTCACCCCCCCTCTCAGTGTTCCTAACAATCAACAAACTGATCCTACAAATGACAGATTTTTTAGGAAGAAAAATGACGACACTAAGGTTTTACAAACAGGCAGAAATCCCCATGTCATCATTAACCAAAGATAACAACAAACTATTACTGAAGACACACGAACGAGTAACTCAAAAATAGAAAGCCCTAGATTTCAAAGCACATTAATTCATTGCAAAGCAAACGATTCTAAGATCCTTTGAAATCAAAAGACAAATCATGAATAAAACGTTCAAACCTTAACACCTATAACAAAAGGAAGATAAAGAAATACACATCAATAAAAACCCTTACCTGGAGAAAGACAATGATGGTGACGCAAACCCTAGGTGAGATTTGATCTTTTGCGCAAGCAAAATCACTCTGAGGGAAAATCTGCGAGTAAAAGAGGGCTTAGAAGAAAAATAGAATAACTTGGTGATTACAAATGAAGTTCTTAAAAGGATTAAAACATATAAAGGTTTTGAAAGTCAAACTCGTTGTGCATTAATTGCACACGAGTTAGACTTGAAGTCACCAAAAAATGCAAAGGCGGGGTTTAAAACGGTTTTCACATGTTGCTTACACAATGTGTATGGGCAACAATTTTCACCGTCCTTACATGGCAAAATAGATAAACATGCATGAGCAGAGAAATAGATTGCTCATACACTTAAGAAAACAAGTCACATGCATTGTCGATGGTTTTGATCGACTTTGCATGTGAATTACTAAAAACTTTCTACCACCCTGAAAAGTTCACAAATGATATTTTGACAAGCTTATAGTCAATCAAATTTTACAAACTTCAAGGATTCAACCTCGAGAAATGTTCCAAGACATCCTTAGGGGTTAGAGGATTATGCATGAGATCAAGGAGATATGCCTCGAAATGTGTACTTAGAGTGTAGGCTACGAAACAGACAAGTTTCGTAGGGGTCGTCCTAAAAAATGAGCACAACTAATTTTGAGGACAATAGCCAACATGTAGGGGTGGGTGGCTGAATGCTAGGGGAGGTGTATTTTTCTTGGTGAAGCCTCCTAGTCATTATCGGCTACATCAGATGGAGATAGTTTCTTAAGAGGCCTAAGATAAAAAAGGTGTCAAAATTTGGACAAACTATTTTGTCAAAATGTGACACCTACGAATTTATTCTTTGCATGTATAGGTGGATGTCAAGTCCACCTAAAAATACCTACCTTAGTTGTTTTTAAATCAATTTCATTTACCTATGGTGGCAAGGAACACAATGTTCCAAAATGCTTTAATTTCACGTAGTGGAAAGGTGCTAGGAGTGAAATTTTGCATTCCATGCCTCGTAGGGCTGAACCGACTATGCCAACATGTCCTAGTGGGCGGTTGAATACTAGGGGAGGTCTCATTTTGTGCTCCAAGTGTCCCCGCCATTCTAGACTATAGGCTTTTGATGAAGTCACTTAAGATCCCTAAGAGCAAAAAACTACCAAACTTTGACATAGCAGTTCTCAAAATATGTGGCACCTAGGAATGTTATGTTTGGACCTACAGGTGCAAGTGGGGTGCATCCATAATAACCTCTCTTGGTTTTTGTCAAATACAAACCATTTGACCATGCCAAAATTAAATGTATTCTTGCAAAATGCATCAGTGACATTCAACATAACCTTTCCAAAAGCCATATTTTCTGTTCTACTCCTCGTGGGGCCGAATCGACCATGCCAACATGTCTGGGTGGGTGAGTGAATACTAGGGGAGGTCTCATTTTGTACCACAAGTGTCCTAGTCATTCTGAACTATTGGCTTCCGACAAAGTCACTTAAGATCCCTATGAACAAAAAATTGCCAAACTTTGACAGAGTAGTTCTTACAATCCATGGCACACGAGAATGTTCCATTTGGATCTATAGGTGCACATGGGGTGCGCCCACAATAACCTCTCTCAGTTTTTGTCAAATTTAAACCATTTGACCATGCCAAAATTAAATGCATTCTTGCAAAATGCATCAGTGGCGTTCAACATAACCTTGCCATAAGCCGTATTGTTTGTACTGCACCTTGTGGGGCCAAACTGACTGCACCAACATGTTTGAGTAGATAAGTGAATGGTAGGGGAGGTTTTGTTTCGTACCCCAAGTGTCCCAGTCATTTTGGACTACAGGCTTCTAGAAAAGTGATTCACCCGCCCACTTGGATGTGTTGGTGTAGTTAGTTTGGCCCACGAGACGCGGAATGCAAAATTTCACTCCTAGCACCTTTCCACTGCATGAAACTGAAGCATTTTGGAACAATGTGTTCCTTTCCACCATATGCAAACAAAATTTATTTAAAAACAACTGAGGTATGTATTTGTAAGTGGACCTGACATCCACCTATACATGCAAAGAAGACGTTTGTAGGGGTCACAGTTTGACAGAACAACCGGTCCAAAGTTTGACACCTTTTCTATCTTAGGGCTCTTAAGAGACTTTCTCCATCTGATGTAGCTGATAATGACCATGAGGATTCTCCACTGAAAAGACACCTCCCCTAGCATTCACCCTCCCACCCCAACATGTTGGAGGAGTCAGTTTTGCCCCACGAGGCACGAAATGCAAAATTCCACTCTGAGTACCTTTCCATTGCATGAAACTGAAGCATTTTAGAATATTGTGTTCCTTGCCACCATAGGCAAAGGTGTTCTCCAATGTGTTCTAGGGCATTAATCAAAGGTGTTCTTGAATTTATGCCTTGTTCTTGAAATTCAACACTTAATACTAGATACAAAGGCACATGAATTGTTTGACAGGACACCTCAAAGAGATCCCATCTCATGAAATGCATAAAGGATCTTTGGAATAGGGTACATGGCATCCATCAAAGCATTTAAAGGATATGGAAATTTTGTCAAATATTGTAGCTGCAACTGTCCTGGTAGACATGTATGCAAAGTGTGGAAGCATAAACAAGGCATGTGAATTGTTTGACATGATGCCTCAAAGAAATGTCATCTCATGGAATGCAATGATTTCAAGGTATGCACAAAATGGATTTTTTGATAAGGCTTTAGAAACTTTTAAGAAAATGTAATTGGCGGGTGTAAAGAAAAATGTAGAAAGGTGAAATGAGGATATGCAAAGCGTCCAGAAACCATATAGAAGGTGAAATGAGGATATAATGTCAATTATATCATCTCCCTCTCGGTCTCTCTTTAAGTCTCTCCCTAACTAAACATTTGATGTCAAACATATATCTAAGGTGAGATGAAGGTAAGAAAATCATGTCAAACATATAGAAGGTGAAATGAGGATATGTTTAACATGTAAGATGAGGAATTATCTATGATTATCATATCAAATCTAGTAGCTTCTATATCAAATCTAGTAGTTTCTATTGAATTTGATAATTAACTCAAGCCACAAAGATCACCTGCAAAACCTAAGATTTACCTTCCATAAGAGAAAAAAGCAAAAATAAATAATTTGCACAATATTGGATGAATTAATGAATTACATGTGAGAACTTGCTTTTATATTTGCAAGTTAGAGAAAAACCCTAATATGACTTAAGAATAACCTAAGACTAAAATTATCCCTAAGTAAACTTAATAAAGTGTAATTAAATATTTAATTACACCAACACCCCCCATAAGTGCAACTTAGGGAGAAATGAAAAACCATGCAACTAATGCAAGAATGGGTCCCGGCTACAAGGCCATTTTAGGTACCCATGAGCAACAAGAATCTCTCATAAAGTGGAGAGAAAGGAGAAAAATCCAGTGGGAGAAAACTCCTCTCCAAAAGAGAGAAAAATACAAGTACATAAACATGTGATGGAAGAAGGACTAAAACTAAGAAGAGCATGTTGAATTTGATAATTAACTCAAGCCACAAAGATCACCTGCAAAACCTAAGATTTACCTTCGACAAGAGAAAAAAGCAAAAAGAAATAATTTGCACAATATTAGATGAATTAATGAAATGGATCAATGAATTACATGTGAGAACCTGCTTTTATATTTGCAAGTTAGAGAAAAACCCTAATATGACTTAAGAATAACCTAAGACTAAAATTAGCCCTAAGTAAACTTAATAAAGTATAATTAAATATTTAATTACACCAACAGCCCCCATAAGTGCAACTTAGGGAGAAATGAAAAACCATGCAACTAATGCAAGAATGGGTCCCGGCTACAAGGCCATTTTAGGTACCCATGAACAACAAGAATCTCTCATAAAGTGGAGAGAAAGGAGAAAAACCCAGTGGGAGAAAGCTCCTCTCCAAAAGAGAGAAAAATACAAGTACATAAACATGTGATGGAAGAAGGACTAAAACTAAGAACGTGTTGAATTTGATAATTAACTCAAGCCACAAAGATCACGTGCAAAACCTAAGATTTACCTTCCACAAGAGAAAAAAGTAAAAAGAAATAATTTGCACAATATTGGATGAATTAATGAATTACATGTGAGAACTTGCTTTTATATTTGCAAGTTAGAGAAAAACCCTAATATGACTTAAGAATAACCTAAGACTAAAATTAGCCCTAAGTAAACTTAATAAAGTGTAATTAAATATTTAATTACACCAACACCCCCCCATAAGTGCAACTTAGGGATAAATGAAAAACCATGCAACTAATGCAAGAATGGGTCCCGGCTACAAGGCCATTTTAGGTACCCATGAACAACAAGAATCTCTCATAAAGTGGAGAGATAGGAGAAAAACCCAGTGGGAGAAAACTCCTCTCCAAAAGAGAGAAAAATACAAGTACATAAACATGTGATGGAAGAAGGACTAAAACTAAGACCCCCTAAGAAGTGAATCCATCACAAAAGTACAATCAAGAATGCCCCCCATAAGAGAGGAAGAAGAGAGAAGGTCTGATGACCCCCCAAGAAGTGAGAAGGATGAAACCCCATGTGAGGAAATGCTCCCTCCCAAAATAGAGATGAGAAGAGAGACCATGCAGCCGCTCCTCAAGATGACTCCTGCAGTGCTGGAAGATGCTCGACATAGAATAAAGATGAAGACCCATGAACGTCGAACAACATTCCTCCCCTTGGGAAGAAATAGAACTACAGATGTGTGCATAATGTCTTCCCATTCCGGATAGGAATATACAGGAAGAAGGACAAATGTCTCTAAACTCTGCACATGATCCAAAGACAACAATGATGCTCCTAAAAACTACTCAAATGTCTCCACTCCACTACCAAATTGTGACTGAAGAAGAGGAGGATAAAGAACAATCTTTGAAGCAAATGATGGCGATGTAACTCCATCGAAGCTGTCATCAAAGAGAAGACAAATGTCCTCAATGTGGTCCTCTAAATCTATAAGATGGGACTCTACAAACAGAGATGATATGTCTGCAAGATAGGAATCCCAATGAGGTGGATCAGGAAGACTAATATTGACCTGCTGCACAGAATCACTAGAAGTCAATGATGATGCAACATTGAACTCTGAAGTAGCAGTAGGTGATGGTGGAGCAATGATCTGATCAGGAGGATAAGCGATTGAAACAAGCATTTCAAAGAGATGATGTGAGAAATGAGGACACATCTCTTTCTCATGTTGATTACTTCCACAATATCTGCAATTAGATTTATGCTGATGGTAGAATCCCATCTCCTTAGATGATTACAGATCAAAATATGTAAATAGATTTATGCTAATAATAGAAGTGTTTCAAAGCAAACAGAACCTTTCTAGGAGGCAGCATGTCCAAGATATCCAACAGAAGCCATAAAATTGACAAACTGATTTAAAATACACCTAGGGCTGAATCTAAAAAAATTATATAGGTGGTTGTGTAGAGCTCTCTGATACCTTTCCAATGCCTCTTCGTTTTTGAAAAATGAAGATTCTGGACGCAAGAACGGAGCTCGAAAGCCAAAAAAGATGTCTTGAATTCAAACAGAAATAAATTGTACCAATCAGAAAAACCTAGAAAAAATAATTTCACCACTAGATTGTTCTTGGAACCAACTTTCCGACACCTATTTGTTTTCAAAAATCGGACTCCGTATGCTCAAGATATGCTCGATTTACCAAAACTGCTCCTTTAGGGCAAAGAGGCCCAAAAAAAACACTATTGAAGCTCTTGGGCACCCATGTGACTAGGCGCTGAGTCTTTGGGGGCTGGAGGCTAGGGCAGTGGTCCCTCATGTGACTAGGGGTTGAGTCTCTAGGGGCTGGCGGCTAGGGCAGTGGTCCCTGATATGACCAGGAGCTGAGTCTCTGGGGGCTGCTGCTTGGAAGCTAGGGCCTGGTCCCCCATGCAACCAGGGGTTAAACCCTAGGGGCTAGACCTCCAAAATAAAAAATTCCTTTTTATTAAGAAATTAATAAAAAAACTCAACTGTACATGTGCACGGAAATCGAGATGGCACGTAAACCGAGGCAGCTCCAAAACCAAAATCTATTCAGATGAGAATGACACAAAAATTAAGGTTGGCACAAAAATCGAGGCACCGTACAGTCATATGGATTCCGTACATGTACGGATTTCACCATCATGGATTTCTTGAAACCCCAAAAAAACACCCAGAAACTTTTTTTCAGCAAAAAATAGAGTGCCTTATATGAAAATAGGGGTTTTTGGGCCTTCTGAGCACAATGGTGAGGTCTGTTTTGGCCAAAAATGCTCTAAAACTACTGTTCCCCTCCAGATCTTAAAAAAACACTTTTGAAACCTTCACATATCTGGCTTCCCTAGACCAAATTCAGCCAAACAAAAGACAAATCTACCTTTTCCAGCTGCTCTGAATCTAATGGAATACTCTATTTTACGCAAAAACACACCCAACAAATGACTCTTGCTAAAAAATTTCTCCAAATTTGAGAAGGGGCTTGCAGATCCGCTCTGATACCATGTTGAATTTGATAATTAACTCAAGCCACAAAGATCACCTGCAAAACCTAAGATTTACCTTCCACAGGAGAAAAAAGCAAAAAGAAATAATTTGCACAATATTAGATGAATTAATGAAATGGATTAATGAATTACATGTGAGAACTTGCTTTTATATTTGCAAGTTAGAGAAAAACCCTAATATGACTTAAGAATAACCTAAGACTAAAATTATCCCTAAGTAAACTTAATAAAGTGTAATTAAATATTTAATTACACCAATAGTTTCAATATCATGATTGTTATGAGATGTATACAAAAAGAAGAGTACAAAAAATATGTTAACTAACACTTAGCATCCATGTAATAGTTTAGCATAAACAAATTATATTTCCTTATATGATTCAAACTATGAATTGTTAGATTCATCTAAAGAAAACTTATAAAGACCTAAATGATAAATCCTATGATTCGATGCACCTTTCCTTGCACTCACCATTCTCTTAGCAAAAATACTATATTTTATGTTGAATCATATTCCATGTTTTCTTAACACAAAAGTGTAGAATTTAACTAATAATATATACAGAAACTAATTATATGAAAAACATATCATAAGTTGATTTTGATAAGATAAGCGCAAAACCAGGGTGCGGAACCCATTACAGAGTAGCCTCAAAGGCGCATTAGAGAGTCAACAAAAGACCAAACACAACAAAAAGGAGCCAACACCAAAAAATCAAAGACATTAGACTAACAGTTGATAGATAGTAAACAGAACAAACAAGACACAGACAAGCCCCGTAGGCTAGTTGAAGAGTTGCTCCCAATCCTCAATGAGAAATTGGTACATGTCTTTGTATTCCTTTAGCTCCTTATCCTTCATTCCATGCCTAGTAATTTCAATATCCTGCAGCACAACTAAGGTAGTCGCAGACCTATGCATGACCGTGGAGGTGAACCTCGCCACCATCATAAACTTCTTCTCCAGCATAGTCATTATAGTGCTGATATCCTTCTTCTCTTTACCTTTGCTGATAGTCTTCTTACCCTTTTTGGTTTTGTCAGTATCCTATTTTTCTTTCGAGCTATCTGTCTTCCAGATTTGGGCATTGAATTTAGGGAAGTTGCTCGGTCCTTCATCCATAGTCTCCAGTACCACAATGTCCTCCTGGTTCTCAGCCTTGGTTTCACCATCAATGTTATCCTTAGCACCTTCTGACTCCACAAAGTACATCTGCTCCTTGCGCACAGGGGTAGGCTTGGCAGCCAATTTGGTCGACCTTTGAGTCATCAGAACCCTATCCTTGCTTTGAGGTGCAATATACTCCTCATCCATCTTGTCTTCACTACCATCCCCACCATCCATAGAGTCCTCATCCCCTTCCTCCAGATTTTGAATCTCCATGCTGGGGTTATTCTCAGAATTCATAAAGAGGCTATCTCTGTCTTTACCAACCTTAGCCTTCTTGCGGGGGGTGTCGCCTTTCACCTCATTGACAGCGAGTTTCATCTTGGTAGGTTTAGGGCCAGTCTTCCCAGGATCAATTTCTTCCACATTAAGGGTATTAGGGCACACCAACACAGGGGTTTTCTTTTTGGCCGAAGAGGACTTGGCAATTTTGTGGGAGTGGGTGAATTTCTCAGGGGTCACTTTGGTGATGATCATGGGATTGCTACGAGTGGGTTTCAGTTTGGGTTTAGGCATTGCAGAGCGGCTATCAATGCAGGTGGTGGTGATATTCTTGGGCGAATAGAGGGCTAAGTGAAACTTATAAAGTCTATAGATAAGCCCCTGGTGGAGCGGAATGGGGGGTTTCTCAGGGTTGTTCTTGTGAATTTCCGTGGTGGCTTCAACAGAGGCTTCCAAAGAAGATAACAGGTAAAAAGGAAAGATAATGATTTTACATCATCTAAAGTGATTGAGTAGCACAAAGTGGTAGTGGAAGAAGTGTCTAAACCTACCTTCCAGAGTGAAGTACTTGATGATCATATAGCACACGTCGTCCCAGGGTTTGAGGAGTTGCCCTTTGTTGAACCCACCTTGCAGGGTGTGCAACACTTCATCCTTTTTAAGGAACAGAGCCATACCCTCTAAGTCAGAGACTTTGTTGGTCCTCTTGTGTTTCACATCATCTATGGACATGCCCATAGCCATCCCAATAACCTCTTCAGTCACTTCAAAGCTAATGCCACCAACTTTGACATGTCTATTCATCCAAGACCTAGTAAACTGCAAAGATAAGGTTTCATCATGCCCTTACAGGCATTCTAAAAATGATGCAACACCTCCCTCTTGACAGATTCACCAAAGGGTCACATTCTTCCTGAATTCTTTACAAGACTCAGGTTCGGTATGAGTCCCATCCCCCCCATTTAAATATAGCTACCCCTCTTAGCAGAAATATTGAAGAGAAAAGAGGCTCTTTGCAGACTAGTAACTCTACCACCCTGAGCAGAAATATGAACTCTAGGTGGTGAAAAAACCTTATCACAATCTATATGGATCTTCGAACAACTCAAGGCATGAATATTAATAGACAACTTGACACCTCTCCATTTCGAATTGACAATTTTCATTGAATTCGGCTCATGCGAATTAACGTGCCATTTAAACTTATGATTACTACCATCTCGGAGCCTGGTGATATGGAGATAAGGAGTAATGAGCCAATTGCTGAACACATGAGTGGCCATGTGATTAACCTCTTGGGGCATCCATGTCATCATGTTACTTTTGAAACACATCAGCCAAGTGCAGTTTATATTTCTCTTCCACATATGAGCCTGACATCCACCCCTTCACTAAATCTTTTGGTTCCATCATCAATATTATAATCATTAACATCATAATCATTTCTTCTATAGCACCTAAAGCACACCTTAGGCTGAGTAACCGAATATTGGGGGATTAAAATCACGAAGATATAGATATAGTACCCTGCTTCATATAAAGGAGTTTTTGAATTTGAGGGGGAAGGTTATCAAGTTTTCTCCAACATCTCCAATTGCTCATGTTCTGACCAAGATTGGCCATGCTGTCAGCCACTTTGTTGCCTTCATGATAGGTATGTCCTATCTCTTTCTGAGTGAATCCAATCGGTGAGCTCTTGATGTCCTCAATGATGTCTTTGAGTTTCCATCCGCTCTCAGTCCTGCCAAGTGCAGTGTCAACAATAAGTTTCAAGTCTCCCTTGATTTGTAGCTTATCCAGACCCAGAGAAAGGGCCAATTTCAGACTCTAGATGAGAGCCAGACCTTCAGCTACATTATTGGATTGGGAACCAATGTCTCCTGAATAAGCAACAATGAGTTCCCTATGATCTCCTCTTATGACACCACCCGCACTTGCCTTACCAATAGTCTTTTTCTTAGCCCTGTCAAAGTTGAGCTTGACCCAGTCCTTCGGGGGAGGACTCCAAAAGGTTCTTTGCCTGGCTAACTGCTTAGAGTTGTCTTGGTAATATCAGCTGTCAGACCCCAGTTTTTGGATATCTGTATCTCAAGCTACATGGGGGGTTCCTTAGCTACTTTCAGGGTGCAGATGGAGGTGTTTTCCGAGACCATCCTGCAGAAAGAGAAAAAAACCTCCTTGGCACTCTTCACCTTGTCCTTGAAAATTTTGTTGTTTCTTTCTTTCCAGACACCCCAAGCCAAGTGTGGGGGGATTTGTTTCCATAGTTCTCTGATCCTTGGGTGGGAGAAGAGGGAGAGCCAGCCATGTATGAAGTCCATTAGGTTATCATTTTGAACCCAATCTATACCGAGAGTAGTCAAGGTCCTTCCCCAGACCTCCTTGGTAAAGTCACAATGGAAGAGAATGTGTTGTATAGATCCTTCCTCTTTTTGGCAGAGAGCACATTTGTTGACAAGTTGGAAACCTCTCTTGTTGAGGTTATCAGTGGTGAGGATTTTGAGATGTATTGTAGCCCACCAGAAGAAGTTGATCTTAGGAGTCAAATTTTTATTCTAGACCTTCTTCCACAAGTTGCTATCCTGACAGTTGTTTATCAACATGTTGTAAGCCGATTTAACCGAGAAGGTTCCCTTTTGATCCTGAGCCCAAAGCATCTCATCCTCCCTAGGGAATAAAGGAACTCTGTGATTCTTTAAATCCAATTGTAGAGCCAAACACCCCTGATTCCCAATCTGGATATCCTCCCAACAGTCATTTATGTTCTTCCATTGCCTCTGTCCCTAATTTTGGGTCGTAACGTAGTTGCTGAGAAACCTCCCAAAGTGAGTGATATCTTTGTCTTTAATGTTGGTGTTTTCCTGGTTGCATAGAGGAGTCTCATGTAGCCAGCTGTCTTCCTAGAACATAATTTTGTCACCTTTTCCCAGTTTCCACTTTATGCCTTGTGACAATGTTCTAGTTTTGATCATTTTGTTCCAGATGACTGAGCCTTTTGGGAGGATTTTCCTCTCAATCAACTCAGTTTTTTCTTCATTGTGTAGGTACTTGGATTTCATTATTTGGACCCAATCCTTATCCTTCTTGAGGAACTTCCATCCAATCTTGGCCAGCAAGGGTTTTTTCATCACTTGAGTCTTTCTTATCCCCAATCCCCCTTGAAACTTAGGGAGGCAAATTTTGTCCCATCTGATGAGAGACATTCTCTTCTTCTCCTCCACCCCCATCCATAGAAAGGTTCTCTAAATTTTTTCTAGTTTGTCCACTATATAACTGGGCATTTTGAAGAGGAAGAGATAGTAGGTGGGGATGCCTTGAAGAGAGGCCTTTAGGAGTTGGTGTTTACCAGCTTGGCTCAGGAGTTTACCTTTCCATCCTTCCATTTTCCTTTAGATTCTCTCAAGGATAGAGTTCTAGAAGTTGGGGGTCACTTCCTTCACAGTGACGGGAAGACCGAGGTAGGTCGCTAGGAGGTTGGCCTAGTTATAGTTCAGAATCTACTTGACCTTCTCTTGGAGAACCGAGTTGGAATTAAAGAAGAACACATTGCTCTTTTCATAATTGATACACTGACCTGAAGCATTTGCATAAGCGTTCAGCAGGTGTTTCCATCTTCTAGCTTCCACAACTGACACCATGCCAAAAAACATAGTGTCATCAACGAATTGTTGGACAGACGAAGGCCTAGTCGTTGACGCTGCTCTGATCCCCTTTAACTCCTGTCTATCTAGGAGAGAAAGAATGTTTCTTCCCATGACCTCAACCATAGTTATGAACAAGTAGGGTAAGAGGGGATCCCCCTATCTAATTCCTCTGCCAGCATTAAAGAAGCCTTGGGGAGAGCCATTAAACACCAAATACTTAACAATATTGACACATTCCCAGATCAGGGATATCAACTTGTCCTAAAAACTAAACTTCTTGAGAACCAAAAAGAGAATGTCCCATGACACTCTGTCGTATACCTTTAAAGTGTCCAGCTTGAGGGCCATGCTAGGGATGTTACTTCTATCCATCGAATGGATAATTTCGTGTGTGGAAATGGCAACGTCAACAATCTGTCTACCAAGGACAAAACCTTTCTGACAATTGGAGATGAGGCTGTCAAGCATAGGTTGGAGCCTGAGAACCAACACTTTCATGAAGATCTTATATATGGTGTTGCGTAGACTGATAGGGTGGAAATCAACCATTTTCTCTAGGGTGTTCTTCTTAGGAATAAGGGCTAAGAAAGTGGCATTAATTTGCTTGAGAATCTTAGCAGTCCTGAAGAAGTCCTTGACAACAGTAGTGACATTGAAGCAAACAATTTCCTAGAAATCCTGGAAGAAGGCTAGAGGGAACCCATCTAGGCTCGGGGCTTTGAAATCCCCCATAGAGAACACAATCACCTTGACTTCCCCCTCAGTAATGGGGGCCAACATACCATTGTTGTCTTTGGTTGAGAGAAGAGAAGGGATGCAGTCAAGCAAATTTTCTACAACACACTGATCAGTAGTGATCCTTTGTTTAGCTAAGAAGTTTCTGAAGTAGTTAGAGGCTAGAAGCCCCAGCTCAGCATTAGAGGTGACTTCCCTATTATCTTCATCAATGAGCTTGGATATTCTATTCCTTTTCCTATGTTTCATGGATGACTGATGGAAGAACGTAGTGTTTCGATCTCCTTCAGTCAGCCACTAGACTCTCGATTTCTGTTTCCAGAATATCTCTTCCTTTTTCATTATTTCCCTTAGCTCCTTTTGGAGGGCCTCTTCTCTATTGAAGTTAGTCTCACTTTTGTTTCCCATGGCCAAGTTCCCCTGAATTTTCAAGAGATTGGCAGAGATTTGTTTTTGCGGTTCATAATGTTACCAAAGCAAAATCTATTCCACCCTTTGACTTTCTGTTTAATATGAATGAGCTTTTGAGTGAGTCTGAATATCAGAGAACCCTAAACCTTGATGCTCCACCAATCACAAATGCAATCCCTGAAGTCAGGGTGGGAGGCCCACATGATTTCATACTTGAACAAGAACGGTCCTTTCAGGATGCCTTCTCTCCAAGAGAAGAGGAGTGCATTGTGGTCAGAGATGGTGCGGGGAATGCCTGTCAGAGTAGAGTGTTGAATGATGTCCCAATTGGATGAGACCAAGAACCTGTCTAGCTTAACCTAAATCAATTGGTCTCCCCTCCTTCTATTGGTCCAGGAGAAGAGTTGGTTGTTAACCTCTATATCTATCAATCTTGTCTGATTAAGGAAGTCAGCAAGATCAGCCATGCTGTCAGAGTAATCAGTGATGCCCCCTGACCTTTCAATAGGGAACAATGGGGTGTTAAAATCGCCAGCAAGCATCCATTTAGTCCTTTTCTCTATATTGATTGTGCAAACAAGGTTTTCCCAGAGGTCCTTCCTAGCACTTCTAGTATTAGGAGCATAGATATTTATAATTTTCCATTCTTCCTTATTGATAGTGAGTTTCACTTCTAGACTATTTTTGCTATGAGAGCAGTAGCTGCCATTGAAGGTGTTTTTATTCCACATAGTAACTAGGCCTCCCGATGCCCCAATAGAGGGGCTGATGAGGAAATCAGCCGAAAGCCAGACTTTGCTAGCAATTTTTTTGAAATTTTCTTCATTCATCTTGACTTCCTAGAGTAGGATAATGTCAACCTTATTTTCGTATATGCAGTTCTTCACCATGAACTACTTTTGGGGGCTATTGAGCCGCCTCACATTCCAGGAGAGAACTCTCATTTCTTACCTCGCCTGGAGAGAGCCTCCAGGGTGCTTTGCCTCCCTATAGCTATCTCCTTACTGGCCTCCCTATTTCTTGTTTCTCTCTAAGAGGGTCTGCCTGCCTTCCCCTCCATTCCCACATCTGCAGTCTTCTTCCCTTTACCCTTATTTTTAGGGGTAACCCAACCTTCTTGGTTGGTCCATGTTGAACTGTGGCTAGCACCAGGTGATAACACTTTAGTAGGGGATATAAAAATCATGGCCTCTAGTTTCTTCGTGTCCTTGGGCTGTTCTGTGTTGGCCTTCATGACTCCGAGGACCCCCCCTATGGGCTCTATTTCTTTGGGAGTCTGGCATCTGATTTCCCCTTCTTTCGTCTCCTCTGAGTCTACAAACTCATGTTGAACCTGTTCTGAACTCGCCTGAACATCAACTGTAGGGCACTTCTCCTGAGTACCAGTTGGGTGTTTAGAGGTCTCCGGGGACTTGATAATGCTAACCAACTCCTCCCTAAATGGGTAGTCCTCAGCACTCTCCTCCTCTACCCTTGTCTTCCTAGATTCCCTATTCCTTAGGAATTTACATTAATTTATCAAATGGCCCTTCCTGGAGTAGTTTTGACAGAACATGGTAGCACTCTCATACACTAAGGGCTGTTACCAACTCCCATACTTAGACTTTAACATAATATTGTTAGGGAGAGTTTTATTGATGTCTATACTAACACAAAGATGAGAAAATACTAACCTTGTTTTGAGTTTGGTGGTTCCATCCAACACAATGAACTTCCCAAACAAGTTTCTGATCCAAGAGATGATCTCCTCGTCCCAGTATTCTAGAGGGAGGCCAGGCAGTCTGACCCACACCGGCACCGCTCTGTTCAGCTCTAGGGCCGCATCGAAACTGGGCTTCCAGTGACCCAGGCAGAGGTTATGTTTTCCATAAAGCCAAGGACCACCCGCCAAGATCGTTAGCAGGTCTTCTTTAGCAGTGAATTTGAGGAGGAAGAGGCCTCCTGCCATAGCACTGGCAGTAACACTACCTTTCAGTTTCCACCTGCCGGTAATCCATCGCCTAACCATATTGATGTTAGGTCTTAGGGTCTGGAATTTACCCACCAAAGAGAGTTCCATGGAAGAAACAATTTTCTCCATCATGTGATTAGGTATTAGGAGGTCAGTACTAGTCTCTGACTCTGATAGCACAGGTTCGGACAAGTCTCCCTTAGCAAGATCTTCCTTGCCAAGAAGGGCATTTTTTCCAAGCCTGGGGGTTCAGCCCCGAGGCCGGGGAAACCCACTCAGTAGTACTGCCCGAGATAGTATAGGCATCAGGTTCCACCAGAGGGCCCAGTGGGGGGAAGAGGGCCCCCCAGGGTTGATGGCTACCATGACGAGAGTGGGTTCAAAACTTGTTTGAGTGGGAAAGTTGTAGAGCGGAAATTTTTTAGGAGAATAAGATGAGGTTTTTAATTGCATGTGTAGCGACTATTTTCTAAATATATGTATTGTACTTGAAATTGTAAATGTAATATCTTTGATTACAGCTAATAATTTAAAAATAAAGTGTGATGTTTACTTTAATTATGTTTAAGGATATGTAATATTCTAGTTGGGATGTTACACATGGTATTAGAGCTACCATGTTCAACACTTGGACCTTGGAGCTCATTGAGAGGTTTCGCAAGATCAGTAAGATATGCTAATGTTAAAACATTGTTCTTGTGCCAGAATGACAAGAAATAGAAGGACAAGAAAGAAAGCCAAGAAAACAAAACTTAGTGAAATGCCTAAGATCACTATTAAGAAGGAGCCATCTCCTGAACCAAAGATCGAAGATACAATGAGTTATGCAAAGGAAGCTTGGCTCACTGATTTTGAAACACTAGCTAATATACTCAAACGTATCTACCTGGAAAGGAGGAAATGACTTGAGGAGGCAAAAAGATTATCAACTCCTACTATTGTTAAGATTAGTAAACCATCTGCTTATTGTGACATGTGATGAGCCAAAGAATTGACTCATTTAATTATCAATATTTTCATGTTCTGATAAACTTGTAAAAACATATCGACATATAAATACATATTATTATAGTTATATTTGTCTTGAGGATTGATTATGCTTATGTTTTGTTTCCATTACGCTTTGATGAAATCTCTTTACTTTTAATACTTGAATGACATTTTCTATGTGCATATCTCATAATTTGTGGTATAAGTTGTGGATGTTAAATAAGGACTACAGTAGTTGAACTTCAGATAAACTCTAGATAGCTCTGGAGACCAATACTTCCTAAGTGTCATCCTCCCCTGAGTCAATGACCTCCAACAAAATCTCCTAGAGATCCTCTAAAACCTGCAACATGTCCAAACCAGCACCTTGATCCTTGCCGCAGCTCTTGATCACATTGCCATGTTACCGAACTTTGGTGACCCAGATAACCGATGGAAGACATCAGTTCCAGCTATCCCTACCACCAGGCACCCCACTATTTTAGGGAACTCATGGAGTTCGCCTTGCTAATTGCCTTATTCAGATCATGGATCTAGAGTTCTTTGCAATTGATTGTGTAGTTAAGCAAATAATACAGCTGGCTGTTCCAGTTCCAGTTCATAGGAATTAGTTAGTAACTAGATTTTTCCTTTCAATAAGAATGCAACTCGCTGTTCCAGTTTGCTGCAGTTAGACTCGCAATTAGTATCTCTTTCCAATAAGGCTTGATTGTATAAGTAGAAGAGCCATGGTACCTTTTCAAGTTAGTTCCTATTTTTCATCAATTAGTTGTTCATCGCAGTTTGTTTTTAGCAGAAGGAAAACTTCTGAGTTTAGGCATGTACGTTCTTTGAATGAGAATAAAATGCAAATGAAGGGAGATTTATTTTGAAGAAGTTGTTAAGCAAAGAGGATCATCTCCAGATAGGAAACTAGGGCCCGCTTCCCCTTCTTGGAGGAGATCTCTCAGTATTTTTTTTGTGTTATTTCTGTTCCTATTAATTTCCTTGTAGCAAATTGTTATGTGTTGTTTCCTATTATCTGTTCTCAACTGCAGGTTTATTCTTCAAAAATAGAAAATCATAAAAATTATATTTTTTTATCTCTTGAAGCACTGTGATGTTCAGAGTATTGCATGCCTAAGAAGTAACAATAGATTTCATTTCTTTTCATCTCTCATTTTTGCAAGTGTGTTTATTTCCAGTAACTAGATCAAACCTTCATTTCAGCACGTGTGTTTGTTTCAAGCAATTAGATTAGCGTTTATTTTAGCAAGTGTGTTTATTTCAGCGATGTTAGAATAGTTTCATTCCAAGCAAGAGTGTTTTTTTTCAAGAAAATTAAGGTAGTTTATTTCATGAGCAAGAAGATTAAAACTCCAACTATGCAAGGGTCCCTAAACCGATCCTTGGTCCTCAATTGTTCCATTCAAAAACCCCCCAACAAACAGCCTTATCGCAGATCGCTCTAGACACCTCCAGATTGATAAAGAGTAAATGATGATGTATTAACAAAACCTGCTCTGACCTCATCATTTTTTTTCTTTACCTATGATGGCCAGTATGGGACTGTACTCGGCCCTGGAATGAGATTGATTACACACTTGAGGCATGGTGTCAATAATTTGCAATTTCTGATAAACATCCCTGCCTTTTTGCACACTACATTGATAAACATGCTAACAAAGCAGAAAAATAGAGAGGGCTAGGTTAACCATGCAGGGTTAATCCATTTGATTACTAAACACCATTTCATGTAGCAGGAAGATGGGCAGAGGAAATGGGAAGACTTTTTGGCTTTAACGCCAAGGAAGAAAATAACAAAGCACTCTTCTACTACTGTGTCTGTATCAAGTGAGGCCGTCTCCATGCCTTCAAATCCTTCCGAAGTCTGCTTCAAAAGGCTCCAAAAAGGTGCAGTGCATTAGAGCCAACTGGGTGAAGTAGCGTCTTCCAGACCTGCACAAATAAGACACTCTCGCACCTTTATTATTTCTTCAGATGAGGAAGATATTGAACTAGTCCCCATTGCTCCGGCAAGTCAACAAGGCAGTCCACCAAGAACACAAGGAGCAGTTGAGGAGAGTGGCATAAATGATATTCCATCAAAGGGACAAGAAACAATTGAGAAAGGTGGCGGCAGTGGCATTCCAGGGACAGTTGGTGAGCATGATGCTCTAGAGGCACCAGAGAATGAACCATTGTAACATGGCCACAGGCAGGCAAATAGGTCATGACAGAGAGCTCCAGCTCTGAAGATACCACGACATAGGACACCCGCCATGCCCTTGCCATTTCAAAGATTGAATTTGAGCTAAATGCAATGTAAGGTACAGTTGGCAACCTTGTCCCAACAAGTAAAAGTGAAAGATGAGGAGCTAGCAGCAGAGAGGGCGAAGGCCACTGGGGAAAAAGAAGACAAGGAGAGAGAAATTACTTCTTTGAAAAAGGAGGTAGATAATCAAGCAGGCATGATTGCCCAAAAGGACAAGCAAATTGGCAGACTGAGACAGACTGCAGTCCAACAAACCCCTGCCACCACGTCCTTAAATGTTTATGCACAAAATCTGCAGTTAACTAGAGATAACAGGCAACTCAGAGGTGAAATTGCAAAGCTCCGAAGAGAGATGGAGACCTTGAGGCAAGAGAAAGAAAAGGTAGAGCAAAATCTAGCTCTCGCCTGTGAAACAAGGGAAACCCTGTTAGCACAAAGGGCACCCTCAGGCGTGTATGCTCTTTTTCTAGAGAATAATTTTGGAGATGGAAACTGTTACACATTAGCTGCAATTTGCCTTTTGATTTTGAGAATGAAAAAGAATTTGTTGAGTGTTACTTCTAAAACCCACTAGACTAGAGGAACCTTCTCTGTGAGTTTTTCCAACATGGTCACATTTTGCCATATCGATACTTCTATGCTAAAGCTTTATATAGGGGAACTCCAAATCCGGAGCTATCTGTCCCTATTAAGAAACAACAAATTATGGGAAGACAAAATGGAGGAGTATGAGACTGCTGTTGGGACAATTAGCCTTCTAATGAGGCATGAATGCCCAAAGACTACATGGTTCAGAAACACTTTCAGAGCAAATGTTTATAGGCAGTCATAGGCCAATACATACAAAATGTGAATTCTTGTATTGCAGATTACCTTCCTAATGCCGCTGTGTCAAGCTGCAAAGCACGGTTTGAGACACTTCCCAATGTACTGAAAAGAAGGGAACCAGTTTCCCCTGCAAACATACGATGGATGACTGCAAAAGTTAGGGGGCTCATTCCAATTATTCAACAAAAGCAACAAAATTGGATAGGAATGAGGTTTAGGCCTCCATTGCTGCTCATGCCAGCACCCAAACTCAGCCACCCTCAAGGTGAATCAATGCCGCAGGAAAAATTCAGCAAATGGTACAGTAGAATTCAAGAGAATGACAAGTTCCACCCCAAGGGAAGATAGTTGTTCCAAGATAGTGATGATGACTACAACTGCAACATAATAATGGAGGGGAAGAATATACTTGATGGATTAGTATAGTAAATTCCATGAGGGCATGGCATAAGCTAAGTGGGGAGGAGATGATGAGCCAAAGAATTGACTCATTTAATTATCAATATTTTCATGTTTTGATAAACTTTTAAAAACATATCGGCATATAAATACATATTATTATATTTATATTTGTCTTGAGGATTGATTATGCTTATGTTTTGTTTCCATTACGCTTTGATGAAATCTCTTTACTTTTGATACTTGAATGACATTTTCTATGTGCATATCTCATAATTTGTGGTATAAGTTGTGGATGTTAAATAAGGATTGTAGTAGTTGAAATTTAAATAAACTCCAGATAGCTCTGGAGACCAACACTTCCTAAGTGTCATCCTCCCCTGAGTCGATGACCTCCAACAAATGCTCCTGGAGATCCTCTAAAACCTATAACATGTCCAGACCAGCGCCTTGATCCTTGCAGCAACTCTTGATCACACCACCATGTCACTGAACTTTGGTGACCCAGATAACTGATGGCAGACATCAGTTCCAGCTATCACTGCCACCAGGAACTCCAGTATTTTAGGGAACTCATGGAGTTCGTCCTGCTAATCGCCTTATTCAGATCATGGATCTAGAGTTCTTTGCAATTGATTCTGTAGTTAAGCAAATAATACAGTTGGTTGTTCTAGTTCCAGTTGATAGGAATTAGTTAGTAACTAGATTTTTCCTTTCAATAAGCATGCAACTCATTGTTCCAGTTCGCTGCAGTTAGACTCGCAATTAGTATCTCTTTCCAATAAGGCTTGATTGTACAAGTAGAAGAGCCATGGCACCTTTTTAAGTTAGTTCCTGTTTTTCATCAATTAGTTGTTCATTGCAGTTTGTTTTTCAGCAAAAGGAAAACTTCTAAGTTTAGGCATGTACGTTCTTGGAATGATAATAAAATGCAAATGAAGGGAGATTTATTTTGAAGAAGTTGTTAAGCAAAGAGGATCATCTCCAGCTGGGAAAGTAGGGCACGCTTCCCCTTCTTGGAGGAGATCTATCGGTATTTTGTTTGTGTTATTTCTGTTCCTGTTAATTTCCTTGCAGCAAATTGTTATATGTGTTGTTTCTTGTTATCTATTGTCACCTACAGGTTTATTTTTCAAAAATAGAAAATCATAAAAATTAGAATTGTTATCTCTTTAAGCACTGTGATGTTCAGAGTATTGCATGCCTAAGAAGTAACAATAGATTTCATTTCTTTTCATCCCTCATTTCTGCAAGTGTGTTTATTTCCAATAACTAGATCAAACCTTCATTTCAGCACGTGTGTTTGTTTCAAGCAATTAGATTAGCGTTTATTTCAGCAAGTGTGTTTATTTCAGCAATGTTAGAATAGTTTCGTTCCCAGCAAGAGTGTTTCTTTTCAAGCAAATTAAGGTAGTTAATTTCATGAGCAAGAAGATGAAAACTCCAATTGTGCAAGGGTCCCTAAATTGATCCTTGGTCCTGAATCATTCCATTCAAAAACCTCCCCAACAAATAGTCTTATCGTAGATCGCTCCAGACACCTCCAGATTGATAAAGAGTAAATGATGATGTATTAACAAAGCCTACTCTGACCTCATCAACATGCCTTTTGGGTGTGGTCAGGATGCACTTGTTATTGGTCTAGAGGTGTTGAAGGAGTGCTCACGAGTACATCCACCTACTAAGTTTGTGTTACTCGATTCTAACGGAGAGGAGGAACCAAAAGAATTTCCTCTGTCAGAAAGTGATATGTAGACATTTCCTTTTGCACAAAATTTTTTGTATTTGAATAAGGATGTAAAGATCCAGAAAGTGAATAAAGTAAAGTTTTGTCTCTTTGAGTAAGCAAATGTTTGTGTGATGAATCTTTGAGTTTTTGTATTTATGAACTTGTACTTTTATGATAGTGTATCAAAAAGTTACATGTTTTGATAAATTTCTATGCAAATGATTAGGTGTAGTAATGTTATGGAACACTTTGGAAACCAACTAGGAGGGAAGTCGGATGGTCCAGATCTTGAGAATAACCCCATGGAAAAATTATATCAAATTTTGTCAGTTTTAAATGAAACAAAAAGAAGATTAGAAACCTTGGAACAAGTAGAGGGGGAGAAACCAATCAAGAACATTACTCTAAAAGGAGAGAAGAATCTGGTTTTCATGGTGAACCTAGAGTAAATAATCAAGACTCACAAATTCATAATGAGGCAAAAACTCATCTTGTCAATGAGCTAGCCCAAGATATGAAGAAAGTTATACCTCCTAAGTTTGATGGAATAGTGAGTGGAGATGCAGCCGAGGCTTGGTTGACATAGATGGAAAAATATTTTGAGATAAGAAATTATTCTGAGATCACCAAGGCTGTATGGGGAGCATACCGGTTAGTTGGAGAAGCATACACATGGTGGATGAACAAGAAAATGGAATTGGGATTGAGTTCCTTGAGTCTAACTTGGATCAATTTGTGGTCATATTCAGGAAAAGGTGGTTGCCCCAACTTTACTTTGACTAGAAATTAATAGATTTTTAAAATTTACATCAAGGAGATATGACTGTCACTTAATACTGGGAAAAATTTACCAAGTTATTGAAGTATGTGGCACAATATCAGAAGGATGAGAAATTTAGAATAAGGATGTTTATCATGGGCTAGAATGCTCAGATTGGCGGAGAAGTGGATGTCCATGGATCTACAACCATGGATCAAGTCTTTGAGAAAGCCATCAAGCAAGAGCAAAAGCTCAAATCTATCTCTATGTATCAAGAAAGATCTTGAAGGAAATTTAACTAGATTCATCCTTCAGTATCCTTCAAAAGAGAAACAAGAATCATGAATCCAGAAGAGGAACCATGGTAAAAGTTCTAGATTTAACAGAAATGAATCTAGGGATGGAAATAGGGATTTCAATCCTAAAAAGAATGATGATTTAACCGATCTTCTGGAAAGAGAGGTCCTCCTGGAGGGTGTTTCACATGTGGAGGACATCATTATGATAACCAGTGCCCCACGAAGAGTCAAGGGAATTCTTATGGAGGAAAACCTTTAACTTCACAACAAATGAATTTTTAGCAAAGGATTCATGTTACTCTTGATCGTCGTCAAGCTGAGTATCAGGTTACTCCTATTGAAACATAGGTACTCTTTTTGGAACCCCAATTTCTATTCTTATAGATCAGGAGCAACTAAAAATCTTGTGAACCCTAGAATTTGATAAAATGTCTAGTTAAGCTAGTTTCATGGCTAATTCATGGACAATAGAGTTTGCAAACCAGTCAAGATGTCAAGTAGAGCAATGCTCGTTTGAAGCCAGATTAACCCTACCTACTTTTTCCATAGAGGTCAACCTATATGTAGCACCTCTAGGATCCTATGATGTCATTTTAGGGATGAAATGGTTATTGCAACATAAGGCAAAAGTTGATTGTCTTTCCAAAATAGTAAAATGTCTTGATAATGATAGAAATTTTGTCCTTATCCAAGGTTTTTAGTGAGAAATGAAAATCAGGCAAATTTTGAGATGAAATTGAAAAGAGCAAAATAGAAAGGATGCCGGATGTTTGTTGTTAAAATGGAGGACATGAAAGATGAAGAGGAGAAGGAACCTAAGGAATATTCTTTTGAAGTGTACCCCTTTCTTCATGATTTTTGAGATGTGTTTTCGAAAGACCTTCTAGGTCTGCCCCCGAAAAGAGTTTTTGATTTTGCAATAGATATTATTCCTGGTTTCAGATCGGTGTCCAAAGCACCTTATCAGATGACTACTACAAAGTTGATGGAGTTAAAGGCTCAACTCCAGGAATTGTTGCAAAAAGGACCGATTAGACCTAGTATGTCACCTTGGCGAGTGCCAGTGATCTTTGTTAAGAAGAAAGATGGCACTTTGCGTCTTTGTAAAGATTATCGTATGCTTAACAAAGAAACGATTAAGAACAAGTATCCTCTACCATGCATAGACAATCTTTTTGATCAAATGTGTGATGCAACTGCATTTTCCAAAATTGACCTTAGGTCAGGTTATCATCAGTTGAGATTGAAGGAAGAAGATATTCATAAGACAACCTTTCGAACAAGGTATGGGCATTACGAGTTCACAGTCCTACCTTTTGGTTTGACCAATGCTCCATCAACATTTATGAATTTTATGAACAATATTGTTAGAGACTGTCTAGACAAATTTGTTTTGGTGTTTTTAGATGATATTTTAATCTACTCTCATAATGGGGAGGAACACCATCAACACTTATGGATAGTTTTGCAACGCATCAGGGAGCATAAACTTTATGGAAAGCTATCCAAATGTACCTTATTTCAAAAAGAGGTGCAGAACTTGGGTCATATCGTATCAGCTAAAGGAATTGTTGTAGATCCATCAAAGATAAAGCCTATTTTGGAATGGCCTAATCCTAAAAATGTGCATGAAGTGCGTAGTTTTATGGGTTTAGCAAGGTATTACAGGAAGTTCATTTAGAACTTTTCTAGAATTGCCCACCGTATCACTTCCTTACAGAGAAAAGGAAAGAGATTTGAATGGTCTAATAAGTGTGAAAAAACTTTTAATATTCTTAAAAAGGAAATTGACGTCAGCACCAATTCTTAAAGTGTCAGACCTAGAGGGTCATTTTGTTGTTGTGACTGATGCTTCAGGAGAAGGGTTAGGAGGAGTGCTCATGCAAGAAGACCAAGTTGTGGCCTATGAGTCCAGGAAGTTACAACCTTATGAGTAGAATTATGCCCCTCATGATTTGGAATTAGCAGCAATTGTGGATGCTCTTCAAGTATGGAGGCATTATTTATTAGGAAAACAATTTGAACTAAAATTTGATAATCAAGGTTTGAAATATATCTTCATGCAACGTAACCTTAACACCCAACAAAGAAGATGGTTAGAGCTCATCTCTGACTATGATTTTGAGGTTAACTATGTCAATGGTAAGGAAAATCGAGTGGTTGATGCCTTGAGTCGAAGAAGGCATGTATTTGCAATAGTATCAGTGCACTTTGATTTCAGATCTCAAATATTGAAGAATTTGACTAGTGATGAATATTATGAGCAAATTTTGAAAGCTCTAATAGAAAATCCTCAAGATACAAAGTATGATGGATTTTATTTTGAACCCGATGGTTTATTGAGATCTAATAACCAAATATATGTTCCAAATCAAGTAGATTTAAGAAGAATCAAGTGGAAAGAAGCACATTCTGCACCATATTTAGGTCACCTTGGAGTGACAAAGTTGTTAGCTGATGTGAAACCCTTATATTTTTGGAAGAGAATGAAGAATGATGCTGCAAAATTTGTGGCAGTATGCCTTGAGTGTCAGTGAGTTAAGGATGAACACTAGCATTTGGCAAGACTTTTGTATCCTCATGACATACCTGAATAGAAATGGCAAGTTACTAGTATGGATTTTGTCCAAGGAGTACCTATGTCCCGCTATAAGCATGATGCTATTCTTGTAGTAGTGGATAAACTTTCTAAGGTAGCTCATTTTATACCTAGAAGTCTTACAGATGGAGTGCCCATCTTAGCCAAGAAGTTCATGCAAGAAGTTTTTAGGTTGCATGAAATTTCGGAAAAGATAATTTTAGATAGAGATGATTGGATAACTTCAAGGTTTTGGTAAACTTTGTTCTTGGCATTGGGAACATAACTGAATATAAGCTCAGCCTATCATCCAGAAATGGATGGACAAACTGAGAGAGTAAATCAAATACTGGAGGATGTTTTGAGGATGTATTGCATGGATCAATAGTATAAGTGGGAAGAGTATCTTCCACTAGTTGAATTTGCATATAATAATTCTTATCATTCTGGAATTAAGTTGGCTCCATTCAAAGCATTGTACAACATGAAGTGTCAAACTCCTTTAAGCTAGGATAAGCTAGAGGATAGGAATTGCCTTGGGCCAGAAATGCTTTCAGAAATCGAAGAGCAAGAAAAGATGATCAGGAAAAGATTGGTAGAAGCAAATGATAGATAGAAAAGCTATGTTGGTGCCAAGAGAATACCCTGCCAATTTTCAGTAGGAGATAATTTTCGCTTGAGAGTCAAACCACATAAGAGCCCAATTAAGTTTGGAAAGTCTTCCAAACTAGCACCTAGATATGTTGGGCCTTTTGAAGTTCTAGAAGTGGTTAATCCAGTTGCTTACAAGATAGCTCTACTACCAGCCCTTGCTAGAATGCATGATGTTTTCCATGTGTCATATTTGAAGAAATATATATCAGGATCTAATCATATACTTGATTGGAATGCTCTATAGGTATAGGACCCAGGGGTGGTCAAGATCAAGCCTCTCAAAGTGCTCGAGGTACGCAAGCTCTACCTACATAATAGAGAGGTTACCCAGTGCAAGGTCCAGTGGGACCAATATTAAGAGAAAATGCTACCTGGGAGGATTACAATGATATGCATCAAAATTTTCCACATCTTTTTATATAGCATGATGTGTAAGGACATATTTGGAGTATTTATTTTTGGTTTGGACATAATCATCGAGGATGATGATCTCTAAGGGGGAGATATGTCACACCCCATTTTTAAACTAATGTATTTATTTTCATTATTTTTAAGAAAATAGATAGTGAGTCTGAGAAAATATTATGATTATAGTAATGATGGAAAATACATTTTCTTTATTTTAATTTATATGCAAGGAATAATTGTTTATGATGTTATTAATGATCATGTGGTTAAATGATGAAATTGACTAACTACCATCATGTAACTAAGGTGGATGCAGGAATAATGTTGTTTTCCCTCTGATATGAGGAGAGAGAGTATCACCATGGAGAGGATGCTAGATCATGTGAATGCAATGATCCTTATGCCATCTGGAAACACACACACACATATACTTAGTAGAGAGATCATGTTTATTCTTGTCAAATTATGTCATCATTAAGATGAATTTTAAATCCTTTTCATCGTCTGATAGAAACATGGTGTATGCCTTGATGACAATTTGACGTGTGTAAATCGACTAAACATGTTTCATTTTGTTGTCAAGATCTTAGTCGATGTGTGAGAATTCTTTGTCGATAATTGTGCTTACAAATAAGCACAATAGGTGTTTGAAAGTACACAATAGCGACATCTATTAGATAAGTGTGTTATGTCTATTATTATTATAAATATTATTGTCATAGTTAAGATCATGTTTGGATAGGTAAAAAGTCTCTCTTTATTTCCTCCTTAGCGTACTCCCTAGATGCTTGGGGAGTGGGGGCAGGAGCGGTCACTCCATACCCCCCAACTTTTCCTGCATGATTAAGATTTGTGGGGAGTGGTAGAGAGATTCTTGGGGATGATCTAATTATTATCTACCCATAACTATCGGTGAGACGTTTAAGTAGTAGAAGGAGGAGAAGACTGAGGAGACAGACAGGGAGAAGGGCTCAAAAGATGGGAAGAATAGAGGAGATAAAAGCAAGTGCTAATGGTGAAGACTCGACTTATTTTATTATTTAGGTAAGTCTACTACATTCCATAGACTATGATAGAGTATATTTATCTACCTTTCATTTGACTCAATCAGTAAGTATTAAAAAGAACTAAAGAGTCTTTGTTAGACTATCATTGGCAAGAAAATTATGATTGAGTAGAATTAAACATAGACTGGTTGATTATCCTCTACAGAGGATTGTTAATATCTGTATTATTATTACCGTAACCGAAATTAGGAATAGTTATGTTTAACTCTATATAAATAGGTATTACTTGTCATATAGTGTATGCCTCAGGAAATGCTATACATTTCAATACCTTTGAGTAGAGAATCTCTTGGCTCCTATTTAATTTATAGCCTTTCATTGTTAGAGAAGCACAATGAGCTTCGTGTGGGTAATAGTTAGAAGAATATGCCAAATCCTCTTCACTTTCAATGTAGATGTTTTTGTAGTGCAACCTCAGTTTAACAAGGAGAATGTGTTATATTATAGCCGTCTGTGGGTTGTATGGAATGACGACTATGTTAGTTGATAGGCCAATTGTATCACATATTAAATCCTGACTGTGTGTTGTATGGAAGGCCGATTGTGTTATTTGATAGGTCGATTGTGTCATATATGATAGTTCGACTGTGTGTTGTATAGAAGGCCGAATGTGCTATATAATAGCCCAATAAGTTATTGATAGATTGACTGTGTCTCATGTAGAGACCAATTGAGCTCTATGAGAGGTCGACTATGTCTTTTCTAGAGACCAATTGTGCCTAAGTGTGGTTTGACTGTGCCAAGAAAATTAGAGCCCGATTATGTTAAGAATAAGTCAACATTGTAGTGATCAACTACTAGATTAAAACCATGTTTGGGTTATAGACACTTAGTTTGAGCTGTTGGCAGGCTTAAGAGAGACCTAAGTGAAGGTCATTATTGTAAAACAAAGTAATCTTCTCACAACAGTAACTAATCGAGAAGGCATGGAGTGTGCTTGAAAGCTTTAAAAGCTAGTTATTGAGTCGAAGTCACTATGCATTTGACATTAGACCATTATTTTCAAGTATATAAAGAAGAACGAGTTGTTTTTAGAAGCTATTCTAGAGTTATTCTAAAATATATATATGTATTCTAGTTTTATAGAGAAATAATCTTTAGCCCAATCTTAGGCTAAGATTAGCCACATGATTGTTGAGAGATATACTCACTACGGTAATGAAAATTCATGATAGGGATTATTTTATTATTTTTTTATCTTTAGATATACATGAGGATGTGTATTCAATTCATTGATATATGAAATTATAGTTTATCTTTGACAGATTATAAGTTGAATGATTATATCCTTAGATTAAGACAGATAGAGTCTTTATTCATAAAAACCCTATGGGTTAAATGCTAGAATCTTGCTTGTGTGGAAGAACATAGATGAGAATGAGAATAGGTAGACAGGTCATTGAGTAGATGACAAGACATCATAGACCCATGATTGCAAGGATGCAAAGATGAACTCAATGTATTTTATATAGCCACCTAAGCTCTCACCTTAGACTTGTCAAAATGGCTAGTAGATAAGGATTATAATGTCTTTAAGACCAACATGGTATAAGCAAGTCAAAAAGAATTATTATATATATGACATAAATTGAGAAATAAGAATGTTGTATCCAAGTCGAGAAAAGAGTGAGTGAACATATGACTTTATATTTATATGAAACTTTGTCCAAAGTAATGCAAAAGTCACTGCTTGCATTGTCGGTTCATGGTGTACCAGATAGCTAAACAATCAGTATAGGTCATACATAGCTAGAGCTAGACTAGAGTTGTAAACCTAATTGTCATTAGCTAGGACACATCACTAGTTCTCAGATGGCATAAACAATCAATTGATTCTCATTATCTATTACCCTCGTGAAGGGAAGGGTTACTTCTAGACAGAAGGTGTGTGGGGGACCGTTGGTCTGTGGTTGGAGGAAAAGCACCAGGGTGATGCTCTCTCTCTCTCTCTCTCTCTCTCTCTCTCCTATAGTTGATTGCCAAAGAATTGTGAACAAGAATACATTACTTATTCAGTAAAAGATATTGGTCAAATTGTAAATCGTAAGAAATACGACCATTTGTTATATGTGGAATTTTGTTAATCGCATGTGTAGTGACCATTTCCTAAATATATGTATTGTACTTGAAATTGTAAATGTAATATCTTTGGTTATAGATAATTAAAAAATAATAAGTGTGATGTTTTCTTTAATTATGTTTAAGGATATCTAATATTCTAGTTGGGATGTTACAATAGTCAAGGTACTGAATTGTTTGACATGATGCCTCAAGGAAATGCCATCTCATGGAATGCAATGATTTCAAGATATGCACAAAATTGATTTTTTGATAAGGCTTTAGAAACTTTCAATAAAATGTAATTGGCGAGTGTAAAGCCAAATTCCACAACCTTAGCCAACATCCTCCTTGCCTATGCCAAAATGGGATCTTTGGAACATGGTGTGGACATCCATCAAAGCATAAATGATATAGGAATTTTGTTAGATGTTGTAGTTGCAACTTCCCTAGGAGACATGTATGCAAAGTGTGGAAGCATGGAAAAGGCACGTGAATTGTTTGACATGATGCCTCAAAGAAATGTTGTCTCATGGAATGCAATGATTGCAAGATATGCACAAAATGGATTTTTTGATAAGGCTTTAGAAAATTTCAAGCAAATGCAATTGACAAGTGTAAAGACAAATTCCACAACCTTAGCCAACAGCCTCCTTGCCTATGCCAAAATGGGATCTTTGGAATAGAGTATGGAGATCCATTAAGGCATAAAGGATATGGGAATTTTGTCAGATGTTGTAGTTGCAACTGCCCAAGGAGACATCTATAAAAAATGTGGAAGGATAGACAAGGTGTGTGAACTATTTGACATGATGCCTCAAATAAATGCAGTCTCATGGAATTCCATGATTGCAAGATATACATAAAATGTATTTTCAAGGATGCTCTCAAAATATTTGAATTAAAATCAAACACTTTGGAACATATATTGAACCATAATTGAACATAATATCATTTCATGGAAACATTCAAGAACATGTACGCAATATCAAAACTTTTAAGAATGATACATTATCTATCTTTTAACCATAATTGATCATCATATATATAATGTAAAATCTCATACAAATAATGTCAGTAAAATAACATATAGTGTATATATAAAGCCATATAGGCATATACAACGATATACATTGGTAAGATATAAAAGTATGTTTACAAAGCCATATAGGCATACAACAAAATGTCCCAAAATCAAATTTCCTATGAAGATGGAGAATCAGTCAATGAGTCATGCTCTCTCGTTTGTCGACTAGACCTCCTCGATAGAGATTTTTGAAGCTCCATCTATTAATACAATCAAACAATATCCACATTAATATAGAAAACATGAAATATACAACCTGACATAAGTAATCAATCACTTGCCGCAATCTAGTGATCCATCTCAATCATTTGTTGTCTCTCTTCATCTATAGTTGGACGGGTCGGTGTTGTGTCCTCCTATGAGAAGCATGAAGAAGAAAAATTGAGTCAACATTAATATCATTTATGGGAATTAAATGACGTGATATAACACAATAAATACATAATTGCAGACAAAATAACTGCAGCAATGCCCACATCCACTGACTGACGAACATGAAGAGGAGTCTCTAAATTTGTCATCAATTGAAAATAGAGTTTAAGGTTATTTCACCAAAATAGAGACATAACATTATTTTAAATGCATAATGATTAGAAATGGTAAAATTTACCTTAGTGAAACTGCCTCTATGTCTAGCCCAACCAACTCCTCCTAATGTTGAAGCTCCAACATCCACTGTTCATCATCAAATTGTCACCAAATAAGATTAGCATTGATATATGATAAAAAGTTTACATGTACTATATTTACTATCTTGCGACAAATTACATATCTGTCAACTCAACCTCCTATCATAGCCTTGTAATGGATGGCTGACAGATGCATGATGGGTACTTTGACTCTAGAATTTCATAATGCATACAATTACCTATATTAAATTTGACTTATAATATCTATTAATATAATTAATTATATATTTCAAATACAAATATAATAAATTGCATAACCTTCTAAAAAATTACCTATGAATTAATGCCACAAGTCATATCCAACATGTCATCTGTAAGTACAATATAATCTAATATGGATGTTGTTGAATACAAGGAATACTGAGAGGGGGGGTGAATTAGTTTTGGACACAAAACCACTTCTTAACAAGTTTATTTATCCAATTTCCAAAAACAATAACATGAAAGAAGAATAAGAATAAGAACAACAACCATAAAGATATAACAAATGGATACCAGGATTTTTATGTGGAAAACCTAAAAAGGGGAAAACCACAGTAAGTGTTAGCTCACAATATATTGTGATAGCTCAATACTAAATTACAAGAAGGCTCATTGCCTTAGGGCTCACTACCCAGGGCTCACTGCCCTATGAAGAAGTGCTCACTGCACAAAGGCTCATTGCCAAGAAAAAGAAGAAAGAATAAGGATTGGCCCACTGCCAGAAGATGAACTACTATAAATGCATCTACCACATGTTGGATCATAGTTCCATTGAAGGTTCAATATAGAGATTCAAAGGTCTTCATTTGTTCTTCCCTGCTTCTTAACTTAACTACATATACTCTATTTTTTGTCCTTGTTTAAAATTTTCTTCTATGCACTCTGCTCATAATCCTTCCCACTTTGAATTCACACAACACACACTTCTACATCGCAATCCATCGAGTATTTATATCCGTAACAAGATTCATTTCATAATCAAGTCGGCAAGCTAGACGTGAGGCGTGTATGTAATGTATTCTACCTTGTCGGCTTGATCATGTGTACAAACAGTAATGCAGATCCAAACAATCATTCAATAATCTTCATACAAGTTGGCACCACACATATAACCACTTAGATTTATTATTCAAGCAATATACCTTCTCCGCATAAAGATCTAACTGCCTGTCGGCTTGCCTCTTCAGAACATGCTTGACCTAATCAACTGTCACACCAAAATTCTTACTGCGGACCAAATGAGACTCAAAGAGTCACATCAACCATTCCTCATACCTCACAAATCATATCTTACCAACAACAGGTCATGAAATCCTTAGGTGGTGAAATACAAAACTCAAAACTAACTCTTCTGCCTTGGTGAAGTACTGGCAAACCAACTACCGTAACTTGGAGTTTTGTAGACAATCTTCCAGATCACTTTAGACTCTATAACTCATCAATTGTATGCTTCTGACACCTATCCATACTGGCTCAAAACCACATACTAATACAATCACTTGCAAAGAAATGTAGACCAAAATACTCATGCACTCTACACTGTTCCTGACTTAACTATGTTCACCCAGACTTAAGCCAATCACAACTTGTCTTTCGGAAGTCATCAAGACTTGTAATCTTGAACATAGTATCTCCAAACAATCCTAAATAACATACCTAAACTACATACCTTGACCATCAATTGCAGAGGAATAACATTTGAGTCTCTGTTACTAACTCTGTGTTATCAGTACTTAGTCATTTTGCCTTAGTCTTTTGTGCCCGAACCAGAACCTTGTATGCAGGCTGTGCCAAGTTGAGTTCCCAATCATCCTTAGCTCCATCGTGCTCTGTTTGCCTCATTGCCATCAATGACAACATTACCCAATCAACAGTGTCTCTTCACTATGTTGCCAATAATCTCCCCCTTTGGCATTGATGGCAACACTTAGTGAAAAATGTGTATCTGCTCCCCCTTACTTTTTAATTCTTCTCCCCCTAAGGTGTTTTCCCATTTTTGACTGGTCTTCTTCTCCCCCTTTGACATCAATGGCAAAGGGTATATGTACAAAAGTCAAAATTATGTCAGAACTGCAAAAATTCCCATACTTTGCCGCATATGTACACCTATAATCTTCAACTCAATTAGTTGTCAGTGAAAGAATATCCTTATACACAATCTTTAATTGTGTAATCTCTTCATCCCATCGAATCTTAGCTCTTTCCAAAATTTGAATGTGACCGTTTATCAAAAAGAGTGATTCTTCTATCTTTTGCACGTCAGAGGGTGTGTTAATTTGAGAAGCTACTTGTGCTTCTGCTACAATAATAATCATTAAATCTAACTTGGGACTTATTAGTCCTCTCAACTAACACATTTTATTTTTCATTTGATCCCTCTTATTCATAATATTACTTAACTCTTCATGAATATTAATTACTTGCATTTCTTTGCTGCTTACCGATTCAGCTGCTGGATCAAATGTTTTAGAAATATTTATCAGCTGCAGTTTCAGATCCTTTATCTTTTATTCTATCTCTTTTGTGGCTACCGGCCAAGATAAGCAAAATTTGTATAGGTCACTTGCTTCTCTGATAGCATTATGTATGTCTTTCATTTTATTGTCTAGGAGAGATTTGTCATTTATTATCATAGTCTTCAACCCATTTAATCTTTTCTCATCAAATTCTTGTCTTACTTTTGTCTCAGAAGATCTCTCAAAAGATTCAAAATGCTTACTTACTAAATTTATGAGTTCTTTTAGTTGACTTATTGAAGACAAAGAAGTGTCCTTCTGATATGATGGCATCAACTTCAAAATGTTGGATGCCTCACCAATCAGTTCAATGTCATGTATGTGAGACTTCAAAATCTCTTCCTATGCCTTTGCTTGCACAATTAGTACTAGTTTGAATTTCTGTACAGGGGACATTGAGTCCAAGTTTATTGGTCCTTGCAAAAATTCTAGCTCATCCAAGACCTATTTCTCTTTCTCCAAAAAGTCTTTAAGCGATTCTGCAGTGTCTCTTGCTATACCAGAGACTTCTTCTTCTTGGTTTAGCTCTGAAGCATCTAAATCCATAGTTTTATTTGCACCATCTTTTTGTTCAGGTGTAGGGGTTTACTTGTCTTTTTTCTCTTCTTGATCATTAACTTTATCCATTTCTGTCTTGTCACCTGTTTGTTGTTCCAGAGGGAGACTAGTCTCAATAACTATAGTAGGGGCTTTCTTCTCTTTAGCCACTTTGTTAGCTAACCCTTGGTCCAAATTCGCTTCCGAAAAAGATGTATCATCTCCAACATTTGTTTCATTATTGTCATAGATTGTTAGGAGATGAAATTGTCTTAGCACTCTCAAGGTGATTTCTTTAGTCTCCTTTACTACTTTCTCAATGTTGCCTCCCATAAGAGTGTTCATTCTCCTTTTTGTCCTGAATTCATTATTAAGAGCTTTGAAGATCATGGTCTTTTCTTCTAGGGTGATCTCTGGACATAACCTAACAAGTGTGTGCTCTCTGATTTTAGTATCCTTGGCCATGGAAGTTTCTTTCCTTGCATACATAATGTTATTCAAGCTGTCAAGAAGATCACCAATGATTTCAATAAGAGCCTTAATGTATATGTCCAGATATTCTACAGTGGCATCTTCCAAAACCTTTTTATCTGCATCATTATAATCATAATAGAATTGGGCTATTGGTTTCAGATTTCTATCCACTGTGACAACCTTAAGAACATCTCCTAGGCTTAATGTAGCTTCATCTGGCTATGATACATTTTGCCTTGCACTTTTCTTTGTTGTGTCCTTTCCAGAGGTTGTCCCTTTACTGCTTTCGAAGACTTTGGGAGCCTTAGTTTTCATTCTTTTTACTTCTTCATCTATTTCTGTCTCTTCCTCATCAACTGTAATGCTTACATGCATTCTTTTAGCCTTTGTTTTCTTCCTTTTGTGATTGGTGGCAAGAGTTTCAACACTTGCAGATGGTGTGGGTTCAGAGGGAATAGATGCAACTTCTGTAGAGGTAGATCCTCTAGTTCTCCTTCTTGACACCTCTAGTTTTTCTGGTTTTCTCTTGGGTTCTTCTGGAGCTTCAATTGGTTCACTTTCTCTCTTTTCTTTTGCTACCTTTTTAGCTTGTGCTTTTTCCCTTGCCTCTTTCACTTGTTCTTTTGTGAAGCCTTGTCTCAGGGAAAAATCCTCTGCCACTCTCCGCATTTTCTTGGAGATTTTAGGTTTTCTTACTTCAACATGAATTTTAGAAGACAATTCTTCATATGTTCCAAATCTTTCCTCTTTGGGGTCTCGGGGCTTGCTTAGCATGTGTCGTGCATAGTTATCCAGAATAGATCCATCTACTTCATAGCCCATTGGCATAACCCAAACAGTTCTAGGCTCAACAACCTCCATCATGCATTGGTCTTTGGTTACAATAAAGCATATGCCATTCATGTATTTTTCCACAATTACTTTTGGAATTCTTTCTCTTGATTGCATCATTCTCTGGAAGTTCTTGAAATAGCCCCATAGGGCTATATTTTGTTCATCATAGTTTCCAATGCTATTTAAATGATCCCTAATTTGTACAACAACTGGATGACTATTTAACCAAAACAAATTCTTCATCTTTGGCAACTCATGCATGAACTAGAAAAACAAACAAATGATTAACGTACCAAATTTGAAGGGATATTTGTTTTCTTTTATCTTTTTTTAGGTTCTCCATCACTTGCTGTCAAAGCAATTCATACATATCATAGTCTGCATTTTCATTGATCATCTGATAGGCAGTGTATATGAGTGTGCCAGAGACTGAGTTCTCCCAGTTGGTGAAATAGACTTTGTATCCTAACACCATGGATGCAAATCTTACTGCATGATCTTCAATATCATTGATTGTTAAAGCCCTTTATTGAATTTCAATTCGGTGGCCACCATTACTGTATCATTATTTACAACTTTCAACAGAAGAACACTACTGGTATAGCTTAGCCTAGTCACAACCCTAATTGTATCTTTGGTGATCTTGAAGGGCTATTCCAACCACATGAATTCATCATGGATTATGCTCAAGACGCACCAGAGTCATTCATCTTCTGCAAATATAGGGAAGTCTTTATATTGAATGAATTTCTTCTCCTCCATATCTTTGTAGTCTTCTTTCAGCTCAAAATGATCACTGTTTAGATGCTTCAAATATAGGTCTGTGAATCTGCTATCACCATGCTCTTCTAGGGCAACATGGATGTAAACCCTAACATCCTCCACATGCATAACTCCATATGGTATATTAGAAAATGCACCTATTGGATCTACTTCTATTGATTTGAATGGATGTTTCTTGAATTTTGGCCTCAGCCTTTCAGTTATATCGGTTACATGTGGTGTTGCCATTTCCATGAATAATCGAACAAATTTGTGGTAAAGTTTCAAACAGAAAATACATCTTTATCTGGATTGGGGTTTCCTTCGCCTGAGATCGCTTTGGCTTGAATTGCTTTGGAAATCTCTGAGTCGCTTGGAATTTTGCTTCAATTTGCCTTAAACACTTGATAGTTTGAATGCTGAATGAATTTTATGTTGAATGAGCCCCCTTTTAATCCTTTATCTGTTTTGACCTAATTGCCATAAATGTTCCTATTATAAAGCTGTTAAACACATCTCTACAGAATGTAGTCTTATTAGGATTGCTCCACAATGTTCCGCGTTTGATACTATTCTTCTAGAATTTCCTTCAAAAGATCTGTCATATGAATCCTCTCAACATCTCTTCATACTGGATCTCAGCACTGACAGTCTGGCTGGGGATTAAGATTTTCATTACAGCCCCCCTTGAGCTAGAGCTCACAAATTCACTTCCTGAAGGCAGTGTCTGCACCAAATACTGGTGCGGATCCATCATTGACTTCATTACTTCTTTCTTGATCCAGATCTTGTCCATTTCTTTCTTAGTTTCAATTGGATCAACTTTTTCTTTTCCCTTATCATTCCTTTGCTTTGTTTTCTTTTCTTCAGCATAGTAGTTTATTTTCACATTCTTGCTTCTGCAAAATCTTGCAACATGTCCAAACTTGTTGCAATTGTAGCACACAATGTTTCCCTGTCCTTGATTCCTTCCTCTGAATGAATTTAGCCTTGATCTGCATTGATTAGCCATGTGTCCAAATCTATTGCAAGAAAAACATCTTCCATTAAATGATTAAGTATTCCTTGAATTGTGAAAGCCATTTCTTACCAGACTTCTGCATTCATTTGATATATGACCAATTTTCTTGCAATTGAACATTGACTAGAGAATGATGGAACATTTTGATTTATTCTACTCCTACACTGAGTAGCTTTATGACCAAACTTTTTGCAATTAAAACAATGGCCATTGAAAGATGGGTACCTTTGAGCATTTGGCTGTCTGACCGGAGATCTTCTATGTCTTCTTCTTTGATTCCTGGATTGGTTCCCTTTGTTTTGCTTCATCTGAAAGTTTTCTTGACCTAATTTAAAACTTTCTCCTTTCTCAAATGCTAAGCCTTGCTTGTCATTTGAACTCTTTTGACTAACAATCATCTCATCAAGTTTTGCAGAACTTATCTTAAACTTTTCTTCATAGCTCTTGGCTTTTTCCAAGTTTGTTTTTAGGCTCACAACTTCTTTTTCTAGTTTGACACATTCTTCTATCTTGCTTTTTACCATTAGATTTAGATCTTCCTCTGCTTTAGCTCTTTCTATAACTTCCACTTTCAAATAATCCAAGGTCTCATTTGCTGATATCAATTGTTCACTAACATCTCTGTATTTTTCTTTGAATTTCTTGACTTGTTCTTTCAGCTTTAGAATGCATTCATTAGCTTCTTGAATGATATCCTTCAGATCCCTAATTTTTGCTTCAAAATTTTCAAGATCAGCAAGAGCTGCTTCCAATTCAACATTGTTTGAGAAGTTTCCAAATCTCCTGGATGCCATGAGTGAATTCTCCCAGATCTTCCTCAAGCTGTTAGGCTTCTTCCAAGGAACCTTGCTCTGATACCAATTGTTGAATACAAGGAATACTGAGAGGGGGGGTGAATCAGTATTCTGCAAAACCACTTCTTAACAAGTTTATTTATCCAATTTTCAAAATCAATAACATGAAAGAAGAATAAGTATAAGAACAACAACCATAAAGACATAACACATGGATACAAGGATTTTGATGTGGAAAACCCAAAAAGGGAAAAACCACGGTGAGTGTTAGCTCATAATATATTATGATAGCTCAATATCGAATTACAAGAAGGCTCACTACCTTAGGGCTCATTGCCCAGGGCTCACTACCCTATGAAGAAGTGCTCACTGCACAAAGGCTCACTGCTAAGAAAAACAAGAAAGAAGAAGGATTGGCCCACTGCTAGAAGATGAATTTCTATAAATGCATCTACCACATGTTAGATCACCGTTCCATTGAAGGTTCAATATACATATTCAAAGGTCTTCATTTGTTCTGCCCTACTTCTTAACTTAACTACATATACTCTATTTTCTGTCCTTGTTCAACTTTTTCTTCTCTGCACTCTGCTCATAATCCTTCACACTTTGAATTCGCACAACAAACACTTCTACATTGTAATCCATCGAGTATTTATATACGTGACAAGATTCATTTCATAATCAGGTTGGCAAGCTAGACATGAGGCGTGTATGCAATGTATTCTACCTTGTCAGCTTCAGCTTGATCATGTGTACAAACAGTAATGCGGATCCAAACAATCATTGAATAATCTTCATACAAGTCAGCACCACAGATATAACTACTTAGATTTATTATTCAAGCAATATACCTTCTCCGCATAAAGATCTAACTACCTGTCAGCTTGTCTCTTCAGAACATGCTTGACCTAATCAACTGTCACACCAAAATTCTTACGGCGGACCAAATGAGACTCAAAGAGTCACATCAACCATTCCTCATACCTCACAGATCATAACTTACCAACTCCAAGTCATGATGTCATTATGTGGTGAAATGCGGAACTCAGAACTGACTCTTCTGCCTTGGTGAAGTACTGGCAAACCAACTGTCAGAACTTGGAGTTTAGTAGACAATCTTCTAGATCACTTTAGACTCTATAACTCATAAATTGTATGCTTCTGACACCTATCCATACTACCTCAAAACTGCATACTAATACAATCACTTGCAGAGAAATGCAGACCAAAATACTCATGCACTTTACATTGTTCCTGACTTAACTATGTTCACCCAAACTTAAGCCAATCACAACTTGTTTTCTAGAAGTCATCAAGACTTGTAATCTTGAACATAGCATCTCCAAATAATCCTGAATAACATACCTAAATTGCATACCTTGACCATCAACTGTGGAGGAATACCATTTGAGTCTTTGCTACTAACTCTGTGTTATCAGTACTTAGCCATTCTGCCTTAGTATTTTGTGCTCAGACCAGAACCTTGTATGTAGGCTGTTCCAAGTTGAGTTCCTAATCAGCCTTAGCTCCATCATGCTCTATTTGCCTTGTTGCCATCAATGACAACATTACCCAATCAACAGTGTCTCTTGACTATGTTGCCAACAGATGTGTCCTACACCTGCTCCTGCCCCTGCCCCTGTGTGGCATACTCCTGAAACTATGGAGCATCCTCTCCAATGTCTATATTATGAGTATCCTCCGATCCATAATCACATAAGGCTCCACATGATCAGAAAAGATGCAGGGATCAACCCTGCTACTCTGACCCTCACCAACCTGGGAAAGATCGTTGTCATGATGTGCTAAAGATTGGGTGAGGTAACTAAGAGAATATAGGGTCTCCACATCAAAATTCTCCTTCAAAGCCGAAGGGAGTGAGATGTACATTGTGGCCTCCCTAAAGGTCTAGCTGGATAGTTCAGGTCATGGTGTGCCCCTTGTCTATCTTGTGTAGAGCCACCACCTCTGCCCTAGAAATCCAACATATCAAAGTAGTTTGGAATCTTTTTGAGGATGAACTTGCAATAGAGTTGCTAAAAAATATTGCGGGACCTCTCCATTATTACATGGTAGATGGTTGAAGATCATCCACCACCTATCCCAATTTTTTTGGGATATTCCCTTGTGCACACACCTATTAATTAGGGATCTTTTACAACTCTCGTGTAATGGCTGGTTTGTTCTAGGATCGACAAAAAGATTACATAGATCAAATTTTGCTATTTTCTTGTCTCTAACCTATTTGTATGATAATTTATTTGCATAAAATTCACCACACCTCTCCCTATAGTCTTCCCATTGGTTGATTTGGTTTGTGACTGAATCAACATGAGAAATAATGGACTCCAAGGAAGTGGCAAGGGATCTCTAATGATCATTACTTCCATTTGGATTTTTTAATTTTTAAACTAAACTTTCAAGTTGTTTTTTATTATCTTCAATTTTCCCGGAATAGTTTTTTTGTGTGTCACGAGGACGGTGAGGAAGTGAAGGCAAAGTTTGAGGAGGGTTTTGAGCCTCCTCTTCAACTGAAATCTCATCTATTGGATTAGGGTTTTCAAATGTATTGGCTGAAAATTCAAAATAGAAATTCAATCAAAACAATGAAAAACAAATTCAATTCATTTTCAAATTTAGAAAAAAGATGCAAACCCTACCTGGTTTAGGTTGTGGAGCTTGTTGAGCTTGTGCGCGATGGGAATGGTATCGTGACATTATCTTGGAGTGTTTTCTCCCTCAATTTCCTCAATACGCGTTCACGGAATAATGCTATTAGCATTTTCATAGCTCCAAATGAAAATGACCCACTCGTGGGTCTATTTTTTTATGTTTAACAACAATAACATGAATGTGTTATAACACAGTCGTGTTTTATCTTCCTAAGACCAAAAAGTGGTTTGACCACTTTTTGGTCCCCCATCTTGCACATGCCCAATATTTAAATTTTGATTTATTGAAATTTTTTTCCCTTCAAAGTAATCCAAACATGGCTGCAATAGTTGTTGTAAAAATACAGAATTGACAAAATATAAAATTGTAGAGACATTAGATTTATAGACCATTCATTCATGGATCATTCATTTGTATATCCTCCATCAAACTATGGAGTAGAAGGGGAGCTCATCACGTATGTTGTCCCTTGAATGATGCAAAGTGATTAGTCCCGTAAATGATCATACATGAAATGAGACTTGCTAAATTGATTTAATGGGTTGTTTGACCTTGCTTCATTCATGACAGTGAATTCTATTCTTTGAGCCCTATGTCATATGTTGATGGCTTGTGTAGATTTGGGGATGCTCCTACATAATTTGTTGAGAATTAAATTGAAATTAAGAGTGATTTGGATACGGATGTACACAAGATGTGGACATGTTATACACAATTTTGAATGCAATTAGATTGGCAAGTTCACCCATTTTTGTGCATTCCATCTTTCATTTAAGTAGACTTATTGATCATGACAATAATGTTTTTTGAGCTTGACCATGTTCAGTTATAGTGCAAAGTGATACACATTGCTACATTGATGAAATTATGACAATTGATATACATTGTAGCAATAGATCTTTGATATATGTGTAGAGTAAAGGAACCACATGTGTGTATTTATGAGGGGTGTGTGCAAGTCTGACATGTGGTGGGAATATGGAGGTATTACACACATGGATGAGTTACATGATACATGCAAAAGTGCACATGATTATATTAGACAACGATAGTGGTTTAGAATTCTTGAAGATTAGTTTGTTTATCTTTTCTTAGACTTGCATTCATAGTGTGCTATTGGGGCTATGTGTAGGTAGAAATATAGATGTACATCAAGTTATAATTCTGTGCAAAAGAGTAGGTTAGTGTGCAACAGAAGGGTAAGAGATGTTTTATGCATAGGTGAAATAAAACATAGGAGTTATTATTGCTTGGAAACCCATATGATTTTTTTATATTTATGATTCTACATTAGATTGATTGTTCTATATATTTAGTGTTTGAACCTACATACTTAGTAGTTCTAGTGGCTAGTTACCCATGTGTTCTAGTAGGATGGTGCATATACCACACATATAGTTGCATATTGATTTAATAGGGTTATTGGTTCCACTAATTTATGGACATGAAAGTGTTAGATGTATTTTATATGTTTTATTTTTGGTTTCTCACCATCTTGAGGCACATTGTGTTTTTCATAGTTAGTTATTAGTTTTGAGTTTCTATTATGCTATTGTCCACAATCTATGGTATTTTGTGATTTTGATGAACCTACATGAGAGAAGAAGGTCCACATGAAGATGTGATGTGCACTCATGAGATCATACATAGTAGGGGTAGAGCAATAGGGATGTTATCAAGCATTATAGGGTTTAGGATTTGTGGGTTGTTATTCTAGTATTTTGAGGACAAAATACATTATTTGTGTCAAGAGGATGTTGGAGCTAGAAAGTAGTTTGAATACCTACCATTAGATTTTGATACTATATTTAAAACTATTATTGTAAAATCCTATAGATAGCATATGCATGTGATAAGAGTTTGCTTGCAAATAAAGCATTGTAAGCATCTATGTTTGGTAGAGGGATGCACATGAGTTAGCTTGTGCATGTAGTAATGTAAGTTTTAGGATAATTATAGAAGAGCTTTTATTGTAAAAATAGGAGGCACTTGTGTCTATAAAAGTAGGCCTTCAATGCATATGTGATATGTTTAGACACAATGAGATTTAGAGAGAGCATAGTGAATACATGTTTGGGAGTGCAAAAGGGAAGGCAAAGAATGAGTTTCAACCCTCGTTATATGTATGTACATTAAATATGTTATTGTGATGTTAATATAAGCTTTAGTATTGTGTAATCATGTGTTTAGTTATTGTTTAGTTTTTGTTATTGTGCATATGCTTTTATTTGCACATATGCATGGTAATGGGTGACATCAAATAGTGTGTCCCACTTTTGGGCCTAAGTAGGATGCTTAAAATCAACAATTTTTAATTTGTGTCAATTATAGGGAACAAATGGTCAAGAATTTAAAGATGATGTAAACTAGTGAGTTGTGAAATTTTATATGTAGATTCAAGCTATAGTTTTTTTTTTTAATATATTTTTAAAGAGTTATTTCTATCATTTTTTATTTTTATTTTTAATCAATTTTTATTAGTTTCTATTTTTTTTATTGAGTGACATTATTCCACAATACATACTTTCATTAGATTTTTTTTTTTCATGATTTATAAGAATTAAACCATTAACTCCACTGTTTAGTGCATGGATATTTATTGGTATTTTTTTATTAAATATTTTTTTTTATTATTAATTTTTGAATTAGTACTAACAAAAGTTTTAGACCTATATTATTTTGAAACACATTTCTCTTAACATATATATCAAAATTAAAATATTCTTTTTATTGAAACAAAGATATCTATGTCAAGTGCAACGCATTTTTTTTGAGATTTTTCTAACAATGTTATTTTTCTAACAATGTTATTTTTCATAGTGTCTTGAATAGCGGTTATTGTTTTTCATAATTGACCCACATTCATATTTTTTTTAAAAATATAATATTAAAGTAAAGATAATACATATTATAATTTTTAAAAGGTAATACTAAGGGATACATACTTACAAAATAACATTTCCAAATGACTTCAGTTGATCCCCCAAAAGGAGACTCCATCAGGGGTTTGATTTAACATTGAAGGTTTCTATCCAAGGGGGTTTAATCCTAGGGGGGTTTGATCTAACCTCTTTCAATCAAACCCCCTTAGATGGAACCCCTCTAGGCATAAATCATTAACTTTTCTAAAAAAATATGGGATTTTAGAAAAAGATGAGATGTCCTACAAATGGGACACTATTGTGCGATCAACCTAATCTTAATAGTAAGAGTCAAATGTTGGGTTTCTGAATATAACTATACTTTAGATGAGATTGGACTTTGCGTTTGTTTCCATTGACAAGTCAATGCAAAAGGATGAATGGGTGATCAATGGGGTGTTTGTGCAAAAGAAGTAAAATTTGGTCCACAAACCAATTTTATTGTAAAATGATTTTCATTATAAATTATAAATATAAAATGATATATTGACCTAGGAAGCTTTTATTCTCAATACATGTCCATGTTATTTTTATTTTACTATTACAAATCCATCTGAGCATAAGTTTAAGTGGGATGGTATTTATTATTGAAGGGGAATAAAACAACTGTTAAAAAATATTTAAGAGTGTGCCAAATGAATAAAATGAATTAAAAGTGACAATCTAGATATAAGAGAGTTGAGGTTGCTAATGTGATTGATGTAAGCTAAATGAGACTATAATTACATGCATGTTGAAATAGAAATGAGATGTATAAGGTTTTCTGTCTTGTAATGTGAACTTCAATTGATATGACACTATGAAAAAAGTTGGAAATTGAGAATTGAGTTAGGAAATTAGATTAGAGGGAAGAGATGATCAATTCGTAAGAACTTAAATAGTCTAGGATAGAATCGCAATAATGATCAATGATCTTGTCTAGTGGGATGATTTTATCCTTACTTCTTCAGTTCCATCTCTAACAAAATTAGATCTTTGGTACCTACAACACTTGTTCACCTACTAATATTTGAAGTAGGGAAATAGGTGGTAGTGTTGAGGAGCACGGTGGAGCTTTCTATGAAGGGTTAAAATTTATGAATTCCTTGAATCCTGAGACTGAGTTAATAATGAATAATAAAAGAGATTGTGGAGTTGGATGCCAATGCTAATGTAGACAGAGCTTGTTATGAAGCTAAAAAATTGAGACTAAGCTTATACTGTAGGATTCTTTTGTAGCTTCAAAACGTTGCAAAATAATCCTACAGTATAAGCTTAGTCTCAATAAATTCAAGGCAGTACTGCTTATGATGCCTAGTCTGAATATATCCACATGCAGTACTGCCTTGAATTTATTGAGACTAAGCTTATACTGTAGGATTCTTTTGCAATGTTTTGATTAGTTCGTGTTGCAGTAGTTTCCCATGCGTTGTTGGTTGTTGGCATACACGTCAGATCCCCATCCATGCATTTTGGCCCTTTAATTTTTCCATAACTAAAAATTAACTGGTGATTGTGTCAAACTGAAGCCTCACTTTTGGTGATGAACCAGATCAAATCTCAGGGTAAGCGAATGTCATAGATTGCAATCCACTAGTGTTTGGATGCTCATATGTTTGCAGGGATTAATTTTGACAATTGTTTAGATGTTTTGTTTTTAAATGGTTTATAATGACATGGACAAAAGCTGTTCAACAGAACTAACAGAAAGATATAACCAAAAAAAAAACATAACAGTGATAATAGAGAATGCACAACAGGGTTGTAATGGCCTAGACTAATAGTTGCTGAATACAAAAATAATCAAAAACTCTGGCACAGTTAAAGCTTGAACTCAAGACTATCAGATACTGGGTATTCATCCATAGTCATCCCAATATAATTGGGAATTATTAGAGATAAAATTGAGTATAACAGGATCTTTTTTTTCAAATATATATGGGTATTTAACAAATGATATAATTTATTTTATATCTTATATAAATGATATAAATCCTTTCATATCCTATTTTTTAGGATGTAATCCTCCTCCTTTTTCCAACGATTTCTATTTTTTCCAACAATTTCTATCTCATATAAATGGTTTCAACAACTCACTCAACAAATATATTTATACCAAATCTATTTTCTAAGAATAGATTTCTAATTTTCCAACAGTAATGTGGTTTACAATGGCTTGTACATTATGCCGATAATGATAGTTTGCCTTGTTCGTTCATTCTTCATTATGAAGGGTTCTGCTAAGAGAGGACAGAGTGTTAAAAGAGTCTTTTTCCAATCTTGAAAATTATCTTCATTTTTGCCTTTAAGAGCCTTGATTTGAACGTGGAAGATGTTGACCTCTACTACAAGATCTTTCTCGACTTTGAGTAGTTCTTGATAATATTGGACAGGTTCACTATCTGAAGAGAAGTTAGCCTAAAGTAGTTGTATTTCCAACTTCACTAGAACAAAAGGAGGTGAGAAAACCACCTTACATTTAATTTTCAAACTCTCTGACATCCTGCCAAATTCTGTTGGAGTGAGAGCAGAACGCAAAAAAACATGTTTTATAGATTCAAATTTGGAACAGAAAAGGCAAGTGAGGGGTTTGGAAGAATTTGAGGTAGCCAGCTAAAGGGAGTTTAAAATGTAACAATTTTTAGGTAGTTACTTGAGACGTCTGCTGTAAACAGCTTGCACGTTGTGATCAATATGCTATGCTGCACTTTAGGCCACAATCAGCTAAATTGTGGCATATTAATCACAAAGTGTTGGTGGTTTAAGCTTTTCCATTGAGATGGAAATCAACTTTGGATTTCTAAACTAGAAGGCCAAGTTTCCACCATTTGAAATAAAAGAGTTTACATTTGACAATGAATTTAGGAGAGATGGGCATACTTGGGAGAAGTCTTTTGTAGATTTATTTGAGAGAAAAAAATCCAATGGTTGGGTGAGGCCACTACCAGTCCTTAACGAAGCTACATTTAATTATTAAAAAAATACATGATAGTGAGCCCCCAAAAAATTGAAATTAAAGTTGAAAATGATGTTTTTTACATTCTTTAAAATAAATTAATTTATAAGACCTTTAAAAATATTATTCGATTAGATAATTTTAAATATTTTAAATTTCATTATATAAAATCATATTTAATATAAATTATTATAAATATTATTCTTGGTATATAAAATATAATAAAAATCACCTTTATTGTCATTTCCACCATTGGAGTCATGTATGTCTAATTCTTTTTATCCTCTTCATAATTGGTCTCTACAAATTTTAGGAATATTGCAACAAAAAATAAATTCCCCTTAATTTGTGATATTAGATTAGCCACCAGTGACCACCATGTTGAAGATAAAGAAACCACTTTAAGTGTTTTAGGTGTAATAAAGTCTAGAACTTAACAAATTTAATATTGTGTATATGGTAGGTTCGGAACTGCATGAGTATCCTTAACGAATATCCAACTCTCATGGATCACCTATTGTACTGATTTAATACACATTTATTTAGAATGTTTATAGTGTGATTCACCATCTTTTCAATTTACTAGAATTGTAAACTGTAATTGTAAAGTATAATGGTGAAATTTGTATACCCATGTCATTTCTTATTTAATTTTGTGTTCATTTTGAAGAAATGTTTTGATACATGTATATAGTGACAAATGACATGATCTTGTGTGAAGTTGGGCTCATTTCCTTAATCTTTTATCCATTCATATACACATATATCCCTGTACATTTAACGCTACCCAAGATCCTTACACACATACATGCTTTTATACATTCACCTTATCTGACATATGTATCACATTCATCTATGCACCTACTTTCTTTTATCGTTCAATAACTTGGATTGGACTATTTGCCCACACTAGGACATTTTTGTGGTTATAGACTTATCCCCTCCCTTTTAAAATTTCAAATTCAAATTTGGCCAACGAACCCATTAACCCTCCTACCTTGAGTTAACTAAACACACATTTGGCACAATTGGATGTTATGTGCTAGTATTTAAAGACATCTATTACATTTCTTCCAACACATCCAAGGAATCAAACAATCTTGCACTCTAGATCATTAAAGGAGTAATTAATAGTGATACATTTCGATTTTGGTGCATTCAAAGGAGTAACAGATCTGCTTACTAGGGTTCTTACGTGTTGTTTTGAGTCCTTGTTCATTTTCTAGGGGTTGGTTTAGGAGAAATTATCTCCTTGTGATGAACCAACAACCCTTAAGGTGTTTCTAAATAGTAAATACCACCAAGTCCCTAGATCTCCAGAAAGAGCAAAACATACACTTATCCATCAGGCGAGTAGAAGAGCATAACATTATTGTGTGCAAGGATGAATATGAACTCAGACTACAGATTTACAACTATGACTTCATTCCAAATATGTGAACTCGTCCTTTGTCAAAGCACAAATCTAACATGAAAATTGAGGCATTTCTGTCACATCCCTAAAGCTATAGGTAAAAATAAAAAGAAATAAATTGGATAGGATTAATTAAATAAGTGTGGATGGAAAGTCGAGGTGGGGACAAGGAATTAAAAAAGAGGTAGTTGGACAGAAAATGGACGATATGGTACAGGTAGCCATTAACTACCAGATGGGACAAGCACTAGCACAGGTATGGACATTGATCAAAGCGAATATATTTAGAGAGGTCTTCAAGGAAAAAGGACGAAGGGGGATTTATTGGTATGCCATTAAAGAGGAATGGCATCCTCTCTCATTCATCTTGCCAGTATAAACACATAATGACTGGCGTGCAAGTTAGACTTCATAAACACAAAATCGAGGTGGACTAAAAAAAAGAGAAAGAAAAAGCCAGAAAATAAAAGATGTGCTAATTTGGGTAGGAGTTTTGATTTTGTGCAGGCTCCACTTGTGATTAGTAAAGTGATATGGAAGGGAGAATAGACACTAATAGCAGCGTCCAATAAAAGACTCTTGGAAAAAATTGTTGGGAGGAGACTTCCTAAGTTTACAGAAGAACAGTCCATAATGGTTTTGCATTCGAGCGCCATGGTGTTCAAATTGGACCAAGAGTTGATCTATATTTTAGTTGATCTGTTTGATGCATTGTTTATCTTATAAACAATCGAAATTAAACAGCTCTATAATTAGACTCTAAATATTTCCTTTTCCAAAATTAAATCTCTTGAAACCCAAAAAGGAAAATCTTTATTTAAGATTTCAGTAACTCTTCAACTAAGGCTAATGGAATTAAGGGAATTAAATAATCATTAAAATCCGAAGGGACTGTTTTCAAATTTCATCAACTCCTATAAAGGTGAACTAGATTTTTGGTTGAAACTTCCCTTCAAGATTTCGTACCTATATTTATTGGAAATAAACATCATCTCACGACTTGAGAATTTTACTTTGATTTGGAAAGATAGTTTCAAATTTTGGGAAAAATATAGAAGCAATTCATAAAGTAAGAGTGTTTCTCACATACACTATGTAGAGTTCAAATAAAACGTGAATCTAAAAGTCAAATTATTAGAAAAAAATAATTATTTTCTTCTTTCAGTTTTGGGTTATATTCAAACATTGATGGTAGAGTTAAGCTTTGGTCAAATTATTAGAAAAATATAATTATTTTCTTCTTTCAGTTTTGGGCTATATTCAAACATTGATGATAGAGTTAAGCTTTGGTCAAATTATTAGAAAAAAATAATTATTTTCTTCTTTCAGTTTTGGGCTATATTCAAATATTGATGGTAGAGTTAAAGCTTTGGGCTCTTGGATTGTTGGATGTTAAAGGTATAGTCCAAAACATAAACAATGTAACCAACCAAGAGAATCGAAAGCAATGGCTCAAAATCAATGTGTTGAGATTAACTTGGCAGAAAGGTAGAAGATTAAAATTTTGTTGATAATATTTTATTTTGTTCATGAAATTTTATTCTAATAGGTTGTCTTGGTAAATAATTGTTGGAGGGGCTTTCATTAACGAAGTCCTTTTTTGGTTCATGCTACCATAAAGAAATATGGTTGTGGTATTTAGTATCACCACATCATGTTGTTGCATGATAATATGTTCTGAACCTTAATAAAACTCTATACTACTAATAGATATAGAACAACGATATAGGATACGAAGTTCTATTCCATAAGTGTAAGATCAATGGATGAGTTTTTAAACACAAGACCCTTGTGTTTGGCATTTTGTATGATATGGTTTGGTATCCTAATGTGTTGTGTTCCAATTATGAAGAATGTCATACTATAATATGGTTATGATAATTGATATCATTAAATCATATAATTGTAGGAAATTATTTGAAGCCATATCAGGGCCTTCCATATTTGCTGCATTGTGAAGATATTTTGGTTGTCACTGTCTTGTGATTGATATGACTGGAATTATTTTATATTGATTATGCTATTAGGCATAACTTCTAGGTAGGGATTTGATTCTAGCGACGTTAGTAATGGTCGGTATGAAATTGAGTGACTATGAAACTTGACTATTATTCGACATGACTTTGAGGTGAAGTGGGTACTAATGATAAATGAGCGAAATGTATATATATATCCAACTCGTTATCTTATCTGCATTAGCATGAGGTGATAGATAATTATCATAAATGTTGGTATTAATGGATGCAATATTCATACCTAGTGGGAAGGTTGAGAGGTGTTGTAAGAGCTAGTCTGACTCCCTATCTATCCTAATGGGTATACTTGAACTAGTAACTACTTAAATAGTCCTGTAATTATTATGGGTTATATGATAACAATCACAATATGACTATGCAAACAAACAAAATTACATGTTGGTAGGTAATTAACCTAGGCTTCGAGTTCATAAGATGAACTCGTAAGGGTTCTATTATCTTTTAAGCCTAATTTTAAATCATGGAGGGGGAGAGGTCTAAATTGAGACCTTTTGTGTCCTCCGAAGTCTTTAGTACATGTTTGCTAAATGGTGAACTTAGTTGGGTTTCCCAACCTTCTATTAAGCATTATTAATTAATGGGAATCATTGAAAAGAAACTCATTGGGGGTATGCAATAATACTCAATAAAACTCTGTGAGCTATGGCTCTATTTTGGAATCGGTTTTGGTAAATGGCAATTTGTTACACTAGTTGGTTTTAATCCCCTTTATGGTATTCCTTCTATAATATTCTTTCTATTCCACTTCTATGATGAAGTTTCTTGAGTGGTTATGAAACCTTGGGTATAGGAATTCTATGTGTATGTTCCTAGAGAGATTATTGTGAGGAGAACTACATGTGACTTCGATGCCATTTGGAAGCGGGTATGTAGGCATTTTTGGGCGAAGGATGCCCCTGGACCTCAAGTTCGTAGGGGAGGGGTTTAGGAAATGACTTTGAGGTATGAGGTGTTCCTATACCTGATCAACCTTCCATCTTCAGTATGTTTCAGCTCGAGGTTGAAACTACATTAAACACTAGTAGAATTTGGCAAATAAATGACTACGTGACTAAAACTTTTAGTCACAACAACTAAAAATGACTAAATTCTACTAATTTTTTACAACTCAGCTATAAATGAGTAAATAAATGACTAATTTGGTCGTCGACTAAAAAATTATTTAGTCATACAAATAAAAATGACTAAATAGTTAGTCACGCAAATACAAATTAGACCCCAAAAAAACATTTTGGGAAATTATTGGCGGGAGTGTATTGCGTGCGATTCATTATTCATTGAATTTATTGTTTCGTTAGTTGGTTAGCCTGGCACTGAGGTGTTTTGGGTTATAGAAGCTACTTGCATGGGCGATAAAGCTTGTTTGGAGAGGACCTGGAGACTTCTGAAAAGGCGGGTAAGAAATTCAAAGTTTGCTGCAACAAATTTGAAGTCGGTGAGGCCCTTTGCAACGAAGTCAGATTTGGGGACGTCCTCTGTAGTGAATTTAGAGGTAATTCAAAACCCTCATTAGATTAAACACAAAATCTATAGCTTTCTGATTGGCAACTTATAGTAGTTACATAGGCAACTGAGTACCCGAACCATATAGGAAGTTTAGGGTTTAGGGGACTATTTTTTCATTAGTTTCCTCTATGCATTTTGGAGCATATGGGAATTGAACTTGTAACTCAAGTGAAACACCACCTTCTTCTAGTCGTTGGAAGAATTCCATATCCTTAAAGCACATAGAAAAAAATTGTAGAGTTGGCACTAGGGCTTTTATTTATGAATTCAACCCAAATGCCATTTCCTAATGCCTCCATAAAAGTTTGTTGAGCCAACTCTAGTTCATCACAATCAACATGAAGAACCCCAATGTTGTTTAACAATTCAATGGGCACTTCTTCTTTGCTCTTCTTCAAAAGAGACTTTGTTGTCTTAAGAGAAGCTAAGGCTACACTAGGGTCTGATGATATTAATAACTCACCCATCTTGATAAATGCATGGGCATCTCATGGATCTATGCGAGTTGCCTTTCTTAAAACTTCCAAAGCCTTCTCTGCCTGCCCTTGCTGAGCATATATATGGCCTACAACTTTTAAGCTCTCACATTTCTCAGGGTGGACCTCCAGAACCTTTTCAAAATTTGAGAGAGAACTCTTAAGATCTCCCAACTTCAATTGAACCAGTCCACAAAATCATGTGGCCTCTGGCTTTCCTTGACTGATGCCATGTAATAGCGGCCAGTGGTGTCATAATCACCTTTACTATGATAATATCGTGCAAGATTATAATATGAATGAGATTTCATGAGAGGGTGGTCAGTTGAAACAAGAGCTATCTCAGTCAACTGTTCCACAAGAAAATGCTGCCCTGTGAAGAAAAAATGCTGTACTAAATGATTCAATGTCATTGCACAGTATGGGTATAATTCAAAGGCTCTATGCATCTTTTCCATTCCTTCATGAACACTACCTTTTTCACTAACTGTGAGAATCCTACAAGTAAAAAATGCACAAAACTGACCACATAGATTTATGTAGAGGCATAACATCATTTCCTAATGCTTCCATAAAAGTTTGTTGAGCCAACTCTAGTTCATCACGCTCAAAATGAAGAACCCCAATGTTGTTTAACAATTCAATGGGTACTTCTTCTTTTCTCTTCTTCAGAAGAGACTTTGGCATCTTAAGAGAATCTAAGGTTGCACTAGGGTCTAACGATATTTATAACTCACCCATCTTGATAAATGCATGGGCATCACGTGGATCTATGTGAGTTGCCTTTCTTAAAATTTCCAAAGCCTTTTGTTGGTTCTCAAATTTGCAGTATGCAAAACCTTAAAGGATGCCAAGCTTTATGATTAGGTTATGCAACCAATTTGGCCAACTGACAGAATCAACCCAAGTGATTGGGATTCTCTACACTTTAGGCTCTGCTTTGCCCAGGTGGGTGTTACCTTATATTCACCAATGATTAATTACTCCTCAAATTTGTTGGTGACTTTAGAGTAGATTAAGGGATTTATGTAATTTTGTCAATTGAATCATCCAATTCACCCTAATCCAAGCTGGCATATGATTTGAATTAGATTTTTTTAAAATTTTCTATTCTACTATTACTCCTACTCCTACACAATAGAAAATTAAAATTGGAATTTTTGAATATGATACAAGGAAACAATTTTGGAAAAGAATTGATTGGTGTCTTTCCCAACAATTGGGTAATAGAGTCTGTTCATAGAAAGATTTGTGCTTTCTATCTAGCCACAACTCAAATTACTTGGCATGGGATTGTCTACATGACTGGCATAGACATGCAAGATTATTATTACCTGGCTCTTCTTAATTATCCAAATTGAATCCTCCAAGTTACAGTGATCTATTCAATGGAATTTAATCCCTACTTGAGGAAACCCAATTAGATAAACCACCCAAAAACAACAAATGTGTTTTGAAGAACTAAACATATACTTGATATGTTAATTCAAATAACAAGGAGAAATAAAAATGGAGACAACCAGATAAAGTATAACATTAATATTCAACAAGCAATTGAGAACTAGATATATGACACCAGAGAAATGAGGTTTTCTTTTATTGATGTATCTTTGAAGAGCAGGCCTTACAATGTCTTTTTCCAAAATCAAATTCTCAGAAAGCTTTCCCAATGTCTTGGTTTCCTTCTTATAGGGGTGAAGGAAGCTACAAGCTTTAGACCTTTCACATTCCAAAAAATGACTTTTCATATACCCACCCCTTAATATGACCTATCACAACATATACTTTATGACAAGTCTTAAAAAGACTGCCAGATATATTTTGAATACATATTAGAAAGCATAAAAATAAGAAAAAGACAAAACAGGAGGATGTCCAAGATTTATTGGTGCCATGTTGATGCCATCTTGATGCTCATTGCTCCTCTACATACTTGGCCTGCTTATTCTTCAGTTGTCAAATACTGATGCTCCCATTGGTACATTGAAATCACTAGGCCACTTATATTCTTGGATCTGGAGCAGGTTGGCTTGGTGATCTTTCCATCTTTTTTCTAGCAGTACTTTGACATCAATGATGAAATTTGCATATCCAGCATCGAGAGCAATTACTCTATCCAAAATCACATTGAAACTGATAATATTTATGTTTTCATCCTTTTTCAAAAAATTAATGACTTGAGAAACTGTTTGACCATATTCACTTTTCCATGCATCAAAATCTTTGATCTTTTTATCCTCTGTCAAAATGGGAGGAATAAACTGGTGTTTGAAGGTAACAAAAGAATCAATCTTTGCCTGCATTTTCTGGCTCTCACCATTCACGTACTGAAATTCATCCAAGATCATTTTCACCATCTTCTCTATTGGCTTGAGTGAGACCGGAGCACCTGGATCTCTTTGTAGAACTTTGCACAAGGTTAGCAATATATGGTGTGCAAGTTTCCATTTCTTGTATATTGGATCCAAAACAAAAATATTGACCTTCAACTAATCAATGGCCCGAGACAAGGAAGAATAGAATTCATGCACATCTCCCAACTTGTCAACAACCAGTTTTACTTTGTATTCCAAAATCTTCTCAAACACCTCAAGGATTTTCAATTTGGCCTCATCCTTTGTCTTCTTATTTTTCTTTTTCAAATCTTCAATTTCATTCTCCAACTTCAACTTCAATGCATTCAACTGATCAACTGGGACTGTATTATCACTGGCTATTTATGGCACAGGGGCTTGGTATGGCACAATTGCTTGGCTTTGAGAATCAACACCCTTCAACTATTGCTTTAGTTTGACATTTTCCAAATACAACCTATTCACTTCATCATTCATCTCAATTTGAGTTTTTTCATAGTCGAGAAATCTTTGCTCCATTTTCTTGACAACAACTATTGTGAACATTGCAGAGTGCACAGTAAGGGTGGCAGCTTCAAGAACTAATGTATCCTGAAATCTTTTCACCACAATTGTTCCCCTCAACTCCTGGACTACATCAAGCAATCTTCGCTTGTTGGTGTTCTTCTGTGTGGCCCATATTGCTAGAGTCTCTGTCTTTGGGTTAAACCCACAACCACTGACACCATCCTCATAATCAAACTCAGAAACCATCATGGGGTCATCTTGATTTCTCACTTGGTCCAACAAAAACCTTTTCTTCAATTCAAGGCCAGGGATGATTAGCATAAATTACTCTTCAAAACCATTTGTCTAGCCTCATTAGGGCTGACATTTATTTCATCAATTTTCAAATCCTTGAAAGTATGTGTCACAATTTGATCATGTTGAGATTCATCAACACCCATTTTATTTATTTCCACCTTTTATTTAAATTATTTCATCTTCATTTTGAGCCAAAAATATTTGAATTCTGGGGTATTGATGAAATCATCATCCTTGATGAACCTCATAGAAGTCATAACCCTTTCATCTTCTTGTAGTTCAAGCTCACCTTGTGCCTATTCATCCATTCTTGCTTCTGGTTTGTGTGCTTTTATTTCTTGAACAACAAGGGGTTGATAAACTTCCTCTTCCTCTCCCATTTGCCTCAAAATACTGGCCACCTCCTCAGTGTCACCAACTCCTTCAGTCGTTTTATATGGAACCAGTGGAGAAACATCATCAGTCTTTTGCCTTTTGGTAGGTGGTGAATCATGAACAACTAGATCTTGCACTGACATTGCATCTGGGGCAGGTTCTTGAATCACAACTCCTGTTGGCTTTTTGACAGGGATCTTGGTAGCCTTTGTAGGCTACTTCTCAGACTTGCCATATATTCTTTCAAAATTATCAATTATCAAATCTATTCTTTTCAAAGGCTCCTTCTCTTCAACAAAAAATCCTAAAAAATTAGGGTTTTCTTTTCTTTTGTCATCCTCAATCTTCTTCAAAATTTCCCATTTTCTTTTCCTATTATATACCTCTTCAAAAGTGACCCAATTTCTGATCACATCCTCATCAAAATTGATTTGATGGGATATCCCCATCCTGGTAAGGATGACTTGTCTAACAAAATTCATGCGACCCTCTAGATCACAGACCCTTTATGTCCCTAATTTCAAAGAATATTTAGCCTTCAAATAGGCTTGCAACTCCTCCAACTGCTCAAATGGACCATTCACCAAACATAGTGGAATCTGGAAGAAATGTGCCCTTCTTTTGTTTTTTCATCACATCTTTCTCCATTCAGAGCATTTGCCACATGAATTCAAGAAAAGCAATTCTGTTTGGCACAAATTTTGGCAACACATGGGGTGGCTGAGTACACCCATATACTCTGATTATAGTATGGTCAGGCAAGAAATATCAACAACAAAGTTATGTTTGTGACCCTATTCTGGCCTATGAGCAAGAGGCCTCAACATTTATCTAACCTCTTTGGTCAATCTAGGAGAAAGGCTACCAAGGGAATTCATTATTCTGACTGAGAAATCATCATGGAACACAACATAGTTACAGTTCTAACAATGAGTGTCCCATTTGTAACACCAACATTGTGTAGGCAATCTCTATAACTTTTGATCAATCATGCTCAAGTCCATCCTGTTGGGCCACTTCCTTCTGTTCCAATATAAAATTAAATGACACAACAAAGAATAATATTTGAAATCCATAGGTGTCTTGTTCTCCCTTATTTGCAAAAATTTGTCATGCAATTACTTCTCAATAAATGATGCAAAATCATACTCAACATTAACCTCTAGGTTCTGTATTCTCATGGCCATCATCATCATGCCAATTGGCATTCTATCTTGGTCATCAATTCCTATCACTTGACACAAAGCAAAATATGTCCTTTTGAAATACACAGCAAAGTCATCAACTGGAAAAGGCTCAACTGTAGTGGTTGGGATTGAATTCCTTATATTGTTGGCCCCTTTCCTCATGTACATGGGCAACTCATCACTCCTATGTGTATTTCTCAGATTGGTATATTCTTGTTCACTCTTCTTCAAGTCAACTTTTGTGAGGGCTTGCTTGTTGAGCATGAAGCAATCAATGATCGCATTTCTGTCCACAGCCACTAATGGTGACCCATTTGGCAACTTGACAGTTTTGGTGGCTAGATGATAGTTTTGTGCCAATATCTTGATCAAATCCACATTAATGAATACATTTGGCACCACAAGCTTAGCCAAATTCAAATTCCATGGGTTTGCAACATGTCCTTGTCTATCTTGCTTTTCACAAAAATACCAAAAAAGTTCCATCTTGAGATAGGAACTCTAGCATCCCGACACCCCTCTACTACATCCTTAAATAGTTTCTTATACCCTTTGTCAACTAAATTTGGAAAAATGTCTAATAGTGACTATTGAAGGGACCGCTTCTTGGGAACATGGGGTTGAGTGCTCTTACTTTCAGACTCAGATTTCTTAGGTGCCATAGTTTGATGCTTTTATGAACTAGGGTTTTGATAGTCACTTGCTCTACCAAACCAGTTGAAAACAAAGCACAAACTAATTACCAACTTTTATGAAGAGACCCGGTTGGAAGATGGCCGAAGTGTGCACACAGAGCTTGAATTTGCCATCTACAATCACCACTAAATTTTCTTGAATGACAAAATACAAAGAAATTCCAAATTTTATTCTACTATAGAGCTGGACATTTCGCCATTACTCTGGTTCGTGCCATGAAATCAACAAATCTCAGTATTCAAGTCTTTCAACCATAGACTGTTGATTTGGTCCAATCCAATGGCTGGGCAGGCACTTCAAGATTTGTAGTCTTTTCATCGATAACCGAAATCTTGCAAGCATCAATGATAACCATTGTAGGGTGGCGATATAGTCATTTCAACGTTTAATTCTTTACCGCATCACCATAAGTCCTATTTAGATCTATCACGGGACCACGGGAGCTTCTAAACGGTTATACCGCATCTTTCACTGCTTATCGCCACCCTGCAAGCCTTGATACACATCATTGTGGGATGGCGGGATACATGTTACCCCATATACCTCGTACCACGTTACCGCCAACCTTTGATCTGACCATCGAAGGACCGCGAGATCCTTTGGCATCCCTTCACTGTTTACCGCATCACCGCAAGCATTGGATTTGACTGTGGCGGGAGTGCGAGACATAGTTTATATTACTTTTACCGCTTACTGCTAGCCCACATGACCTTCTCTGAATTGTCGTGGGGCTACAGTATGTGTTATCTATCAGCTTAGCCCTTACCACCATACTACTAGTTATCTTCTTGTTCACCGTGGGCTGTAGTAAACCTTTACTGTTTTCTCTTACCGCATCACCGCAAGTCAACATTTTGTTTGTTGCGGGGTTGCGGTGAAATATTATATGCTACTCAAACTCTTGCCGCCAGCCCGCCAATTACTTTTGGGACCTCCATGGGGCTGCGGCAACCAGTCTCTGTATATCACAACACCGCAAGTGAAGTTCCTGCATGCTGCGGGGAAGTGGTAATTGTCTTTTCACTTCCTTTGTTTCCCACACACTCGCCAAAGCTATTTGAATGTACTGCAGGGCTGCGGTAAGAGACAAAAAACACATCAATGATCAAAATACAAATGTCTTTCACATGGACATGATATGGGATGCTTATGAATGACTCCTGGAATAATTGTAAAAGGAATATGGACTCCTAAGATGAATTTTATGGAAAGAAAAGTGTATGAAACCAAGTGGGACTAGGTAAATTTCAGATGGTCCTAACACCTTCTCTGCCTGCCCTTATATATGGCCTACAACTTTTAAGCTCTCATAGTTCTCAGGGTGGACCTCCAGAACCTTTTCAAAATTTGAGAGAGAACTCTTAAGATCTCCCAGCTTCAATTGAACCTATCCCAACCCAAAGTATGGAAACACAAAATCTTGTGGCGTATGGCTTTCCTTGACGGATGCCATGTAGTACCGGCCAGCTGTGTCATAATCACCTTTACTATGATAAGATCGTGCAAGATTATAATATGAATGAGATTTCATGACAGGGTGGTCAATTGAAACAAGAGCTATCTCAGTCAACTGTTCCATAAGAAAATGCTGCCCTGTGCAGAAAAAATGGTTTGCTAAATGATTCAATGCCATTACACAGTACGGGTATAATTCAAAGGCTCTATGCATCTTTTCCATTCCTTCATGAACACTACCTTTTTCACTAATTGTGAGAATCCTACAATTAAAAAATGCACAAAACTGACCATAGAGATTTTTCCCCATTTCAAACAACAAAATTGCCAAAAAAATGCGTTTAAAACCTGCAAAAAAATGCAAATAAAATCACGTTGATTTTCATGCCAAAAAAAACCATGAGACCATAGCTTGTTCTTACTATTATGCTTTGATGGATTTTTTCCAAGCATCCATAGCTTGTTTAAAATTACCTGTTTTAGGCTTTTAGCCATAGCAGCAAGGCAGTGAACTGTTTGATAAAATGCTTTGGTAGACATGTATGAAAAATGTGGTAGCATAGACAAGGCAATGAACTTTGGAAAAAATGCCTCAAAGAAATGTGGTCTCATGGTGATGGAATGCCATGAAAAGCGAATTGTTATGGATTGTCATGGCATTCCATCACCATGAGACCACATTTATTTGAGGCATTTTTTCAACCAGTTCACTGCCTTGTCTATGCTATTGCTTACTATTATGCTTTGATAGATTTTTTCCAGGCATCCATAGCTTGTTCGAAAGCACTTGTTTTAGGATTTTAGCCATAGCAACAAGGCAGTGAATTGTTTGATAAAATGCTTTGGTAGACATGTCTGAAAAATGTGGTAGCATAGACAAGGCAATGAACTATTTGAAAAAATGCCTCAAAGAAATGTGGTCTCATGGAATGCCATGACAAGCAAATGCAATTGGCAGCTGCTCCTAGTTATTAGTTATGCAATGTGAAGTAATTGCATAACTTCTTAGGTTGACTTTGTAAAAACTATATTGTAATTGAAATTTTGTCATCTATAAGCATCTAGTTATTAGTTATGCAATGTGAAGTAATGCTTTGAGTTTGAAAGATGTGCAATGCAATGTAATTAGAAATTTGAATATACAATACAAAAATCTATTTTTTACAATTCATTAGTTAAACTCTCTATTTTATTTTCTTTCTATAACTCTATTGCTATGGAAATGCCTTTCAATTAAAAAAAATAGTTTTTGTCTCTTAGTCTACAATTTTTTACATTTTTTTTTTAAATATGATTTTTTCAAAAAATCTCAAACTTTTGGTTTGCTGATTTTTTTCCCAAAAGATTTTTGTTGCTATGTGTAGAACATTACAGATGGATCAACATCGAAGGTTGACTACAGATCAATACCATGCATTTGATGAGAGAGTAGCCGATGAGAGGGACATGGACAAATATCCATGTCCATGTAATGACTGTCTTGGTGGAAAGGTGAGAAAAAGAAATCTGATTTATCGACATATGATAAGATATAGGTATAGTGGTATAAGCCCTTGGGATTACAATTATTATGAAGATATGATAAAATTGCATAGTGTGAGATATGAAGAGGCAACAAACATAGATGAAGTGGCACCAAACATAGATAAAAAGGCAACATTATTAGACGAAGGGTTTGAAGTTGATAGAATATTGAATGAGGGTCTAAATGATGATTGGGCCAAGTTGATAGAGGATGCTTTAAGGCCTGTGTATGCTAATTGCAAGTTAAGTCGTTTGATAAACAATCCTTCAAATTCTTAACTTGCAAGTGGTGTTTGGTTGGACAAATGAGAGTGTAGATAAGTTATTGGCATTATTAAGTTTGTTGTTACCACCTGACTCCACATTGCCAACAAAACGTAATCAATGTAAAAATCAAACCACTAAGCTAGGCTTAGGGTATGAAAACATCCACACATGTGTGAATGGTTGTGTATTATTTCACAATAATCTTGCAAGTGAGAGTGAATGTCCGAAATGTCAAGAAGCGAGGTATAGACACGGGTTGAAACCAGCTATGGTTCCTAGAAAGGTTCTTCTACACTTTCTAATAATCCCATGATTACTCTGAATGTATAGGTGTAGAGACATTGCTAAACTTATGCAATGGCATGCCCAAAATAAGAGCATTGATGGAAAACAATGACATGTGCCTAATTCTAAGACGTGGATGGAATTTGATATCAGATGGCCTAATTTTTCTCAAAATCCTCATAATATAAGGTTGGGTTTGGCTCTAGATGGGGTGAACCCATTCTCATATCAAAGTACTAAATGGTCAACTTGGCCAGTGTTTTTAATAAATTATAACTTGCCTCCATGGTTAGCAACTAAACAATTTTTCTTAATGCTATCATTGATTATACCAGGAAAGAAAAGTGTGACTTCAGATACAATCGATGCTTATCTAGAGCCATTATATGATGAGCTAATGGAATTGTGGAAAGGAATTGGAGCAATTCAATCTTTAAGGGATGGTCATTCAATCAAATTCACTTTAAGAGCTTCCTTATTGTTTATGATTCATGATCTTCCTACATATGGCACATTGTCTGGTCTCAGTGTTCATGGATACCATGGATGTCCTGCTTGCAACTTTAAGGATTTTGTGAGGCACTCAAGAAGTTTGCGTAACTGTATTTATTGTAGACATCGTGCTTACCTTAAAATGGATCATTCATATTGTCAAAAAAAACACGTTTCAATGGTCAAGAAGAGAATCATGAAGCACCATTGCTAATAACGGGTGATTACATTGTTGAGAATGGACAAAAAAGAATGTCATTTATTGAAAATGATGGGATTGCTGGTAATAGATATGATCCATGTAATGAAAGCGGTGTAAAATGATTGTGCATATTCTATAAGTTGCCATACTTTAAGGATATAGCCATTAGACATACTGTTGACTTTATGCACATTGAGAAAAATATAGCCTATGCTATTATAGAAACTCTTTTTGGTGCTTTTGATACTATTTCATCACGTGAAGACTTTTGACAACTAAAGATTTAGCAAAAACTTTGGGTTGAAAAATGTGATGATGAAAAATATAGAAAACCTAGTGCTCCTTATGTCTGGACAAAGGAACAACGTGCACAATTCTTACAGTTGATGTCTTAGACTTGCTTTCCCACTGGATATGTAAGTAGTAGTATTAGAAGCTAAACTAACATTAATGGCTTAAGAGGCCTCAAGACCCATGATTGTCATGTCATAATCGAGAATATTTTACCTATTGTGGTAAATATATCAAGTTTGGCAAAGGGGCCAAGATTGACAATTATAAGGTTAGGCCTAATATTAAAGAGAATGAGTTTACATGTATTAGATCCTTTAAACTTTGATAGTTTGAGGGAGGAGGTTGTTGAAGTCCTTTGTCTATTGGAACGGGAATTTCCACCAACAATCTTTAACATTTCTATGCATCTTTTGATACATCTAGAATATGAACTAGAGCATTGTGGCCCAGTAAGAATGAGATGGATGTATCCTATAGAATGGTATATGAAGGTTTTGAAAAAAAACATTCGTACTAGGGCAAAACTGGAAGGCAACATGTCTGAGGGATATTCAATGCAAGAGGCCATGGGATTTTGCATAGAATATATGAAGGATTTTAAAAATGTCAATCGACGTGTATGGAATGATGATGAAGATGAGAGAGTTGCAGGTGAAGTATTAGAAGGCAATGGATGTCGGTTCAAGCTATCACATCAAGAAAGAAGTGTGATACATGCCTATATTCTTCAAAACACATTTTTGTTCGATAAGTGGCGTAGGTAAAAAAAATTTACACAATAATTTATTTACTCAATTGCATTTACACATTTATATTATTAATCTTACTATTTATATGTTAATATTCTATGTAGAAAATATGAAGAAGAGAATCAAGCTTGGATGCAACATCGACCTCAAAAGCGTAGACATCATGATTTGATTGGAGGTGATTCTTTTCCAAAATTTGAAGAATGGATTGCTAATGCAGTCAGTGATGCAAAAGAAGAAGGTCAAGATATAACAACGGAGGAAAGTAAGCTTTCACAATCTTCACATTTATGGGCTATGCATTTTAGTGGAATGTGGGCAGCCTATGGTAGTCATTTAAGAGTGGAAGAAAAAGACAAAGGAAAGACCAATTGTGATTGTGTTGTTAGTGCTAAATTTCTTCACGAAACTAAGAAGAAATTTTATGTTGGATTCATCCAAGAAATTATTCAAGTGGATTTTGGTGAAAATAGTCCTATATTATTAAAATGTTAGTGGATCCAACCATCCGCAGTACAATTTGATGAGTATGGATTTGTACGCGCAAATACATGACAATTTTTATCAGAGACGGATGAGCCATATGTTCCCCTCTTCAAATTGACCAATCATTTCTAATTGATGATGTAAGAAGCCCAGGATGGTCATATGTCATTCAAACAGAGTCTCATTCAAAACAAAAATTCATGGAAGTTTTCGATATAATGCCTGATGGGCAATATGTTAATTTACAAGAAACATTTGAAGAAGTGGATGAAGATGATGATAGAGTGTTTGAAGAAGAGATTTTGATTACCAATGAAGAGATTGGGAGAGAGGATGTATTGCATGTCACAGATGAGGATGAGGAAGAAAATCAACCAGATGCAGATAGGAGTGATCAGGATTCTGATCTTGCTGGCAATGTAGATGATTATGATGATGTTTGTCACCTTAACTAGCCTGTCACCTTAAGAGGTTAGCTTTTCACCTAAACTTTGGTTATATGTGGTGGTACCTATCTAGGTTTTAGGGTTTTGAGTCAGCTTTTATCAATTGTCTTCTTTGTTTCCCCTTAAAACCCTAAGTCTTGCAGTCATGTTGTTACTTTATGTTATAATCCATCATTGACTGCCTAGCCTAATTTACCGGTTGCCTAACTCGGTCGAAGAAATACTGAAATTCCAAGCTTCTGCAAGTAAAACTATTAAGTTTAATCTTTGCCAGCTGTGTCTATTTCAATTAAAATTGTTGTCTTGTTTAAGTTGCTATCTATTTCAATTCTAAGTTGTAAGTTTTAATTTCTTACATGTTGAATATATGTTCTCAATAAGCATTTTATCAGTTTCAAATTGCAATATATGAAAAATGCCTTTGAGCATGTGTTTCCATCAATTGTCTCCTATGTTGTTTGCCTTTCTCTTTTGAATGAGTATACTAAGGGTTTATGAATTCTTGAATATACATTTGCTATATTGCATGTATGATTCACTACTTTTATTTAAGGAATAGATTAAAATGCTCTAAACTAGATATGGGGAGGTGTGTTTTGCAATAGGGATATCTGTAAGAAGAGTTGTTGGAAATACCCATTCTTGGATTATTTTCTGTAAGACATGAACATAATAAATCCTCTGAATTTGCATATTTGTGATGCTTAAGAGAAGTAATATGCATTTGTAAGGAATTGACTCCAAACCCCAAGATTGGCACCGATAAGAATTGGGCTTATTTTCACAAATTACTCACAATCATATACATAAAAAGAAAAACAAATCAACTTGTTAGTTTTAGGAGTAGGGCTTAGTCCCATGTTCTCTGAGCCATCTAGTGAAACAATTTCCAAAGCTAGCCACTTTGAAGCAATCATACATTTTTGGTCTGCATTCAGGAGAACATGTCTGCTTAAGTGTCAATATCCAGTTGAAACAAGGGATAGTCATATTGATAGTTTGATGCCTGTAATTGTAAACATCTTCTTGGTTTTTAACTGCAAATTCTTTTTAATCTGTAAATTGAATTCTATTTTAAGTTTCTATTTGCAGTTATTAGCGGATTGGAAAGTCAACAGTTATCAACTTATGAACTTAATAAAGTTTTACTTATTCAAGTTGCTGATTTATACATTATTATTTATTTGGACTTTAGGAATTGAGGAAAAGGATTGTAAGGCGCAAATTAGATGATAGTGATCATAATGCTGAAATTTCAGTGATAGATTATGAGCGCTTTCGTAGAGAAAAAGTGGCCAAGAATAATGAATATTTATTGCATCTTGGTTTGACAAACAGGCAAGTTGTAAATCCACTAAGTAGTATATTATTTGTTTAATAGTGTTTAATAAAATTTTATAGGCAAGAGCTTTATGTATATAAGACATAATATGATATTTTTTTGTTTTATAGGCAAGAAAAAGAGTGCAAATAAAATGCGGAGAAAAAACAAAAGGAAAGAAAAGATACAGCGCTGCCGTCTCGTAGAAGCCAACACATTTGTGATTTAACAAATGTAGTTGGTGAAAACAATAGTTGTGGTGATGTGCAACCTGATATAGCATATGGTTATGTGCAACCTGATATAGCACATGGTGATGTGCATCCTAATATAGCACATGGTGATGTGCAACGTCATGATGATCTCTTAGCACAAAGTCTAAGAGAGATTATTGAAAAACATCAGAGCAAAGGAACAACAGGTCTGTAGATGATTTATTCAACATTAAAGGATGTGTTTGAAGTGAAATCTCTAGAGACTAGTACTGATCTACCTACTCATGCCACACATGATGTGGCCAAGGAGCATGAAGTTTCGATTAATGAAAGTCATGAAGAGAGACCACTTTCATTTGTTGTGCCTCAGAGTGCACCTATTGCATCTAGAACTTTTGATGGAACTAGTGGATCAACCAGAAATATTGGTAGTGGTTTAATAGAAGATGTGTCTACTTTTGTCAAAAGACAAAGATTAAGTCAAGATTTGTACAGATCTATAGAGAGAGGAATGCAAAAGAAAGAAAATTAGAAGGCAAGAAGCCATTCTTGGTTGAGGTATCGAGAGATGGTGAGCCCATTGGGCCAAATGCTGCAAAGTGGGCCTGTGAGTTGGGTGTAAGATGTAGGGCCCATGTAGATATTTGTAAACCAAGTTTTGCAGAGCAAGATCCATGAACTGTGGAAAATGTTATACAAAAAATGGAAAATACTTTTGAGACTACTGGTGGACAAATCTCTAGAAAATATTACAAGCAAAAGATGAGAATTTTGATGAACAATTTTAGATACAATTGTAGAAAAACAATCATGGAGGGAAAAGAGAGGTTAGACTCCACTCTATCTCCCAAACAGTGGGAGGCATTGAAACAAAGTATGCATTCTGAAGAATATTTGGCAAAGAGTAACAAAGGCAAGAGAGCAAGAGATAATGTGAGGGCTAGATATACATTTGATCGAGGCGGGTTGCAGGCAAAAATGGACAAATTTGCAATAAGTGTATGGATTTTTGGTTCAATTTACGTTGTGTTATTTATTTCAATTTTTTATTAAACTGACTATATGTTGAAATTGACATTGTATTTTAGGTGGAAAACAATAATAGAGAACCAGGTGCAGAAGATATTGTCAATTATATGGCAGCACTAGATCGACCTAGTAAATCTAAGAGTAGGATCAAGTGGAAATCTAGTTCGTCAACAAAGATTTCACAACCATCTTTTAAATGCCCAGTAGGAGTTTCTCTAGATTATGTCAACTCAAATTAAGGGTACCAACAGGTAATGAGTTGCATATTCGATCTCACTCAGTAAGTTTCGCAATTGGTTGCCTTTGTTAACCCTATAGTTTCTGCATGGAATGAGCATAAATCCATGGATTCAGATGATGCAAGAGGCTCTATTGATCTCATTTCTTCTTGTTTGGCAATTCTGTATATAAATGCCTCTTAATATGTAGATTATTGAAATATGAGCGTAGGAGAATCCAACCCAGTTTGTTTATTGTTGGAGTGATCCAGAAAATGTTCTTTTGGAAAATTTTATAGCTTGCATTCTTTACTTGACTATTGAATGATTTGTATATTTTTTTTGCATGATGGTTAAACCACATGCAAAGCAATTTTATCAAAGCAGCAGGAAAATGAAAATGCCTTCATGATGTCAATAGAGCTGCCGATATTGATAGTTGTATACACCTAAAAATGACACGACTCAGTCTAAATAAATATTATTAATATTTATTTCATCTAATTCCTCTATCAATAAATAAATCAATTTGTTTATTCGATTCATATTCCTCTAAATTAATTAAAAATATCAAATTATTTAATTACCTCTTCTAATGTCTTCCAATAATTAAATAAAATCCTTTTATTTAATTAAATTTTTCCAAACAATTAAATAATTCCTAATTATTTAATTAAATCACTTATTCCTCCAAATTTAAATAAATCAATCAAATTTATTTAAATTCTCCCAAAATCTAAAAATAAAATATAATAAAATATTTTATTTATTCTTCCAAATCATGCACAAACAATTAAATAAATTTATTTATTTAATTTGTTTTCTTATCTTCTAATTCCTCAAAAATCTTTCAAATCTTCTAAAAATAAATCTTCTTCTTCATGCACACAAAATTAAATAATTTATTATTTAATTCCTCTCAAATCATGCAAAAGAAAATCACAAGTTGAGTTAACTGACTTATTCAACCTTGTTTTTATCAACAACTCTTAAATTAGAAAAAAAACATTCTAATTTGAAATCAAATCTTATCTTTATAAAAGAAAGCAGTTAACTCAAACAAAACAACTTTTTGTGTGACACTTGTCTTCTTTCTATTCGTGCACATCCTCTCAAGTCTTCTATACCATTGATCTTCTCATTCTTTCTATACTGTTGATCTTCTCTTTCACAACTCTATAAATTGAACCCAATTCCTCTATTTCTATCATCCAAGCTTTTAGTAAACTTACTCTGTAGGAATTACAGCACGCCTTTGGCACCCAAGTCATTCCATAGCTTGCGATCACCCTTTTATAATTGCAATTGTGTTGAAGAATCTCTTCATTGCAAACTTATCATAGCCATTCCCACTTGACATCTTGGAAAATAGAAAAGAAGTGCACCTTCTGAGGGCCATATTCATACACAAGATCATTTGAGATAGGCGATCAATGGAAGCCACAAAGTAAAGAGGTTTACAAGGTTTGAGTTCTTTGTTTGTTTAATCTTCTTTGTTTCTTATTTCATTGAGTTATTGGGTATTATTAATATTATTGATATTCATGCACAATTTCCCATAACATTTTTGGTGCCCACCGTGGGGCCTTGCCCTAGATTTAACCCAAAAACTAATTTTTTTGTGCGTTAGGTTCCGTAAATAGGAGGATTCTCTGCATCTGGTCAATTCTAACACGCATCTGAGCTCTATTTCAATGCATCTGATCTTTCGGCGCATATACCCCCTGAAGCTGCGCATCTATGTTCTGTGACGGTGCATCTATTCTTTCTGCGCATACATCTTTTGTCTCTATGCTTTTGACTTCTGTCTCAACGCTTTTGACTTCTATCTCAGTGCTTTTGTAATTCTACGTATATGTGTCCTGTTTTTGTGCATATGATTTTGACAGTAACTTTTTGAGTTGTTCCTTGTGATTTTGCTAATGTTAACACTTCTCGCAGGAATATTCTCTGATCTACTTGCAGGTTAGGGGCTGGTTTAGTCATATAGTTGCATTTGTTAACTCATCTCTATATCTAAAGGAAAGTAATTGGATGTTCATGCAAATCTCATTTAGCTCTAACTAGGAGGATTGTAATTTGATTTTGTTGCATCAACAACTTGAATTTAGTCCCAATGCTAGGAGGATAAAATTGAACCATTGCTATCTTGCTCTCAAAGTTAACAAATTGCGTGTGTGCCCAAGTAGCTAACTCATTTAGTCTTTTTCATTTTAATTAGGGGGAAAGAACCATTGTCTTTCGTGTTTTTGGAATGATACTAGGCCTATGCTCTCCCCTATCTTGGGTGACCAAAATGCCTGACATATCATTTCACATGTGTTAAACCTTTAGAGAGGCCTACCCTTGGATATCCTTTTGTCCAAGTGGAAACGACCTTAAGTGGTAACAAGCTAAAGTCAAACTCTGCCAAGCCACTATAAATAAATTATGTTTGGAACGAAAGCTTCAAACAACGAGTGTTGTTAAGTTATACCGACAACCAACCTCCCCCAAAACCCTCCAAGGTGTAACCCTTGCAGGTTGAGAGACTCCATAACGGAGAGTAGCACTGCTACATGTATAACCACTTGAATGGTTGCACTTACTAATCATCCTTTGTTCTTAGTAGCCAAAAACCCCTATAAGCCGGTGCAGGGAAGGACGATTATCACCTCTCGAAGATGCCTCAACTAGAAATAGTGAGAATTCAGTTTGTATTGTCCTAGCCAGCCTAGGATTTGTACTTGCTTTTTACTCAAAAAGAGTCCAAAAATTACAAAAAAAAAGCCATGAAAGTATTCTTTATGTTTGTTGTGTCTTACTTTCCATAATTGAGAAAATCAGATCAAAAAGACCAACTTGCAGCCAAGAAACCAAAAACCAAAAACATCGAAAAACATGCCAAAAATATTGCAAAAATAGTCAAGAAAACTAGAGCTGCGTATTTATCCTGCAGAGATGCGCATCTGTGTCGACCTGCTGCCATTTAGTACAAATTTCTGCTCATTTTTCATCTATTTTTACACTTTTAACATTTACCAGAGCTATGCATTTGCATCGACTTACTGCACATATATCCTCTATTTCAGCACATCTATAGTTGCACATCCAAGACAGTGAGCTTTCCCGCATCTTTTGAGAGAACATTTTCAGTATTTCTGGGTACCCATTTCGGTCTTGTGTCAGTTTCCAAACATATGACAAACCAATTAGAAGAAATTGCTCAAGAACTCCAAGCCATATAGCAGCAACTGGCAATCTTAGAAACTGAATCTTCCAAAAAGCAATATTCGCCATAGGGCATATCTCCTTATCCATCTAATAAAAACTTGGCCAAGATACCTTTCTCTTCTAGTTTTGATGAGCCCAAGTTTGACAAATATAGGGAAATAGATTATCCACGTGTACCAAATCCCTCCCAACATGAGCATGCTAGTACTAGCTATGCCTCACACTAGGATCATACATTCTTTTCCCGTCTTAATGATAATCTTGACAAGGGAAGTACCACCTTAAGTTAGAAATCATATCCCACTCCATCTACTAATCCTACACCAAGCTCAAATCCACCCAAAGAATCTGTGAATGATTGGCTCCAAAGACTATTCTACAAAGCTAAAAGCGAAAGAAAAGATATGGAAAAAGCCCAACCCACCCATCCATTACCTCATTCATTTACCCATACACCTATGAAGGATGTGATCTAAGGGCTACTAGCATAGAGTCAACCATGTCCCCAAATTCCGGTCCTTGACCTTACCAAAGATCCTTCCAATAACATGTCCTTTCCTCCAACACCATCATGTAATCCACAACCCGTCAAGCTTATCGAAGAGTTTTCCACCATGAACCAAAGTCAAGGTCCATCGTACCTTCATGTTGTTGACCAAGAGCCTATCCAAGAGTCCTATACCTCCCCTTCAATTCAAGCACATCAAGAGTTATGTCAAGAGTACACTTTAGAGCATGTGGAAACATCAACCCTTTATCTAAATCAAGATCAAAGCACACCCTTCCAATACATCCATAACCTTTACCTTTTCCATGATCAAGATATTACCTATGAAGAAGCTATCCATGAGCAACTTGATCCTATACATGAGCAAGAGATCCAATTCCAACCTCTCCATACCATTTATCTTTTCTATGACCAAGATATTACGTTTGAAGAAGCTATCCATGAGCAACTTGATCCTATACATGAGAAAGAGATCCAAATCTAACCTCTCCATAACCTATATCTTTTCTATGATCAAGATATTATTGTTGATGAAGAACCTATACATGAGCACATTAATCCCATCACACATAATCCTATCGTTGATCAGGATCCCATCTATGATCAAGAGCCTATCTATGATCAAGTGAACCATGATGATCCTCTTAGCCAACTTTATGCATTCCATGGTCATGAGCTTATTTCCTTGCCTATCCATCCTCCATCTAGTCCTATCCATGATCCAACAACTTCCACTTCCCTTGATGAGACACTTGCCTCCCAAGTGCACATAGATGATCAAACCAATAACTTGGATCTTAGTAAGCATAATTATAATCAAGCTCCTAACGATCCTCCACCATCCATTATCGACCATGCTGCAAATCCCCCACCACATATCCTTGGTCTCACTACCTTCATCCATGAATGTTCTTCCTTAGGAGAGCAGCAACCGTTATCTACCACTTCACCTTCCTCATCTAATAATGAGCTCACATCTAGTGTCCAAATCACCCCTAATCCCATTGTTTGCTGCATATTCCAACATATGAACTATCAAGGTAAAGGCTTAAGCCTTCATGAACAAGGTATTTTGGAGCCCATCCATGTCAATGTTCCTCCTCACTCGTATGGCCTTGGATACATACCCCAAGGTGAACAATCCACATATGTTGGTACTTCCTCCACTCCTCCTAAATCCACCACTTCCCATCACAAATCCTATCATATCCTCAAAACATATGTCATCATTCCACCTCCCTTATCGTATGCATGCCACAAGCAAGTGACCATACGCCTTCCACCATCCAATCTACCTCCGGTACTTCCAAATCCTAATATCCCTCCATACATTTTTCCACCACTTCTTCCAATGCCTTATCCATCCATCTATAAACCCTCTAAAAATCCCAACCATGGCCAACAAATGCACATGTTGTCTAAACAAAGAGCTTCCACCAATATCACTTCCACCATACCTAGGGGATTCAACAACAAAAATATGGATGCCTCTACCTATAAAGTCAAAAATCCTAAAGGTCCTCATGCCTGCAGATACAAAAGCCAAGAATCAAAGAAACATCCATCTCAAGAGCTGCATACACCCACACACCTCAAAGCAACACTAAAAAAGGTGTGGGTCCCCAAGCAACAAGTAAATTTCTTCGAAGCTACACAAAAGCTGCATATACCCAAGCCCATACCTTCATAGGTAAAATCTAAAAGAAAAATAGTTTGGGTACCTAAGAAAAAAGCCCTCAAGTTAAATGAGGCACCCACCTCTCAAGCATTCCAACCAACCACTTTCTCCTTTTCCATCCAAAAGTCTCAAATTCTTCCTTCCCACATGACAAGCAAAAATTAGAAAAATACTAAGTCTATGTGGGTCCCTAAATACCTAAATCACTCATCCACCAAGCAAAAATCTCCATTGCTTCCTACACCACCTTCCTATCATCCGCTTCAATGTTTATCATAGTATGTGCAACCATTGGTCATGGTTCCCTTCCATCCTGCGACATTTCCATATACCTCCATCTCCCCTTCCTTCCACTATTATTCTACATATCTTCCCCATCCTATTCCTATGGTCCATGCTTTTGCATGAACATTTTACCTCCACCCGTGCATAAGTCTTACCTAATCCGCATCATAATCCACTATCACGCCTTCCATATTCCGCTATCTATCTTCTTGATCTCACTTTCATGCGATCCTTACCAATATCTATGAGCATAGCGACGCTTGACATAGTCCCTGCGACAGCATCCATCTGGTGGGACTATCACCTTTTAGGAAGCTAGATGCTCGAGTCCTTCTTATCCATTTCCACGTTCTCCTATCCAATTTTTAAAAAAAAAAAAAAATCAAAAAGAGTAAATAGAAATCCCTTCGTCCAACGGTGAAAATCTGACAAATAGGCACCTTGGATAAGTACCATGATGAAAACCTGGTAAACATGCATCATGTGTAAGTTGATCTCCTACATCACCTACACTTGGGGGCACCTTCTCTCGTCGGCATATCACTTTCTCCTATCGTTTCCTTCCATACCATTTCCTATCCTATCCTTCTATCCATTTCATACCTACATTGTTGCGTCCATCCAGCCTAATCTTCCAATCCTCTATTTTTTATTTTTGATCTTGATAAAGATTGGGGGCACAATGTTGACAAATGTTTTAGATGTCTCTTGACATACCTTATCCCTCCAAGCCACACAAATCCTTCATTATCCTCCATCTGCCTATCGTCATAAGCATTGCCATGAAAAATCCTAAGTATCCTACCTACAATGGGGCACGTTATTCCTATGCGACTTAGTCCTTGGCAATCACATCCTTACCCTCTTCTGCGTGCATTTTCCTTCGCCCATTGTAACTCATCCATCTGCCTATCTCTGGTGCTTCCTTGTCATCAGTATCTAACATTAAGGCTATCCAAAATTCTTCTCCAATCTCATCCCAAAGCATTTCAAAATCCCAACGACATCAAAACCACCTGGCGGTAACCTATCATGGCTTGGTACTCTATCTCTTTTTCAACTAAGGTCTTATCTAGTATCCTATCCATAGTGTTAGCTTGGCATAGCGTCTATCGTCAGTATTGTAGGGCCAAACCCCAAACTACGCTGCCTTTGTGTCATCACGTAGGCAAGGCCATTATCAATGCGCCCCTGAGGCTTTCCATCCATCCCATATCTTGTTGTCTATCCTCTAGTCCATCCGCATCTAAGTCCAAGTCCCAAACTACATTGTCTCTACGTCATCATGTAGGCAAAGCCATTGTCAATGCACCCCCGAGGCACTAGGTCAGTCCCTTAGGGTCCGTTTCCCCAATAAGGATTGTGATACCTTTCACAGGCATGCAAGCGCAGCAAAACCCGCTTTCAAAAACAAAATTTTTGACGCAGGACATGAACCTATCCAAAGCAAAGAAAACAAGTACCTAAAGCACTCTAAATGATTCTATCTAAATTATGGTAAGAAAACACATCTAATGCAAGAATGTTTTGTGTTTTGTGAGTAGGTTAACTTACAGAGTCTTGATTTTTGTTATTAGGTCTTTCTATGCTACTCGAGGATGTAAAAAACTAGAGATGCTGTGATGGGGGCATAATCATTTTCTTTGTCTACTGTTTGTGGATTAATCTTTAGTAATGTGACAACTTTTGTCTAACAACATGATCAACAAAAGATCATCAAGGACTTCAGAGGTCTAAACATAAAAAGGGGAAATCCTTATCTGTTGAAACGCAAGAGGTACTCAGGTCATCTCGGTTCAGTTATACCTAGATGCTTGTATCAACTTGCTATATCAAAATCCATATAAGTGATACTCACGTCATCATGGTTTAATTATACCTAGATGCTTATATTTTCTTACAATATTTTAAATGCCCAATGATGAAATAAGCACTTCAAAATACTTGCAATATCAAGATGGAAAATATCCATATCCATATCCATACCATATCCAATTGTATTTCATATCCTCGTCCATATCCCATGCAATAAAAATTCTATGCAGAGTATCAAATGTTTACCATTAACAACTTGTGATTCCTTCAGTCGAGTCATTCTTCTATCATTCAAGTTTCTATCTATCATCATATCTTTCATTCTTTCCTAGTCAATCTGAGCAGTGATCTAAATGCAAGTCCGTCCTTAAATCCATACCAATCGAGTCAAGTCAATCTTGTCAAATTATCCAATCACAATCAGTGGTCTTGATCCTTGTCTGGTTGTAAACCAACTCAATCAGTCCTAATTATCAATGGGATGTATCTTTCCCATGCCTATTGTGTTGCTCTAGGGACCTATTGTTCCCCACCATGACAACACTATCTTTCGTGTTGCTCTAGGGATCTATTGTTCCCTGCCATGACAACACTATCCTTTGTGTTGCTCTAGGGATCTATCATTCTCCGCTATGACAACACTGTTGTCAATCATTATTGATTAATCATTGGTTTACAGTTGGATAGGGGCAATACCTTGTTTGTTCTTGTATCATTTGTGCATACCTGCTTGTGTGTGTTATCATTTTATCTTGCATTGCATATCATTCGGCTCTTTCTTCAACCAATTTCTTCATCCTAACCTATTTTTCACCTTTTTTATCGTGAGATTGTCCGTCTCACATCCTTCTACCTTCTTCCCATCTAATCTCCCGAGGGGGCATCCTAGCGTCGTTAAACCTATACCAGGAGCAAACTGAGGCATGTGTCAGTATCAGAAAATCTATTCTTTGAAGCAACGTGATAAAACACATTGCATCAAAGAGGGGCAAAATGTATACACCTAAAAATGACACGACTCGGTCTAAATAAATATTATTAATATTTATTTCATCTAATTCCTCTATCAATAAATAAATCAATCTATTTATTCGATTCATATTCCTCTAAATTAATTAAATATCAAATTATTTAATTACCTCTTCTAATGTCTTCCAATAATTAAATAAAATCCTTTTATTTAATTAAATTCTTCCAAACAATTAAATAATTCTTAATTATTTAATTAAATCACTTATTCGTCCAAATTTAAATAAATCAATCAAATTTATTTAAATTCTCTCAATCTCTAAAAATAAAATATAATCAAATATTTTATTTATTCTTCCAAATCATGCACAAACAATTAAATAAATTTATTTATTTAATTTGTTTTCTTATCTTCTAATTCCTCAAAAATCTTCCAAATCTTCTAAAAATAAATCTTCTTCTTCATGCACACAAAATTAAATAATTTATTATTTAATTCCTTTGAAATCATGCAAAAGCAAATCACAAGTTCAGTTAATTGACTTATTCAACCTTGTTTTTATCAACAACTCTTATATTAGAAAAAAACATTCTAATTTATGAAATCAAATCTTATCTTTATAAAAGAAAACAGTCAACTCAAACAAAACAACTTTTTGTGTGACACTTGTCTTCTTTCTATTCGTGCACATCCTCTCAAGTCTTCTATACCATTGATCTTCTCATTCTTTTTATACCGTTGATCTTCTCTCTCACAACTCTATAAATTGAACCCAATTCCTCCATTTCTATCATCCAAGCTTTTAGTAAACTTACTCTGTAGGAATTATAGCATGCCTTTGGCACCCAAGTCATTCCATAGCTTGCGATCACCCTTTTATAATTGCAATTGTGTTGAAGAATCTCTTCATTACAAACTTATCATAGCCATTCCCACTTGACATTTTGGAAAATAACAAAGAAGTGCACCTTCTGAGGGCCATATTCATACACAAGATCATTTGAGATAGGTGATCAATGGAAGCCTCGAAGTAAAGAGGTTTGCAAGGTTTGAGTTCTTTGTTTGTTTAATCTTCTTTGTTTCTTATTTCATTGAGTTATTGGGTATTATTGATATTATTGATATTCATGCACAATTTCCCATAACAATAGTGATCATGATGAACTGGACAAGAATGTGCAACATAGTTGTCATAGTTGTGCTGAATTAGTTGAGGTAATATAATAGTTGTCAGTTATCTGTCCCAATGTTTTGTCATTCTTCATGCTTAAAATGTTCTTTTGGACAAAAAATTATAGCTTTTGCATTATTTAAGTTGTAAGTTAATCTATCCCAATGTTTTGTCATTCTTCTTTTGGACAAAAATTTATAGTTTTTGCATTCTTTAAGTTGTAAGTTAATCTGTCCCAATGTTTTGTCATTCTTCATGCTTAAAATATTCTTTTAGACAAAAATTTATAGCTTTTGCATTCTTTACTTGACTTATGTTAATTTTTGCATGATGATTAAACCACATGCAGAGCAATTATATGAAAGCAGAATGAAAAGAAAAAGGCCCTGTCAATAGAGCTCTCTACAAAACTGTACAACTTCATGTCAATATTGATAGTGATAATTATGATGATGAATTCGACGAGCACACACATGATATTCATAGTAGTAATTGTGCTGAACTCGAGGTGAGTGCTATGATACCACATGCAAGTAAGTACTATTCAAGTAAGTAATGGTTGTTTTATTATGTAAATAAGGGTAATCATTACCTATTTGATAGAAGTTGGTTAGAATAGTAGTGAAGTGTAATTATCTGGTGTACATAGATTATGGAAATAAGGGAGAACATATAACTTATATATGGAATCTTAGAGTTTAGTTGTAATAGAGTGCATACATAGATTTTGACAATGCATTAGTACATTGTGTTCGGGGATGTCATGGTCCTTAGTTGGGGGGACTTCATTGCCAATCCATGTCTCTTTCTGGAGTACTCGTACAGTCTAGCACTATTGTAGTCTTTCCCTCCATTTGTTTGTACCTCGCAATGGGTTAGTTTTTTTTTCAGAGTAAAAAGTTGCTTATTTGTTATTCAACATAATCTAAAAAAGCACATACAAAAACTGATTTGTTCCAAGGCATAAGACATTACATACAACTGTCAAAAACAATATAATGTGTGTTTTATATCTCAATATATTGTGTGTTTTTTTTGCTTTTGTAGATTGATAAACTCCAAGAAGGGGATAAAGTTGGGTTGTTGAATCCGTTTGATGGTGCTGCTGTGGGCATTGGGCGGATTCACTCACTATCTATTGTACATGGAGTCAAATTGAAAGGAACGGGAGATGCAAATGTAAATATTTTAAAGGTCACAAGTAACATACCCCTTGCTTATGAAGACAAAATAGATGGAGTTGTCCGTCTGAAAGAGAAAGAAGGGGCCTTCACACCGTGGCCACTAAAATATTTGAAAAAAATGACATAGTTGATGTTTATCATGTACTAGTTGTTAGACAGCTTGGCCCATTACTTTATGCAATAGTTTGAATGTGTTGTTCATGGATCTTAGTGTTTTTTATCTATTTTGGAGCTGTATAAGCAAAAAAAGGCATTGTAACTCAGTTTTCTCAGTCATAGCATTGAGAAACACACTTTGTAACACATTTTTCAAAGTAAAGACACATATTTAACTCTTATGGGTTTTTTCAACTTGATTTTATGTTTATTTTCCTCCTTAAACATTCAACATCGTGCTGCCTTATATGCCTTTATGAAACTCCTAAACTAGTTGTTCATAAGCAAAATTATCTTGCAACTTGCTTGGATGGAATTTGAAATGCACAGTGCAATACTCTGAAGGACATAGTATTCTTAGCAATATAAAACAAATGACCATATCCTTCCATCTCTACACTATCCAAATCTACATCCCGTGAATTACTAATTGATGATAGTCATGAGAAAATGAACAAAATTTTCAAATTTAGATGAAGTTTTACTATTTTAGTAAAAGATGTCAAAGAACCTTGGATGGAATTTGAAATGCACAGTACAACACTCTGAAGGACATAGTATTCTTAGCAATATAAAACAAATAACCATATCCTTCCATCTCTACACTGCCCAAATCTACATCCCGTGAATTACTAATTTCATGATAGTCATGAGAAAATGAACAAAATTTTCAAATTTAGATGAAGTTTTACTATTTTAGTAAAAGATGTCAAAGAACCTCATCCACCTAGTGAAGACAATTCTCTCTTATAGAATGCATCGTCAATTCCTAGGCTTAAGCTTGCAAGTTCAATAGGCAAATTCAACTTAAAATGCTCTACTTTTGTCTAGAATATGAGGTGAGTGTTTGTATGCACATAGTAGATCATTTTCCCTAGAAGATAACAACTAATTCTTACTGAATGAAAGTCGCATGCTCTGATTTTTCTTTGCTTACTGAAGAATATATTATTTGTAAAATAATATGAATGGAAATGAATTGCAACTAGTGTTTTGGAACCATAACCCGATCACTGTTTAGGGCTCAGCAATAAACAACAATAAATAAATCCGGTCGTAGAGTACTCATACGCATAGACATACATGAAAATGTGGAAGCATAGACAAGGCAAGCGAACTGTTTCAAGAAATGCCTCAAAGAAATGTGATATCATGGAAGGCACCCACTCTCTCGCAAACTCTTCAAGTCATGCCAGTGGTGATGTGGGAAAGCCCAGGGTGTTCCCAAAGACCTCAAAACAATTTAGGAAACAGATACATAGGAATGAAGATCTCTAAATTTAGGCAATTAGGTTCAAATGGTCTTAACATATGATAAACTTGGTTATAATCCTTGTGAATGTACTCATTGATAGCTTCTTACAATACAATTGACCTAGGAGATACAATATGCATAAGTCCTTTAAAGATTTGCATCAGCTACAAGTTTCACATGAGGTTTAACAAGGTTTAGAATACTAGACTTTATGCATAAGGGTAGGGCAGAAATAACTTATAAATAATTTATAGAAATGACTTTGGATTTATCATTTTGTAATGGGGTAGGGTTATACTTGACTGCCCTAGACCAGTGCCTAATCCCATGGGCAACGGAGTCACACTTGGATACAAATCCATAATGAAAAAGAAAACATACATTCAAATGAATTCAATTAACTAGGTTTCTACCTTATAGAAATATTGAACCCTCAATAGCCCTTCTGCACTCAACACTACATCCATGCTTAGCTATCCACAATGCACTGAAACATCCCAAATATTTGTCAGTGAAAGCATGTTCACCGAGATATTTAAGTAAATATTCAAGAAAAACACTATTATTGTATCTCCTTGAAAATACAGACTAACATAGATCAAATGGAGAGTGTAGCAAATGTACACCTAGAAACCCCTTAGATCCCTTGAAATACTTAAACATTGATGGAGATAGAGAATAGTATTGACAACAAAAGCATGGACTTATATTGATTTATTGAAAATACTTCCAAATCTGGTATAGAAAGTCATATACAAGTAGACCTATTACATCATAAAATAGAGACCTAACTATTGCAGTAAAATAGTACCCCTTGATTGATCTTTATCTTCCAGACCTAGTATGAGAAGACAACCTAGAACCAACCCTTAAAATGATACATAAGTTATAGTCTTATAGAAAAAGAGAGAAGAAGATGAAAAACCCTAAAAATAATCCATTAATGACACATGGCACACCTTTGCACTCTTGATTTTGCAACTGAAATTGCTTCTAGAAGATGCTCCTCATTCCTCATTTTCCCTCTTCAATCTGCCCACTTCCCTTTTGCAACTAAAATTGATTTGGATCAAATCTATTTTGCATTCCCGTGCACAATTTTACCCTGTTGGTAAATTAACCTTTCAACTGTAATTTTACTTGGTAGGTAGAATTTTTACCCCTGACCAGTTTCCTCATTTCACTAGCAAGTGAAAACACATTTACCATACAATTTTAACTCCCAGAATCAAATAAAATATGCAAGGCTTTTTTGCATATACAGGAGTCTTTTCCCATTTTCCAGATCATTCTTTTATATGCCAATGCATTTATAAATTTGTTGGAGGCAATAGAAATAATGGTGCCTCGTTTTTCCTTCTCCTGTCCCATTTTTCTCACCTCTGGGCAATTTAAAATGCTTAGAACATCTCAAAAATTGCCCTCTGGTCATGAAGAATACCCTAGGCATTGTTTTGGGAGTGAAAGAATTCGTTTACAGCCTGTAGAAGCCCCAAAATACAGCTTCAAATAAAAAAAACATGATTCCATTCATCCTCCGCACTGCTCTACAACCAACAACCATTTCCGCAATTCCACATATGAATTTGTGTATGTAGTTTTTGTGTTTATGGAATGGCAGAATGCAGAAAATAATAAAACTTTAATAAAGTTTCGCTCCTTAATTTTTCATTGCCCAACATATAAAACTTTAGAAATATTAAAATGTTTTCTAGAATTGTCTTTTCACACATCTGCACATCCATTTTGCTCTCTCCATTTTTCCTTCTTCGGAATGACAGAATGTGAATAAAAATGCAAATTAAAGTTTATTAAAAAACTTTTCCTTTCAAACATTTGACTTTGCTGAATAATTAAAATATTTAAAATGTCTTTTGAGAGATTTCCGTCATTCCGCAATCCTCTTGAGCTCTTACTTTTTTCCCTCCGCGGAATGGAGGGAGAGCAAATATCAAAAAATTTAATCTTTATAAAGTTTAGGAAATATAAAAGTTGCCCTAAATGTTGTGCATTTTCCTTTTAAAATTATTTTAAATACTTACAATTCAAACTTCAGGAAATAGTGAAAAATTAATTTCGCCTACTGCCAAAACGAGGAAAATTCACTGCGTGCAAATGGGAACACCTAGAGCCGAGAAAACTTGTGAGTAGGCATAATCAATTATTTAAAACATGGTTTTGTTGACGGATCTCGCTCAGCTCACCAAATTCATATACCTCCTTTGTAAACTGGGCTGTAAAACGTGTTCGCCGCAACTGAGATGCATTAAAATAATGCATCATATGAACTCTGATTTTGTTGAAAATGGAACTGGAGATGTTTTAGGCCAAAACAAGAAATAGATTGCATTCAGATTTGTGAAATTTACAACTTTTCGGAACACCAAATTTAGCCTAGTTGCAATTAGAAAATAATTAAATAGCCCATCAAAACTCATCGTGGAAGCGCGAAACTGAACAGGTGCACTACCATATGTACCAAGAAACATTGTATCATATGGAATTGCAAGATCACTTTTGAGTTGCAAAATTCTAATTGGTGAAGATGGCCCTCGGGGTAGATTGAGCAGTATGCCGACCTAGCCTCTGTTGACACATTGAAAGGACATATGCACTCAAAATTTACAAAATTTTGAAGGTTCCATCAGTGGCTCTAGTTGGGAACGCATGCACTCTATGGGCATGGTGAGATTCTAGATCTCTGGGACGTAGACCAAGTGCCTACTCCATTGGGCGGCTCTAAAAATTGATTTAACATGTAACTTGCAGAGCTTCAACAAATAATTTTTAAACATTATTTGGCAGCCCCAGACCCCTAAAAAAGTAGAACCAATACTTACCCCTATCAAATACTCTGTTCTACACTATCTGCACTAGGCTAAGTTTGAAAACACTGCCATAAATTACCCACAAACTAACCCTGTCACTGACATGCTTAACCATATCACTGAGCCTGCCATTGTTAATGTAACCTTTGTCATTCTACATTATATAACCAGGCATAAACTAAAAATTTTCATCATCACATGACACACATGTTATATTGAAAATAACATTCCTTGCTCTTCATCTTATTGTCATGCTCCATCAAAATATCTCCCAACTAAACTAGAAACTGAAAGTGTTCATACACTTTCAAATAGATGGCATCATGATGCTCAACCTTATCTGTAACATCTATATTAAATGTAAAACATTCATAAGCAATGCCCTCAAGGAGCTCATCAATGTGTTGCTTTGTTTTCTTCAGGCCACATTCTAACCTTGTGTTAGTTGCATCATGAATGTTCTTAGCAAATAGTGGATTATCTCTTCACCACTAAGGATCATCATTTCTGATATCTGGTGAAGCTAGAGGCTCATCATAAATGACATTTTGCCTTATATTCATTGTTGTCATAAAAGCTTCTTCCTCCTCAACATGAAGATCTAAATCTTTCTCATCACCATTGTATTAAAAATCATTACAATCACTAGAAGAGCATACAGATAAATTTTCAACATCATTCACACCATCAATAGTTAGCATCTCTGACTCACATTCTGAAAACTCTTCACAACAAGAAAGTTGTTCCTTCTCAGGTAGACATACTTTCCCATAATTATCAACATATTTCCTATTTGAAGCAAATGATTCTATCTCTACTTTATGAGGGTAATTATAACCAATAGAGGAATGACCATATTCAATGCCATCATAGTTACTACAACAAGGGGACTCATCAATACTGAAACTATGTTTAGGCTCTTTAAATTAACTTCACAAACTCATGTCTTCCATAGGACTATAGGCATTGGAATCTTCACAAGAATCAAAACCTGGGAGGATACCAAACATATACTCAAGCTCCTGCCCTTTAGATTGGTCATTTACACACACTATTTCAACATCACCAATCACTTGGGTTGATTCACCATGTTGAATACTTAGGCCCATTTCCATTCCCTGATTATTAGAGCTGCAACAAGGGATAACTCCACATACCTCCTTCTGTTCACTAGACCATGCATTTGAAACATGATTACTATAATCATTATCTACATAACCAATGAACTTACCACACATTTCATTTGCTTCACTGAGGTATGCATTTTCAACCTTTGCTTTACTCTCTTCTTCTTCTTCATGTGATATCTCACTGCTTGACTCATATGGAGCAATGAAATCATTATCATTATAGATTGAAAACATAATAGTTTTTTGATGATCATCTCTAATCTCTTAAAAAAGAAAAATGCATTCACATACTTGGTCAAGCCTAATAGGCTTCAACTCCTTTGGCAGAGCACTCAAACTTGATTCATAAGATTCATAAAGTAAATCAATGCATACTGAATTTTTAGGTCTGTGACACTCAAGAATTGCAAACAGAGTATCCATAAATATTGCATAGAGATCATATGATGATTCTCCTTCATGTCTCCTTATGTCAAAGAGGGCTTGAATAGAGACCACAGGATCACAAATGCATTCAACTTCTTGACAATTTGTTTGGGCCTCTATGTGATCAACATTATGGAATGATGTATAAGCTAGAACAATAGGGGTGTAAGTGCTTTGACATTCATTTTTAATTTCTAACTTACACCTTTCATCAACATTTGGTGTCTCAGGGCAGCAAACACTTGTAGACAAATAACCCTTGTGCATTTCATATTTCCAGTTGTCTTCAATGTTCATGGCCATCTCATAGGCATGATGCAAGGTTGTAGAATCCTTGCTTCTCAATCGGTAACTTATCTTCCTATCAAAAGCTCCCAGGTAAACAACCAAACTCATTGAATCATTTGGCCTCATACCCTCAGGAATATCCCTCAGTGTTTTTTCAAATCTCATGTTAAATGCTGTAACTAGCCCATCATCTTCTTTCTGAATGCTCATAAACTTACTAATCACTAAACTTGTATTGACCCTCTCACAAAACTACTCCATGGAAACTGCCTTGAGCTCATCCCAAGAATTGATAGAGCATGCTGGTAAATAAGAGAATCAATCTCTTACATCTCCTTTCAGAGATTGAACAAATAATCTCATGACATCTTCAAAATCTATCTCATAATCATCTATTACATTAATGAAATCATGTAGATGCTTATTTGCTATTTCAAATTTATCACCACTGAACTTTGGCAAATGCTCTCTAATCCCATCAGGAATAGAATTTGGATAGTTTTGGATACCACTAAAATCTAGTGCTCTGTATCTTTCAATAGAGAAGACCCTTCTCTAAGGGTATAATTGTTGTTGCTGTGAACTTTGCATTGTGACATTTGAATCCATGATCTTAAGCCTTTGATAGTGCAAATTTTTACCACGACTTGTCTAAGATCCTCTAAATGAGTTTCTTCACAAATATGCATACGTCATCTCAAAATACAGGCTGCAGTCAAGTAATACAGAAGTATGCAAACCTTTGACTACACTTTCCTTTCTCTTAGTGCTTTAACATTCACTTAATAAGGAACCAAATTATTTCCAAGGCCTTTCACAAGATACCTTCAAACATAGAACCATCCTTCATAAAGACAGAAATATGTAAAATACATGGAAGTTTGTTACTGCTGCTGCAAATTCTCTTCCTGACTGGAAACTATGAGTATTGAAATGTTCTTCACACTTTTATTAGGTCCTTTCTCACAGATTCGCCACCTCTTTTCACAGAGGACTAAACTTCAAACAACACAAAGCTCTTTAAAACTTTCTTTCATTCTGAGTCTTCTCCAATAGCAGAGCCACACAATTTTTTTTTAGATCAATAGGCAAGGAGAACATTAGAGTCACCACCCTTTACAGGGAATAATATAACATTGTACATATACTAACTCTAAATACCCATGATAGACCATTGGACAAATTTTGACAATTTATAGACTATTCCCCAGTAGAGTCACCATCTTTTGATGACTCGAATGGGCAAACCTTCACCGGAAACTCTAGGGCAAGGTTTGACAATATTTTCACTTCAACTCCCTAGTAGAGTCACCATTTGTTGGTGTTTTTTCTTGCAACCCTCAATACTAAGGAAAACTAACATCAAACTAAGGACAAGAAAGGCCAACGAACAAGGCTAAACATAGCCTTCTACTCTTTGAGCATTGCCAAACTTGGGAGGGTGTTCCCGGAGACCTCAAAACAATTTAGGAAACATATACATAGCAATGAAGATCTCTAAATTTAGGTAATTAGGTTCATATAGTGTTAACATATGATAAACTTGGTTATAATCCTTGTGAATGTACTCATTGACAACTTCTTACAACACCATTGACCTAGGAGATACACTATGTATAAGTCCTCTAAAGATTTGCATCAGCTACAAGTTTCACATGAGGTTTAACAAGGTTTAGAATACTGGACTTTATGCATAAGGGTAGGGTAGAAATAACTTATAAATAATTTATAGAAATGACTTTGGATTTATCATTTTGTAATGGGGTAGGGTTATACTTGATTGCCCTAGACCAGTGCCTATTCCCATGGGCAACAAAGTGACACTTGGATACAAATCCATAATGAAAAGGAAATCATACATTCAAATGAATTCAATTAACTAGGTTTCTGCCTTACAGAAACATTGAACCCTCAATAGCCCTTCTGTACTGAACACTACATCCATTCTTAGCTATCCGCAATGCACTGAAACATCCCAAATATTTATCCATGAAAGCATGTTCACTAAGATATTTAAGTAAATATTCAAGCAAAACACTATTACTGTATCTCCTTGAAAATACAAACTAACATAGATCAAATGGAGAGTGTAGCAAATGTACACCCAGAAACCCCTTAGATCCTCTGAAATACTCAAACATTGATGGAGATAGAGAATAGTATTGATAGAAAAAGCATGGACTTATATTGATTTATTGATAATACTTCCAAATCCAGTACAGAATGTCATATACAAGTAGACCTATTACATCATAAAATAGAGACCTAACTATTGCAGTAAAATAGAACCCCTTGATTGATCTTTATTTTCCGGACCTAGTCTGAGAAGACAACCTGGAACCAACCCTTAAAATGATATAGAAGTTACAGTCTTATAGAGAAAGAGAGAAGATGAAAAACCCTAAAAATAATCCGCTGATGACACATGGTACACCTCTACACTCTTGATTCTGAAACTGATTTGTTTCTAGAAGATGCTCCTCATTCCTCATTTTCCCTCTTCAATCTGCCCACTTCCCTTTTGTAACTGAAATTGATTTGGTTCAAATATGTTTTGCATTCTCATGCACAATTTTACCCCGTTGGTAAATTAACCTTTCAACTGTAATTTTACTTGGCAAGTAGAATGTTTACCCCCGGGCAGTTTCACCATTTCATTGGCAAGTGAAAACACATTTACCATACAATTTTAACTCCCAGAATCAAATAAAATATGCAAAACGTTTTTGCATATACAGTAGTATTTTCTCATTTGCTAGATCATTCTTTTATATGCCAATGCATTTATAAATTTGCTGGAGGTAATAGAAATAATGGTGCCACGTTTTTCCTTCTACTGTCCCGTTTTTCTCACATCTGGGCAATTTAAAATGCTCATAACATCTCAGAAATTGCCCTCTGGTCATAAAAAATACCCCAGTTATTATTTTGGGAGTGAAAGAATTCGTTTACAACCTGTAGAAGCCCCAAAATACAGCTTCAAATAAAGAAAACATGATTCCATTCATCCTCTGTACTACTCTAAAACCAGCAACCATTTCCGCAATTCCGCATATGAATTTGTGTATGTAGCTTTCATGTTTACGGAATGGCATAATGCAGTAAATAATAAAACTTTAATAAAGTTTTGCTCCTTAATTTTTTATTGCCCAACATATAAAACTTTAGAAATATTAAAATGTTTTCTAGAACTGTCTTTCTGCACATCTGCACATCCATTTTGCTTTCTCCATTTTTCCTTCTCTAGAATGACGGAATGTGAATAAAAATGCTGATTAAAGTTTATTAAAAACTTTTCCTTTCAAACATTTGACTTCGCTGAATAATTAAAATATTTAAAATGCCTTATGAGAGATTTTCGTCATTGTGTAATCCTCACGAGCTCTTACTTTTTGCCCTCCGCGGAATGGCCGAATGGAGGGAAAGCAAATATCAAAAACTTTAATCTTTATAAAGTTTAGGAAATATAAAAGTTGCCCTAATTGCTATGCATTTTCCTTTTAAAATTATTTAAAATATATAAAATATATTAAATATTTGCAATTCAAACTTTACGAAATAGTAAAAAATTAATTTCCCTGCTGCTGAAACGAGAAAAATTCACTGCATGCAAATAGAAACACCTAGAGCCAAGAAAACTTGCGAGCAGACATAATCAATTATTTAAAACATGGGTTTGTCGACGGATCTCGCTCAGCTCACCAAATTTATATACCTCCTTTGTAAACTGGGCCACAAAACATGTTCACTGCAACCAAGATGCATTAAAATAATGTATTATATGAACTCTAATTTTGTTGAAAATGAAACTAGAGATGTTTTAGGTCAAAACGAGAAATGGGTTGCCTTCAGATTTGTGAAATTTGTAACTTTCTGGAACACCAAATTTAGCCTAGTTGCAGTCAGAAAATAATTAAATAGCCCATCAAAACTTATCCTGGAAGCGCGAAACTGAACAGGTGCACTAACATATGTACCAAGAACCATTGTACCATATGGAATTACAAGATTACTTCGAAGTTGCAAAATTTTAATCAGTGAAGATGGCCCTCGGGATAGATTGAGCAGTATGGCGACCTAGCCTCTGTCGACACATTGAAATGACATATGCACTCAAAATTTACAAAATTTTGAAGGTTCCATCATCACCTACCAAGTTTCTTTATGAAGGGGGGTAAATCATAAAACACACAACAAAAAAAATGGAACACATAAAATAGAATATTTATTTATTGATCTGGGCAACTCATTACATTATAGAAGCTCAATTACAATCAGAGGAACCAATCCTCCACAGACACATCACCAGACTCTAGAATATTCTACCTTTTGTAACCCCAAATCAACTAGGGTTTTTGTTTTCCCACCTATTATTGACTCTACACATTCCCCCTTAACTCTACTACTGCCCAGGGTTCCCAAAATAGTCATAAATAGCATTTTTTGGCGGCCTCCAGCTAAATTTCAAAATTTGCAACTCCCTTCAAAAGTAGGTCAACTTTCGGGAAGCATAACTTTTGATCCGGGTGTCCGATTGACGAACTGTTTTATATGTCGGAAAGCTCACGATGTGAACTATCATGCCGAAAATCTGTAAATAGATTTCCGTCAACTTTTCGGGATGTTATGGGATGTTTTAGTGCCTAATATCTTGTTTCAAAAATTTTCAGGGGCTTTTCAAAAAACAAAAACTTTAATATCTTTCAGCTCACAAATGATTTTGGCCTAATTCCTAATAGGTCTCAAAAATGTAGGTTGCTAATCCTAAGAGGATGCCAGGCTCTATTCTTAGATTCACAATGTTTTTAAACTAATGTGACAGAATCAACCTTTAGGGTTTGATGACTCCCTGCACTTTAGGTCTTGCTACACCTAGGCGGGTGAACCTTGGAAATTAAAGTAAATTGAGTGTAAATGTTTTGACTAAGTAAATGAATCTACCAAGAGTGGCAAATGGTGTAGAATAGATGAAAGCTTGCTAACTAATTCTATATCTAATATATGATGAATGGTTGGTATAAATTGTATAAGCAATATCAAGGTGAATTTTATGAATAATAAAGGGGGTTTTTAAATGATGAATTGAAATAACACTAGTGCCTTGTTGGGTAAACAAAGTCAAATGGAAGACTAAGACTAGTGGCTTATAATGGGCAGTAACTCTAACTGTTTGGCACAATATTTTAGTTTATAACTTGTATAAACATGCAAGGAAATGACTGACAAACTCTTCTTAATAATCCAACCAATATAATCAAATTTCTTGTTATTCACCAGAAGGTAATTTAATCCTTTCTTGAAGGAACCAATTGAATAAAATATGCAAGAATAATAGATAATATTAACTTGGAGACAGAATGACAATCCTAATTATATGGTTCTTCTTAATAATCCAAACTAACACTTCCAGGTTACTGTGACTGATCAGAAGGATTTTAATTCCTCTAATGGAAACCAATTAATTCAATCACACAGATACAACAAATGTACATTGACAAATTAACTATATACTTGATATATTAATTTGAATAACAAGGAAATACTGAACTGGAGACAACCATACAATTGAGTAATTTTAACAAACAATTGAAGCCAGAATAAAACCACAGAATTAGAGAACTTCAATTTACTTCTTCAATAATATACTTGCAACATGGTCTTTGGAAAACATTGTAAACTTTATGTATTATATTCTTCTGTTGATCATCATTCAACATCATATGTTAAACTTATATAGGAATACTTATGAAGAGACATAACTCTTCAAAGAAGTCTTTTGGGAATCAACATGATTAACATAACAACAATAAAATAACAATGCTTAAGCTCTATTCAACCACAAGTATAGCCGAGCAATATGATCTAAGTACTCTTGGCTGAGATGTGAATCAGTAAATTCAATGGCATTTCTTGTGATCACATCCATCATAACCATCTTCTCCAAATGCTTGCAGGCTTCCCCGGATGCAGAGTCTTTGTCCTTAAGAGCTTCTAAGGCTTCATGCAATATCGCTTGATAGTCTTTGCTCCATTCCTCTTTGCTCTTTAATTCTTTGTCGCTTTTGAACAATGTGGACACTCCTGCTTTCGAGGCTTCAACACATTCTTTGGCATCATTCTTAAGTTGGTCATAATACTTCTGATGCTGCTCGATCAATTCTTTTGCACTGGAGGTACCTGTAATGTCAGAAGTATCTTTACTCTGTGTCTCATTTAGTTTCTCCTGCAGCCTTTTGTTAAGCCTCTCATGCTCTTGGATTGCTTTATAATTTTGAGAATAATTATCCCAAAATTGGTTCAGCCAATGCATCATGTTGGTATGTCTGTTTTGGAGTACTGTGGCAAGTGTATCAATCTAGATTTGAGCTATCTGGTCAATGGATGGTGATTGGACGCTCTGTGAGCTTTCACCCTGAGTTAATCTCTTTACTGATTCCTTGAAGGTGCTCTTAACAACATCTTTTAAATAATCATTTTCTTTGGTTAATCTCTCACAGCTTAGCTTGTATGCATCTCTTTCTTTGATTAACATCTGAGCCTGTGCCTTATTCAGCTTTGCAACATTAATGCCAATGTCTGCAGTGATCAAGGGGTCAGTCTCCCCTGCCTTCAAAGTCATGACATGGCCAAAAGTCTTCTCAGTGTCTATAATAGCTATCTTTTTGTGGGGAGGATATAGGGCCCATATCATTAATGAATTTTCATCGTTATTATATTTGGTGCCCATATATACTTTAGTGACACCTTCTGGAGTGAGCTTGTATTTATCATTTGTATTATGCAGAAAACTATCAAATACTAGAGCAGAATTCAAATCAAGGCCAGGAAAGATCATCACCCCTGCTTCTTTGAGTAACTGTCTACCCTTGCTAGGGGTCATATCTTGCAATTCACTATCCACTGTTGTTTTCAACATATCAAGTAACTGCCTCTCATTGTTGGCAGAGATATCATCAACTGACTCTCTGATTTCCTTCCCTTTGTATTTATATAAAAATGATTTGAATTCTTTAGAATGAATACAGTTATCATCTGAAATAAAAGAATCGTATGCTATTTGTCTTGGGTCTTCATCAGCAGACCCCTTAGATCATCCTGTGCTATACCAGGAGACTGATAATGTTGCATTCTTCTTTTGGACATTCTTGTTGTCTATTGTTGTGACTCCTCTTATTCTACAGGTTCTTCATCACTAGAAGATAACAACTCTACCTCTGCCAGTTATTTCCTCTTCTCATTTAAGTCCCTATTGTATTTCTCAACCATCAATTCAACTTCAGTCTCTTCCAAATTCCTGATAACATCATCATGCGGGTATGGGACATGTGTGTACCCAATGAGGTTTTGTTTTCTCCGAGTCTTACCTTTTGAGTCGCCCTTATTTATTTTATTCGTAATTTCTCCATATAAAAATTGATTTACTGTTTCATTTCATTGATCATACCTTCATTTCTTAAATCGGCTCTTTATTCTTCAAAGGTTGCCCACGTACCCCCTTTGTGTATGAAATTACTTAAGATTTGAACTTTTGAACTTGAACTATTCTCAAAGTTCAAAGTTCAATGGTTCGATGTCTTTAAAGTCTCTAAAAAAGCAAGCTATTTTGTTCCATGTAATTTAAAATGCCTTTGAGTTTTCAGGTTGAACTTGAACCTTTTGTTAATGGTTCAAAGGTTCCACGGTTCAAGGTTCAACACCCGACACCTTGTATTTTGTCAGTTTTACTTAGTTCTTTTGTCCAGTTCAATGTGTCATCGAACCATCCATTTGAACCACATTCCCAAGGTTCAATGGTTCATTGGTTCCAAGTTCAATGCTGTACTGTTTCGTAGTCAAATGTCCTTCACAAGCCATGTGATGTTGGTCGGTTTATATAGTTCTCGTATCTTTGAACTTGAACTTTGAACCACATTCCCAAGATTCGATGGTTCAATGGTTCAAAGTTCACCAGTTCAGTGATTATGGTCTTGCCTTTCCCCAAGGCCTTCTAAATCAAATTTAGCAGGAAAGTTGGAGAAAAATATGTCCGAAACTCATTATGAAACAAAAAATTCTAATTTCGGTGAAGTTACAGATAATTATTATACATCATGGCCATGCGTGAATAACGCTTGCCATTAATGAGGATGTCAGATTTCAGGTCTTTTCAAACAAATTTGGCACGTATTGTTTCAGATAATAATTATCCAATCTGTTAATGCCATTATTAAGAGCAAATGAGTCAAATTTGGCAAATGAACATACTGTGCAATGCAGAAGAAAACGACACAGAAGGTATAAGGTCTTGTTGCCCAAATCCCGTAGTAATTTTAGATATCCTGAAGGTGAGTTCTATTCCTCCTATATGCTGTTTCCATTTCTTAAGCTGGAAAGAAAAATCCCTTGAGTTTCCAACATCATTTTCAAGATTCAAAGCATATTTTTTTTTTTGTTATATCCTCCAAGTATGGCTTTGAAATCTGCTTGTCTGGGAGATGAACATGGCCTTGGTCTTACATGTTCTCACCCTGAATTCAGAGATACTTCACTAGTGCTATATGATTTGGAAGAATTTAGAGAAAGGTCTAGAAATCCTGTGCCAACTCCCATGATGAAAAAGATATTAGAAAGTGGTTTGATTGAAGCTACGGCCTTTCCCACAGCCGTACAGTGCCCCGAATTAGTTCTGGAGTGCATAAACAGGTATGAACCCCCAAAACAGATGCATCAGAAATACGGATGGTGAAGTATTGTTTCATATCGACAGACAAACCCTAATGTCTATGATGAGAATACCGCCTAAAGAGGCATATTCCAGCCTTAATATTTCTTCTTCTTATGAGTTTTTCTCGGAAAAGAAATCAATTTACAAAAGTGTGATAGCAAGAAATTGGCTGCTGAAGTTTCAGAAAGGTGGTTCAAGGCTGCCTAGACTGCTTACCAGAGATCACATGATTCAAGAAGTGAGAGATATTGTGGTATTACTACACAGGCTGGAAGGCAACACATAGGCATACTTTTGGGAAGACTGGATGTACTTTTTAGTATAGATTATCCTCCAAGGAGAACAATATTTAGACTGGGCAGAAATTGTAGCTGACTGTTTGCATCGGGGTCTAAGTAATCCTTTGAGTAATAAATTTTTTTACATGTCTTCGTACCTTTTCTATTGCCTGGCGTCTACAAGACAATGGTTGGAACTACCTCATGCATCTTTAGCTGAAGATAGTAAAATTTATGAGTATTATTCACAATTGCAAATGCATAACTGTTATGGGAATTACAAGACGGTTAGTGATGTTTTCACTGGAAGAATGACTTATGAACTGGCAGGTAATCTGAATAAGAGAATGTCAAATGAAGCAATGCAGTTTGTCAACATATATGGTAGTTTCTTTATTCAATTTTCCAAGTTCACTTACATTAGAGTTGGAGGATTTGATGGTGAACCTGTTAAGTTACCTAGGTATGTATTTGATCATTTTGTGCTGATAGAGGTATGCATATAGTTAGCACATGTGGATAAAAAGTTCTCAACAAAAAAGAGATTTGGTATGTCTTTCCCCATTGAACTTGGACATTACTCGTGCCAATCAAATTATGATGCTTTGAATTTAGGAGTGAACCTTAAAAAGTTCAATTTTCAGTTCTTCACTGCCAAGTCCCAATTTGATAGCAAAGGCTTTGTCAAAGATAACTTAGATTCTGGAACAGGGCATTCGCATATCCCTAAATTGGAAGATTACTGGGAGGACTGCCTAGATGAATTTGAGGTCAGGAGGAGACTATGGTGTATGTTCTCTTTGAGACAGATAATCACCCTTAATCTGAGAATGGACATTTCTGGAGTTATTGATAATCAAGAACAGATGATTGATCCCCAATTTGAACAGATAAAACAATCACCTATTCTAGAAATTGATTGGAGTAAAAAGGAGGAAGATAGGATTGAGGTGAAAACTCCCCTAGTGATAAGGAGGACCGAGAAATGGTTGAGGGAACAGAAACAGAAAGGGTTCCAGAATAAAGACACCCAATAATGCATGTCAATGATTGAATCACCAGTCTCGATAAGCTCTTCTAATCAGCCTATTGCTATCTGTGGTGCAGGTACTTCCAAGTCAATAACTGGAAGGAGTCCTGCTATTAAAGAATCTAGAAGAGCCCTCACAACTACTCTGCCTCCTCATGCCACCAGGTTGAGAACCAAAAGCAAAAGAAAGAAGCAGGTTTCTGAAAGAATAGCTGTGGATTTGAATTCAGAGGAGGATTTGGGAGAAGCCATGGGTGATAAGGAACCTAGTTCACCAAGAATAGAGGAAGTTAGTGTTAAGCAATAGTCAGAGGTTGTCTTAGAGACTCCTAAAATAATGATGATTTTTGACGTATCCTCTGATAAACTAAATTATGGGAAAGAAGCCTCAGCCTTTGCACCTAAATGGCTAGAGAATTCTATCAGTGACAAAAGAAAAATAATTCCATTTTTTGTGCCTTTAGAAGATATGGTGAGCAAATGTTTGGGAAAAACACCTAAGTCCAAGAAGCTGAAGACGACATCCAGGGTAGGCATTGACCCAAGTACTGGGAATTGGAGTACGAAAATAGCCAGGCCAGTGACTGATGAAGAAGTACAGGACCCCACTATGTAGGATTTCACTATTGAAAGGGTGGATCTTGGAGCTGCTTCAAGAGCAGAAGATGTTTATCATCTTGAGGCATCCACCAAAAGAATCGTCAGCTGGACCTGGAAGGACGAGAAAGACAAGAAAGAATTGAAGCAGACTCTACGTTCCATGGCAAAGTATATTGACGCTATTCATAATCCAAGCCCACAGCCTGTCTCACAGCTTTCTCTGTCTTTTGATCCTAAGTTGCCAGCCAACCAGAAGATGTTGGACTAGGTTAACAGAAACAGGATGGTAGCTAAGGTATTCGATGATTGGTTGGACTGCATTATACAAAAGGGGTACTAAATATATTCATGAACTTAAGAGTATATATGATCAAACTGCAGCCACCATTGAGGACCTTAAGACATAGATTGCTTCTTGGGTGAAAGATGAAGGTAAATGGATGAATGTACTGAACTAAATTGATGAGGTTCAAAAATATGGGGTAATGAAATTTCTATCAAAAAAGAGTTTAACAGGTGTGGATGAAGATTTACTGTACGTGAATAAGAAAAACATTGAATGGAGAAACTCTGTGTCACGGCAAGGGCTGTTTGAACTTACAAAAATGATTAAGGAAATCACCGAGTTCACTCAATCACTGCAGCATGATTTATAATGTATTGATGTAAAATACATAAAAGATGATGGGAAACTGGAGGAAAATGTTGATACAGTGGTTCAATCGTTTAAGGATAAAATTAACTTTGTCAAAGAAAGTGACAATATCTTAACTGAAGATTTCTCCTGAATTTCTAAGGTGGAGCCATTGCTTTACCTCTGTATCGACGCACTCCCAGAACATAAGGAAAAGATTGGGAAAATGTGGAGGGAGAAGGATGTCTGGAAGACAAGGGTGAAACACATAGGCATCCCCAACCTTCCAAAGATTCAGGAGTTTGTTACTGTGTTTCAAGAGTGGAAGACTCAACGTGCCTCCCCGACCGCCGATAGTAAATCTGCAGATTCCAATCCGTTACTGCAGCCGTGATCTTATTCACCCAGTTGTCTTTATTCAGTTTTTTAGTTATGCTATTTTCAAAACTTGATCTTTAAATCAGTTTGTTAAAAACTAAATCCCGATGGGTCAGAGTTACTTTAACTCTGGGTTTGTTTTTACTTGATTAGAGAATTAGGGCAACATATATATATATATATATATATATATATATATATTTCATTACTGAACAGAGGAGATAGATAGGGGAGGAATAGAAAAAGAAGATAGAAAATTTTGGAGTTGAACTACTGTGGTTTTCATAAGCATAGATGATTTTGGTCTGAAACATTTTTCATCTGTGAATGAAAAGGAGAAACAATTGCTGCATGCTTGAATCTGTGCGTTTGAGTTTTGAAATTGGATTTTCTGTGCAAAGTCTTCTTTCATATGGTAATTGCTCTTTTAGACAATTCATTATATGTGTTCTATAAATTATTGGTTCAGCAACAGTTATATGTTTATGTATTTGATTGATTTTTTAAAAGTAGAATATGTGTATTCTATCATAAAATGGTGTTTTAAAAAGGGATATCGCATTCATAACATGATGATGTATGGATGCTAGTTTGGCCTTTAGGCACTTTCTAGTTAAAAGTGTATTGGGATAATTAACATAGATTGAATTCATTGAAGATCTTAAAGGGAGTTGTACCTCAATTCAGAGGGGAACTATCTTTGAAAGTTCACCCATTTGTTGATTAATTTGTTTGTTCTTTAAGGAAGAAAAGGTATAGAGTCAGAATAGAGTGATTTTGAATAAGGACAAACCTATTAACCAACACTGAGCAAGGTCAATGAATCCCTCAAGATCAAACCCTTTTCTTGCCTCTGCACACCTCATATTGTAATGCATCAGCTTATCTATAATGAGACCATACCCCTCCTTGGATACCATAGTAAAATCTCCAAAGCAAAGAGTACTAGGCATAAAAGACTGTTTGTCATGGGAGCTCAAGTGCATCACATTTGAATAATTCATTTGCCTAACTATCTCTAAATAGGCAATTCTGTCAGGGACAGTCTTAGGCAAGATAAAAGGAGTGTCCTCAAAACCATAAACTCTAACCATGGTAGCATCCTCAAAACAGTACCAATCTCCCCAGTTGTGAGTAACAGTAGGAGAACCACCAAAATCTTTTGGTCTAAGAAACCTCTTTATTTCATTTGAGATTGAATACTCATAGGGATGACTGAAATATCTATATAACACTTTGACACAGTATTCCTCAAATTACACATAGCTAGAATGGGCATATCTACTATCCCATATTCTGGTCCACATCTGCACGGGTGACTTTTGCCCCCTTTGGTCTACTAGAACAACTTTGAATTCAGTTGGCCATAACCCCACTTCTTGGCCATAATAAAGAACCATGTGCATGAGAAGTGAGTAATGTTCAAAGGAAACTGATGGGGTATTGTTCTTTATTACAGTCAGACTAAAGTCAATTCTACTAAAAATATAGGCAGCATAACCAAACTGCCTGGCATTGTGGCACTGAATGTCTGTGGCTATCACCATAAGAGGAATTGTCATGAAATTAGGGACCTCTGATCCTAGGACTTGGCCCACAGAGTAGTAAGTATACTATATGTATGGTTCAAACAGTGACACATGAAATGGAGGGCCATCATTCTCACTAAGGGGCACCATTTCTCCCTCTGCCCTAGCCCTGTGAATAGGCAGTCTCCACCCATTATATGTAGTATCCATTCTCCAATACTCTTTGTCCAAATCCTCATAAACTATGGGGACAGTACATAAATCATCCAAGTCAAAAACTTCACAAATTGAATTCTTAGACAAGTGTATAATAGGCTCCCCTTGTGGGTTGCATATAGCTTCAAGACTTGGATTATACTATTTAGCAAGAAGTTGGAGGAGTTCAACATTTAGAAACACATCAGGAACAACTAATTTACCCAAATTCAAATGCCATGGGTTTGACATTGGAAAATTTCTGATTCTTCTATTGTAGTGGAATTTGAAAATCTCATAGCCTCTAATTGGAGTCCAAACGCTCCCAAGGTATTTACACTTGTCTTCTAGACCTTTGGGCTTTGGGAGTTGATCCAGGTAGTTGATCAATTAAGTCTTGGTTCAATTTTCTCTTCAGGGGTTTTGTCAATTTTTTGTCTTTTAGGTTTACTGGTGTCGCCCTGTTGTTTTCTATCCTTTCCTTTCACCAAAGTCTCCATTTACAATTCTAGACAGAAAATTCAAATTACAAGCTATTGCATAGAAGTTTGTATGTATGTACTTGTTATTTTGAAATGGTGATCGAATTCCCCTATATTCTCCTCCAAGTCTCTGTTTGCTTGCTCACTTCAGATAATTCCTTCGAACTCAATTGCAATAATTTCAAATGGAGTCTCAGAGGATTTCTTCATCATCTATAATTAATGGTTCCAGTGTTTCAATTTTCTTGATCATTATGAAATGTCACATTGTCATAACTTCTCTTATTGGCATGATTTTTGTAATGTCAGGGTGATTTTAATATCTTCTCATGGTGTGAACGTTTGCTCATGGATGAATCGCTGTAACCCTTGATTTATCTCTTCGATGTCATATTTCATAAGTGAGTTTGTATCGGCAAGATATTTCCAAGCTTTACCCGATGTGGAAGTGGGCATGGTTGCCATCGACATGACTTTCTTCATCACTGTGTGAATAACCTTCTTCCCTAATCTCCTAAGTGTCTCTGATATGATTATTGGGGAGAGTCTTGTCGATGAACATAATCCTCATTGTTATCGGAGTAAGATATGTTATCGGAATAACTTATTTCAAGTCACCCGATTGTGGTTATCTCCTCGATAGCCCTTTACACTCCTTATCGGAGAGACCTTCACAACATGTCACCGACATCGTTGTGAGTATTGCTTCGGCCAGACTTGTAAGCTTTGTTTTGATTCATTTGCTTTCGCCGATGGTTCTTATTCTTCACACATATTGGTGTAAGCTATGCTGAAGCACTTTTCTTTAATTGTTGAGACATTAGAATATCGAAGACTCATTAATCTTTCACTCCGATGTTCATCTCCTGCCAATGACCACTAGTTCCCTTGATTCCATGGGATGCTCAGTGAGATTTTTTCCAAAATCCTCCATCGGTTTGATCTATACCATCAAGATAATTTGTAGAGTATTACCCAATAGTGCCGTCTTATACCGATCGGCGTGACTGGTAACTTTCTCTCTGACGAAAGGCCATTGATATCATTTTCTCCATTAGTGATTCTTGAAATCTTCTCCCTGATCAGTAATATCACATCGATACTCATTTCAGCTAGTTTTTATGGATCAGTATGACTAAAATGAGGTCTTGCCAATATTAGGAAATTTGAACCCTCTTATTACTATGATTTTGGGCATAATGTTTTATGATTTGGTTGGATATGGGTGAGTAAGAATACAAGAAAATTTTTAAATTTTCCTGTCCCAACAATTCCTTCGCCAAAGGTCTTATATTTTAGTTTTGAAGATTTCTATAACTTTTCGCTTCAATCCGTGCCCAAATGCAAACTTTCCTAAAATGGCAGTTAAACTTTCCAAAACTGGCAGTTTGCTATTTTTAGCAGTTTAGAAAAACTGAAAGTCCTACATCATTATTCAAGAGATTATGGAACCATAAACACTAATTATGGAAAGAAATGAAAACAACTGCAATGATTTTAAATTAACTTCTTTTTGGGTGATGCAAGATTGCCCTTACACCACTAGATACTCCTGCATTAGACACCCAGGGTAATTTGAGAAGTGACCCTATCACGTCTCAGGTGTTTGTGTGAGGAAAACCCAATCAACCTCTACCTTAGACAACCAAGAAGAATCTTCAACTGGCCATCCTTTCCATTTCACCAGATATTCTTCATATTGCCTATTCTGAGTACTTCCCACACAGCTATCCAAGATCTCTCTATCTCCTCCGTTGAAGTAGATGCCGGAATACTCCACTTTTCTTGTGTCAGTCCATCCTCTATGCCACCTTCATGGTATTCTATTAAATTAGCAATGTTGAACACAGGGGAATTAATGATCCAACTCGACAGCTCTACCTCATATTTATTTCTTGAATCATGCTTCTTCAGGATTCTGCACGGTCCAAATTCCTTCATTTTCAACTTATTGTATGTTCCAATTGGGAACCTTTCTTTTCTCTAGTGAACCATGATTTCATCTCCTACCTAGAACTCCTTATATCTCCTCTTCTGATCTACCTTAGCCTTCTACTGAATATTCATCTTATTAATGTGCTTCCTCACCTCTTCATGCAAATTCTTCAAATGTTCTGCAAAGTCTTCAGCTTCAGCACGTCTTTTCTCTTTTGTCCAGATTCTTTAACTTAGAAGCATTTCTTGGGCTATTGCCATATACAATCTGGAATGGTGATTTACTAGTACTCCTATTGACAGAATTGTTGTAAGCAAATTCTACCTATGGTAAAATCAAATCCCATCCCTTGGGTTTATCTCCTACTAAGCATCGTAGCAGGTTACCAAAACTCCTATTCACCACTTCTATCTATCCATCAGTCTGTGGATGGCGTGCAAAACTAAAATTCAAATCTGTCTTCAAGTTCTTCCACAATGTCCTTTAGAAATAACCAACAAACTTGGTATCTCGATCTAAAACTATGCTCTTTGGTAGACCGTGTAATCTCACCACCTCTCTGAAAAATAATTGAGCAATATGAATAGCATCATTAGTCTTCTTGCAAGGAATGAAATGTGACATCTTCGAGAATCTATCCACCACCACAAAAATAGAATCATGTCCTCTCTGTGTCCTTCGTAAACCAAGAACAAAATCCATACTAATATCATTCCATGGCTTCTCTGGTACAAGTAGTGGCTGATATAGACCTGTATTCTGACTTGCTCCTTTCATCATCTGACATACTCTGCAACTGTGCACAAATTTCCTCTCATCTTGCTCCAACTGTGGCTAATAATAATTCTCACCAACAATAGAAATGGTCTTATCTCGACCAAAATGTCTAGCCAACCCCCCACTATGCTTCTCCTTAATCAAGTTCTCTCTCATGGAACTCCTCGGAATGCACAATTGGCTTCCTTTAAACAACATGCCATCTTGGATTATGAAATCCAACCATTTTGTCTTGTCCAAAGTAATAGGTTCTAGACAAGCTTTCCAAGCCTCTACAAAATCTGGATCTTCAGGATACAAACTTTTGAGCTCTCATTCAACCCAACAACCTCTATCTTCATTTCTATCAACAAATTTTACCTTCTGCTCAAGGCATCTGCAACTCTGTTGGACTTCCCACTCCTGTGCTTCAAAACAAAAGTATAACTCTACAAAAACTCAACCCATTTTAAGTGCCTTTGATTCAACTTTCCTTGACTATTAAGATATTGTAAATCTTGATGATCAGTATATAAAACAAACTCTTTTGGCAACAAATAATGTCTCCATTTCTTCAAAGCCTAAACTATAGCATAAAATTCCTAATCATAAATAGAATACTTTTTCTTGGCATCATTTGAGAAGCTTAATGATGCCAAGAAAAATTATTCTATTTATGATCAGGAATTTTATGCTATAGTTTAGGATTTGAAGAAATGGAGACATTATTTGTTGATTCCGACTGGTGCCAGCTTCTCCACTTTCCTTTTGATATTCATTATGGCCTCCATAGGGTCTTCCACTAGTCCTTCTACCTTGACCTCTTCCCCTTTTCTTGTTGTCAAGTCTTTTATTCAGCTTCTCTTCCACCTTCAGGGAAAACTGGTATGCATCTTCTATGGTGGTCATTCTGACAGGGCTTAGCTCCTTTTGAATACTTGGCCTTAATCTATTAACGTAACAGGCTACCTTATCCTTGTTGGCCTCTACATGGCTTGTTCTAATAGTAATCTTATAAAACTCTTATGTATACTCCTTGATAGACTAAATACGTTGCTTCAATCCTTGCAGCTTCTTCAGCAACTCCATCTCATAGTCCACAGGAATGAACTGCTTCTTCAGTTTCTCTACCATCCAATCCCATCTGGTAATCTTTCCTTTTCCTCTTCTATTTCTTTCTAACTGGACCTCCTTCCACCAAATATTGGCATGGCCCTTCAACTTTGTTTTTGCAAACTTGACCCGATCTGGGTCCTCCACATCTTCGTACTTGAAATACTCTTCCATGTCATTTATCCAATCAATAAGCTCTTTCGGATTCAAATCTCTAGAATATGTAGAAACTTTGATCTTGGGTCTCTTTCCAATCTTCGAAATGGCCCTCAACAACCTAACTTCTGCAAGATATCTTATAGCTTCTTGTTCTTAGATAGCTCTTTTTCAGTGTCATCTTCGCTTTCTTCTCTTGTTCTCGGCTCAAACCCTCTTCGCACCTCCTCTTTCAATGCATCAATTTGCCTTTGTAGGGCTCTAAAACTATCTTCCATCAAAGCATTCCTCCCAATATGATTTCTTCATGGAGGCATCTTGATCTCTGTAGCAAACCCACAACCGTAGGTCCTAGTGCAAACTGCCTGATGGTTGGCGATCTATCTACACACTCAAGAACCCTTGCTCTGATACCACTTGATGAAGGGGGGTAAATCATAAAACACACAACAACAGGAATGCAACACAAAAAATAGAATATTTCTTTATTGATCTAGGCAAGTCATTATATTATAGAAGCTCAATTACAATTAGATGAATCAATCCTCCACAGGCTGCAACACACTACAACTACACATCACCAGGCTCTAGAATCTTCTACCTTTTGTAACCCCAAATCAGCTAGTGTTTCTATTTTCCCACCTATTCTTGACTCTACACATTCCCCCTTAACTCTACTACTGCCCAGGGTTCCCAAAATAGTCATATATGGCACTTTTTTGCAACCTCCAGCTAAATTTCAAAATTTGCAACTCCCTCCAAAAGTAGGTCAACTTCCGGGAAGCATAACTTTTGATTCAAGTGTCCGATTGATGAACCGTTTTAAGCACCGGAAAGCTGACGATGTGAACTATGACGCTGGAAATCTGTAAATGGATTTTCATCAACTTTTCAAGATGTTATGGGATGTTTTAGTGTCTCATATCTCGTTTTAAAAATTTTCAAGGGCTTTTCAGAAAACAAAAACTTTAATATCTTTCAACTCACAAATGATCTTGGCCTGATTCCTTCACCAAAGGTCTTATATTTCAGTTATGAAGCTTTCTGTAACTTTTCACTTCAATCCATGCCCAAATGCAAACTTTCCTAAAATGGCAGTTAAACTTTCCAAAATTGGCAGTTTGCTATTTTTAGCAGTTTGGAAAAACTAAAAGTCCTACATCATTATTCAGGAGATTATGGAACCAGAAACACTAATTATGGAAATAAATGAAAACAACTGCAATGATTTTGAATTAAATTCTTTTTGGGTGATGCAAGATTGCCCTTACACCACTAGATGCTCATGCATCATTTCTTCTTGATCTTGCATGTTAATATAATATTTGCATCAAGGAAGCATTGTTTAATCTAATAGTAGGGATAAAGAGTATGCACCTTCTAGGGTTTCATTAAAAATTACTAATGGAATTTTAATCAACACATTGGGATGCATTATTAGATAAGTGAGAATTGGACATAATGAGTTACTTGTATTATGTCATGTGATACCATCTTATGATAGATATGGCGTATTACTTGGAAGACCATGGATTGAGTAATGTAGAGTTGCTCCTTTTGTTTTGCATTAATGTGTTAAATTTTTAAATGAAGGAAAAATAGTTGAAATTGAAAGGGCTCATTACAATCCAATATTTGATGCTAGTCATTATTAATGTAAAAAAATATCATGAGTCGACAAATCAACCTGATCACCTATTACGATGGTAAAAATGAAATCTTACTAGATTAATTGAGATATTGTATAAGAACTAAGGTTAGTTCTAGGCATAGAGAGTAGTTTAACTACTAAAGTAAGATTACAATTGTGCATTGATCCAATCTAACAAATTCTAGAAAATTTTAGTTTAATATTTGTTTGATGATTTCAATTTGACAATGTTTATTGAATGCAAAGTACTTTTAGAAGATAGCTAAAACATGTAAACTATGCTAGGATTTAAACAATAAGAGACATCTACTAATTAGATTGCCTTGCCTATGAATGAAATGAATGCCTAGAAGATGATTAAATAACGACACTGTAATCTAAATTTCTAACATAATAACCATTAATTAACATGTGGAAAATAATAAGAAATGAAACAATGATGAACAAATAAGCTTGATAAATTATAATTGTTGCTTTAGAAAGGAAAAAACTAACTAAAAAGAAATAAAGTAGAAAACTAAATAAATATAAAAAGAAACTAATCTAAGTTAGTAAATATAATAATTAAAATAGAACAACCATAAAATATAGTGAATAGCTATTGAGACCAAAACATAATGACTGAAATTTTATTGACCACCAATAACAAGTTTATACAATTCCACAAGCCATAGAGAAGATGTCTCGATGTAATAACAAAATCCAAGTTGCACATATACAAACATAATGGAAGGAAGATTAGAAAAACTATTGTACAAGTATGAAATTATTTTATTTGAATGGATAAGTTGATCATTGCTACAACATAGATATAGTCTTAAAGTTAACAATGATTATACCAATGTAGTATCAAACAAGCAAATTGATTGATAAAAATAGAACTGGATATATAGCTTGATTTTAAAAAGTAAATACTTAACCATTAGAGATGATGTTGCCACAACCCCCTATATATACAATGTGTAATATTAGTTTTGAATAAAGTTACATAGAATATCTTTCAACAAAAATGAATTGTCATAATACTAGTGTATTGTTCCCCTAAAAAATGTTTTCTCAATATCCTTTTAATAACTTTAAGTTGGCTGGGGTCGACTATCAACAACCAACTAGTTTACTTTATTTAACTTAAAAGAATATTCGACAAAAATATAATTTAAATTTTTAAGTTATAAATTCAATTTTAAGTGACTCTATAAAATAAAACAACTCAACTTAAGTGACTATAATAAATATAAAATGACTATGATAAAAAAATTAATTTCATTTTCTCGATAAAATATCAACAAAGTCATTTAATATTTAGATTAAGGATATAAAAAAAATAAAATTTTGAAGGGTGGGTACCCATTCTACTAACATTTTGTAGCATGTTGAGGGAAGTGCAGAGTGCACTCTCTCCTAAACACTAATGGCTTTGAAAAAGAATGAATTTCATTGACCACTATTCCTCAACATGCCAAAGCTTTCATTCTCAACCAATACAATTCTTAGAAAATTAATTACATTTCCATTCACAATCAATACCATGTTATATTTCCAGTCTTGGCCAATAGCTTAAGGCATCATAATAGATCTTGAAGGTTTCAACAACTTTCTCTTCATAAAACATGTTATGACTAGAAAACTCCCTTTTCACTATATTTAAAGACATGCAACATTATACCAAACTAGTACATAGATTTAACTAAATTAATCACTATATCTAACTTTGAAATATCCAATAAATTTTTTCTATAAACAAGCCTTAAGACTGTGTCCATCTAAAACTTGTTGCAAGTATGAGGTAAACCAGTGTTGTCATTGATGTCAACATACTCATATTGCTTTGACAAGAAGGATTCAATGAGCAGTGTGCTGAGGATATTGAGAAAATTAGCCTCAGTCAGGAACAGTAAAGAACAGTGATGAGAAGAAGGCAAATGTACTGTATAGGATGCGAACCGGAGGATGCGGATTAAAGGGTTTGTAGATATGAGTCTTGAGATGCTTCAATTAAGATTTCAGAGGTCCGCATGAAGATCTGAAGGAGTTGTGGCTGTCGGTGTAGAACCGGTTCCGACAAGTATTCAGAGGTGACAGAGGATCACAAAAAGGTCCGGTGAGGTCCGGACCTGTATAATCCTAATCTGCGGATTGGAAGGAGTCTTTGGGATGTCCTTGTGATGTGCCATCTCGAGTTGTGTATAATTTGGAGGTCCGGAAGTACCTCCTACATTATGACAGTGGCGATAGACAGTGTTCTTGAAGTTCCGGATAAGGAGGATAAGAGATTTCAGTAAGTAAAGGAAATGCAGACGTACCTGGTCATTCAGGCAGGCTTGTGAAGGTTCTTGGATCATGTTGAGGTTGTGTTGTTGGTCCGCATTGATAGTAGAGCCCGGAATTGAAGATATTCTTCCGGATGAAGTTCTTGCTCTGTTTAGCCGACCGGATGAGTTGTTCATCCTGCGAATGTTCTTGTGGTGGCCGACCGGATGTGTTATTCATCTTGCGGATACTCTTATGGTTGTTTGCCAACTTAGATGTTTGTTCCTAAGTCGATGTCTTGTATAAATAACAGTTTGTGAGTTCATTTCGAAGTGTGGATTGTGTGGATGAGTGTGGCATAGCGAAGAGAAGTGCGAAAGGTAGAGCAAAGGTTTTTGGGCTTAAATGGAACTGATCTGGACATGGTAGAGATGTCATTCTCCAGTTCAAGATTGTGATTCTTATCACTTTGTAGACAGTGTGTCTCCTTGTAGGCAGTGGGCCTCTTTGTGAGCAGTGTGCTCGGGCAGTGAGCCCTAATTGGCAAGTGCCATTCTTTTTCTTATTCTTCTAACAGAGAATAATCCTTGGGTTAATCACCCCGTGGTTTTTCCCTTAACCGGGTTTTCCACGTCAAAATCTTGGTGTTCAATGTGTTGATGTTTATCTGCTCTTGTGTTTATGTATTATGCTTTCATGGATGATTAATTGATATGCTGTTAACTAACAACGAAGAATCAAGTGTTTGAAAGAACAAGAAGTTTTATACAACTGATTCACCCCCCCCTCTCAGTTGTATGCCTTAAATCCAACAATTGGTATCAGAGCCAAGTTCCTCTGAAAGAAGCTTAACCGCTTGAGGAGATCTAGGATGTCGTCATACAAAAAGGATAGTCCGAAGTTCGATGGAACCAATTTTACTCTCTGGAAGGGTCGCATGAAATGTCACCTGGAATGTATGGGAAAAGCATACTTGGCCATGGTTTCAAAACCATATGTACCTCCACAAGGTGGTCCGACAACTCTGAATGAAATCACAGAAGCTGAAAACAATCTGCGGACCAAGGAAGCTCTTCTAAGTGCATTGAATGACTCAGATCTCTCAAATGTTATTGACCTACCAACTGCATATGAGATCCTGACTAAACTGGAACTTCTGTATGAAGGAGATGAGTTTGTCAAAAGTGCAAGATTGCAAAGTCTGAAAGGGAAATTTGAAAGATTGAAGATGAGGGATGATGAAAACATCACTACTTTTATGCCAAGAGTGAATGAACTAGTGTGTGGAATTAGAAATACTGGTGGAACTCTGGATGAAAATGAGATCGTTTGCAAAATCCTTAGATCCCTTCCTGCTGCCTACAAAATCAAGGTTGCTGCAATTGATGAATTCAAAGCCCACACAACTGTCACAAGAGAACAACTGGCTGGCAAACTAGCTGCATTTGAAATGACCGAGTTTGGAGATGATCCTCCCAAGACTGAATCTACTTTCAAAGCCAGTACCTATGTGAAAGGCAAACAGAGATTTGATCCGGGAGAAAACTCATCAAGGAAGATGTCATGGTATGATCAAGCAAGAAGAGACGTGGAAGAAGAAGAAGCAGAAACAGCTCAACTTGAAGCCCTCATTGCAAAGAGACTGCCAAGAGGATCCGGTAAGTATGAAGGAAAACTACCCTTTAAGTGTTTCAACTGCAATAAGATTGGTCATTTTGCTTCAAGATGTCCGAAAAGATCTGCAAGGTCTAATACTAACAGACAAAGGTTTCAAAAGAACTGCTATTATGTTCATGAAGAAGATGACAATGAAGGAGTAACAGATGATGAATCCGAACTAGGAAGCAAATCTGGAAATGAATTGGTGTTTATTGCCATCAAAGAAGAAGATTCAATATCCTCTGAATCTATCAATCACAAGGTTGTGGAAAGAGCTTTGGCTGCTCAAGTGGAAGAAAAGGATGATTGGGTTATTGATAGTGGGTGTTCTCACCATATGACTGGTGACAAGAATAAGTTCTTAGATTTGGAAAGGTATGAAGGAGGAATGGTAAAGTTTGGTGACAATTCTGCTGGTAGAATCAGAGGTAGGGGAACTATTTCCTTTGATGGAAAGAGCAAAACAGGTAATGTACTATATGTTGAAGGATTGAAGCACAATCTTCTCAGTGTTGGTCAGTTAGTGGACAAAGGCTATGATCTCCAGTTCAAGAATAGAAAATGCAGAATCTTTACAAGCTCCGGAACTGAAATTGCATCCGGTGCTCAAACAAAAGGTAATATCTTTCATCTGGTTGGTTCAAACAAAAGTTGTCTGTTTGCTCAAGTTGATCAGAGTTGGTTATGGCATAGAAGAATGTGTCATGTGAATTTTGATAACATCATCAAGATAAGCAATATTTAGGCTGTAAGAGACCTTCCAAAATTGGTGAAACCTACAAATAGTTTGTGCAAAGAATGTCAGCTAGGTAAATAGAGCAGAGTCTCTTTCAAAAGCAAAGATCAGTCCTCTACCGGATTGTTGGAATTAGTACATACTGATCTCTGTGGTCTGACAAGAATCAAGAGTCTGCAAGGTGATAGATATTTCATGTTGTTAATTGATGACCATTCCCGGATGATGTGGGTTACCTTCCTAAAAGAGAAATCAGAAGCCCTTGAAAAGTTCAAAATCTTCAAAGCTATGGTAGAGAATCAAACCGGATTGAAACTTAAATGTCTAAGGTCTGATAGAGGTGGTGAATTTACATCTGGTGAGTTCATTGACTTTTGTGAGAAGCAGGGTATAAGGAGACAATTGTCTGCTCCTAGGACTCCACAGCAGAATGGAGTAGTTGAAAGAAAGAACTGGACCATCCAGGAAGCTGCCAGGACAATGATGTTGGAAGCAAATGTTCCTCAGATGTTCTGGAAAGAAGCTATCAGCATTGCAGTCTACACTCTAAATCAAGTTCAAATCAGAAACAATACCGGTAAGACCCCCTACGAACTCTGGTTTGGCATCACTCCTACTGTGAAATATTTCAGAGTATTTGGTAGCAAGTGTTATATCAAAAGAGATGAAGATCTAGGAAAGTTTGATGCTAGAAGTGATGAAGGAATTTTCTTGGGTTACTCCACTCAAAGCAAAGCATACCGGTGTTACAATAAGAGACTAAGGAAGATGATAGAAAGCACTAATGTGAAAGTTGATGAAGGAATTGAGAAGCCCTCAAGATTTTATGAATTTGATGAAGATGACCAAGACGGTGTTCAGATTCAAGGAACTCAATCCTCTCCGGTAAGACAGAGTCAGCCTGATCCGGTAAATCAGGAAGAAGAGATAGGTTTGAATGAGCCTGATCAAGAAGCAGCAGTGCAGGATACTCCCAAAATTCCTAGGTATGTAACACTAAACCACTCTCAAGATCAGACCATAGGTGACAGAAGCAAAGGTGTGCAAACTAGAAGGAATGTTGCTCAAAATCAGGATGAATGTTGTCTGATTTCAAAGATTGAACCTAAAACAGTAAATGAAGCCTGCAATGATGAAAACTGGACTAAAGCAATGAAAGATGAATTAATGCAAATTGAGAAAAATCATACTTGGGATCTTGTTCCCAGACCTAGAGACAGGAATGTGATTGGAACCAAATGGGTCTTCCGGAACAAACTGAATGAAGCTGGTGAAGTTATCAGAAACAAAGCTAGATTGGTCTGCAAAGGCTACTCTCAAATAGAAGGAATTGATTTTGAAGAGACCTTTGCTCCGGTGGCAAGAATTGAAGCAGTCAGATTATTTCTTGCATTTGCTGCCTTCAAAGACTTCAAGGTATATCAGATGGATGTCAAGTCTGCTTTCCTAAATGGTGATCTGGAAGAAGAAGTTTACATTGAACAACCGGATGGATTTCAATTGTCTGATAATGATGATATGGTCTGCAAGTTGAAGAAAGCATTGTATGGACTAAAGCAAGCCCCAAGAGCATGGTATGAAAGGTTGGATAAGCATCTTGTGCAGATTGGATTCAACAAAGGTACTGCTGACAGTAACTTATATTTCAAAATTATTCATGAAAACATTTTGATTGTTGAAGTGTTTGTGGATGATATCATTTTTGGAGGAAGAGATAGTATGTGCAAAACTTTTGCAAATCAGATGAAAAGTGAGTTTGAAATGTCCATGCTTGGTGAAATGAATTTCTTCTTGGGTCTGCAAATTACTCAAACAAAGAAAGGAATCTTCATCTCTCAGACCAAATATGTGAAAGAATTGTTGAGGAAATTTGGTATGGAAGATGCAAAGCCAATGAACACTCCCATGGCAACCGGATGTAAGTTGAGCAAAGATGATGACTCCCCAAAGGCAGATCAGACAAAGTATAGATCAATGATTGGTGGATTGTTGTATCTCACTCAGACTAGACCAGATATAATGCAGGCTGTTGGTCTTGTGGCAAGATTCCAGGCTGATCCTAGAGAATCTCATGTTATGGCAATCAAAAGAATTTTTAGGTACCTGAAAGGAACAGTTGAGTATGGTCTATGGTACCCTAGAGATCCAGATTTCTCTCTTCATGCTTACACAGATGCAGATTGGGCAGGAGATGTGGATGACCGGAAGAGCACTAGTGGTGGAGCATTCTTTTTGGGGAAGAGATTGGTTTCTTGGCTAAGCAAGAAACAAGATGCAATATCTCTGTCTACAACTGAAGCAGAATACATTGCAGCAGCAGGTAGTTGCACTCAAATCTTATGGATGAAGTAGATGCTAAGAGACATTAAAGTTGAATATGAGGAGCCTATCACAATTTTCTGTGATAATTCAAGTGCAATTAATATTTCTAAGAATCTGGTATTGCATTCTAAGACTAAGCACATATCTATCAAGTTTCACTTTTTGAGAGAACAAGTGAACAAGGAAGAAGTCAGATTGGAGTATGTTCCCTCAAAGGATCAGATTGCAGATATCTTTACTAAACCTCTTCCCAAGGACTCTTTTGAATATCTCCAGGAGAAGTTAGGGGTCATGGCCCCTCTGGTGATGAACTAGGATGCACTGATGTGCATCAGTCCGGTGGATATCACAGTCATATCTTGTGATCCGGATTGATGATGGGGAGCTGCTACTAAGGGGGAGCAGCTGGTATGATTCTGATGTGTTAAAATTGCAAGTATGAGCCCTTTGCCATTGATGTCAAAGGGGGAGAGAAGACATGTGAAAAACAAGTAGCTGATGATCAAAAGGGGAGCAGTAAATGAGGAGAAGACATGTTGCTGATAGGGGGAGAAGTGACAGAAAGGAGAAGTTTCTTGTCTTGATGGTTTTTCACATCATATGTTGCCATCAATGACAAAGGGGGAGATTGTTGCAAGTATGAGGTAAACCAGTGTTGTCATTGATGTCAACATACTCATATTGCTTTGACAAGAAGGATTCAATGAGCAGTGTGCTGAGGATATTGAGAAAATTAGCCTCAGTCAGGAACAATAAAGAACAGTGATGAGAAGAAGGCAAATGTACTGTATAGGATGTGAACCGGAGGATGCGGATTAAAGGGTTTGTAGATATGAGTCTTGAGATGCTTCAGTTAAGATTTCAGAGGTCCGCATGAAGATCTGAAGGAGTTGTGGCTGTTGGTGTAGAACCGGTTCTGGCAAGTATTCAGAGGTGACAGAGGATCACAAAAAGGTCCGGTGAGGTCCGAAACTATATAATCCTAATCTGTGGATTGGAAGAAGTCTTTGGGATGTCCTTGTGATGTGCCATCTTGAGTTGTGTATAATTTAGAGGTCCGGAAGTACCTCCTGCATTATGACAGTGGCAACAGACAGTGTTCTTGAAGTTCCAGATAAGGAGGATAAGAGATTTCAGTAAGTAAAGGAAATGCGGACGTACTTGGTCATTCAGGCAAGCTTGTGAAGGTTCTTGGATCATGTTGAGGTTGTGTTGTTGGTCCGCATTGATAGTAGAGCCTGGAATTGAAGATATTCTTCCGGATGAAGTTCTTGCTTTGTTTAGCCGACCGGATGAGTTGTTCATCCTGCGAATGTTCTTGTGGTGGCCGACCGGATGTGTTATTCATCTTGCAGATACTCTTATGGTTGTTTGCCGACTTAGATGTTTGTTCCTAAGTCGATGTCTTGTATAAATAACGGTTTGTGAGTTCATTTCGAAGTGTGGATTGTGTGGATGAGTGTGGCATAGCGAAGAGAAGTGCGAAAGGCAGAGCAGAGGTTTTTGGGCTTAAATGGAACTGATCCGGACATGGTAGAGATGTCATTCTCCAGTTCAAGATTGTGATTCTTATCACTTTGTAGACAGTGTGTCTCCTTGTAGGCAGTGGGCCTCTTTGTGAGCAGTGTGCTCGGGCAGTGAGCCCTAATTGGCAAGTGCCATTCTTTTTCTTATTCTTCTAACAGAGAATAATCCTTGGGTTAATCACCCCGTGGTTTTTCCCTTAACCGGGTTTTCCAAGTCAAAATCTTGGTGTTCAATGTGTTGATGTTTATCTGCTCTTGTGTTTATGTATTATGCTTTCATGGATGATTAATTGATATGCTGTTAACTAACAACGAAGAATCAAGTGTTTGAAAGAACAAGAAGTTTTATACAACTGATTCACCCCCCCTCTCAGTTGTATGCCTTAAATCCAACAAAACTTTCATCAACATCCTTGATCCTTCTCACCTAAATGACCCATCCACTAGTGCCATAAAATTGTTTTCTTTATTGGATGCTTTGTCTCCAAAGAAGGATCAACCTTAGGCACCTAGAAAGAATGACCATCAAAAGTAGATGCAACACACCTCTTTGCTTCTTTGCTACTAGTTCCGATGGTGAAGGTGAAGATTCTATAGGTCTCTTCACTACAAGAACAAAAGAACTATTGAACTAAACCATTTATGCATCCAATGAAATAGAGTGCCAATCTAGATACAATTGGCAAGAACCATAGCTCCTCTAACCATATTACAATCTCCACTCAAGAAAACAACTTGTACACCCACATCATTAAGTTTACTTATAGAAAGTAGGTTCCATGCCAAACTAAGGATATGCAATACACCAATGATCCCCTTCACTCATCAATTAGGGAATTGAATCAAGACTCTTCCAAACCAACAATCTTTATATGAGAATCATCTCCAACATACACCTTCCCACCATCATATTCTTCATATTTTATAAACCAACCTTGATGTTAGGTCATGTGGAAAGAGGCATCAAAGTCTATCAAACACACATCTTCTAAGCACATGAGTAGCCAAGGTAGTGACAAAAGCATCATCATCATCCTAGGAGGATCTCTCAGACTCATCATTAGAGTCAACCTTTTTCTTTTTCTTCTTCTTCTTCTCCTCCATGCAATCTCTTCTGAGGTGTCTAGATTTGCCATAGTTCCAACATTTTGCCTTGAACTTACTAGGAGATTTGGATCTCCCACAGGATTTGGATCTAGACTTATCTTGCCTATTTTCCTTCTTTTTTCCTTTTTCTTTGGATCTTCCATGAACCATTAGGGCCTTCTTGGTAGAATCAAAAGTCTTCCTTCTCATTTATTTAGAAATCAAAGATGCAACCACTTAATCCATCTTGAACTTGGTGGTAGTGCTCCCAATGGCTATAACTAGGTGGTCACATGAATTTGGAAAAGAATACAACAAAGTCATACAATGATTCTCCTCCTCCATCTTCACTCCTATAGAGTGAAATCGGGTAACTAACATATTAAAGACATTTAGATGTCCAACCATAGACCCACCATCCTCCATCCCTAGGGATTATATCTTCTTTCTTGGGAAAATCTTATTCACCATGGATTTAGTGTGATAAATTTCTCCAAACTTGTTTGAAATATGTGTTGTGGTAGTATCTTCACACACATTCAACAACACTAAATTATTCAAACTGATTCTAATGAGACCCTTTTCTTTTATATCCATCTTGTCCTAGTCTTCTTGTGATGTCGTTGTAGGTTTGGATCTGGATACTATAGCCCATAAATCTTAGTCTATGAGCACATCCTCCATCTTGAGATTTCACAACTCAAAGTTTATTCCTAAGAACTTCTCCATCTCTATCCTTGATGTTCTTTCCATCTCTTCCTGTAATAAGATCAAAACCCTCTCTGTGCAAGCTCCCACTCAAATGAAGATTGGTACAAAAAAACCCTCTACCAAAACCTAGAATCTAAGGCGATCAGGCTTTGATATCAAATGAAAGGAAACAAGATATGCAAAAATGCTTTCTACACTAAAATTCTAAGGAGAGTATTGTGCAAATTTTAATATTTTAACAATTATAGAAAGGTAAAACACATATAAACAAAAAATAAACAATATACTATAACACAAGTGTAAGTGGGAAAAAATCTTTCAGGAGAAAAACCCCACACTCCAAAGTAGCCCAATGTATTATTTAGTAAACAACAAAGTTACAATAGACTTGTAGATAAATCCTTCACAAGAATATCACTAAATAGAGATCTGGAGGAATTTTGACAACATAATAATGCCTACAAAACTCACTAGCAAACCTCCATCTCAAGCACCGAATAAATAGGAGATATAATACATGAAACCATAAAATGGTAATTAAGATACTATGATCTAAAACCACCCAAAATAGTGGCACCCAAATCCTTAGTTAGAAATCTAACACCCAAATTCCAAGATGAGTCTACAGGCTAAAAATAACATATTCCTTCCACCTATCATAACCTTGTTATAATCCACTTACCAAATTGGGCATTCAATTTTAGCTCCATTATCCCCATCCAAAAATGCCTTATGATGTGTCATAACATGCATCATAAGTTGGTTAACAAGTATAATTCCCCTTTACATCTCTTTTATGGGTCATAAATGTTTTTACATTTCCAATGTTGGAGGCCCAACTTCTAGAGGCCATAACTTTTGATTCAGGAGGAAGATTGGGCCTTTTTTTCAAATTGTAGAGATTGAAGAGGTCCATGTGGTAGGAACCATTGAAGAGGTCCACATGAAAGGCACCAGGGAACTAGTGTCAAATAACCTATAATTTTATTTTGGCCAAATTCTAACTCTATAGCCCAAAAATTGAGTTTTTCTATTTTTTAACCTAAAAATTGCTTCTTAATATAAGGTGCAAGGTTGAGACACCTTTCCTAACATAAACAAGCCTTAAAACTATGTTGATTTGAAACTTTCATCAACATCCTTGACTTTAACTAATATCATGATGGGGAATGCATCTAAGAGGTGCAAGTGGATCTTACTAATTGCCAATTTACTTATTCTCCTTAATGGACAAGGCTCTACTATCATGTAGAGATTGATTCATTTAAATGGAAAAGTGGAGCAACAATGTGCAATTTTTGTGTGGAGCCACTACCTCTGAGAATAACTATATGATGATATACACACTTTCATCGATAAAGGGGCCATCACTCTTTGAGAAGCCTCGTTACTTCAATGTAGGGAATATAGCAGTGCCACATCCCCTAGGATTTTCATTTGCACTAGTAACACCACATACAATAGTAGTGTCCCAATGGGAGATCTCAGTTAATTGTGAGAGGCAAACCTTTGACTAATGGTGATAGATTTTTAGTAGACTAGACCTAATGGATATTACATGGAATCCATATAAGCAATTGGCCATAAATGTTGAGCATTACTTTTAGTTGGGTTGTATCAGATGGCCATGATGCTTATTTAATTATCAAAACATAGTGATGGAGCTATCCTAGAATGAGTGTTTACTATAACAATTTAGGCTTCATTAAACTATGCCCCTTAATCTAGTTTTGTACAAACATCATCAAAGATCACCATTCTAGTAGGGGAGAGAGAAAGACTAGCCACCAAAGAGCATGTTGATATTGATGATGAGGAGGAGATGAATCCCTTCATTTAGGTAGTTGAAGGAGATGATGTGGGGTTTCCATAGACTATGGTTCATGTTGGGATTGAGAGGGAACACCCTAATTTTATCCTCTTCATTCTCTAGTAGTTGCATCCACTATATGAGGTTTTGATCCATAAGGCATGTTTATTTCCCTACAATAGGTACCAGTCAATGCCAATAGGTAATTGGTAAGCTCACCCAAGCGTGTTAGATGATTTCATGTTTGATATTATCATTTTTTCTACCCTTATTGGAATGTGGCTAGTGAAAATATGTAATCTTGTAGGGAGTGTAGTCAACTGGTTTGCACTAATATCTCTCACTCTCAAGCACCTAACACTAGTCATACTATGTGTACTAGTTGACAAGATAGTACATAATTATGCACACATTGGATTATTTGCATCATTTTCAACCCTATTAGTCAAGCCATGATGACCTAGAGAGGTGCCTTTGCAACTTAGGTTGCATCAATATAATAGGAGCAAGTTCTAGTGAAGGCAAAGAGAGATACAACCATCCAAGAGCAATGAAGGCTCCATCTAGATCTAAATGACATCCATCTAGAGTAAGATGGGATTGGTCAAGAGATAATGTAGTGGATTGAATAGAGAGCTATTCTCACACTATCATATGATACCTTTCTTACACATTTGACATTACAACTCGATAATATATGGATCGTCATTTGTAATTAGTATATAGAGATCAATAGATTATGAGAGCAGGTCGAGTGGTTCCATGGCATATCCATGATTTTTTTGGGAGTGGTATGGATCTTACTCTCATTCCTAGATAAGGATTAATGATAGTGGTAGGTGTTATGTAGGGGAGGGGTTTTTGGGAGCACCTCCATTGAGAGATAGCCTCATTATATTGTTCATGTTTATGTATTGGACATTCGATGCATTTAACATTTAACATTTATAACATGAGACAATTTGACATGATATTGTTATTTGTGTTTGACATAGTTGTAATGCTATGTTTTTTAATTGATGTCGCATGTTTAAATTTTATTTTATATGTGCACATGGAAGTCTATGTTTTTTATGATTTCTAGGGTTCATATATATATGTGTGTGTGAGTGTAAAATGTATCATGAATAATTACATACATGTTATCTAGTATAATCAATGAACCATTTAATGATATGCAACTCTAAAAGGATAAATCAATCAATGGCACATAAGGGGTCCCATAATCATATGTAATAATAGAATGTGAGCCTCATTAAGATTATGATAAGTATCAACATGAGGTTCCTTTCCTTTTCATTGTTGCTCTTCTAGCCTTCAAGTAATCTCTTCAAGTTGGTAACCTATTCCATGATGTCTTATGTTCCTTTGTGCTTCAACAAATCATCTTTAGCATTTTTCATTCCTTCCAAGTCCAACTCCTTTATATAAAATGTTTTTCATAAGATTATATCTAGGATCATAAATTTGTATAAAGGATAGTCTAGGAGGAGGTTATGGTGAATCAAAATATGTTTCACTCTTAAGATCACTTTCAAACATACACATCTTATTTGCATCATTATATGCCTCAAGTGTTTCATCATATATAAATGGATCTATATATAAAGATGGAATATCATAAGCTTTAGGATCCACATGATACTCACCAACACCACAAGGTATAAAACCTATTGAACCCCAATCATCATCTTGTAAAGTACTAAAGTCACACTCTAAAGGTTCATTTTTGTAATGCAATTGTTAAATGCATCAACTTGATCAAATTTATTGTATGGTCTAGGATCTATAGATATGTAACAAAGCCTTCATTTATGTCAAAATTTAACACATTGATCCAAAGTAGGTAGAACCACTCTTATAGCATGCAACCATGGATGCTCTAGAAGGATATTATAATTCAATTTTCTAGGAATCACATGGAATAATGTATCAAACTTGCATGGAACAACTTAGATTGGAAAAGAAATAGTACACAAACAAGATCTAGGCATTTTGTCAAAGCCTCTAATGGTTGTATCTTTTACATGTATACTTAAAATTATTTTAAGAAATACTTGGTGCATATATTAAGGCTCGATCCATTGTAAAATAAAGATTATTAATGATCAAATCACCACATTCCACCATGATATACAAAGGTAATTCTTCCTTAAGTACTTTCTTAGGTGGAATTTTTATTATTGAGTGATATATCATGGTTTTCCATGTGGCTAGTAGACTTTGTCAAATATGTTACTAATTAAGGAGTGGTATCAAGTCCCTAAGGTTTTTGTATTTCATCTCTATAAAAAAGGTGATGTGCACACTAGATCCTATAGAGATATTTTAGCTTGAATAATTTGCATTTGTTGGATGATGTCATGTTCCTTTGTTTTAGATGTAGCTTGAGGTCCAGGAGGTAAATTAAGTGCATTAGTTGGTAGGATAGGTGGTTGTAGATTGACATATTGTATTTATTCTAACCTTTGTTGAGTGTTCCCCACAAGATTATAATTGTCTAAATCCAGGGAAGGATGAAAGTTTGGTGTAGGAGAAACATTAGACATATTAATATATAGAAAATAAGACTATTAAAGGAAGTGTAAATTAAGTAGGATAGTCAAACCATTGTAATGCTCTACCACTTAGATATAACCTAAAGTCACTAATCAATAGAATGCCATCTTCTAGTTATGTATAAAATTAGGAAGTTTTAGAATGATTTCACATGTAAGAATACATCACTAGGTCCATCATAATCATCATGCAAACATTTTTCACTAAGGCTTATAGTGTCATTATGCAATGATGAATAAGGCAATGATCCATTAATGAATCCTACATGAGAAGTTAAAGTATAGTCATCAGTGCATAAGCTATTATCATGTGAAGAATGAGTATCTATAGATTCAACATGAGATTAAACTGAATGATCATTACTATACTCATTATCATGTATGAAAGAAGATAATTCATTCAAAGTACATTTATATATAGACATAAGGTTAACATGAAATTTAGAGGATGTAACATAAAAAAATACACGTGTGTCATGTATGAGTGAATAACAAGACATGTCCTTCCTTAGTGTATGCTTGTTGATGAGACCATGATTTGTCTTGTTTTTCTTGCTTTAATTACCTATTTACCAAAGACATTTCAAGACTCATATATGTATTAATTATGTCTATATTTATCCTTAAGACACTAAAGCATGAAGATGGTATATAATATGTTGTTAATTAATGATGTGTGGATGATTGATTGTTCATATAATATGTTAGTATTTTATGTTGATTTTAGTAATAGTGATGCATAAATACTATGTGGTGCACTAACTCCTCATGCAACAAAAGCATGGCTTCATATCATGAAGAACACTGGACAACCCGCAACTGAAGGAGATGCTGATATCCACAAAGATGATACAGGTACCTGCAACCAAAGGAAGAAGATCTCAAATTGACTGGGATGAGTCATCCATGACTCCATAATGGTTATCCTTCAATGAATGATGCAATCCTAAATGATGAAGGAATCTAGAACGTGTTCTTTGTTCTATTTCTAAGTCATTGATTATTCTTCATGGATGATGAAAAGATAGAGTTGCAGTAGGACTGTATTATCTGTGCCACCTTCATGTTAGTTAGTTTCCTATTTCTAGTTTCTTTGTAATAAAGTCCTTTTCCTATGATGTGGGATAATGGATAGTAGTGGCATCTATTGTTTAGTAGATTTATTCATATAGACAATGTTGATCTCGGTTAGCTAGATTAGATGAGATTAGATTTTGCTTCATACAAATTAAATAGAGATATAATATCAGATTTTGATGTATCGTTGTTACCTTTGCATTCAATAAAGGAATATGTGTTTTGAGTTATGTTAATGACTGCAAAGATTTAGTAGAGGTTTAGCTAGATCTTGTGGGATCATAGTCACTCAAGCTAGCCACTTGAGGTACTGTGTTTCTCCACCTTGTTCATATGTTCAGTTTATAAATTGTATGTTTATATAAATGTGTGATTGATGTATGTTGTTGTAAGTAATGTGAAGTAGTTTAACTTTGGTAATTTCTGTTATTAAGTCTATTGAGTCAAGGTGATCACCGACTAAAACCAATTGATAGTTGCTCTCTTACATAGAAGTTACAAAGAATCTTTTGACTACTGTTGTGTTAGATAAGCTTAGTTATTTTCCATTATTCATGTTTACTTAGAGTATTGTATTTGCTTTATTTAGTTCCCTTACACAAACTCTACAATAAAACTTAGGAATCCTCAACTGTACATACAGTACATGCATCATCTAAGAAGAATATGATTCCCTGGTTTGACAATGTAAATGTAGCACGTTATATAACCAGTAGGTTGCTTGATATAGGATCTATTGGTATGTTGAGTAGTGTGCATGCCCATTGTACATCAATATATTGGTTAATAATGGAGCTCGACATTATTGGCGCCATTACTAGGGATAGTGCTAAGGTTTAGAGTTTCTGAGTTCTTGTTGATTTATGCTTGTACTTGCTTTAGTAGGACATAATATTTTCTTTTTTAGCATTTAGGATCACTTAGATATTCAATCTATCTCCAAAATATTCACTAACACTGTGCAGGAATAGAGCCATTATCTCATACATTATTGTATGTAGCGTCCAAGAGACCATAGAGGGAGGTTTCTTCCAACTAGTTCAACAGAAGAAGGAGAAGAACACTTTGAATAATCCCTTGGTCTAGAGAACACTGAGGATTTTGAATATATTGTAGATTGGAACCAAGACATCATGGTAGATGAAGAAGTAGAAAACCCATCTGAACCAGTCACCTTTGCCTTTCCTATTACAAACTAGGACAGAGTTGACATCTTGAAAAATATCCCTCCTTTAGTTCTACCAAACTTTCATGGGCTAATCACTAAAGACCCTGATACATTTCCTTTGAGTTTGATGTACTCTGTAGGAGTTATGATTACACTACAAATGCATATAGGCTCAAGCTCTTCCTAGCCACCCTCAAGGATGCTACATTAAGATGGTTTATGGGTTTGGGTGAGAATTTTGTAACTACTTGGGCCACCATGAAGGAGAAGTTTTTGCAAAAATATCAATACTATTTTCATGGCAGAGACATGAAGGGGGATGACATCGTTAGGATGTCACAAAAATAAGATGAGCCCCTAGAAGATTGTGTCAAGAGATTTCAATTTTACCTCAAGAAGTCAAGGTAGACTAGGCTTTCTCCAGAGTCACTCAAGCTAGTCTTCCTAAGAGGTGTGAGCAAAGAATGTATGGATGCACTCAATCTAATTGGAGCAGGAGATATCTCTCAACTAGGATTTGATGAAATTTGTCAAATCTACAGAAACTAAATTCATTCTCTACTCTAAAGAAAAATAGAGGTTTTAGAACCTTGAGTTTGAATAAATCATCCACTGGAGTCTCCAGAGTAGAGCTCAACAATCTACTGTCCAACATGAAAGAGGATACCATAAGCCATTTATCAACACAACTAGATACTCTACACATAAAGAAGAAACAAGAGGCATCAGAGGCAGCTTTGAGTGAATATTGTCCACATTGTTGACATAAGAAGGCCAATTGTCGATGCAAGGGACTTGCTAGTATTTCTGAGGGTAAGAATGAGAAAGTAGATTTCAGAGCCATAGAAGATGAAGAAGGTCAAGTGTTCTACATTGCACAATGAAGGCCATGGTAGCAAAGACAAGGTATGCCTAATGACCCATTGACCAACTACATGTCATTTGCACCACCAGTCTCAAATCCTTATAACTGGAACAATGCACCTTGGTATAATTGGCCACAACAACAATGGGTAACCATCACCTAGTTGGACCCAACAACATGGAGTATGGCAACAACAACCATCCCAATCTTCAAATTATAATCCACAATGGCAGGCCAATCAAAACCATGGCCACAACAGTCGAGGGGGAACCAACCTTGGTAAAATCCAAATGTGAACTACCCGCAGCCACAACAAACCCTACCTCAGCAACTTGCCCTTATGCCAAATATAGCCTCACCTACTCCTACCCAACCTATAGCTACTCAATTCTTGGCACAAACTGCATTAGCCCTAAGAACAAGCCTATTCAATAGGCCTATACTAATGAAGCCATCCAATAGCCAACCTATACAGTTGAAGTTAGTGATGTGCACCTGCACTCAGGAAAGATGTTTGTTGGACCATCATCACCATTTATATAGAACTTCCTGATGAGGAACCATGCTCTATCACTGATAACCATCTGAATAACCAACAAAAGCCTTATGAGAAAATCTCTCTGCAAGAAGAAACCATTACTAGAAACCCTCCATTTCTAGTGAGATTGAAAATGCACCATCCACCAACTCCATCTGAATCTTATTTTGATTTCATGGGGTAGCTAAAAGATGTCTATGTTAAAATTTCCCTCATCCAAGCCATCATGGATGTGCCCATATATACCAAAGCCATAAGGGATTTATGCCTTAAGAAACCAGGAAGGAAGAGAAAATATCCACAAACAATCCATGGTATAGGACAACTTGCTGATATCATGTTAGGTAGCTTGGCTATTCCACAATATGCAGATCCTAGAAGCCATGTGGTTGATGTAAATTTCAATGGTACCCTTATAAAAAACACCTTGATTGACCTAGGTGCAACCATCAATGTAATGACAAAAGAAACAATAAATAACCTTTAGCTAGATAACCTCAAACCTACTCCCACAGTACTCCAACTAGCAGATAGGTCCACAGTCAATCTAGAAGGGGTTATTGAAGATCTTATTATCACATTGGATTCATGGGAATACCCTGCAGACTTTCTGGTCTTGTAGTGCAAGGCTAACCTAGGAGGATATCCACTCATCCTAGAGAGACCATGACTGGCAACAACATATGCCTTCATAGGATGTCGGTTAGGAAATATGATAATTTCTAATGGGAATGTAACAAAGAAGTTGGTCCTTTATCCACCTGCTCAACCTTTTGTTGATATGGAGCAATCTATTTGGCTAGACCTAGGGGATCCATTCTAATATTCTCTTCAGACATTAATGACAATTGAAAGAGACCCACTATTGGCTATTTAGGATGAAGATGAAGTGCTTTCCAATGTCATACAAAATAATTATGGAACAGATATATAGCAAGACCCATGTCTAATATGTATGGCCTACCCTCTTCACAATGTTCTGCCTACAACCAATACTCTAGCCTATGCTTCCTCTAGCAGAATGTTTCATCAGTTGCTACCTCATAGTTGTATTCTCAACTTATTAGGGTTGGATATTGCCTCTATGATGCCTATTGCAGCACCAGTTGACATTACACCAGGCATAACACTTAACATCAACAATGAATTGACATTTTTCCAGAAGACTGAACTAATTAAAATGCTACAAACTCATAAGACAACATTTGCATGGGACTGTCATGATATGAAGGGAATTGACCCTAGTCTTTGCATGGATAGGATATACATTAATGAAGGATGTAGACCAGTTAGGCATCCTCAAAGAAGGATGAACCTTGCAGTAAGAGACATAGTGAAGAATGAATTGCAGAAATTACTGAATGTAGGATTCATATACCCAATATCAGATAGCCAATGGGTGTCTCCACTGGTAGTAGTGCCAAAGAAAGGAGGTAAGTAGAGAGTTTGTGTAGACTACAGAAAATTAAACACTGCCACTAGGAAGGATCATTTTCCTCTTCCTTTCATTGACCAAGTCCTAGACTCCTTGGATGATAAAAAAGTATTTCTCTTTTCTTGATGGATTCAGTGGGTATAACCAGATCAAGATAGCCCCTAAAGACCAAGATAAGACCACATTCACATGCCCATGGGGGACGTATGCCTATTTTTTCCTTCCATTTGGACTCTGCAATGTACCTGCCACATTTCAGAGAGTTGTTTTAAGTATCTTTGCTGACCTTGCTCATGACTCTATAGAATTTTATATGGATGATTTTACCACTTATAGAGAGTCTTATGAGGAGGCCTTGAAGAACCTTGAAAAAGTATTGTAGAGATGTCAGGATCATAATATGTCCCTTAGTCATGAAAAATGTTTCATGATGATTCAAGGAGTAGTTGATGAAGGGGGTAAATCACAAAACACACAACAACAAAAATTGCACACAGAAAATAGGAACATTCTTTTATTGATTTGGACAACACATTACATTACAGAAGCTCAAATACAATTAGAGGATGAATCCTCCACAAGTTGCAACACATTACAACTTCCTATCTCTAGACTTTGGAACCTTCTACCTTCTATAGCCCCAAATTTGCAAGGGTTTCTATTTTCCTGCCTTTTCTTGACTCTACACTTTCCCCCTTATCGCTACTACTGCCAAGGGTTCCCAAAAATGGCCATAAATAGCCCTTTTGGTGGCCTCCAGTGAAAATTTCAAAATTTGTAACTCCCTCCAAAAGTAGGTCAACTTCTGGGAAGCATAACTTTTGATCCGGGTGTCCGATTGACGAACCTTTTGAAGCGTCGAAAAGCTCGCAAAGTGAACTACGATGCTAGAAATATATAAATGGATTTCTATAAACTTTTTAGGGTGTTATGGGACATTTAAGTACCTCATATATGATTTCAGACCTTTTTTGGGAACCTCATAAAATTGAAACTTTAATATCTTGAAATCCAGACATGATCTTGAGCTAAAATTTACCAAGAATCCTTATTTTACTATTATGAAGCTTTGGGGAAAATTTTGGGCTCAACCGCTTCTCTAATATAGACTTACTAAAAATAGTAAATTATGGTATTCTTAGCCATGTTAGAAACTTTGAAGGTTCTGAATCATTATTCAAGCAAATGGGTATCCGAAAACACAAATTTTAAAAAGAAATGAAAACAAATTCATCAATTTTGAATCAACATTGTTTTTGGGTGATTCAAGATTGCTCTTACACCTCTGGATGCTCCTGCATCAGACACCCAGGTTAATTTTGAGAAGTGGCCCCATCACATCTCAGGAGTTAGAGGAAAACCAAGATAGTTAACCTCAACCTTAGATAACTAGGATGAATCTTTAATAGTCATTCCTCTCCATTTAACCAGGTACTCTTCATATTGCCTATTTCTTGTGCTTCTACCCACATGGCTATCCAAAATTTCTTCTATCTCCTCCTTTTCTGAAGTAGATGCCGGAATACTCCACTATTCTTCTATTGGTCCATCCTCTATTCCACCTTCATGATATTCTATTAAATCAGCAATGTTAAACAAAGGGGAAATGTTGATCCCACTCGGTAGCTCTACCTCATATGCATTTCCTGAATCATGCTTCTTTAGAATTCTACATGGTCCAAATTTCTTCATTTTCAACTCATTATATGTTCCAACTGGAAACCTTTCTTTTCTCAAGTGAACCATGACTTCATCTCCTACCTAGAATTCCTTATATGTCCTCTTCTAATCTTCCTTAGCCTTGTATTGAATATTCATCTTATTAATGTGATGACTCACCTGTTTATGCAAATTCTTCAAGTGTTCTACAAAGTCTTCAGCTTTGGCACTTGTATTTTCTCATTCGTCCATCTTCCTTAACTCTGAAGCATTTTTTGGACTAATCCCATATACAATTTGGAATGGTGATTAACCTGTACTTCTATTAATAGAATTATTGTAAGCAAATTCTGCCCGTGGTAAAATCAAATCCCATCCCTTGGGCTTATCTCCTACTAGGCATTGTAGTAGGTTACCCAAACTCCTATTCACCACTTCCGTCTGTCCATCAGTCTGTGGATGGTGTGCAGAACTAAACTTCAGATCTGTCTTCAACTTATTCCATAATGTCCTCGAGAAATAACCAACAAACTTGGTATCTCGGTCTAAAACTATGCTCTTAGGTAGACCATGTAGTCTTACCACCTCTCTAAAAAATAACTCTGCAATATGAACATCATTAGTCTTCTTACAAGGAATAAAATGTGTCATCTTTGAGAATCTGCCCACCACCACAAAAATAGAATCATGTCCTCTTTGTGTCCTTGGTAAACCAAGAGAAAAATCCATACTAATATCATCCCATGGCCTCTCTGGTACAGGTAATGGTTGATATAGCCCTAGTCTAACTTGTTCCTTTTGCCATCTAACACACTCTACAACTCTGCTCAAATTTCCTCACATCTTGCTGCAACTATGGCCAATAATAATGTTCACTAACAATAGCAATGGTCTTGTCTTGACCAAAGTGTCCAACTAATCCCCCACTATGCTTCTCCTTAATTAGGTTCTCTCTCATGGAACTCCTCAGAATGCACAACTGGCTTCCCCTAAACAACATGCCATCTTGGATTATGAAATCCAACCATTTTGTCATGTCCAATGTAATAGGTTCCGAACAAGCTTTCCAAGCCTCTACAAAATCTGGATCTTCAGGATACAAAATTTTGAGCTCATCGAACCCAACAACCTCTATCTTCATTTCTGTCAACAAATGTTGCCTTCTGCTCAAGGCATCTACAACTTTGTTAGACTTCCCACTCTTTTGCTTAAAAAAAAAAGTATAACTCTGCAAAAACTCAACCTATTTTAAGTGCCTTTGATTTAACTTTCCTTGACTATTAAGATACTACAAAGTCTGATGATCAGTATATAAAACAAACTCTTTTGGAAACAAATAATGTCTCCATTTTTTCAAAACCTGAACTATAGCATAAAACTCCTGATCATAAACAAAATACTTTTTCTTGGCATCATTAAGCTTCTCACTAAAATTGGTAATGGGCTTACCTTCTTAACTCAAAACAACTCCTATAGTACTGCCACTAGAATCACAATCTCCCTGAAATACCTTATTGAAATCTGGAAGTGCCAAAACAGGTTGCTTTGTGACTTTATTCTTCAATGTATCAAAACTCTTGGATGCTCCTGTAGTCCATCTAAACTCTTTTCTATCCCCTCTCATTGTCTCAGTTAGGGGTGCACAAATGCTACTAAAATTCCTAATAAATTTTCTATAAAAACTTGCCAAACCATGAAAAGATCGTACCTCTGTAGTACTCCTTGGGGTAGGCCATTTAATGATAGCCCTCACCTTCTCTAGGTCCATCTTAAGACCTTTCTCTGAGACAAAAAATCCTAGGTATACCAACTCCTTTGCAAAACTACATTTCTTCAGATTAATCAACAACTTTTCCTCCCTCAGTATCTCTAAAACTCTTCTGATATGTATCAGATGCTCATCCCAAGTCTTATTGAAAATCAAAATGTCAACTAAATAAACAATAACAAAACTTTCAAAAAACTCTTTCAATACCTCGTTCATGAGATGCATGAATGTGCTTAGTGCATTGGTTAGCCAAAATGGCATGACTAACCACTCATACAAACCTTCCTTTATCTTGAAGGTTGTCTTCCATGCATCTCCCTCTTTGATCCAGATCTGGTGATATTCACTCTTCAGATCAATCTTCGTAAAGTACTTGGCTCCACTCAAACAATCCATTATGTCATCCATTCTAGGAAATGGAAATCTGTACTTGATCACAATCTTGTTGATGGCTCAGGAATCTGTACACATTCTCCACTCTCCATATTTCTTTTGTGCTAGTACTGTAGGTACTGCACATGGACTTAGGCTCTCCCTTATCAATCCCTTCCTTAACAACTCATGAACTTGTTTGTTCAACTCTTCATTCTCTGCAGGAGTCATTCTATGGGATGCGTTATTCGACAAACTAGCTCTTGGTATCAAATCCATTTGGTGACTTATCATCCTTACTGGTGGTAAACTTTTTGGTACTTATCAAAGACAATTTATTGAAATTCTTCCAACAGATTTGAAACTTCTGTTGGTACATCCTCACATTTCTCTTGGCCAATCTTAGGAATTGTTGAAGGCACAAGAGAACTAAGAGGAGGGGTCGAATCAATTGTATCAAAAAATTTAAACCCTCTAAACAAAATCACATCCACATTCACTTACTTTAAACTCTTAATCTATTATGAAGATTAAACCTAAAATGTAGAAACATAACTTAAACACATTAACACCATACACACATGAACACTAGATTTTTTACATGGAAAACCCTAAAAGGGAAAAACCACGGTGAGTGTTAGCTCATAATATAATGTAGTAACAATACCAAATTATAGAAGAGGCTCACTGCTTTAGGGATCACTGCCCAGAGCTCATTGCCCAAAAGGACTCACTGTCCAAAATTCTCACTACAAAAAGGCTCACTGCCAAAGGGTGGCTCACTGCCATGAACTGATTTGATAGCATCTACAACATGCCTGAGTTTAGTTCCATTGAAGCGCAATACATCTCTCCTTTGGTGCATTTATAACACACACACTTTATCTTCGTATCTTCGTACAATCTCACATCACTCATGGATTCATTACATATATTTATACCAATCATCAATCTTGGAACATTCATCAAGGTCGACAATACAATTTACAACCATTGGAGCTATCTCCAAGGTCGGCATACATACATAATTCAAATTAGGTCTAGAACAAAACAATCTTATGGAGCACACAAATGAGGGAAGACCACATCATAGCTTAGCTCAGACCAAAATATGTCTTCACATGCTTCAACACGCTTCTACAATCCACAAAGCACCTCTATAACAAGTGTAAACAACAAAGTTGACCAGAACTCATGTAAACACCAAAAACACTTAGGCACACGCTTCCAAAAACACAAGCATGACTTGTAGAGAAGGAAAAACACTTAAAAATGATCTCAAAACATCCAAAAACAACCTTCAATTATTGGAGAATCATTAAAAACATCCGCAACACTTTTCATTTGAGGAGGATTCACTGTCTGCTAATAAACAACACTGTCGAACTCTACTACGCAATAACTTGCTTTCTGGAGCACCAAATCACAAATACTTTGGAATGAAGATGGACAAGAACATTATTAACATATGTCCAGAACCACATTACTTGAATCCATTCTGTAGAGAAATTTAGAGAAAAATACTTTCTCCCAGACACCTCTACACAACTCAGAAACCCTGTCGAAAACAATCTTCAAACTGGTGAACATAACTTCTGTTGTACAGCGATCTGGACCACCAAATTCTAGATTTAGCATCTTCAAACACTTCTTTAAAACATATCCAAATCTCATACTCTGGTCTTCAACATAGATGAAATGTGGAGCAAAAACTCAGATAGTATCCTTGACATGACAGCTCAATCAGCAATATCAGAAGACACAATTGACACTAATGACAACACAATCATGTTGACATCAATGACAACACCTATTAGCACATACTTGCAACAATCTCCTCCTTTATCATTAATGGCAACATATGATGTGAAAAACATGTTCCACCATCAAGACACAACTCTGCATCAGAAATCCCCCTTTCTTTTTACACATCTGAATTCTTTCTCCCCCTGAATTTTTCACATGATCTCTCTCCCCCTTTGACATCAATGGAAAAGGGAATCATATCTCTTCCACTACACATACTTGCACACTATTGCTTTGATAATTCTAAAATCATTCTTTACTCCCCCTAATTGCAACAATCATCTCAAACCACTACCTGCTCTCCCTGAGAGGTAGCCTCCAACATCAGTCCAAAAGGAGAAATGTACTTTGAGGCATACTGGATTAATGCATCTTCTTATGCATCTAGTTCAAGGAAGGAGGGGCAACAACCCCTAACTTCTCTTAGAGATACTCAAATGTATCCTTTGAAAGAGCCTTAGTGAATATATCAGCAATTTGATCTTTTGTAGGCACATACTCACGCTTCACTTCATTCTCTGCAACTTTCTCCCTCAAAAAGTGATAATTAAAATATGCTTTGTCTTTGAATGCATCACTAAATTCGTTGAAATATTTATGGCACTTGTGTTATCACAAAGAATAGGGATTGGCTCATCATACTCAACTTTGATATCCTTTAAGGTCGGTTTCATCCACAACAATTGAGTACAACATGATGTTGCAACAATAGATTCTGCCTCTGTAGTAGACAAGGAAACTAATTCATTTCTTGCTATGCTAGGACACTGCCCTATCTCCAAGGAGGAATGCACCTCCACTTGTGCTTTTCTTGTCATCAAGACATTTAGCCCAATTTGCATCTGTATAGGCACTTAAGGAAAAGTCATTGTTCTTAGGATATCGCAAACCATGATTTGGAGTGCCCTTGAAATACTTAATTTCCTCTTCACTTCCACAACATGTGATTCTCTAGGATCTAATTGAAATCTAGCCACAAGACAGACTACATGCATGATATCCGGTCTAGTATAGGTTAGATAAAGGAGTCCTCCAATCATTGATCTATACTTTCTTTGATCAGCCTTAGTAGATTCATCATTCTTGCTCAACTTGCAACCAATAACCATAGGAGTACATACCGGTTTAGAGTCCTCCATTCCAAACTTCTTCAAGAACTCTTTAACATACTTGGATTGAGAAATGAAAATACCTTTACTAGTTTGAGTGATTTGCAGTCCAAGGAAGTAGTTCATTTCACCACGCATAGACATCTCAAACTCTTTCTACATCTCATCTGCAAACTTCTTACACATACCTTCATTTCCACCGAATATAATGTCATCAACATAGACCTCAACAATCAAAATTTGGTCTCCACTTATCTTGGTGTACAAATAACTATTTGCATACACTTTACTGAATCCTTGTTGAACATGTGCTTATCCAATCTTGCATACCAAGCTCTAGGAGCTTGCTTCAATCCATATAAAGCCTTCTTCAACTTGCATACCATATTTGGTTTGTCTGATATCTGGAATCCATCCAGTTTCTCTCTATAGACCTCTTCTTCTAACTCACCATTCAGGAAAGCAGACTTCACATCCATCTGGTATACCTTAAAATTTTTATGTGTTGTAAATGCCAAAAATAGTTTGATAGCTTCCATTGTTGCCATCGGAGCAAAAGTATCTTTATAGTCTATTCCTTCCACTTGTGAGTAGCCTTTACACACAAGTCTTTACTTGTTTCTCACAACTTCTCCAATTTCATTCAGTTTGTTCCGGAATACCCACTTTGTTCCAATCACATTCTTGCCTGCAGGTCTAGGGACAAGTTCCCAAGTCTTGTTCTTCTCAATCTGAATTAGTTCTTCTTCCATTGCTTTGACCCAATGTTCATCATTGCATGCTTCATTTACTGTTTTAGGTTCCACCTTTGAGAGTAAATAGAAATTTACTTGATCTTCTACAGCTTTGCTTCTTGTCAACACACCTTTCCTTTTGTCACCAATAATTTGATCTTCAGAGTGATCTCTTTGCACATACTTGGGGGTTTTAGGAATTCTTTTTGAAGCTTCAACTTGAACTTCTTCTTCTTCCAGATTAGCTTGTACTTCGGTCTGAACTTCCTTGTCTTTGTCTTTTTCAACTTTCTCTGTATCATTAGATTCATCTGACTCATATCCATCTAGCTTTGAGGTTTTTTGAATATCTTAATCTACCTTCACATTTCACTTTCAATGATCTTTCTCAGTCTTTTGTTATAGCACCGGTAAGCCTTGCTCTTAGTAGAGTACTCAAGGAAAATACCTTCATTACATCTAGCATCAAACTTTCCTAATTCTTCATCTCTTCTGATGTAACATTTGCTTATTGGACAACTGAGAGGAGGGGTGAATCAGTTGTCCCTAAACTTTAACCTTTTCTAAAATTTTAATTTTCTTTCTTAATTTACAACCAAATTAAAGATGTAAACATATAAGCATAAATCGACACATTGAGCAGAAACAAAATGAACACACAACACCAAAAATTTTGACATGGAAAACCAGGTTAAGGGAAAAACCACAGTGGGTGTTAACCCACAAAAATGCGTACCCTATTAAAAGTACTTAAGAAAATATAGGGCACATGCCTTCGGGCGCATTGCCCAGAGCTCACTACTCAAAGTAGGCTCACAACCTATAAGAAATTTTGATTTACACAGGGATAATGAATTGAGAAATAGCATCTACATTCATGCCTAATTCAGTCTCTTTGAAAACTCAAAAACTTTTGCTTCTATCTTCAAATTCTTCTTCGCTGACTCTTCACATTACACACCTTTCACTCTTCTTCTTTTCTACTATGTCATTGATCCTTTCTTCATATTTAATTCATTTTATACAAGGATGATTTTCAACGACTCTTCAACAAGTATTTATACACTCCATCAACCTTGGAATGATCAACAAGGTCGGCTAAACTTAACGCAGATCTCTACACTGTCAGCTAAACATAGCTGAGACTTGAATCTTCCTTTGTTGACACACCACACTTCATAAAATGCTCTTAGGATCATCCGCAACACGCTAAGAGCACCCGGTCAGCCAAGACTAGGAAGAACATCAATCGTAAAGAAGAAATCTTCAACAACAAGTTCAAACTTCAATGCGGACCTCCAACACAGTAGCCAAATGATCCAAAGACCACCACAAGCACATTGGATTTATTAATAACATCCACTCTAAACCAAATCACCAGAATCATTTGTATCTTCCTCCGGAACCTCAAGAACACTGTCTGCCACAACTGTTAAACTAGAAAGATAGCTTGTGGACCTCTAAACCATGAGCCACAGGAGTTGATGATACACACTGACTTCCCAAACATGCCTTCAGATCTGCAAACTATAATATTTCACTGCGGAGCAATCTAGACCAACTTACTGTCACTCTATCTTTTCTACAAAATCTAGTTCTACTCAGATGGCCATAACTTCTTCAAATCTTTATGCGGGCTTCTCAATTCTTAACTGGAGCAACCTTTGACAATCCTCTACACTTCCATATGGTCCACACACATTGAATCTTCATTAATTTTCTCAATATCCTCAACATTCAGTCTCCTAAACATGCAACAAACTAAGGCACAGTTGACACCAATGACAACAAGAATATGTTGACATCAATTACAACACCGCTTAGGCACATATTTGCAACAATCTCCCCCTTTGTCATTGATGGCAACATGTGATGTGAAAAACTGATTCAGCCATCACAACAAGAACTTCTCCCCTTGACTTCTGTAACCACTTTCTTCATTGCTCCCCTTTTCATCAGCAATTGGTTTTTCACATGTCTTCTCTCCCCCTTTGACATCCATGGAAAAGGGCACATATATGCAATCTTTACTCCCCCTTTTTATTTCAGATTGATCTCCAACATTTGCATACTAACTACTCCTTAGAGTAGTATCTTCCCAACATCAATCCAGATCTCTAGATATGTCTAAGAATTCCATTGGACTGATGCACATAAGTGCATCTTAGTTTTGATTAGGAGGGGTAATAACCCCTAACTTCTCTCTGAGATACTCAAAAGTATCCTTGGGAAGAGGCTTAGTAGAGATATCTGCGATTTGATCTTTGGAAGGTACAAACTCCAACTTGACTTCATTCTCATTTACCTTCTCTCTCAAGAAATGAAACTTGATAGATATATGCTTTGTCTTTGAATGAAATACCAAATTCTTTGAGATGCTTATTGCACTAGAGTTATTATAGAAAATTGTGACTGGCTCCTCAAACACAATTCTGATGTCCTTCAACATTTGCTTCATCCACAGAACCTGAGTACAATTATTTTCTACTGCTATATACTCTGCCTCTACAGTAGACAAAGACATTGCCTCTTGTTTTTTGCTTATCCAAGAGACCAATCTTCTTCCCAAGAAGAATATACCACCACTAGTACTTTTCCTATCATCCACATCTCCTACCCAATTAGCATTTGTATATGCATGAAGAGTGAAGTTATCATCCTTTGGATACCACAGTCCATAGTCAATTGACCCCTTGAGATATCTGAATATTCTTTTAACTACCACAACATGGGATTCTTTTGGATCAGCTTGAAATCTTTTCTAATTTGCCTTGGGAGAGTCATCATCTTTGCTCAGCGTGTATCTGGTTACCATAGGTGTACCTACTGGCTTTGAATCTTCCATTCCAAACTTTTTCAACAATTCTTTTACATACTTGGACTGAGATATGAAGATACCTTTTTCTGACTGAACAATTTGCAAACTTAGAAAGAAATTCATCTCACCAAACATTGACATCTCAAACTCACTTTTCACCTGATCAGCAAATGCTTTGCACATACAATCATTTCCACCAAAAATGATATCATCAACAAAGACCTCAATAATTAGAATGTCCTCTGGTCTAGGAACAAGATCCCAAGTGTGATTCTTTTCAATTTGCATCAATTCTTCTTCCATTGCTTTAACCCATTTTTCATCATTGCAAGCTTCACTTACTGATTTAGGTTCAATCTTTGAAATCAAACAAATCTCCTCTTGATGTTTAGAAAATTTTCTCCTAGTTCGAACACCTTTACTCTTATCTCCTATGATCTGATCTTTAGGATGATTCAACCTTACATACCTGGGAGTTTTGGAAATTGTTTGAACTTTTGTTTCTTGAACTTGTTCCTCATCATCTGCACTAACATCTTGAGTTATTGGAGTTACCGGATCAATCTGAATCTGAGTCTAAACTTTCATCAACTTTAAATTTGCACTTTCAACAATCTTTTTCAACATCTTGTTGAAGCATCGGTAAGCCTTACTTTGAGTAGAGTATCCCAAAAATATTCCTTCATCACTTCTTGCATCAAACTTGCCCAAATCCTCATCTCTTTTGATATAGCATTTACTACCAAAAAACTTGAAATATCTTACAGTAGGAGGATGACCAAACTATAGTTCATAAGGAGTCTTACCAAAATTTCCTTTGATCTGCACCTGGTTAAGAGTGTAGACAGTAGTACTCACAACTTCTCTCCAATAAACTTGAGGAACATTTTTTTCCACAACTCCATTTTGTGGAGGAGTCCTAGGAGCAAATAACTATCTTTTTATTCCATGTTTTTCATAGAAAGCATCAAACTCACTGGAAGTAAATTCTCCACCTCTGTTAGATCTCAGACACTTCAATTTCCCACCAATCTCATTTTCAACTATCATTTTGAACACCTTAAACTTATCAAGAGCTTCTCATTTTTCTTTCACGAAAGTTACCCACATCATCTTGGAGTAATCATCAATCAGCAACATAAAATATCTATCTCCTTGCACACTCCTAATTCTAGAAGGACCACAGAGATCAGTCTGTACAAGTTCTAATCTCCCACTTAAACCTTGTTCCTTACTTTTGAATGAAATTTTGTTTTGTTTACCCAATTGACATTCTCTACATATGCTATCAGGTTTCACAAGTCTTGTAAGATCTCTTACAGCTTGAGTGGAATTTATTTTGACAATGTTATCAAAATTCACATGACACATCCTCCTATGCCATAACCAATTTTGATCTGTCTGAGCAATCAAACAACTTTTGTCAAAACTACTTAAGTGAAAGATGTTACCTTTAGTTTGAGTACTGAATGCAATTTCAGTTCCAGAGCTTTCCAAGCTTCTTTATTTTCCATCCTTGAATTGAAGATCATAACCCTTGTCAACCAATTGTCCAACACTAAGAAGATTATGCTTCAGTCCTTCCACATATAGAACATCATTGGTGTTGTTCTTACCATCAAAAGAGATGGATCCTCTGCCACGGATTCTACCAGTTGAGTTGTCTCCAATTTTCACAAGCCCTCCATAATTTTCAAAACTCACAAACTTACTCTTGTCACCAGTCATATGATGAGAACATCCACTATCAATCACCCATTCATCTTTTTCAATAACTTGAGCAGCTAAGGCACTTTCCAAATTTGCACAGCTAGCAGATTCAGTAGACACTAGATCTTCTTCTTTGATAGCAATGAACACCCAACCATTTTTAGAGGAACCTCCATGATTAGATTCATCATCTATGACACCTTCTTCTCTAGCTTCTTGGACATAGTAATAATTCTTCTGACCCTTGTATCTGTTAGGGTTTGGTTTTGAAAACCTCTCTAGACATCTTGAGGTAAAATGACCAATCTTATTACAAGAAAAACATCTGAGTGGTAATTTTCCTTCATACTTACCAGATCCTCTTGGCATTCTTCTAGCAATAAGAGGTTCAAGATCTGTAGTTTCTATTTCAATATCTTCAAGATCCTTCCTTGTCTTCACAAATTTGTTTGATCTTGCAGAAGAGCTTTCACCCAGATCATATCTTTGTTTTCCATATACACTAGCTTTGAATGCAGATTCAGACTTAGGAAGAGAATCACCAAATTCACTTAATTCAAAAGTTGAAATTTTGCCAAGCAGGTGATCTCTTGTAACATCTGAAATAGTCCTGATCTCCTCTATAGCAGCAACCTTATGTTTGTATGAATTAGGCAAAGATTTGAGCACATTTGCCACAATCTCTAATTCTTCCAAAGTTCCGCTAGCACACCTGATCCCACACACAAGTTTGTTTATCATTTGCATGTAGATTGTGATGTTTTCATCTTCACTCATCCTCAGATTTTCAAATTTTCCTCTCAGACTTTGTAGTTTGGCACATTTGACATATTCATCTCCTTCATACAGATTCTCCAACTTTTTCCAAATTTCATGAGTAGTTTTCAGTCTAAAAACATTTGTCATTTCTTAGTCAGTCAGGGCACTCAACAAGGCTTCTTTATGTCGAAGGTTATTTTCTGCGTCTTTGACTTGATCTGGAGTTGAAGGACCTTTCTCCAGAGGTGCATACTTATCTTTGGTTATTAACCAATAAGCATCACCCATGCATTGTAAATGGCATTCCATGCGACTCTTCAAAACAGAGTAATTTGTTCCATCGAATCTTGGACTGTCCTTCTTGTAAGTCGACATCCTGGCTCTCCTCGAGCAGTTAAGCTTCTTCTAGAGGAACCTTGCTCTAATACCAATTGTTGGACAACTGAGAGGGGGGGTGAATTAGTTGTCCCTAAACTTTAACCTTTTCTGAACTTTTAATCTTCTTTCTTAATTTACAACCAAATTAAAGATGTAAACATATAAACATAAATCAACACATTCAACACAAACAACATGAACACACAACACCAGAATTTTTGACGTGGAAAACCTGGTTAAGGGAAAAACCAAGGTGGGTGTTAACCCACAAAAATGTGTACCCTATTAAAAGTACTTAAGAAAATAGAAGGCACATGCCTTTGGGCGCACTGCCCAGAGCTCACTACTCAAAGTAGGCTCACAGCCTATAAGAAATTTTGATTTACATAGAGATAATGAACTGAGAAATAGCACCTACATTCATGCCTGATTCAGTCTCTTTGAAAGCTCAAACACTTCTACTTCTTTCTTCAAATTCTTCTTTCCTGACTCTTCACTTTACACACCTTTTGCTCTTCTTCTTTATTACTCTGTCATTGATCCTTTCTTCAGATTTAATTCATTTTCTACAAGGATGATTTTCAACAAGTATTTATACACTCCATCAACCTTGGAATGATCAACAAGGTCAGCTAAACTTAATGCGGATCTCTGCACTATCGGCCAAACATAGTTGAGACTTGAATCTTCCTTTTCTGACACACCACGCTTCATAAAATGCTCTTAGGATCATCTGCAACATGCTAGGAGCATCCGGTCGGCCAACACTAGGAAGAACATCAATCTTAAAGAAGAAATCTTCAACAACAAGCTCAAACTTTAATGCAGACCTCCAACATAGTAGCCAAATGATCTAGAGACCACCACAAGCACATTGGATTCATTAATAACATCCACTCTAAACCAAATCACTAGAATCATTTGTATCTTCCTCTAGAACCTCAAGAACACTATCTGCCATGACTGTTAAACTAGAAAGATAGCTTGTGGACCTCTGAACCATGAACCACAGGAGTTGATGATACACACTGACTTCTTAAACATGCCTTCAGATCCGCAAACCATAATATTTCACTGCGGAGCAATCCGGACCAACTTACTGTCACTCTAACTTTTCTGCAAAATCCGGTTCTACTCAGATGGCCATAACTTTTTCAAATCTTTATGCAGACTTCTCAATTCTTAACTAGAGCAACCTTTGACAATCCTCTACACTTCCATATGGTCCGCGCACATTGAATCTTCATTAATTTTCTCAATATCCTCAACATTCAGTCTCCTGAACAGGCAACAAAATAAGGCACAGTTGACACCAATGACAACAAGAATATGTTGACATCAATGACAACACCACTTAGGTACATATTTGCAACATTGCTTTAAAAAAATTTGACAGTAGGAGTTCTTCCATACCACAACTAATAAGGTGTCTTTTTTATTTTTCTCTGACTTGAACTCTATTATGAATGTAGACAATAGTGTGTATTGCTTCTTTCCAATATACTTCCCATAGGTCTTCTTCCTTGATCATTGTTCTAGCAGCTTCTTGAATAGTTCTATTCTTCCTTTCAACCACTCCATTTTGTTGAGGAGTCTAGGGGGAAGACAAATGTCTCTTTATTCCATGTTCGTCATAAAAACCATTAATCTCATTTGAAGTAAACTCACCACCTCTGTTAGATCTCAAACACTTGATTCTCAAATCCAACTCATTTTCAACCATAGCTTTGAATGCCTTAAACTTGTCTAAGGCTTCTGATTTTTCTCTAATAAAGGTAACCCAAGTCATTCTTGAATAATCATCAATAAGAAGCATGAAATATCTGTCACCTTGTAGACTTCTTATTCTTGTAGGGCCACATAAGTCCGTATGCACCAACTCTAGCAAACCGGTAGATGATTGTTCTTTTCTCTTGAAAGTAGTCTTTGTCATCTTCCCAAACTGACATTCTTTGCACATAACATTGACAGGCTTCACAATCTTAGGCAAGTCTCTCACTACTTGTATTGTACTTATTCTCACCAAATTATCAAAGTTAATATGACATATTCTCCTATGCCATAACCAGCTTTCATTTGTCTGAGCCAACAAACAACAATTATCAGTACCTTTCAAATGATACGCATTACCATGAGTCTTCTTACCAACAGTAATTAAAGTTTCAGAGCTTTTATTTATCTCACACCCATTGTCCTGAAACACTAGATTATACCCTTTGTCACACATTTATCCAACACTTAGAAGATTATGCTTTAAGCCTTTGACATAAAGAACATCATTTGTATTATGCTTGCCATCAAAAGTAATTGGTCCTTTTCCACAAATCTTACTAGCTACATCATCACCAAACCTAACTAGTCCTCCATCATACTTTTCAAACTTAACAAACTTACTCTTATCTCCTGTCATGTGATTTGAACATCCGCTATCAATGATCTATTCATCTTCCTTTCAGCATGAAATGTAGACAACTCTCTTGGACTTCCTTCCTTCACACAACTTGCAAGGTTAGCAAAAACAAGTTCTTCTCTTAGTGCACTAAACAAGAATTCACTACCATTACCATCATCAGAATTAGGTTCATCATTAGTTATACCATCATCATCTCTAACATAGTAACTCTTTCTTACCATCTTACTTTTACTTTCATTGTTTTTTATCTTCAAAGCTCTATCAGGACATCTTGAAGCATAGTGACCAATTTTACCACAATTGAAAGATTTGAAAGGTAACTTACCTTTGAACTTTCCTTTGCTACCTCTTTTCATTTTGCTTACAAATTTTGCCTCAAGCTCTTCAAAATCTTCTTCATATGATTCCACAACATATTTATCTGATCTAGCAGTCTTTTCTTCCTTGTCTTTAAAGGCAGTCTCAGTTTTCACAAGGCCATCAGTAGTACCAAATTCTCTCATCTCAAAAGCAGTCAGTTTACCAAGAAAAATTGATCTTTTAAAAGCTTGCCCATATCAAACAATTCTTCAATGGAAGATACCTTGTGACTATAAGATCTGGGAAGAGTTCTGAGTATCTTATCTACAAAATCCATATCCTCTATCTTTCCACCAAGACCCTTGATGCTGCTGATAACTTCATCAATCTTCTGTATGTAACTTGTTATGTTCTCATCCTCAGTCATTCACATGGTTTCTTATGTGGTCTTCAAGTTCTGCAACTAAGCCTTCTTGACAGATTCATCACCTTCATAGATGTTTTTCAATTTGTGCCAGATCTCATGAGCATTTTCCAGATCCACAACTTTTGCCATTTTAGTTTTGGACAAACCATTTAATAGAGCATTTTTAGCTTTGTGATTAAGATCATAAGACTTAATCTCTTCATCAGACTGTAGACCATATTTAGGTATTGTGTATTTATCTTTAACCGTCTTCTAGACATTATAACTAATAGAAACAAGATAACTTTGTATTCATACCTGTACGCTCAAAATCATGACTCTGGTTGCCTGGGGTTGTCGGGTCAGATTTCGGCAAGCACATGGACCCTTTCCCTCCTTGCCATGAGGCAATTTGCCATGTCACTCTTGCTCATGTGGAATTATCCAGTCGAGAGGAGGCGAGACACAGTGGGGGTCTGGCTCGTTGGAGAGGTGGACTTCGTGAAGGGGGGTCGGCAAGTTCTGTGGCCTTTGTTGTTGTGTGTTTTGTTGTATGTTTCACTCAATTGATGTGGTAGTTGAGATAACCCTATGACCCGAAGGGTCACTAGTCTCTCTTCTTTAATTTGGATTCCTTGAATTCCATCTTTGTGTGGGCAAACGATTGTTTTCATTGATGGCTTCTACTGTTTCTATCTCTGAGAAATGCTCTGTGTAGCCGTAGTTGGCTAATTTCTTCAATAAAAAATAGAACAAATGGGTCCTCTTATGGTGGAATGTGTGTCTATTGTTGAGGTTGCAGATGCAACTCCTCGATCTCATCGCGGATAGCCCTTATCCACTCTCCTCTTACTCCTAAACACATTCATGAATCGAGATAGAGGGAATCGTATAATTGCTAACCAAATCTAGGGTTTTAACCTAGGGTTTTCTTTGACCTAGGGTTTGACTTTGTTCAACTGTGATTACCTCATGATGGAATCGAGGGTTTGCAATGTTATCTATCTTAATAGATCTATATGGATGCAAGCTAAATGACATGCAAAGCTGCTTTTGGGTGTTTTTAGAGTATTTTGAAAATGAAAATGCTTCTAATCTATGAAAGAAATATGTATGCAATCCTATATGTCTTTTCAAATGCAAAGTGTAATCTATGTTTTTGTGGGTTTTTGGTGTTTTTAATGCAATCTAACTTAATGGAAAGGGAAGATGCTTTTTCTAACAAAGTAGATCTAGGAATGTAAAAACAATTAATTTATCATGCAAGATCTAATCTACAAAGGAAAAAGAAAAATGTTACTATTCCCAAGAGCAATGTGATTATCTAATTACTATGAAAGAAATGAAAGAACTTGAAAGAGATGAAGATTTGTTGACTCCACTACCCTTAGTATCCTTGTATAGGCAACCTCAAATCCTTTTGTGGCAGCAGGTGATCCTCTTGACCAAAAAATGACTTGAAGAAGCAAAGAGAAGCTTTTGTGATTGAGCACAATGGATAAGAATTGAGTAGCGTAGTGTCGCTTGATTGAAACAAAGAAAATAAAAGGCACTTACGTCCTGTATGAGCATACGAATGCTAGGTTGGAGAGCAAACTTGGCAAGAGATGGTGCACAATGAATTTGCCTCCCTTTGTGCTTAAGGGAGGGGGGTATTTATAGGTTTGAAGAAGGGATGGATTGAAGAGTTAACTCATTTGATTGATGAGTTAACAAGAATAGATTGGGGAGTTAACAAGGTTGATTGCCCAGTGAACTCAGCTGATTAGGGAGTGATGAAGCAATGATAGCTTATCATTGAAGAAGAAATAGAGGTGAGGGAATGCATGAGATTGATTGGAGAGTTAATTTGAGATCAAATAGAGCTAATTATGCATGTGTGGGTGCATGAAATAGTTAACTCCATATCAAGGATCAAAAATCATGCAAACAAAAAGAAAAATGGGTGAAAACAAAACAAAAACAAGAGAGAAACTTGAGTTTTTCTATGGGTCAAAAGATGGTAGGGTCGCCACCTTCATCAGACAGGGTCACCCAATGAGATCATGGGTCACCCTTGGAGATCCGAGATCAAAAGTGTAGAATGCAAAAATTCAAGCCGACAAAAGGTATAGGGGAGGAAAAGGGGGTTTTTTGCATCAAGAAACAGGGCAGTCATGTGGAAGAATCCAAATCTCCACTTGCATCTTCAGGATACCCAGTGGGGATCTAGAAATAATAGGGGAGATTTGGATTGGTTGGTCGAAATCAAAAATGAAAAGCGGGAGATAGATTTGGGGACCTCTAGAAGGCTTCTATAAGGTGTACAAGATGAAATACATAGGGGAGAGGTGAAAACTCACCTACAAGACACTCACAAGGCTAAGGATCAAGGTCGAAAGCCAGAAAATGCAAGTCGACAAGTGTCACAACAAGTTTCGAAAAGCATCGCAAACAAGGAAGAAGGAGAATTGACAAAGCATAAACGACACAAAACAAGAAGAGAGGACATGTCATCAAGAGGCCTGCTACCCAAAGGATTTATTTTCACGTTTACATGTACGTGACAAGGATTTGAATCATCATAGGGGTCCTCGTGGAGGTAGTGTGTGATTTTTGTGCTTACATATTTGCCCCCTCAGGGACAGTAGTCTACATGAAAGGTAGGTACCGTTCCCAAACTAGGCCTTACCTGTTGTCAATTTTCTACAATTTGTACCTACAATAACTAGTATTAGTCCAACATCTAAATATATCAAAATGAATAATGAAAACTGAAATGACGAACTTACCATGGATCGTTTGAATTCAACTAGTCACTTGCTTTTGTCAGTTTGGACCTGTAGGCATGAGAGCACGTAAAATGATGCATGAAACAAAATGCATAAAAGAAAAGAACTAATCTAAAATGCATAAAAGAAACTAAGGGCAAACAAAGAGAGCCAAATTGTGAGATCAGAGTGAAACGACGACGGAATTGTTCATATTAGTAGTCGATGGAGAGGTATCGTCGAGGGGATCACAATGATGGCCACCGCTTCCTCAACTATGGACAATCAGGTTAGTAATCAGTGAAAAACTCTCCTCTATAACCTTGGTTGAACTTTGTGAAAAATCTCTTGAAATCATCTATTTTTGGTGATTTTTCCTATTGCATTGTGCTTGTCTCATCGTTTAGAGCAAGATTGGTCTTTTGTTTTCTGAAATCAGTTGAGAAACAAGGTTTTTAGACTGATTTTTGCTTGGGGATCGCTCTTAGGCTCACCCCTTTTGGCATGCAGGGTCACCCAGGGAGATCATGTCTGACAACAGGGTCGCCTTGGGGGATCCTGCTTTACAACAAGGTCACCCAAGGAGATCTTGACTGACATCTGGGTCACCCGGGGGGCGACCTCCTGGGATTGGTTTTTGGCTGCATTTGTCGTTGTTTAACGCTTCTTTCACTCTAAACTGACATGAATTGGTCACTAAATCTGCCTGTTTATTATAATTTTTGATGGTTTATATGATTTTTTTGTGTAAAGTTTTCTATTTTTTATGGTTTTTAGGGATTTTTGTGAGATTACGAGGTCTAACCTAAACTTCTCTTTTGATTTTCTAGGAGATGCGCATTCGATGGAATGCTGGCTAAGAGCAAGGGTGGCTTTCAAGGATGTTCACTTCACTTAGTGCAGAGGATCATGTCATACTCAAGAGGGCAGGTCTGTCTAGAGTTTGTCACGTTCCCTTAATCCATCCTGTATCTCGTATATGCTGTGATATTCTGACTTACTAGGATGCAGATAGGAACATGTTTAATTTCTCGCAGATTTTAGGAGAGTGGACTATCACTCTTTATGATGTGTATCACATTCTTGGGGTCCCTATGAGAGGACAAACTCTATTTCTTCCTGCTAGTGAGTCCTTTAAGAACAAGGCTTCTTGGGCTACTTTTATGGGGGTTAATCATCCTAGGGACCAGACAGGAGTTCTACTTTCTTCAGTACCATGACTCTGCATCCCACTTCTGAAGAGGTTTCTAATTGGCTTGATTGCTTTGAGGCTATCAAGGCCTTGGCTCGTCTGAGATGGTGTTGGGAACCCATCATTTGTGGTTTAGAGGAGGGCACAGTTTACGCATGGGGACCTGACATCCTGGCTATGGTCTACAGAGATTTCTATCGGATCACTCGGCGAGGGGCTCTAGCTTTCAGCCACTCTTCTTTGATTATGGCATGGATCTTTGAGCACATGAAACCCTACTAGAAGCTTATTCCTCTTCCGGATAGGCGACTGCCAAGAGCAGCGAGGTGGGCACACATTGGTCATTATGATGCTACTTTTCCCACTATTGCTACCCTTACAGATGATGACATGATTTCTGACCCCTACCATGACATGGAGGGGGATTGAGCCTGAGATGGTGAGATGATGGTGTACTGCCGTGAGGTTTTAGAGATCACAGATCACAATCGTTAGGTTGAGGCTCATTGGGTGGATTGAGTCTTGTAGCAGTTTGGTGAGGATATCCTGGAGGACTTGCCCCTTGTGTCTACTTGTCATAGGACTGTTCAAGAGATGGGGGAGATTAGATAGTGAGGCATTGCTTGGACACCTTTGACTCCAGGTGTCTTCATAACTAGAGCTTCTAGAGGAGGATGGAGGAGAGGGAGAGGGACTCCTTCTCGATCTGTGACTACAATAGTTGATTCAGAGTCCACTAACAAGGACTATGTTCCTGATAGCAATGGTTTGCCAGATGAGGCCCCCCTCAAGGATGAGGATTTTGATGATATTGATGTCTCGAATGAGGTTCCTAACATCCCTAAGGGTCCTCTTGTTGTTCCTTGACCTCCTCACTCAGACGAGGTGATGTGTCAGCTTGACCCTGACTGGCAGCTTGGAGATACACGTGAGTTCTAGTCTATTTGATCTTACTTTGGCTATGTCTTTTCTCTTCTCATGTGGCACTGACTTGGTCTTGACTTTGACATAAGATTATATCCCCTTCATTGAGCTCTCCGAATGAATAAATAAAAGATTCTTTATTTTGTCAAAAGATGCTTTCTTTTTGCCAAAAGATTCTTTCTTTTACTTTCTAAAAAATAATACATTTTAAAAACCTTGCAAGTTTATTAGAAAAGTTGGGTTAAACGGGAGTTAAATATTATTAAAATATAATAAAAATATTTATAGCAAGTTAGAAATTTTTGGTGATTTTCTCCATCTTTTTCTCCTTCCTTCCAATTTCTTTTTTTCATTTTTATTTTTTATTTTTTTCAATTTCTTTTTTGGTTTGATATTTTTGGTAATTTTCTCCATCTTTTTCTCCTTCCAATTGTTTCCAATTTCATTTTTGCTTTTTATTTTTTTTATTTTTTACAATTTCTTTTTTGTTTTTTATTTTTTATTTTTTCCAATTTCTTTTTTGGTTTTTATTTTATTTTTTCTAATTGGCTTTTTATTTTTATTTTTTCCAATTTCTATTTTTATTCTTTGATTTTGTTAGCTTTTGCTCCTTCAACAGTTTTTAATTTCTTTTTTAGTTTTTAGTTTTTCAAATTTGTTTTGTGGTTTTTATTTTTTTATTTCTTAAGTTTCATTTTTTTTTTTTGGTATTTTAATTATTTTTTTATAAATTTTAGTGCGCAGAAAAAATGAGTGCTCTCATCCCCATTCGGTTGTCCTTTCGGTGTAATAAAAAAATTAAGATAGAGTAATTGTAACTTTTTAAATTTTATTTATGTTCATTTATTTCGCAACTTTTTAATTTTTATTTATTTTTAGTCAGGACACAAAAAAAAAAATTAAAGAAGTATCAATTGCAAATTTATTTATTTTTATATGTAGCCAATCTTGCTTAATTTTTTAATTTTTATTTATTATTTCTCGCAACTCTTTTGCTTTTATATATAATACTAAAATTGAAAAAATTAAAAATTCATCTTCATCTCCAATATAATACAAAAATTTGGCAAGTAAAAGTTTATATTTTAATTTTTTTTAATCTAAAACAAGAAAAAGACTAAAATTTAGCACGTTAAAGTTTATATTTTAAAAGATTTTGAATCTAAAACAAAAAAAGACTCAAATTTCGCAGGAAAAATTTTATTTAAAAAATATATTTTTATTTATTTATAGTCAATATTGCTACACACAAAAAAATAAAAAATAAAGAAGTATTGAAATTTATTTATTTTTATATGTAGCCAATCTTGCTTAATTTTTTAATTTTTATTTATTATTTGTGGCAACTGTTTTGATTTTATATATAATAAAAACACAAAATTTTAGAAATCTTTATTTCTATAAGTCAACTTAAAAAAATCCTATTCATAAAAATAATAATAATAAAAAATTAGAAACATTTATTTCCATAAATCAACTTAAAAAACAAAAAGAAAAATAGATAACTCAATTTAAAAAAACAAAAAAACAATAGAAACTTTTATTTTATATAACTCAACTTAAAAAACATATTAGCTCGGGCTAGCTTTTCAATATTTTTAATTTTTAGAGAGAACATGTGCACATTTTAATGAAATAAATGTATTTTTAACTTAATTAAAATTTTAATTTAATTTTTCCAAATAGGAGAAATTTTGGGGTTGGAAAAACCTTATGGATTTTGGCTTTTTAGGCAATGTCAAAGAGTGGAGGGACTTGGTTCACGAGGTTAATGTTGGATTAACCTTCCCTTTTACTAGGATGACTCGTGATTGTCTCTTGGATGATTCTGGTGTGCCCCCTACTGCAGGATGACACAGACATTTTTGCTCCTGTTTACCATGGGTGTGAGATGATTACAGAGTTAAGGACCCAGGTTAACACACTTTAGGGCGAGAATAAAGTACTTCGGGAGATGGCTCACCTTAATGTTGGACGTTCTAGCACTAGTATGGCGGGGCCTTCATAGTCGCATGCCCATAGCAGAGCACATCATTCTCACAGGTCCCATGGAGCGACGAGTGGTACTCATAGATAGAGGAACCGAAGCCTCGAGGGTTCTGTTGGAGGTAACCAACCTTGATTTTCTTTTCTTGAAACTCGTTCCCCCTTGCATGGGGAGCCTCCACTTCTCTCGAGAGTGTTTTGTCTTAGCTCTTTGATACCTATTGTATGTGTAAACTTCGGATGTATCTATGAAAGTTTATCCTTTTCTATGGTTTTTCTCTTCTATCAAACTCTATACTCATCTCTTGTACATGTTTGGAAGTTTTAGGAATTTTTTAATTATGGTGACCTTTTCAACTCTTTTAACAAATGCAATTATGACAATGATGACATGTTTTTGTAATTTTTTAGGACACATATATGATATGCAGTTTATGATATGATAATGTAGGCACACAAGAAATGTAGTAAAATAAACTATAACACTTTATTGGATGTCATGAGATATGACACTTTGACTTTATTGCTTTGAGACTCCTTTTCTGATTTTGATATGGATACAATGTGAAACAAACAAAATGACTGCTCTTAAATACGATTTTCAATTCAGGGGATTGCGGGTTGTCCTACTATAAGAGACCTATTCAAGGCTACGAGATAGGATTTAGGGAAAACTCAAGTGGGGAGTGAAAATGAATCATGGAGTGGTTCTAATTTCTAGGCTTTACTAAAGAATAAACACTGATCCTTATCTAGATAGGACAATCTGACAAGTTTTCAACTTAGACAAGCATCAAATTTTATAGGTGTTCGCTAGACTTAGATCATAGATGGAAAGCAAGATAGACCTGGGGTAAAGGATATCCAGGAAAAAACAAGGGTCCCTAGATAGAAGATGATCCTAGAGACTACTAGACTCTTCAGCTTTGCTTAGCTAGTGTGTGTGTGTGTGTGCTTTGTACCTTTCTTTCTCTATTAGAATGTCACCCTTGAGGCTTCGAGCTTAGACTGATCTCCACCCAACAGTATGGACATTCAGCAACCTTCTCTCTTTCACTCTTTTTTTGTATCTCTTTTTTTTGTGTTTTCCTCACTTGATTTTTCTCATTGTTTTTTTTTGGATTTTGATTTTTTAAGAAATGAATGCTTTTTGGAACTTTGATATGCAATGCTTTGATCTCTCAATTCTCACTTTTTGACACTCTTATTTTGATCACTCATTTTTTAATTCACTTAAATTTTAAATTGCTTCCTTCAGAGTTTTGATCTTCCTGACATTTTTGGCCAAGAAAGATAAGGGGCTGAGCACCACCTAAAATTTTTGTAATCTGGTTTGACTTCTCTTCTACTAGGGAAGAATTGGGAAGGTCTACCTGCAAGATTCCTTTGAATCACTGTAGGTTTGAATAATGACTTTGCTTAGACCTAAAATCTTGACTTATTAAGACTAGGATCATTATAAAGCTAAGAGCTAGGCTTTGATTTAGAATCACTGGGAATGAAGGGGGATAATGGCGATTGTGGAAAATGAGGACTCTCTAGGTCCTGAAAGGATGATGTATATCTAGACAACATTAGACTCCTTACTAAAGGGAAAATAGTATAAGAGCAAGTCACGAACTATAATGCAAAATGAACAGAATGAAACTGAAATGCAAGAAACAAATTGTTTTTGACATTTTTTATTTTTTTATAATTTTTTTCTATTTTTATGTTTTCTATATATATATTTTAGACGTAGTATTTCTTGAGGTGAAAGGCATTGACTGTTTCACCAAATTCCTCTCCCTCCATTGTGCACAAGAGATAAGCACCATTTTCGATGTCTTCTCTAACCATGTAGGGGCCTTTCCAGTCTTTTGAAAAGGCTTTCTTTTGTCTCTTTTTCTTGTTTTTCATGCTACCTCTTCTTAGGACAAGTTCTCCTATTTGGTATGGTTTATCGTTTAAGCTTATTGTTTCCAATTCAATGGTTTCTCTGGGCATTGTGAGATGCAGTAGATCCTGAAAGGCCTGTTGGTGGGAGGGAGTCTAATATAGGACTCCTTCGCCATTGAGTAATTCCATCAACAGATCAAACTATTCTTACATATAGATCTTTATTTCTGGTCTCTCTTGGATTCTTTGTAAGAATTGGAATAGTTCAAGAGGATTTTGTGGTTCCCTTTGTTCGTTAGGGGGGGACAAAGATTATACTCGTCCTCCCATTGGGTTCTGGTCTCAAGTCCATGGCATACCCAATATAACTTTTTGGTAGTTCAAAGATGATAGGGTTGTCAATACCAACTGTCACTCTCATCTTCCACTCTCTGTGAAAGATTCCTTCACTTTCTTCATCTTCGTTAGGTAATCTCTCCACCATTTCTATTTGTACCCAAGGTGCTTCCCATTCATCGAGTTTGTTTGATTGAACCAAGGCGGAAGTGGTTGGCCTCTCTTGTGGTTTGGACACTACAAACATCCTAGGTAACACCCCTATAGCATTAGTTGACTCATTATCCATGGACTATGCCTCTTCCACAGGTAATATTGGTTGATGTGAGTCCTTGGTGTGAGGGGATCATATGATTATGTTTCTTTAGGTGTATCAGGGAGTTGTGATTTACTTAGTGGTGATAATGGGGTATAACCCTCTATTATGTCTTCCTCGACATCTGAGAAAGCATGTGGATCCACATTTCTTAGATCTAGTGTTACAGTTTGAAATATCTGCTCTTCGGTTCTATGAGGTCTTCCCCTATGCATGGGAAGAGTTTATAGACTTCATGGAAGCCAATGGTGAGTATCTCTAGAGGAAATTGGAGTGGTCCGTCCCTTTTGATCAACTCCATGATCTTGATTATTTTTTCCTTGGGGACCACTTCTTTCTGCTTTGGTGGTGGCCCATTCTCCAAAGTTTTGATGTCTGCTAAATTTAAGGTCTTTTCTAGGGTTCCCATCCTTTTGACACATATCGATTGTGGTGTTGGACTTGGGATGGTCAACTTGTTGGTAGGGAGTTCATAGTCTATTAGAATTCCTATGCGTTTGTTTGGGGTTTTAGACTTCAACATACTGAAAGGTTCAAGATCTCCCTGTGCAACATATGCTTTCCCTAGGTGTAAGAATCAAACTTCTTGAAATAGCATGGATGGCACAGCTTTCATCCTGTGTATCCATGGCCTTCCAGGAATCAAGTTATATCATGTGTCCTTGTCTATGACATAAAAAGTAGTCAGAATGGTTTTGGGACCCAAAGTCACTGGAAGGGTATTCTTTCCTATGGTGGCTGCCTTCATATTGTCATATCTGCTTAAAGTATCCCTTGAAGCGGTGATGTTGGTGTATCCATAGCCCATTCTCTCCAAAAGGGAAAAAGGAACTATGTTCATTGCAGGTCCATCATCGACCAATGTCTATTTGGTACATGTATTATAGACCCATACTTGAAGATATAGTGCAAGGTCTCCTTTTTTAGTTAATTCTACCTCGGAGGGCATCTGTTGTAAATCAAAGAACCCTGGATCTTTAAGTTCTGAGTTTGGTGGGCTGAGATCATAATCCACATGGTTGATTTGTTCACTAGGTGGTGGCATGATTTGGTCAAGATATTTTAGGCCTATTGCTTGTAGCAATGCGGAGCAATGTGAGGGGCAGTTCCTGAGTAAATCAATGAATGAAATGTGAACATACATTTTCTTTAGATCTTCTATGAACTCATAAGGTCCAACGGGAGTTGGTATTGGTTCTACTATTGAGATGGTACCCTCATATGGTTCTGTTTTCTCATCTTCTTGCTCATGATCCTCCTCTTTTTCTTCATTATGCATGATCTCTACCAATCCCATCAACCTAGTTTCTCCTTTTTGTCCTAGTTGAGGTGGGACTTCAAGGTTACTATTTTGAGTTGATTTATCTGTGTTTGTTGTTTCAATGTTCTTGTATGCAGGGAATGGGTCCTGATAAATCCTCATATTTGCATTTTGAGGTGCTATAGGAGCTTCATTTTGCCTTGTATCTTTGATATCTGGAGTGATCTTTTGCGGGTTCAAGAACATTTCTTTGAATAAGCAATGTTGATCCTCTAGAAGATTTTCTATGAATCTATTGTATTCCCTACAAGATTCTGTGCTATGCCCCTTTGTTCTATGAAAAGAACAATACTGGTTGTATTCATAAGAGGGTCTCTCATATCTCCTATCATTTCCTTTCCCATTTCTATCATGGTTCCAACTTTGATAGTTGTCTTAGGGATAATACCCATTGTTTCTAGGTTGATCTATGGCATTTGTGTTAGGAGGATAAAAATCTCGCCCATTGTAATCATCTCTTACCCTTTTCACTGGGGGTTGATCTATCGCCCCATCTGTGGTTGCACTCATGTTGTTTTTGAGAATCTTAACAATAGAGGTATTGTTTCCTATGTCTTCTTTGGTTGATTTTTTGTTGAACCATAAATTTTTCATCCATTGTCGGTAGCGGCTTGATCAATTCTTAGAGCACTTTCCAATGCTTCTTCGTAGGACCTGTATGGTAGTTTCTGAACTTCTTCTCTCATGTATTTGTTAAGGCCATGCAAGAAGAGGTTGCATAGTTCTCGGTGGTCCATGTTTGGAGCGTTGGTTAAAGAGTAGAGCACTTGTCTCCATTAGGTGACAAAATGTGCTACAGATTCATTCAATTCTTGTTTCATCGTGAGGAACTCTCTAATCCCTATTTTTACGAGTTTGTTCATGTCAAATGCCATGACAAACTCTCTGATTAGTTGTCTAAATGAATGGATCGAAGCCTCTGGGAGACGATAATACCAATCCAAGGCAATGCCTTCAAGCATTTTTGGGAAAAAAATTGTGACAACTTCGTCCCAAGGAAGGAGTTCCCTTATGGCTGTAGTATAAGCTTTGATGTGGGAGTTTGGGTCTCCCTCTCCTTTGAACTTTTGGAGATCTAGTAATGGTCGAGTAGTTGCACTCTCCTTATGTTCTGGTCTAGAGGCTCTTTCAGATATTTGAGATATGTTCCCAAGAAAGCACTCTGAGACTACATGGTTGTTAGTAATAACCCAGTGGGTGGGTTTTGATACCCCACTATTGGATTCGTTGGATTATTTTGAATAGGAGGATTCCCATTCAGACAGGTGTCATTACTAGCATGTCTTGAATAGTAATTGAGGTAGGGGGGATTTTGAGATGCCCCCTGGTCTTGTTCGTGAGATTTTGTTCTTTTCTCTAGAGTAGCTTGTTCTGCTTCTAGGATCCTAATTCTCTGCACTAGAGTTGCGATTACATCTGCAGGAGTTGTAGCTCTAGGGTTTTCTTCGTTTCTAGGATGCTCTCTTCGACTGCTTTCATAGTGACGGGCTTCCTCTCATGTAGCCTTCTCTTTCTGTTCTTCTTCTAAGGCAATCCTCAATGCTTCTTGAGCGTCTTTGGTTTCTTGTAGACAACTTTCCAACCTTCTAACCTCTTCATCAAGGTGAGTATTCGATGTACTTTTGGAAGGTTGTTTTGGTCGATGTACTTCCAATCTTATCCTTCTAGCCTTATGTGGTGCATTTGGTATGACTGAGTCATTTTCCCAAGCTGGGTTATTGAAGGATAGGTAATGCCTGGACTTTTTGGGATCATGTTCATAGTCAGATTCTTCATAGTCGTAATGGTAACAGGTGCATCAGGATGAGGTGGCACATACCTATCAAAAGAAGGGGTTTTAGGTTCATTTCAGGGAATGTTTCCCTAGTTCAAGTCTGGTTCCATCATATTCGGGGTTGCCATAGACACTGCAGAATAAATGGAATGGATGATGGTCCAAAATATGGAAGTCAAAGTGGCTATGAAAAGCAATAGAAGAATGATTCAATGTTTTCGCAATGGGAACGCAAAAAACTTAACCAAACGGCTTTGCTCTTCACGCCAGGTTCACCAAAATATGTGGTGAAGCTGATGGTGTATGTGATAATGAATCTCTAAAGTTGGAATGCAAAACTAACTATCCTAGAAGGATTTGTAATTTGACGTTGGGTTCACCAAAATATGTATGCTCAAAATCGTGACTCCAGTTGCCTGGGGTTGACGGGTTAGATTTTGGCATGCACACAGACCCTTTTCCTCCTTGCCATAGGGTGATCCGTCACATCACTTGTGCTCACGTGGAAGTAGCTAGTCGAGAGGAGGCGAGACACGGTGGGGGTCTGGCTCGTTGAAGAGCTGGACTTTGCAAAGGGGAGTCGACAAGTTTTGTGGCTTTTGTTGTTGTGCATTTTGTTGTATATTTCGCTCAATTGATGTGGTAGTTGAGATAACCCTATGACCCGAAGGGTCACCAGTCTCTCTTCTTCTATTTAGATTCCTTGAATTCCATCTTTGTGTGGGCAAACAGTTTTTTTGTTGATGGCTTCTATTGTTTCTATGTCTTTGAGAAATGCTCTATGTAGCCGTAGTTGCCTAATTTATTCAATCAACAAGAGAACAAATGGGTCCTCTTGTGGTGGAATGTGTGTCTATTGTTGAGGTTGTGGATGCAACTCCTTGATCTCATCGTGGATAGCCCTTATCCACTCTCCTCTTACTCCTTAACACATTCATGAATCGGGATAGAGGGAATCGTATAATTGCTAACCAGATCTAGGGTTTTGACCTAGGGTTTGACTTTGTTCAACTGTGATTACCTCGTGATAGAATCGAGGGTTTGCAATAGTATCTATCTCAATAGATGTATATGGATGCAAGCTCAATGACATGCAAAGCATCTTTTTGGTGTTTTTAGAGTATTTTGAAAAGGAAAATGTTTCTAATCTATGAAAGAAATATGTATGCAATCCTATATGTCTTTTCAAATGCAAAGCTTAATCTATGTTTTTGTGGGTTTTTGTTGTTTTTAATGAAATCTAACTTAATGGGAAGGGAAGATGCTTTTTCTAACAAAGTAGATCTAGGAATGTAAAAACAATTTATCTATCATGCAAGATCTAATCTATCAAGGAAAAAGCAAAATGCTACTATTCCCAAGAGCAATGTGATTATCTAATTACTATGAAAGCAATGAAAGAACTTGAAAGAGATGAAGATTTGTTGACTCCACTACCCTCAGTATCCTTGTAGAGGCAACCTCGAATCTTTCTGTGGCAACAGGTGATCCTCTTGGCAACAAAATGACCTGAAGAAGCAAAGAGAAGCTTTTGTGATTGAGCACAATGGCTAAGAATTGAGCAACGTAGTGTTGCTTGGTTTAAACAAAGAAAGTAAAAGGCAGTTACGTCCTGTATGAGCATATGAATGCTAGGTTGGAGAGAAAACTTGGCAAGAGCTGGTGCAGAGTAAATTTGCCTCCCTTTGTGCTTAAGGGAGGGGGGTATTTATAGGTTTGAAGAAGAGATGGATTGAAGAGTTAACTCATTTGATTGATGAGTTAACAAGAATAGATTGGGGAGTTAACAAGGTTGATTATCCAGTGAACTCAGCTAATTAGGGAGTGATGAAGCAATGATATCTTATCACTGAAGAAGAAATAGAGGCGAGGGAATGCATGAAATTGATTGGAGAGTTAATTTGAGATCACATAGAGCTAATTATGCATGTGTGGGTGCATGAAATAGTTAACTCCATATCAAGGATAAAAAATCATGCAAATAGAAAGAAAAACAGGCGAAAACGAGAGAGAAACTCAAGTTTTTCCACGGGTCAAAAGACAGCAGGGTCGCCACCTCCGTTAGACAGGTTCGCCTAGGGAGATCTTGGGTCACCCGAGGAGATCTAGGATCAAAAGTGCAGAATGCCAAAATTCAAGCTGACAAAAGGTATAGGGGAGGAAAAGGGAGATTTCTGCATCAAGAAACAGGTTAGTCATGTGGAAGAATCCAAATCTCCACTTGCATCTTTAGGATCCCCAGTGGGGATCTAGAAATAATAAGGGGAGATTTGGATTGGTTGGTTGAAATCGAAAATGGAAAGTGGGAGATGGATCGAGGGACCTCTAGAAGGCTTCTATAAGGTGCACTAGATGAAATACATAGGGGAGAGGTGAAAACTCACCTACAAGAAACTCACAAGGCTTAAGATCAAGGTGGAAAGCTAGAAAATGCAAGTCGACAAGTGTCGCAATAAGTGTCGAAAAGTGTCGCAAACGGGGAAGAAGGAGAATCGACAAAGTAGAAATGACACAAAACAATAAGAGAGGACACATCATCAAGAGGCCTACTGCCCAAAGGATTTATTTTGACGCTTACAAGTACAGGACAAAGATTTGAATCATCATAGGGGTCCTCATGGAGGTAGTGCGCGATTTTTGTGCTTATAGTACCTTCTAGTAGGCATAGTCAGATCCATCAAACTGAGGAATGTCTTTCTTGTGTGCCATCCCGGATCTACCTTAAGCTGTTAGGATTTCTTCCAAGGAACCTCTCTCTGATACCAATTGTTGAAGGCACAAGACAACTGAGAGGGGGGGTAAATCATTTGTATCAAAAACTTTAAACCCTCTAAATAAAATCACATCCACATTCACTTACTTTAAACTCTTAATCTATTATGAAGATTAAACATGAAATGCAAAAATAGAACTTAAACACATCAACACCATACACACATGAACACTAGATTTTTTACATGGAAACCCCTAAAAGGGAAAAGCCACGGTGAATGTTAGCTCACAATATAATGTAGTAACAATACTGAATTACAGAAGAGGCTCACTGCCTAGGGCTTACTGCCCAAAAGGACTCACTGTCTAAAATGCTCACTGTAAAAAGGGTCAGTACCAAAGAGTGGCTCACTACCAAAGAGAGGTTCACTGCCAAAGGGTGGCTCATTGCCTAAAGGGATGGCTCACTACTATGAATTGGTTTGATAGCATCTACAACATGCTTGAGTTCAGATTCATTGAAGCATAATACATATCTCCTTCGCTGCCTTTACAACACATGCACACACTTTATCTTCGCATCTTCACACACTCTCACATCACCCATAGATTCATTACATATATTTATACCAATCATCAACCTTGGAACATTCATCAAGGTCGGCAATACAATTTACAACCATTGGAGCTATCTCCAAGGTCGACATACATACATAATTTAAATTAGGTCTGGACCTAAACAATCTTGTAGAGCACACAAATGAGGGAAGACCACATCATGGATTAGCTTGGACTAAAATATGTCATCACACGCTTCAACACACTTCCACAATCCACAAAGCACCTCTGCAACAACTGTAAACAACCAAGTCAGATAGAACTTGTGTAAACACCAAAAACACTTAGGCACACACTTCCACGAACACAAGCATGACTTGCGGACCAAGAACAACACTTCAACATGATCTGGAGACATCCACGAACAACCTTCAGTTATCAGAGAATCATCAAAAACATCTGCAACACTTGTCATTTGAGGAGGATTCACTATCTGCTCATAAACAAGACTATCAAACTTTGCTACACAATAACTTGCTTTTCAGAGCACCAAATCACAAATCCTTTGGAATGAAGATGGCTAAGAACATTATGAACATATGTGTAGAACTACATCACTTGAAGCTATACTATGGAGAAATGCAGAGAAAAATACATTTTCCCAGACACCCCTACACAACTCAGAAACCTTATCAAAAATAGTCTTCAAATTGGTGAACATAACTTCTGTTGTACAATGATCCAAACCACCAACATCTGGATTTAGTATCTTCAAACACTTCTTTAAAACATATCCAAATCTCATACTTTGATCTTCAACACAGAAGAAATGCAGAGCAAAAACTCAGACAGTGTCCTTGACATGACAGCTCAATCAGCAATATCAAAAGTCACAGTTGACACTAATGACAACACAATCATGTTGACATTAATGACAACACTGGTTAGCACATACTTGTAATAAGAATCAATGCAAATCAGTGATGCTTATGCTTCATACCCTCCAAAAATTTCCTATCATCTATGGTCAAGCAAATTCTGGCAGTACTACATACATTTTCTTCCACCTCCTTCAACGGCTTCAATTTATGACGAACTCCATCCTTCATTAGGGAATATGTGTTTGCATGGCCATCATGGATAGTACACCCATCATACTACCATGGCCTTCCCTATAGCATATGACATGCATCCATCGATATGATGTCACATAGCACCTCATCATGGTAATCTTGGATCTTGAACTTGACTAAACACTGCTCATTGACCAAAGATCTATGGTTCTTCTACAACCATGCAATCCGATATGGATGTGGATGCCTTCTTCTTGTCAACTTCAATTTGTTAACCATCTCCTCTGAAACAAGATTGTTAGTACTTCCACTATCAATAATAATATCACAACACTTACCTTCACATTTGCACCTTGTGTGGAATGAACTCTTCCTCTGATCTTGTTCTTTCTCCTCATTCAACAAGGTTCTTCTGACAACTAGGGTTTCTCCCCTTTCAACATCTTTAGAATGCTCAAACTGTGCATCTTCATCTACATGTACAACTCATGCATTACCTTCAGGTCTTATGCTTGTCCTTGATGTTGTGGACACTCATATGCTCAATGTCCTTCTCCACATTGGAAATAGGTTCCTCTGAAACCTCCTCTTCTAGGTCCTTGCCCAGGTTGGCCTCTTCATCTTCCTCTTTGCTCACCATTATTTTGGTCACGATGGCAGTAGGCATTATCTCTCTAATTTTGACTGGTGCCAGCTTCTTCACTTTTCTTTGGATCTTCATTTCGGCCTCTATAGGATCTTCCACCAGTCCTTCTGCCTTGACCTCTTCCCCTTTTAGTGCTTTCAAATGTTTTATTCAGCTTCTCTTCCACCTTCAGGGAAAACTGGTACACATCTTCTATGGTGGTCATTCTGACCAGGCTCAGCTCCTCTTGAATACTTGGCCTCAACCCATTAATGTAACGGGTTATTTTCTCCTTGTTGGCCTCTGCATGGTCTGTCCTAATAGTAATCTTATAAAAATCTTCTGTATACTCCTTAATAGACTTGTTACCTTGCTTCAATCCTTGTAGCTTCTTCAGCAACTCCATCTCATAGTCCACAGGAATGAACTGCTTCTTCAGTTTTTCCACCATTCGATCCCATCTGGTAATATTTCATTTTCCTCTTCTGTTTCTCTCTAAGTAGACCTCCTTTCACCAAATACTAGCATGGCCCTTCAACTTTGTTTTTGGAAACTTGACCCGATCTAGATCTTCCACATCTTCATACTCGAAATATTCTTCCATAACATTGATCCAATCAATAAGATGTTCTAGATCCAAATCTCTAGAATAGGTAGAAAATTCAATCTTGGGCCTCTTTCCGATCTTCGAAATGGCCCTCAACAACCTAACTTCTACAGGATCTGCTGCAGCTTCTTATTCTTCCTCAGATAGCTCTTTTTTCAGCTTCATCCTCGCTTTCTTCTCTTGTTCTCAGCTCAAACCCTCTCCGCAGCTCCTCTTGCAATGCATCAATTTGCCTTTGTAGGGCTCTAAAAACCTCTTCCAACAAAGCATTTCTCCCAACACGATTTCTTCATGGAGGCATTTTGATCTCTACAACAAACCCACAACTGCCTCACAGTCGGCGATCTGTCTACACACTCAGGAACCCTTGCTCTGATACCACTTGATGAAGGGGGTAAATTACAAAACACACAACAACAAAATTTGCACTCAATAAATAGGAATGTTCTTTTATTGATTTTTAAAACACATTACATTACAGAAGCTCAAATATAATTAGAGAATGAATCCTCCAAAGGCTACAACACATTACAGCTTCCTATCTCTAGACTCAGAAACCTTCTGCCTTCTGTAGCCCCAAATCTGCTAGGGTTTCTATTTTCCCACCTATTCTTGACTCTACACTTTCTCCCTTATCTCTATTACTACCAAGGGTTCCCAAAAATGGTCATAAATAGCCCTTTTGGTGGCCTCTAGCCAAAATTCTGAAATCTGCAACTCCCTGCAAAAGTAAGTCAACTTCTAGGAAGCATAACTTTTGATACGGGTGTCTGATTGATGAATTGTTTGAAGTGCCAGAAAGCTCATGAAGTGAACTACGACGTTCAAAATTTGTAAACATTTTGGGGAGTTATGGGATGTTTAAGTACCTCATACCAGATTTCAAAACTTTTCTAGGAACCTCACAAATTGAAACTTTAATATCTTGAAATCTAGACATGATCTTGAGTTGAAATTTACCAAGAATGCTTATTTTACTATTCCAAAGCTTTGGGGAAAATTTCAAGCTCAACCATTTCTTTGATATAGACTTACTAAAAATAGTAAATTTTGGTATTCTTAGCCCTGTTAGAAACTTTGAAGGTTTTGAATCATTATTCAAGCAAATGGGTATTTGAAAACACAAAATTTGAAAAGAAATAAAAACAAAGTCATCAATTTTGAATCAACATTGTTTTTGGGTGATGCAAGATTGCCCTTACACCTATAGATGCTCCTGCATCAGTAGTGCTTGGTCATTTTGTGTCCAAAGAAGGAATTCAAGTGGAACCACACAAAATTGAAATCATTTCAACTTTACCTGTTCCTCAAAAATAGAAAGATGTCAGACATTTTCTAGGTCATGCAGGGTATTATAGAATATTTATAAAGGATTTCAGTAAGATTGTTGCTCCTTTGTTTGTCTTACTCTATAAAGATGTAGAATTTAATTGGATAGCTGAGTGTCAAATATCCTTTGACCATCTCAAAGAGTCATTAACAAAGACACCTGTACTTAGAGGACCTAATTGGGCAATACCTTTCCATATACATACAGATGCTTCTAATTTTGTAGTAGGAGCTGTGTCAGGATAGAAAGAAGAGAATGTGGAGTATGCAATTTATTACATCAGAAAGAATCCTCAAGGTGTTGAACTTAACTATACAATTACTAAGAAAGAAATGTTAGTTGTTGTTTATGCAATTAATAAGTCTAGGCATTATATCATTAGGTATCTTGTTTTCATTCACACGGACCATGCAACAATAAGATATCTTATGAATAAACCAGTGGTAAGTGGTAGATTGGTTAGATGGTTACTGCTCCTTCAGGAATTTGATAACACCATTGTAGACAAGCCAGGGAAGGCCAATATTGTTGCTAATTTTCTCTCCATGCTTCTTAATTGTAATGAAGACCTAGTCATTGATGATTCATTTCTAGATGAACACTTATTTGCACTAACTGTACAAACTCCTTGGTATGTAGATATAGCAAATTATCTAGGCACAGGGAAAATAGCTCTCACCCAGAGAGAGGCACCACCTTGTGGAGAGCATCTTTCCCTATTCATGGGTATCTCGTTATCTCTTCTATACAGGGCCTGATCATATAATGAGAAGGTGCATTAGGGAAGATAAAGTGTATGAAATTCTTAGATCTTGGCATGATGAACCTTGTGGTGGACACTTTGCAACCAAGAGGACAATAGTCAAAATTTTGAATACTGGATATTATTGGCCAACATTGCATAAAGATACAACTCTCTACACAAGAAGATGTGATAGTTGTCAAAGAATGGGCAGACCTACAAGAAGTGATGAAATGCCTTTACAACCACAACTAGTGGTCACACCATTTGACAAATGGGGCATTGATTTTATTGGACCCATAGATCCACCTTCTAACCACAAGGAATATATACTTGTTCACACTGATTATCTTACAAAATGGGTGGAAGTGAAAGCCTTGACAATAGCTAGAGATAGTAAAGTTGTTGCATTCCTCTATGAAGAAATATTTACACGGTATGGGGTCCCAAGGGAAATAGTCATAGATCATGGGCCACAATTTACATCTGCACTAATTGCTAGCCTTGTTTAGGAATATGAAACCAGACATAAAAATTCCACTCCCTATCATCCATAGTCAAATGGTCAAGTTGAAGTGACCAATAAAGAGCATGAAGCAATATTGACAAAGACAATTGCCATGCATAAGAAAGATTGGGCAGCTAGACTCTCTGAAGCAATTTGGGCATATAGAACTACATGGAAGACAACAACAAGGTACACACGTTATAAGTTAGTTTATGGAAAGAAGGTTGTCCTTCCTATTGAGTTTGAATATAAAACACTAAGAACAACTGTCCAACTTGGTATGGACCTGTCAATTGCTCAAAAGGAAAGACTCCATCAGCTTAATGCATTGGAGGAGTTAAGAATGGAAGTAGTTCATCACACTAAATTAGTTCAAAACCAGAGAATCAAATGGCATGATCAGTATATCAAAACCAAGGACTTTTAGGCAGGCGATTGAGCACTTCTCTATGACTCCAAGTATAAATATCATAAGGGCAAATTACAAAAAAGATGGTTAGGCCCTTATAAGATCACAAAAGTTTTCCTAAATGGTGCACTCCAATTAACTACAATTGACCCAATTAGATTTTCACTGATGGTTAATGGGCATAGATTGAAATTGTATCAGAAGCCTTTAAGTAAAGCTACATTTCTTCAACAATTAAAGGTAGATATGGATAATGAAGATCCACAGCCTCTTACCCCATATGAGGTCTCCAGCCAGGTAGTAGCTAAAAATAATGTTCCATCATCAAATCTAGCTACCACATTGAATGAAATTCCACAGGCCTCTACCTCTGGTGAGGATTTTAGCCATGTATCAATTGATAATATTGTTCTAGTAATAGGTCAAGCTACCAGCTTGACTGAAGTTCCATAAGTAGGTTTGAGTTCTCCAAACTTTGTACATAATTAAAAACACACAATGCACACACATCACATAGCAATAGCAATAAAATAAGATGATCTTCCAATCAAAAGTGCAGGCTCCAACATTTCAATACCATTCTCAACTAGAACTTTCCTTGGGCATTCAACCACTTCATCAGAGGGACCTGTAGCCAAAGGCAATCTACTGTTTCATGGGACATGTATTTGCTCCACCCATAGTCACAGGTTTTTCATTCACTTGGGACCTGTAATAGCTGCACTCACAACCAATGCATATGGGACCTATTCATTTCATGTTCTGATTATGTGCATGTAGCCAATGCTGCATGCGACACCTTTTCTTGTGTCATACGCATGTTGCTATATCTTTTTTATGGATAGTACTTCACTGCTACATGTCACTAATCTACTACATTCTACTAGCACACTTTGTCACTATCACATCATTGTGATTCGCTCTAGCTTATTCGTTGAGGACATCAACTCAATCTGCCATGCAATCATGTTTACATGCAACAATTCCAATTTAGGCATCACCTCAATGGTATTCATCTCGCTCATTGCTTTAATTAACATTTATTGCTACTTGTTTTGTGACTTTCTTTATTCGCACATAATTAATTTTCCATATTATATCAATTCGACATGCTTTAAACCATTCCTATGTACCATTGCCAGACTTCTCATTTGAGGACAAATGAAATTTTAAGTTGGGGATGGATTCTAAATTATTTTATGTACATTCAAACTTCAAAACCCCTTACTCCATAATTATTACCATCCACTACATAATATTCAAGCTAAACAAATCAAGAAAATGGTAGAAGTAACTAGTAATAAGGTTCTGGTGAGTAGCATTGGGTATCAAACAGAGGATTGAGAGGATTGAGAACAACAAAATGTAACAGAGGATTGAGTATTTTCTTGAGATACCATAATGGGTGGTGACCCCATTAGAAGGGAACCTACTGTTCACTTAGCACTATTGGCTGACATGGAGTCTTTGCAATTTTTTCAGCAGGCAGGATGGTTGCAATATTTTCTCAGGATAACAGAGTGTAATGAGGACATTACTTAGCAATTTGCAAAGACATTCCTTAATGAGGAAGCTATAGTGAAAGGTTTAAGGATTGACATGATTGTAGCTGCTATAGCTGAAGTTACAGGGCTTCGAGAAGCTGGAGAGAAATTTCATGTTAGAGCAGATGCCATTTCTGCAAGGGACGAGTTCATACAACCAGGAGAAAGGTTAGATTTGACATCTCAAGGTACCAAACAACTTTCTTTACCCTAGTTTTGGGCCTTAATAGCTTCATGGATTATTAAATACCTTACATGTGATGGAAGGCAATCTTTACTTTATACTGTACATTTTAAACTACTTAGCCATCTACGTCATGGAAGGATAGTGAATTTCCGAAATTTTATGTTTAATTTATTAAAACAAGTATCAGCTAAATATAGGAGGAAAAGTTGTCAGTCCTCATTATCTTATCATGGTTTGATTGTTCTATTAGTAAAAAGAAGTCTGTCTATCCATTACCCTAAATTTTCTTGGGAAAGATTTCTTAAAGCTAATCATGTTAATGAGGGGCTGATGAGAGTTGAACTAGAGATAGCAGAAGAGACACATGTAGAAAATTTACAAACAGGGGAAGAAGAGGAAGTGCTAGAAACCTCTTCTCACCCAGAAGCTTCTCCTACCCGTAGCCATGCATCTATTGAGGAGTAGCTAGCTCCGAGCTCTGCTGAACCCATTGAACAACCTGCTAGCTCCCTTGCACCTACAGTCTCACCAACTTCAACCCCATTGCCAGAATATGTATCCTCTCAGAACAAAAGCTACAAAAAGAAAAAGGTAAAATGAAAATTGCAGCCTAAAACTTCTAGCTCACCACCCATAGCATTTGAAATTGCATGTGAAACCCCAACATCTAAAAATCCACATGAAACCCCTTCTGTTTCAAAAGCCACCGAGAAAAGAAAATCATCTTCTTCCAGAGTTAAGAACAAACAAGGAACCCCTGCTCAATCATGTAGGCATTCAGGTCACTTGAAGGAAAAATAAATTTTAGGGGAACCTGAGAAGAGGAATGTAGTTGATCTTGATACCGACTCTGAGAGGGAGCACATTTTTGTTGACAGAGGACAAAAAAAATGGGTTATACACTTGTTTAGGAGTCTGATGCAAAGTCTGAGGAAGAAGATATATGGACAACTAGAAAAAGTCATAAGCCTCCCTCTGACACTAAAGAACCAAATTTCTCAATCCCTCAAGATGAACCTCAGGAAGAAGAGTTATTGTTAGACTCTAAAGACTTAGCAAAGGGTGAGAAAGATGAGTTACAGCTGGCAATGTAGAAAATTGCAGAGTTGGAGGAGAAACTGAAGGATTATCAACAGAAAGAAACTGGATTAAATGACAGGGTTAGAAAGTTAGAGGAACAATTACATGTTTTCTAGAAACAAGAATCAGGACTTGAACAATTGGCCCAATTGGCCATCATTGAGAAAAGTAGAAGAAACCAAGAGCCTATGCAGTCAGAAGAGCAATCTGTAGAACCTGCTCCAATTACCTTATTCTTAGTCACCTTACAATTGTGGAATGAAATAGATAAATTAGTAAAGGAACAAGGTGAATTAGAGGAGAAACACTGTAAGGAAATTGAGATGAAAAATACAGAAATAAAGAGGTTGAAGTTTAAAGTAGATAGAATGGTAAACATGACTATTCAATTGATGAGATGTAGGCCACCTGCCAGGGTGTATGTCTTCTATTTGCAAGAACAATACCTAAGTTTCAAATTTAGACAACTATACACTGATGCCCATGTCTCCTTACTTACACCTGCCTTATTCCTAACAACTTACCAAAAAGTTACACTTGAAATGCAAAACCAATTGTGTGAATTCTACCTACATGAACTTGCCATTCCTTATGAAACTCACTGGAATCTCCTAGTTGTAATCGAGGATGTGCAATTGAAGGCCTTAGCCTCATTTATTCAAAATGAGCACATGAGGGGAGAGTTAATACAATAGTATAATGAGAGAGAGAAGTCACTTGCTCTCAAATTGTGGCCAGAATCTCCAAATCCTTGAAAAATAGTGGAGGAATGGATTAATTTAATTGAGCATAGAGAGGTAGAAACTAAACTCTTGGAATGTAGGGCTATGGACTATCAGAAATTCAGGGAATCAGTAGATAAGATTGGTAAGGAAACTGTGGGTTTTTCATAGGGTAGATGGAAGGAATTAACACCAGCACTATAGAGAAAGGAGCCTCATGTTGCGAGTATGTGCCTAACTGATGTTGTCATTGATGTCAACATATCTGTGTTGTCATTGGTGCCAACTGTATTATTATCTTGATGATTGATTGTAATGATTTAGATGCCTATGTAAGTGTTGGAAAGCCTGATGTTGAGGATATTGAGAAAATTAGCTCCTCCAGTGGAAATAGTGTGTTGCAGTGGAAATAGTGTATTGTATTCAGAAGAACAGTCTAGAAGTTTTCTCCGCAATTCCTATAGAATGAATATCTTTGTTTGTGGATTGGAAGTTATTTATAGACCTGTCTGAAGATGCTATGTTCCAAGTTTGAGCCTCCGGTATGAAGATTTGAGTGAAATATGTTCACCAGAGTGGAAACTACTTTTCCTGTATGTTTGGTGGTGACAGGGAGACAGTATTATGCTCTGCATTCCTCTGCATTGAAGTGTTTTTGTCTGTGATTCTAGAGTTAAGTCAAATATGATGTTATGTTCCTTCAACTCTAATGGTTCATGGTTTGGTGGTCCACAAGTGATTTATCCTTTATGGCAGTTGATGATAGTTAAGCTCATGTGCTCCAGATTGAAGAATATCATGGATAAAGTGGTTAGAGGTTGTGTGAATGTTCCTAGTGATCATAGTGTGCTTGTGGATGTCTCCTGATCATGTTCCTACCCTTGGATTAGTCTGTAAAGAGAAAATTGGATCGTGGATGAAGAATGTTCTTAGTAGACCTAGTGTTCTCACCAATCTTGGCTGACTTGGTTGATTTCACTATTTGTGGATATGCCTTGAATATTGTAGAAGTGTGTCGTGGTGTGAAGGATTGCGTTTGATTCCCAGCTAAGGCATGGCATGATCAACATACATCTTTACATCTTTCCCTTAGCTAATTTTTGTAATAGGTCCAGACCTATTTCTATGTATGTTTTTGTAATGCCGACCTTGGAGATTGTTCCAATGGTTGATGAATGTATTTACGAACTTGATGTACATTCCAAATTTGATGACTTGTATAAAGACTTGTAATGTAATTGTGAAAAAGGTGTGTGTGTGTGCACCCAAAAATGAAGAGATAAGTGCGAAGGTGTAGAAGAGCAGAGCAGAGAAGTTATATTGTGCTTCTTTGGAACTAAACTCAGGCATGGAGTAGATGCTACCAAATCAATTCACCATCCTTTTGGCAGTGACCCACCTATTGGCAGTGAGCCATTCTTGGCAGGGAGCCTCATCATTTGCAGTGAGAAATTTGGGCAATGATCCCTGTAGGTAGTGAGCCTTTTTTTTCGGTATTGATATAAATTATATATTTCTGTGGGCTAACACCCACCATGGTTTTTCCCTTTTAGGGTTTTCCACATAAAAATCTAGTGTCTCATGTATTGATTATGTTATTGTGTTGAACTTCTTATTTCATGCATTCAGTGTTAAATATGAACAACAGTAAATAAGTGTTTGAAGAGTTGATGTTCATAATTGTTCAAAGTTTTAGGGACAACTAATTCACCTCCCCCTTAGTTGTTTGGTGCATTTCAACAATTGGTATCAGAGCAGGTTCCTCAGAAGAAAGCCTAATAGCTTGAGGAAGATCCAGGATGTCTTTTAAAAAGGAAGCTCCACAATTTGATGGGACAAACTGTGCTCTATGGAAGGTACAAATGAAAAGCCATCTCCTTTGTCTTGGTTATAAAGTGTGAAAAGTTGTAGATTCAAAATATACCATGCCTCCAAATGGTTTGACAACTAAAGATGAAATAAAATAATATGAGTTGAATATAAAAGTAAGAGATGCTCTGTTAAGTGCTTTAATTGACACTGAGTTGATATAAGTCATGGATCTAGAATCTGCAAATGAGGTTTGGGAAAAGTTGAAGAAACTATATGAAGGAGATGATTCTGTAAAAGAAGCCAAGCTACAAGGCCTAAAAGAAAAATATGAGAGTTTAAAGATGAATGAAGATGAAAACATTACAACCTTCATGGAAAGGGTTGATGAACTTGTCAATGTAATAAAAGGTATGGGAGGAACTATTGGTGATAAGGAAGTTGTGATGAAAATTCTTAGATCACTACCAAAGTCCTACAGTCACAAGGTATCTGCAATTGAGGAAGTAATGAATTTAAAAACTATCAACATAGATCAATTGCTTGGAAAGCTTACAGCCTTTGAGATGAGAGAATTCGGTGATGCTCTACTAAAAGTTGAGACAACTTTTAAAGCTAGTACTTCAGAAAAGATCTCCAAAGCTGAGAAATATAAGGTGGAACCTGATGATGACTTTGATGAAATTGAAGCTAACTTTGTTGACAAATTGCAAAGAGGTTCTGGTACGTTCAAAGGCAAATTACCTTTCAAATGTTTTTCATGTGGTAAAGTAGGTCATTATGCTTCTAGATGTCCTGAAAGAATTGAAAGGAATAGAAAAAGATTTGAGAACAGACCTAGAGCTCCAAAGAAATGCTACTATGTTAGAGATTTTGATGATGAAGGTGTGATTGATGATAAATCTGGTGATGCTAGTACTAGTGCAAATGAATGTTTTTTTATTGTTATTAAAGAAGAACCCGTGTCTACTAATTCTACTAGTTATGTGAAGGAAGAAAAACCAGTGTAAGAAAGTGCTTTGGTTGTTCAGGTTGAGAAAGATAAGGATGAATGGATTATTGATAGTGGATGTTCACATCACATGACCGGTAACAAAAGTAAGTTTGTGAGTTTGGAAAAATATGATGGAGGACTGATTAGGTTTGGAGACAATGCAACTGGTAAGATTTGTGGAAAAGGATCTATTTCATTTGATGGAAAGCATAATACTAACAATGTCCTATATGTGAAGAGTTTGAAGCATAATATTTTGAGTGTTGGTCAAATGTGTGACAAAGCTTATGATTTGAGATTCAAATACAATGGGTGCAAGATCATGGAAATCTCTAGAACTATGATTGCTACCAGTAAGAAGACGAGAGGTAACATCTATCAATTAAGAGGAACTAATGATTAGTGTTTATTAGTCCAAGTAGATGAGAGTTGGTTGTGGCATAGAAGGATGTGTCATATAAACTTTGATAATCTGGTAAAGATAAGTTCAGGCTAGAATGTGAGAGATTTACCAAAACTTGTGAAACCCACCAAAACAATTTGTAAGGAATGTTAGTTAGGGAAGCAGACAAGAACAAGTTTCAAGAGCAAAGAGCAATTTTCTGCCAGTTTGCTAGATCTAATTCATACATATCTATGTGGTCCTGCAAGGATAAGAAGTCTACAAGGTGACAAGTACTTCATGTTGTATATTGATGATTATTTTAGAATGACTTGGGTTACTTTTCTGAGAGACAAATCTGAAGCCCTAGAGAAGTTCAAATCCTTCAAGGCAATGGTTGAAAATGAAATAGAGTTGAAGATCAAATGCTTGAGGTCTCATAGAGGAGGTGAGTTCACATCAAATGAATTCAACATTTTCTATGAAGAGCAAGGAATAAAGAGACTATTGTCTACACCTAGGACTCCTTAGCAGAATAGAGTTGTGGAAAGGAAGAACAAGACAGTTCAAGGGGCTTCTAGAACAATGATGAAGGAAGAGGTCTACCGGAAGTTTTCTGGAAAGAAGCTATACATATTGCTGTCTACATTTAAAACAAAGTTCAAGTGAAAGGAAATGGTACTAAAACTCCCTATGAATTGTGGTATGGAAGAACTCCTACAGTAAAATATTTCAAAGTCTTTGGAAGAAAATGCTATATTAGAAGAGATGAAGATCTAGGGAAATTTGATGCAAGATGTGATGAAGGAATCTTCCTTGGATACTCTACCAAGAGTAAGGCCTACCGGTGCTACAACAAAATGCTGAAAAAGATTGTTGAGAGTGCAAATGTGAAGGTGGATGAAGGCAAAGAAAGAACATCAGATTAGAGTGGCTATGAATCAAATGAACCTACTACTATAACATATGAAGAAAAAAATGAACAAGAAGATAGTCAAGATGAAGAAGAAAAGGCTCTGGAAAATGCTGCTACGACCCCCAAGTATGTAAGAATCAATCACTCTGAAGATCAAATTATTGGAGACAAAGACAAAGGAGTATTGACAAGGAAAAGAGCTGCAGAAGAACAGTGAATTACTATTTGCTCTCTACAGTTGAACCAAAAACTGTGAATGAATCTTGCAATGATGAAAATTGGGTAAAGGCAATGAAGGAAGAACTAATGAAGATAGAGAAGAATGAAACTTGGGAACGAGTTCCTAGACCTGCTGACAAAAATATTATTGGAACCAAATGGGTTTTCAAGAATAAGCTGAATGAAAATGGAGAAGTTGTAAGGAATAAAGCAAGGCTTGTATTCAAAGGATATTCTCAAATTTAAGGAATAGATTTCGAAGAGACTTTTGCTCCAGTAGCTCGGATTGAAGCAATCAGAATGTTTTTGGCATTTGCAGCTCACAAAGATTTCAAAGTGTATCAGATGGATGTAAAGTCTGCATTTCTAAATGGTGAGTTGGAAGAGGAAGTATACATTGAGCAACCAAAAGGATTTCAACTATTAGATCAAGGTGATATGGTATGCAGGTTGAAGAAAGTATTGTATGGACTTAAGCAAGCTCCTAGAGCCTGGTATGTAAGGTTGGATAAGTACTTACTGAAGTTAGGGTTTAGTAAAGGTACTGCTGACAGTAATCTCTATTTCAAGATTAATGGTGATCAAATTTTGATTGTTGAAGTCTTTGTTGATGATATCATCTTTGGAGGAAATGAAGGTATGTGTATGAAATTTGCTGGTGAAATATAGAAAGAGTTTGAGATGTCTATGTTTGGTGAGATGAATTTCTTTCTGGGTTTGCAAATCAATCAATCAGATAAAGGAACCTTCATATCTTAGTCTAAGTATGTGAAAGAATTGTTGAAGAAGTTTGGGATGGAAGACTCTAAGCCAAAATGTACTCCCATGGTGACTGGTTGCAAGTTGAGAAAAATTGATGAATCACCCAAGACTGATCAGAAAACGTATAGATCCATGATTGGAGGATTGCTTTATCTAACTCAAACCAGACCTGATATTATGCATGCAGTTTGTCTTGTTGCAAGATTTCAAGCAGATCTGAGAGAATCACATGTGATGGTAGTAAAGAGAATCTTGAGGTTTTTAAAAGGCACACTGGATCATGGCTTATGGTATCCAAAGAATAATGATTTCACTCTCAGTGCTTATACAGATGCTGATTGGGCTAGAGATGTTGATGACAGAAAAAGTAAAAAGTGGAGGTGCTTTCTTTTTAGGTAATAGATTGGTCTCATGGCTAAGCAAGAAACAAGACTCAATCTCTTTGTCAACTGTAGAAGTAGAATATATTGCAGCATCATGTTGTTGTACTCAAGTGTTATGGATGAAGCAGACTTTAAGGGACATAAGAGTTGTGTATGAAGATCCAGTTGCAATCTTTTGTGACAATACAAGTGCTATAAATATTTCAAAGAATCTAGTGATGCACTCAAGAACAAAGCATATATCTATAAGTTATCACTTTCTAAGAGAAAAATTGACAGAAAATGAAGTAAAGTTGGAATATGTGACCACAAAGGATCAGATTGCAGATATATTCACCAAGCCTCTACCTAAGTATACTTTTGAGTATCTCAGCGAAAAGTTAGGGGTCATTACCCCTCCTACCCCAAACTAAGATGCATGGGAATGCATTAGTCTAGAGGTTCGCAAAGTATCATTCTTTGATTTGGATTGATGTTTTGAGAGCTACCTCTCAGGGGGAGTAGCTAGATGAGTTCCTGATAAAGAAAGTTTAGTTGGATTAGAACAAAAGAATGCAAGTATGTGCCCTTTGCCATTGATGTCAAAGGGGCAGAGAAATCATGTGAAAAACTTAGAGATGAAAGAGTGCAGATGTGTAAGAAGAAAGGGGGAGAAAATTAGCTCCTCCGGTGGAAATAGTGTGTTGCAGTGGAAACAGTGTATTGTATTCATAAGAACAATCCAAAAGTTTGCTCCGCATTTCTTGTAGAATGAATATCTTTGTCTGTGGATTGGAATTTATTTATAAATCTGTTTGAAGATGCTATGTTCCAAGTTTGAGCCTCCAATATGAAGATTTGAGTGAGATATGTTCACCAGAGTGAAAACTACTTTTCTTGTATGTTTGGTGGTGACAAGGAGAAAGTATTATTCTCCACATTCCTCCGCATTAAAGTGTTTTTGTCTGCAGTTCTAGAGTTAAGTCAAAGATGATGTTATGTGCCTTCAACTCTAATGGTTCATGGTTTGGTGGTCCGCAAGCAATTTTTCCTTTATGGCAGTTGATGATAGTTAAGCTCATGTGCTCCAGATTGAAGAATCTCATGGATAAAGTGGTTAGAGGTTGTGTAGATGTTCCTGATGATTACAGTGTACTTGTGGATGTCTCCTAATCATGTTCCCACCCTTGGATTGGTCCGCAAAGAGAAAATTGGATCGTGGATGAAGAATGTTCTTAATAGACCTAGTGTTCTCACCAGTCTTTGCTGACTTGGTTAATTTCACTATTTGTGGAGATGCCTTGAAGATTGTAGAAGCATGTCGTGGCGTGAAGGATTGTGTTTGAGTCTCAACTAAGGCATGGCATGATTAGCATACATATTTACATCTTTCCCTTAGCTAATTTTTGTAATAGGTCGAGACCTATTTCTATGTATGTTTTTGTAATGCCGACCATGGAGATTGTTCCAACAGTTGATGAATGTATTGCCGACCTTGATGTATATTCCAAGGTTGATGACTTGTATAAAGACTTGTAATGTAATTGTGAAAAAGGTGTGTGTGTGCAAAAATGAAGAGATAAGTGCGAAGGTGTAGAAGAGCAGAGCAAAGAAGTTATATTGTGCTTCATTGGAACTGAACCCAGGCATGGAGTAGATGCTACCAAATCAGTTCACCATCCTTTTGGTAGTGAACCACCTCTTAGCAGTGAGCCGTCCTTAGCAGTGAGCTGTTCTTGGTAGTGAGCTTCATCATTTGCAGTGAGCAATTTGGGCAATGAGCCCCATAGGTAGTGAGCCTCTATTTTTTGGTATTGATATAACTTATATATTTATGCAGGCTAACACCCACCGTGGTTTTTCCCTTTTAGGGTTTTCCATGTAAAAATCTGGTGTCCCATGTGTTGATTATGTTATTATGTTGAGCTTCTTATTTCATGTATTCATTGTTAAATATGAACAACAGTAAATAAGTGTTTGAAGATTTGATGTTCATAATTGTTCAAAGTTTTAGGGGAAATTGATTCACCCCCCCTCTCAGTTGTTTGGTGCATTTCATCACCTCACACAGTCTTTAACCTCTCAACAACAATCCATAGAGCACAAAGATATATAAGGTTAGCCAAGGAACATGGGATAACATGGTTACCATTGGTCTTCCATCCTCCTCTGTTGCTTTATCCTATTCCACAATGAATGGGGCAGAGGACTAATCAGGTTGCAGAACAAGCTAGGTGGGATCGGTTGGAACATCAAATGGGCTTTTACCTCAAATAGGATAGAGGGGTAGAGGAGCCAACAGACTACATGGAGATAGCCCTCCAGTGCAATCTGAGACCTTGGTTGCTGGAGGACCAACAACATGATTAGTTGGGGGTGTGATGAGACCATGGTTTGTCTTGTTTTTATTGCTTTAATTACCTATTTCCTAAAGACATTTCCAGACTCATATATGTATTAATTATGTCTATGTTTATCCTTAAGACACTAAAGCATGAAGATAATATATAATATGTTGTTAATTAATGATGTGTGGATGATTGATTGTTCATGTAATAAATAAGTATTTTATGTTGATTTTAGTAATAGTGATGCATAAATACTATGTGGTGTACTAACTCCTCATGCAACAAAAGTGTGGCTTCATATCATGAAGAACACTAGACAACCCACAGTTGAAGGAGATGTTGATATCCAAAGAAGATGATACAGGCACCTACAAACAAAGGAAGAAGATATGGAATTGACAAGGATGAGTCATCCATGACTCCATAATGGTTATCCTTCAATGAATGATGCAATCCTAAATGATGAAGGAATCTAGAACGTGTTCTCTATTCTGTTTCTAAGTCATTGATTATTCTTCATGGATGATGAAGAGATACAGTTGTAGTAGGACTGTATTATCCGTGCCACATTCATGTTAGTTAGTTTCTTATTTCTAGTTGCTATGTAATAAAGTCCTTTTCCTACGATGTGGGATAATTGATAGTAGTGGCATTTATTATTTAGTAGCTTTATTCATATAGACAATGTTGATCTCAGTTAGCTAGATTAGATGAGATTAGACTTTTCTTTATACAGATTGAACAGAGATATAGTATCAGATTTTGTTGTATCGTTGTTACCTTTGCATTTAATAAAGGAATATATGTTTTGAGTTTTGTTAACGACTGCAAATATTTAGTAGAGATTTAGCTAGATCTTGTGGGATCATAGTCACTCAAGCCGGCCACTTGAGGTACTGTGTTTCTCCACCTTGTTCATATGTTTAGTTTATAAATTATATGTTTATATAAATGTGTGATTGATGTATGTTGTTGTAAGTAATGTGAAGTAGTTTAACTTTGGTAATTTCTGTTATTAAGTCCATTGAGTTAAGGTGATCACCGACCGAAACCAATTGATAGTTGCTCTCTTATATAGAAGTTACAAAGAATCTTTTGACTACTGTTGTGCTAGATAAGCTTAGTTATTTTCCATTATTCCTATTTACTTAGAGTATTGTATTTTCTTTATTTAGTTCCCTTACACAACCTCTAGAATAAAACTCAGGAATCCTCAACTGTACACACAGTACATGCATCATCCAAGAAGAATACGATTCCCTAGTTTGATAATGTAAATGTAGCACATTATATAACCAGTAGCTTGCTTGATATAGGATCTGTTGGTCTGTTGAGTAGTGTGCATGCCCTTTCTACATCAATATATTGGTTGATAATGGAGCTCAACACTTGTCATTGTTATAATGCATAGGATCATCATGAATAAATGAACTAAGCATCTCTAATATCATAGGATAGGCTCTGATCATCTTAATGGAGGATGAAAATGATGAAACATGGTATTTAAACAAGACCTCCATAGAGAAAAAATCACATCCATAGAATAATAGTTCACGTGTATATATCAAAGGATGGATGTGTCATAAGATATGAATGATAGAAACTGTTGGAAACAATGCAGATAACTGAGAGGGGGGTGAATCAAATATCTTATAACTTTTCTATTTTTCTTTTCTTTTATTATCAAAGCAAGGAATTCATAAGAGCTAAGAAAGAAATTAACACATAACACAAAGATTTTTACATGGAAACCCTGTTAAGGGAAAAACCATGGGGTGACTAACCCAAGATTGTATTCTTTGTTAAAAGAATAAAGAGTACAAATTTGGCACTAGCCAATTAGGGCTCACTGCCCAAGCACACTGCTCACAAAAGGCCCACTACCTACAAGAGACTTACTATCTACAAATGCTTACAGGTGATACCAAGGTGTTTGAACTAATGAACAACATCTATGCATGCAGGATTTCAGTTCCAGTTAGGTACAGTATACTGATTTGGCACATTTCATTCTTCCTCTGCTCAATATTACTTTCCTGTCACATTCTGGACTTGAATTATTGCCTTCACTCTTGTCTCTGCTTTTCTTCGCACTTAACCATACATACTTTCACTTCTCACACTCTTACAAGCTTGAATCCATCAGGTATATATATCCGCAACAAGGATTTCCAACAACTTCTTAGTCGGCAACAAGAACACTTAAGGTATTTGCAAGCTATTGGTTCGTCGGCTGAATCCATGATTGATTAGTGATGCACATCAAAAAATTAGACATAGAAGTCATTAATCATGTTAGCCAACAATGTATAATACCACAGATTGCTTGATCAGCACCTTTTACACATCCGGATTGAAGTCTGATACTCTGTCGGTCAGTTCTTCCTTTGTCTGCTCTGCCTAACTGGAACCCAACACTCAGATGCTCATGTCTTTTTCTTGCTTTATCACTAGAGGCTAAATCTCTGGAATACGATAGTCATGATACCCCTTTTGACTTGTCCAAGTCTGTAACTTACTGAGTTACACCATCTGAGAGATCCAGACCTGATTGTCGGACCTTGTTACATACTCTATTCTTGTTCACCGGATCCAAACAATCTTCAATCTGAATTCCAGTATATGCATATTATGTTCTATGGATGTGTGGGATAGACTTTGTTGCCATCAATGACAACACTTATGAAGCCACACAGTGTCTCTTGCCAACAATCTCCCCCTTTGGCATTGATGGCAACACTTAGTGAAAAATGACTAAGTGTCGCAGTAACTCCCCCTTAGCTGGTGTTCTTTCTCTTGCACTATTTTACCAGAGCTCCCCCTTTGCTAGATCCCACATTTTTCACTACTCTTCACTCCCCCTTTGACATCAATGGCAAAGGGTGGAATCCGCATACCAAAATTTTGCAAAAATTATTCTATACATGACCGTAAGTATATACAAATCATATGTTATACTTACATATACTTAAGTATATCCACAAAGGTTGTCTTCAATTAGATGATTTCTGTGGCCCAACTCCTCTTCATTTTGTCCAAAATGGATATGTGTCCACTTAAAAAAAACACATATGCTTCTGCCCTCTTTAAGTTTGATGGATCACTGGTCCAGATTGTATTTTGTGCCTCTGTCAAGGCATCATGCATTGCCTCTAACTTAGGGATGATTATCCCTCTAAGCTCACCCATTCTATCCATTATGTTCTTTTTCTCCTTAACCAGTTCTTTAAATTCATTTATTATAGAAATAGCTTGACATTCATGATTCACTAGAGAGGTAGTAAGGGGATCAAAATTATGAGATAAGCTTGACAGTTTTCCTTCTTGTTCTTTCACTTTCTTCTCAATGTCCTCTGTCACTTTGGGCCAAGTTAAACAAAATTTGTATATGTCCCCACCATCTTTAAGAGCATTTTCAAGGCTCTTTATGCCAATACCTAAGCTTCTTCTATCATTAGTAATTAGCCCTTGTACTTCACTGAACCTCTTTCCCAAGAACTCCTTCCGGACCTTAGTTTTTGCCAGTTTCTCTAAGGATTCAAAATGAGTGTTAACAAAATTGACTAAGTTTTGCAGATTATTGGATGGAGAGGTAGAAGGATCCTTTTGATAGGTTGGCATAATCTTCTCCAGCATCCCTGATGCAATCTCCAATAGCTCATAATCCTCCATGTGAGATTTTAGATGTTTCTCTTTTGCTTTGGCCTGAGCAAAAGATGCCACCTTCATTATCTGAACCGGAGATAGAGAGTCAAAGTTTAGTGGCCCTTGAATTAACTTAGGTTCATCCAGCTCCATTATTTCTTTGTCCAGGAAATTTTGTACTGTCTTTGCAGTGTCTCTTGCAGACTCTACTTCCTTCCTTTTGGGGACATCCGGACTGACTTGCTTATTGATCTTTATTTCTTCTACCTATCCTTCCTTTTCCAGAGAAGAGGAGTCTAGTGCCTCAGATGGCTCTTCATCATTTTTCTTTAATCCTTCAACATCCTTGTCAGAAAATGTTTCTTCTTTCTGTCCTTCCTCTTCCAGAACAGAGGAATCTAATGCCTGAGATGATTCTTCATCATTTTTCTTTAATCCTTCAACATCCATGTTAGAAGGCTCTTTATCTATTTCCTCTATAGTGGGAAGATTGAATCTCTTTAAGGCATTCTGGAAGATTTCTTTTGTTTCATTGGCTATTTATTCAGTCTCACCAAGCATGAGTTTGTTCATTCTGGATTTGCTCCGGAAATCATCTTTACACTCCTTGAAAATCATGTCCATTTGTTTTGGAGTGATAGAGGGGCATAGCTATATCATTATTTGCTCCCGGATCTACAAGTCTTTAGCCTTTGCATTCACTTTTCTTTGTTCCAATACTTCTTCTAGGCTTTTTGGAATTAATGGAATTATTTCAATGAATGCTTTGTTATAGATATTCAAATACATTACAGTAGCTTCCTCTAGAATTCTCTTGTCAGCATCATTGTATTCATCATAGAACTTTGTCACCGACTGCAGGTTCCCATCCACAATAACTGCCTTGATGATGTCATCAATGGAAAGAGTGGGCTTTTCAACAAATTCCTCTACCTTCTCTTCCTCATTTTTGCTAGCAGAGAACTTCCTGGATGTTCTCTTCTTCTTCATTTTCCTGATTTCCTCATTTGATTATGTTTCTTCATCATCCTTATGGCTTGTATATGACCTTGTGGCTTTGGTCTTCATCCTATTTTCTCCTTTTTCGGATGACTTGACTTCCGGTTTGGTATACTTTGAGATTTTAGAGGCGACAAGAGTAGAGCTCTTAGAGGATCTAGTCTAAGAGGAGGTTTGCACAGGAACACTTTCTTTCTTTTCTTCTTGTCTTTCTTTCTCTGCCTTCTCCATTTTCTCTCTATTAGCATCTAGAGCCTCCTTTGATATGCCAAATCTTTTGGCAATTTCTTCAACTTCCTTTCTTACTTTTCTCTTCATCTCTGACTATCTTAACTCAACATGGATTTTTATGCTTAGCTCTTCAAAGGTGCCAAACCTTTCTGCTTCAGTGTCCTTATGCTGGCTCAGCAGGTGTTGAATATGTAGCTCCAAGATTTTTTCATCGACCTCATAACCCATAGGCATTATCCATACAGTTCTTGGCTCAACTACCTCCATTAGGCATTGATCAGTCTCAACCATGAAGCAGACTATATCTTTGTATTTATCAACTATTGTTTGTGGTATTCTTTCTTTGGCGTGCATCATGCTTTGGAAATTCTTAAAGTAACCCTAGAGGGTTGTGTTTTGGGCTTGAGCATCACCAAGTCCATACATGTAATCTTTGATCTGAATTGCAACAGGTTTATCATTTTTCCAGACCCAACCATTTAATCCAGGCAGCTCATTCATATAATAGAAAAATAGACACAGTATTAGACTACCATATTTAAAGGAGTTTTTCTTATCCTTTCTGATCTTTTGCAAGTTCTCCATCAGCTAATTTAGAAGAAGCTCACACAGATCATAATATGCATCTTCCCTTAACATATGATATGCAGCATAGATTGCTCTACCAGACACAGAATTCTCCCTGCTCGAGTGGTAGATTTTGTAGCCAATTATCATTGAAGCAAACTTGACATCCGGATCCATGATGTCATCTATAGTCATTGTTCTTTTGTCAAATTTTGGTCTGGTGGCTTCAGTTACCATTTGATTCTTCATAGATTTAAGTGCGGGTACCCCACCAGATGAATGCAGTCCGGTCACTGCCCTGATGGCATCTTTAGTTATCTTGAATGGCCTCATTAGCCACATAAAATTATCATGCATCCTACCTAGAACATACCGGACCCAATCATCTTCTGCAAAACATGGAAAATGTATGCAATGTCTAAAGTGTTTGTCCCGGAGGGTCTTGAATTCAGGTTTGAGTTCAAAATTCTCATCTATTAACTATTTGTGATAAATGTCAATCAACTTTGAGTCTCCAAAATCTTCAATCTTTGCATGGATATAAACCGTAACATCTTCTACATGCAAGACTTCATGTGGAATACTAGAAAACGCACCCAAGGGATCAACTTCTAGAGATAATTTGTAAGGGTGTTTTTTGAATTTTGGTCTCAGCCTATTAGAAATATTGACAACCATTGGAGTAGCCATTTTTGCAAGAGATCTGGAGAGAGTTTTCAGAAGAGAAGTACCTTTTCACGCTTTAGGGTTTGAAGCAGAGGTCGGAGCGATTCTCTGGTTGAATTTGATCTTCAGTTGAACTTGAGTGAACTGTAGGATCTTCTTCTCAGAGCTCTTCCTTTCTTCTTCGTGAGTGCAAATGTGTAGATAATGAGTGAAAGAAACCTTTTTATCTTTGCATAAACCCTAATTCCTTTTCATGCCTTACCATAATGACTTCTTTTGATAGCTTCTCACATAGCTTATTTTTCTCATTTAGATCTTCATCAGTATCATTGACTTCACTCTGATTGGCCAATTTCTGGAGTAATTCCTTTCTCTTTTTCATAGAAATACTAAGTTTTTCTTTTAGCTCAATTATGAAATCATCAGCTTGTTTGAGTCTTTCTCTCAAATTATTGACTTCAGAGTGAGATTGTTCAAGATCATCTAGAGAAGACTGAAGTTTTTCCTTCATACCATATGCATTCATTGAGATTCCCAGATCTTCCTCAAGCTGTTAGGCTTTGTTTAGAGGAACTTATCTCTGATACCAATTGTTGGAAATAATGCAGATAACTAAGAGGGGGGGTGAATCAGTTATCTTATAACTTTTCTATTTTCCTTTTCTTTTATTATCAAAGCAAGGAATTCATAAGAGCTGAGAAAGAAATTAACACATAACACAAAGATTTTTACGTGGAAACCCTGTTAAGGGAAAAACCACGGGGTGACTAACCCAAGATTGTATTCTCTATTAAAAGAATAAAGAGTACGAATTTGGCACTTTCTAATTAGGGCTCACTGCCCAAGCACACTGCTCACAAAAGGCCCACTGCCTACAAGAGACTTATTGTCTACAAATGCTTATAGATGATACCAAGGTGTTTGAACTGATGAACAACATCTATGCATGCAGGATTTCAGTTCCGGTTAGGTACAGTATACTAATCTGGCACATTTCATTCTTCCTCTGCTCAATATTACTTTCTTGTCACATTCTGGACTTGAATTATTGCCTTCGCTCTTGTCTCTACTTTTCTTCGCACTTAACCATACATAATTTCACTTCTCACACTCTTACAAGCTTGAATCCATCGGGTATATATATCCGCAACAAGGATTTCCAACAACTTCTTAGTCGGCAACAAGAACACTTGAGGTATTTGCAAGCTATTGGTCTGTCAGCTGAATCCATGCTTGATTAGTGATGCGCATAAAAAAATTAGAGATAGAAGTCATTAATCATGTCGGCCAACAATGTATAATATCACAGATTGCTTGATCAACACCTTTTACACATCCAGATTGAAGTCTGATACTTTGTCGGTCAGTTCTTCCTTTGTCTGCTCTGCCTGACTAGAACACAACACTCAGATGCTGATATCTTTTTCTTGCTTTATCACCGGAGGCTAAATCTCTGGAATACAATAGTCATGATACCCCTCTTGACTTGTCCAAGTCTGCAACTTACTGAGTTACACCATCTGAGAGATCCAGACTTGATTGTTGGACCTTGTTACATACTTTGTTCTTGTTCACCAAATCAAAATAATCTTCAATCTGACTTCTAGTATAGGCATATTATGTACTGCAGATGTGTGGGATAGACTTTGTTGCCATCAATGACAACAATTATGAAGCCACATAGTTTCTCTTGCCAACAAGAAACATGTCAAATTATGACATATATGACTGTATATTAGCTAAAGAATAAACCCTAAAAGGTTCCATTATGGTAGGATAATCTAGGGTAAGAGAGTGGGATAAAAGATAAATCACAATATATACCCAAATCCTAAGCAAAATATATAAGCATATAAAGATCTAAACTCTAGTAAAGTATATAAAATATGGGAAATCATAGTTATATTGGATTTGAAAACCCTAGAATGAAACTAGGTTATATAGGATTGATGGGGTTCGTAAAAATATAAAGGAAAATATTTACTTAAATTGAGTCCAAGCTAATACAATAAAATACATTTGCATAGACACAATTAACCTAGACTAATTCATGATAATTGGGACTAATGAATTTGATTGATTGCAACAACTATTTTAAGAAATATAAATACAATAAATGAGAGTACATAGATCTATGACTAAAGAGTGCACTATATCTAAATCTAATATGCCTCAAGATCTGGAATAGTGAATCTCAGTTAAATATTCACCTCTAGATTAGAATATTCCTATTTTTTTGTGCATGGTTGAGTCAAGGGATCATGGTTGAATCCACAACTACAAACTTGTCCTTCCCCTATGAACTTGATCTAGCAATCTATAGAACTCTAATTTTTTTCTCATGTGATTCATCTTATCTTATTCTAATTCTTCTAATATCTGATGGTTAGGAATATTTTTAAATACCTTGGTAGAGCTATCATTATGTCATAAGGGGACAGGTTCTCCTAGGTCAACTTGCAAAAATGTGTACATAAGATTAAAAATAACACTCATGCTTAAACTTGTCTATGCTACTAAGAATGCTTGTGGAAATGTAGATTCATGTTAATGCTCTAATTGAAGTGTGAAGTATAAAAGATATGTGAATATAGCTCTCAAATTATGGATAGTGGATGTTTGAAATAAATGCATTGAATGCTTTCAAATATAAGGACATAGCAATAAATTTTGCAAATTTATGTTTAGTCAGTCCTTGGTAGGAAGGGTATAGGTTGGAGAACCAAGTTTGAATTTAAAAGGGTCAAGTATGGGAGTCCAAAGTCAACCTTGCAACCATTGACTTGACCTAGGACCAAAAATTGGGTGGATCAAGGTGGGAAATGTGTGTCTAGAAATATGTGCATAGGTAGGTGCAATTAGAGTATCGATAGGGTTAATGTATGAGAATATGTAAACATATGAATGGGATGGATAATAAATGTATAGGGATATGTGTAATGGATAGGTAGCTGGCATAGAGTAAGGGACCTGACATTAGACAAAAATATGCCATTTGTCAATATGTTGATGTATCAAGACTCTCAAAATGATCACAAAATTAAATGGGAAATGATATGGGTACACAATTTCACCATTATAGTAGTAAATGCAATATCTTTCTTAGGTAAACAAAATAGCTCTATGTTGTATTTACCTATTAATGTGGCCATGTGTGTAATTAGTAATTTTAATAGCAATTAAAAATTAATAGTTATGAAGATATATAAGTAATAAATGATAATTTGTATATTGTAAAGTAGCATAGATATCTTAAATACATCTATCTAAAAGACGCTGAGAGATATTGGCCTTCAATTACCTATTAATGCATCCATGTGTGTATGTAGTAATTTTAATAGCTATTAAAAATTAAGTCATATATATAAGTAAAATATTAGGCACCTCAAGGCCAACATCTCTTGGCATCTTTTATATGGATTATTTAAAATATCTATGCTAGTTATATACTTGTTTAGGAAAATAAACTTTCCCTATGCTTAGTCTAGGTTATTCTAATAAAATGCACACATAGGTGTAATTAACATACACTAATTAATACAAAGCTAGAATATGAAATATTGTGCTAATAATTGAAATGTAGGAAATGTGAATATAAATAATTGTACTTAGCTTTGTAACTAATGAATACACAAAGACTAATGTAGATTTGTATCTAATATCCCTTTATTTGAGGAATAATAGATGACAGACTAGTAATCACCTCAAAATCTAAATATTTGGTTGATACTAAGCAAGGATGAATTTGGGGATTGGGGATGAATCCAAGAACTCAAACTTGTGCTACACCCATGAAATTGTCTTGTGTGATTCACAAACTTATGTTCTTTAATTCATCTAATCACCCTTGACTTCCTCTATGATTCCTAATATCTATGGACTGAGAGTATTCATAAATATCTTTGTGGGGTTGTCAATATGTCAAAAGGAGACATTCTTCTAGGTCAACCTTAAAAAATGTGTACAAACAATTAAAAATAATAATCTTTAGTCATGTTAATGCTCCTGAGATGCTTGTGTAGAACTAAATTTCTTAAATAATGTAAAATTGAAGTGTGTAATGCGAATGATACGTGAATATAACTCTTAACTCTTGGATGTTCATAATGAATGCATTGAATGTGTTTAAAAACAAGGACATAGCAACACATTGTGCAAATTTGTGTATGGTTGGTCCTAGGCAGGAAGGATAAAGGTGGAAAGTCAATCGTGTTTGAACTTAAATTTAAAATTAGGACCGGATGATTTAGTGAGCACAACGATGACCTCACGACCATAAACTAGTCTTGGGACATAAAGGAGCTAAATCTTAGTGTAAATGCGTGCGTTGAAGCGTTATAAACAAGTGAATATGACAAATGTATAACAATGTATAAAAATGTGAATAGGGACGAGCAATAAATACATAAGAACATGTGTAAATAGATAGGTGAATAATATAAGACATAAAATCCTGTTTTATACAAAATTATATCACTTATTGAACATATTATGTGTCTATACACTCTCCTAAAAATAAACACAAAACTAAATGAAAAATGTCATGGGTATGCAAATTTCACTGTTAAAATCGAACTTTATGTTTGTTATGTTTTGTTTTTCACAAACCATACGGCAAGACAACCATTCTCAGAGCATTAAATAAAATACAGACTCCATCACACACGTCAAACACTAGCCGCCAATGTACAAAAAGTCAGAAATCCAAAAAGTTTGACATAATCGTCAAAGTTAAAAAGGGAACAAATACAACTTTGTCGATGCAAACGATTGAAATTTTTAATTGTACTTTCACGTGCAATGCAAGGTAAGGACACATTAAAATATTTAATAATTTTTTTTCAAAAAAATGAAAGCGAAGTTGTTTACCAAGTAAATAGGCGGCCAAAAAATGGTTGTGAAATCTGCTGTAGACACGTGTGTTGAGTTTGAAACCTGTCTTTATAACATTCGAATCTAGTGAAGTTTTATTAAACTATGTGGTGGCACATTAGGTATAGATGAGTTTTATATGCTTTATCTAGAAGCCTTTGGAAAAGGATCTTTAGGTCCAAATATGAACAAGTGTTTAATTAAACTTCTCTCCAAACTAGTGATATTTAGGGTCCTTCTGCTCCCGTCTCCCATGATGTTTTGGGGATGCGGGGACTAGGACAAAATGGCCCCTGTCGTCCCTATTTGAATGAATGAATGAAGAATTTTAATAACGTTCACGAGGCCGCAGCAGCCTATGGGACCCAGCAGTCACACACAGCCCCGTCAAACGGAACAACAGCCACAAATCGTCCTCTAGGTTGCCTGAATTTCCTTTCTGAGATCTTCCCTTTTGCTGTGGAGTTTGATCACGAGGTTTGCCGTACTATCCAGCGTTGTTGCTTCAAACAGGGTGTCAAGGTTGGCGCTTTTCAAAGTTTCACCATAGCTGTATCGGATGTCGTTGTATGCCTCGCACTCTAAGAGGAAATGTCGTTCCGTCTCCACCACACCTTTGTTGCAGAAGAGGCATATTCTCTCCTCCCAAGCCTCTTTAGGGGTTAGCCACCTACCCGTTTCACACCTAAGATGATGTGAGCTCATCCTAAGTTGGGCAATCAGCATTTTCGCTTTCCACTTAATGTCTGCTCTTATATAGGCTTTTTCTTCAAAGTCACCCATGGGGTTGAATTCTTTGAGGTAGTATTCCTTTTTACGGCCCATTTGTTTTGTCCACATGATGTACTTGAATTTTCTTCTCACATATTTTTTTATTTCCTCATTAGTATTTGGGCACTCCTGCATGCTAATATCCCACCTCTTTACCCATTTGTCATTTTGCTTCTTCCAAGTGTTTTTTCTTCTAGTTAGTTCTTCCTCCATAATTAGTCTAGGCCACCTGTGGTTCTTCATGTTTTGAATCTTCTTGAGGTAGCTTAGTACCCGTATCATTGCCGATGCCTCTAGAGGGAAGGACCTTGTTTTAGCAAGTAAGATCTCATACAGCACCGAATTCTTGACTTTGAGACTGCTAATGATGAAGTGCTTCTGGATTCTCTCTATCTGCTTCCATTTCTGATCTGACATGTTGCCGCCCCAAATTTCACACCCGTAGAGAATCACCGGGGTAACCAACAAGCCAAAGAGTGTTCTCTTGGTCTTCCAATCCCATAACTCCGCAATCCTGCACCTATTTTGGAGGGTGTACAACGCTTTCCATCCTCCTTGAATTCTTTTTGTTGTACAAGTTTCCTAGCTGAGCTTGTGGTGAAAATCAAGCCCGAGGTACCTGTACTCCTCGACTATCTCCAACGGGCTGCCTTCAAAGGTAAAGGTATATTGCTTCTTTTTTCTTTTCAGAGAGAAGATCATTACTTTGGTTTTGCTTGTGTTCACTTGCATTCCGACCTCTTGGCAAAAAGTTTCAAGAGCTCTCAAATGTTCCCTCAAGCTGCTGGCTATTTTGGTGATTAAAATGAGGTCATCCGCATAAAGAAGCAATTTTATAACATACTTAGCTAGTTGAATCCCCTCCCCGCTATCTTTATTTAACCATTCTTCTAATTTATCAATGCACAGTCCAAATAAAGTTGGTGAAAGCAGACAGCCCTGTTTGACACCTATATCTCTGCCAAAACACTCTGACATTCCATCACTAGTTCTGATTTTAGCCTTTACTTGCTCATACAATCTATGGACGGCAGCTCTAAGCTCATCCGAAACCCCCAGCTCCTTCATCCTATTCCAAAGCTTGTCACGAGGGACTGTGTCAAAGGCTTTTTTGAAGTCGACAAAGTAGCAAAAGGCCTCATCCCCCTGAGTATTCCATATTTTTTCAATCAAGAATCTAAGTGTAGCTCCATGATCAATAGTAGAATGCTTCGGTCTAAATCTAGCTTGGCCCTTAGCTCTTTTTCCTTCTTTTTCTGCCCACCTACTGATTCTGCGCTCTATCATGCTTCCAAAGAGTTTACCAAGAAGGGGATTGACCATGATAGTGCAATAATTTGACGAGTTATTAGTATCCCCGCTTTTGAAGATAGGGATAACCACACTAGTTGTCCACTCTTTCAGGAAGCCCTCTTGGATGACCCTATTGAAGATGTGTTTGATATGAGGTGCCAGTTTTTCAGCACCCCACTTTAAGTGCTCAGCTTGCAGCCCATCAATATCCTGGGCTTTCCCACTTGCCAATTGTTTTATGCCTTGAATGACATCTTCAGTGTTGAAAGTTTTGTGTTCGCATAGATTATTGGAGGTCTATGTTTATCTTGGTCCCTTTCATATAGTAACTTTGCATACTCAAGCCATTGGTTTCTGATGATATTATTTTATGTTTGTTTCTTCTTTTGATATAGCTCTTTCCAAAAGCTTTTAGGACTGTTTTTTCCAAGGGCAATCAACTCTATTCTTCTGCTGTTTACATACTTCTCTTTCTTATTCCGTAGCATCTTTTCGTACTCCTTCTTATGCTCTTTGTCTATACCTCTCTTTCACAGATTTCTTTTTGCTATCTTACATTCCTTGTCGAACCATGTGTTTGCTGGGAAAGTATTTCTTGTTCCTCTCTTGGGTCTAGTTCTCTTACAACCATTTAAGGCCTTGTGCATTAGGGGAATCAACATGTTCTCTCTGAAGAACTGATTCTTTATGTTAGCTATTTTTTCTTCATGATCTCTGAAAAGTTGTTTGATTGCAGCTCTAAAGATTTCCTAATTCTCCTGATTTAGGAGGATTTTACCTTGGGGAGTAGCCTTCTTTTGGCCAAAGTGGACTTGTTCTTCCTGTTGTTTCCTTATGAGAATGTGGATCTTAATATGAATTGGATTATGGTCTGATTTCAGCTCTAAGACATTGTCCCGAATCACAACTTCCCTCAGCTTCGAGGTATAACTCTGCGAGCAAATGACATAATCCACTACACTTTGGCCATTGTACGTTTTAGGGACGCCCCTTGTACAAGGGAAATGTCCCATTCATTGGGTATGCAATAACGTCTTGGGGACGCCCTAAAGTTTCTGAAAAACATGTCGTTGATCAACCTAAAATAAGCAAAGTCGTCAGTCAACGAAAAACCCTAAATGCGAATATAAAAATAGGTTGGATTTCAGTCTTCTAAACACACATTAGGTCACACGATTTCAGAAGAGTTACCGTAATTAAGGGATGTGACAGGAGGAAGCGTAATTTTGTTCTATTGAGGGGCATTTTAAATTCAATATTTTCTAAAAAGATATTGTTTACTTTGCTTTTGGGATTGAATTTGCACCTTAACATTTGGAAATTTGTGCAACTTTGGTGAATGCCATTGCTACACAATTTTAAATTTATAAGATTTATAGTTATAATGTTAATACTTATATTTTTTCTTGGCTGAGAGGCCATTCTATATGTGCACACATTTTGCGACTGCTAAAAAAATTTGGTAGTCCTAATAAAAAAATAATTTCTTTGGTAGTCCTTCCTCTTTTTAGTCATCCAAAAAAATCATCAAAATACCAAATACAACTAATAAATACTAGTAAAAGCACCAAAGGTGCTATCAAATCGCTGATAGGCACAAATATTTATAGGCCTATCGCTAAATAGTTTATATTTATATTTTTACTGAAAAAGTCATTACATGTAGTTGGTGGACAAGGCTATATATACTATGAAAAAAACAATTATTTTTTTTGCAAATAAAAAATAATGGAATGGTATTAAACGAATAAGCACATGAACTAAATTGTGAATGAACCATTAGAGAACTAAATCATAAAGAAACCATCAAAGAACTATGGCCTCCCATTCAACCACGATACAATCTATTAACTTTATCATAATTAGTGTTGTACTATTAGTAAGTTGTATTTTAGACATGTTTATTTAGTGTGATTCACTATGAAATTTATTTATTGTTTGTGAGGAGTGCAACTTTGGCACTCACTTTAATTTGATATACTTATTTTTTTTGTGAAGTATGGATTTGAACTTTGGCATTGACTTATATTTATTTCACTTTGTATGTTTAAAATTGAATTCACTTTAGAAAGCAATCACATGCCAAAGTTCAAACATGCTTCATGCACAAAAACATCTAGAGTACACCCTTAGAAAACTTCAATAGTACAATACGCCTCACGGGGAAGTTTAGTACAATAGATCATAACACATGAATCACACAATACACTAATGAAACACTTGATACACCATATATCATATAAATCAAAAAGCATACAAGAAAAATGCACTAATGGGCATTACACTTCACCTACTTCCAACAATTCAAAGTTAATAGTGTCCCAAAATATTTGGTGAAAAAGGATAGTGAAACCATTTGATCCTGGAGATTTATTGTGTTGGATAGAAAAGGATTGTGGCTTTCAACTCAACTTCAATAATTGGAGTAAGCAACTTCTTATTCTCAATAGTTATGATTACATTAGGTATGTTGTGAGGTGGGCTTGAGCATTATTTTCAAAAAGTGATACTATGCGGAGTTCTTGGATGAAATCAACAAAATATTGTATAATTACATTTTGATCTTGTAGTATTTGACCATCTTCTTTTAGATATAGTGTATGGTCAGAGGCATAATATTTCCATAGTCAATGTTTATGATTTAGCATGAATGCTTTTTACGTCAACACATCTGCATCACAACTCTTAACACTATTGCATCAAGAAACATTCATCATTTCTGTAGCATATGGTATTAATTTGTTGGCTATTGAGAGCAAAGTGAAAATTTTAGTTTAAATAACCCAATTTGATCCAATTCGTTGTGGGTCTATGGCACAAATTCCTTTAGGCCTCTGTAACTGTAGAATCATGTTAAACATAAGGATTATCAAGTAGATACAAACCTTCAATATTCATTCTATTTGCAATGATATGTAACAAGTCTAAGTGAAAAAAGTCTTCAATAGTGTGTGCCTTTGTAGTGGGGACTCAACTCTCCAAAGCAACTTTCCAAATGCAAAAACTCCTAAACAAAACACAACCCCCACTTTTTTAAAACATTGAGCACTAAACTACCTAGTTGCTTCTTTTTGCAGATGTCTCAACATAGTAAGACTACCATTGTGTGCAATTGAAGTGCTACAATATCTCCATTTGTCATGACATCATGAATCACTGTGACCACATTGATTTCGTCAGGAATTTTTCTTTTACAGCCCATGTGCTTAGCACTAGAATAGACATGATATCTGCTTCATTCATGCCTACATACAAATTTTCCTTAAAACAATTTATCAATGTGAGAAGTGTCACTAAGATACATCATAGGCAAATATGCAAAGTGTAATATGTTGTACATTTGGAGCGATGGTTGTGAACTACCCAGGCTAGTAATAGTAGGTGCATTTGTGCTTAGTTGTTGCTTGTCCCCATGGTGCTATGGGCACAATGTTATTAGTTGTTGTAGGCATTTGAATAGGTGATGTTGTAGTTGAATCCTTTGTCTACTTTTCATGTACTGTGGCTTGTGCCTTGGGTTCCTAAGCTGGTGCATGTGTATGCAGAGTCTGTGTTTGTTCAAACCCACTAGAGGGTTCCTTGATCCAAATACCAGTAGAACGATGCTTCAAAAGTGGAGGGATTGGCATGTGCATAATGTGCTTCCCCTTATCTTTTCTTGGTGGTGGCTCTGCCCTGCCTTCTTCATCTTGTGGTGCCTCAACTCCTAGGACATTATCACCATTAGTAAATGTATTTGTGCACAAAGGTGTAACCATGAGGAGCACAATCTTGTATGGGACGTGCACCTTTGAGAATCCATCCACATTCTACGTCTACAATTTCCTTTATAAGCACATAGGAATTCAAGGGATCATCATCCTTCTTTTTGTAGTGGTCTAGGTATTTTATTTTGAAACTTATGAAGTGAATTAACTAAATGAAGTCTCTTTATAATGTGCCACCGAGTTGTCATGGCAAAGAAGTGCCAAGTAGGAAGCTCAACATGCATAATGCATGCAACTTGTAAAGGAAAAAGGTCTACCAAATCAAAATAATTTAATAGAATGAATCCTAATTTCACATGTTCATGCTTTTCCCTTACAAGTGTATTGTGTTTCATATATATTCAAAATGTTGACAGAACCAATAACCATCTTACCTTAAGGCAACCTTTGTTTGATCTCAATGCTCCGAGGAACAAATTATAACATGGATGACAAGATTGTAAGTTTAAGTCCATGAACTAATTCACAGTAAATGATAGGTGAAGAGGGCACAGAGTTGCTTACTCAAATGCTATCAATTCAAAGCAACTTTATACAACAATAGGCAACAAAGGAACATTTAAAAAAGGCAAATGCAAATGCTAAATATTCACTCACTGTAAAAGGTAGAATGCCTATGGATTAATTGAAGCATGCCTTCAATCCAGAAGTAATATAGATTACCTTGATAAACAATAATAAAAAACACCAATTAAAATATCACCTCTATTCTACTCTAGGATGATAAAACACTACAATTGCTTTAGACATCTATTTGTAATTTATCTATATTAGGACTAACATCTATTTATCTGTATCAGGACTAACGTCTATTATTTTACATATCTATTTGAAATTTATAATCTGAGGATTTGGCAATTTAAGTATTTTCAAATACTTAGATAAAATACATAGAAAAAACTTAAAACTTTAGATACAAGGTTGAAAAAAACATGTTATCAGTCAAAGTGTAGGTATATTGCAAGATGATCCGATAACTACTAACATGATTGCCAAACTTTGTTTTAAGAGAGGTGTTAGCATATATCCCTTGAGTCATCATGAGCTCCTAACCTCAAGATCCCACTTTGAAGATGGAGAAGCACTTGTACACTGCACCAACTCAAACATTGATGCCCTCCATCATAAAAAATACCCTGTGGTGAAAAGGGGCAATCCTACTATTTTTCCATGATAAATTTAATGTAGACACCATTTCTACTAGCGTAGATCTTCTCCTACAAAACCAATTATAAATTTGGGAATAGGAAGCCAAAATAGTCAAACGTATATAACATTCCTGCATGAAATTTTCTATGAAAAAATCTCTTATAATCTCAACACACCATTGAGCCCTCAAAATAAAAAATCAACTTATAGTGTCCAAGTCAAAAACAACTCTGGGTTCTAGTAGAAATAGATTGAGGCAAGTTAGCATTCGGTAAACCGTATGCAGATCAATCAATTACCACCTATCATCAAACTAACAACCCCATAACCAAATAGAAATATTGGTTAGATCTTCTTGGAAAAGGGTTTTGGGGTTAATTACAAGTTGAAATCTATATTATTTTTCTGCCTGGCTCTTTGTGGAGGACCTATTCCAAGAGATTGTTCAGTGAATGATTTGGGTCAGTTGAAAAATTCTGGTTCTCAGTGATTTGTTTTCTGTGGAGGGCAAGTCACGGAGGTACTTTTCATGAAAATATCAACTAACTCACATTTCAGAGGTTCTAAATTTTTAGATTGAAAATTTAGCATTTTTATGCAATCTAAACTAGGGGAACTTCCACTAAAAATTGGAATGCAGATCTAGGTGTTTGGTTTTGTTCCTTGAAGGATGACTTTTTCTTATAATCCTAATGCTCAGGTGATGCAAATGAGATTAATTGAAGAAAGAAATTAAAAGGACAAAAAGAAAAGTAGATAGACGTTATGACCGAGTCCATAGATTGGAACAATAAATAGGAAATGATTAGACAAGAACCTTATCACTGAATCCAAACATGATAGAGGAACCCACCACCAGAACTTTGGCACCTTTGATTTTCAATTGTGTTGCAAACCACCAATGCCTGACCCAATCACAATGGCATCACATTCCACATTATTATTTGAACCTTTAGAAACACCCTCACCCTCTCTCATGGGCGCTTCTACCATGATTGCCCTCACACTGCTATACGGATGACTTCTCCACCCCCAATGTCTGACATAAGATTTGAAGGCAATATTGGTATCTGACTTTGCATCTTGACTTGTAGTTTTGCTTAACAAGTTTTCAAAGTTGTAATCATTAAACATTTCAATAGCATTGTATTGGCAGAAGATGCGTAAAGCTGTAATCATTAGACATTTCAATAGCACTGTATTGGTAGAAGATTACTCTGTGTAAGGGGTAGTTGTTAGTTTGAGACGCTACTCAATTAGTCAACAAATGGGACTTATTCACTACTGCCATAAGAAAAAACTTGCTTTAATCTTTTTGTATGTTGTTTACAACTGTTATCTCTATAACCTTCTTTGCTTCTTGCAATTAAAAAAATAGCTACTGCCAAAGTCAATAAGTTTTATTTTTGTGTGAGAAAATTATTTTAGAAGAGTAAAGTATCCATTTGTTAAGCACAGTTCCTAAATGTGATGGTCGTATAGCCATTATTAGGCAATTTTGTCGTAACATACAATTAAAATTTCAAGAAGACTAAAATATGAAAGGGGATAATCATCAAGATTTCTATAAGAACCACTCAAATTGAGGGCCTACATGACCCTTAGTGGTGACATGATCTTGGGTTTATTGAGGCCCCAATTTTTTAACGCAGTAATGGACAACAACAAAAAATGAAGAAAACAAAGAACTTTACTTTCTATTAAGTTTCAGAGAAAATCAACACAAATTACAAATCAAAATGATTTAGTCTATATTCAATGATCTCTGGTTTAACACATTACAAATAAAAAATTGGCTTAGTCTACAATCAGAATAGTTGGCTTCACACGAACAACCTTAAAGAAAAAGACTTCCTTACACAGAAAGAAGATACCAGTGTCGCCACTTTTCACAACACATAATATGTACTATATTAGCAATACACCCCTCTATGCTATATCATAAATACACTCCTCCTCATGCAATGCCCATCTTCCCTTTCCAGGGATGCAACCCATTTCCTTCCAATATCCCTCTGCTCAGGAATGTTGCCGCTTCAAACATATAACAATCCCATTAAAGGAATACAACGAATCTCTTCTAGGAATGCAGTGCTCCCACTCTTTGCCAGTCTCATAATAGGATAGAGTAAAAGCCAAAATCTGCCACCACCAGATGAGGTCTGCAGCAACTCACCAAAAATAGAGTAGAATTAAAAGACAGAAAACTGACGCCATGGATGCCACTACATCATAATTAAATGGCATGTTTTATGGATGAATATTATATGGATGACCAATTGCAAATTAATTTACGTGGTTGTGAATTAATTCACCTATCATGCCCTTTACTTTTATATATCTACAATTATTTTTAATAAAGATTCACCAATTTTTTAAAAATTTTGGATAACTAAAAAATGGAAGGACTACCAAAGAAATTATTTTTTTATTAGGACTATCAAATGTTTTTGGCAGTTACAACATGTGTGCACATATAGAATGGCCTATCGGCCAAATTAATTAACAAGGAATCTTCATGATTACAATTAGCACTAAAATATATTGACATTTTTCCATAGTGGAATTAAATCCAATACATGAAAATCAAAGCATACAAGTAATAGAAAACAACTAATAAATATTAATTTTAAAAAAAAGAATACAACTAATAAATATTAATTAAGAACGTGGCGGCTGTTTTTCATTGAAAAGATCCTCCTTAAAATAGGAATACGACTAATAAATATTAATTAATAAGGAATCTTCATGAATACAATTAGCACTAAAATATATTGACATTTTTGCATAGTGGAATTAAATCAACACATGAAAACCAAAGCATATAAATATTAATTAATAAGGAATCTTCATGATTACATTTAGCACTAAAATACATTGACATTTTTCCATAGTGGAATTAAATCCAATACATGAAAACCAAAGCATGTAAGTAATAGAAAACTGCTAATAAATATTAATTGTAAAAAAGGAATACAACTAATAAATATTAATTAAGAAAATGGTGACTATTTTTCATTGAAAAGATCCTCCTTAAAATAGCATCACATAAATATTGACGGCTCCCTTATTCTGGCGATGGCAGGTATGCTTACAATTTCCTTGATATAGCTTTGTTGATTTTACTCTCCTGCTCCAGGTGGCTTCCACTATTCCAACCTTAATTAGAGTTTTGTCTTTCTTATAAGAGTTTTTGTGTTTTCTTGCCAACCTTAGAGTTTTGTCTTTCTTTATAAGCGTTTTTGTGTTTTCTTGTGTCTGATTTTCATGAACCTGCGCTACAACTTGGTGCTAATGTTAGACTAAGCTTTTTGGGGAGAAATCATCTGTTTTGGGTATGGTCTCTCCACTATGTCTTGAATTTATTTATTTTTGTTGCTTTTGTCATGTGTTCATTGTTATTCCTAGCACTTGTCAAATCTAAGGTCAATCTCTGTTGATTCAAATCTGCGATTTGACGCTTCAGATTCTAAGTGGAGTTGGGTTGGGTTGACTATAAAATAAGAGAGTGTAAGGAAGTCTGCATAATTCCCATTCACAGACTTCAGCTTTCCCCTAGCTAAACTCTTGACATAAATTGTGAGGTATTTTTTACTAGACTCATTTTTATGTATTTGGCATTTTCATGCTATTTATTTCTGTTAATGGTAAAAAAAAATGATTTTTTCGTCATCTAATTTTTTTAAAAAAATTGGTAGTCCTAAAAAATCTATTCATCATCCAAAAATCATTTTTTTATTAAAAGAGTGTAAACTACTTAAAAATTATGCTATTTCTATAAATTTATAAAATTACTCATAAGCATTATTTAAGTGAGAAGTTGTAAATAGGTGTTCACACACACACACACACATTTGAATAAATTTTATATGGTGTATATATATATTATTAATTATTAAAAAAAAATCATAATTGAAAAATATTTATTCAATAATTAAGTTTAATATTATAAGAAATGAAATTACATTTAAAAGTTATAAAAAAAGAAAGAGAGAGGTCGTGGTGGAGCGACTCCCTCATGAGGGAGGCCGCTGGCCTATGGCTGCAGTTCTCCTCATAGGGAAGATCGCCCCCGCCTCCTTGTAATAGGGGTAAAACCTTATTAAATTTTAATTTCTTCTCTTTATTTTATTTATTAATTATTATTGTTTTAAGGGTATTAAAAAATATATATAATAATGATAATAAATTAATAAATAATGATAATATATATATATGTATGTGTATATACATATGCTCTTATTTAAGAGCATGCATAAATGTACTTCTATGCTTTTGTAGCCATTCTTCATAGCTTGAACTTGCACCAACACAAAAGAGTAAATGCACCAAAATCCTACAAAGAAAACAAGGAAAAAAAATACAAGGATACTCATGCTTGAAAATGAATTGAATAAATGTAGGGGGTATGAATGGTAATATATATATATATATATATATATATATATATATATATATATATATATATATATATATATATATATATATATATATATATATATATATATATATATATATATATATATATATAAGAGCATGCATAAATGCACTTCTATGCTTTTGTAGCCATTCTTCATAGCCTGAACTTGCACCAACACAAAAGAGTAAATGCACCAAAACCCTAAAAAGAAAACAAGAAAAAAAAATACAAGGATACTCATGCTTGAAAATGAATTGAATAAATGTAGGGGGTATGAATGGTAATTTAGATAGGTATTTTCAATTTGGAACCTTCTAATTTGAGCTTAAAGATAATTTGTATTAATTATTATATGCTATGTTTCATTCTTTCCTCTATATAATCTTTGAAATATTTTTATGGAAATAGAAATTTCCAATTAAATGTTATTAAGTTATTATTTATTAATTAAGGTGTGGGGAAATTATTAGACATGAATCTTTCTTTACACAAATGACTATTGTTGAGTGAGGTCATGAATAATAGGAATGAATATTGTTGAGTGAGGTATTAATATTTTATTTTAACCATGAATTGTTTAATCAATTACTTGTGAAAGAATATGGAATTGAGTTGTGGAATTTGAAGAAATAGTTAGGTTAAGTGTTTTTAGAAGTTTTCATAGAGGAATACAAGAGACACATTGCGTCAGGTTCCTGCCGTGATGCTATGAATGTTGTTGTAATTTATTATTTAAAATATTATTAAATGTTGTAGACATAAGGATTGAAACTTGGAAATTGGGATGAACACCTACAAGCAATTCATCATCATTCTAGATTGTATTTGTTGAATATGTCAATGTATAATTAGATGATATATGCTAATGTAGAGAAGGAGAGCATATTACTTTGATTAGAAGTTGTAGGGATTTGAATTTATGTAGAAGAAATTCATTATGGCATTGATGCTTGTTATGGATCTAGCTATCATATCATAAGGATAAATAATTAATTTCTACTCTATCAAATGCCCCAAGCCATTGACTTTCCTTGGACTTAGGATCTCTAATTTGGACAACATAATAACCCTAAGTATACATCCTAACACCTCTATATCTTGTTGTCTATCTATATGTTTGACCTTCATGGGAAGCAAGGTTAGGTGTTGACTTCTTTGATTCTTGTCAACAATGTCTTAATATCCTATTTGCTTTAGTAATTTTTACATTTTTTCTAGTAAAATAACATAAAAGCTTTAAGGATTTAAGTGTAGACCTTCTATAATTTTAATCCTTAGGGAAAATAAAGCAACTTACAAATGTTAAAATGATTCCTACATCTATGATTGATACGTATCATGACTGAAAACAAGCTTAGACATGTTGCATAGCTAAACAACATACTTTGTCAAATCCATCAATATATGCACTTAAATGTTTCAATATAATTGTTATACCCAGAATGATTGAGATTTGGTGTTATGTGCAACTGCCTAGGGAATCAAACGAAGAGATAACTCTAAAATAGCATAAGGTTTATACAATATGGCTCCGTGCATAGTCTACACCTAAGTCTTCCTCTGCATATCATCTATTGAAATGACCTTCTGAACCTTGTGAAAGTGGATTCGATTAAACTAAGTTATTGAAGTGCAAGTTTTTCTATTGTTGTAATTTACACAACAAAGAAATGAACAGAAAGAAGAATGGTGGCAATAACACCTTGCTATTGGGGAAGAATTACAAACAAATTACAAAGTTAAAAATGTTATCCATCACAAAAATGGTTTCAAGCACCTTCATATAAATTGACTTTTAATGGTGGATATAATTTTGCATCTAGCAATGATTTCTAGGGTGAAATACCAAATTTTATTGGGAAGTTTACCAATCTTGATATTTAATTTTGAAGTTGATGCATAGATACCTAAATGAAATAACGTAGTATGTTTTAGGATCAACCATCTTGTTGTGAAGTGTTATCGATGGAGTTTACCAATCTTTTTATTATATTATGTACATTTGAAAGAATAAATAATTTTATTATTAAAAAAAATAAAAAATAGAAGAATTTAAATTTAGGTTATTTTATTCTTCAAAAACATTTAAAATTAGGAAGAATTTAATAGCTAAACAAATTTTAAAATTGTGAGAATATTTAATAAATATTAAAAAAATAATAAAATAATAACTAAATATAACATGACAAACAAATAGTAAACACAAAATTACATATATCATGACTTTTGTGCATTGTCCTAATAGCCCTATAATGCAACTCTTGTTATATATTTAGTTATTTTTCTTTGGAAAAGTTTACAATCACATTGGAGCATTCTTATGTACCATGCTCCAAAGTGGGCTTCTTGCTTTTGATATATTATTATTAGTTCCTAATATAATGGAAACATTTTCTTTAACATGTAATTAATTGCGGGGCTTTTTGCAATTGTTTTTGTTATTTTTTAAAAATTGGTTCCATTGCAAATTTACAATGTTTAATCAGTTGAACATGCACATTAATGCAAAAATTAATTAAAATTAATTTAGATACATTCTTATTGGCTCCACAAAACCACAAAGGCTATTTCAAGACAAGGCTTTTCATCGTAGAAAGAAAAAACATTGAAAATTGGCCCATCAAGAACTTTTAAAACTAAGTTTATAAGTTCAAATCCAACAAATGCAAGAACAAGTAATTAGACCAGTTTATCAAATCGTTCAATTTTAACATGATAAAATGTTCAACATGAATATATTTTTTGTCACATAGAATTGCACCCGGCTTGGAGAGAGTCCAAGCATTCTAATGACACAATGGGAATGATCTTGAAGTGTGGGACCTTGTGAACTGAGATCAGACCTCCAGAGAAGGCTGGTTCCTCATTCTAAGACTAATACTTAGAGGAATATATCTAAACCTAGTGCTAATGCTGCAAGGGAAAAGGGGTAGAAGGAAACATAAATAGAAATTAGGTGATACACCAGGTTGAATAAAAGAACCCTCACAGAACTGAGAAAATGCACATAATGACTAGATACAACCAATAAACATACACAGATCAAGCTAATTTTAACAGAGGCAAGGAGTAAGAGATGATTAGAAGGAATTAAACATTCACAAACACATCATTCTTAGATCACATAGAGTCAAAATAGCATGAAGAGGTAAAATAACCAGCATGTATTTAATCAGAAGGCAAGGTCACAGTAGAGGAATGCTCTGTTTGGAATCAGAAGCATAGATTACTAAATATTCCAACCCCTTAGGCACATCTCATGTTTATGCATATATAGCATTTTGCATTTGACCTAATTCAGTTACAATCAATTCTCCCCATGGGCTATGTCAGAAAAAATCATCGCCAAAAGGGACATCCACCTGCAAGAAGTTATGGAATAAAATATCTAGAACAGGGTAGGTGGAAGATATTTTGGGCCTTGAATGTGAGCAGCTCAATCATCTATCTTCAACAATGAATACATATAATATCTGAAGCATGACAGTTGAGAGATTAGATTTGTATTGATGGCGGATGGGACATATCGCCCCTTGACAAAGCTTTTACAACACTTTAAATCTCTGACCCTTTGAATTTTTGCATCCTCACTCGCTAAGATCATCTACACAATTGAGATCTATATCCGTATAATTGGCCTTTGAATTTTCCCTGTTTGACCGAACTTGCATTTTTGGCTTCTGAGTCGGTGACCGTCAATTTTATCCTTGTTGCCAAGAGAAGCGTTGTTTGTATGCATACAGACATACAAAAATGGATACACTGTAAAAAAATTGTGATGACATCAGCATCATATAGAACTTGGGCAAAGAACAGGCCTGGATGACGTCATCATGCTATCAGGTCCTTCAAATCCTTCAATTTTGCACTTATGCGATTTCTTCACTTTTTGCATTTTGCATATCAAATTGCTTTGCATGTCTTTGAATCTCCCTTTGTATATGCTTTTGTATGTACAATTGTATATACAATACAATGGCCAACATACAAAAGTGGGCCTTTACTTTTGTATCACCTTTTGCACCTGCCCTTGCCACGTGTCATCACTCCATTGGTCTCTGAGCTGAACCTAGGACCCACCACTGCACATTTGCATCTTTATCGGCCATCAGAGAGACCTCAATTGAGCCGCCGATAAGGCTTGTCTCGTCGAAAATCTTTTGTATGTGACTTTGTATATGCGATTGTAAATGAGATACAATTGCATGTATATACAATTGCGGAACTCAAAGGATTATCAACCATATTGGATCATTGAAATAGGTTCAACCTTGTATCTTTGCTTTTGCATATGACTTTGTATATGCGATACAATCGCATGTACATACAAAGGCGGACCCCAACATTTTTATAAAGCAAATTGAAATTAACATCGGGTCTGACTTTGTATCTTACCTTCTTGTATGTTGCACCTTTTGGACCTTGTACATGCGATATACAACTACTGACTCCAACGGATTATCTGTCACATTCAGCTCCCCAGTCACGTTCAGATTGTATGTATTCCCTTTTGTGTTACCTTTTATATATCACATATATAATGCGAATATACAAACAAAACTGAATACAATTGCTTGTACATACAAACATTGCATCTGACCTTTGCTTGTACAACAAAGATGCATACAACCACATCTGCCTTTCTAAACCAAATTACTTATTCTTTCAGGTCTGGGATTGTATCTTAGGATTGTCTATGCCATTGTATATAGGATTGTATGTACAAAGATACAATCGCATATACATACAAAAAATGGACACACCTTTTGTATCTCCCCCTTGTATATTGCTTTGTATATGCATTTGTATATGCAATTGCATATACAAAGATAACCCGATGCACATTCACTTTTGTATCTCGCCTTTTGTATCTGACTTTGCATCTTCCTTTGCATATACAATTGTATATGCGATACAACAGATATACATACAACGATACATACAAAGGTACATACAAAAATGATTAAGTATAAAACTAAGAATTATCTGCAATGGAAGGCACTTGAAGACAAGATTTCTGGGTTTTTCTAGGTTTTTGGCAAGGATTCTCTAGGTGAGATTTTGGGATTTTTTTGTAAGGTAGAGCATGGGTTTTTGAAGAATTTAATCTATTTTTCTCCTTCTATTCAGGCTTTCTCTGATCGGATTTCTCTGATAGAAGGAGGGAAAGATAATATTTTGTGGTCAAGCAAAATATGACAACAATATTATCAAGAGATCTAATAATTGCTCCAACTTGGAGTTAACGGGTTATGGTATGCTAAGCCAAAATGAAAATGGTTTGGCAAATAGAAGAATAAATTCTATGATAATATCAGTATAGAATAATGTCTCATGGTATAATACTTTAGAAATTTTCAAGCAAATGAAAATGGCAGGTATAAAGCTAGACTCCACAAAGCTTTGCCAGCCTCATACTACAAAGTATTTTATAGATCTCCTTAATGTTAAGCCTCAAATTAATGGCTTGAAGGTCTTCCTACGGTTTGTGAGCTCATCTACCTGACTGTTTATTATCAGCGAGACTGTATTCTCTATCCCCTCGATGGACCAAAACCTCTTTTTAACTTGGCATTAAGTCTCTCATCGGTGGGAGTTGCATCACTGTGAGAGTGTGGTATTGCCAGGACCTTGGAGACTATCTCCTCGACATTCCAATCAGTACTCTGCGGGTTAGCGTTAAGTTCTTCATATCGGCCTAACTCAGCATTTCTGTGGGACTTTGTTTTGAGTCTCTTCGACAGCCCGATACCATTGCGAGCGTTGGCGGTGATGTGGGAGTGGGGACCACATGTAGAGTTATGACTTTCATCAGAGTGACTTGGTGCCTTCAGCAAGACTCTATCCCGAGTCTCTTCGATATAAAAATTTTAGGTGCTAAGTATAGAAAGCATACAACTATCACATACAGTTGTCTTTTACCTACTGATTCTTGAAGTTAGTCATCAACCTAACGGTTTCCTAACCACCTTCTCAAACTACTCATCCTAACCCCTAGTTGTTAGCTATAACATTTGATACTATCTATAGCATTAAGCTTAACTATTAACATCAACCGCATACATTAACATTATATTTAACCTTATACAGTTTTTGCATGATCTTAGTGGTGGTGGTAGTTGTATATATGATGACACATCATTAAAAAATATTCATTTCTCTCTCTGGTTTTTGCGAAACCCAATTCTATATATGCAAGTGTGTAAACACTATAAAGCATTGATTCTATTTAAGTGATAACTATTCAGTGGTGGAGAAGAATCCATTGACGTGTCAAGTAAGGCTGTTCTAAATTGTGGAAGAGAATGAAAGAGCATAAATATTTAACAAAAAAATCAACTCCAGACATTATGGCCACGGAACAGGAAGAAACCAAGTTTTCTACCCACAAGTCTGCACACAAAATTGACAATGGTATACAATAAGATAAAGTGCTTCTATATGCAACTACGTGTTGCATTTTTGGATCGACGTTTCGGATCACACTCCGTAATCCATCATCAAGATGAAAAGAAGAGAATTAGTCATCCTGATGATGGATCACGGAGTGTGATCCGAAATGTTGATCCAAAAAAGCAACACGCAGTCACATCTAGAAGTACTTTATCTTATACCATGGACTGTGGAAATATCATGTCTATAATGGTATACAATTTTTGCCATTTCATTTCTACTCACATTTCACTAAGTTGCCTTGCCTTTTATAGACTGTTAAATGCGTGGATAACTGTTATCATATATATGGTTTATATCATGTGTTTTGTAGACAGAAATTTTAATTTTTTTTATTGTTGTGATGGTTTTCAGATTCATGGCAAAATGTGGAATTGATGTTAGTTACAAGTTTCAATTGTGTGTACATTTTGGGATATTCAAACCTCATTCTAGTGCCTCTAGGATTGGTCTAGGGAATTATTGGCATGGTTGTTTTAGGTGCTTTGCCACTCTATGCCAATTTGTTGCTTGGAAATCTGTATATTATAGATGGCCAATACTCTTGAGAATTGTGAAGGGTGTTCTATTGAAAAATAATGTCTCATGGTATAAGAGTCTCTAGAAGTGTGAAGGGTGTTCTACTGAAATCAGAGAGATATGAACAATCTTTAAAAAAATAAAAAAAAGGGCAAAAAAATGAAGCAAAAACTGCATGAACGCCACATAATTTCTAGCTCACATCCAAGATATGAGCCTTAAACTCCAGTCTGTCCTTAAAGTTGGCAGGTTGAATGTATTGTTTCTTTCTAATGCCATACCGAAATGCAAGATTTGACTAGAAAAGAAAGTTACATCATTATGCATGCTAGAAAAATTACTCCTAAGAGCACAAATGTGAATCTATACCTATACCAGAGGAACTAAGTTCAAGAAGTAAAAATATCAATAAAGGCTAATAAAATACAACTTGTTGTAGTATGCTTTTAGGGATGGTGTAATTTGCAATCAATTGAAGCATTTTACTTCAATAGTTACCTATCAATAGCTTTACACTATGGTTATCAGACATAAACCATAAACCAAAGCTGATTTCCTTTCAACTCTTCTCAAGATGCCTCCATAAAAAAGCCCACCGATCATATTAGGGCAGGGATAACACTTTAAAGCTGAATGATGCAACAAATGTATATTTGTAAAACTTATACCAAGTAAGTTGTGCCCGTGATGAAAAAGTAATAATGTAAATCAAGATTTTAAGAGAACAACATAAATTGTTATTTAAAAAAGAAGTTAAAAATAGAAAGAAGCTAAAACCTTGAATTTGAAAAAAAAAGATCAAAAAGAAGAAAGAAAATTTATCCAAAACCCCAATTACAGTAGATGAATACTGTGGCATCATCCAGGGATTTTGCTTATGTAGGTTCCAAGATGCTGAAGGGAAAAGGAAATACATGCCTTCAACATCAATTGTGTAGAGCATAAATCTTGTAGAGCTTCAACCAGTATGGGAAAAGGAAATAGTTGCGGTCAGCATCAACTTGCAAAGGAGAAAACCACAACCATAGCAACATAGTGATATAACTGTTGTAGTGGAAAACCAGATTAGCAAGTAGATTAACACACCTCATAATTATAATAATAAGGGTTCAGAACATATCAAACTAAAATTAATCTTAGAGCACAGGATTAAATTCCACAAAATCAACAAATAAAAGTAAATATATACCCAACTCTGAGACTATTGGACTTTTATTGTTTAATGGGTTTGTCCAATACATAGAGGGGTAAGTGCAAAAAGATGGGGGGCCAAAAAGTGGCCAAAAAATTTTCAAAAAAAATTTAGGCATAACGCGAGCGCGTTATGGCTTGGCAATGACAAGCCTAAGGCTCGTTATTGCCGAGCCATAACGCGAGCGCGTTATAACGCGCTCGCGTTATAAAGCGCTTTATATATATAAAAAAAACGCTGTCATTTCATTTTATTTTATTTCATTGTGAGTTTTTCCTCCGCCCGCGGCTTAAAACCCTTCAAAAACGCGCTCGCGTTCTACAAAACACCGTTCAACACAAAAGATTTGTCGATTCATCGCCGAAATGCCGCCGCGACGTCGAGCACGCCAAAGGGGTGAGTTATCTTTGTTTTTTTGTTTGAATTTCTTCCTAAATAGGTAGGTTTTGTGTTGATTTTTGATGCATATTTTATTAATTGTAGGAAATGTTAATGCACCTCCTCCTCCTCCTCAAAATCCACAAAATCTTGAGGAAGAAATACCTGCAGAACAACAACCTCCTCCATTCATTCCTCGACATGCCCCTGGAACACAAGATAATATAATGGGGGAAATTGAAAACAACAAAAAACAAATTGAAGATATAATTGCAAGGTTGAAAGATCCTTCCACTTCAACCTTGCATAGGTCCACGCTTGCCGAATCTCTTGAGTCTATGTTATCAAATGTAAATTCAATTAGCAAGCAAATAACTAGTTGGACCGATAAAAAGAGAGAATTTAGAGATTACTATGCAGATAAATTGTCATACCAAGATGTCAAAAAATTACAAATTACAAAAGTAGACTTGTGTTCAATTTTCACAAACCCACAAACAAATCAACCTCCACCCATTACATGCAAGAGGTTCCCTATCCATTGGTGCAACAACCAAGCGATAAGGGACAATTTCGGGCAGAGGTGGTGGATGGTTTTTGACCATCCTCCATGCAATAACAATGAGGTCCCGCAATACTTTTTGAGGAAACTCTACTCCGAGTTTGTCCTCAATAAAGTGCCAAACTATTTTGATATGCGGGACTTCCAGGGTAGAGGTGGGGGCTCAGCACAAGATAGACCAGGGGCACGTCTTGACCCACAGCGGGTAGTGAGACGAGTAATCAGCAGACCAGCCCACGAGCATGTTTCTATTCCTTCCATTGTGAAGGAGAGTGTTGAGGTCGATACACTGAGGTCGATTAGTACCTTGACCCAGAGCATCATAGAGCATGCCGATCCTGCAACACAGAGTGGGTTGGGAGATAGTGCGAGGAGTAGGGTCCCACCGCATACTTGCCAGGCTTGCGGGTCAGCCTGTGGTTATGACCCCATGGACAGTCAGGACGCAGGTGCACAGGCTACATCTGCAGCTGAGCAGATGGCGATGACAGATACCCTCCTGAGTGAGACTTTCGGCCTTGATACTCAGGTAAATATTAGCAAGTTTATTGAATTTAATTTATTAAATTTTATTTTTGAAATACAAGATTAACTAATTTAAATTGATGATTTTAATGAAATTTCAGGGTCATAGCGTCGATGCAGTTTTCAGTGGTTCTCCACCTACATTTTTCACTAGATCATCTACTGTCGAGGTATGTAACTAGTAAACAATTATAAATATTACATGTGAATAGCATCGTTATATGAATGGTATTCTAATTTCTGATTTTGGATGTTGAATAGGTTAACACTGTAGATTTCATGGCAACACCTGCCAGCGGTGGTGGACTTCAAAGCTTTACGGAGGTAATAAAATAAATAGTTTAATGAATGAATTGTACTTACTAAATTTTTGTATGTGATTTGTGTGTTTTATTGTGTGTACTTCCATGTTTAGATGAGTGTGTGTGTATGTTAGGAGCCATGATTTGCATCACTATTATAGTTTTCGTAATTGAATAATGTTGTTTTATTTCCAGATGATGCAGGCTGCGGATACACCTCCCCATGTTCATAGGGCAATGGAGCAGGGTGTGGCCTCTGCGATTCATAGCTCTATGGCATTGACAGGGGTATGAGGCAGATTAGTAAATTTCAATTTACATTCATTGTTATAGTTGTCTATTTTTGAAAAATCAAAAGATTATTGATTTGAAGTTTAATTTCTATCTGGATGGTTTCTATAGGACATGACATCACCAGGGCCTTTTCCTGCTACTGAGGCAAGCGAGCAGACAGATTATATGTTAGCGGTAAGTGATTATTTTGTTAAATGTTTCATTTTTTTATAACATGTAATTTCTATATATTAATATCTATACTTTTTTTTGTAACAGGTAAAGGTGCAGGAAGAACTAAATAGGAGAAGTAGCCCTCGGGTTCGTAGTAGACCACCCACATGCATGTCTCCATCCCCTAGAAGATCAAAGGCTGCTCGTGATTTATTCTCTTCACCAGCTAGAGGGGAATGACTTTTTATTGTGTTCCTCTGTTGTATGCCTATATGGCATTTGTGGACATATATTTTGTATTGTACATAGTTGACATTGTATGCCTATATGGCATTCTTGTAAGCCTATATGGCTATTTTGTATATATGTTATACTTATATCGACAGATATTGATGTATGCGTATATGGATATTTGGTTAATACAAATCTTTTTTATTGATGGCGTCCATACTTGCATTATAAATCCACTTTTGAATGGATATTTGTAGATGGCTACTTCAAATATTTAAAGTCTGATTGTATTACATAGGATGTTTGCATTTTCTTTGATAGGCTTGATAGGCCATGGATTACATGATGGTGTTTGATGGAAAAGTATGGTACTAGAAGACTCTAGTTCATTCTTAATAGGCTTGTGATTGATAATATCTTTGCATGATTGCACTTGATCTTGGATCATGGGCATGTTGTTAGGATTTTGATTGCATTGTGATGTTTGATGGATAGGCATGGTGTAAGTGTAAGATACCCAACTAGTTCTACGAAAAATTTTCCTTACTTAAACACTTTTACTTGCTAACAATTCATCAACTACTTCAATAACATAAAGATATACATCAAGATAACTATTTGAATGAAACAACATTAGAGTTGGGTACTTGTCTTGTTACTTAATTCAATCAACTTGCAATGTCTTATTACATGGAAAATGCTTTCAATAGCATGAAGTACAACTCATTCAATGGAAATACAAGGACAGGCCTTGAAGCCTTGATGTTACAATGTCTTCCTTATTTGAGCAACATTTGAAGATTTGGAATGTTCAACTCATCACCTCACAAGGTAGGCGCATATTTGAAGGATTTACAGGTTTTTCTGACTTGGGCGCCAAGTTGAGGTGACCTCCTCCTGAAGTTGCGCCTTGTCAACATTAGGTGCCAATTAGAGTTTATGGATGCTCTGGATTGTTTCCAAGAGTAGGCGCCAAAACATCATCATTATGAAAGTGTTTTAAATGCTAGGCGCCCAAATCATCCCTCTGGAGTCTAGGCGCTCCTTTCATGCATTCTGTGTTCTAGGCGCCAATTGAAAGGAGTGGAGAACAGGGCAAGCGCCTTCCAAACTAGGTGTTTCCTTGAGGTGACAAGGACTTAGAAAGTGCGCCTAAGGTGAGTGCCTTGAGTGAAAAGGTCTAACAAACATCTTTGAACCCCCTTTCAAGGTTAGGCGCATTCTAGAGGTGGAAACAAGTAGAAGGTGCGCCTTAGCTTCCTTTGTCAATTCTTGCAAGTCTTTGTTGATTAGGAAGGTGGAATGCTTCATTGTAGAATGAGCGCCTATCTTCTAATGTCCAAACTACTTCTTCTGGCTCACTCTGTGGCTAGGCGCCAGAGCTAAACTGTTCACACAAGGGAGTGCGCCTAGACTCACTTGATGTTTTCTTACTACTTCAACCCCTGGAAGATGTTCCAAGGTGTTCCCTTTTACAAGCACCTGACCTCCCAAGTTCCTTCATGTGCTATTCCTTGAAGGCGCCAAAATTGAGCTCCAGTGCCATGGGATTGTGCCTAACATCTTTGAAGAGTTTCTAAGCCTTTTGCAAGTTGATATCCCAAACTCATCTTCTAGGTGCAACAGGAGCTTTCCAAAGGAGTTTCCAAGTTTTAGACGCCAAGCGAGGTCATGGGTGAATGGAACTGCGCCTTAGGAGATGACTGGATCCTAAGCGTCAGTCTGGAGTTACAGTGGAATTGATATGCGCCTCAACTAGCTTAGGCGCCCATTTGAAGTGATTCCTTTAACACTTCTCTGTCAATCTCAACTGCAAGGATGATCTCCTAATCCAATTTTGATCCTCTGGAGATGCAAATAGCTTTACATTTCACTAGGTTCCATCAATGATGATCATCAACCAAAGCACATTTCAAAGGTGAGATAGGCAAGTGAGGCGCCAAACTAGTCCTTAAGACTTATCTCCTTCTATCAAGTCAATTTCAACTATGTGAGAGAGTTCTATTCTAGGCGCAAAATGGAAATGTTTCATCAATTGGTGCATCTTACAAAGCTCCCAATTCTAGGCGCCAGAGCCAAAGAGTTTTTCCCAACACATGCACCTGGGCTAGGAATTCACGTAAGAGACATCACTTAGCTTTAAAACTTTCAATCTATAGCCATCTGGGCTAGGCGCTCCAATGGAGGATCCTTGAACTCATGCATTGGCGCCTTCTAGTTCTAGGCACCCATTTTGGATGATTCATCCTGATACTAGCGCCCAAAATGACTAGACTCTCTTCATTATCCAATTCACTTAGAAGACTCAAGTTGGAGACTTAGTTGTCTATCCATGTTCTCCGGAAGATTCATTGTACCTCTATGCACTATCTCCTTCAAGGCGCACATTTAGCTCCAAAACACAAATTTCCATCATCAACCCATCAAGGTGCATCATCTTCCCTTTGTATCCCCTTCAAGGCGCAGACATTCACTTCTTCACACTCAAACTCACTCTCTGGCGCCATAATAGGTGAATAACTTCAAATAAGGCGCTAATCTTAGGTTTCTAAGTACTTAGTTTGATCTTAAGGCTATCCTTCCTCTAAGCACTCTCTTCAACTCCCTCACTGAAGACCCTCTATAAGTTTGGGCGCATTTCATCCCAAGGCGCTTCAACATCATCCAAGGCACAAATTCACTCTCCAAGACAAGGTGCAAAAAACCCTATCCTAAGGTGCTCAAATCTTGCTTCTAGACCTAGGCGCACAAACATGAGATTAAGGATCATTCTGGCCACCATCACTTCCCTAAAGGCGTAAAATTGGTGTAGATACATTCCATTTATTAAGGATCATTCTGGTGCCCAAATCTTGTCAAAGCAAAGGATCAATAGGTTCTCTCTAAGGCGCACTCCAGGGTTTGATCTTGCAAGACTTCTCACGTCAAAATTTTGACCAAGACACTCAAGGCACTAGTCTTTATCATCTAACCCTACAGTGCACTTACTCATTATGATATACTCCTCAACTTTGTATTCAACCTTGCCCAAGGCGCATATTCACTATAAGGCATTCTCACGTTGTCAAGGCTCAGAGGGCTTCAACTTGCTAAAGGGTAGAGGTCTAGGCGCATATCTGACTTGAAGCTCAAGGCGCTCCAACCCTCTTGCTCTGGAATTCCTTCTAGGCACTAAGTGACTTCTCCAATTCCTTGAAAACATTTGAAGTGTTTTACCTTCTCAAGGTGCTCCTTCGAACTTGACTCCAAGGTGTTATAATCTCAAAGGTGCTGACATCATCTCAACCAAAGGCGCTCAATGATTCATCCCATATCTAGGTGCTAAAACACTTAATCAACCAAGTCATTCAAGGCGCCATTCAGTAAACTCATCTTCCATGATATTCCTATCAAGGCGCATATCACTTCTCTCATGGGCTTTAGGTGCTCAGTTGAGTGTTTCAATACTATTTAGGTGCCAAATTCATTTTAATGCACCAAACACAAAGAGCTTTCAAACACTGGGCGCTCACAAAGAGTCTTCCAACCTTGGGCGCTAAATTAGGTCTTTGCAACTATCCAAGGCGCATATCTTCGTTTGAACAACTTATGGTGCCAAGACAACTTCTCATTAGGGCGCTGAAAACACTTGTGTTTACATTTGAAGTGCTTTACCTTCTTAAGGTGCTCCAGACTAACCTGACTCCAAAGCGCTCCATCATCATCCTTAAGGCGCTAAAAACATCATCTCCACTCTAGGCAAAAACATCATCCAACTCCTTAAGGCACTTCACTGTCAAAGTCTGAAGGCGCTCTACCTAGACCTTTCCCCTAGGCGCCAGAACTCCTAAGCACTCACCAGATAACTCTCTTCTTCAAGGCGCAAATCTTCCTATACTATGATTGCCTCTGAAACGTCGATTAACGTGATGTGAGGGTGCAAAGGCTACTCCAATCCTCAGTGAGCGCCTAGTTTAAACAAGGAGAAATAAAGCATTCAAAACTATCCAAACGATCATCCCCTTCCTAATGTCTTCACTGCTCCAGAAAACCTTGGCCAAAATGACACATAACAACTCCTATGAGCGCCCTTATGCCCTAGGATCATCTAGTTTGTGCGTCTTGTAATGAGTAGTTCATGTAAGTTTGGAATGAGCGCCTTGAATAAGTGTAAACTAGCCTAGAGAAGGGTATGTGCGCCTTAAGCATTCCAGAGATAACTGTGCGCCTAGAACAATATGAGTGCTCATGATGATGATTAACGCCCTGATGAGACTATGAGCGCCTTGTTCAGGAGATACCTTGTTTGATCATAAAATGCACCTTGAGTCTTGAAGGTTTTGAGCGCCTAGGTGATTTGGATGTTGGGATGTTGGTATGCGCCCAAGATTGAGGTAAGTGAGCGCTTGTAATGGAGGAGAGCAATGAGATGAGGTTTAGCGCCTCCAAGTAAGGTTAGAGGTCAGGTTAGAGGTGAAATGCGCCTTTGGACCATTCTGGCGCCTTGGATGAAGAACCTATATCTTGAGCCCAAGAGGTAAAATTTGCGCCTTAGTGGATTTGGAGAGTTACAGAGATTAGAGAAAAGTGCCTTGAAGACAGAGTTGTTCAAGGCGCATGTGTGATTTGGTCAAAAACAGGCGCCTAGAGTGAATAGGCTTTCATCCTGACTTAATACACTGCCTCCTTCTGACGATTTTTGGGGCAGCAGAAAACCTTTCACCACGGGCAAATGCCTCAGAGCTATAAAAAACTGAGAGAGGTTATTGTAGAGGCACTCTACGTGATCCCGTTGCCTCAGACGGAATGTTTCTAAGTGACACGGTTTTCAAGTAACATCTCGTCAAAGATTGCTGCCTTTTTGCACTTTGGACTCTTCAGGGATATCGTCGGTACAATGTAGCTCCGACTGTTTCGACATGTTTGGGTGAGAAATAGGACCATGCCTAGCATAAATGTACCCATTCGGACGCGTTGGAACAGTCAGTTTGGTCGCATCAGGAGCAGGACGAAAGTTACACCCCTTTGCAACTTTACACTGCCTCCTTCTGACGATTTTTGGGGCAACAGAAAACCTTTCACCACGGGCAAATGCCTCAGAGCTATAAAAAACCGAGAGAGGTTATTGTAGAGGCACTCTACGTGATCCCGTTGCCTCAGACGGAATGTTTCTAAGTGACACAATTTTTGAGTAACATCTCGTCAAAGATTGCTGCCTTTTTGCACTTTGGACTCTTCAGGGATATCGTCGGTACAATGTAGCTCTGACTGTTTCGACATGTTTGGGTGAGAAATAGGACCATGCCTAGCATAAATGTACCCATTCGGACGTGTTGGAACAGTCAGTTTGGTTGCATCAGGAGCAGGACGAAAGTTACACCCCTTTGCAACTTTACACTGCCTCCTGACGATTTTTGGGGCAACAGAAAATCTTTCACCACGGGCAAATGCCTCAGAGCTATAAAAAACTGAGAGGTTATTGTAGAGGCACTCTACGTGATCCCGTTGCCTCAGACGGAATGTTTCTAAGTGACACGGTTTTCGAGTAACATCTCGTCAAAGATTGCTGCCTTTTTGCACTTTGGACTCTTCATGGATATCGTCGGTACAATGTAGCTCCGACTGTTTCGACATGTTTGGGTGAGAAATAGGACCATGCCTAGCATAAATGTACCCATTCGGATGCGTTGGAATAGTCAGTTTGGTCGCATCAGGAGCAGGATGAAAGTTACACCCCTTCGCAACTTTACACTGCCTCCTTCTGACGATTTTTGGGGCAACAGAAAACCTTTCACCACGGGCAAATGCCTCAGAGCTATAAAAAACTGAGAGAGGTTATTGTAGAGGCACTCTACGTGATCCCATTGCCTCAGACGGAATGTTTCTAAGTGACACAATTTTCGAGCAACATCTCGTCAAAGATTGCTGCCTTTTTGCACTTTGGACTCTTCAGGGATATCGTCGGTACAATGTAGCTCCGACTGTTTCGACATGTTTGGGTGAGAAATAGGACCATTCCTAGCATAAATGTACCCATTCGGACGCGTTGGAACAGTCAGTTTGGTCGCATCAGGAGCAGGACGAAAGTTACACCCCTTTGCAACTTTACACTGCCTCCTTCTGACGATTTTTGGGGCAACAGAAAACCTTTCACCACGGGCAAATGCCTCAGAGCTATAAAAAACCGAGAGAGGTTATTGTAGAGGCACTCTACATGATCCCGTTGCCTCAGACGAAATGTTTCTAAGTGACACGATTTTTGAGTAACATCTAGTCAAAGATTGCTGCCTTTTTGCACTTTGGACTCTTCATGGATATCGTCGGTACAATGTAGCTCCGACTGTTTCGACATGTTTGGGTGAGAAATAGGACCATGCCTAGCATAAATGTACCCATTCGGACGCGTTGGAACAGTCAGTTTGGTCGCATCAGGAGCAGGACGAAAGTTACACCCCTTTGCAACTTTACACTGCCTCCTTCTGACGATTTTTGGGGCAACAGAAAACCTTTCACCACGGGCAAATGCCTCAGAGCTATAAAAAACTGAGAGAGGTTATTGTAGAGGCACTCTACGTGATCCCGTTGCCTCAGACGGAATGTTTGTAAGTGACACAATTTTTGAGTAACATCTCGTCAAAGATTGCTGCCTTTTTGCACTTTGGACTCTTCATGGATATCGTCGGTACAATGTAGCTCCGACTGTTTCGACATGTTTGGGTGAGAAATAGGACCATGCCTAGCATAAATGTACCCATTCGGACGCGTTGGAATAGTCAGTTTGGTCGCATCAGGAGCAAGACGAAAGTTACACCCCTTTGCAACTTTACACTGCCTTCTTCTGACGATTTTTGGGGCAACAGAAAACCTTTCACCACGGGCAAATGCCTCAGAGCTATAAAAAACCGAGAGAGGTTATTGTAGAGGCACTCTACGTGATCCCGTTGCCTCAGACGGAATGTTTCTAAGTGACACGATTTTCGAGTAACATCTCGTCAAAGATTGCTGCCTTTTTGCACTTTGGACTCTTCAGGGATATCGTCGGTACAATGTAGCTCCGACTGTTTCGACATGTCTGGGTGAGAAATAGGACCATGCCTAGCATAAATGTACCCATTCGGATGCGTTGGAACAGTCAGTTTGGTCGCATCAGGAGCAGGACGAAAGTTACACCCCTTTGCAACTTTACACTGCCTCCTTCTGACGATTTTTGGGGCAACAGAAAACCTTTCACCACGGGCAAATGCCTAAGAGCTATAAAAAACCGAGAGAGGTTATTGTAGAGGCACTCTACGTGATCCCGTTGCCTCAGACGGAATGTTTCTAAGTGACACGGTTTTTGAGTAACATCTCGTCAAAGATTGCTGCCTTTTTGCACTTTGGACTCTTCAGGGATATCGTCGGTACAATGTAGCTCCGACTGTTTCGACATGTTTGGGTGAGAAATAGGACCATGCCTAGCATAAATGTACCCATTCGGACGCGTTGGAACAGTCAGTTTGGTCGCATCAGGAGCAGGACGAAAGTTACACCCCTTTGCAACTTTACACTACCTCCTTCTGACGATTTTTGGGGCAACAGAAAACCTTTCACCACGGGCAAATGCCTCAGAGCTATAAAAAACTGAGAGAGGTTATTGTAGAGGCACTCTACGTGATCCCGTTGCCTCAGACGAAATGTTTCTAAGTGACACGATTTTCGAGTAACATCTCGTCAAAGATTGCTGCCTTTTTGCACTTTGGACTCTTCAGGGATATCGTTGGTACAATGTAGCTCAGACTGTTTCGACATGTTTGGGTGAAAAATAGGACCATGCCTAGCATAAATGTACCCATCTGAATGCGTTGGAACAGTCAGTTTGGTCACATCACGAGCAAGACACCAAAAATGCAAAGGTTGCTTTGTGCAACTTGACAACATTGACACTTTTTTGCAACATGACTCAAAGACTCAAACTGACCCCAAATGACTCAAAGTGACTTAAAATCACCTTGATTATAGAGGTCAAGGCGCTCCTTATCATTCATTCATTATGAGCGCCTTGGGAGAATGGTATATAGGTCATCATCATGATTGGGCGCCCTGGATCCAGAGTGTTGGAGAGATCATCAAATGGTGTCTAGTAGGGTGAGTTATGAGTTTGGTCGCATCAGGAGCAGGACACCAAAAATGCATAACATGATGATGGAAAAATGTGTACATATGTGTAAAAATGCAGGAGGAAATAAAAAAAGACAAACCTTACAAATTAATGTGCATACTTACAACTCAATGTAACATAACTTTACAAAATCAATGTGAATACTTACAAATTAATCCAATGAACCATCTGGATCTGCTCTACTCTTTATTGTGTCAAGTATTGCTTCATGGTCAGACTCACGCACCTTCCACAATATTTTGTTCAAAGGTCTACCCCGATACTTTATCAAATGAACATTGGATGCCACGACAAGGTTTGAGTAATGAAGAATCTTTCGATGCATGTCAAAGTCCTGAAATAGCCAAATATTAACACTCTTATGTGGGTACCTTCTAAGCCATGTTCCAGTAATAACCACTGATCCTGTAGGGTATTCGATGTTTTCTCCATCTGTAACAGGGGCCTCCAATTTCTTTTTGGCCTCAACACAACGGCATAAGTAATAATCTGTTCCCTCTTCATTATCTTCATCTGCAATAACTGCATATACGTGTCCTACATTGATATGTGTAGCAAATTAGATGAAATTAGTCAACATTACAAAAACACTACAAAGTAAGATGACATTACCTGGTTGAACTAGATGAAATTAGATGCATATATGTGCCCTATATTACCTGGTTGAACTAAATCTGATATGTGGTCAAAGTCAACTGACGATTCCATCTGTGTTAGTTCCAGTGCCGTCGGGGGTCGATACGTGTCAAGTGGGCTAAGATAACTTAACTGCCATTCGTCAACCCACTCCTTTGACTCGCACTCATCCTAGACTTGAATTGTACAGGAAGAACAAAAGCATGACATCTTTCGTGTATGGATACTCCATGAACCTGCAATTGAACTTCTGAAAGAGTGCATCTCATTTGATCCTGTCAGTGTACAACAATCCTCATATGGTGCAATGTTAGTATCATCTATCAACCAAAAAAATCTACGAACTAAAGACTTACCTTCATTACCTGGACCCATGGAAGCATTACACCACTCGACAATCGATTTTGCATCTGTCAACTTTGCATTGTCTTTATACTTTAACTCTTCTCGTGCTATGGCTCTTTTGATACATGCTCCTGCACCATCATGCTCCCCCTTTCCATGCCCGGCCTCACAAAAGTTCCACATATGTTGAATACTTGTAAAATTATGCCTCCTACTCAGCCAATAGAAATTTCGCGAGTTCTTGAATTGTGATGCACAATTATCCGACCATATAATATGCTGACTGAACGATATGCCCCTTCTAGCCAAATCATTATAGAACACCTGAAAGCAACCTTGCACGAACTCCGTAGAATGCGTGCGATCATCACTAATATAGAAATGATACTCCCTTATGATCTTTCTATCATCCTCTGTACTATCATTGCATGAATGAATGCGATGTGCACAAATATAGAAACCTGTGTGGAGTTGTAATATTGTGATTGCACCTCACGCTGTGGCTGTAGACTGTAGTTCTCTGCAAAGTCGACGACTGAAACAATGCTACCAACTGGAAATGTGTCCTTGCATAACTTGAATTGCAAGTCCAACCATCGAGCTCTATGGGCATGTCTTGCATACTCATACACTATGCTGTCACGAAATATAGGCATAAACTGATACACTGGAATCTTTTCAATAACTAATTCACACCTCTTTGCTTCTTTACCATCTTTTGTATTGTATGCCACTGTTTTATACTTGCCAAATTCTACTAGTTCATTTCCAACCGCATGTGTTATTTCCATATGTTCACATATTGGCAAATGTTGCAAGCCACCGCAACGATGACATGTGCCATCCAAGCATAATTTCTTGTAGAATATTTGACCTTCCTCTCTTTCACATAAAATTCTTGATATGAAATCTCTTGAAGATGTTGGTGGGGCACATATGGCACAACCCTGCAAATCATTGTTAGTATGCATATCTAAACATATAGACCTATAAGCATCAAAATGGTTAGAAAATTCAATATATAATCTACAACAACAAGTAGTGCGTGTGTGATTTATCTTAACATAGAAAGGTTTTAGCATTTCAAAATATCTTTGACAAATTTTAATTTGAGGATACTTCTCTAGAAGTTTACCATAAAACTGTGTTTGAGTCTCATCCAAAAAATGCTTTGGATGTGGCTCGCGGTTCTGACTACCAATTCTCCTTCTTACCACATCCATTTGATTCGGAGATACCCTTGTGTAATTCTTCCAAAAGTCTTCAATTAGTGACCTCAATGCTTCAACAATTGGTTTATCTTTTCGTGGTAGTCTCCCCGAGAACGCCCATAATTCATTGGCATTAGTGTCCTCAATTCTTTGGCGTCTTCCAACGGCTCTTGATAAAGTTTTCCTATTAATTCTCAATTTTTGACTTGTCTTTCTAATAAGACGAGCTTTCCTCGTTTGACTACTTACTATAGTCGATGTAATCACACGCCGTGTTGCATTACTATCTTTTGTGCGTGAGGTGTTACCCACACTCTCATACGCACTCATTAGATTCTTGACAATAGATTTTTCACTTGAAGCCTCTGATGTTCTCAACCCAAGAATCTTCATGATAGACCTATACTTTATACTTCGCATCATTTCAACGAATAGTTGACATCTTGCAGTCTCATTTAACTTTTCAAAGAACAATCTCCAAATCTTATTAGCATATCTTCTACAAGTGCGTTTTGGAATCTTACCTTCCATTGGCTGCAAAATATTCTCATCAATATCAATCAAATACTTTGGCTTTCTATGCAAAATTCTAGGTGGTGTCAAGTTAGGTAAATTCATCTCAACATTAGGAATTTCATCAATATTTAAATGAGATGGGTTAGATGGCATACCTTCGATCGAAGATGGAATAGATGACATACCTTGAGGTTGAGGTGGGAACGATGGCGTACCTCCTTCATCACATGTGAGTGATGATGTACTCTCAACTTGAGATGTGGTAGATGGTGTCCCTACATGTTGTCTTGCGATAAAGGATGTGTCTCCAACTATGGTATTTAAATCTCTCGTACCACGAAGTTTTTGCATTCGTTCTCTTTGTGCCGCCAATACCATATCTCTTTGTGATGGTTGTGGTTCCTCTTCAATTGGTATGTCTTCATTTATCGTGTCCAATTTCCTCTTCTCACGAAGTTCCCTCATAGCCATTGCTTTCTTTGCATTCTTAGCTTCTATCTCTTCCTGTGTTGGTTTAATTCTTGATCGTTTTCTCGGCATGACGGAGAATTTGTCTGTAGCATGATAAAGAGACCAATATTAGTTCCTAAGAAATGAATACATGATAATAGTGGGATTGTATTTTTTTTATGTTGTAAGGATTTATTCTTGTATAGTTTGACATCATGGTATGAACTAAGGTTTGTTTATTACACATAATTATTAAAGAGCCCAAGTGTAGAAAATATACATGGCATCATGTGAGATTGTAGGTTGCTTTCTTGATTGGAAATGTGTCTATTTTAAACATGTATGATAATCCATGATAAAGTAATTCAATCCGAAATAAGGAAAATGTAAAGAACATGCATGTAAAGACTTGACATACCTAAAAAATGAAGATTTGAATGGAGAGAGTACCCAATTATGTAGTGTTTTTATCTTCTTGCATCAAACTCCTCAACAATTTGCGTTTTTCACCACTTGCTTCCTTTTCAATGTTAAATTCTTAAAATTGAATCAAAATTAACATTGCAATACTACAAAAATTGAAACTTGTATAGATATATATCAAATTTGGTTTGAAAACTATGTTATTTCCTCCTTCTCAAGTTGGCAAAGCAGAAAAGGTGGTGGAAAGATCATGCAAAGGTGGTACAATGTGTCAAATGTGCATGTGAACTTCCCAATAGCATGAAAGCACTTCTTTTTTGTCGGAGCACGCGCAGAATCAGTAAGAAAACAGAGCATGTGGGCTTGGATCACGGGGGTAACCACTTTTTTACCGTTTTAGTAGAATTACAAAACGCGAGCGCGTTATAACGCGCTCGCGTTATAACGCGCTCGCGCTATAACGCGCTCGCGTTTTGTCCTACTATAGATCTCTAAACCCTAAACCCTCAACTCTGATCCCTTGACCCTCAACCCTCAATGTCAAATCCTAATCCCTCAACCTCAACCTTGTCCCTAAACCCTAATCCCTTCAACCTCAACCCTATCCCTAAACCCTTGACCCTCGAACCTCAGCCCTCAACGTCAAACCGTAATCCCTTGATGCAGAGCGAAACAAGTTGAACATTAACACAGGTGAAAAAATCCTTGAAAGTCCACAAAATAACCTTTACAGTGTATATCGGCAAGACAATTTAAATGTCACACCGAAATGTACCTCAACCCTCAACCCTCAACATCAAACCCTTGAACCTTAACCCTCAACATCAAACCCTAATCCCTCAACCCTTAACTCTAATCCCTCGACCTTCAACCCTGATCCTAAACCCTAAACCCTCAACGCCAAATTCTAATCCCTCAACCCTTCACTCTAATCCCTCAACCCTAAACCCTATCCCTAAACCCTCAACACTATACCTTAAACCCTAATCCCTCAACCCTAACCCTAAACCTTGTCCCTAAACCCTAATCCCTTCAACCTCAACCCTATCCCTAAACCCTTGACCCTCGAACCTCAGCCCTCGACGTCAAACCCTAATCCCTCAACCCTTAACTCTGATCCCTCATCTCTCAACCCTAACCCTAAACCCTCAACCCTCAACATCAAACCCTAATCCCTCAACCCTCAACCCTAATCTATCATCCGTCATCCCTCCACACTCTACTTTAACCCTAATTCCTCGACCCTCAACCCTATCCCTAAACCCTTGACCCTCGAACCTCAACCCTCAACCCTCAACATCAAACCCTAATCCCTCAACCCTTAACTCTAATCCCTCGACCTTCAACCCTGATCCTAAACCCTAAACCCTCAACGCCAAATTCTAATCCCTCAACCCTTCACTCTAATCCCTCAACCCTAAACCCTATCCCTAAACCCTCAACACTATACCTTAAACCCTAATCCCTCAACCCTAACCCTAAACCTTGTCCCTAAACCCTAATCCCTTCAACCTCAACCCTATCCCTAAACCCTTGACCCTCGAACCTCAGCCCTCGACGTCAAACCCTAATCCCTCAACCCTTAACTCTGATCCCTCATCTCTCAACCCTAACCCTAAACCCTCAACCCTCAACATCAAACCCTAATCCCTCAACCCTCAACCCTAATCTATCATCCGTCATCCCTCCACACTCTACTTTAACCCTAATTCCTCGACCCTCAACCCTATCCCTAAACCCTTGACCCTCGAACCTCAACCCTCAACCCTCAACATCAAACCCTAATCCCTCAACCCTTAACTCTAATCCCTCGACCTTCAACCCTGATCCTAAACCCTAAACCCTCAACGCCAAATTCTAATCCCTCAACCCTTCACTCTAATCCCTCAACCCTAAACCCTATCCCTAAACCCTCAACACTATACCTTAAACCCTAATCCCTCAACCCTAACCCTAAACCTTGTCCCTAAACCCTAATCCCTTCAACCTCAACCCTATCCCTAAACCCTTGACCCTCGAACCTCAGCCCTCGACGTCAAACCCTAATCCCTCAACCCTTAACTCTGATCCCTCATCTCTCAACCCTAACCCTAAACCCTCAACCCTCAAAATCAAACCCTAATCCCTCAACCCTCAACCCTAATCTATCATCCGTCATCCCTCCACACTCTACTTTAACCCTAATTCCTCGACCCTCAACCCTATCCCTAAACCCTTGACCCTCGAACCTCAACCCTCAACCCTCAACATCAAACCCTAATCCCTCAACCCTTAACTCTAATCCCTCGACCTTCAACCCTGATCCTAAACCCTAAACCCTCAACGCCAAATTCTAATCCCTCAACCCTTCACTCTAATCCCTCAACCCTAAACCCTATCCCTAAACCCTCAACACTATACCTTAAACCCTAATCCCTCAACCCTAACCCTAAACCTTGTCCCTAAACCCTAATCCCTTCAACCTCAACCCTATCCCTAAACCCTTGACCCTCGAACCTCAGCCCTCGACGTCAAACCCTAATCCCTCAACCCTTAACTCTGATCCCTCATCTCTCAACCCTAACCCTAAACCCTCAACCCTCAACATCAAACCCTAATCCCTCAACCCTCAACCCTAATCTATCATCCGTCATCCCTCCACACTCTACTTTAACCCTAATTCCTCGACCCTCAACCCTATCCCTAAACCCTTGACCCTCGAACCTCAACCCTCAACCCTCAACATCAAACCCTAATCCCTCAACCCTTAACTCTAATCCCTCGACCTTCAACCCTGATCCTAAACCCTAAACCCTCAACGCCAAATTCTAATCCCTCAACCCTTCACTCTAATCCCTCAACCCTAAACCCTATCCCTAAACCCTCAACACTATACCTTAAACCCTAATCCCTCAACCCTAACCCTAAACCTTGTCCCTAAACCCTAATCCCTTCAACCTCAACCCTATCCCTAAACCCTTGACCCTCGAACCTCAGCCCTCGACGTCAAACCCTAATCCCTCAACCCTTAACTCTGATCCCTCATCTCTCAACCCTAACCCTAAACCCTCAACCCTCAACATCAAACCCTAATCCCTCAACCCTCAACCCTAATCTATCATCCGTCATCCCTCCACACTCTACTTTAACCCTAATTCCTCGACCCTCAACCCTATCCCTAAACCCTTGACCCTCAAACCTCAACCCTCAACCCTCAACATCAAACCCTAATCCCTCAACCCTTAACTCTAATCCCTCGACCTTCAACCCTTATCCTAAACCCTAAACCCTCAACGCCAAATTCTAATCCCTCAACCCTTCACTCTAATCCCTCAACCCTAAACCCTATCCCTAAACCCTCAACACTATACCTTAAACCCTAATCCCTCAACCCTAACCCTAAACCTTGTCTCTAAACCCTAATCCCTTCAACCTCAACCCTATCCCTAAACCCTTGACCCTCGAACCTCAGCCCTCGACGTCAAACCCTAATCCCTCAACCCTTAACTCTGATCCCTCATCTCTCAACCCTAACCCTAAACCCTCAACCCTCAACATCAAACCCTAATCCCTCAACCCTCAACCCTAATCTATCATCCGTCATCCCTCCACACTCTACTTTAACCCTAATTCCTCGACCCTCAACCCTATCCCTAAACCCTTGACCCTGGAACCTCAACCCTCAACCCTCAACATCAAATCCTAATCCCTCAACCCTAAACCCTATCCCTAAACCCTCAACACTATACCTTAAACCCTAATCCCTCATCCCTCAACCCTAAACCTTATCCCTAAACCCTAATCCCTCAACCCTCAACCCTAATCTGTCATCCCCCAACTCTAATCCTTCATTCCTAAACCCTAAATGCTATCCCTATTCCTACACCCTCAACAGAATCGATACTATACCTTAAACCCTAATCCCTTATCCCTAAACCCTCCAACCCTATCCCTAATCCTTATACCATCCACACTCTACTTTAACCCTAATTCCTCGACCCTCAACCCTATCCCTAAACCCTTGACCCTCGAACCTCAACCCTCAACCCTCAACGTCAAACCCTAATCCCTCAACCCTTAACTCTGATCCCTCGATCCTCAACACTATACCTTAAACCCTAATCCATATCCCTCAACCCTTAACCCTTAAAACTTAAACCCTATCCCTACACCCTCAACACTTGACACTATATCTTAAGCCTTAAACCCTCATCCCTAAAGCCTCAACCCTCAATCCTTAAACCTTAAACCCTAAACCCTATCCCTAATCCCTCTACCCTCAACACTCTAACCCTAACCTCGACATTAAATGCTAATCCGTCAACCCTAAACCCTAATCCTAAACCCTCAACCCTAAACCTTATCCCTAAACCCTAATCCCTCAACCCTCAACCCTAATCCATCATCCCTCAACTATAATCCCTCATCCCTAATCCCTAAATGCTATCCCTATTCCTAAACTCTCAACAGACTTGATACTATACCTTAAACCCTAATCCCTTATCCCTAAACCCTCCAACCCTATCCCTAATCCTTACACCCTCCACACTCTACTTTAACCCTAATCCCTCGACCCTAAACCCTATCCCTAAACCCTTGACCCTTGAACCTCAACCCTCAACCCTTAATGTCAAATCCTAATCCCTCAACCCTTAACTTTGATCCCTCGACCCTCAACCGTAATCTGTCATCCCTCATCCCTAAACCTTAAACGCTATCCCTATTCCTAGACCCTCAACGGGCTCGATACTATACCTTAAACGCTAATCCCTTATCCGTAAACCTTTCAACTCTATCCTTTATGCCTTAACCCTCATGATGAATAGCCTTGAATGTAAAAAAATTTGAGTGGGACATAACGCGAGCGCGTTATAACGCGCTCGCGTTATGTCAAACATGGGAAAAGACAGGCTTGCGGGAAAAATGTAAGGCAATAAATAACGCAAGCGCGTTATAACGCGCTCGCGTTATTTCTTGCTTTGGGAATCCCAAGCCTTGGGCTTGGGATTTGCTTTGGATTTCCAACCCAAAGGCTTGGAGTGCCTTATGAACAGTCACAGACGTGTTTTTCTGTATTCTTCAAAATTTCACATAATTTCGTTCGTGCTAACCCTCAGATTTGCACGTGTTTCAAGGTTGAACAAATCGAACACATGGGTAATGTTAGGCTTTCTCTTAGCTATTTGACGATGTGATTTTTTTCACATTTTAACAATGTTAAGCCTTTCATCTTTAATTTCTTTTGTTTGTGTGTCCGTTTTTATGCAAAAACCACTGTTTGGTCTTTTTTTCATTGTAAAATAACTATTCATTCAAATTTCAAAAAAATTATATATTTAGAAACTAGACTCCATTCTACAAATATTAAAAAAATAAAAAAATGATTTTCAATTAGTTTTCAAAATTTATAGGGGTAGCACGGCCAAAATTCTGTTTTTTAGGATGTGTCCACTTTAAAAATTAGTAAAAAATCAAATATTCATCAAAAAATTATCAGAAAAATCGGGCATAAACTACATGCTATTAGCTAATTTATCACCAAAGCGATTTTAAAAATACCAAAAAAAAGTTGACCTTTTGAGGGAGCCACAAAACATGCTATGTTATGTTTTTTTGACAGAAACAACACCAATTTCTGTGGCTCCCTCTTTTGAACCCCTTAATCTATGCCATTTTCAAAACAAAATAGTAGTTTAGAAAGTAGACTCGGAGCACTACGAACATTGTTTTGGTTGCATCTCTAAATTTTGAGTGTAACTATGCTCAATTTCTCATCCAAGGCCAGTATTTCCTGATTTCAGAAAAAAAGTGGCCACTTAAGACCCCTTTTTGGCCCCCCATCTTCTTGCACTTACCCAGAGGTGAGACTAAAGGAAATTTGTAGCTGCAAGCTCTTCTTCACCCAAATCACTTGTGAATGCCAATTTGATAGAGAAAATAAAAGCTGAGGTAGTGAAATGGTTGCGATGACAAGCTGATAGATACCATTAATGAAATGTTGATGGTGGTGGTGGGGCTGGGGGTGGGGCTGGGTTTTGGGTTGGGGCTGGAGCTCCGCAGGGGCAGTGTGTGAGGGAGTCATAGTGGGTGGTGGGCCGGGCAGCAACAGAGGAGGAGGTTGAGATTGAGGTTGAGGTTGAGGAAGGGGTTTTTTATACTAGGTAACATTGGTCTCAGGATTCCAATAGTACAAATAGCTAGTATTGTCATCAACCAGCGCTCTCTAGGGATGGGGAAGTGTGGGATCGTGAGGAGCATAATGATGCCCTATGACAGTAGCCACTACTGCCACCATTGTTATTCAAATCCTACAAACAAAAATCTTAGTCAAATAATTTTGATAGATTTCTAGATCTGGTGCCTACAAACCCTAGAGTGCAACATACCTAATAATTGCACATAAGCAACCTTGCAAGTCTCGCTATGCTTAGACTGAATTCCAAGGGCAAAAAAATGCCCTCTAGTTGAAGATAGAGAAAAAAAGATAGTCAATCTTCAAGGTATGATAAATAAGCCATAGAGCCAAACTTGTCAGTTCCCTATATTTGATAGACACCATTAATGAAAGCATTGTAAGGATTGAATGTTCCATCCTGGAATAATCAACCAGATACAGAGAAATCTAAATCTAGTTGACAAAATAATAATATCTAAAAGATGAAGTAAATGTAGAGCACCCCCTATCTACAGGGCAACAAAATTCATTGGCCATAGAGTCAAAATGAGGCCCCTTCAGCATCATAGCTTCTGCTACTACTAAAATCAACATTCAAGCCAGATTTTCCTAGATTAACCTCTTACAGGACAAATACTTGTCAATACCCTAGTTTTATCCTCTGAGAAATTTGTGTTTAGGGTTTCCAATGGATGGGTTGAGGCAAACCCTAGTTTTTTCTTTGAAGAAATCTATATTTTTAGCCTTTTAAAAGAGAGTGGATTAGGTTTTTTCAGCTTCTAAGACTTTCCATAGGGTTATTGCCAACATATTATGTTTAGAAAAAGGCTTATTTGTATCCTTTCAAAATTCAATTAATTTTTAAATCATTATTTCATTTTTACACTGATTGTTCACAACATAGATGAATCAGATAATAGATAAATGATTTTTTTAAATGATTAAATAAAAAAAATATTTATGAACTATAGCATTGTTGTTGGAATTTTTTAATTCTTTGAGATGATTGGACAAATAGTTTAGAAAATTACATCTAACCGATGCATTAGTATACCTGCAGGAACTAATAATATTCATAAATAATTTATTTTAATCATCAAATTTTTATTTAATTTACTTATTGTGTAAGATTTAGGATTTTAAATTAAATTAAATAATTTTTGATGTGTAGGAAGTGAGTAAATCATTTAAATATATTGATTGTAATTTAGGGAAATTAGGTAAACTTAGTAAATTAATTAGTTATTAAACCACGTAGAACCAGATTTTGGACATGAATCTTCATTATTAACTATATAATTATAATTAATTTTTGCATGTAAATTAATTAGTTATATAACTATACTAATTTGATCTGAGACCTTTATAACTAGTATATTTATATTTAAAAAAATATATCTACAGTATGCTGAGAGATATCTTCCAATTTGTTGGCATTTATAAATTACTTGCAGTTAGAATATTTGATATGCTCACATGAGTTAATTTAAAGAGACCATGTTGCAAGACTTTTCATATTCTTCAAACGTAATAAAGATTTCAGTCCATAACTGCCCAAGTTTTTCTATTTTTCTGTCCATTTAGCTTCCACAAATTTATTTATTTACACATTTTATGAATTTTGTTTACTTGGGAATTTGAATTTAAATTGGTTACAGGAATCTGATTCTTTCAACCCTTGCTGTGAGTGTAGAACGCCTCTCGGCATAATTATTTAAAATACTGAATTAAAGAAAAAGGGAAATAAAATTACATGTTAATTGAGTTGTTTTATTGTAAAGTATTTTTCACTTAGTTAATTTAATTTAGAATGTATTTATTTGAAATATAATTAAGTCACCAATCCTAAATGTGTGTTATAGGATAATAATAAAAATATTTAAACCCCTTTAAAAAAAAGTATATTGATATCTTAGTAAAAAAAAGAGAATGGTGTAAAATGAGAGAATAGGTTTCAAATTATTAGGTTATGAAAATCTGTTTATATAATTGCTTGCCTTTCTTATCACATACCACGGCAATTAAGTTTCCTATAAAATCTTAAATTAAAGATATTGAGAATACTACTGGCTTCTCCTATTAATATTAATTCCTATAAATATAGGAGATTTTACATTGATATATGAAAATAGTGTTTATCTATATTAACATTATAATTTTTTTTAGTTTTTAATTTAGTCTTATTAGTTTGAAACTAGTTCTTATTTATTTATATTAAAAAATATAGGAAATTTTGCATTGATATTTATGAAAATAGTGTTTATTTATATTAAAATTATTTTTTTAGTTCTTTAAAAATATAATTTTTTTAGTTCTCTAAAAAATAGTTTAGTTAAGATTATAGTTCTTATTTAATTCTATTAAAAATATAGGAGATTTGAACGGGGTTGTGCTTGAATGGCAAAGGCCATAAGGTTCTCATGATGGAGATTCAAGTTTGAATCCCCCAAGTAACATATGTGGCTTCTAAGTGGACTATGTGGTTTCTATGTTGGATATTGTTGATGGGAAGGAGGTCCCCCTTATGACCTCCACGAGTACGAATCAAAAAAAAAAAAGTATATTTGATTGTGCACCATTCGTGTCTAATAAGATTTGCAAACACTATAGGATAATATGGTGTCCATTATTTCTCAAGGAGCTATTTCTAGTTTGAAGAATGGGGTTCTTAGTCTCAAGCCTATATTTCATGGTAGATGCATAGGAACAATCACAACAAGCAAAGTATTTATAAATCCTATCATTGAAGATGCAAAAAATTGAAACATTGGTATAATGATATTGGAAAAAATAATCCATGTCAATATTTAACAATCCCATCTCATGCTTGTGGGCCTATTTTTACACAAATGAATACTACTGAAATACAAAATGGAGTCAAAACCACTAAAAAACTACAATGCATTCTACTTAGGGCAACACTGATCTCTGTTGATGAGATGAAAAACTTTAGTTATCCAGCATGCCCTTTAATGAATGGTAATTCACAATGCCGATGCAAAGTGATAGAAATTACAAGTGGTGGATGGAACTATTCCAAGTGTGCAAATTTTTTTCTTAAATGTGATTATAGATACATATTTAGGGTTTGCCTTGAAGACTATGCAGGTTCTATATGGGCAACAATTTTTGATGAAGTGGGTATTGCAATGTTGGGTGTTAAAAGTAAAGATTTGTGCATTGACATTCAACAGACATAAAATGGATCCATGGAAAGTCAAACAAAAGTTATTGTTCACGTCTTTTATGTTCTCCATGCATGCAAAATTAGATACTTTTCATTCAGAGCCTCTGGTTAAATGTGTAATAGCTAAGGTACAAACATTGACTTTGCTAATGAATGCAAGAATATCCCGAGTTCTTTTGGCCATTTAATTGGACAATAAATGTATGATTCCATGGAATTTGAATATATCATTATCAATTTTTTTTACTACAAATACAATGTGTATATGGTATTTAGTTAAATATTGTGTAACTAATAGTAGTAAGTATCATGCGAAAATTAATTAATGCTTTCTTAAAATTGACCTTCATGTCTCATTGTTAATTAATGCAATCATTGTCAGAGCTAAGTTGATCATTGAGAGAACATCCAATAAATATTCAATTTATTTGTTGTCCATTTACATAAATGAATATTGTGTTGTTAACAATAATGTTATGGCGTTTATACTTGCAATAATAATTTTTCTTTCAATTGTGCCCATGTAATAATAATTGTATAAAAAATATTTCATGTGATCTTATTTCATATAGCTTACTATTTAATATCATATTTCATTCAAAACATTGGTATATGTTTATGTTGTTATTAGACATTTTTCTATTGTCTTCATTTCTCTTTAAAATTCTTGTGGCATTAAATATATTATATAAGTTGTAGATATAGCATAAGAAGGCAATCATAAAGGGGGAACAAGAAATTTCAACAAGATAAAAAAATCTTCCAATTACTAAATATATGGTTTTTTTATGATTTAGTTTTATAATGACACATTCATGATTTAGTTCATGTGGTTATTCATTTAATACCATTTCATTATTTTTATTTCCAAAAATGATTTTCTTATAGTATTTATAACCTTGTCCACCAACTATTACATTTAATGATTTTCTAGAAAAAATATAAATATATACTATTTAAAGATAGGCCTATAAATATTTGTGCATATCGGCCATTTGATAGCACCTTTGGTGCTTTTACTAGTTGATAGGTAAGTTCTACCATAGGGGTAGCTCCCTTTTCATTATATCTAGAAACAAAAAGAGATACATAGTATGGCTCCTCTGAGCGTGCCCAAATAGATTATCAAGCACTTGACATACTTCAATGCCATAGAAAGTAAAGTCCTTTCAAGAGCTCAAAGGCGCGCTTGATCTGTGGTAGAGATAATAGGTCACCATATTGGCTAAGGTAAAATTTGAATACCTCCATGTTGTTCCTGTGAATACCATCCCGAAACAATCCCAAAGCTTCCACGGTGACCTTGTTATTCCATACAGCAACAACATCAAATACACCTCCCAGGATACCAGTTTTAGGCTTCTTATCAAAGGCAGAAATGGCCTCATAAACCTTCCCTTTGATCTCTTGCTTCACAAATGCATGGGCCATCAACTTTCCACTTTGATTTCTACCCATGATTAACACAACCCGCATGAGGAATTCTTCATATAGCGTGTTGTCGTGTATGTTCTCGCTAGTGAAGAGATGAGCACCAACAACCTTTTTAATTCCTGCAACTACTCCATCCAGATCAGCATTGAAGAACCTTCTGATTTGGTCATCCACTAATTTTTCCTCCTTTGGTTCATCCTCCTATTCCTCCTCTTCTTCCCCTGCTTCCTCATCTTCTTCCTTCGATGCTTTATTACATATGCACAGTCACAATAAAAAATCATTCGTTTCGCCATCTTGCAGATCTCATAGCTTGTGATGAATTAATGTCATTCTTCAGGATTGTAACAAGTTTTTAAACGATGCCCACGTGAGCCCATGAAGAACATACAATCAAACCATAGATTTATTGTGCTATGATTCTCTGATAAAATATTGAGGTTGCCTAACTAGTCTAGCTTGGCTATCATGAGGATTGTAATCTATCCCACATATAGAAACAACATGATGTATTAATAAATTGCATGGAGCATTTTACCATGACTTTGAAGATATCCTGTACACAAGCACATCTATTTGAAAGAATTACATTAGCACGTTTTGATCCTCACCATGTACTTAATGATTTAGAGATATTTTTCTTGCCTCGTGAATCAGTCAGGAGAATCAGGTCGGGATATTAACCCATTCAGACATATCATTTGATATGATTTCATCTTCATGGAGATCACAAGCCATATTTTCCAGGTAGTCCATTGTGCAATTACCTCCCGATAAATGTGATTGATAGATAGATTAATGCCGTCAATAAGTTTCCAAATCGACTCTGCAATATACTTCAACTTCCAATTTGTTACTCTTATGTTTCTTATGGTGTTAATGCATAACTGTGAATCACCTTGTATATCAATGTCCATCAAATTCTCCTGTCTACATAAGATAAGTCCATAGAACAATGCCAAGAATTCAACCTCATTTTTGGTGCCGATTACGAACTTTTTTTGGAAATTGCCCAAATAATCTCATCTTCTTCATTCCTGATAGCAACTCCAACGCCTGACACACCCGGGTTCCCTCTCGCAACACCATCAAAGTCATTTTTAGCCTCTTGACTAGGGGAGGGCCATTTAACATTCGCTCGTTTGGTTTTTGTGTGTGTCATATCTAAATTATAGTTTGATGGAATATTCAAGTCTTGCCATTTCTTCATGGAGTCCCCATCCCAACTAGTAAATGGTTCCTGGGAGATGTTAATACTTATATTAATATAGTAAATAGTTAGAATATTAATATTAATATTTATAATATTATATTATTATTATTTGTATTTATAATATTATTATATATTTATAAATTATAATAATAATATTAATATTTAGAATATTATAATATATTTATAAATTATAATATTAATATTTATATTTATAATATTATAATATATTTATAAATTAGGAAATTTATTATATATACTATAGAAGTGAAGATGAGAGAGCAGAGTAGGGAGCAAATTCTCGCAGTAGATGGTCAGAGTGAATATCCCAAGGAGGATGGGCGTAGGAGAAGAATTCTCCTAAATTCAAAAACCGCAAATAAAATTAAAGGGTACCATATGCCGAAACCCCTCCTTAGCATTTATATTTCATAGGAGAGCAGAAGAGAAAGTGAATCACTTAGAGAGATGGCATTAATCTGCCGCTTTATTGGACCAAAGCTCAGTAGAAGCCGGATCAAGACACTACAAAAAAGAGGCAATTAGCGCCTAAAATAGCACCATAATTTAGTGCATTTGAGTCCATGAATTAGACACTTATGCCGGTGCAAAACTTGGCGCCCAATAGCATCTCACTATTGGGATGGGTTTAGCACTGATTTTAGCGCCAGGTTTAGCGCCGGGTTTAACACCGATTTTAGCGCTGGGTTTAGCGCCAGGTTTAGCACTGGAATTTTGTGCCAGGATTAATGCCAGATTTAGTGCCAGATTTTGTTGCTTCCAGTTTGGCTTCTGATTTTGCTTCTCGTTTTGCTTCTTGTGTTGCTTCCAAGTTTGCTTTAGGTATTGCTTCCGATTTTACTTCTAGTTTTGCTTCTAATTTTGCTTCTGGTTTTGCTTTTAGGTTAGCTTCTGCTTTTGCTTCTAGTTTTTCTTTTGGTTTCGCTTCCAGTTTTGCTTCTAGGTTTGCTTCCAGTTTTGCTTCCAGTTTCGCTTCTAGTTTTGCTTTTGGTTTTACTTCTGGTTTTGCTTCCAGGTTTGCTTCCAATTTTACTTCTGGTTTTGCTTTCGATTTCACTTCCAATTTTGCTTCCAGGTTTGCTTCCAATTTTGCTTCTAGTTTTGCTTCCACTTTTGCTTCTCATTTTGCTTCCAATTTTGCTTCCAATTTTGCTTTTGGTTTTGCTTCTGGTTTTACTTCTAGTTTGGCTTCCAATTTTGCATCTAGTTTTGTTTCCAATTTTGCTTCCACTGTTGCTTCCAATTTTGCTCCAGTTTTGCTTCCAATTTTGCTTCTGATATAACGTCGCTTGTTGCTTCCAATTTTGCTTCCATTTTTGTGTCTTTTGTTGCTTCTAAAAATGCTTATTGTTTTGCTTACATTTATTAATTTAATATATTTTATTTCAATTTAATTAGTTAAACATATCATGCCTCTTAAATAACTCATATGATTATAAAGTAAGTAATTTAATTATTTAACTCATATGATTAAATAACAAGATAATTATTCTAACATGATCATCATCTATAATTAAAACAAGTGAGTCAAATATCTATAATTTAATTGAATTTGACAACATCCATCCTGAGCAGTAGATTAAAATTATCATACATAATAAATATCCATCCAAAAATCATCGACCACTTTCAATATATATAAATTGACAAGTCAATACGAATAAGATCATCATCATATATAACTAAAACAAGTGAAAGTCAAATATGCCAGTAGATCAATAACATGTCTAAATGATACATGTACAAATGATATAAGTAAAAATGATAAATTACGTAACTCAAAATGATACAAGTCAAGATGATACATGTCCAAATGATATAAGTCAAAATGATACATAAATTTATGATACAACTCATTAATATGGCACCGCAGGCCATGAAAATGATACATATGATAGCTAGTGACTATGAAAAGAGGCATCATAATGATATATCAACAATGATCCATGATGTAGTCTATATGATCATGAATGTCACTGGCTACTACGAGCAACTGCCTCATCATCATCATCACCATTGTGATCATCATCATCATCACCATCATCATCATCATCATCATCATCATCATCATCATCGTCATCAGCCTTAGTGTCTTCTCTATTTATGTCATCATCATCCTCTGCCATGTGATCTATACCAGAACCAACATAATTTGGATCTCTATCAAGAGGATCATCTTGATCTTCTTAAAGACCCATGTTCTACAAAAAAAATATTTATAATGAAAAGTTATTATTTATTTCATGCAATAATTTATTTTTCTGTTATATATCTAATATTACAACATATGAAACGAAACCATAATCATATTACATCATATCAAAGTGCACATACCATAATAAAATTTCAAAAAAGTTTATGCTAATATGGCATTCCAATGATGTAAAACATGCAACAATTCTAATAAATGCTAGTAAAGATCATAAAAAAATTTGTGATAAATTTAACTATCAACTGTAAATTCTATTACATAACCTTAAGTGCTACAAATTTCTTGGTCGAAAGCTCCCATTTTGACACAGGCAAGGAGGATGGTGGCAAGGTTGTGGAATTTGGCTTTACACTAATCAATTGCATTTGCTTTAAAATTTCTGAAGCCTTTTCAACAAATCCATTTTGTGCATATCGTGCAGTCATTACAGTCCATGAGACCACATTTCTTTGAGGCATTCTGTCAAATGGTTCCTATGCCTTGTCTATGCTTCCACATTTTATATACATGTCTAACAGGGCAGTTGCAACTACAACATCTGACAAAACTCCTCTATCCTTTATGTATTGATGGATGTCCATACCCTATTCCAAAGCTCCCATTTTGACACAGGCAGGGAGGATGTTGGCAAATGCTGTGGAATTTGGCTTTACACCAGCTAATTGCATTTGCTTTATATATCTAATATTACAACATATGAAACGAAACCATAATCATATTACATCATATCAAAGTGCACATACCATAATAAAATTTCAAAAAAGTTTATGCTAATATGGCATTCCAATGATGTAAAACATGCAACAATTCTAATAAATGTTAGTAAAGATCATAAAAAAATTTGTTATAAATTTAACTATCAACTGTAAATTCTATTACGTAACCTTAAGTGCTACAAATTTCTTGGTTGAAAGCTCCCATTTTGACACAGGTAGGGAGGATGGTGGCAAGGTTGTGGAATTTGGCTTTACACTAGCCAATTGCATTTGCTTTAAAATTTCTGAAGCCTTTTCAGCAAATCCATTTTGTGCATATCCTGCAATCATTACAGTCCATGAGATGACATTTCTTTGAGGCATTCTATCAAACAATTCACATGCCTTGTCTATGCTTCCACATTTTGCATACATGTCTAAAAGGATAGTTGCAACTACAACATCTAACAAAATTCCTCTATCCTTTATGTATTGATGGATGTCCATACCCTATTCCAAAGCTCCCATTTTAACACAGGCAGGGAGGATGTTTGAAAAGGTTGTGGAATTTGGCTTTACACAAGCCAATTGCATTTGCTTTAAAATTTCTGAAGCCTTTTCAACAAATCCATTTTGTGCATATTCTGTAGTCATTGCAGTCCATGAGACCACATTTCTTTGAGGCATTTTGTCAAATAGTTCACGTGCCTTGTCAATGTTTCCACATTTTGCATACATGTCTAATAGGGCAGTTGCAACTACAACATCTAACAAAATTCCTCTATACTTTATGTATTGATGGATGTCCATACCCTATTCCAAAACTCCCATTTTGACACAGGCAGGGATGATGGTGGCAAATGTTGTGGAATTTGGTTTTCAAACAACTCATACTCATAGAGTCATGGTTTTAGGTAACCTATTTTATGGTAACAACAAGGGATTCCAACTATGGTTACAATAGCTAAGACTGCGCTCATTTGTGACTGTAACAAGGTTCTTGTACAACACTATCTTTCTCTTCACACTGGGTACTATATAGGCCAAGATTGGGTTGAAGAAATCACTTGATGGTTACCTATATAGTGATACCACACTCTAATACCCCATGCATTCTAAATAGATTGAGATTTATACAATACTCAACTAAGATGAAATTGTATCACTGTACCACACTTAACTATGACAATCCTTTCTTGACAACAATTTGTAATCTTTAGACTATTGGGATACTTGCCACAAATAAATATTAGGTCAATGACACTGTTAGGTCTCAAAAATGCAGGTTGCAAATCCTAAGAGCATGCCAGGCTCTATTCTTAAATTTGCAATGTTTTTGAACTAACAAAACAGAGTTAATGTATAAGGTTGATGACTCCCTGCACTTTAGGTTCTTCTAGACCTAGGTGGGTGCACCTTACTAATGAAGAAGATTAAATGGATGTGTGATCTTGGCTGAGTGATGGATCTACCCACAGTGGCAAATGGTGCAGAATAGATGATTACTTGCTGCCTAATTTTTACTTCTAATGTTTGAACAGTGATTGAAAATGGTATGGTTCTAATTTGGTATAAATTGTATAAGCAATATCAAGGCAAAACTAATGGATATGTTCAACTAATGAAAATGAGTAAGACTAGTGCCTAAATCTATTGGTCTATTTAAGTTAGTGAATGGAAACAGATGTATGTGATTGGTGAGCTTATCTCCTAGCTTAACTCTAACAGTTGGGCACTTTAGATATTTATACCTTGTGCAAATGTGCAGGTTTGTATGTGACAGTGCTCTTCTTATATAATCCCAATGATATTCCCTTGAATTACTATGAAATTATGAAAGGAATTTAATTCTTGAGTTGATGGAAACTAATCACAATATCTTCTTCAAAAGGATTTAATCTTCGACAAGAACTAATTAAAGTCAATTATTAGAAAGGATTTTTAATTCACATCAACTAGAAACCAATCAAAGAACTTCACACAGTGATAGCAAATATGCCCTGACAAATGTAAATCTGAATAATTCAATAGAACCACTTTGGAGACAACACAATAACATATAATCATGAAAATTAACACAACTGTTGAACACCAGAAATAAATCACCATGTAGAAATATTGTGCTCCATTATGTTTTTTAGAAAATAAACATGTGTAACTGAAATTCTTTAATTAAAACAGAACTGGCAATATATCTTATTTCTATATGTAATACATACAGTCTTCTTCAAATTAAAGAGAGATACCTATCAATCGATGATCTTATGACCATCATATGTTTTAACTTTTATATCAATATTAGTGAAGAGACCACGTCTCTTCATAGTGTCTTTTGAGAACTAACAAAATTATGAAAATAAACAAATACATTTAATACTAAGCCCTACTGAGCCATAAGTAGATTTGAGCAAGATGATCCAAATATTTATTGCTCAGGTGTGTCTCTGCATACTCAATGACATCCCTAATGTCCACCTCTATTGAAACCATCTTCTCCAGATGCAAGCAAGCTTCCTTGGATGCCGAATCTTCATGTTTTACAATTTCTAGGGCCTCATCTAATATTCCTTGACACTCCTTGACCCATTCATCCTTGCTCTTCAAATCTTTGTCATTCTTGAGTAACACAGGTACACCTATCTGAGAAGTCTCCATGCATTCTTTCACTTCATCTTGGAGCCTGTCATGGTACTTCTTATGCTACTTAATAAGATTGTCTACATCAGATGTGCTTGCACTGTCAGAGGTGTGTTTACCCTGTATTTCATGTAACTTATCGTGTGTTCTGTTATTTAGTCTTTCATGTTCTTGAATGACCTTTTGGTTTTCAGAGAAAATATCCCATAATTTAGGCATCCATTGCATCAGATGAGCATGCCTATTCTGCAGGACTGTAGTGAGTGTATCTATTCTGACCTGTGCCATTTGATCTTTTGAAGGTGATTGGACTTGTTGTGAGCTTTCTGCCTGTGTAATCATTTTAAGAGGGACTAAATCCTTTAAGAAATTATTTTCTTTTTTCAACCTTTCCCATCTCATTTTGTAGGTATCCCTCTCCTTTATCAACAGCTAAATCTGAGCTTTATTTAGTTTTTCCACATTTACTCCAAGTTCTGTTGTAATGACTAGATCAGTTTCTTTAGCTCTCAATGTCATAACATGGCCAAAAGCTTTTTCAGTGTCAATGACAACAAGCTTTTTATTTGGTGGGTATAGAGCCCATGTCATGAGGGAGTTCTCATCTGGATTGTATTTTGTTCTAGTATATACTTCAACAGCCCCTTCAGAACTAAGCTTGTGTTTTGGATCATTATTGTGCAAAAAACTGTCAAAAACAAGTGTTGAATTCAAATCAAGTCCCGGGAAGATCATTACACCAGATTCTCTGAGCAACTCCCTTCCTTTCTCAAGAGTCATATCTTCCATCTCCTTTTCAACTTTTGCTTTTAAAGAATTCATTAACTGTGTCTGGTTGTCTATGTAACGTCTAAGACCAATTCTCTAATAGCCTTCCCCTTGTGTTTGTACAAAAAGGATCTGAACTCAGGGGTATGAATAAACTAGTCATCTGAAATAAAAGATTTATATGCAACCTATCTAGCATCATTATCCCCTATTTCTTCAATTTCCAATCCTCTTTTCAGGGGCTGGTATGGTTCAATTCTACATTTTGAAATTGTATCAGAAAAGTCATGGGGTTTAGAGGCCACAGATCCTTCACTGTCGGAGGAAAACACTTCAATTTCTTGTGCTTCCCTTCTTCTTTCCCTTATTTTTTTGATTATATTCATCAATGGCCATTTCAGCATCTGCTTCTTCCAGATTTCTGATTAAATCATCATGAGGGAAAGGTACATGAGTATATCCAGTCAGTTTTTGCTTCTTCTTAGCATAATCAATAAAGCCCTCTGGGTCAAAATTTTTTCTCTGTATTGCTTTCCTAAGATTAAAATGAGACAATTTATCAAGAATGAGATCATAACCTTCTCTAGCTAACACAGTAAAATCACCAAAACATAAGGTGCTTGGCATAAAAGACTGTTTATCATATGCACTGAGATTCATCACATTTGAGTAGTTAAGCTATCTGACTATTTCCATGTATGCCACCCTATCTGGTACAATTTTTGGCAACAGAAAAGGGGTATCCTCAAACCCGTATACTCTGATCATTGTGGAATCACGTAAATAATACCAATCCCCCCAATTGTTGTTTATAGTAGGTGGCCCATCAAAATCCTTGGGTCTCAAAAACCTTTTAATTTCTTCTAACAAAGTGTAATTGCGTGGGTAGCCATAGCATTTGTACATGGTTTTTACAAAGAATTCTTCAAAGTGAACATAATTGGAATTCACAAACCTGCTATCCCATATTGAGGTCCATAATTGTGGGGGTAGCGATTGACCATCTTTATCAATTTGTGAAATTTTCAACTACTCTAGCCATAGATTCAATTCTTGTCCAAAATACAAAACCATATGCATGAGAATAGAATAGTGTTTGAAGTTGACTGTGGGGGAACTATTCTTTAAGGCCTTCAGACCTGAGTCTATTTCCTTAAAAATAAAAGTAGCATAGTCAAATATCCTAGCGTGATGGCACTGGATATCCGTAGAGATAACCATGGGCACTATGGACATAAATTTTGGAACTTCAGTTCCCAACACCTGCCCCACCGAGTAATATGTGTATCTTAGGTAAGGTTCAAGCAACTCGACATGAAAAGGTGGTTCATCCTCTTCTTCAAATGGCACTAGATTCCCCTCATTCCATGGCCTATGTAATGGCAGTCACCAGCCTTATATGTGGTATCCAATCTAAAATATTCCTTTTCTAGGGCTTCATGTACGATAGGGGTGTTGTATGTGTCATTTAAATCAAAAACTTCACAAATTGTATTTTTAGATATATGAAACAAGGGCTTCCTTGTAGATTGCATATGGCCTTTTGGTCAGGATCATAATGGTATGCTAGCAGTTTCAAAAGGTCTATATTGACAAAAACATCTGTGACTATTAATTTCTCTAAATTGAGTTGCCAGGGGTTGTAGACAGGTTCCATCCTATGTCTCATGTGATAGTGGAACATGAATAATTCATACCCTTGGATAGGAGTCCATATATTTCTAACATATTTGTATTTATCTTCGAGTTTTTCCACATTTTCCCTCAATTGTGCAGTTCTTCTGGCCTTGGATCTAGAACCAGGCAATTGGTCCACAAGATCTTGGTTTAGTTTCCTTTCTGGTGTTTTCTCTCCCTTCTTTGTTTCAATTTTTTGTTTTTTGCCCTTGGTTTGGCTCTTTTTAGTGTGTTGCCTTTTCTTTGTTTTAGAGGAGGCTTCCATTTTATACCAGAACTTGACTGTATCAAAGAAAGTTCAAGGACTTACCTATATATGCTCCGCACAAATCTCCTAATTCCTGATGAATTCCTTCTTCTCTGTCTGCAACCCTTGTGTTGATTTTAGGGGGGATCAGAATGGCTTTTACAACATTATGTTCAATCAGCCATTAATGGCTGCCACCAGAATTGAATGTAGGGAATTCAAGAATTTCAAAATGTCAGGGTGATGCTCTTTTTATCATATCGGTGAGACCATTTTATTCTTTCACTGATCTTCATATTGTTTTGGCGCCATTTTCTTTCATATGTTTCTGGTTCGTCGCCAAGGGTGCGTTGGTGTCTCCACAAAATACTCTTTTCATAGAGTTATGAACCCTTTATTGTCATTTCAGGGAGATTATAATTTTCATCTCGATGTCATTTTGATCAGGTGTGGTGAACATTCTCCTTGGCATCGATGAGTGTTTCTCTGATAGATAGGGGTTACCTCATCTTTATCGGCATGACAATCTCCATCATTAAGAGAATATGATAGTCTCCCGATGGGTTAGGTCTTCCCGATGATCTTATCTCCATCGCTCATTTTTATTAGAACATATCGTCAAGAGTCTTATTGACTTGTGTCGGGGAAGCTTAAGGATTTCATTCTGATTGTATATGTCACACCAATAGTCTTAATATTACGCGTCGGGGAGAGATTTTTTGCTTCCTAGCAATGAGCCATTGGTCGGTGTGACTTAAAGGCTCAATGTAACTTTAGGATTTCACTCTGATTGTTCTACTCACATTGATGAGTTTGCAATGGTGATAGATACAGAATGTCTCCCTGATCTTTTGACATATGAAATATTGATCATTCGGACATCAATCATCTCTCACTGATTATCACATTATACTTCAAGAATGTATTTTGCTATTTGGGGTGAGTTACTTAAGGTCTTGCCGATATAGATAACTTAGTATCAGAATTAGGCTGTGGTCAGAGAGCTAGGTATATTCATGAGATTGTTTATGTGCAGATTCTGAAATGGATCTTGTCACACAAATTTTTGGTGTTTGGTTTTGAAAATGAGGGACATTAGTCACATTATGTGGAGACTTGGTGAATTCTTAGCAGATGAATAATGTGAAATTTTTTAGTTCCAATATACACAAGGATTTTAAACAAAAACCATAATCCCAACTCTATATCCATCCCCATGGTAGTCTCAAGGGCCACCTTGAGACAAAAAATGCTAATGTACTATTATGACAGTTATGATTGTCCTCCATCATTTCATTGTGCATTTGAAACTTGAGATGAGGATTGGGGAGGTCTCCATTTGTAAAAAAACATGGAAAAATACTCATGACAAGATCTTTAAAATAGACATATTCAACTTCAGGCATTTTTGTAGACCCTAGGAAGGTGGATGTAAACTTAGTGACTTTAATTACCACCACAAAGACTATCACCTTTGTGACCATGACAAGGTAACACTATCATGCTCTTTATGGCAATCCCTTCTCCATTGGGTGATGGCCTAATAACATTTATCTCCTTTGTGATTTCAATGCCTCTCTAATGCACTATCATAGGAGTTTTGACAGTCCTTATGTATTAGTGAAGAAGGCTTTCAACAAATCAGAAAGGAGGGCATAAGATTACATACAAAGTCCTAGTCTTCATACCCTAGTCACATATCACCCCTCTAAGAAGACCTCAAGACAATTGCCCTTTAATACAGGAAGTCAATGCAGTTTTAAAAGATAAAGTGCAACAAGCCAAAGGACAAGAAAACTTAAAGCCTTAAGGGTTTAAAGGAATAAAAATATAGGTTTGCAAACTCGACTTAAAACCCTAACCCTAGGTGGGTACCACCAGATATCACCAGAACCCTTTAACTTGGCATTGCAAAACCTTGTCCAATCTGATCGTGGGAAGCCAAAATCAAGTATGTACACTCACATATGACAGATAAGTATGCCTACCAAGTGGTTTGACATAAAAATGAATAGGCTTTGAATTATAACCCTTCAAAGTAGGCCACTGAAGTATATTGTACAAGTGCATTTCTGAGTGCTGCAGTTAGATTTTTCATCATGGGAACCTAAAATTTTTGCAAAAAATGGTAGGAAATTTTAGGTTCCAACAAGTCCATTAGTTGGAGGTAGGAAAACAAGGGTTTTCTGTTCATTATTAGCCCATTAAACTTAAGCATATGAGATAGCATGGCACACATAAAATGTTGTGGATAATGACCACAAGATTAGGTTAATTGCAACCACTTTTTGTAAGCAAGTACAAGACTAGTATACTCATTATGACCCTAATGGCACCAAGAAGGGTCCCCAAAGATATAAGAGTAATCATTTGTCATCTAAGAGAAATCTTACATTCAATGGCACTAGGGCCAACAGAGAAGCACTTTAGAACTCATCCTACACATCAACAAACAACTCAACACAAGAAATTCAAATTGACATATTAACACAACAATATCCAACTAAGTTATTGAAAGTCAACTATTGATACCTCATTCTCCATCCAGATTACAAAATTGGTCCACTTTTTGCTTTGTAACATTTCCTTTTCAAATTGGCTTGGATGCCGGCCATATTTCTCCTCCTATCAAAACATGGGACATGGACTGGTTAAACTAATTAATATGCAATCATTTACTTTTTCCTAGGAAATTAAAAAAAATATATCATTTAACTTATTAAATATACTTACAAATGTACAGATCAAGGCTGTAAACCTTTCTAGCCACTGTGATCCGTGGCACAAAGTTTGTCAAGCATAGCCTTGGAGGCCTTGTCCTAAAACATATACTAATTCAATTTAACTATGCACAAATAAAATTTAAAAATTATTTAATAAATTTGATATAATCTTATGAGCAAATTCAAATACCTGCGTACTCTCCTCACCAGACTTCCTCCATGCATTAGACTTCTCATATGATTTTACAAGCTCTTTCCATACTTTCAAACTTACATCAATTGGCCTTTTTCTGAGCCTTTGCTTGGGAGGGAGTTTTTTTATCTTCTTTGTTTGGTTGCACTGAAATCTCTTGTAGTTTTGAGACATTCATAGCTTTATCTTCTTTATAGACCAACCTGTGCCAAATTCAGTCTCCATGTCTTGGATAACTGCTTTTTGCAGGTGCATGGGTATTTTTGAGAATGACAAATGTAGATGGTCTTTAAACCGTTGAAGGCATGATTCCTTCAACCTATTCACAAATGTTTTTCCAGCATCCATCATTCAGACGTCCCTTGAAATCACATCATATTCTATCTTGGTATCATAGGTACCAATGCAAGATGCAAAACATTGCATGGTGGTCGAAGAAGTCTGTGTCCCAGGAGTGGGTGGGACATTGGAAGCCTCTGTTCCTTGTTCCACATTCTTAGAGGTTATTGTTATTAATTTCCTCTTGGATCTTTTGCTTGATCCATGACTGGTTGGGGAATCAATTGATTCCCTTTGACACTGTTGATTTGGTTGTAATGTTTTAGGGGCTTTACCAGATAATTTTTCTATTTATCTAGCAAGCATTGTCAAGTCCACACCATCCAATTTGTTCACTGCCTCTACCCCCAATATGGAAGCCAATGCCTCCTTATCTTTGTCAGTATCATGTTTCTATAAAATAAATTTGTTCTTTTAAATTTACAAATAAAAAACTAAAAACTAAAAATCAAAGAAACAATGGAAACATTTACAAATCAATAAATTGACAATGAATTACCTCATTGTGGCCAGAGTCTGCTCCCTTTTATCTCTTCCCTCTATTGCTTGACATTTTGAGGTGACCTACGGAAAATTATTTCGTTCAGTTTGCGGAGGCAAATGTAGTACACACTGCCAGGTATGAAAGTTTTCATCCAGTTTTTCTGTATTCCTCAAGGTTTTTGACCTTTACTTTCTACAGCAAATCATGAAGTTGTTTTCCTATGAATCAATTGGTGCCTTGGGAGGGAATCTATAGTTCTCGGCCTAATTTTAGTTTTCTCACCATCATCTCAAAAGTCCTATCTCCTTGTATTGTCTCGACCAACCTCTGTTTTAGTTTTCTCACCCTCGTCTCAAAAGCCCTAATTTTAGTTTGCTCACAATCGACTTGTCTTAAAGCACTTGACTAATTTTTTAGGAAGGAAGCGAGAAAGTTGTGTTCAGAGAAAGGGATTGATGGTAATGATAAGTGAACCTGGGCATTGGGGTTTGAAAAATGCATTCAATGCTCTCAGATGCAGAGGAAATAATGCAATGTCTACAATTTTACCCTCCTCCTTTGCAACCACATGAGACTTGAATGATTCGCCTGTAAACAAAACAATATTTACAACCCTTTCTTCACAATCCTCTCCATTTAATCGAAACAAAAATATATTTGGGAACAATTTTTTTTTATTGTAATTGTAACCTTACCTATGGTGTCAAAAACTAAATCAAATTTCTCATCTCTTCACACGGTGTTTTTCTCCTCTCTTCGTGTGACATTTTTCTCCTGTAATTATCAAATTTCTCATTTATTAATTCAGGCGGGACTCCAACTCAAACGCTTGATCTCCAAACAAAAAATGAACACCAAAAATATATATTAAAGTTTTTTTTTTTTTGTTTTAGGGTATGTACAGGCGGGAATTTTTTAATTTTTTTGATCCAGCAGTCAGTGCTATAGTTGGAGCAATTAACATCGACTTTACCACTGAATTTTAGGAAAAAATGTAATCTATTTGGTGCACCTAAGATGGCATAAAGTGCACCTAATTTAGCACCAATCAGTGTAAAATGATGTATTTTGCTTGAAAGCTGATAAAAACATAACCTCACCAAATTTGGATTGTCCTTATAATAAGTAACTATATCTTGTTTCCATGATAGTATTTTGACTTCATGCTTCTCTTATGATTAGCTCAAGAATGACTCACTCTTTCACGACCTTACACAGATGGTTGGTGACAATCCTTATGCAATTGATATGGCTTTGGAAAAACCAAACAACTCTTCTCTTACTATCATGATGACATGATATTGGGACTATATTGGCAGCTTATGGAGTGTGCTTATGGTATTGTGATTTTCTTTTCTATGTTCTCATTAACCTATTTTAGGTTGAAGCATGGTAACTAACCCACTATCTATTATGATAGTCATACAATGATTAGACAATCCTCTCCACTTTGACTATGACAGTCCTATGCATGGTGTTTTCTTCATGACAGTCCCCAATAATGTGAATTATTGATAGTAACTAGTTCAAATGGAGTTTTGTCTGGTGTAGTAAGTTGTCCCTATGGCTCATGATAGTGCATGCCTTGGTTATGTCCTTGTGACACTACTCTCCAGATATCTCCTCTTTATAGTGACAAGGTTTCAAGAACATGACAACTTAGGTAAGATATCAACTTGTCTCTTTAACCTCTGGATTTTCATTTTTCAAGAATTAATCTCATTGAAATGCAAAGACATGTCATAGATTAGATGAAAAGATCAAGGAGATGCATGTTATAGAGTATAAAAGTCAAAAATCAAAGGTCTTTTTGGGCCTTTTTCCAACAATATGAGCAAAATTCAAACTTTAAACATGTAGCATAGGTACCATATGACTCATTCGCATACATCACACATGTGGGACCACTAAGAAGGGAGGTAGGTGCTTAATATGAGCAATGACAATTGCACATAATGTTTAAGTTCACTTCAACAGATATTTGGGGTTATGATAGCTAATGGAGGGTTTTCTTTTCAAAGGAAACCATTTGGAGTGAAAGGTAATGGTGAAATATAATATAATGTCCCTATAATTAAAGAATATCCAATGGCTAGGATTAACCTAACAAAGATCTAATGATGTGATTTCAAAATTGACATCCAAATTATCCTTCCCTCTCAAGAATTTAAAATTTTGGTGCCAAAGACTCTTTGAGACTATTTTGAGGGTTCTATGATAGTTTTGAGGGTTTTATGGCCACTTGGAGAGATATGGATTGCCTTAAAATGACCCATAAAAGAAAAAGGAGAGTCAAATATGAAATAAATGTCTTATTGATGTGAATTTGTAGTCATCTTGTAATCATAAGATTTGAGCTCTAGTTGTCAAGATTCCCTTTGTAAACTTTTTCTGAAGAGCAAAATGTTGCAATGTCCTATTTTGTTTTTTAGAGTGCATCTTAATGAAAAGTGAGTGTATTAACAAGATAAATTCAAGAATATTCTCTTGGTGCATAGCTATTATGTGACTATTGTCATTGTTGTGTATTGCAGGATCTAGAGGAGGCCATGGAGAGAGGACATGGACAATGTAGAACTACTAAATCACAGAGAGGAAAGTGGGTCAAAATAGATATGACAATGGAATCTGTAGATACAATAGAGGTAAGAAGAGAAAGCAACCTCAACCAAAGGAGGAAGGTGTTTATGAATTCACAAATGCTACAACATAAAGGAGATAAAGTCATTTTTTTGTCCATGAGGCCTTTGAGGTCAAACTTATTGGTTGAAAATGCACAGGAATGGTGATTAAATGTGATTTTATGATTGAGGGAAAAGTTTGAAAATTAGGATGGCCAAAACATGATATCAATATGTCAAATATATGACTAAAGTGAGGTTTTGTGTTGGATAGCATATTTGTTGAAATGATATAACTGGTGTACTAAACATTATTTACTATGTTGTGTATTATAGGGGCCAGACGAGGCCATGGCAATGGATCATGTCATACCAAATGAGGACACAATGGATGAAGCAGGAAATCAGGTACTCAAATCCAATTTCCTTAGGAAAAAATGATCTGATGGCATTTTGTGATACGTCCATCTTTTTTCACAGTATTATTGAAATTTATAATGTATTATCCAATCTTGACATAAATTAATGCATGTTGATTATTTTAGATGGAGATTGGAGCAAATGCAGAGCCTAAGAATTCAACTAGAAAACAAAAAATATATGTATGTGGACGTAGACCTAAAACTATTAAATCATGTAGACAACAGTGGGTGGAAGAGGATATGACAATGGTGATGCAGAAAACCTAGGTACTGAGGACACTTCAAACCTTCAATGAAATGACTCTCAAGGTTCACTGTCTTTAACAGAGATTAGACTTCTCATAAGGCAGGGCTTTAATTCAAAAACTAAATATGTTCATGACACAAAGTGAGGGGGCTTCAGGACACATATCTCAGGGTTCCTAACTCAGTCTAAGATTCCATCATCTCCACTGTACAGGACCTATAGGGCAGCAATCTCTACTATGCCTTCCATAGACAGTCATAACATTACTGACAGTCACAATATCCTTCTTATGGTGGTATCTATTAAGACAAACTCAATCTCATACAACATGCCAAATCTATAACATGACACACATACCTAATGCCTTCCTTGACAAATCAACAACCTATCAAATCTAACTAATACCTCCTTTGTGGTGACTATTTTCAATGAGGACTGACATAGTCTGATGTAGGCAGAATGAATAGGTTTCATGGAGGATTTTGTCTTACCTTCTCTCATAGGATCATTGCTAGTTATAGAGCACCTTGATCCATTAATAATGACTAATATTTCACAAGGATTCCACTCCCACAGTTGATGGCCATCACCTAATTGCTGCTGTCCTTCTCTAAGTCCCAACACATGGCTCTGCAGGGTCATCTACATGGTAAACTCAACCCAAACCATCCTCCCACCTCCAAAACCTTCACAAGACCTTGAACTTCCTACTAATCCATTCCACTGATCATAAACAGAAAAGATCAGTGGAATGAAGGGGAATCCATCAAACTACTCAGAAAAACCCTAACTCAGGGTTTAGGACAGCCTTAGAGAAAAACAACAATTTCTCCCACCTAATTTAGTGTCAAGTCTCCAAACAAGGTTCAAATCAAAGCTATCTTGATCCACTAACCATCCATTATACTCATGGGCTATGACAATTCCGTACAGGATCAAGTACGGGCTGGAAACAGTAATAAAACATAGAAAATGCAAGAGAGCAGTTATTTCTTTATTTATTTCACTTCAATCTTCTTCACCCTACTAAAATGAATAGTTTTCAAGGCTTTTTAAAGCCTGCCATGATGCCTTGAATACGTTGGAGGGTCATTGGGACCAATGGAGGGTGTAAAAACTATTCAACTGCCCTGTCTGCAACTGATTACTATTTAGTAACTGTCCTGTCTTGGACTGTATCGACTATTTTGTGTTTAATAATGCTTTCTAACATTTGGTTAACCTTGGACAAGGTTCTAACACACCTTCTAACCTTTGACATGCTTCCAACCATGAGGATTGCCTCCTACACACTTTAGGAGGGCTACAAACTTAAGGAAACATATGACTACCTTCACAATATGACTGCCCTCCTTAGGACTTACAACATGAGATTAGGTTTTAGTTATTTGGACATAGTCCTTTTACAAGCATGGCATACAAGCCTTATTACAACATGAAGATGGTCTCAAGGACCTTATTGAACCAAAACAAACTACTTAAAGATCAAGCAAAACCTAGATATCTTGGTGCTCCTGCACCAAATGGATCCTGCAGACACAACAAATGATTGCACTGAACAAGAGGTTGGTTAGGACTATAGTACATGGGATGAATACTTTGAGAAAATTGTTGTTTGTGGATGTTCTGTATGTCGTGGAAAGAAACAATTCAAACGAGCAATTGTACAAAGATATTACATATATGATGAGCTTCTAGTCAGTAGTATGCCTCCTACAATTGATTCAAATCCAATAGGAATTATGGTAAGGAGTTTTCCAAATTGATATAAATAACATGTATACTTCGTTTAAATATTGTTTTATATTATTTAAATAACTAATTTTTTTCTTAATGGATACTTGTAGGATAAAGTTCTTGGTTTAAAGTTTCCTGAATCACTGACTTCCAGCCTAGTGGGTAATGATCATTTATCAGATGATACAACTAACAAAAATATGTGCCAATATACTAGCTCGAAAGATGAGGAATTGATGAAAACAAGCAACAGAAAAAGAACTGGTTTAAAGATGCATAATTTGCTTAAAGACAAGGGGAAGGTGGACTACATATCCTATGAAAATGAATGTGATGGAGATGATGACTTGCCCTTGAGTTTGAGATCAATTTACAAAGAGACATTTGATCATCGAATATATTGTACTTGGCCTAGTGATCAACAACTACCTAGAGTGTACGAGGTGTTTCAATATTCATGGAGCGAATCTAGGCCTCTTTATTGTCCAAAATGTACATGTGGGATCTAAACATAGAAACAATTCAGAACAAACCACTAGGAGATTAATGCCATATTATGGTCCATCATATTACAATGGTGAATGGAGAAGGCTAGCAGAATATACTTGCCTAGCATGTCAGCATATGGTCTAAATTTGAATATGTATACACATCGTCTCCAATTGGAAAGTGGAAAAGAAATGAATAAAGGTCATCTTATGTATATAGATGGACGTGCATACACACACAAAAATATTGCCAGATTTATAAATAGTAGTAAGGGAAGGAACCCTAATGTAAGACCAAACTGTCAATTTGTTGAGGTTATAAATGATAAAGATGGAGATATGGAAAGAGAGGTTGATGTATTGATAATGGTTGAGGCTATTATGGACCTTACCATTGGGGATGAGTTATTGATTGATTACCCCTTGAAACGCCCTCCTGCGTGAAAGAAGAGGGAAGAACAAGGTCTCCATAAGGATGTTCTTAAGGGCAGAAAACTAAAGAATAATAAATGAGTGTGGACTGATGTTTTATAAACTATGTTATCCAAATTGTGTTTTATTTAAATTATTGTATAAAAAGGTAGTCTATAAAATAATGTTCCATTATTCAATTGATGCATATATGTTCATACAACCAATATTTTTATTTTTTAAGCCATATTTGATTATATTTCTTTGAAATTGATACATTTATGATTTATCCAATTGTTGCCAAACATTAAATAATGCTTATGTTTGTTGATAGGTAGAAGATGTTGATGAAACACATACTAATACCCAAGATCCAACTAGGTTATTAAGATTTAGACGGGATGATCCAAACCATCCTTTAAACAATACTAGGGTGAAAAGAGCATTATTGAAGAGAATACTATCAACTAAGAAATTTGAAGAGCTGATGAGATTTGCATACACTGATGACATGTCACCTAGCCTTAATGATGATGATGATGATAGTGAAAATGCAGTGTATGAAGAAGGATTGAATGAAATGCTTACAAATTTCTTTGGGGATGAAAACAATGATGACAATAATGATTATATGGTTGACAGTAATGATGATAGCAGGGGTAATTACCACTAATGTAATGTTGATGATAACAACCTGAAAGACTCCATCAAGCAAGCAACGAAGACACCCATGTTCAAATCGGGTGCAAGTAGAACCTCAAAACTGGCATGCACATTAATATTATTAGAAATCAAGTCACTATTTGGTTGGTCAGACAAAGGATTCACTACCCTATTGAAGTGAATTGAAATCTATTTCTTACTTTGCAATTGTCAATTGGTGTACATAATTCGTAAACATTCAACTTCATTTATATTTCTTTAAGGGGATTTAAAAACCATATATTGTATATAAATAGTCCTAGTATAGATTGACATATCAAACATGTTCATCATAAGTCAAAGCATTCAATTGATTTAATCTCTGGCAATCTTACAAGGCACTAAAAACTAAAATATTCCCTGAAGATAATGTGTTGCCATCAACTTGCAGAGAGGTGCGTCTGTTGTTTCTTGAGTTGGGGATTGAATAGAAGCAAATTCATTCATGTAAAAATGATTGCATTTTATATAGAGATGAATATCAAAACAAGGTAGAATGCCATGTATGCAAAGAGAAGAGATATCATACAGATGTACAAGGTCCTACAGTTCCAAAGAAGGTTTTATGTCACATGCCAATTATACCTAGACTTTAACAAATGTTTCGTTGCAAGTCACTTGCATAATTGATGGACTGGCATGCAAAGAACAGGAGTAAAGATGGATTCATGTGAATTCTGACTGACTCTAAAGAAATGAAACACATAGAGGAAAAATGGCCAAGAAAATTTAAAGATGAACCCCATAGTATCAGGTTTGGTCTTGCAATTGATGGAGTGTGCCCATTCTCTTTCCTGAGCTCAAATTATAGTGTTTGGCTAGTCGGATTGATAGTATACAATATTCCCCCATGGATGAGTCTTAGAAAGGAGCACCTTATGCTGATTCTCATTGTTCCAAGAAAACATCAAGTTAAAAACATGGATGTTTATCTTGTGCCTTTTATTGATGAGATACAACTGCTATGGAAAGGCATAAGATTGTATGACATATCACATCCCCCATCAATTAGGTCTTTCATGTTGTACGGTGTGCTATGTTGGACTATTCATGATTTCCCAGGACTTGGTGTTTGTTCTGGTAAGATAAAATATTTACGTATTTACACTCATAATTTATTTTCATCCTAACTTTCATACTTAGTTTTATACTATTTTTTGATGTTATTAACATTACTTATTGAATTGTAGGGCTTCAAACAAAGGGGATATTTGCATGTCCAAGATGTGTAGAACAATTTCAAGGGTGGTATTGTAAAGATCTACATAAATTTATTTATGCAAACAACGGGTTTTTTCTACCACTAGATCATAAATTTAGAAATCACCTGATGATCAATTTGATGGAAAAGTTGAAAATAGAGGCCCTCCCATGATTATTGGTCTAGGTGATTGGCTTAGGAAGTATGAAGATGCTGAATTGAAAGGTTGGGAGGATTTGTTTGATCAGGGTGATTCAATTGAAGAACCAAAACAAGTTGTAGTTAATATGCCAAAAGGAATGAAAAGGAAATCCATATTTTATGAGCTCCCTTACTGGAAGTATCTATTAATATCTCACCTATTAGATCCTATGCACCTCTTCAAAAATGTCCCAGATTCTATATTTTGACATATATCAGGCAAAGAGAAGGATACCTTGTCTTCGAGGAGAGATATTGCTCTTTCGCGTACCAAAATTGATAGAAAACACTTGTGGCCAAACAGGGAAAATGAAACATATGCAGAAGCTCCATGGATTTTGAAAAAAAAAAGAGCTAAACCAACTAAAAAATGTCATCCATTCAATATGGACAGCTACTAGCTATGGGTCATCATTGGCTAAAGCTTTTACAGTTGATGGACATATCACAGGATTTAAAACACATAATTTTCATAATTTTATGAAGGTATTAAATATCATCATTTAACATTTACTGGTAACATTGATTAAGTACTAAATATATTTTGATATCATTATGTTGTGTGAGAAAAAATTACTAATGACCATTTCATCAATGTGTTTCATAGCATATCATGCCATTGGCAATTAGGGGGGATTCCTATCTTACAATTGACTTAAGGAATGCCATAAGTCAATTGTTAGCATTTTACAAGGTATGTGGTTAATGTGTGAGAGACATAGATATATTATATTGCATATTAATTTTTGACTAAAGGTTCATACTAATTTACTATTCTTATATTAGGTGGGTGACCTCAAAGGAGATCCACGAATGTGAAGTGCCAAAATGGAAGAAGGAAATTGCAGAAGTTGTATGTGTATTTGAGAAGGAGCTCCCTACAAGTTTCATGGACCTACAAGTCCATTTACTTATACACCTAGTCAATGACATTAAATTGGCGGGTGTCATATCAACGAGGTGGATGTTTTTCTTTGAGAGGTATATGAAAACTCTAAAAAGATATGTCCAACAAAAGGCACATTTAGAGGGTTGCATGGCCAAAAGGTATGTATTGAATGAAGCATTTTTCTTCCTGTGTGAATTCCTTGGTAAGGATTTTGAAGATGGGCCATGCTTCTGGGATGAAGAACGAGCATCAGATATTATTGATGGAGAAAACCACAATCTAATGGTTTTCAAGTAGAAATTAGTAAGTAAATTCATGATCAGTATGGTTTTTTTCTTACAATCATTAATTTACTTTGTAATTTATTTGTCAAATTAACAACATGACATTTGGAGTTTGAAATAAACATGTTGACATGTAATAGGTGTAGATGAAAGTGCTATACTTGACAAGTTTATTCTGTACCACATGGACTTTATGAACAAATGGATTGATCTGTATGATAAAAAGAGAGAAGAAGTGTTAGAAGCAAGGAGACAATTTAAGATATTGAACCCAGGGAATACTCCACTTCCCACTGATCTGCTTGGGGAATGGGGCAAAGATTGCACACTAGAATGGGTTACTGAACAAATTCAAAATCAAATAGAAGATGCAGGTATACATTCAAATATAAAAGAAGATGAAATCAACATGTCTAGAGGATGTGAAAGAAAGGTACAGTTGGAATTTTACAAAATGTTGTTTCCTTACAGCTTTGAAACTATTAACTATTTTAATATTCATCATTATATTTGTTTTCACTGAAATAAATGGTCTTTCATAGGTGAGAAAATATCCAGCAACATGGGCATATGGTTGACATTATCATGTAGAAAGTGTAGATATAAAGAGACGATCCTTCGATTGTGGTATCATGATTGACTTCAAGCAATCCAATCGATCAAGCTCAAAAGATAAGAATATAATTGAAGGGAATCTACAATATGTTGGGAAAATACAAGTAATTATTGAGTTGGATTACCGCTCTTTTAAATGTTGTATTTTTAAGTGTAGATGGTATGAAGCATTTGAGAGGACATGAAGACATGATACCCATAGTGGATTGTTTTCTATAGATTCCTCATGTTTCCTACCGGAGGATAAGGAGCCTTATGTTCTACCAATTCATTGTGAGAAGGTATTTCTTTAACTCAAACAAGAAGCGGTAGTGATCATTAATCTATTAATTCATAGTTTATTGCAAATATATACATGTGCTAATTAATCAATAAAATTGTTAAACCATACATCCAATATATGTATGTCGTTCATGTGTAGGTATTTTTCTATGAAGATATTTTGGACCCGAAATAGATATTTGTCATACATTATGATCCAAGATTAAGGCATGTATTTGATGATGCATTAGTGGATACTGAGCAAAACAATGATGGCCAACAAAATGAGAGAGAGAGGGATTAGAGAACATCGAAGAAATTCACATCCATGATGATGTTGAAGATGGTTATGTTCAAGAACAAGAAGACAACAATATGGATGGTATACAAAATGATGATCCAAATACATCTGGTAACAATATAGATGGTCTACAGTCAGATTTTGATGATGATGAAGATGATGGAGGTCAAGATGAGGATGATGATAATATTAAATACTTGAAATAATATATGAACATTGACAATGATACACTGGATGACATTGTAGCGGACAGTAAAGTTAATGACCAAGACTCCTAAATTTTTAGAATTATTTGCAATCCATGTTTAAAAAAGGATGATTAAATTGTTGGAAATAATGTTAATTAAATGGATTGTTCAATTGTTGACAAAATACCTATTGCAATATCCTTAAATTGTTCAATCTTTGGTATAAATTGTTGGCAATAATGTTAATTAAATTTGTTTATCTTTAATTATTTTTCATATGTATCCTTAATTGTATCTATGCCATGTTATCTTGTGATAAGTACTTGAGTAAGACCATCAATGAAATATGAAGTGGACATATTATCATCTATATTAGCTAATTGACTGCACAAATATTTCAATTTATCAACGATCTCATGTTTCTATTCATTTTCAACACTTTTAATAAAGACATCATGATCATAATATTCTTCTTCATCATTAGAATGCAACATGTGATCGTCATAGGAAGTAGGAGAAAGAGGTAGTCATGTTTACAAGGTGAGGGTTTGACCTAGTACTTTGTTGAAGGGGACATAACGATCCTAGATGTTTCTTAGGAATGCACAATTAAAGGCATTGGGTTGTTTCCAACAAATGCAAACCACAAAAATCTCAAAATAAAAAATCAATCTTTTTTTATCCTAAACATAGGCATGGAAATTGCAAGTTCAAAAAAATGTAGGGAAATAAATCATACTCTATAATAGAAGATTTAAGTCCAATCCTAGATTTAATTAAACTTTAAAGTACAAGGAGTTGAGAGTAGAATAAAATATTGAGATATTAAGTAATTAAGATAGAGAAATAAAATAGTTGAGAAGAAATACAAAACTTATTTGATCTTTTTAGCATGATGTCAAATGTGAAGTGTGTAATTAAATAATGCATTATGAAAAAGAATGAAAACTAGGATTTTCTACTAGAATATTGATCATGAGATTGTGGCAGTGATTAACTAATTTTTTTCATTCCTTCTTCAGTTGTCCTCTTTTAACATATTCCCAAAACTTTACTCTTATCTTCCTAGGGATTCTAGATTTTCCTCTTGACTTGGATTGATATTTATATCATTCCCCTTTAGATCCACTTTTGTCCTTGGGCCTTTGCGGAACATGCAAGGCATCCTTAGAACCTTCATCATTGAACTTTCTCCTCATATCTCCATTGAGCATTGTAACAATAAAGGATTCCATACTCACCTTTGCAACAATACCATTTATAACAAGCATTATGTTCTCCTAATTTTTGGGTAAAGAAAAAAGTGAGAAGATACATTTGTCTTCCTCATCAAGTTTAACATTTATTGAACCTATTTGACTCAAAATCATATTAAAGGTGTCAAAATGTTCTACAGTAGAATATCCTTCCTTCATTTTTAAATAATATAAACATCTTTTGAGATATAACTTATTACTTTATAATTTTAGTTTGATAAATATCACCTATCCTCTTTTGTAATGTGAATGCAGGGGTCTCTTTTGATTTGAAAAACAAAGAAAAAGTAAATTGGAGACAAACAAATAAATTATTAGCAATCCAATTAACAAACAAATGATAACCAAAAGTTGACCACCAAAGAATAGCAGCTTTTATATTGATTTGCTTTAAAGTATAGGCAGTGCAATGTCTCTTTCAAAAAATCAAAATCCCAGATAGATTTCGAGCCATAAGGTCTTGGTTTCCTTTGATAAAGGAAGCAACAAGCTTCAGACCTTTCACATTCAAAATGACTCTGTGTATTCCTAACCCTTGATATTACAATATTTGTCTTTTATAAGTCCAATTTAGATTTTCAAATATATTTGAATACATTTTGAAAGCATGAAGAAAACATAAAGAGACAAAAAGAGAGCGTTCAAGATGTGGCGGTGCTATTTAACGCCATCATATGGCTCATTGCTCTTCTGCACCTCAACCTGTGCTACTAATGATTCATCTCTAAGATATTTCTCCCCCCCATTTATATATTATAAAATCACCAGGCCATTGGTAAGCCCGAATCTGAAGCAAGTTCTAGTGATCTTTCCATCTTTTATCAAGCAAAGCTCTAACATCCATCACAAATTTTGCATACCCAGTATCCAACGCAATTACTCGGTCTAATATCATGTTGAAACTAAGAATGCTAACATCTCCATCCTTCTTCAAAAAATCCATAACTTGGAATATTGTTTGGCTGAATTCCATCTTCCATGTGTCAAGACTTTTGATTTTCTCTTCTTCTGTCAGTATGAAAGGAATAAATTTATGCTTGAACGTAGTAAAAGATTCAACCTTTTCTTGCATATTCTATCTTTACCCAATCACAGACTGGTATTCATCAATGATCATTTTGACTATTTTCTCAGTGGGCTTCAAAACTGTAGGGGCATCAAGATTCCTTTGCACTACTAAGCACATCGTAACCAAATTGTGATGATAGGGTTGCCATTTTTTAAACAACAAATCCAAAACAGAAAAGTTTATCTTCAATTGCTCAATGGCCTAAGATAAAGAAGAGTAGCAATCATGCACACTCCCAAGCTTATCCACAACCAATTTTACTCTATGCTCCAAAATTTTCTCAAAAATTTCAAAAACTTTCATCTTTGCCTCATTCTTTGTCATTTCATTTTGTTTATTCAAACTTTCAATTTCCTTTACAAATTTCAATCTTGTTGCATTAAATTCTTCAATAGACATTGTAACATCACTGACTATTTGTGGCACAGGGGCTGATAGGGTACAATGGCTTGACCTTGAGAAGAATTCACAGCTTGCAATTGTTTCTTTAATTTCACATTTTCAAAATACAATTTGTTTACTTCATCATTCATTACTTTATGAGTTTGCTCATAATCTATTAGCCTTTGTTCTTGTTGGGACAAGAAAATTTGAAATTTTCTTGTACTCTTATTCACCCATTTCTAACCAAATCATAAAACATTATACCCAAAATCATAATAATAAGAGGATTCAAACTCCCTAATATCGACAAGACCTTATGTTAGTTATACAGATCCATAAGAAACTAATTGAAATGGCTATCGGCATGATAATAAGGATCAGGGAGAATGTTTTGGAAGACACAGATGGAGAAAGTGGCATCGATGACCTTTCATCGGGGAGAAAATGCATGGTCATGCCGATCGGCATAAGGAAACACTATCGGGTAGTATTCTACAAACCCTCTTGAGAGTATAAGTCATGCTGATGGTGAAGTCGGTAGGACTCTCACCAAGTATCTAGTGGAACCAAGAGAATTAATGGTCATCGGTAGGAGATGAACATCGAAGTGAAAGATTGATGAGTCTCTGATAGTCTAAAGTCGTAGTGATTAAAGAAAAATATTTCGGCATAGCTCACACCGATATGTGTGAAGAATAAGAACCATCGACAAAGCTGAACAAGTCAGAACGAAGTTTATATGTCTTACCGAACTGATGGTCATAGTGATGAAGATGTTGATGACATATCATGAAGATCTCTCTGATGAAGAGTGTAAAGGAAGGCTATCGGGGAAACAACCGTGATCGGGTAACTTGAAATAAGTTATCCCGATGGTTTATCTTATCCCGACGACAACGATGACCACTTTCATCGACAAGACTCTCACCGATAGTCATATCGGTAACACTTAACATATCAAGGAAGAACATTATTCTTATAACAATGAAGAAAGTCATGCCGATAAGTAACCATGCCCACTTCCACATTGGGTAAAGCTTGGAGATATCTTGCCGATACGAAGTCATAAATGAAGTATAATGTTGTGGAGACAATTGAAGGGTTACAATGATTGATCTATGAACAAATGTTCGCACCATAAGAAGATATTAAAATCACCCAGATATTATGAAAATCATGCCAATGAGAGAAGTTATGATGACATGACACTTCACAACGATCAAGAAAATTGAAATGCTCGAACAATTAATTGTAGAAGGTGAAGAAATCCTCTGAGATAACATTCAAAAATCATTACAATTAAACTTGATAGAATTGTTTGAGAAAAGCTTACAAGTAGAGACTTGAAGTAGAAAATAGGGGAATTTGATTAGAGCCACTGATAATAGGTACATACATACAAACTTCTGTGCTATAGCCTATAATTTGAATTTTTCTGTCAAGGATTGTAAATGGAGACTCCGGGGAAAGGAAAGGGCAGAAAACCACAGGGTGACACAATTAAACCTAGAAAATAGAAAATTGACAAAACCCTTGAAGACAAAACAAAAGAAAGAAAACTAAACCAAGACTTGATTGACCAACTACCAGGGTCAACTCCCAAAGCCCAAAGGTCTGTACAACTTAGGGCAGAAGTGGACAAACTTGAGGACAAGTGTAAATACCTTGGGAATGTTTGGACTCCAATTATAGGCTATGAGCTCTTCAAATTCCATTACAACAGAAGAATTAGGAATGTTCTAGTTTCAAACCCATGGCATTTGAATTTGGGTAAATTAGTTATTCTTGATGTGTTTCTGAATGTTGAACTCCTCCAGCTTCTTGCTAAACAATATAACCCAAGTCTTAAGGCCATATGTAACCCACAAGGGGAGCCTATCATACACTTGTCAAAGAATGCCATCTGTGAAGTTTTTGACTTGGATGATTTATGCACTGTGCCCATTGTTTATGAGGATTTGGAAAAGGAATACTGGAGAATTGATACCACATACAATGGATGGAGACTGCCTATTCATAGGCCTAGGGCAGAGGGAGAAATGGTGCCCCTCAGTGAAAATGATGGCCCTTCATTTCATGTGTCTTTATTTGAACCTTACATACAATACACTTACTACTCTAAATGATGGCCCTCCATTTCATGTGTCTTTATTTGAACCTTACATACAATACACTTACTACTCTGTGGGCCAGGTCCTAGGATCAAAGGTCCCTGACTTCATGACTATTCCTCTAATGGTCATTGCTACAGACATCGAGTGCCACAATGCCAGGTAGTTTGATTATGTTGCGTATGTTTTTAATAGAATTGACTCTGGTCCGACTTCCATAAAGAACAATGCCCCATCAGTTTCCTTTGAGCATTATTCACTTCTCATGCACATGGTGCTCTATTATGGTTAGGAAGTGGGGTTATGGCCAACTAAATTTAAGGTTGTTCCAGTAGACCAGAGGGGGTAAAAGCCACCCATGCAGATGTGGACCAAGTTATGGGATAGTAGATATGCCCATTCTAGCTATGTGCAATTTGAGGAATATTGTGTCAAAGTGTTATATAGATATTTCAGTCATCCCTGTGAGTACTCAATCTCAAATGAAATAAAGAGGTTTCTTAGACCAAAGGATTTTGGTGGTCCTCTTACTGTTACTCACAACTGGGGAGATTAGTACTGTTTTGAGGATGCCACTATGGTTGGAGTCTATGGTTTTGAAGATGCTCCTTTTATCTTGCCTAAAATTGTCCCTGATAGAATTGCCTATTTGGAAATAGTTAGGCAAATGAATTGTTCAAATGTGATGCACTTGAGTTCCCATGATAAATAGCTTTTATGCGTAGTACTCTGTGTTTTGGAGACTTCACTGTGGTATCCAAGGAGGGATATGGTCACATTATAGATAAATTGATGCACTACAATATGAGGTGTGCTGAGGTGAGAAAAGGATTTGATCCTGAAGGTTTTATTGACCTTGCTCGAAGAAAACAAAACCTTAGTGGGTACACACATGTTCCTTATCCACATGATGATGTCATCAGGAATTTGGAGGAGGTTAAGGTTAAACTAGTGGTTGAGAAATACAATAGGGACTTAGATGAGAAAAAGAAACAGCTTGCAAAGATTGAGGTGTTATCTTTTGGTGATGAAGAGCCTGCAGGGCAAGAGGAACCACAACAATAAATAACAAAAATGTCCAAAAGAAAAATGCAACAATATCAGCCTCCTGTCATAGCACATGATGAGGAGGGGCCTGCTGATGAAGACCCAAGACAAATAGCTTATGATTCTTTTATTTCTGATGATAAATTTATTCATTCCAAAGAATTCAAATCATTTTTATATAAGTGCAAGGGGAAGGAAATCAGAGAGTCAGTTGATGATGTCTCTACCAATAATGAGAGACAATTACTTGATATGTTGAAAGCAACAGTGGATAATGAATTACAAGATATGACCCCTAGTAAGGGTAGACAATTGCTCAAAGAAGCAGGAGTAATGATCTTTCCTAGCCTTGATTTGAATTATGCTTTAGTATTTGATAGTTTTCTGAATAATACAGATGATAGATACAAGCTCACTCCAGAAGGTGTCAATGAAGTATATATGGGCACCAAATATAATAATGATGAAAATTCATTAATGATATGGGCCTTGTATCCTCCCCACAAAAAGAGAGCCATTATAGACACTGAGAAGACTTTTGGCCATGTCATGACTTTGAACACAGGGGAGACTAACCCCTTGATCATTGCAGACATTGTAATTAATGTTGTAAAGTTGAATAAGGCACATGCCCAGATGTTGATCAAAGAAAGGGATGCCTACAAGCTGAGCTGTGAGAGATTGACAAAAGAGAATGATTATTTGAAAGATGCTGTCAAGAGCACCTTCAGGGGATCAGTATAGAGACTAACCCAGAGTGAAATCTCACAAAGTATCCAATCACTATCCATAGATCAAGTAGCTCAAATCTAGATGGATACATTTGTCATAGTACTCTAGAATAGGCATACCAACATGATGCATTGGCTGAACCAATTTTGGGATAATTATTCTCAAAATTATAAAGCCATCCAAGAACATGAGAGGCTTGAAAAATGGTTGCGGAAGAAACTCAGTGAGACATGGGGTAAAGATGCTTCTGACATTCCATATACCTCTAGTGCAAAAGATTTGGTTAAGCAGCATCAGAAGTATTATGACCAACTTAAGACTGATGCCAAAGAATGTGCTGAAGCTTCAAAAGTAGGAGTGCCCACATTGTTCAAAAGCGATAAAGAATTAAAGAGCAAAGAAGAATGGAGCAGACACTGTCAAGCAATATTACATGAAGCTTTAGAATCTCTTAAGGACAAAGACACTGCATCTAGGGAAGCCTGCAAGCATTTGGAGAGGATGGTTATGATGGATGTGATCACAAGGAATGCCATTGAATTCATTGATTCACATCACAGCCAGGAGTACTTAGACCATATTGCTCAGTTATACTTGTGGTTGAATAGGGCCTAAGCATTGTTTTTTTATGGTTGTTTTGTTAATCTTGTTAATTCCCAAAAGACTTCTTGAAGAGTTATGTCTCTTCACAAGCATTTCTATATAAGTTCAAACATTTGATGCTGAATGAGGATCAACAGTATAATATAATACATAAAATTTACAATGTTTCTCAAAGACCATGTTGCACGTTTATTAGTAAATTGAAGTTCTCTGATTCTTTGGTTCTATTCTGGCATCAATTGTTTGTTAAGATTACTCAATCATGCGGTTGTCTCTAGTTCAGTATTTCCTTGTTATTCAAATTAATATATTAAGTATATAGTTAATTTGTCAATGCACATTTGCTGTATCTGTGTGATTGAATTAATTGGTTTCCATTAGAGGAATTTAAAATCCTTCTGATCAATCACAATAACTTGGAAGTGTTAGTTTGGATTACTAAGAAGAACCATATAATTAGGATTGCTATTTTGTCTCCAAGTCAATATTGTCCGTTATTCTTGCATATTTCATTCAATTGGTTCCTTCAAGAAAGGATTAAATTACCTTCTGGTGAATTACAAGAGATCTGATTATATTGATTAGATTGTTAAGGAGAGTTTGTCAGTCATTTCTTGCACATTTATACAAGTTATAAACTAAAATATTGTGCCAAACAGTTAGAATTATTGCCCACTATAAGCCACTAGTCTTAGTCCTTCGTTTGACTCTGTTTACCCACAAGGGACTGGTCTTATTTTAATTCATCACTTAAAAAAACCTTTATTAGTTAGGCATAGTCATAGAATTCACCTTGATATTGCTTATACAATTTTTACCAACCATTCATTAGATATTAAGATATAAAATTAGTTAGCAAGCTTTCATATATCTTACACCATTTGCCATTGTAGGTAGATTTATTTAATTAGTCAAGACATTTACATTTAGTCTGCTTTAATTTCCAAGGTTCACCCACCTAGGTGTATTAGGACCTAAAGTGCAGGGAGTCATCAAACCGTAAAGGTTGATTCTGTTGCGTTAGTTTAAAAACGTTGTGAATCTAAGCATAGAGCCTGGCATCCTCTTAGGATTAGCAACCTGCATTTTTGAGAGCTAACAAATTGGCGACTCTACTGGGGACAAAAATAAAAGACCTTAGTAACAAACCATTCCTTTTATAGAGTCATTTCAGAAAACTTTAATTTGGTTACTCTGCTGGCAAGAATAATCCAGAAATATAATATATAAACTTTTTCCTATTTACAAAATAGGTGACGACTCTAGAAACTTTTATAACAGAAAGTTGATACCAAATGGATGGTAGGAGATCTAAAATGGAAGGCAAGAAATTGCAATCATCTCCACCAATTAGAAATAGGTCCAAGAAAAATGGAACATCAAACTATTCTCACCAGAATAATAACCACAAGGCTTAAGAAGATAATGCTGAGAAAACTATTGCAACTCACAATAAGTTTACACCTTTGCATTAATCAAATGAGAATCTCAACAGAGTAACTGATGATATATTGGTAAAATATAGACCAGATCCTCAAGAACAGCTTGAGTATGAAGCACAAGCCATGAGGTAAATTGATCAAAGGTAAGTTGAATATGATTTTAAAATGTCATTACATCAGAGAGAAGGGATAAAACATGGACTTTCAACTCAAGAAATAAATGAAAGTCCAAAGAATTTAGGAGGTATGAATCAAGCACAGAAGCTGCCGCTTATCATCCACAAGCAAACAGACAGGCAAAATCCAGCAACAAAAGCCTTCTAAAAATTATAAAAAGAATGTTGGATAGAAACAAGAAAGCTTGGGATTCAAAGTTAAGAATGGCTGTATGGGCTGATAGGATTACTGTGAAAAGAGCAATTGGGAGATCTCCTTTTGAACTAGTTTATGAAACACAAGCGAGAATACCATTAGAAAATCTCCTACCAGTTTATAAATTTGTTCTTCGGGAAGATTCAAACATGCCTAAACCAATGGAGGAAAGATTGGAACATCTTGTAGAACTTGATGAAACAAGGAGACTAGCTCAAAGGCAGAATATCAAGTTACAATCTCAAGTAAAATATCTTTTTGACAAAAAGGCCAAAGACAAAAAGTTTGAGATAAATGATTTAGTACTGATGTGGAATGCTAGGTGCCAAGAGAAAGGAAAGCATGGGAAGTTTGAAGCTTTATGGTTAGGTCCTTTTGTTATAATTGGGAAAGGAGGTGATGACTCTTACTATTTGCAAAATATGTCCAGAGAAGAGTAGGAGCTACTTGTGCATGGGCAGTATCTCAAACCTTTCTTTTCATAATCATGCACAAAGAGAACTGAGTGTTGCCAGTGCATGGACAACCCTTAAAAGGTTCTCAAAATACTTTTATTCCATGCACAGTAGTCTAGGGTAATCAGAAGGAGATTAGGATATGCCAGTACATGGACAGTCCTATGAATCTCTATATATAAATTTTTTAATATATATATATATATAATCTTTTCCGTGTACAGTAGTATAGGATCATCCCAATTCTCCATCATTATCACCTCCATTTCCCATTCTCATAAAACCATCATCCCAAATAAATAAAACATATGGTCTACTCCCTTAAGAGATCTGAATTCTTGTTATACTCAGAAGGAGTATACATCCCAGACAAAGCCACTGTTGGGATAGGAAAATTTGAAATTTTCTTGTACTCTTATTCACCCATTTCTGACCAAATCATAAAACATTATACCCAAAATCATAATAATAAGAGGGTTCAAATTCCCTAATATCGGCAAGACCTCATGTTAGTTATACCGATCCATGAGAAACTAGTGAAATGGCTATCGGCATGATAATAAGGATCGGGGAGAATGTTTTGGAAGACACCAATGGAGAAAGTGGCACCAATGACCTTTCATCAGGGAGAAAATGCATGGTCACATCGATTGGCATAAGGAAACACTATCGGGTAGTATTCTACAAACCCTCCTAATAATATAAGTCATGACGATGGTGAAGTCGATAGGACTCTCACCGAGCATCCAATGGAACCGAGAGAATTAATGGTCATCGGCAGGAGATGAACATCAGAGTAAAAGATTGATGAGTCTCTAATAGTCTATAGTCTCAGTGATTAAAGAAAAATATTTCGGCATAGCTCACACCGATATGTGTGAAGAATAAGAACCATCAGCGAAGCTGAACAAGTCAGAAAAAAGTTTATATGTCTTACCAAACTAATGGTCACAGCGATGAAGATGTCAGTGACATATTGTGAAGATCTCTTCAATGAAGAGTATAAAGTAAGGTTATCAGGGAAACAACCATGATTGGGTAACTTGAAATAAGTTATCCCGATGGTTTATCTTATCTCGACGACAATGATGACCACTTTCATCGACAAGACTCTCACCGATAGTCATATCAGTAACACTTAACATATCAGGGAAGAACATTATTCTTATAATGATGAAGAAAGTCATGCTGATAAGAAACCATGCCCACTTCCACAGCAGGTAAAGCTTGGAGATATCTTGCCGATATGAAGTCACAAATGAAATATAACGTCTAGGAGACAATTGAAGGGTTACAACGATTGATCCATGAACAAATGTTCATGCCATAAGAAGATATTAAAATCACCAAGACATTATGAAAATCATGCCGATGAGAGAAGTTATGTTAATTTGACATTTCACAACGATCAAGAAAATTGAACTGCTCGAACAATTAATTGCATACAGTGAAGAAATCCTCTAAGATAACTTTCAAAAATCATTACAATTAAACTCAACAGAATTGTTTGAGAAAAGCTTACAAGCAGAGACTTGAAGCAGAAAATAGGGGAATTCGATCAGAGCCACCGATAACAGGTACATACATACAAACTTCTATGCTATAGCCTGTAATTTGAATTTTTCTGTCAAGGATTGTAAATGGAGACTCTGGGGAAAGGAAAGGGCAAAAAACCATAGGGTGACACAAGTAAACCTAAAAAATAGAAAATCGACAAAACCCCTGAAGACAAAACAAAAGAAAGAAAACTGAACCAAGACTTGATTAACCAACTACCAGGGTTAACTCCCAAAGCCCGAAGGTCTGCACAACTTAGGACAGAAGTGGAGAAACTTGAGGATAAGTGTAAATACCTTGGGAATGTTTGGACTCTAGTTAGAGGCTATGAGATCTTCAAATTCCATTACAACAGAAGAATTAGGAATTTTCCAGTTTCAAACCCATGGCATTTGAATTTGGGTAAATTAGTTATTCCTGATGTGTTTCTAAATATTGAACTCCTCCAGGTTCTTGCTAAACAAAATAACCCAGGTCTTAAGGCCATATGTAACCCACAAGGGGAACCTATCATACACTCGTCAAAGAATGCCATCTGTGAAGTTTTTGACTTGGATGATTTATGCACTGTCCCCATTGTTTATGAGGATTTGGAAAAGGAATACTATAGAATGGATACTACATATAATGGATGGAGACTGCCTATTCACAGGCCTAGGGAAGAGGGAGAAATGGTGTCCCTCAGTGAAAATGATGGCCCTCCATTTCATGTGTCTTTTTTGAACCTTACATGCAATACACTTACTACTATGTGGGCCAGGTCCTAGGATCAGAGGTCCCTCACTTCATGACTATTTCTCTAATGGTTATTTCTATAGACATCCAGTGCCACAATGCCAGGCAGTTCGATTATGTTGCCTATGTTTTTAATAGAATTGACTCTGGTCTGACTTCCATAAAGAACAATGCCCCATCAGTTTCCTTTGAGCATTATTCACTTCTCATGCACATGGTGCTCTATTATGGTCAGGAAGTGGGGTTATGGCCAACAAAATTTAAGGTTGTTCCAGTAGACTAGAGGGGGAAAAAGCCATCTGTGCAGATGTGGACCAGGATATGGGATAGTAGATATGCCCATTCTAGCTATGTGAAATTTGAAGAATATTGTGTCAAAGTGTTATATAGATATTTTAGTCATCCCTGTGAGTACTCAATCTCAAATGAAATAAAGAGGTTTCTTAGACCAAAGGATTTTGGTGGTCCTCTTACTATTACTCACAACCGGGGAGATTGGTACTATTTTGAGGATGCCACTATGATTAGAGTCTATGGTTTTGAGTATGCTCTTTTTATCTTGCCTAAAACTATCCCTGACAAAATTGCCTATTTGGTAATAGTTAGGCAAATGAATTGTTCAAATGTGATGCACTTGAGTTCCCATGGTAAACAGTCTTTTATGCCTAGTACTCTATGTTTTGGAGACTTCACCGTGGTATCCAAGGAGGGATATGGTCACATTATAGATAAATTGATGCATTACAATATGAGGTGTGCTGAGGTGAGAAAAGGATTTGATCCTGAAGGTTTTATTGACCTTGCTCGAAGAAAACAAAACCTTAGTGGGTACACACATGTTCCTTATCCACATGATGATGTCATTAGGAATTTGGAGGAGGTTGAGGTTGAACTAGTGGTTGAGAAATACAACAGGGACTTAGATGAGAAAAAGAAACAGCTTGCAGAGATTGAGGTGTTATCTTCTAGTGATGAAGAGCCTACGGGGCAAGAGGAACCACAACAATAGATAACAAAAATGTCCAAAAGAAAAATGCAACAATATCAGCCTCTTGTCATAGCACATGATGAGGAGGGGCTTGTTGATGAAGACCCAAGACAAATAGCTTATGATTCTTTTATTTCTGATGATAAATTTTTTCATTCCAAAGAATTCAAATCATTTTTATATAAGTGCAAGGGGAAGGAAATCAGAGAGTCAGTTGATGATGTCTCTGCCAATAATGAGAGACAATTACTTGATATGTTGAAAGCAATAGTGGATAATGAATTACAAGATATGACCCCTAGTAAGGGTAGACAATTGCCCGAAGAAGTAGAGGTAATGATCTTTCCTGGTCTTGATTTGAATTCTGATTTAGTATTTGATAGTTTTCTAAATAATACAGATAATAGATACAAGCTCACTCCAGAAGGTGTCAATGAAGTATATATGGGCACCAAATATAATAATGATGAAAATTCATTCAATATATGGGCCCTGTATCCTCCCCACAAAAAGAGATCCATTATAGACACTGAAAAGACTTTTGACCATGTCATGACTTTGAAGGCAGGGGAGACTGACCCCTTGATCACTACAAACATTGGAATTAATGCTGCAAAGTTGAGTAAGGCACAGGCCCAGATGTTGATCAAAGAAAGGGATGCCTACAAGCTAAGCTGTGAGAGATTGACAAAAGAGAATGATTATTTGAAAGATGCTGTCAAGAGCACCTTCGGGGGATCAGTAAAGAGACTAACTCAGGGTTATAGCTCACAATGTGTCCAATCACTATCCATAGATCAAGTAGCTCAAATCCAGATGGATACATTTGTCACAGTACTCTAGAACAGGCATACCAACATGATGCATTGGCTGAACCAATTTTAGGATAATTATTCTCAAAATTATAAAGAAATCCAAGAACATGAGAGGCTCAAAAAAAGGTTGCAGGAGAAACGCAGTGAGACATGGGGTAAAGATGCTTCTGACATTCCAAATACCTCCAGTACAAAAGATTTGGTTGAGCTGCATCAGAAGTATTATGACCAACTTAAGACTAATGCCAAAGAATGTGCTGAAGCTTCAAAAGCAGGAGTGCCCACATTGTTCAAAAGTGATAAAGAATTAAAGAGAAAATAAGAATGGAGCAGAGACTATCAAGCAATATTACATGAAGATTTAGAAGCTCTTAAGGACACAGACTCTACATCCGGGAAGCTTGCAAGCATTTGGAGAGGATGGTTACAATGGATGTGATCAAAAGGAACGCCACTAAATTCACTGCTTCACATTGCAGCCAAGATTACTTAGACCATATTGCTCAGTTATACTTGTGGTTGAAGAAGGCCTAAGCATTGTTTTTTTATGGTTGTTATGTTAATATTTTTAATTCCCAAAAGACTTCTTGAAGAGTTATGTCTCTTCACAAGCATTTCTATATAAGTTCAAACATTTGATGCTGAATGAGGATCAACAGTAGAATATAATACATAAAATTTACAATGTTTCTCAAAGACCATGTTACAAGTTTATTATTGAAGAAGTAAATTGAAGTTCTCTAATTTTGTGGTTATATTCTAGCATAAATTGTTTGTTAAGATTACTCAATCATGCGGTTGTCTCTAGTTCAGTATTTCCTTGTTATTCAAATTAATATATTAAGTATATAGTTAATTTGTCAATGCACATTTGCTGTATCTGTGTGATTGAATTAATTGGTTTCCATTATAGGAATTAAAAATTCTTCTGATCAATCACAGTAAACTAGAAGTGTTAGTTTGGATTACTAAGAAGAACCATATAATTAGGATTGTCATTTTGTCTCCAAGTTAATATTGTCTGTTATTCTTGCATATTTCATTCAATTGGTTCCTTCAAGAAAGGATTAAATTACCTTCTGGTGAATTACAAGAGATTTGATTATATTGATTGGATTGTTAAGGAGAGTTTGTTAGTCATTTCCTTGCACGTTTATACAAGTTATAAACTAAAATATTGTACTAAACAGTTAGAATTATTGCCCACCATAAGCCATTAGTCTTAGTCCTTCATTTGACTCTATTTACCCAACAAGGCACTAGTCTTATTTTAATTCATCACTTAGAAAACCCTTTATTAGTTAGGCATAGTCATAGAATTCACCTTGATATTGCTTATACAATTTTTACCAACCATTCATTAGATATTAAGATATAGAATTAGTTAGCAAGCTTTCATCTATCCTACACCATTTACCATTGTAGGTAAATTTATTTAATTAGTCAAGACATTTACATTTAGTCTACTTTAATTTCCAAGGTTCACCCACCTAGGTGTAGCAGGACCTAAAGTGCAGGGAGTCATCAAACCCTAAAAGTTGATTCTGTCGCGTTAGTTAAAAAATGTTGCAAATCTAAGCATAGGGCTTGGCATCCTCTTAGGATTAGTAACCTATATTTTTGAGACCTAACAGTTCTAACCTCTTCACAACAGCATGAGTAAACATAACAGTATGAACATTGAGAGCAGATGCTTCCATTGCTGATGTATCTTGTAAAGTCTTTACCATAGCTGTACCCCTCATTTCTTGAACAATATCGAGCAATCTTTGTTTGCTTGTATTCTTCTAAGTAGTCTAGATTGTAAGGGTCTTTGTCTTTGGAGTAAAACCACATCCACTTATGCCTTCTTCATAATCAAATTCTGAAAAAAGTTATGCATCATCCTGACTTCTAACATGGTCGAGCAAAAATACCTTTTTCAATTCAAGGCTAGGGATGATGAGCATATTACTTTTCAACACCATTTGTCTTTCCTCCTCTAAACTCACATCAATTTCATCTACTTTCAGTAATGATTTGATCATGTTGTGTTTCATCAGCACCCATTTTATTTATTGCAACTTTTTCATTATATTCTTTTATTTTCATTTTCAGCCAAAAATCCTTAAACTCTAGAGTTTTGATGAAGTCGTCATCTTCTATGAACCTCATGGATGCTATAATCCTTTCATCCTCCTCCAACTCTGGTTCAGCTTGGGTTTTCTCACCCTTCCTAGCCTTAGACTTATGTGCATCAGTGGGTTGACCAACCAATGGCTGATCAACCTTTTGCTCATCTCCCATGTGCCTCAAGATGTTAACTACCTCATTAGTATCCCCCACCTCTTCAGTCATTTCATAGGAGACAGGTGGAGATACCTCTTCTGTCCTCTATTTCTTTGCTGGTGGTGATTTTGGGACCTGTGGATCTTACACTGACATATCAGGAGCACTCATGAATCTCAATCCCTGCAGACCTTTTCACTGGAAGTTTAGTAGCCTTAGGAGGCTGCTTCTCATATTTACTATAAATACTTTCAAAATTATCAATGTTTGCATCAATTCTCTTTAGAAGGTCTTTTTCTTCAACAAAGAATCCAAGAAATAGGGGATTCTACTTTTCTTTTCATCTTCAATATTTTTCAAGATATCCCATTTTCTCTTCCTATTGTATACCTCATCAAATAGGACCTAATGGGATATGACCATTTTAGTTAGAATTGATTGTCTCACAAGATTCATATGACCCTTAGGGTCACAATTCCTCTCAATACCCAATTTCAAAGAATATTTTGCCTTTAAAAAGGCTTGCAAATTTTCAAGAGTGTCAGAGCCAATAGACCAATCACCAAAAATTATAGCATCAGGTAGAAATGTACCTTTTTTTTGTCTTTTCATTACCTCCTTTTCCATCCACATCATTTGCCACATAAACTCCATGAATACAATTCTGTCTGATACAAATTTTGGTAATATGTGAGGTGGCTGGGGGCAACTATACACTCTAATTATAGTATGATCTGACATAAAAAACCAATCAGAAAAATTATGGTTGTGGGCCTACTCTGGTTTGTGTGCAAGCAGCCTCAACATTACCCTGACTTCCTTAGTCAACCTAAGAAACTAGATACCAAGAGAATTCAATATCTTGACAACAAACAAATCATGAAATACAATGTAGTCACTATTTCAGCAACAGGAATCCCACTTATAACACCAAAACTGAGTCGGCAATCTTTATCCTTTCTCATCAACCATACGTAGATCCATTTTGCTTGACCATTTCCCTCTATTCTGATATAGAATCAAGTGACACAATAAAGAATAGAATTTGAAATCTAAGGGTTGCTTGTTCTCCTTCACACAGAAGAATCCTTCTTGCAGTTTTTTCTCAATATGAGATACAAAGTCGTATTTAATGTTCACCTCTGGATGTTGTATTTTCATAGCCATCATCATTAGGCTAGTTGGCATTCTTCCTTGTGTGTCAATTCCCAAGACCTGACACAGTGCAAAATAGGTTCTCTTAAAATATACAACAAATTCTTCCACATGGAAAGGCTCAATAGCATTTGATGGAATCTCAATTTTATTGTTGTTGGCCCCCCTTCTCATATATTGGCAATTCATCTCTCTTAAGTGTTTTCCTCAGGCTTGTGTAATCTCATTCAAATCTCTACAAATCCACTTGAGTGAGAGCTTGCTTGTTCAACATAAAATAGTCGACAATGACATTCCTGTCTATTGTCACCAATGGCAATCCATTTAGCATTCTGATTGTTTTAGTGGCAGGATGGTAAAACTGTCCTAGTGCCCTAATCAATTCCACATCCACAAATACAGAAGGCACCACCAACTTTGCCAAATCCAATTTCTATGGATTTCCCACTGGTCCCTCTCCATCCCTTTTTGCATAAAAATACCAAAACAAATCCCACCCAGAGATAGGGATTGTAGCATCCTGACACCCTTCTGCTGCATCTATGAACATCTTCTTTGGACCCTTGTCTATGGACCAAGGCAATACTTCTAGCAGAGATTGTTGAAGTGGTCTTTTCTTGGGAACTACAGGCTCATCACCTTTACTGGCAGACTCAGACCTCTTGGGTGCCATGTTTAATGACTTGAACAGGCTAGGGTTTTTCAAAATTCAACTTACTATACCAGCAACTAAAAAATAGAGTGAAAGAGAAAATGAACTTGACATGGCCAATTAATGTAGGTAGACATAGGAATAAAAGAACAATATTTAAAATTAAAAATAAACCCATTCAAGAATGGATAAGAACAGGATTTGTATCTTCGGTCAACATCATAGTCAAATTGGGGAACTTTGCAAGTAGCAAAGATAGAACAGACTACATCCCCCCTACTGTATAACACTAAAGCTTAGCCCCAACCTTTTTTTAAAAGAGAAATTTTATATTAACAAAAGATGTAATTACAAGAACCCCCAATACCAGAAACTGAAAAACAGAGCGAAATATATGCCAACTTCTAATCAAAGAGTGCAGGAATGAACTTACCTAGTCAATTACAATTTGCAGTAAAAACACACTGAGCTGAGTTGCACCTTCTCCAAGTTGTGAATTCTCTAAAATGAGCAAATGCCAAGAAATCTTTGAATCTTATTCGGCAAAGGAGTTCATCATATCACTATTACTCTGGTTTGTGCCATGAGATCATGAAATCTCAGCATTCAATTCCTTTCTCAAGATTTGACAGCAATTCTCAATAACTGCGACCCTGCATTGAATGTGCTTGCTATTTATTTCTTTTACCGCGTCACCACAAGGCTCGACTAGACTAGCTGCAGGATAGCGAGGGCTTACTGCCAGACCACAAATGCTTAGATTGACCCCTGTGGGACTGCAAGAGATTATTACCTGATGTCCATCTATTTACTGCCCACCCGCAAATGTTATGAATGACCATTGCAGGATAGCAGTGGCTTACAACTACTACACTTCTATTTCATCCTTTACTGCCAGATTGCAAATGCTTAGATTGACCCCTGCAGGACTGTGGGAAATTATTACCTAATGTCCTTCTATTTACCGCCCAACTGCAAATGTTATAAATGACCGTCACGGGATGGTAGGGCAAAAACCCATTACATTCTCCTCTTGCTGCTCTACCGCGGGCCTCGATTGAAACCCTTGTGGGGATGTGGTAAGTATTATTACCGTAATGCCGCCAGTTACTTTTCAAACCTCTGCGGGACCGCAGGAAGAGACTAACACCACTAAGTGTGAGATGAACACTGCCAAGCCGCAAGCATCAGATGAACTGTCCATGGGGTAGTGGTAGCTTATTCATATCAACCGCTTCCTACCACTAAGCCGCAAATTGTTCTTTTATGCTCTATGGGAATGCAGTATGTGCCATATTTCATTCCTCTTGTTCCCACATAATCGCAAAAGATAATCAATTAACCTACGAGACAATGGTAATAAACAAAAACACTCATATAGTAAAAAATAGTCAAGATTGTTTCACAATGGCCCGATATTGTTACAAATATGGGCCTAACCAGTGTTTTCATTGATGTCAACATACTCTTGTTACATTGATGATAAGAATTGGATGAGCTGTGTGCTGAGGATATTGAGAAAATTGATCCTAATCAAGAACAGAGAAGAACAGTGAAGATAGTGAGGTAAAGATCCCAGATAAGATGAAGATCAGAGGATGCGCTTCAAAGGGTTTGTAGATATGTGTCTTAACATGATCCAGTAAATATTTTAGAGGTCCGCATGAAGATCTGAAGAAGTTATGGCCACTTAAGTAAAACCGGTTCTGGCAGGTGTTCAGAGGTGACAGAGATAGGTCCAGTGAGATCTAGAAATGCAATATCTTGTTCTGCAGATTTGGTGGAGTGTTTAGGAAGTCAATGTGAATTGACAACCCAATTGGTTTGTGGTCTGGAGGTCCGCAAGCATTTATTCCAATATGACAATGATGACAGATTGTGTTCTTAAGGTGCCAGATGAAGGAGAGAATGATTTCAGTGAACAGAAGTAGTGTGGATGTTCTTGGTGATTCAGACAAGCTTGTGGAGGTCTTTGGATTGTGTCCAATTCGTGTTGGTGGTCGGCATTGAAGATTGAGCTCATAATTGAAGAATTGCTTCTGGATGATGGTGTTCTTCCTAAGACCGGATGAGTTACACATCCTGGGGATGATCTTGAAGATGTTCTATGAAGAATGGCATGTTCCTAAAGAAAGATTGAAGTCTCAGATTTGTGTGGCCGACAGTGTGTTGATCCGCGTGAAGTTTTTTTGTAATTAGTCATATTGTATTTATGTATTTGCTCTGTAATGTTTGCCGACTTGGATGATTATCCCTAAGTCAATGTCTTGTATAAATAAGGAATTGTAAAGTCATTTCAAATGTATCTTGTGGAGATGAGAGTGTGGTAGAGAGGAGCAGAGCGAAAGGCAGAGCAGAAGTATTGGGCTTAAATGGAACTGACTCAAGCATGGTGAAGATGCTATTCTTTAGTTCAAGTATGTAATACTTATTCTTCAGTAGACAGTGTGTCTCCCATAGGCAGTGGGCCTCTTATGAGCAGTGTGCTCAGGTAGTGAGCCCTAATTGGCATGTGCTATTTTGTTCTTTCTATTCTTTTAACAGAGAATACAATCTTGGGTTAGTCACCCTGTGGTTTTTCCCTTAACTGGGTTTTCCATGTCAAAAAGCTTGGTGTCATATGTGTTAATATGTTTCTACTCTTGAATTGTTGCATTATATTTCCATGATTGATTTATTATTATGCTGTTGAATTAAGAAAAGGATTTAAGTGATTAATTGGAAGAAAGTTTTGGACAACTGATTCACCCCCCCTCTCAGTTGTCTATCCTAAATCTAACAATTGGTATCAGAGCTAAGTTCCTCTAAAAGAGCTTAACCGCTTGAAGAGATCTAGGATGTCGTCCTACAAGAAGGATAGTCCAAGGTTTGATGGAGCCAATTTCGCTCTCTGGAAAAGTCGCATGGAATGTCACTTGCAATGTATGGGTATGCCGTATTAGATCATGGCTTCAAAGAAGTATGATCCTCCATATAATGGTCCACGTACCGTAGATGAAATCAGATATGCTGAAAACAATCTGTAGACTAAAGAAGCTCTTCTAAGTGCCTTGTCTAATTCAGAGCTGACAAATGTTGTTGATCTAAAAACTACATATGAGATTTGGGAAAAACTAGAACTTCTGCATGAAGGAGACAAGTATGTTAAATGTGCCAAGCTACAGAATCTAAAAGGAAAATTTGAAAACCTGAAGATGAGGGAAGATGAAAATATCACTTCATTTATGCCAAGAGTAAATGAGCTTATTTGTGGCATTAGATGTACTGGTGGAATCTTGGATGAAGATGAGATTGTTGGCAAAGTTCTCAGATCCCTTCCTGATTCTTACAAATATAAGGTTGCTACTATTGAAGAATTCAGATCCTTTTTAGGTATCACAAGAGATCAATTGGTTGGTAAACTGGTTGCATTTGAATTGATCGAGTTTGGAGATACCCCCCCAAGACTGAATCTGCATTCAAAGCTAGTGCCTCTGTAAAAGGAAAACAAAAATATGATCCAGGAGAGAATTCTTCAAAGAAGCTATCATAGTATGAAAAAGCAAGAAAAGAACTGGACGAAGATGAAGCAGAAGCTGCTCAACTTGAAGCCCTTATTGCAAAAAGGCTGCCAAGAGGATCCGGTAAGTATGAAGGGAAATTGCCTTTTAAATGTTTTAACTACAATAAGATTGGTCATTTTGCCTCAAGGTGTCCGGAAAGATTTTCAAGGCCAAATCCTAACAGATCAAGGTTCCAAAAGAAATGTTACTATGTTCATGAAGATGATGATGATGAAGGAGTAACAGATGATGAATCAGAGACAGGAAACAAATTTGGAAGTGACTGGGTGTTTATTGCCATCAAGGAAGAAGATCCAATGCCCTCTGAATTTGTCAATCATAAAATTGTAGAAAGAGCTCTGGCTGCCCAAGTTGAAGAAAAGGATGATTGGGTCATTGACAGTGGATGCTCTCACCATATGATAGGTGACAAAAATAAGTTCATAGATTTGGAAAGGTATGAAGGAGGAGTGGTAAAATTTGATGATAATTCTACTGGCAGAATCAGAGCTAGAGGAACTATTTCTTTTGATGGAAAGAACAAAACCAGTAATATAGTGTATGTTGAAGGCTTGAAGCACAATCTTCTCAGTGTTGGACAGTTGGTGGACAAAGGCTATGATCTCTGATTCAAAAATAGAAAATACAAGATCTTTGAAAGTTCTGGAATAGAGATTGCATCCAGTACTCAAACTAAAGGTAATATCTTCCACTTGGTTGGTACTAGTAAAAGTTGCTTATTTGTTCAAATTGATCAGAGTTGGTTATGGCATAGGAGAATGTGTCATGTGAATTTTGATAAGATCATCAAGATAAGCAACACTCAGGCTGTAAGAGATCTTCCAAGACTAGTGAAACCTACTAATAGTTTGTGCAAAGAATGTCAGTTGGGTAAGCAGAGCAGAGTCACATTCAAAAGTAAAGAACGGTCTTCTACCGGATTATTGGACTTATTTCATACTGATCTATGTGGTTCGGCAAGAATTAGGAGTGTGCAAGGGGATAGATACTTCATGTTATTAATTGATGATCACTCCCAGATGATGTGGGTAACCTTTCTGAAAGAGAAATCTGAGGCCCTTGAGAAATTCAAAATATTCAAGGCAATGGTAGAAAATGAAACCGGATCGAACATAAAATGTCTAAGGTCTGACAGAGGTGGAGAATTCACATTCGGTGATTTCATAGAATTCTGTGAGAAACATGGGATAAAAAGACAGTTGTCTACTCAAAGGACACCACAACAGAATGAAGTAGTGGAGAGAAAGAATCAGACCATCCAGGAGGCATCTAGAACCATGATGATGGAAGAAAATGTTCCTTAGATCTACTGGAGAGAAGTTGTAAGCACTGCAGTCTACACTCTTAATCAAGTTCAAATTAGAAGCAATACTGGTAAGATTCCTTATGAACTCTGGTTTGGCATCACTCCCATTGTGAATTATTTCAGAGTCTTTGGTAGAAAATGTTACATTAAAAGAGAAGAAGATCTAGGAAAATTTGATGCTAGAAGTGATGAAGGAATATTCTTGGGTTATTCTACTCAAAGCAAAGCATACCGGTGTTATAACAAGAGATTGAGAAAGATTATAGAAAGTACAAATGTGAAGGTTGATGAAGGTATTGAAAAACCCTCAAGGTTTTATTAATATGATGAAGATGATTAGAATGATGTTTTGATCCAAGGAGTCCAAGCCCCTTCTGAAATTTAGATTCAAAATAATCCGGTGAATCAGGAAGAAGAGATAAGTTTGAATGAACCTGTGCAAGAAATAGTAGCGCAAGTAAGTCCCAAAATTCCTAGGTATGTAAAACTGAATCACTCTGAAGACCACATCATAGGTGATAAAAGAAAAGGTGTTCAAACAATAAGAAGGATTGCTCAAGATTCAGAAGAGTATTGTCTAATTTCAAAAATTGAACCTAAGACAGTGAATGAAGCATGCAATGATGAAAACTGGACTAAAGTAATGGAGGAAGAGTTGATGCAAATTGAGACAAATCACACTTGGGATCTTGTTCCCAGACCTAAAAACAAGAATGTGATTGGAACCAAATGGGTCTTCTGGAATAAACAAAATGAAGATGGTGAAGTAGTTAGAAATAAAGCCATATTAGTCTGCAAGGGTTACTCCCAAGTAGAAGGAGTTGATTTTGAAGAAACTTTTGCTCTGGTGGCAAGAATTGAAGCAGTCATATTATTTCTTGTTTTTGCTACCTTCAAGGACTTCAAAGTATATTAGATGGATGTCAAGTCTGCCTTCTTGAATGGTGACTTAGAAGAAGAAGTTTACATTGAGTAACCGGATGGATTTCAATTGTCTGATCATGGTGATATGGTCTACAAGTTGAAGAAAGCACTTTATGGACTCAAGCAAGCCCCAAGAGCCTGGTATGAAAGATTGGATAACCATCTTTTGAAGATTGGTTTCAACAAAGGTACTATTGACAATAATTTGTACTTCAAAATTGATCATGAAAATATCTTGATTGTTGAAGTGTTTGTTGATGATATCATTTTTGGAGGAAGAGATAGTATATGCAAAACTTTTGCAAATCAAATGAAAAGTGAATTTGAGATGTCCATGTTTGGGGAAATAAATTTCTTTTTGGGTCTGCAAATCACTGAAACAAAGAAAGGAATCTTCATTTCTCAGACTAAATATGTGAAAGAATTGTTGAAGAAATTTGGGATGGAAGACTCAAAACCAATGAGTACTCTCATGGCAACTAGATGTAAATTGAGCAATGATGATGACTCTCCTAAGGCTGATCAGAAAAAGTACAGGTCAATGATTGGAGGGTTATTGTATCTCACTCAAACTAGACCTGAAATTATGAATGATGTTGGTCTTGTTGCTAGATTCCAAGTTGATCCTAGAGAATATCATGTCATGGCAATCAAGAGCATTTTTAGATATTTAAAAGGGACAATTGAGTATGGTTTGTGGTATCCTAGAGATCATGATTTCTCTCTTCATACTTACACAGATGCGGATTGGGTAGGAGATATGGATGACCGGAAGAGTACAAGTTTTGGAGCATTCTTTTTGGGGAGGAGATTGGTTTCTTGTCTAAGCAAGAAACAAGAGACAATATCTCTGTCCACTGCAGAAGCAGAATATATTGCGGCAGCAAGTAGTTGCACTCAAGTATTGTGGATGAAGCAAATGCTAAGAGACATCAGAGTGGAGTATGAGGAACCTATCACAATCTTCTGTGATAACTCAAGTGCAATAAACATATCAAAGAAACCGGTGTTGCATTCAAAGACTAAACATATATCCATCAAGTTTCACTTTTTGAGAGAGCAAGTGAACAAGAATGAAGTCAGATTGGAGTTTGTGCCTTCCAAGGATCAGATTGCAGATATTTTTACTAAACCTCTACCTAAGGACTCTTTTGAGTTTCTCAGGGAGAAGTTAGGGGTTATTACCCCTCTAATTCTGAATTAAGGTGCACTGATGTGCATCGGTCCGGTGGATCTCACAGTCATATTTTGTGGTCTGGATTGATGATGGGAAGTTGCTACTTAGGGGGAGCAGCTGATATGTTTCTGAAGTAATGCAAGTATGTGCCCTTTGCCATTGATGTCAAAGGGGGAGAGAAGATGTGAAAAACAAGTGGTTTCTGATCAAAGGGGGAGCAGTAAAGGAAGAGAAGACATGTGAGTGGTTGTTGTTGATAGGGGGAGTTATGTCAGTAAGGAGAAGTTCTTGTCTTGATGGTTAAAACAATTTTTCACATCATATGTTGCCATCAATGACAAAGGGGGAGATTGTTGCTAGTATGGGCCTAACCGGTGTTGTAATTGATGTCAACATACTCCTGTTGCATTAATGATAAGGATTGGATGAGCTGTGTGCTGAGGATATTGAGAAAATTAGTCCTAATCAGGAACAGAGAAGAACAGTGAAGACAATGAGGTAAAGATCCTAGATAAGATGAAGATCAGAGGATGCGCTTCAAAGGGTTTGCAAATATGTGTCTTAATATGATCCAGTAAAGATTTCAAAGGTCAGCATGAAGATCTAAAGAAGTTATGGCCACTTAAGTAAAACTGGTTCTAGTAGGTGTTCAGAGGTGACAGAGTGACACAGATAGGTCTTGTGAGATCTAGAAATGCAATATCTTGTTCTGTGGATTTGGTGGAGAGGAAGTCAATGTGAATTGACAACCCAATTGGTTCGTGGTCTAGAGGTCCGCAAGCATCTATTCCAATATGACAATGATGACAGACTGTGTTCTTGAGGTTCCAGATGAAGGAGAGAATGATTTTAGTGAACAGAAGTAGTGTGGATATTCTTGGTGATTCAGGCAAGCTTGTGGAGGTCTTTGGATTGTGTTCAGTTTGTGTTGGTGGTCTGCATTGAAGATTGAGCTTGTAATTGAAGAATTACTTCCGGATGATGGTGTTCTTCCTAAGATCGGATGAGTTACACATCCTGTGGATGATCTTGAAGATGTTTTGTGAAGAATGGTGTGTTCCTAAAGAAAGATTGAAGTCTCAGATTTGTGTGGCCGACAGTGTGTTGATATGCGTGAAGTCTTTTTGCAATTAGTCATATTGTATTTATGTATTTGCTCTATAATGTTTGCTGACTTGGATGATTATCCCTAAGTCAATGTCTTGTATAAATAAGGAATTGTAAAGTCATTTCAAATGTATCTTGTGGAGATGAGAGTGTGGTAGAGAGGAGTAGAGCGAAAGGCAGAGCAGAAGTATTGGGCTTAAATGGAATTGACTCAAGCATGGTGAAGATGCTATTCTTCAGTTCAAGTATGTAATACTTATTCTTCAGTAGACAGTGTGTCTCCTGTAGGCAGTGGGCCTCTTGTGAGCAGTGTGCTCAGGTAGTGAGCCCTAGTTGGCATGTGTCATTTTGTTCTTTCTATTCTTTGAATAGAGAATACAATCTTGGGTTAGTCACCCATGGTTTTTCCCTTAATCAGGTTTTCCACGTCAAAAATCTTGGTGTCATATGTGTTAATATGTTTCTACTCTTGAATTGCTGCATTATGTTTCCATGATTGATTTATTATTATGCTGCTGAATTAAGAAAAGGATTTAAGTGATTAATTGGAAGAAAGTTTTGGACAACTAATTCACCCCCCCTCTCAGTTGTCTATCCTAAATCTAATAGATATATATGTATTTATTTAGTTATGGGGGAATGTTGGGGGTGATTGATTTAATTAAATAAATGTGGATTTATTTAATTAAGGATGAGACTTTAGAGGAAGGGTTCATATTTAATTAATGTCAGAAGAATGGTTAGATTTATTAATTAAATAGCATGACTTATTAAATTGATATTAAGAGGAATGATCAAAGTGGTTAATTAAATAAATACAATTTATTTAATTAACATTATAAGAGGATATGTGGTATAGATCTGGTATGATGTTAGGCTATGGTAAGATTTAGGTGTCTTCATTTCTAACAGTGCATTAGTTTTTGGGTCGATGAATAATGATCACAATTTATCTTTGGTAATTTTTTCTTTCACCATATCATGAGATAATTTTGAGGAACAAAGTTGATGACAAATTTATCTATGGGTTGCCCATGTATTTATTTTCCTTCGCTATTAAGATAGATTGAATTAGGAATAGGAGAGCATCAAACAAGGATCAAATTAATGAGTGCAATCATGATTATGTTCAAACTTTGTCAACAAAGATACAGTGTCAAATTCCTAATGATGATTTTGATACAATATCATATTCTTAAGTCTAATGCACTTAAATATCAATCTCATGCATCCTTCAAAATTTCAATAGGAAAATTTAGTTTTCAAAAGGGTGAAAATAAGCAAGAAAATCAACAAAATGCTCACCATGTTGTTAATTTACAGTCAACTTCAGATGTTATTTCATCTAATTCCCAAGGTGAACTAGTGAGGGACAATCCTATATTAGCTATTAATGTAATTAATAAGATCATAGAATACATAAAGGAAACTAGATATGTAAACCAAAACACATTCAAATATAGAAGGGTTCTAACATATATGTCACTTCTATTCAAAATGAACAAAGGAAATATACACAGAGGTAAGATGAAAATTTGCTATATATACCTCATTTTTACTCTACAAAATGTACAAAGTAGGCATTTGTTCAAGAATACCATCAATTATTCTACATGTATATGTTGACAAATATTGAACATATTGTATGGTGCATTTCTTATATGGATGGGATGAGAACAAATGTACTCAAACTTGTATGGTGCCAACTAGTAGATCATTGTGGCATATTGTGGCGTACGTGGACATCATGACCATGTGTCAGATGCATATAGTGCCAATTATATGATCATGTTTTGCAGTACAAATTAAATGTCATTAGGTGGCACACGTGTATGGAAGCATAACATGTGGTTGTGGATGTTCCATGTGTCTAACTAGCCACCAACATGTGTAGCAATGTGTATAGCCACACTATCTAGATCCTTGAAGATCTGTAAACCCTGAATAATGCCCCTAATAACCTTAAACCCTAACCCCTAACCCCTAAACCATAAACCCTAAATAATGCCCCTAAGCCCTAACCTGACCCTGACCCGCCATAAACCCTAAACACTAAACCCAAGCAACCCTAAACCTCTATCTTTCTATCTCCCTATCTAGCCCTATCTCTATCATTCCTCTACCTATAAATATCTCTCCCTATGTCTCTAGCCATGTCCTTCACTCTCTATATCTCCCTATTGGTCCTATCCCTCTAAACACTAAACCCTAAACCTCTAAACCCTAAACCCTAAACCCTAAATAATGCCCCTAAACCCTAGTAAACTTGAAACCCTAAGCTTGAGCAATGCTAAACTCATAAATGCTAAATAATGCCCCTAAACCCTGACCGTTAACCCCAACTCTCTCTCTCTCTCTCTCTGTGGCCTATATATTATTTACCAGCTCCTAGCTAGTTAAATCCATTTCCTAGCTTTCCTAGTTTTCCTTTTCCTTTCCAATTTCCCTTTAGATCCCACCAATTTTTCCCTATTTTACTATTTTCCACCTCTCCTCTCATCATTCTTCCCATCCAATGAACTTTAGTTTTATCATCTTGTTTCCATTTCATCCAGCTGCCAATTTATATCCTCATCCCTCTTTTAATCATGTCCTAGTTTTCTTGTTTCCATTTGCTTTGTTGATAAGGGAGACAGATAGAGACAAAGACGAAGTGAGAGAGAGAGTCCTATAAGTTTTATTGTTCATTAATTCCTTCATCGATAAGGGAGAGGGAGAATTAATAGAAGGGAGAGATAGGAAGATATAGGAATGATAGGGGAGAGAGGCAAGAGATCATAGAGAGATAGGGAGAGATAGCTAGGTAGAGAGAGATAGATAGGTACATAGAGAGAGAGAGGAGATAGATTGGGAGAGATATTAGAGGAGATAGTCAAGCAAGAGATAGGGAGATAGAGAGTGAGTGAGATGCTGATCTAGAGAGATAGGGAGAGAGATTGAGAAGTAGAGGGATGATAGCTAGAGAGAGGGAGATAAGGGAGAGATAGGGAGATAGAGGTTTAGGGTTTCTCAGGTTTAGGGTTTAGGGGTTATGGGTTAGGGATTAGGGGCATTATTTAGGGTTGAGGAATTTAGAGAGAGAGAGAGACTTCTTTTGACATGCAACCGTAAACCCTAAATAATGCCACTAAACCCTAAACCTCTAAACCTTAAATAATTAATGCCCCTAAACCCTAACCCCTAACCCCTAAAACATATATAAACCCTAAAAAATGCCCCTAACCCATAAACCCTAAACCTAAGAAACCCTAATTAACCCCTAAATCCTAAACCCTAAACCCCAAACCCCTAAACCCTAAACACTAAACCCAAGCAACCCTAAACCTCTATCTCCCTATCTCTCTATCTCTATCATTCCTCTACCTCTCAATCTCTCTCCCTATGTGTCTAGCCATGCCCCTCACTCTCCATATATATCCCTATAATCTCTTCCGGCTATGTCTCTGGCCATGTACCTCACTCTCTATATCTCCTAGCTATTGGTCCTCTCTCTAAACACTAAACCCTAAACCTCTAAACCCTAAACTATAAACCCTAAATAATGCTCCTAAACCTTAACCCCTAAACCCTAAACCTGAGAAACCCTAAACCCCTATGTATCTCCCTATCTCTAATATTGTCCCTCTACCAACTCTCAATCCTTCTCCCTATCTCTCTGCAGGATATATATCTCGCTCACTCTAGTAGTCTATCTCCCTATCTCTCCCCTATGTCCCGGCCTATAATATCTCTCCCTATTTGTCTCATCTCTCTCTCTCTAGCTATCTCCAAACCTGAGCAACCCTAAACCCCAAACCCCTAAACCCTAAATCCAAGCAACTCTAAACCTCTATCTCCCTATCTATCCCCTATCTCCCTATCTCTATCATCCCTCTACCTCTCAATCTCTCTCCCTATGTCCTTGGCCATGTGCATGTGCCTCACTCTATATCTCCCTATCTCTCTCCACAGTCTCCTCTATATCTTCCTATCATTCCTCTCTCTATAAACCCTAAACCCTAAACCTCTAAGTACCTGAACCCTTAACCCCTAAACAATAAACCCTAAACCTAAAAAATGTCCCTAAACCCTAACCCCTAAACCCTAGACCTTTGTCTCGCTATCTCTCCCCTCTCTCCCTATCAACTTTGTCCCTCTACCTCTTAATCTCTCTCCCTATCTTTGGCCATGTCCCTCACTCTCTATCTCCCTATCTCTCCCCTCGGTCTCCTCTATATCTCCCTATTGGTCCTCTATCTCTCTCTAAACCCTAAACCCTAAACCCTAAACCTCTAAACCTTAACCCCTAATCCCAAAACCATAAACCCTAAACCCTAAATAATACTCCTAAACCCAAGTAGCCATAAATTAGGTGCTCAATTAAGCACTAAAACAGGTGCTACATCAGGCGCTACATTTAGGTGCTACATAAGGTGCCAAATAAGGCATTAACACAGTTGCTAAAACAGGTGCTAAATCAGGCATTAAATTAGGCATCAAATGTGACACTAAATTAGGCGCTATAGTAGGAGCTAAAGTAGGTGCTAAAATAGATGCTAAGTAAGGCACTAAATTAGGTGCTAATTAGTACCTAATTTAGCGTCAACTGGTTCTGGTCAGCTCAAAAAATGCCAATAATAGCACCATCCCGATAAATAACGCTGGCTTTTTAAAAAAATAGAGAAAAATACATTAAAATAGTGGGTGGAAGAAAAAAAGGGAGCTAATCACAGGGATTTGTTGTAGTGAGACATGGGTGGAAGAGATTTGACAAGTTCAATGCATTCTTAAATTCCTCTCCAAAGGGTTTTTTATCGCTACCTTCGTAACACCTACCAATCAGGATTTTATCCTTAGAGGGAAGAACTGGACAATAAACGGTTCACTGCTATACATGAGGAAATGGGTGCCAAATTTCAACCCGATTCTATGTGATCTATATGAGGAACCAAAGTGGATTCGATTATACAATCTTCCGCTATAATGCTAGATGGAGGATTGTCTGCTCAAGATCGGATGCTCCCTTGGCATAGTGCTAGCTATCAACGAAGATCTATTTAGCAGCGATTCATTATTGTTCACAAGAATTCAAGTGGCAACCATTTATAAAATCCCATCTGAAATAATTTTACACACCCAGGAATATCAAAGGGTCCAAAATCTAGAAATAGAGGAAAAATACTTCTATTGCCTCAATTGCCATAGTTGATAGCATTCAAAAGATATTTACCCCAAGAAAAGAGACGCAGGTACTAATCCCAGGTGGAACATAGAAGGCATGACCGGGTCATAGCATGGTACTCCCACATATATTGAAACATGAGATTCCACGAGTCAAGAGGCCCATCCACCTCGGGAAGAAAAAGAAGAAGATGGTACTCATGTCTTGGGCCTAGCTGGAATACCAAACATGGAGAACCTGTCCCATACACAGAAGGACATTTCAAATCTGGTCCTGTCACTTGTTAAACCCAAGGCCAACACTCCCAAACTAATATCCAAAAAGAATCTAGATTGATTAGGGGATAGGGCAGCTAAGCGATCGACGGAGGGTCCTGGCATGAAAACAATGTCCGCGATGACAGGGAAAATGCTAGAGACAGGAAACTACATCTTAAACATGAAAATATCAGACTTTCTTAGGGGCACCCAAGACGGGATGACAAAAGTTTCATCGGCACAAAAAAATTAGGGGGTTGATTGCCCTGTCTTTGGTGTTCCAGCACGCCAAAGACATCGATGGGATGCAACTTCTCTATGCCCCAACCGGTCGAGGTTCACATATTGCTACACATATTGGGTTAGTACACTCCATGTAATATCTAACTTAGAAGGACAACTCAATCCTCCTAGTTCTGAATATAGAGAGTCACATGCTTCATTCAAATTCTAAGTTCTTGAAAAATCCAAGAAGGAAGGCATTCTGGGTCCATCAATTCTTGTAAATTATGCAACATGCATTATGATAGTTGGGCATGTTGAAGCTAGAAGACATAAGAAAACTGTCAGGTTAGATATGAGGACTCAAAAATTAGATTTAGTGCGAGGGCAGAAATGATCGATCTTCATAATCAGCCGAAGATTGCTAAGGATTCTCTAGACACCTGATTGTCCTAAACATGAAACTCATTCCCAAAGATGGATCATATCCTAATAAGATTACATGCCAAAATCTCACATGGGAACTACCATTTCAACTCTCTCTTTCTCTCTATTTATTTATAACAGAAGCTTTGGATGATGTAAGCCAAATTGGAGCAATGGCAAATAGGATGAATATTGAGTGTGTTTGTAGATGCCAAGAGGAGGAAGAAGGTAACAATTCGGAGGAAGAAGTGGATTCGAAAGTTGAAGAAGAGGAAGGTGATGAGAGAAGTGAGGCCGAGGAAGAAGGTAAATCTCTAATCAAGAAGATAAAGCACCTATTCAAGGCCGATTCTAATGAAACTACGAATGCAATATTTAATGTTATTGGGTCTAAAGTCTTCAATGGAGGCCATATCCACGACAGGGTCCTTTACAGAGAATTCTTGATGAAAATTGTTCTCATTCTAGGGAGGAAGAACAATAGTAAGGTGATGGAAAATAGTTACATTAAGGATCACATGTATCGAGTTGCATCCATAGTGAATTCCAATTTCAACAAGCATCCCAAATACGAGCTCATGGTAGGAGTGTTCGACGTGGCAATGGTCAATAGGGAGAACAATGTAATGGGCCAGGCTCTGGCAGTCTTCAATGAAGGCATTCATAACCACAACATGGAGACCTTTTCCTATATAATTGGTTAATACAGAGACCTTGTTTATCCCGCTTAGCTGGAATGTGCAATGGAACTGTCAGAGGGGCTAAGGACCCTCTGGCGCAAGTAACTAAATTTCCTTTATGAAACTACTACATAGTCTAATATGTACTTGTTTTACTTTATATTATAATATATTAGTTGCCATATTGGTAGCTACTTATCCATCATATATATATATATATTTATAAATTATATATATTATAAACATTAAATTTATAACACCAAATATATATAGATATATAGATAGATAGATAGTCATCCCCTCGCCGTCCCTAAAAAATTTGAAAAATATTTTTTGTCGTAGAAAACCTGTCCACTCGTCCCCATGTCCATGCATCTCAAAAACTTGGAGAAACACTGCTCCAAAGGGAAAAATGAAGGTACTATTTTTGGTTGGAGTCCTATTGCCTTATTGAATACCTCCTACAAAATTATTGCCAAAGCTCTAGTTGTCTGATTGGAACTTGTAATTCAAGGTATTGTATAAGCTATACAAATAAGATTTCTTGGAGAAAGGTATATTCTTGATAATTTGATTTTAGCCTAGGATACCTCTGAATGGGCCCAACAGTCAGGTCAAAATATTTTGATAGTCAAATTAGACCTTGATAAAGTTTATGATAGAATATGATGGGATTTATCATCAAAATGATGCAATGGTTGGCCTTTGGGCCACAAATTCGTGCTCATGTTTAATGCTCTTCAAAGATGCCAATACTCATGTGGTGGTTATAAATCCATTTTTAATTATTTTCTTCTATAATGCTCTATTAGATAAGGTTGCCATTTATCACCATTTCTATATGTGCTTAATGCATATGCATTAGGATAACTATTACAAAAGGATAAACAACTACAACTTATGCGTGGCACTTATATTCCTTAGAATGCAATGGTTATCAATTCACATTTTGCTAATGACAACTTGCTTTTCTTGTAAAACTCAAAAAATGAGATGAACAATACTATAGATATTTTGAATCTATATTTCTCAGTCTTAGGTTCACAGTTAGCCCATCATAAAACTATTTTTTTAATGAGAAAGGTTGGTCCGCTCCTCATTAGATCCCTAAATGTTGGAAACAAGTTAAACATTTATCCATTTATGAACTGTGGAATTAGTAAATAGAAAAAAAGTAAATTGGGGAAACAAATTTCTATTATTGGTTGGTAAATTTTAGATTTTTAAAAAAATATTTCTTGCTACAAGCACTTATTTCTCTTCATGTTGGATGCCGTTTAGAAGAGGCTATAAAGAGTTGTGTTAACTAATTCGACAATACCTTTGGACCAAATGGGATGGTAAAACTAGATGTAGAATCATCTCTTAGCTCCAATGCATTTAGCCTAAATCTGAAGGTGGTCTTCACATCATTGATCTAGAAACACAAGGTATATGTTTAATCACTAAATGGATTATTAGAGTCGCTAAAGGTGATGAACCATGAATTTTTTTATTGAGGCATATGCTTGTTACTACTACTATTAAAGGGAAATGGTAGAATCTTAATTGGTTGGATAAAATCCTCTTTGAACTCATTATTTTCAAATTAAGGCCTCTTTTCATATTCTTTCCATTTGGAAGGTTTGGAAAAAAGTGTGTTAATTTCTAAACTGGAGGGAATCATCCTTAAAACATAGCTTTGGTTTTTACTACTCTTTCATTTGGTAGAATACACATATCCAATTCCATGGAAGAATATTGGCTATCATGTTTCCTAGGCAAGTGCATTATTTATTCAAGAAGAATGTTAATCGATTCAAATATTTTTGAGATTTTTCTACCATGCAATGAATAATTACCATCAATTTATTATTTTTGTGCAATCCCTTGTGCCTCTTGTCTTAGCCATGAAATTATATACTCCTATCAAATGTAACTTTTTTAGGGTTGGTAGTGGCTATTTATCTATCATTTCTATTTCTTTCCTCTAAAACATATTTATTTTCATCTTCTCCCCACCTTATCCTTAACCCCTCATCTTAATGTTAAGTGGGCTTGTGCAAGTTCAATCATAAAATTTAGGCTAATCTAAGCACTCAAATTTTTAAATCTAATGCTAATGTTGATGCACAAATGCTTTCTTGGAAGCTATTACATTGAAAATTAATAGTTAGTGAGAGATTAAAAACTTGAGTGTACATCCTATTAAATGACCCTTTTATAATACAGAAGAATCTTTAAAGTAGATGTTCTGGGGCTACATATCTACTAAAAAGCATTGGTTATCCATCTTTAGAGATATACCTGCTTTATTTATCCATCATTTAAGTTGGAAAGAGGCTTTACTTGGGATAGGTTTGAAAAATAATATTGTTTCTAATTCAACAAGACATGTTATTTTTTTGCATATTTGGAAATTTAAATGTGTTGTAGCTTTTTCTAATGACTATATTCATCTGACAAGTGAAATTGCAAATCTTTACTCTAACATCTTATTTCAAATTGTGTCACTTCTTTCTTAATCTCAAGGTTTGTCGAAGAAGGACCAAGGAATTACATGGCAACTGGAGCAAATTACTAGCCAAATAAACTTACTTCAAATCAATATCCTTGATATGAATAAGGGATTTGTCAAATATCTTCATCTAAAAGAGGATCATGAAAAGAAGGTACATATCTGTAGCTAGATTGGGTATGATGGCTATAGGATGATTTCAAGGTTTAAGTGGTGATCCTAGGGTTTCTAGGGCATTGATTCCTATGTTAGTAGAACTATGGTAAAGCATGGTAGCTATGATGTTGTAGAGTCATTTTCATAGAAGGGATCCTATGCCTTGTTATGGTTTTTGTGAGAAGGGTTTATTTTTACTTTTGAATTCCTTATGAAATAATGGAATGCATAGTTGTATCTTTTTTCTTTGAGTAAACCTATGTCTCTAATGTATATCACCTTACCTTTTATACGTATCTTTGTTTATGATGGCTAGCTTTCAGTTGTGTGATTTTTTGTGGTTTTGAATCAAGGTTGATTTCAATATGCTTTAAACAATTCCACATAGGGGTTTTTCTTATGTAATCATAGCTATGGGGTTTAAGCTTATTGTTGAACAAGCAACCCCTCTATTGATAAATTAGAAGTATATATGATTGGATTATGAAACAAGGGCTTTTGGCTGCTCTTCTTAGCATTACCTCACAACTTATTTGATAATATCCTATTACAACTAGGAGGATTTTGGTATTCTATTCTTTATTCTATTTTCTCTTTATTTGGAGCATTTTTCTCATTTATCTATTGGTTGGGAGTTCAAAATGTCAGCATTAGCCTCCTATGATCGAGGGGGTACCTTTTAGGTGTAGTAACTTAGTAAGATGTTGAATATCTTACTATAAATGTTGTTATCTCTATTTGTGGTTAGCATTTTCTTCCTTTACGTATATGTTTTGACGACATGTTATTTTTAGTCCTCTAGATATGTTGCTTATGTTGTGGGTTCTCTTCTTCTAGTGGGTGAGAATTGTAAGCAAGGAAAACTTAAGCAATCAAAGGATCCCCAAATGGGAAGAAAGACAAAGCATGATGTAGAAAGGAAAGATACAACAAACAAGGCATAATAAAAAAGGCCAAAGTGTAAAGCAATAAACAAGAAGACTAAGTGAAAACCTAGAAATACAGGTATATAAATATATAGTCTATAGGGATATTGTCTTTATCCCAATAGATGTCATCATAATTTTTCATTGTTTCTTGCATTTTTCTTCCCCATGACTTCCTTTCTCTATGACACATGTCTCTTCTTGATAATATTTTGTAATTTTTACAAATACATTGTCACTTGTTAGAACATTAGGCATTTCTTTCTTAACCCATTCTTGTTTCTCTAATGGTGGTTGTGTAGAAATGTTTTGCATTTCATGTAACACAACAATTTTGTTTGGAATCCATATATTCTTTTGTGCATGAAGCGTTATTTGTTATATTATTTTTGCTTTTGTATCTTTACTTAGTACCTAATTAATTAGTTCCTCATGTAGATCATTAGAAGGCATACACATATCAATGCCTTTATTTGTGTGAATTGTAGGTTGTGCAACTTGAGGCTCTTTAGGTTTTAGAAAATATTTATCCAAACTTTTTATTTCTCTATAAATTTTCAAGATGTATCTTGTATAAATCATGTATAGTATCATTCCTCTCATAGGGCACATCTTTTGGTTTTTTATAAATGTACCTAATGTAAAGTTACTAGCATTATATATTGGCTTATAATGAGGCCTTTTAATTTTGACTACCTTTCCTTTATGTACAAATTTAACATATTGATGCCAAATAGAAGGAATGACCTCACATTGTTTTATCCATTGTCTTCTAAGTAATTCACCAAATCTATTTGATGATGTAATCACATAACACAAAACTAGTAATTCCTTAGTACCTACTCTCAAATCTATAATTATTCATGCCAATGTATCAATCAACATTCCATTAGTCATTTTCAATGAAATTTTGAAATGTGCATAGTCTTGATATCTAATGTGATTATTGAACAATCCTTTTCAATGTACATGTTATATTGGCATGCTAGGTCAACAAGAAATTGAGTAGATGACAAGCATTTGAAATTACCAAGTATGTATAATGGACCTTTAATGCAAAACTCCACTCTAATGTAAAAATTAGGAATCATGTTAGAAATGGTGAATCTATGGTCTCTCAAACAAATAACCTTATATCCTAACAACATAATTTATATGACTAATGGACCATGTTGCTACAAGAAGTTCAAAGATTGGAAGTAGGTTGAGCCTAATTCTAAGAAAGACTTAGAGCTTGACAAACACTGGTATGTTAAGGACCTCTACATACTTGGTTAGCTATGCTTGAAATTTGTTGAAAAATTAGGATTTTGATAAGGCAAAAGAGCTAAGAAAAGTGGAAAATTTAATGATTATTTTAGGTGACGAAGAGTGTGGAAACAACTTCAGGAGTTTTGGAAATCTTAATAATAGAGGAGGATGTATATTAGAAGCTGATATGCTATAAATAAATTAGATCTTGTATATAAATGGAGATGATATAGGGAAGCATGTGATATCCAAATATTTTGGCATAGCAAATTACAATTCATCCATATACATTCCTAAAGGTGTAGACATATTTTTTTTGGGCATTCGTTGGCTTTAAAAGATAGAACCCACAACCATGCCATTAATTGGATTGAAATAAAGGACCTATGACTAAATATTAGCTAAGATTCATAAAATCAAAGCTTCATAAATTTAATTTAATGCATGTAGGTAACCAAACAAGTGAGCTCATGGCCTTATGAAGAAAAGAACCCTGCATAGATGTTGAGAAATCTATAGGCATGTGTAACAAAGGAACTTGTGGCCTATTTCCTAGAATGCAACTTGCTAGGCCAAAAGTAGGCCACAACCTTTATTCTTTGAAGAATAATTAGTCATTGATGGAAATAATCTTATGACCCATGCTCCTTTTAGATACATTTTAAGGGATGTTAGAGGAGAGTAGCATAATTGGTACATACATCCAAATTATCACTGTGAAGCCCATAATTGTTACAAGCGAAATATTCTTTGGGTTTTAATATTAAAAGGTAAGGTAAAATTAAATTAGAGGTTTGACATTGCTTATTAAAAGAATAGTCCACAGTTAATATTTTCTCCCTCTCTTCTTTTTATATAAATGTAATGATCTTTTTCAAGCCTAGATAAGATGAATCATTTGGCAGACCCATGCTTGTTAAAACTTTGTCTATTCATTTTATTTTCCCTACTTTTCCATTTGTAATTTTAGACTATCTTTAATACATGTGTTTAGACTTCTATTAGTCTTTTGTAGTATGTAGATGTGAAATATTTTCATTTATATGAATGCAATAAATGTGATTCTTCCTATCCTTCTTGCTAGAATTTATAAGTGTTGTATTATCTTTTATATTTCTAAAACCATGTTTATTTTATGTTTTCTTGACTATTACATTTCATACTTTTGATCCCTATGCTAGTGGACAAGTCTTCTTAACTGGTGCATTTCTATTTAAATGCTTTATTCTTTAGGTTTATTTTCTTTCCTTTTCACCCCAACCAAAAGTAGGCCTTGCTAGTATAAATAAGAAACTAACCTTTCAATCCTAGAGGCCATCTTGTATTCCATATTCCTTTCTTGTAGGACTTCCCATTCTTGAGCATGGCTTGGGTATTAAGTACATTTGATACACCAATGGACATGGTTGTGATATTTGAGTATCAATAATTTTTGGCATGCTTGGTGGGATGAATCCAAGGCTTCAACTTTAGTTTTGTTCCACAAAACAATTTTTTTGCGATGTATTATGTGATTTTGGTGGAAAATCATAGAAATATCTACTCTAATGAAATACATCATCCTCCTAGTGACTTTGTTAAATACAAACCCCATTTATATGTTTTAGCAAACCATGCTTAACCTGTAACTCAAGTATTGTTATCCTAAAATGTAATAGCTAACCCAAGAAATCTGCCTTTGTATCTTGGGATTCTAATGAACCTTTGTTGTATGAATAATGGAATTCTATTTCAAAAACCTCTTTAAGAGCATTTCATATTTTTGTGGAGATGGATTTATGTCTCCCATTGATCATATTCAAGATGTGGCAGATTTGTGTGCAATTCATAATGTTATAGTTCCAAATGCAACCCTTAAATTGCTAGTTTTATCTCTCAAGAGAAGAGTGTTAGATTGGTTTAGCAGCTTGACACCTTCTTCCATTTTAGACTAGGATTATCTTGGATCCTTTTTTCATAATAAATCTATGGAGAGGGTGGAAATCTTGCTACACCCTTAATCCTATAGTGTACATAGGGTTATAAGGAGTCTATTTATGGCTACCCTAACTCTTAATTAAGTATATGATCAATATTATAGTTTTATTTAGATAATTAAATCATCCAAGGTGTTATAGTTAGGTATCTAAGTTAGCTTGATTTGTATCCATGGCATAATTAGGTATATATAGGAGCTAGTGGTTAGTTAATTAACATAATATTGTGTATTGTGTTCTTATTGAAGACTATTGGAGGTGGCCCCCTTGAAGTGACTTCTTATTATCAAGTATTTGCAACATATTTCCTATTATATTATTCTCTTGTGAAAGTTATTTCCAGAGCATGATCTTGGTACTTGAAGGATAAGAATCAAGGTGATTTGTTTTGACTTAAGAGGTCAAATTGTGAAGTGCAAATCTCTTTCAATTTGGAGAATTTTTTCTTAAATTTTGGAGGGTTTTTCTAGGCCATATTGAAGCTAATATACTCTAGATTTGAGGTCATATGGAGAAGATTTTAAAGAGTTATTTCTGAATTAGGGTTTCCACCAAATTCACTCCCAAGGCTATAAATCAATATTTTTTTAAATTTATGCAGGGTTGCTCAAGGAAGTCGCTACAGACCAATTTGGTTATGAGAGTCAACTTCTGGGTACCTTTGTTAGAACACAAAGATATACTGAGAGGGCAGGTGAATCAGTATATATCAAAACTCATTCTAGTTTAACATTATCAATCAAGACTTCTAATTGCTTTAACCAGAAGATCAACAAATTAAACGAATTAAAGCACAACACATAAGAACACAACCACAACAATAGATTTACATGGAAAATCCAAGAAGGGAAAAACCACAGTGAGCAAGCTGCATGGATCTATTATCCAAATCTAGCCTCACAAATGAAAAGTAGAATTACAATATTATTTATGGGCTTCAACCCAAAGGAAGCTGCAACTCCCTGAAATACAAACACACTTACAAAATAAGGCTACAACCTCTAAACATTACATTCAATAGATCTTATTGAACAAAACACCTCTGCATCATCCGTACACTTCAATTTGTCTCTAAACTTCACTTTCTTTGCACAACGAACTCTGCTACCTTCAACACACCTTCATAAACATACCCATGCATTTATTCACACTTCTTCGCACACCCTCACATACTCTTACATTCCTCAATAAACAAGATCTTTCATTTATACATTCTGTAAATTACAAAATCTCTCTCCCATGTCAGCTAAGATGAAACATGTTTTCATGAAACGTGCATGGCCACACCAAGTCAACATCCAAAAGATGTAGAAAATCAATGTGATTCAAGCCAAGTGATAACCAGTACCTATTCTTCATTAGCACATTCTTCCAAGTAGGCGTACACTTCAAATCATCTAGTGGGAACATCAAAACACATGAAGTCAGCCCAGCAAACACTTATTCTTCCACACAATAGCTCAGACCTAAAGTGTTACTGGAGGGATCAATTAACATCATGTAGATCATCACACAAGCAACATAAGACTTACACAAACCTTCTCAACCAATCCTTTCTCTAAAATATATGTTTTTCTTTCTGGCGCAAATAGTCAGAAACTGAGCCTGGTATATTCACAAACAAACATTGAACACACAGTCTTGAGATAGAGCATTGAAAAACCAAATTGCAGTGCACTTCAATACCAGAAACCTAAAATGAATCATCCAACTAAATATCTAATCTCATCCTCCAAACATCAAAGCCAAAAGATAAATTGTGGTGAAATGCGGTGGCTTCTGCTTTCCCCTCCAAATAACCCTAGTCAGCAGCAAGATGTGTCTTTGTTCTGCTAACTCTAGAGAACCTTTACGGTATACCTTAGCAATTGAAACTTGAATATTACCATCTTCTCATCTATAAATGATCATCCTTCAAAATGCAAGACCTCAACTTCAAAAGCAGAGAAATGCGGAGCATTTCCCAGACACATCTTGACTGCAACAACTCTGAACAACTATCTTCACTCTATGAAATCTATAATCTTTTGTGTTAACCTTCAAGCTTTGAAATCAGGAACATATGACCTTCATACATGTCTTTAACAAACTCCCAAACCACAAGGCCATACTATCAAATGTGGAGGAATGCAAAGCATTCTCCCGAGCTTATTCTATGCAAACTTGAGTGCCTTGGACAACTTGAATCTTCCTTTCAAAACTAAAGTAATGCTTTTCCTCAGGAAATAATGAATACAATATTTACTACATCAAAGACTTCATTCTCAACTTCATATAACAACAACAAACTCTTTTTCTTAAAACATGAATATTCATATTAGCTCAATTTTTGTCTATGAACTTTAGGAGAAAGGGTACAACTGTGTACTTAATATATGACATCCACCACCTTACCCTTTTCATCACAACTTATTTGATCCATCTTCTTTGTCTTCTTCTCTGATCACATTTCCACAGACTTCCTTTGACATTACCTCTTGTTCACTTTACTTCAGACCTTCTTCATTACAACACTTTTAAACCTCACACTATTGACATCAATGAAAACACAAGTGCAACAACCTTAACTCTTAATTAAGATATATGATCATTATTATAGTCTTATTTAGATAATTAAATTATCTTAAGTGTTATATTTAGGTATCTAAGTCAACTTGGGTGGTAACCATGGAACAACTAGGTATATATAGGAGCTAGTGGTCAGTTTATTATCATCATATTGTGTATTGTGTTCTTATTGAAGACTATTGGAGGTAGGCCCCTCAAAGTTGCTTAGGAGGTTGCCTCCTTGAAGTTTCTTATTATGATCAAGTATTTGCAACATATTTCTCATTATATTATTCTCTTGTGCGAGTTATTTTCTTTACACATCTTGTCATTATTTTAGGATCTCACTATGGTAAAGAATGCTTCTATGGAGCCCATACCTACTTTT